>CM065465.1:12411000-13905249 GCA_032872475.1 Leptopilina myrica (nomen nudum)
GATAGATGTGGACAAAGTATGAACTGGAGTGGGGAAAAGAGAAGAATAACGTGTGGAAAAAATTGGAAAGTATGGAAAAAGGAGTTAACGAGATGGAATATTATTAGGGAAACATGGTAAGTTGGGAAAATTAATGCCTATGGATTAATATAAGGGAAGAAAGTGAATAGTAAAGGTATGAACAGAAGAGGTGGTAGAGGAAAAGAGAGGGGAGTTTGGAGAGCAAGGACGGGAGGAAAAAGAGAGGAAGAGAATGGGTCGGGAAACATTAAATTAATATTTTGGAACGTTTCGTGGTTAAAAAATAAACAGAAGCAAAAAGGAATCATGTGAGGTAAGAGCAGGTAAGAGACAGCATTAATAAAGAAAGAGGGACAGAAAGAGATGGAGGTCCTTGCAGTTTGAGCAATGAGCCCCACATACTCCAGTGCAAGTAGGGGCTTCCAGAACGTACACTAAACGCATTTTTTCTCTTCTTCCCCGTGAATTGAAAAAAATTTAATTATAATAATAATATTACTTATTATATTGGAGGACAGTGGTCTCTTTTAACCTGTTAGACACTCTTTTTAATATGCTCACCCTACATTTATAAATTACTATTATTTAAACAAGTTGTTCATTCCACGAACATTAATCTTCCTCAATATAATATACACCAATTTTTTAATCTTTTATTGAACTTAATTATTTTAAAGAAAGATTTTAACAATCTCAAGAAATTTAAAATTTTAGCTTTTTTGAAAAATATAAATAGAGATTACTCTTATACATTTTGATGAAATATATACTTTATGTACATCAACCTATTCGTTTTAATGTCAGGAACGTAATTTTGATCAGAATTAATGAAAATATTCATAAATGAAATAATTATTTCAAAAAATACAAAAACATTTTTTTTCAAATTTTGAAAAAATTGTATAACCAAAATTTTGGTAAATATATTCGGAAATCCTTGTGTCAGATTTTAGGTATTAATGACTGCAATAAACCTGAAAAATTTCAGGACAATCCAATAAAATTTGTCCGAGACATTTGGAACACAATATTTTGTGACATACACACACATACATCTGGACATTTGCTCAGAATTGAATATACATATGTTCTAGACAGAAAGCAGTCCATATAACCCTCTTCTGAAAAATTGAAAATCGTCATGAATGCAAAGCTTCCTCATGATGAAGCAAAATAAAACAATGCTTCATTTTGTAAACAAATATAGATAAAGCTTATTTATTCTTCTAAATGTACCAAATTTGTAAAATTTCTACGAAATTCAAAAGAATATGCATTTCTTCTTTATACCCATGCGAAAAAAATGGTAATCAACTTAGGACTGCTATTTCTAAAATGTCAAAAATGCAACTTTTCACTATTTATTGTATTAAGACCACAAAAGCCATTCTATAACGTTCTAAATAACATAAAATTATAGGTAATCGATCACTAAACAGAATTATATACTTTCTGACTTGATTAAATTCCATTTTGTTACTATTTTGGACTAATTCGCTTAACCGGACAACTTAGGACCACTCTTTCCTACCTAATAAATCAATATCATTGAAAGTTAGATTTAAATTTAAAATTAAACTTGTTTTTTATTTTTCAATTAGGTAGACACATTTTTTTATCAAAGTATTCTTATTATTTTTAATTGCGTATTACAATAATAAAAATTAAAAATATTTATATCCAAATGTTGAAAAAATTTAATTCTTTAGGTAGAAAATAATTTTTTAATAAACATTAATAAAAATTTAATTTTATAAAAAGAAATTTTTTTTCTTTAAAAAATTTTTTTTCAACAATTTTCAAAATTTTACGATAGAACAAAGTTCTGGACTAGAATTCAATCCCACATAGTTACTCTTGGTAACTTCCTGGAAATTTCCAGGAAATACAATAATGTCGGCAGTTTGGAAGCTTCCCATAGAAACTTCCTGGAAGCTTCCCATAGAAACATCCTGAAAATTACCAGGAAGTTTCCAAAATTCCTCAAAGATATAATGAAATTTATAATATATAAATTAGCCCTGTGAAGTCAAGTGACGATTTGGTTGAGCGCATAAAGCGCATAAATTATTTTTAATAATTTTTGGAAACTTCCTGGTAACTTCCAGGAAGTTTCCATGGAAAGCTTCTAAACTGCGGACATTATTGTATTTCCTGGAAATTTACAGGAAGTTACCAAGGGTAACTTCCGAAGGTTCTCACGGGAAACTTCCTGGAAGTTTTTGTGCTATGTGGGATGTGTAATAGCTATATAATATATGTTTTTTTATAAAGTTGTAAAAGATTATAAATTTATATACAAATTTTTTATAAACTTTAACAATATAGGGAATATTTTCAAAAATTCACGGATATTTTTGTAAATTCCCGACATTTTCCAGACTTTCTCTTTGTATAACTAAATTCCCAGTTTTCCTGAAATTTCTGAACACTATACACTGTAATTATATAAATTAATTACATATAACAACTTAATTGTGGTAAGTTAGATAAATATATAATATAAATTTTTAAAGAGTTTTAATTTGAATAAAAAATTTACGTTAATAAATTACAGGATATGAGCTTTAAATTTGTTGAAACGATTTTAATAACAAACTAGTCACTATAGATAAAAACATTTAAAGCATGCTGCCTGCACAGCGTAGTATTAGCATCAGAATCGCCTTTGCTTATAAGACAGTATCGACGAGTACTGTGCAGGATCTTGCCATCCCGCCGGCAGATCTTATGGCGAAGGAAAGGGAGGAAGTATTTCTTCTTTTAAGAAGCAAGAAATAATCCCGAGTACTCCGACCAAGAAAGACCCAGCAAGGACTGCATCCGCAAATATGCGAGAAGAAGACTCATCGAAACGTTGCAAGGAAACAATTTATATCCATGCTTCGTATGTTTTTCAACCATCATTATGACTTATTTTTATTGTTTTTTAAATAAATATTTATAATTATATGTGAGGTGAGAAATTCCACGTGTTTTCAAAATTATGACTGAAGAGGTCTGTCGTCGATGGACGAAAAGCTTTACATTTTAAAAAACAACCTTTTACATCTTTACTTAAATTAAAAAATCTAAAAAACAAATTTTACATCTTTACTATAATTTTATTTTATATAATTTTTGAGCTTTCTTCTTTATTTTACCAACACCACGTAACCTTGGAGTGCGGAATCCTGGGTATCTGTATGCAGATTTTCCAAAAGTCCCTAAGCACACGGAGAAAATTTGTTCCTTATATTTTACCGAATTTTTCAGTAAAGTTGGGATATAGTGGCATAACAGTAATTTTTATATTAATTTTTTAATTATTTTTCCAGGAATAATATTCAAAATTTAATGTTATATCTTTATTTCTTACAAACTAGTACTGTAAAAGTTAAAACAAAATTGAAACTAAACGTTTAATAAAAATTAAATAAAATTTTAACATTTCTTTTGAATATCTCCTTGATGGGCACTAACGTTTCAGGAACAGTTCGATAAAACTTTCTTGACTTGACTCGAGTGTTAGTTTTCAGGAATAGTTCGGTAAAACTCCTGGACTTTCCTGAATTGTTAGTTTTCAGAATTGAAATACTTTTTTAAATGCCCCGCAGTAAAAAAAACTTTGACATTAATAGTTAGTTGTTTCTAACTTATCTGTACTAATTAACTAATAATTAATAATTTCATTTATATCAGAAAAAACAAAAATATTTGAAACTATTAATAGTTTCATGTCAACTCGAACCAAAAGATTGAAAAACATAATAATTTAGTGACAATCACAGAATGATAATACAATATTGTTAGAAGTAAAAATAAAAATATATTAAAGTCAATTCATTATTACAACATTGGATAATACAATCCCTTCAATCAGAAGGGGATTTACGAGAAGTATAGTATAGGGACCACATAGGATTTCCCGATAGGGTCCCTGATAATAATAATAAGGCAACTTTATCCGAACCTTATATAATGCCCGAGTTAAAATTTCTGCACAGGATTAATTACTTAGAAATATACCATAAACTTTAACTTTATCCAAACGCGTGCATAACTCAACAGAACCGGAAATGGAAGCTATGAATAAATAATTAGTTATTTTCTACAAATAATTAAACATTTTTTACTAACATTTTTTTTGGACCTGTTGACTACTTTCTTAGTAATTTATTTAATAGTAATTAAATATTTTTAACGGATAATAAGCTTTTTTCTTCTACTAATTAATTTTTTTACTAACTATTGCCTCTTTGCTTACTTATTTATTCACTAGTAATTAGTTTTTTTTAACTAATAATTATTTTTGTTTCTAGCTGCTGATTATTTTCTTAGTAATTTTCTAGGAATGTCTTTCTACTAAGAATTAATTGTTTCTTATAAATTTTAACTATTTTAAACTAACGATTTATTTTACTAACTTTAACTATTTTCTTAGTTATTTATTTAACAATAATTAGCTATTTACTAGTAATTAATTATTCTTTACTAATTAGTTAGTTATTTCATACTAATTACTAAAGAAAAAAATGAACTAAAATTTTCAGTCACAATTATTTTAAACTAATTAATATTTAGAGCCAAGAATAAATCTTGACTATGCTAAAAATCCGGTAATCTAACAAGTAATTTTCCATAGCGTTCGTGACACGTATTCTTGGATACGATATAACCCTTTGAGACCAGCTGCTGGCCTAGCAAAACTTTTCTCCTAATTAAGCGGAACAAGCTTCTCTCGAGGTTTGAAACTAAAGTTGTCCCTGAAATACGAGCAAAACGATAGAAGGCCCCACTCTAAGCGGATAAACTTTTCAAAAGGAAGAGATTGAAAAAAAGGAAATTCCGTTGACAACGAATTAGCAGAGATTATTGAGAAGGACGAACGAGCGAGAGAGAAAGCGAGAAAGATTATATCTTTCTCTCGCGTAATTTATGTAAAATTTAGTCCAAAAGATACCCGGCGGGGATGAAGATTAGAAGAAAATTGGTTTTTTTTTAAATTAGTAGAACTAATTTTTTTCATGTTACACGAAGTAATTTTCCCAAAGAAAAATCATTCAAAATTCACAAATATTTCCACAAGTGAAGCACTTTTTTGTTAAAAGAGATAATTAACTAAAATGAAACATACACAAATACAATGGACAAAAGTACTGTTTTAAATTATCATCATAAAAAAGAGACTAATTAACGATATGTGTAAAACTAAAAAAGAAATCTGTTTTAATCTCTACAAATTCTCATTTTCATTTACATAAAGATCCCTTGAAAATGCATTTTCATTTCGAACTATAAATTTGAAACACATATTTTATAATTCAACGCAACAAAAGCTTGATGAATTTTAATGAGTAGAAAATCCCCCGAGAGTGTTCAGACGCAATTATAAATTTATTCAAATTTTTTTTAACTATTCAAAACAATTAAATCAAATAAAATATATAAAATTTCCTCTTTTAATTTTTGATGACAAATTTATTAAAAAAAAAGAAAGAAAAAATGTACTCCAGCGTATAATATAAATTTTGTATAATGAAAAAGATGAATCTAGTCATAAATTGAATATTTAAAAAATTAAGGAGAGAAAAAATATAAAGAAGAATTCTCTTATGTAATCAGATTTTCACAGCGATAAAGTAATTATTAATTTAGAAAAAGAAGTATTTTAAACATTTATGAAACAATTGCATAACTTTACAAACAATTTCTCTCAAGTTATTTCAAACCTTCGACGATAAATTCTAACATGTTTTCCCGTTTCATTAAAAATATTTAATTAATACACTGAAACCTTCATCAAGGGATATTCGATCGAGTGACGTCTCTATTTTTTTTCGGTGACGCGGCAGGGAAGGGACGTAAAGTCGGTTCTACAATGGGCACGTATGGACGTGAACGTGGACGCGACGTGCTGACGTCACCCATGCTATTCAATATAATATAGGGGAGACCGGGGCTAAACCGGACAAGTCAAATAGTTCCGAAACCGTGAAGAATTTCAAATCGTGTAAGTAACCTATGAACGCACAATTTTGTGATGCATATGCTGCATGAGGTTTTAGGGACGTGTCATTTTTCTTGTAATAATAGTTGCCGTTAATATGTGAAAATGGCATTTCTTGAGGTAAAAGTAAAAAAATTTTTTCTTTATTTTTTTGGGTTTTTATCGTTAAAATTGAAGTGCAAATATCATACGGCCATTTTTCTTTTAGCTCAAGGTGTACTGAGTTCAGTAGAAAAAAAAGTTTAATGGAAAACATTAAGAAGAACAAATATATTGCAGGTTAATTATTAGATGACGGTGTGGGGCTGAATCGGACATCGTGATTAAAAACAACCAAATCTTTGAATTCTTTAATTTATTTTGTATCTCATTCTTTAATTAATTGGCCGTGTCCGATTTAGCCCCAAAACAAAAACGGTATATTACACTTTAGCAAAAAGTATGTTTTTGTATGAGTTTTCTGGTCAAAGACCAAATCCGTCCGGTTTAGCCCCGGTCTCCCCTAATGCTATATATTATTGATATTTTATACTTGTTCATTTTTATTTTATCATTATTAATGTTTTCTAATTTTTGTTTTTCTAATTTGTTATTTCTTCAAATTCACAAACTTATTGACAAATAGGAAATATTACACAATATCTAAGCGTTGGTATTTATTAAGTATGAACGGCCCTGTCTGTTTTCGTTTTCGAGCAAGGTGACCTTGTTCGATCGAGTAGACACCACTCCCGAGCAGTGGACTCGATGGAGGTTTCAGTGTAAAAAGAACAAAAAAAAACTTTCATGGAATATTTTTCTGTAACAATTTTTCAACTTTTTCGTGACATTTATTATTTGAATTGAGCCATTTATTTTCAAAGTTTTCTCTCACTTATTGGAATTCACGTTTTCAATTGACATTCAATTTTTGACTAAGGAAGTAGTTTTTCAATTTAAAAGAGTATTTCAAGAAAATTTTAAGGTGTCCTACAATATTCTCAAAGAATTATTTCAAATGAAAATTTTTTCAAAAGAAAAAATTATTGGAGAAGATATTTTAAAGAATTTAAATTAAATGTCTTAAATTTAATATTTTGTTGAAAATATCCAGTTAAAAAATTATCCCAATAAAGTATTCCTAAAGAAAATATTCTTTAAAAAATATTTACGAAGAAAATACCTTTAGATAAATTAAGTTTAAAGAGAAGATTTTAAATAAAACTTTCACGAAAAATTTGTTTTGTGCCTTTACACGACACAAAGAACGCTTAGTAATTCGTGTCGTGCTTCGACACGACACAAAGTTTACGTGCAGGGTTTCAACAGAAATCCTAATTTATAATTCTATACCTTTTCCATGATTTCCAGGTTAAATATAATATATATTATCTTAATATTTCTAATTTAAGTGTAACAAAATTTTTAAATAAATAAATTATTTAGATGTCAAAAAAATTGTTGAATTTAATATTGTTTTATTAAAAAAATATTATGGAAATAGATTAAGAAACTTTTAAATATTCCTAGTCTTTTCCATAATTTTCAGTAGCCTTTTTAAAATTCTATACCATTTCCAAGATTTTCAATTTCTGTAGAAACCCTGACTTGGTAATTCGTGTCGTGCCTAAATGTACACAAATATTGCATGCAAGATTCTACAGTGTTTCTTGCGTGTCCTTAAAAAAATTTATTAAGATAATATTTTTGAACAAACTATGAACAAGAAGAATATCCTTCAGAAAATTGTGTTTAAATAAAATATTTTTAGAAGAAATATTTTTAAAATATATTTACTGTAAAATATATAAACATGTTATCAATTTAGGTATTTTTATAGTTCTCCTTTATTTATATGACAAATAGTCTTATTTGACAAATAACGACAAATTTTGTAAAATAAGAAGGTTAGTATAATAGAAAACAAGTGAATTTCAAAAAATATTCAATGGATTTTTTGCCCTGACTTTTTTACACCCAAGACTAGTTATTAAAAAAGCAAAAATAAATTTTTAATTCAGTTCAATTCCCAAAAATTAACATTGTATACGTTTTCGATATACTTTTCTCCTTATGTACAAACATTTACTTTTATTATTCGTTCACTTAATTAGATTGTAATCTGTTTGAAAAGTTCACCAAAATGTTTTCAAATAAGCAACAAAAAATTAAAATTACAATAAAAACAATATTAATCTAGGTACAACATTCAAACTAGATTCAAAAATTGCGTATTACCTAATAGTATTTATATTTTAAACAGCTGGTAAATCGGCTTAATAGTTTTTAAATAAAACTCAAATGGCTTTTTTACACACGGAGAAAAATAGTTAGCTATTACATCCAACTGGATAGTTGCTGGAGCGCGATCCAATTAATTGGATAGGGCAACTATTTCTTGGTTGATACATCCAACAGTTTAGCTGCATTAACTTTGACATAGCTGGAGTATCTTTTCGCTTGGATACAATATCCAATAGTTGGATGTCTTAACCAATTTATTGGATCGCGCTCCAGAGTCCAACGAATTGGATACAGCAGCCAACCTTTTTTCTCAGTGCACCATAGCTTTTTTACCCCACTCTACCCTAATTATTATTGTTTAAACAAGATATAAACAAATTATACTGAATAATATACTTAAAAGATGCAGTTTTTTCTAATCATGCAAATTTACCAAACTTTTTCATTCATTTTCCTTAGAGATAATTTCAAAAAAATGTAAAAACCTCGTAAATCCAAAATTTGTCAAAATCGAATTTAGGCTTTTTACTGGCATGTATTCCACTTCAAAATTTCGAAGTTTCAACAAAATCAAAGAACTAAAGGATAACTTTGATTTTTTAGGCATAAAACTACCCATTTGGTATATTGTTTCTTTTTCGGCAAATTATATTTTCCCTTACTTTATGTTAACATTTTTTTTATTTGCTCATATACTCATATACTCAGAAATTTTTTTCACTTTTAATGTATATATCATATGTGAAAAAATTATGCGTTCATATTCGTTTTCATTCGCACAGCAAATAAAGCAAATGTTTCTAAAAATTCTTTTCTGCAAAAAAATGAGCTATCTTTTTTTCTGTTTTTCTTTTGAGAAGAGGATATTTAAAAAAAAAATTAGTCAACGATTTTCCACTCTAAATTCGTTTTTCTTTTTTTCATATTGATGTAATTTTAATAAAAGAATCTTAAGTCGAATGAATGTTTCTATCAATCAGAGCATTTATTTCCCTGACTTACAAACTTTATCACACTTTCAGCTTGTGATGAGTTGGGCGTGAATGTTTCTTTTTTTTCGAGAGCATGTCATATATATATATATATATATATATATATATATATATATATGAAAAGAACGCATTTCCTCTTGCGGGATTAACTTCCGCGAGGTGGAGAAAGAGGATATATAAGTGACAAGGACTGAAAGCTTTTTGTCGTTTAGAGGTAATAATTTGATTGACGTTCTCTTTGGCGCCATATTTGTCCACATATATATGTATGTATATAACATGAGTTACCCTTTTGCCGAGCTATTTCCTTTTCTTTCACTGCCAAAATTGCTTGGCCTCATTCATGAATAGCGATGCCGGATTTTGCGATATATAGTCTTCGAGACAGAATGACAGATGCGACTCTACTATCAGCCGCGAAAGAGGATATTCGTTGAATTGAAAAATGGTGTAAGAATGTATTTTCACCGCGCATAATACTTGAAATTAATCAATCTTATTCTTATTCATCTAAAACAGAGAGGGATTTTCAAAGCTTTCAAAAAATGGACGAAAAGAAAAAATAATGTTCTTCTTAATCCTAATTCTTTATGACTCTTTATTCGGTGGGGAAAAATATTTTCAACATGTTTTTTAGTTTAAGAGTATTCTGTGGGAATATTTATGTTAAGGGTGTTTATTTTGAGAGTATTTTCTTAAGGATTTTTTTAAATTGGTTTTTAATAGTATTCGCTGAAATCTTTTCAGAATATATTTTTTTTAAAGGTATTTTTTAAGAATATTTTTGTAGAATATTTTTATGCCTTTTTGTGAGAGTTTTTTTAACAATAATTTTTAAGAGTCGCAACTATTACAAGTTTGACTTCCAAACAATTAATACATTTGGCTTAATTTCCGTGTTTTCTAACATCGGACTTAGGCGTGGGAGTTTCCGGGTTGAATCGCGGAGTCGATGAAGAGTACGAATAATTAATTTAATAATCGACTTTCGAAATTCATCGACCACGGATACAGCTTCTGCTACGGGATAACACGGAAGGTAGCTTTTCTCTTTAGTAAAAATATGTATTTTTATATATTTTATGCAACACACCACTGTACTACGCGCTTTACGTAAGTTCCCCAAACCCCCAGGCCAGGGCTCTGCCCTAGGACCCCGTCGGGGGACGCCCCCCCCTGAACCCTCGCGCGACCAAACAAGGGCGTATGTACGGAGAATCTTTTTTTCTAATATTCAATATATCTATTTGGTTATCTTTATTCTAAAAGTATGTTAGAATGTTGGGATTTTAGTGCATTGTGTCAATAATTTTAACATCAATATAAAAAAATTCACTTCACAACAAAATATTCTTTAAAATAATAGTAATAATAATAAAAAGTACACTGTAAAAAAAGGGAGTTAAATTTTACCTCCCCAGGGGATTCTATAACAGTCGCACCCATTGGGGAGTTAATGCCAGGGGAGTTAAATAAAGAGAGTTAAAATTTAACACCCAAATGCTAACTCCCCAGGGAAAAATAACTCGCACGGGTGTTGATGAAGGGAGATAGTAGATTAACTCTCTTTTGGAGTTGATTTTTTAAAAGAAGGTTATATGGACTAATTTTTGTGTAGAACATGTATATTCAATTCTGAGCAAATGTACAGATGTATGTGTGTGTCACAGAATATTATGAAAAAAATATCTCAGACAAATTTTATTAGATTGTCCTGAAATTTTGCAGGTTTATTGCAGTCATTAATACATAAAATCTGACACAAGGATTTCCGAATATATTTACAAAATTTTATGAAATAACTTTTTTATTTATTAATATTTTCATTAATTCTGGTTAAAATTTGCGTTCCTGACATTAAAACGAATCGATTGATGTACATAAAGTATATATTCTATCAAAATGTATAAAACTAATCGCTATTTATTTTTTTCAAAAAAGATAAAAATTTTAATTTCTTGAAATTGTTAAATTTGGACTTTAAAATAATTACTATTCAATAAAAGACTGAAAAATTGGTGTATATTATATTGAGGAAGCTAAATGTTCGTGGAATGAACAATCTTGTTTAAATTATAGTAATGTATAAATGTAGGGTGAACATATTAAAAAGAGTGTCTAAAAGGTTAAAAGAGAGTCAAAGTAGGTTCTGGATTTTAAGTTTCTTAGAACATGATAGAACTGTAGGTTAAAATGTTAGTAAAACAGATGCTAAAGGCATTAATAACAGTAAAGGAGACTCTATTCAGTGTTTAGATCCTTAAAATCGTTTAAAAATTTAACTATTGCTTAGGGAAAGTTTAAATTTTGTGAAAATAATTTTATTAGGAAAATCTATGATGTTCCTCTCATGTTTTTTTATAATAATAAGGGAAAGTATATTTATTTTCGATTCACTTTTTGGAGGTTCGAATTTGATGCTTTCTGCAGATTAAAATAATAAATGATATCATTATGATATTAAATAAAAATTAAAAACAAACCATTATTTTTATTCTTCTAATATGTACTAAGATAGTCAAAAAATTTTTTATATATATTTATAATAAAAGAGCTAAAAAAATTTCAAAAATTTCATCTTTTAAGAGCCTTTTAAAGTGTAGTAGTACTTTAAGTAATAAACAATTACTTATAAACAATACAAATGATACGCGTGGATTCTGCCGAAATTTTAATTATTGTCTCTTTTAGAGAATAAAATTCTACTTCTTTTTTCTTGTATCAAATGTTTTTAATTTTTTTTTATCTTTTTGAAATGAAGAGAAAAAACTGTATTTTTCAAAAAATATATATATTTTTTTGTTAATTTTTGTTATTTTTTGATAAAACAAAAACGATATTAAAGGTCAGAATGTTCCAAAACTAAATGAAGCATAGAAAAAAATATTCGTTCCTTTTTGTTTTCTCCCTATTATATCTAATGGATTTTCCAGGATTAAATATAACAATTACGAGTCACTCTATACAAAATATTCCACTTCTGTTCTGCCCTGTGATATAAAAACTTAGTTAACTGACATTTTGGTGAAAAATGAGTTTTTGGTATCAATGAACTCGTAAAAAAACTGCGTCTAATAGTTATAGTTATAGTTTAAACTTTTTTTGCAAATTATTGTTTGTGAAAAATTAATATTAAAAATTTGAGAAATTGCAGAAAATGAAAGAATGTTAGATAAAAAGTTAAGGAAAGTACTTTGCGTAGTCTAAAAAACAAACGAGGCTACGAGCTCGAATGTAAGATTTGAATAAGGAAAAACTTAGTTAAAGGCATTTGTGTGTTTTTTGTATCAAATAAGTAGTCGAGTCCAAGCGTTGGATTTGAAATAAAAACTTTGCATCTGCAACGCTTGCAATTACATAAGTTCTTTCATCAAAAAGTCAGTCGAGACAGAGCCGAACGATTCTTAACTGCATTCGGCTAAACTCGGTTTATCCTCGGGTCGCAAGCAGCAAGCAGCTGTTTCCCTTCTTGTCAATATTTTAACTCAGAGGTTATGTTTAAGTTGAACTGGTTGAACTAAATGTTGTATTTTATATTGACGAATTTTTAATATGTTAACAAAATCAATGTCTTTAATAATTAAAATTATTACACACACATACATAAAAATAATTAGTTTAAAAAATGTGGAATAATTTTTCATATTTATAATAATTTGTAATTAATTAACATGATTAATTATTATTAGTTAATTAAATATTATTCATTAATATTAAATATTAATATTTGTTATATTTATCTTACTACAACAAAATTTGTAAATTCGTAAAAATTATAAAACTACAGAAGACGTCTCCCTACCACATGACGTCACTGTCAGTCAGGTAAGTTTTTCCATCAAATCGGAGGACCCAGCTAGCGTATCTTTTTGTTGAGCAACTACTCAAAGGACTTTACCTAACTTTTTACTTCATATTTGCATTCGGAAAAACACGCAAGTGCATTTTTTCATATGGAAATTCTTCAAATTTTTAATTTTAATGTTATTTTAATATTTGTATGTTTCATAATAAACTTTGTAGAATATGCTTATTCTTTGCTAATTAATAATTAAACAAAATATTTTTTAAGATTTGGATTCCAAAAATTCGATGTCACAATTCAAGTGACATAAGAAAATAAATAAATTTATAAATTAATGTAAGTAGTTAGTTATTAATCATAAATTATATTTATTTAATTTTAAAGCATTTATTTAGTGAGTCAGAATTATTATATTTGTCAGTTCATAACCATTATGGTTATGAAACTGATAAAATATTAATACCCATATAGCACAAAAACTTCTAGGAAACTTCCAAGAAGTTTCCCGTGGGAACCTTCGGAAGTTACCCTTGGTAACTTCCTGGAAATACAATAATGTCCGCAGGTTAGAAGTTTCCAAAAATTATTAAAAATTTTGTTTAGTGAAATTATTATTTAAAAAGGTTTAAAAAATTTAAATGATTCAAATTTTTCATTCTTCTAAAATAAATAAAAATAAAAAAGTATACCATTTATAGAAAAACTGAGAAATTAATTTCTTAATACTGAATTGATAAATCGAATGTGCAAAACTTTCCTTTAAAAAAGTTGTTTGTTTTCGAGAAACAATTAATTAAGTGATTACTTATAAGCAAGCAGTTCAAAATTTTTCAAATTTAAATTATTTTCAAAAATATTTTAAAATAAACAAAAGAGTGAAATTCATATTGCTTACAATTACATTGAGAATAAAATTACCTAAATATAAAAACATAAAAATTGAACAGAGGTAAAACCTCTTCTCCGTTACTTTTTGTAAATGCTTCTCCTGCACGTCGTTTATTTTTTTCATCTTCTTTTTTATTAATAATTTTTTTGCTGCATCTTCAAATTTGGGAAAATAATATTTTTAACCTTATTGACTTACTGATGATAATATTGACTATGCATTTCTTTTGTTTTTCAGTTAAGTTGCATTACAAGTAAAATTTTAGACTATTTTATGATTTTAATTTTTATTAAAACTCATTTAAAAACGCAATTAAACAGAAAATCCTTTTACAAAAATGTATAAATGAATTTATTTGATTTTGTCATGAAAATATCTCGATTTTGATAAAATTGTTGCTTGACCCCTTTTGTCATGCCACCCTTCATGTATAAACTAACCCTGTAAAGTCAAGTGGCGATTTGGTTGAGCGCATAAAGCGCTATCTCAGCAGCTCACCTATGAGACTTGATGTTCGAGTCCGCCTTACCGTCAGGTGTGGTGTAGTTGTGCAGATCATTTTTTTTAATGAAGGAGTTATATATAGACACGCTTTTCAAAAAATCGATTATTTTTTTTGCATTTTTTTAAGGTATATTTATTTGCCTGTTGTGAAAAAATTTTTTATTAAGATTCGAGAAATATTTTCGAAGTTGCAGACAAAACTATAAAGGCGCTTCGTGGGGTGTAGAACAGGTGCAGCGTCTTTAAACTCGCTTTTCTCAAAACTATATTTTTCAAGGCGGTGAACACGATTTCTCAAAAACCGCTGAACCGATTTAGCTCTAATTTTCATACAAGCTCAACAACTACTTTTTGCTGTCCTTAATCGTTGGTTTTTTAAATAAAATTATAATTTTAATCAACATTTGAAGACGATTTTTTTATTCATAAAAGTGAACTTTTGTGTTTTGGGCTGCCATTTTGTCAAAAAGTGATATTTTTTAATTCAAACGTTCAAAGACTACATTTTTTCCTACACTAACAGAATCTATTTAACTTTTTGATCTTAGATGGTTCTATCAATTGTTATCTTGTTCACCGCGGGACACTTTTTTTCGTGGATCATTGGAAGATAAGCTATAGACGCAAAAAAAATTTTACAAATGAAATACACTGGAGCTTCACTTATTTTCACCAAGTTAACACAAATTGAAAGGCAAAGTCGCACTTATTTTCACTCTGAAACTTAGCATTCGAGTTGATTTGATTGGTGGATTCTTGAACATCAACCAATGGGAATGCGCGGAGAACCTTTCAGGTGAAAATAAGTGAGACTGGAAATAGAGAAAATAAGTGCGACTACAAATGAATGAGACTGAAAATAAGTGAAGCTCCAGTGTATATTTTTTTAAACTTTAAAAGATGTAAAACATTATAGGAAAACTTTCGCTTTAATAAGTAAATATTCCTTTAAAAAAAATCCTGAAAAACTGCATTTTTCCGACCGCCTGACTGTATATAGTTTCTTAAACCCACTTTTTTATTTTAAAAGAATGCAAAATTTGAATCATTTAAATTTTTTTAAACTTTTTTAAATAATAATTTCACTAAACAAAATTTTTAATAATTTTTAGAAACTTCCTGGTAACTTCCAGGAAGTTTCCATGGGAAGCTTTAGACCTGCGGACATTATTGTATTTTCTGGAAATTTTCTGGAAATTTTTGGGAAGTTACCGAGCGTAACTTTCGAAGGTTCTCCCGGGAAACTTCCTGAAAGTTTCCTGTTAGACCTTAGGCCACGGAAGGTTTATAAATTTACAGATTTGAAAAATATTAATTAGAACTGGAGAAGTTCAATTTTTTAAAAAAATTAAAAAATCAAAAATTTTCAAATTTTACATTAAAAAAAATGCTTTTAAACTTTCTATAATTGAGTATAACATGTTTTTTAGTCATTATTCCTAAAAAAAATTTTAATCACATTTTAGCATAATTTTGCAAAAAATACTATTCTATATCTAAGATGTAAGTATAAAAATGTTTTCGAAAAATTTTAAAAAACGAAAAAATTATAATTATTAGCTCCAATTAATATCACAGGTTTACAAATTAAAAACTTTTTTTGCCAATCGAACAAAACATTTTTTTCTCGAATAGTAGATGTTTTTTGAGTAAGAAAATCATAGTTTTAATTTTTTTCCCTCGTGCAGTTTTTCTGTAGCTTCAAATTTTGCAATTTCGAGGTGCGACGCCACTTAAATTTACCTGTAGAAAAATTAGCTTGTCAAAATATAATGAATAAGGAATGATTGGAAAGGTAATTAAACTACCTTCCGATCCATAGGTCACAGAATAAAATTCAACAAAAATTGAGAGAGTTACAGTCGATTAAAGATGAAATTTCAAGACAATTTTGATGATTTTTAGACATTTGAGTAACTTCTACTATTTTTTTCTACATCAAACAGGAAAGAATGTTTGGGTTTTAATTTTTTTATTGATAGACTATATCATTACATAAATTTTGAGCCCTTGTGGACCTCGATTAGATTAAAAATTACAGTTCTACACTAAATTTAGTGAACGAAACTACATTTTTTATTTTTGGTATTTCTTAAACATTCGCAGCAAAAACTGAAGTAATAAAATTTAGTAAAGCTCTGAAGTTACTAAAATCACTAGTCAAGGATTTCGGAAATCGTAGATTTCGAATCCAATGTTAGTTTTCTAAATTTCAAAATGGCGGATCCAATATGGCGGCCAAATTTTTTTAAATCGATTAAATTCGTTTTAAATTCGTTACTCGGGGGTTTTCGGGATCGCTGATTACGAATCCGATGTCAGATTTCAAAAATTAAAAATGGCGGATTCATAATAATGAACGAGTTTTTTAAAATCCATCAAATTCGCACCTATTGTATCCGCCATTTTTAATTTTTGAAATCTGACATCGGATTCGTAATCAGCGATCCCGAAAACCCCCGAGTAACGAATTTAAAACAAATTTAATCGATTTAAAAAAATTTGTCAGCCATATTGGATCCGCCATTTTAAAATTTAGAAAACTATCATTGGATTCGAAATCTACGATTTCCGAAATCCTTCATTAGTGATTTTAGTAACTTTAACGCTTAACTAAATTCTATTACTTCAATTTTTGCTGCAAATGTTTAAAAGATACCAAAAATGAAGAATGTAGTTTCGTTCACTAAATTTAGTGTAGAATTGTTATTGTTAATCCAATCGAGGTCCACAAGAGCTCAAAATTTATGTAATGATATAGTCCATCAATAAAAAAAAATAAAACCCAAACATTCTTTCCTGTTTGATGTAGAAAAAAATAGTAGAAGTTACTCAAATGTCTAAAAATCATCAAAATTGTCTTGAAATTTTATCTTTAATCGACTGTAACTCTCTCAATTTTTGTTGAATTTTATTCTGTGACCTATGGATCGGAAGGTAGTTTAATTACCTTTCCAATCATACCTTATTCAGTATATTTTGACAAGCTAATTTTCCTACAGGTAAATTTAAGTGGCGTCGCACCTCGAAATGCAAAATTTGAAGCTACAGAAAAACTGCACGAGGGAAAAAAATTAAAACTATGATTTTCTTACTAAAAAAACACCTACTATTCAAGAAAAAAATGTTTTGTTCGATTGGCAATTTCACTGTAAACCAGTGTATTCAATTAATATTTTTATTTAATAATTATCAATAAAATCAGACGCCTGTCTGTACATTGCTTCAAACTTCAAAATTTTATCATAAATAGTTGTTATTCACATGAAGGATTCCAGAAATAATCTTAGAAATTTTAATGTATGTATCATGGATTGTTTTTAAACTTTCTATACTTGAGTATTACATGTTATTTTGGCACATTTTAGTATAATTTTGCAAAAAATACTACCCTGTAACTAAGATATAATTATAAAAATATTTTCAAAAAATTGAAAATTACACATTTTTTAAGGGAAAGCTTTTAAAATATCTGTTTAAGGTCATGTTATTCAGTGAGAAGTTTTTCCATAGTAAAGTAAATGGGGCACGTGACCACTGAATAACATAACCTTAAAAATGGTTTTAATGTCAAAAATTGAGAAAAATATAACTGATACTAATTGCTATTAAACTTAAGTCATTAGTATGTTTGGGATCTTTGATTAAGATTTTAACGTCAAAATAATACAATTTAGAATTATTTATTCATCCAATTTTCTGGAATCATTGATGTCAATAACAACTATTTATGCTAAAATTTTGAAGTTTGAAGCAATGTACAGAGAGACATCTGATTTTATTAATAAGGATGGTAAATGATATTAAAAAATATTAACTCATAGCATTAAAATTATTTTTTAATTATTAAAAATGTAGATGTTTTATGATAAAATAGATACTGCAGAAATTCAAGAATACCTGTGATACGATACTTGGATTATGCTACTGGAAAAAAACTTCGATAATAAAATGTTTTGTAGAGGTGTGCAAAAAGCCCGAAAAGCCGGGTGGGGTCGGATTTTTTTCGGGTCGGGTCGGGCTCGGGTTTTCTCGATTTATCGGGTACCCGAAATTTTCGAGTAACCCGGAATTCTCGGGTACCCGAATTTATTCGGGTACGAATAAATTTGAGTACACGAATTTGAGTACACAAATCTTCGAAAATTTGTCAAATATTTGTAGTTATGCATTTTCTCAAATGTTTTGTAATGATATGGCATTATTTTTAACGTCAGAATTTCAAAGTTTATTAAAGAGTAAAATTCATTCATTTTTGTACGCGAAATATATCTATATATATTACTGAGCTCACTGCTCGGCGGACAGGTAGAGAGTACCGATAGCGCACCCATTGCCGCGCATCACGTGGGTCTCTCTCACCTCACGCTTACACCTCTTGTGGGCCCAGCGATCTATAATACTTGGTTGCTCGTACAATTTTCTCAGTTCGCCGTCAACCAGACTCGGGGCTTGCTCCGAGACAGATTGACAGCAACTCTATCTTCTCTTTCTCCTTTTCACCTTTACAATCTAACGCCGAGGTTGAGGTACGACTCTCCCAAGGAATGTGATCTTCCTTTCTTACCTGGTGCAAGCCGGCGGTATCTCAGGTACAGCTGGGGCTGCTTGCTTGCACATCCTAGAAGGAGTTGTACTCAAAACTCAGGTACAACTGGGCAGTAGTAACACCCTTCGCCTCTCCGTTTCTCTCTCTCTCTCTTCACCTGTCATTACTCTTGGTCTAAGCAGGGGTACAGCCGTGTAAGACCAAGGCAATGAATTTCCTACATGAGAATATGAACCAACCCTGTGAAGAAGAGGTACATCTCGACCTTCACAGAGTTGATGCACTAGGTAGATTCTTCGACTCAAGGTACAACTTGGGGGAAGATGAAGCTTGTATTTCTACCCTTCTCTCTCTCTCTCTCTCTCTCTCTCTTATACGCAACTATTTATCGTGTCGGGCATGAATACCGTGAGAATCGCGGTATCTAGTCTTTTCGATTTTGCTAAATCGACCTAGCGTGCACGACCCTAGTTATCGTCCGTACCGGTATTTAGGGGTAGTTTCTAGAGTCTACCCTCGCGTAAAATGAGCGTCGATCTCGGATAGGAATTTTTCATTTTGGGAATTCACTTATTTTCTTTCTATTCTATTTTAGTCAGTTTAGTTATTTTTGAATTGTTATTAGTTAGATTAGATTTTGATTGATTTCTTTTATATTATTTTTGCATTATATCGAGTCATTTATTTTTATTATGTATTGTTAATTTTCTTTAGTTAATTTTAAATTCATCTTCGTACATAATTATTTTTTGTAATATTTCTTTATTTATTTTGAATATATTTTCTTACGAAGGTTTAAAACTTTGCTTTGTTACTGACATTACCCTTCCTATCGATATCACTAAATTGACTAACTAGCTTGCTTAAATTTTGTAATGACGCTTACGCCATTTTATTAATTAATTTGATAAAAGATAATTTATATATTTTAACCCGGACTCCATCCGGCGAGCAAATCCTTGGCTATAAAAATTAAGAACATTACAGTTTTATTACTAAATTAAGAACTTGAATACTTCCAAGTTATATAAATTCGAGAATTCGAACTTTTTAAGGTTTAGAGCATACCCGAAAATTTCGAGAATCCGAATATAGTCGGGTGCCCGAAAATTTCGAGAACCCGAATGCAGTGGGGTACCCGAAAGATTTCGGGTATTTAAACAAGCTTGACCCGGCCTGAACCCGAACTGTTTAAGCCCGACCCGACCCGACCTGAAAAGTGAAAAGCCCGAAATTACCCGGTCGGGTTTCGGGCTTTTTGCACACCTCTAATGTTTTGTTATTTTAATTCTAGATTTAACATTTAGAGATTTTTTGAGCATTGTAAAGGCAAAAGTTAAACAGGGTGTCTATTATTATTTCTGTTTTACAAACTATCAGGTTTTTCCCAGCTTTGTCAAAAATTTTTTAGGTGTATTTTTTTATCAAATATAAATTTTCTTGATAAGTATTAACGATAAATAAAACTTCAAATGGCTACAAAAATTCACATATTTTAGAAAAACACTCTTTGATGGGTTTTTGTTTTTACTAATACTTTTAACAGGGGTTCTACCAACTGGAAAAAACGGGAAATATGCAGGAATTTAATTTAATCGGAAAAAACTGTGAATTCAGCTTATGCAATATAGGTCTTATTTTAGATTTTAGCAATTATGATACAATTAGTTCGAATTCGACTTTTTAGTCGAATTAGTTAGTCGAAAATTAGTACAAATTTTGGATTAACTTATAATACTATAATTAAATTTCTACAAATAATTGACAAACATTGTTTTCTGTATTTTAATTAATTAAAAATTAATTATTTGATGATAAAAAGTCAATCACTGATTTAAAATAGTAATATTTTTCTAATGAAATAGTTGATAGTGGCTAATTATTATTTTTTCCGGTCGAATTAAATTCCCCACTATTTCCAATTTTGGAGACTGGTAGACACACTATTGAATGTATTTGAAAAAAAACCCGTCGAAGACGGGTACGACAGCTAGTTGAATAAATATAAGCAATGATTAATATTCAACTACTTACATGAATTTATAAATTTATTTATTTTCTTATTTCACTTAAATTGTGACACAGGTTTTTTGGCATCTGAACCTTAAAAAATTATTTTGCTTTATTATTAATCAACAAAGAATAAAAATATTCTACAAAGTTTATTATGAAACATAGAAATATTAAAATAATATTAAAATTAGAAATTTGAAGAATTTCCATTGAATCTCCACAAAAATTCCACGGATATTCCAGCGGGGAACTTTCACGGAATTTTTCAACGTGCGTTCGCTTTCTCATTTCTACTTCAACATTTACAAGAGTAAGTGAGTATACGCTCCTACTCAAGTACTCTATATCACACTATATGTATACTTCTAATAATTAGGAATTCCTTGTTCTATAACTTACTACCTGGTATTAATAGTTATAGTTATAACAATTAAACACACATACGTAACAAATCGTAAAAATTACTGAGGAATTCGTTGTTTTACAACTTGCTACCTGGTAATTTGATAAAAAAATATTATATTAAAATATCTATATTACCTACAAAGTCAAACCCTAACAATGGTGTTAGGGAATTCACCAAGAAATTGGTTCACTACCTCATAATCCAAGACCTTAATAGGTAACAAAATAAAATCTTAAGTTTCTTGAATATTCTTACAAGCCGTGTTCATATAGTAATAGGCTATATCAATGTGGCAGTTCAAAAGATTTAATAAATATTGAACATAACACTTTAAAATTGTATTAATAATTTAGTTAAATTTTCAGAGAAATAAATAGATATCTTTAGTTGAATTAAATAAATGTTGAGCATTTTTCAATATTATAAAAATTGTAATATTTAAAATAAATCAAAATTTGAAAAAATGTACTCTTAAGAAGAATATTTATTTATGTAGAATTTAGTTAATCTAGGGAATAGGGAAAACTTGACCTTATTGAAGGTTGTAAAGTATAAAATTAAATTTTGTTTAAATTTTATTTTTAGAATTTCTATAAGGGCAAATTAGCCATAGCATACGAATTCGCAATACTTTTTTATTACAAGAAACTATATCATATGAAAAGATTTATATTTATAATTTCCGTAATTATTTAATTGTATAAACTTTAATTTATTAATGAACATATTTTTACAAATTAATAAGTACCAATGATAACTCTTTATGAAAAAACTGGAGAATAGATTTTTTAAGTAAATGGATTTTGCATTTAGCTAAAACTTTTAAAAATTTGAAAATTGAATGAAAATGTTTAAAGTTTAAATTAAATATGTTCCATTTTTAATATTCTATATTAAAAATCCCCTATATGTATAGTATGAAAAGAGTTTAGTATAATTTAGATGAAAAATTCAAAAATGCACTTAATATTAAAGCACTCTTAAAAATATTATATTTTTTACTTGTCGAATCCATTTTTTCCGTGCCTTATATTATTGTTTCAATGTTGTTGTAAAAAAACGCCCATAAAACATTATTCTTATGTATTTTCGAAACAGATTAAAAAGTATGCAAATATTTTATCACACATTGTTCGTACCTATCTAAGTATAATATACATAATAAATTGATGTAAAAGATATATATATATATATATATATATATATATATATATATATATATATGGCATTTCACGTCAAGTGATCAAGGGGTCTTTTGGTGTAATGTTTATTTCAATAATTTTTTACTCTTAAACAATTAAACATACAAATATGACAAAGTACATTTTTGAAAGGTTTTTTCATGCTCTTTCGATTGGAAATAAGCATTTTGAAAAAAAAAATTTTGACCCAAAAAAATCAAAATTAAAAATAAATTTCAATTTTTGGGGGAGAAAGACTCATTTTTTTTTTTTTACGAAAGCTGAGGTTTTTTCCTAAAAGGACATATAAATGATAAAGTGGGACTAGAAGGTTTAAACATTGAAAAAAAGAGTTTTCTACTCGCCGGAGCGCTCAAAATCCGGTTTTTAGCTCCGTTTAGGAGAAAATTCTTTTTTTCAATTTTTAAACATTCTAGTTCCACTTTATCATTTATATGTCCTTTTAGGAAAAAACCTCAGCTTTCGTTTAAAAAAAATGGGTCTTTCTCCCCCAAAAATTGAAATTTATTTTTAATTTTGATTTTTTTAGGTCAAACAATTTTTTTTTCAAAATGCTTATTTCATTAATTATTTACTCTTAAACAATTAAACATACAAATTTGACAAAGTACATTTTGGAAAGGTTTTTTCATGCTCTTTCGATTAGAAATAAGCATTTTGAAAAAAAAAATTTTTGACCCAAAAAAATCAAAATTAAAAATAAATTTCTATTTTTTGAGGAAAGAGGTACGATTTTTTTTAAACGAAAGCTGAGGTTTTTCCCTAAAAGGACATATAAATGAAAAACTGGGACTAGAATGTTTAAACATTAAAAAAAGAATGTTCTCCTAAACGGAGCTAAAAACCAGGTTTTGAGCGCTCCGGCGAGTAGAAAACTCTTTTTTACAATGTTTAAACATTCTAGTCCCACTTTACCATTTATATGTCCTTTTAGGAAAAAAACTCAGCTTTCGTTAAAAAAAATCGTACCTTTCTCCCCCAAAAATTAAAATTTATTTTTAATTTTGATTTTTTGGGTCAAATTTTTTTTTTTAAATGCTTATTTCTAATCGAAAGAGCATGAAAAAACCTTTCTAAAACGTACTTTGTCAAATTTGTATATTTAATTGTTTAAGAGTAAAAAATTATTGAAATAAACATTACAACAAAAGACCTCTTGATCACTTGACGTGGAATCGCTCATATATATATATATATATATATATATATTTAATTATACACATTTAGATACAGAGACAGATACAGCTGAGGAAACGAGAACTTTATATAATACGAAAAAAATGAGACCAGGTGCTCTCATATAAATTTTAAGAATGCATTGAAAAATATTTTTAAACCAATGTTATACCTCGAAATATTAAAAACAATGAAAGAAAAGAGAAAAATAAAATAAACTGCACGAATTTGGTAGAGAACAATGAGATTTAATTATTTTTAAATGATATTCATATTCAACTTTGTATTCCTTGTCAGGGAAAATATTTATCTCAAAACTCTATACTACATATATAGCCTTAAGCGCTTCGAGATACGAAAAAGAGTATAAAAAGCTTGGGTGAACTATAACACAAACATCTTGCTAACGAGCGTCAAGCACCTTTTGCCATTTTTACTGTTAGCAAAAATTATACATGCAACAAAAAGAATAAATAAATCAAGCACCAACGTGAATGTTGATTTATATATGTATACTAACTCCAGGAATATTTTTTGTCAAGTCCAAAATAAATGAAAGGGAATTTCAAATTTTTTTCTTTTCTCTCTTTTGTAAAGAGAAGAGATGAGTTATAATAAATAATTTAATTATGTTAAACTAGTTTTATGCAACTAATTAGTTATAATAACTAATTTCTGAAGCAAACATTCTGTCAAGATTTAGCTAATAAGTTTTTTTTGTATTTTCTATTAAATATAAATTAATTAGAGAATTATTTATTTATTACAAGTTTAACGGGTTATACCCTTGATTACATAAACAAAAAATTGAAAATTAATAATTATGATTTTATCACTCGATTTCCAAATTTACTAAGTGTTAAAAGTTAACGACCACTCCGAAATAAGACAATGGAATAAATTAAAACAATTCCTTTAATGTTTTCAACAGCAAAGGCTCCAGAAGCTATAAGTTTATTAAATAAATTTACACAATTGGTTTATAGACACTAATTCACGTTATAAGTTTTAAGAAGGTACAAATAGAAAAAACTATAGCATTTAAAGGACATATATATATATGAGTGATTTTCCGCAAACTGTGATATTTATGTCCCTAAAGAGTTTTAACTGCATATTAATGAATTAACGATCTGCTTCTTATAAATTATATTTGAGACTCACTATTCTAAGAGGACCCATAAAAAAGTGGTTTATTTTGACTCATATCGATGTAATGCCATGAAACACTCCTAAAATGTCACTACCGTGGCATGTCCCCTACCCAGTTTTTATAACTTTCCATCTGTTTTTAGAAAACAATTATTTACATTTACGATCTTTTTGACTTTACATATTCACAATATTGAAAATAATATCGAAACGACAACTAATTTTGTATCAAAAGCAACATAACAAATAAATGTAAAAAAAATAATAAAGGTTTTAAAGAGACATATTTAAAGTAAAATCCTTTAGTAAAGTGAAAAATTGTCGTTGTCACAAATAACACACCGTGGTATTCTGTTTTCAGAAGTAAAAATTATTTATATCAAAGTTATTCTTTCCTGAGATAGACATAGTTAGCAACATTGTAAATTATTTCGGAAACTTCTTGAAAATAAAATGGTTATGAGTAATACACAAAACAAACTAAAAATGTCACTACCGTGGTACTTCATGGATGTACAATCTTTATAACATTACTCTTCTAAATTAAGTTTTAATAATTGAGGAATTTCATATGAGATTGAGGGGTCAACTCTCGGATTTTTTTCAAATTTCATTTTTCAATAGAGTTTGTTTGCCTATGTAATTATCCCAAATATTAATTGAAAATATTTAATATTTTGTTAGATATTTGCATTAAAGAATTAATGCAAAATTTTTTTTAAACTTGAATAACTTTTTTATTTTTGCTTATAGAAAAAAGTTGTCTGAATGTTTTTTGTTTAGAATGAATCAAATTTTTTGAAAAAAAATTAATTAAATAAAAATTAACTTTTTTAGTAAATTTATTTAAAAAATAAATTTGTTTTTTAATATTTAAACCTGTTATCGGCCTTCAATCAAGCTGAAAAAAGATAAATATTTCGTACTATACTACAAAATAACATGCCAAATTTGGCTCGCTACCTGCACTTCAATTTTTGCAAATTTTTTCTCAAAAACAAAAAATAACGTGTTCGCCAAATTTGGCATGTTATTTTGCAGTATAGTAAGAAATATTTATCTTTTTTCAGCTTGATTGAAGGCCGATAACAGGTTTAAATATTAAAAAACAAATTTATTTTTTAAGTAAATTTACTAAAAAAGTTAATTTTTATTTAATTAATTTTTATTCAAAAAATTTGATTTATTCTAAACAAAAAACATTCAGACAACTTTTTTCTATAAGCAAAAATAAAAAAGTTATTCAAGTTTAAAAAAAATATTGCATTAATTTGTTAATGCAAATTCTAACAAAATATTAAATATTTTTAATTAATATTTTGGGATAATTACATAGGCAAACAAACTCTATTGAAAAATGAAATTAAAAAAAAATCCGAGAGTTGACCCCTTAATTTCATATGAAACTCCTCAAATACATGTAGACTTTGACCCCATCTTTCAATGGCTCCTTTAACTAGACACCCCAATAATTCCACTGCTGGTTCAGGACCTAAAAATACCGTTTCAGAACCTATTTTTGCCAAAACGTCCACCCTTTCATTGCCCTTGATGCCCGAGAGACCCGGTACCCAGATTAACGAAAGTTTATTTACTGAACCTAACTCGTCGAGTACGCTGCGGCATTCCCAGACAAGCTTCGATTCTATTGTGGGATTCTTTAGAGCCCCTAGGGCTACCTGACTATCCACACAAATACTAATCCTTTTGCCCTTTTTAAATGGACATTTGAGCACAAGTTAAAATCGCACAGACCTCGGCCTGACAAACCGTGGCATATTGTCCTAGCGACTCAGCCACTTTAATGGAGCCAGTTTTTGATATATTCCTAAGCCTGTACCGCAATCCATCTTGGAGCCGTACGTGTACCAGGCCTTGTCCCCAAGTGGAAAACCCTTCGTCCAGTCTAATATGGAAGGTATTAGTATCCTAAAGCGAGGTTTAAATTTCCCCTCTTCATCATTCTATCTTGCACCATACTTAATTCTGTATGTGATAGGATTGAACGTGGAAGCTTGGTGTGTTTAATACTTGACTTTCACCTTCCCTGCGCGTTTAGCCAGCTCATAGTAAGGACCGCCTTTTTTACTGCAGCAATATATAGAGGTACTTTGGCCAGTATGAATCCTAACGCCGCTGTAGGGGTGGTCCTCATGGCCCATGGAATACCTCTAAAAACACTGGTCGACAAAAAGTTACTTTTTCTCTGATTCAAAGATCGTACAATGATATTCTTATAGGATTTTCATCGCTAAACACGAATATGACCTCCGAAAGTGCCCATCACGTCGAGATTTCAAGAAAAATGGACTCAAAGTCTCAAAAAACCCTGGTTTTCGCCTTTTTTTATCACAAGTAGAGAGTGACGCGGACGTGCTAGAAATCTCTAATTAGGCTTAAATTAAAGCTTGAACTGTCAACTATAAGAATCAAATCGAAAAAGTTCTGAATCTGTCAAAAATTTTCATATAGCACAACTTTTTCATGTGCACACAAAAAACCTAGTCTTATTTTTGTTGCATCTCAAAATGAGACTATGTTAAACGCCATAGAACGTGGCGCCACCTAAGAGTCTCATTTTTGTTGCAACTCAAAATGAGTAGCGTATGATACTCATTTTGAGACTAGGTTTTTTCAATGTGTGCGGGCGCTCTACTTGTACTCATAGAGCGGTACACTATGGCACACTTATTTATTTATTTTATTTGTGCTATTTATTGTTATTTATTATTTTTGGACTCGCTAATTAATACCAATTTTGAAACCGCCATTTTTAATTTTATTAATTTTGACTTAAGATTCGTAATCAGCAAACTCAAAAACCCCCCAAACACCAAGTTTTAGTCAAATACATCAATTTTTAAATTTTATATGTCCGCTATTTTGAATTTTTTAATAATAACCATAAATTCAATCATCAACATTCACCGAGCCCAAAAATGATAAATAACAATAAATAGCGCAAATAAAATTAATATGTAAGAGTGCCATAGTGTAGTTGTGCTATATGAAAATTTGTGTCTGATAAAATTATCCTCCAGTTTCTCTAACGCCTTTAATTTCTTGGCTTTAGTAAAAAGCGTTCTTACTGTTTGCCTGTGTCCGACAAGTTTCTCTCAAAGGAGCCGACAATCGAATCTCGCAGATATTCCGCTACGAGTTCTAACTCTTCGTACGTCCCGTAAGAGGTGGGGAAGTGATCCATGCAGGCCTTGAGGTCCTTAGTAAATGAGTCTCTGTTAGTACTCCTAGGGTCACGTCTCCACTTATCTTCCCGATCTTTCGATTCCAGTCTGAATGTGATAAGTCTATGGTCCGAGAGTGAATCTTCATCAGACACTATCCAGTCCTTCACACCACCCCACACAGACCTGCAGCACATCGTAATATCTAACACTTCTCTCCTCTTAACAGTAACAGAAATTTGTATCTATCAGAAAATCGCAACCTATTTTCAAAGGGAGACTATGCTGTTGACAATACTTCACCAACTTTTCACCTCTCTTAGTGGCGCAGGTCCTCCTTCCGAACCCGGGAAATAAACGAAAGCTACTATAACCTCCCTTTTATTTCCGTTCGTCTCTGATTGTGAGTACTTAGCCTTCACGATAGCTAAGTCTCAAGTTGTCAATTCCAACATAGGGAAAGCGTCTAGACCTTTATAGATCAGACACGCCCTTGGAACCGGTTCATGTGGTGAGCAAACTAGCTCTCCGCATCCATTTAGACCTCTGATTCTCCCCTTGAAAACCCAAGGTTCTTGAACAAAAGCTAAAGCTGTCTGCATCATTGTCACGCCCTTGGCTAAAATCGCCGAAGCGCCTTTACAATGATGGAAATTGATCTACGTACACTGAATCCCGGAAACAGCCATTTTAAGGCATATCCGGTCCTCTCAGAGGCCCTGGCTCCAGTGTTGCGATCCTTCAAAGGAAGCTCTGAAAGACTTCCGTGCTCAAAATTTAATTCTTCATGCGTAGTCTCCATATTTGGTCCCACGAGTAGAAAGGAAATAAAGGTCCATCATTGGAGAGCCTCAATCTAAGGATAAGGCTAGTTACCTCCAAGAGGTCGCCTGGTATCTTGGAGTCTCGTTTAAGATACCTCCGTTCAGAGCCCCCCCATGGGGACGGGCCCCTCCTGTAACACAACCGTTCCCGAGCTTTACGAGAGCTAAGTTATGCCCAGCGATGGTCGTCCATCGTCCACCCCCCGGAGGAACCCGAACGATTTGGTGACCCTGGTATCATTTATCCATAGACACGAGTTCATCACGGATTGGGTGGCGAGACTCGCGCCTCAATCGCCATGGCACAGCCAAACGAACCATGGAAGGGTTTCTTTTTGGCCAGACTCTCTCCAACAGGAAATCTTTAGAATGAACCCGCGGCTAAGCCTCTGTTCATCCCATCTCTCCCGATAACCTCTAGAAATTTTTCAGCGGCCGACCCATTATGAAGGGTTCGTTCCCTCAATCGCCACGAGAGACATCGAAAAGTAGTTTTCTGATAGGAAAAGAGACCCTCAAACCCTCCCACCATCTACAAGGTCTTGAAACCCCTAGGGAGAGATTATGTGTCCATACAAATACTATATTTTAATAATGTTTTCATGCATAATGCAATTTTCTAAACAATTTATTATTGCAAAATAATATAATTTTTAAATAAACAAAGAGATTAGAAAATTTTAGACAACTTTTATTATTAGAATTTTTATTTCATTAAAATACACAATGTTGAATTTTTTTGTGTAGTATTTAATCGCGTGTAATTAAAAGATTTCAATGAAATATTTTGTTCTATTTAATTATAATGTGTAGTATTTTTCCTGTAGAATTTATTTGCGTAGAATTAAGAACATTTATTAAATTTATTGTGTACAGTTTTTTCGAGTAGAGTTAATTGTGTAGAATTATTCTTTGTATGAACCCCGTAAAAATCATTTTATTTTAATAGAAAGTAGGAAAATTATTTAATAGTAGTAGAAAATATTATTTACAAAAAATTGAACTTATAAATAGTACCTAATTAATAATAATATTTTGGTAATTATGCAGAAGAAGGACTTTTCCCAATTTTAAAGATTTTTGGTTAATTTTTTTTGGAATGTCTTTCACTTGGCTAGTAATTAAACATTAAAGAATCCGGCGGGGGAGGATGAAAAAGTTACTTACAGAACGCCAGGGCTGGGAAACAAACTCCAACGTTTAAAAAAAGGCGTTGTGAAGGTCCATCCACAACACATCACTCAAAGGCGTGAGAAGCCCGCTGCTCCAAATTTCCTTTAACGTTTAATGCAGAAGGGAGTCAAATTAAGTTTCTAGTTTGTACTAGAAGGTATCTAACTTAGACCAGACCCCCCTCCAATGTTTAAAAAAAGGCGTCTTGAAGGTACATCCACAACTCATCGCTCAAAGGCGGGCGAAGCCCGCCGCACCTAATTTCCTTTAACGTTTTAATGCAGAAAGGGAGTCAAATACGTTGGAGAGGGGTCTGGACTAAGTTAGACATCTTCTAGTACAAACTAGGAACTTAATTTGACTACCTTCTGCATTAAACGTTAAAGGAAATCAGGAGCGGCGGGCTTCTCCCGCCTTTGAGTGGTGTGTTGTGGATGCACCTTCACAACGCCTTTTTTTAAACGTTGGAGGGGAGTCTGGTCTAAGTTGGATACCTTCTAGTACCATCTAGGAAGTTAATTTGACTCCCTTCTGCATTAAAACGTTTCTATGGTTATTTTCCGTTTATTCTGTAAGTAACTTTTTCATCCTCCCCCACCGAAATCTTTAATTGCTAGCTAAATGATTGACATTCCAAAAAAAATTAACCAAGAATCTTTAAAATTGGGAAAAGTCCTTTTTCTGCATAATTACCAATATTTTTAATATTAGTAATAAATAATTAATAAAAATTGAACTGATAATTTTTAATTAATAAAAAATATAACCATTCACATAAGTGACTAAACGTATCGTCCTAGACATTCAAAGCATTTTAACTAATTTGAATTTAGATACCAATTTTAATTAAGTCCAATATACTTAAAGACCAAGTTTAGGATTAAGTTTAAATTAGGATAAAACTTTCCTACAAGACTCAGATTAATATATACAATAACTAATTGTATTGTTACTAGGAAATTAGTTAATTTTAACTGATTCAAACTTGGAGATGACTTTCAATTAAGATCAAATTAGAATTAAGTTTAGATTAAACCAAACTTACTTATAAGAGGAAAATTAATTATATAAATAGGCAAACAATTATAACTATTAACAATTTAACTAGTTTGGAAACCCATTTCAATTAAAATCGAATTACCATTAACTATAAATGAAAATGAAATTAGAATTTTTACTAATGTAACTTTCTAATTAATATTTTTTTTATAGTTAATTCGTTATTTTCTACTAATACATAATTATTCTTTATTAGTCTGAAGCAAAAAGTCAAAAAAATTTTATTAACAAGTAGTGGAGTACTTAGAAACTAAAGTCGGGGTACAGTTTGTCGAAAGCGTACGCAGTTTGAAAGCTCACAGTTCGAAGGCACGACTGTAGTTGTACTTAACTCTTTTTTAGTAACTTATTTACTATTTTTTTAAAGTCAAAATTTCAGCTTTTTTTTGCTTCCTCGTGAGGAAGCTTTGTAGTCGTTTAATTTACAAAATTTTTAAAAATCCTTTTGACAAATTTTCTTCTATATGGGACTATGTTATATAAGACCCTGAACAATTGTCCGGATGTACCCGTGTTCTGGATTGTCTAGCCAGACCCAGCTCTGATTCTAGTCAGAATTTCTAGATGACTAAAATTTTTTAGTTTGCCACTTCTGGGCTGCGGCGAGCGATGCTAGTCTGGAAGGTCTGACCAAACCCAGCTCTGATTCTAGTCAGAATTTCTAGAGGACTAAAATTTTTTTTTGCAACTTTTAGGCTACGGCGTGCGATGCTGGTTTGCAAAGTCGGACCAGACCCAGTTCTGATTCTAGTCAGAATTTCTAGATAACTAAAATGATTTATTATTTTGCAACTTCTATAGGCTGCAGAGAGCAGTACTGGTCTGAAGAGACTAGCCGATTTTAAGATATCAAAAGCCATCTAATTCTTTATCTCAAAAACTAGACAACAAGTCTCTAAAATTTAATATTTCTTCCACATAATATTTTCTACGGGAGAAGATTGTCCAAAATCACAACATTTTTCGACTTTTTAAGATCAATGTGTAGGTATAAAAAGTTGTAAAACATTCAAAAAATAGTTTTTGAAGAGAATTTTAAAAATTTTTATAAAAAGAATCCCGTTTAAATTTTAAATTTACGTTTACTAAGGGAACCAGAAGGTTCCTCGCAGAATTATTACTGAAAAATGAATTAAATTTGTTGTTAACAACTATAACAATTTTGCGGTAATTTATAGAAATTTTCGCAATAAATCATATAAATATGTTCCACATAAATTACAATGAAAAATTTTTATTTTAGCAATTTATGGAAATTTTAGCAGTAATTTATGGAAATTTCTAGTAATTTTAGGGATAATTCATAAAGCAAAAAATTATCATTAAAATTTTGGATTTCAGCCATTTATGGAAATTTTCGAGGTAATTTATAAACATTTTGACGGTAATTTATAAACATTTTGACGGTAATTTATGAAACTATGTAAAACAAAAAAGAGAACTAAAAAATTTAACGTCGGTAATTTATGGTAATTTCCTCGGTAATTTATAGAAATTTTTGAGATAATTTATAAAACTATGTTAAACTCAAACGAGAACTAAAAAATTGAACGTCGGTAATTTATGGTAATTTATGGAAATTTTCGCGGTAATTTATAAACGTTTTTACGATAATTTATAAAACTATGTAGAAGATAAACGAGAACTAAAAAATTGAACGTCGGTAATTTATGGTAATTTATGGAAATTTCCGCGGTAATTTATAAACGTTTTTACGAGAATTTATAAAACTATGTAGGAGATAAACGAGAACTAAAAATTGGAACGTCGGTAATTTATGGTAATTTATGGAAATTTCCGCGGTAATTTATAAACGTTTTGACGATAATTTATAAAACTATGTAGGAGATAAACGAGAACTAAAAAATTGAACGTCGGTAATTTATGGTAATTTATGGATATTTTAGAGGTAATTTATGGAAATTTATTAGGTAATTTACGGTAAATTTACTATGATGAGTTCAAATCAAGTTTTGTTATTTTGCTTCCTCGTGAGGAAGCTTTGTAGTCGTTTAATTTACAAAATTTTTAAAAATCCTTTTGACAAATTTTCTTCTATATGGGACTATGTTATATAAGACCCTGAACAATTGTCCGGATGTATGTATGTGTGTGTGTGTGTGTGTGTGTGTGGATCCCGATTTTTGTGAACACGATAACTCGAAGAGGTTTCAACGAATTCGGCTGAAAATTGCTAGGAATATTTATCATAAAAATATCTCGAAATGGATTGATGGACATTAAAAAATCTATTAAAAAAAAATTTTTTTTTACTTTTTTCAAAAAATTTTTTTTTAATTGAATATTGAAGTTAATATACAATAAAATCTTCTTCTTTGCATCAAGACGAATCGATTGGTATATATAAAGTATAAATTGTATGAGAGTTTATAGAGGTAATGACAATTAAAGCAAAAAAATTACCTTTTTTTATCCAAAATTTAGTTCTTTCATCAAAATTATATTCCAGTACAATAAGATTTTACTCATTTTTTTCAATAATCTTATCCGTTGCATTAAAACGGATCGATTGGTATATATAAAGTATATATTTTATTTGAATTTATAGAATTAAACATAATTAAAACCAAAAATTCGCACTTTTATTAGAAATTTATTTCCTTCTTAAAAATTATGTTGCTTTATAATAAAATGTTAATCTAGACTTAAAAACAAACTAAAAATCTTCATTTCATCAAGACGAATAGATTGATGTATAAAAAGAATATATTTTATTAGCATTAATAGAATTAAATAAAATGAAAAAATTCACTTTAAAGCAAATTTTTTGCTTATCGTAAAGAGGAAGCAAAATGTTCATGTAATGAACATCTTAATTCACAACTTGTTTCTTTATGTACCATAACACGAAACTTGCAGTAGTTTCGTGATTACACAGTTAAACACTCTTTATTAATTGTAAGTGTAAAAGGTGTCGGAAATTAAAATTTATTTTCTTGTAGCTTCGATAGAGTAGTGGTTAGAGTGTTAGGCTAGAAGTCCGTAGGTCATAGGTTCGATTCCCCGCAATGTCAAATTTTATTTAGTTATAGGTTTGCGTTTATTCTGTGTCGTAAACATTAATTTGATTGAAAGTTAAAAGTTGATGATTATTACTTGTTTGCAAATACAAATAAATTTTTTTTATTATATTAACATTTAATTTAAATAAACGTTTCTCATATGTTTCGTTTAATAAACGATGTTGGAGGGCTGCTTTATTATATTTAGAAAACAGTAAATATCTATCTTGCGGTTGGCTAGAGCCTGGTTAGACTATCTGAATAGCCTGTCTATTCAGCGGCTGACCGTTTCTAGCGTTACACTTTTGGCCAGCCACAGGCCAGAGTTACAGGTCAGCCACTAGTCTGGAAAATAGACGGTCTGGTCTGACTCAGGCCAGCGCCAGAAGATTTTTCTACACGGGTATGTATGTGTGTATGTGTGTGTGTGTGTGTGTGGATCCCGTTTTTTGTGAACACGATAACTCGAAGAGGTTTCAACGAATTCTGCTGAAAATTGCTAGGAATATTTATCATAAAAATATCTCGAAATGGATTGATGGACATTAAAAAATCTATTAAAGAAAAATTTTTTTTACTATTTTCAAAAAAAAAATTTTTTTCAAAATTTTTTTGTTTAATTGAATATTGAAGTTAATATACAATAAAATCTTCTTCATTGCATCAAGACGAATCGATTGGTATATATAAAGTATAAATTGTATGAGAGTTTATAGAGCTAATGACAATTAAAGCAAAAAAATTACCTTTTTTTATCAAAAATTTAGTTCTTTCATCAAAATTATATTTCAGTACAATAAGATTTTACTCATTTTTTTCAATAATCTTATCCATTGCATTAAAACGGATCGATTGGTATATATAAAGTATATATTTTATTTGAATTTATAGAATTAAACATAATTAAAACCAAAAATGCGCACTTTTATTAGAAATTTATTTCCTTCTTAAAAATCATGTTGCCTTATAATAAATTGTTACTCTTGACTTAAAAACAAACTAAAAATCTTCATTTCATCAAGACGAATCGATTGATGTATAAAAAGAATATATTTTATTAGCATTAATAGAATTAAATAAAATGAAAAAATTTACTTTATAGCAAATTTTTTGCTTGTCGTAAAGAGGAAGCAAATGTTTAGGTAATGAACATCTTAATTCACAACTTGTTTAAATTGTCTCAATTTTGTTTCACTTAGTAATATGAAAAAATCGTTTAAAAGATGGCTGGCCAACTTAGGGCCCCTTACTCTAATTAATTAATTATTTTTAATAATCAAATAAATAATGGAATTGTATATCTTATAAGTAATTCTTTAGTCACTTTTAAAAATTAGCTTTAAGAATTAAAAATTTTTATATCGTCATTGTAATTTTTTTTTAATTTTGCTTCCTCGTGAGGAAGCTTTGTAGTCGTTTAATTTACAAAATTTTTAAAAATCCTTTTGACAAATTTTCTTCTATATGGGACTATGTTATATAAGACCCTGAACAATTGTCCGGATGTATGTATGTGTGTGTGTATGTGTGTGTGTGTGTGTGTGTGTGGATCCCGTTTTTTGTGAACACGATAACTCGAAGAGGTTTCAACGAATTCGGCTGAAAATTGCTAGGAATATTTATCATAAAAATATCTCGAAATGGATTGATAGACATTAAAAAATCTAATAAAAAAAAATTTTTTTTTAATTTTTTCAAAAAAAAAAATTTTTTCAAAAAAATTTTTTTAAATTGAATATTGAAGTTAATATACAATAAAATCTTCTTCTTTACATCAAGACGAATCGATTGGTATATATAAAGTATAAATTGTATGAGAGTTCATAGAGGTAATGACAATTAAAGCAAAAAAATTACCTTTTTTTATCAAAAATTTAGTTCTTTCATCAAAATTATATTCCGGTACAATAAGATTTTACTCATTTTTTTTAATAATCTTATCCGTTGCATTAAAACGAATCGATTGGTATATATAAAGTATATATTTTATTTGAATTTATAGAATTAAACATAATTAAAACCAAAAATTCGCACTTTTATTAGAAATTTATTTCCTTCTTAAAAATTATGTTGCTTTATAATAAAATGTTAATCTAGACTTAAAAACAAACTAAAAATCTTCATTTCATCAAGACGAATCGATTGATGTATAAAAAGAATATATTTTATTAGCATTAATAGAATTAAATAAAATGAAAAAATTCACTTTAAAGCAAATTTTTTGCTTATCGTAAAGAGGAAGCAAAATGTTCATGTAATGAACATCTTAACTCACAACTTGTTGTATAAATTTTACATTCGATATTACGTAATTAATGAATGCCCTCTAATTTTTTTTACTTATTGCTAAAGCAAAAATATATAAATAATTATAATTAATTACTAAGTATTATCCAATTCAGATTTACAGTATAAATTACATCCAAGTTTACATGCAAAACTCAATTATATATTTTTTTTAGTCGAAAATGGAAAATCTGTGGATTCAGATTCCTAAATAATTAAATAAACTCATGATATGTTGGGAGGCCGCTCTTGTCCTGGTCGACCAACTAAAAACCACTTCCGTCTTGTTTTGGGACTCTTGATCCACTTGCCGTTCTACCGTTCTGAAACTTCACAAGTGGTGGTCCCCTTGTCTTGCTCCTTAACGTGCCATTAATCCGCTAATGTAATGTGGGAGCAAGAGTTGGAAGAAAAGCTAGATGTCTTTCCCCCCTACGCTCACACACTGATGCTCACACCATGTTTTCTACGTTTTCTTTCTAATTTCAAAGCCAACTGCGGCAAACAAAACTTCTATCATGGTCTCAATGTCCGTAATGAAACAGAGTATATTCCGCGTCATCCATTGCAGCATCTAAGTAGGCGCATTTTTCTTTTCTCTTAATCTGAAGCCTATGAATGTACTGTCAGAAACATCTGTGACCTGACAACGCTTGGGTCAGGTAGTAGCCAACTTCTTTGTGCTTCCCGACGTGCAAAGTGGCGGAGATTAAGATCAGGCGATATGTCCACCTACCTTAAGGATCCCCATCCCATCTCTCTTAACATCTTTCAACGATTTCATCTAGGATGATGCCAAATGTCTGTGGCCCCATGGAAAAAAGACGGTTAGTAGCATAGAGTGGATCTCGCCTCTTGCGGATAACCGTTTTTAGGAGATGTCTACTCTTTTGTTCTTACTCTCTCTACTCTCCGCGCACAACCACCCTGAGCGGGGTGTGGCTAATCAGAGGTACTGCAATTCTTTATGGACTCTGCTTATTCAGCGACAGCATAGAGCTGTTTTGATTGAGCCACGATTGCTACTAACTCCCTTTTTTCCCTGGGGCCACCGACATTGGGCATCTTTCTAGATAGGTTAACCATACAGTCGGCGGCATTCAAAGACGTGATTTTTTCATGTTGGTCATCGTACATGACGTTCCCTATGAATGGACCTACCTTTAATCCTTGGAGAGCTCCGAATGTCATTTCATGTTTAAAGTGACTTGCATCGCTCTTGTATTCAACCTATCTGTCGCTAAGATAGTTGTCTATTATTCGCAATTCGCAACAGATAGGTTGGTACTCCTTTACGATGCAATTGTCCCACTTTGCGGAATTAAACACATTACGTATGTCGATGGCGACAAGCGCGCAGAATCATTTCTTCTTGTTCTCTTTGGCTTTCTTCTCCTGGTTAATAACAGTGAGTATTATTGCATCGACTGTTAGCCGGTTTTTCCGAAAGCCAAATTGATTCTCCAATAGGCAATTTTCGCCTATCAAGATTTCCTAAAGTCTCTGCAGAACTATTCCCTCTAGAAGTTTACCCATCGTATTCAATAGACAAATTAGTCTGGACGATATGATCTTATCCAGAGGTATATCGCCTTTCTTGTGAAGTACCAACCTATACCTTCGGTTTCCAGTCACCAAAGAACTTCCTGGCATTCAAACACGTATTAAAAACGTCAAGAAGCAATTATGAATCCACCACGACAACCTCTTTTAATATTTCGTTTGGTATGCCATCATTGCCCGGTGCTTTGCCTTTTCTTTACGACTTTGGCACCTTCTTTAATTCCTTAATCGTGAAGATTTCCTCGACTCGTACTGCACAGTGAGTACAGTCTTCTTTGAGGCTAAGTTCCACATAGGGTGAAAAAACTTAATTATTAACAAGTAATTTGGATTCTTATATAATTAATTTTTACTAGTTTAGATAATTTTTTAAATTCTGACAAAAAAGTTTAATTATGACAATAAATAATTAATTTCTACTTGTAAACTAATTATTTATTCTGATTCAAATTTCGAGACTAATTTTGTTAAGAAAAATAAACATCTTTTATTAAATTATTAATTTAATTATCTAATTGAGGGGCTGGATGCTATAATGTGTTACGCGCCATGTTAAGTAAATGGCGCGTAACACATTATAGCATCCAGTCCCTCAATTATTTAATTAGTAACTTTTCTTTAATTTAATTAGTCTCTAATTTTGAATAAGGTGAAATTAAATAATAAATAAACTCCTAAATTAACAATTTATTTTTTAATAGACTCAAAAGAGTGAAAATTATTTAATTTTATAGAGTTTATTATAACATTGCATAGATTTATACCGAACTTTAACTTTTAAAGCGCCAACCTTGATATAGTATATCTTTTTCATGTATTACATATAAGTAACTTTTTGAATGTAGGAGTACACATTGTACGAAAGAGCATGTTCCATTATCAATTTAAATATATAAATAAAAAATTTTTAAATAACGAAAGTTAAATCAAAAACATTTTTTCAATGCAATTTTTTAAAATCATTTTCTATATGATAAAAATTATCTATTACAATAAAAATGATCTATTATAATACACAAGTAATCAGTTATTAAAATCAAAACAAAATTTTATTCCCACTGTAATTAAAATTTAATTTTTAATCACTAAAAGTACTAATAAAATTAATTTTAATTCCTATCTTAATATAAGATTTTCATTTTCTTTTCTAAATAATAAATCTCAAGCAACTTTTATAAAATTTATGAACCCTCGAGAGAATTTTCCAACCACATACTGTTTGCAAATTTTACAAGAATTATTTTCCAAAGTTTCTCCACTTCTCATACGTGTTTCATATGACTCCCTAGTCTCAAATATTCAAGTATGTAACACATTGACGTGAAAAAGGTTAAACTTAGAAGAAGTGAGCGCATTGAAATTCTTGATGAATCTTGTTTATACATCAAGCGTAGAGAATAAGATTAGATAAGAAAGACAAGTGAAAAAAAGAAAAGAGAAGGAAGAAAACCAAACAATTTCCTACATCTTGGTTCGGGCAATAGGTGTCAAGACTCGAAACATGGGTTTATAATGCAGCATACCAACGTAAATCTCTCAAAACTCCTTTCATATTGTTTTCTTTTCTACTTTTTTTCATAAACGATTGTTTCAACATTCTACTATCCCTTGTAAGGGACGTATTCTTAAGTTTACGAAAAAAGAAAAACCAAAGAAACTTCCCAACAAAAGATTCTTTGTTTTTAGCAAAATATTTTTATTATTGTTTTTTTCTTCTTTTGTTATTCAGAGCGTCGTTCAGGAGATGAATAGACTGGGAATGATGGTGGACTTATCACACGTATCGGTGCCCACAATGTTAGACGCTATGAGCACATCAAAAGCTCCAGTGATCTTTAGTCATAGCAGTGCTCACGCTCTCTGTAATTCCTCGAGAAATGTTCCAGACCACGCATTACGTCTTCTGGTAAGTCTCGACGAGAGTAACTTTATAAACCTATGCAAATAAGGGCTTAGAATTCTTTCAACCTGAAAAGCGCACAGATGTGCACAACTTTTCTTTACAGAAATTATAGTTTCTGAATAAGGAGAAAGATTCGACTCGGAGTTATCGATTTCTCCATGTTTTGCAATTATTAAAGATAACCGAGTGATAAAATCATTAATATAAGCGACGCATACATCACTCGCTAACGCTCTTTCGATTTTTTTAAACTTATTTAATGTCTTTCTCATATTTATTTGTATTTATTTATTTGAGGTAAGTAAATATTTACTGGACATAAATATTTCAATTTGTAGTATCAAATAAATAATTATTTTACACCATAAATACGAATTAATTACTTGTGTACATATATTTCTGGTACTGGCATAAATATGTCCAATTTTTATATATTATGTTGGTGGATATGAAACAGTTATACAGAATTTCTGTTGCAGCCATACAAAGTGGAAACTTTTTGTCGAATTTGTCGATTGCTGTAATGTTTACATAAATTATTAAAATTTTCAATTATGTATCATTAATAGTAGAATTTAATAAGCTTTTGAATTGTATAGTTGTTAATTTCTTGTCATTTGCATTCACAAAAAAAATTGTGATTTCAGATGGATATATTTTTTGGCCTTGCGCGTGCAGCCGTACCTATAATTCTCGACTGTAATGTATGTGAAGAACACCAATACTGTATTTAAGAAAAACAATACAGTATTGTTGTTCTCATATACGCTTATGGTTCTTCTATACGCCCTAACTATACTCGCATTAAAAAATTGAAAATATTGCTTTTCAGTGTGACATCAATCAGTCAAACATATTTACTTTTCGAAATTAGTTAATTTTTCAGGAAAAGTCTCATAGAAAAAATCAGTTTTAGTCAGTCATACAAATGTACATTTTTTTGGACCAAAGTTAGACACTATATTTTAACATAAAAACTCAACAGAAAAAATTCCGCAATAGTAATTTCTTATTGGCCAAAAACTACTCTTTCGAATATATTCCCTATCAGATAGGGGTATTCCGAAAAAAAATTTTTCAAAATGTCGGACACAAAATGTCAATTTTTATTTACAAGATCGTAGCCATGTAAACAAAATCGCAAAACTTGATAGATTTCTTTAAAGTTTGACCTTAATGTTTTTGATGTCCCTGATTACGAATCCAAAGTCAGGTTTTGAAAATTCAAAATGGCGGATCCAATATGGCGGATAAAATTCAATAGGATAAATAAAATGGTTAAAAACTAATTGGATTCACTTGAAAATTGTTACTCGGGGGTTTTCAAGGTCGCTGATGACGAATCCAAAGTCAGATTTAAAAAATTCAAAATGACAGATCCAATATGGCTAATGGATTTTTTTAAAAATGGATTGTATTTGCTTTTTTTAAACAATGCTGTTAATTCTTGTCTAATGTTATTTTGTTTTTGTGTTACTTTGATTCAAGTTTGTACTAGTTGTCTGTTTTGTGACAGTATTAATTATTCTAACATAATATTAATTTGTTTATGTGTTATTTTATTTCACAGAAGTTGTTTATATACTGAAATAAAATGTGAAATAAAAGTGAAATAAAAGTTAGTTGGTTATTCAAATAAAATACATTTTATTTTAGTGTATAAACAACTATTATAAAATATTAATTTGTTTATGAATCATTTTATTTCATAGAAGTTGTATATTCACTGAAATAAACTGATAATTAATACTGTAATTGAATCCTGCATTTTGAATTTAAAAAAATGGATGTAAGATTCATAATCAGCGATCCTGAAAACTCCCGAGTAACAATTTTCAAGTGAATCCAATTAGTTTTTAACCATTTTATTTATCCTATTGAATTTTATCCGCCATATTAGATCCGCCATTTTGAATTTTTAAAACCTGACTTTGGATTCGTAATCAGCGACCCTGAAAACCTCAGAGTAACAAATATTAACCGAATCCACAGTTTTTAAAAAAATGTCGTCCGCCATGTTGTAGCCGCCATTTGGAATGTTTAAACTCTGACTTTGTTTTCGTGATCAGGGACATCAAAAATATTAAGCTGTCAAATTTTAAAGAAATCTATCAAGTTTTGCGATTTTGTTCACATGGCTACGATATTGTAAATAAAAATTCAGTTTAGACGCCATTTTGTGTCCGCCATTTTGAAATTTTTGTTTCGGAACACCCCTATCTGATAGGGAATATATTTTTGACGCGTTATTAAGGACTTTTAGATGTATATCAAGATGAAAAATTGAAAAAACTAAAAACAAAACATAATAAATGTATGTTCTTTTTAAAAAACATATGTAATTTGTTTATTTATAAATTTATAAAATTTGTTGGAACATCATTCGAAAGAGTAGTTTTTGGCCAATAAGAAATTACTATTGCGTAATTTTTTCTGTTGAGTTTTTATGTTAAAATATAGTATCAAACTTTGGTCCAAAAAATTGTACATTTGTACATTAATATTATTTAATATCAAATATAAATTTAATATTTAATAATATTTATATTAATGAATATTATTCAATAATAATATTTATATTAATAAATATTATTAAATCATATTAAATTTTGAAATAGGCCAAGTACCTATTTCAGTTTAGTTTTTATAACTGACTGCAATTTAAAAATTAGTAGTACAAGTAAACTTGTCAGACAATACTTTTAAATTGCTTCGATTTCGTTTTCAAGTAGTGAAACCAGTTTTAAGTTAGACAAAATATAACTTATCTGTATTCTAAATGCTAAAGTTCTTCGATTTTGTTGAAACTTCGAAATTTTGAAGTGGAATACATGCCAGTAAAAAGCCTCAATACGATTTTAAAAAATTTTGGATTTACGAGGTTTTAAAATTTTTTTTTTAATTTTGAAAATTGTATATCTCTAAGGAAAATGAATGAAATTTAATGAAATTTTCAGGGAATGCTTATTAATTACAGACAATTTAAGAAAGTTTTTTAGAAAAAAAAAATTTTTTTTAAACAAATTATTAAAAAAATAATTTTTAAATAAAAAATTTTTTGAAAAGTGCCATTTTTATTTTTTTTTTAATAATAATGATTCGATTCCCACTTATTTTACGAGTATTTTCCAAAAGAAAAATCGATGGAGGGTCTGAAACTTTAGGAGATATTGAATTTTTAATCCTTGCGCGACACAATAAAAAGCGCATTTTCCGGCTATACTCTACATACAAACTAACGTTCAAAGTCAACTATAAGTCGTAAATTTTAACCGAATTCAATTTTTCTTTTTTAATTTCATTTGCAAGTATTCAGTGACAAATTCTCAATCGAAGAACTAGGTCACAACTTTAATTTTTTTAGCATGGAGCTATCCAGATTAAAATTAAAAGTACGATTATTTTTAAACAATTTTTAAATAAATTCTTATTCTTATTTTTGTTTAAATTATAATTTTATTTTTAATGTAAATCGACATATAAAAAAAGTTTGGTAAATTTGCATAATTAGAAGAAACTGCATCTTTTAAGTATACTATTCTGTAAATAGTTAGTAATTAACAATAATAATTTGTTTAAATATTGCTTAAACAATAATAATTATGTTTTACATTTGCATCGGTATTTATGTTAGGTCCGGTAAATTGCAAAATTAGAAAAAAATTGAATTCGGTTAAAATTTACGACTTATAGTTGACTTTGAACGTTAGTTTGTATGTAGAGTATAGCCGGAAAATGCGCTTTTTATGGTGTCGCGCAAGGACTAAAAATTCAATATCTCCTAAAGTTTCAGACCCTCCATCGATTTTTCTTTTGGAAAATACTCGTGAAATAAGTGGGAATCGAATCATTATTATTAAAAAAAAATAAAAATGGCACTTTTCAAAAAATTGTTTATTTAAAAATTATTTTTTTAATAATTTGTTTAAAAAAAATTTTTTTTCTAAACAATTTTCTTAAATTGTCTGTAATTAATAAGCAGTCCCTGAAAAATTCATTAAATTTCATTCATTTTCCTTAGAGATATACCATTTTCAAAATTTAAAAAAAAATTTAAAAACCTCGTTAATCCAAAATTTTTCAAAATCGTATTGAGGCTTTTTACTGGCATAATTCCACTTCAAAATTTCGAAGTTTCAACAAAATCGAAGAACTAGTGTACAACTTTAATTTTTTAGGCATGGAGCTACCCAACAAATAAATATTATACTACAAAAAACCATTATACTACAAATTCTAATTATTTTTGTAACTAATTATTTAACACAAAATTTTTGTTTGTTGTTATATTGAAAAATACGGGATATCCAATGTTATGGATACTGCAGCAATATAAAATGAATTGCTTTGTATGGTTGGAGCAAGAATAGAAATATGGTTGGTGATCCATAGAGTATAGATATGTCATCCATGCAAACAGAAGGTGCTCCCATATTTAAACATTAATGCTAAATATATCATTTAATCCTAAGAGGTAAGTTTTTCAAAAAAATACACACAAAAATTTGAAACACTCAAATAATGAAATTCAATGTCGCTTCCCACATAGCACGGCTTCTTGCTGTAAGGCCTCTGTGAGGACATCTGTAGGGGTTGTAAGGTTTACCACGTAAGTCTGTTGTAGATATAAGGTAGTCTAAAAGTTTCCGCATTTTCGTAAGATAACACATAAAAGCTGATGTGAAATTACACCTAATTTTATTGTAAGCTCACTCGAAAAACTCATAGTAAACTTATATGTAAGGGTTGAGATACGCTTACAAGTTAAGGTTGACCTAACATGCAGCAGACAATTTTGAAAACAGATTTGGGGAGACTAGGATTTGAACCCGAGATTGACGCGCATAAACATAGCTTCCTAACTAACTGAGCTAAGTGGGGAACTGACATGGAAAAAATCAATTTTGCTTTTAAAGTGATAGTAATTTTCTTAGTTCACTTTAAAAGCAAAATTGATTTTTTCCATGTTAGTTCCCCACTTAGCTCAGTTAGTTAGGAAGCTAGGTTTATGCGTGTCAATATAATTCTCTATACAATTATATTATATTATAATAATGCATATATATAAATATCTCTTTTTAATAAAAATGTGAGTTATATTGCATAAAAAATAAAAAAAGTGGAACGCCATTTCTTGAAAAATATAGAAAATGGACAATTTTAACATTCATAAAAACATTGAAAAACACGAAAACTGAAATTTTTATTGTCATAATCTTGTTCCCTGTTGTCTAAACTACAGAATTATTGATTTGTAGTAGATATAAGTACTGTACATACTTTAAAAATAAAGTTTTATTAGGAGTCCCTTTTTTAAACAATAATTTCTAAAAAAAATTTAATAATTTTTGGAAATTTCCTGGTAACTTACAGGAAGTTTCCTTGGGAAGCTTCTAACCTGCGGACATTAATGTATTTCTTGTAAATTTCCAGCAAGTTACCAAGGGTAACTTCCGAAGGTTCCCTCGGGAAACTTCCTGGAATTTTTTGTGCTATGTGGGAATATTTAAGCATATAATATTCCTTATATACTCTACATATATTTCATGAAAATAAATGTAGATAAACACTAATTCACAATAACAATAATAAGCAATTATAACACTATTTATACAGAATAAATTCACAATGCGATTATATAAACACGACCGACAAATTAAAACGACCATTTTTAAATGGATGCCATGATAACGAATTGTGCGCAATATACATCGAAATTTTGAACTAAATATGAATCTCCGAACCAAAGTTTATATGAATGAGGCAGCCATATGTGAAAATTCATAGCATGAATCCATCCATCCATTTTTAGGCAAACGTCCAAATGGATGTTACATCCATATTTACCCGTGTAGAAATTGCCTTAAGTAAATTCTATTTGTGGTTTGGCCCTGATCAGGATATACTTATCACAGCCATTCTTCAGGCCCTGACCAGGGCCTGATCAGGACCTTATCAGGTTGCAGATTACTTCGAAAAAGCCACATTCAATTATTTTAAATTCATTTTACGTCAGTTTCAACGAAAAAGAAACAGTTTGAGTGAAAATAATTAATAATTAATTTAAATGAATTCGAAGAAATGTTCCAAAATGTTCCAAATTCTGATGAAACTAAAAAAATGTTTTTTCTGAATCTGAAGGTATGGGTATAATATTATAATTCTAAACAATAAAAAAATATAAGTTGACATTTTGTTGAAAAATTGTAATTGATCAAAAAAATTATTTTTTTCCTTTTTCAAAAAAATTCAGTATTTTTTACAAAATTATTATTTGAAAATAGAAATGATGCAATAAATTTTCTTTTTTTACTAAAATTTGCATAATTTTCTATATTTCTTTAGAAAGAAAGAGAACAAAATCTGCGTAATTTCGATTTGTCAATCTTTTTAATTTTTTAACAAAATTTTAGTTTTTTATTGAAAAGAAATAAAACAATTTGTATATTAAAATTAACCTTCTATTTTCACATAAAATGATAGAAATAAATTTTATTGCAGATAAAATAAGCTAATTTATTATAAGTATACTTATAAAATACCAAATCAGGTTGTGATCAGGGCCTTATAAGGCCCTGATGTGGCCTTTTTTAAAACACCACTTCAGAACCTGATCAGAAAAAGTGTTTCATTTCCAAATCAGGGCCCTATTTAACCTGATCAGGGCCGGATGACTACCACGTTTCAATTTCTACACGGGTAGTTCAACAATATAATATGGCTCTCTCATTCTTTGCAAATTGAAAGAGATTCCATTCTCAAAGTTGTTTCTTCCATTGATTTAGATAACAAAACAATATTAATTTGCTCAACAATATTTTTATGGATAACACTTCCAGACCTTTTCTTTCTATGAAATTCTATCTTTTCAGGCTCAATCAGGAGGCATAGTGATGGTATCATTCTACCCATATTTCATCAGCTGTGGTGAAAAGTCTACACTGGAAGACGTAGTTGGTAAGATATTTTTCTGCCTTCTATTAATTGACAGATAACTTTTAATCCTATTCCATTCTCCCTCAAATAAAAGAAAAAGAAAACAATCAAAAAACGCCCGTAATTTAGACTACGTAAAAGCTCAAAGCCCCTTAACCTATGTGAAGACTAAGAAATAATTGAAGAAGAGTGTGAGAGATTTTAACCAAAGAAGGATGCGATAAAGTGAAGAAAAAGAAACGGAAACTTAATGCTGCTACGACAATATGGCACTCACACTCTTAGTAGTTAAAGAGATTTTTCACGCCTTAAATTTTAGTATATTAAACTAACTTTTTACAACTTATAAACATTGTTTTTTGTTTTGCACCGTCAAAATAATCCAGCATACACGGAAAAATGTAAGGTGCACATGCTATACTTATTTTCAAAAAATGTATCCAACAATTAACTTCACTTCATATAAAAACAATAGGAAATAATAAGTGTGAAGTGAATTGAATAGTAAAATTTTTAGACAGGGATAACAAATGCACGGAAGGTACAGATACTGTCCCAAATATTTTTCCGTGTATGATATATGTGATTAATATTTATCAATCAATCCAAGTCAATCAAAAAAAAACTTTTTTAAAATTCAAAATCAAGAAGTCAGTCACTAATTTAAACTAGTAAATATTTCTACTACTTAAAATTTAGATACACTACCGGTCAAAATTGAGAGACCACCCATTTTCAGATGATTGAAAAACATTTTAAAACAAAAATTGTATGGAACCTAAAATTTTTTTATTTTTATTTTTTGAAAAATGTTAAAATTTTAAAGAGGACAAGATGTTTTAGAAGTCATTTGGCCAATATTTAATTTAGATATTTTTAAAAAATCGTCATTTTCAATGTTTTACAAAAATTTGAATAACTTCTAAAATAATGAACGCTTTTTAATGATCTTAGGCTTATTTTAAAGGTTATTTGTTACACTATAAGACTTACTTATAGGCATTAACGTGTAATTTTTTTCTTAAAAAATGCAGGCCGTCAAACTTGGACCAAAAAAATTCAAAAAATTTGGAACAATTTTTCTGTACTAAAAACTATTCTAAAAAATATTTAAAACATCATATGGTGTAGATTTTTCAAGAAAATTTAATAAAAAAAATACGTTTCAATTTTAAAAATTATATTTCTGTTAATAAGAATGTTCCAAATTTTTTGAATTTTTTTGGTCCAAGTTTGACGGCCTGCATTTTCTAGGAAAAAAATTACACGTTAATGCCTATAAGTAAGTCTTATAGTGTAACAAATGACCTTTAAAATAAGCCTAAGATCATTAAAAAGCGTTCATTATTTTAGAAGTTATTCAAATTTTTGTAAAACAATGAAAATGACGATTTTTTAAAAATATCTAAATTAAATATTGGCCAAATGACTTCTAAAACATCTTGTTCTCTTTAAAATTTTAACATCTTTCAAAAAATAAAAATAAAAAAATTTTAGGTTCCTTACAATTTTTGTTTTAAAATGTTTTTCAATCATCTGAAAATGGGTGGTCTCTCAATTTTGACCGGTAGTGTAGTATGTTATAAAATTAACCCTCCGTCACACACCTTGGAAAAAATTACGACTTTACACACGATATGAGGGAATTATTCTAAATTATAAAATTAATAAAATTAATTTTCGGTCTCAAAAATAAAATTTAATTACACGAATGCACATCTTCGAAGGAATTACACTTTACATGTAAAAATAATGTAACATTAACAAATAAGCAAAGAAATCATTAAATAATTTATTTTAATTATATTTATAATATAATTTTGTCATTAACCAACAGTGGAACAAAAAATGTTTTGAAAACTTGATTTTTTTATTTAACATAACCTCACTTTTTCGAGTTTTTTCTGGCTTTGAAGCTTCATAATTAAATATTAATTATGTTTAAACTAAATGTTTTTTTAGAAATTTGTTGAGGAGTAAATTGTCGAAAGGTATAGAAACTGATTTTATTTTGCAATGAGGAAAACAAAAGTTATTTAAAAAAATATTGAAACCGTAGAGGGAATCCCTCCCTAGGTGTGTGACGGAGGGTTAATAGAAAATAAAATTTTTCAAAATTTTGCATTCAGTTTTTTGCTAAATTTATTTTAAATAAGTAATGAAAATTAAAATTAACAAAAAAAAATGTAATGAATAAACGAATTGTAAACTTTTTTCTATATTAAATATATAAATGTTTATAGAATTCGATAAACATTTATAAAAGTTTACTTTCCTTGTATCCTATGATCAATAATTGTCAACTGACCGTAAATAAAAATCTCTCGCACGTATTCAATTCATATGTAGAAGGTAAATCGCACAGTTCATCCCAGCAATAATTCATGCAACACTGAGCTTATAATTCTTTCGCGCTTAGTGAACCATATCAAGGTGTCGATATCCCGATTTTTCACAATCAATATTCCCAATCAACCGATTAAAATTTTGCTTATTAATGAAAAAATGACAGACACATTACATTGTTATGCTAAAAAGCAATTTTTGACAAAAAAAGAAATAAATGTATAAAATCCAACTGTAAGCGAAATTCACAAAAAAATTTGATTATCTCTAAATCTGCGTTAGTAAAAAGTTGACCACTAATAAAAATTTAGTAAAATCAAAATTAGTGTATTATCAAATTATATTTCTTCGTCTTGTTCTTCTAGATCAATTTGTAGTAGTATTGGAAATAAAAATAAGCCATCAGCTCTGGTTTTAGAGAAAAACGAAGTTAAAAGGGTAAAAAATTGCATTTTTGGCAAAATTTGAGCACCTCTAGCGACGAAACGAAAGGTCGCAGAAGCTCCTACTTGGGCTCAAATTAAAGTTTAATCTTTCGCCTACAATTCCTGAAAATCTCATTCCTGCACCATAAGCTCGAGGTTCATAGAACTCAATTTTTAGAATTGCGAAAACTAATTCTAACAAATTTTGTTTGCCTTTTTCTTACAAATTGAAGATAATGAAAATTTATATCTAAACTTAAATTGAAGCTTTAATTTTTAAATAAAAGCGCTTAAAATTAAGTAGTATTAAATTAGTATAACGTAAAGTTTATTGTAAGTCATATTTTGACTTCCCGATAATAAAAAAATATGTTACATCGGTTTTAATTAAGCTTAATTTTTCCGATTAAATTGCTACTAAGAAAATTTGCCAACTTTTTAATTACGGAAAGTTTTTATGGCTTATTTTGACCCCCCTCGATCGAAGTACATTCACTGCGACAAAAACATGGAGGAATGGGATTTTCTGGAGTTGTAGGTGAAAGATTAAGCTTTAAGTTGAGTCCAAGTAGAAACTTCTGCGACCTTTTGTTTCGTCGCTAGTGGTGCTCAAATTCTGCTAAAAAAGCAATTTATTACCCTTTAAACTTCGTTTTTCTCTAAAACCAGAGCTGATGACTAATTTTTATTTACAGATTCTTAATCGGCGTAAAAAAAATCAGAAACAGCTTCAACATTTCCCGCACCAAAATCAGAATCAGCCTGTGTTATCTATTCACGGTTTTTAAAACTTTTTTGTAAACATCTTTTTCTGCGCTTATTTATTTGCTACTCTTCGTAGATGGCTATGCACATATCCAACTTCGTCATTGTATTTGTCTGTGAAATCGAAAGCCGTATAACTCTATAGTTTTTTCAAAATTAGATTTGAAAAAATTGTTTTTGGTTACAATGAACGGTTTGAAAAGTAATAAAATAAATACGAGTCAGTTACACCATAAAAAGCGTGATAGCCGCAAGTCTAGAAGCGTCCTCTTCAAGTTCATCATCGGAATTCTCGACAACATTTTCGGGTTCAACTACTGATTCTCGCAAACAATCTAGCGACTAAACATTACAGTAGAAATCGCTCTAGTAGATCAATCTGAATTGATAAATACGATAAACTCAAAGTTCGTTATATTATAGAGATCATTCTAAAAGTAAGAAAAATCACCATTTAGAAGAGGAGAAAATTTGAAATCAGACCTCTAATAATAAAGATGACATCCAATTAAACTGCGACACCTTAAAAATTTTAATAGAAGACCTGTCCTTTAAAGAATGGGTTACAAATAGAAATTCTCAAAGAGTTAATAGAAAAGAAAAAAAGGTAGTATTAAAAAATGTGTACCTTGGAAAGGTTAATTCCTTTCTAAATATTTTTTAGTGGACAAACCAAATGGTGAAAAGAGATTTATTTTAAATCTAAAGAAATTAAACCAATTCATTTATCTATCTCAGTTTAATGTCAAAGACCATAAAATGGTAATAAAACTTCTCACCCCAAATGCTTGTGTTGACCAAAAGGCGCCTTCTTATTAGTAACAGTAGCAAACCAATCTAAAAGATACTTATTAGAGTATAATAAAATTATATTTTTGGCGATTTCACTTCAACTTTAATTGTAAAGAAATTGGAACAAATTTCATTGACTTTCATAAAAATGTAGGGTAGAGTGGTGTAAAAAAGCCAGTGGTGTAAAAAAGCCATTTGGCTTTTATTTTGAAACTATTGAACTATTTTACCAGCCGTTTCAAATATAAGTTTAATTAAGTAAAACTCAACTTTTTATTCTAGTTTGACTGTCGTATCGGTAATATTATAGTTGTTATTGTAATTTGTATTTTTTAACTGCTTGTTTCGATTTGTTTCGATGACTGTGAATTAAAAGCAGGTAAACTTAACATAAAATACAATTTTGGAAGCTAAAAACTTTTCTAAATTATTTATTTGTTATACAGATAAAAGAAAAATATAATATTACAAAATTTTATAACAAAATATTTTTAAAAAATCACCAAATGGCTTTTTTGCCCACCAGGTAGTGCAAAAAAGACATATGCAGAACTTTCGTAAAACTCTTATAACTTTGTCCTTTTAGGGAATACAAAAAAATGTTCTACAAGGATTTTGAAGCTTAATAACTAAACTTTCAGTAACAATTTGAAATTTGAAAAAAGAAATTCGAATTTCGATTTTATAGTACCAAAAGTAAAAAAGTGGCTTTTTTACCCCACTCTACCCTATTATTCCATAAAATAAAAAAAAAAATAATTTGCACTTGTTCACTAGCTTGTTCACACAGTTTTCCTAAAATTCACTCATTCATTCACACATATTAGCATAATTAATCACACTTGTAATTAATCACACTTGTTTCGCATTGCGAATTGCTCGACTCGACTTTCGAATAAAATCGGCCAATTGGAAAATTGAAGTTAGTCTTTCGAATTGCTATGTAATGTGCTATGATGTGTATGCAGTATGTTGTGTTTCAAATTAGCCAATGTTATTCGAAAATCGAGTCGAGTTGAGTAATTCGAAAGTTGAGTAGAGTCGTGCAATTCGCAACGCCGATTTTCGAATTGAATTATCTCCGATTCGAATTTTCTGTTGTCGAGTCGATTAACGTTTGGTTTGACTCGATTATTAATGCACACGTCTAGTTCGGATAATCGAGGGTTCACTGTAAATTATTATTTATAAAAAGAGAGATTAAATAATAAAAAACACAAGAAAAGAAGTGACACCTGATGAGTCGAGTTAACAACCTATGATCTCTGAATCAATAATAAAATATAAAAAATAAAAATCACTCAAGATAAAAAATTCCACAAATTCCAAACAAATAATAAAAAAATCGATGTAATTTGCAAAGGCCAACCTCATAAGAGAATCGGAAATAATGAGCTATCCGTCTCATAAACGACAATGTCGATGTGGAAGCGGAACTTCAGTCGATTAGTCACATCGTGAAATTACGGGATCAACCACGAGATTATAGACTGTGCTCGAATATAATGTTTACTTGAATATAGGGAAAATTATGTGAACGGTATGCTCTAACATTATCTCATCAATATACATACAAGTATATATGTTTATGCATGTATATGTATCTCAAAGCAACGTTTCAATATCATTTCGCATTAATAATTTTCATATACACAATATCAATTAGGCTCGTTGCTAATGTTAAGTGAATTGTAAATCATCCCATAACGATGTTTTCATTTACAAAGATCGCAAATTGCAACAATAACAGCAAGAAAATAAGATAATTTAAATTTTATATTCTCCAATATTATTTCATTGGGTAACAAGAATTAAGACGATATCCAAATTTTCCCTCCCCTTCCATTTGCAATGTTTAAATAAATATTGACAATTAATATTATTTAAATAAATTTATCAATAAATAGGTATACCTACTCTCTAAATTTGATTCAGTACTAATACTAATTTGAATTAGTAACTTTTACTAATAAATTAGTAGAAATGACTATTTATTTGTCAAATTTACTAATTCAAAAACAAAAATTCTGTCACTAATTCCAATTAGTATTTTTTCCATGTGAATTAAAAGAGGAAACTCTTGTAAACACACTTTTTTAAAGCATTTTTTTACACAAAAATGGTAAAGATTACTGACTTTAAGTTTCATTTTTTTTTTAATTAAAAATATTGCAAAGTGACGGTGTAACAAAATTTTTATCGTTAAAATACACAAAATACAAATACAAATGACGAAGAGAAATCAAAAAAAATAAAAATTGAAAATTTGTGACCTTTTTGGAAACAGCAAATCGTCATGCAATAGCCAGTAATTTTTAAACCTTTTGAAATTTTATAATTTCGAAAAATTGTTACTATAACTTCTTCAAAATTATTTTTATAATTTGCTTTCAAATAAATTTTCCGGAATTTTTACCTAAAATTCTTCAAATAATAATTTAATTGAATAAAATTTCATCAAAATAATAAAAAAAATCAACTACCCGTGTAGATATTTTATTAAGTAAATTCTATTTCTGGTTTGATCTCGATCAGCATTGATTTATCACGGCCACTCTTCAGGCCCTGAACAGTACTTGATCAGGTTCAAAGTAACTTTAAAAAAAAAGTTACATATATATGTAATTTATTGACAACACATTAAGCCACATTAAATTATTCAAACTTCATTTTATGTCAGTTGAACTGAAAAAATTTCTACTGACAATAAGTAACAATTAATTAAAATTTATACTAAAAAAAGTTTAGAAAAACTAAAGATACTCATAAAGCAAAAAGATTCATAAAAGAATTTAATAATTATTTTGCAAATGCAAAAGAAAGTATGTAAGTACATAAATTACCTTAGCATTATTGAAATATTTTATAAACAACATAATTTGTATAAACATTTACATAATATATATGGAGCAAAGTTCCTCATGTGTGCCAACTTAAAATTGGGTCATTCCAGCGCAAATCGACTAGAGCTGGTTGCTCAAAGATTTAAAAAAATTCTGTAATTAATATATAATATTCTTTAGTAAAAGTAGATTATCTTTTAGTGGTTTATTTCACTAAATATATTTTATATTCTTTTAAATAATTTTTTTCAATTTTTAACTGGTTATGCAGTCTAACATAACCCATTTTTCGAAAACTCAGTATAAATCATTAAAAATAGAAATATAAATACTGATTTTTATTTTAATATACATATATTTGCTAAATTAATCTAAGTAATCAAAAATTATTTAAAAATAACTCACCACAACAGTAAAATTAGTATTTTTTTGAATTTGCACAGTATGGAAAACATAATTTTCTTTTACTTATATCTTTTGAGGAGAAAAAGGAATTTTGACGATTCCTTTTAAACTTGATTTCTTTTAAAGTTATAAATTTATTTTAATTTGAATTTCCTTGGGCACTCTACTCATTAATTATTAAATAAATATGAAAAATTATATGAATTCAACCTGATTTTCATTGAATTTTTATTTTCAAGACTGGACTGAAAGTTTTTAAACCGGGATGATTTTAACAGTATCTTTAGTACTATGGTAGAGCACTTTACCCATAAAATTTCAAGAAGTTTTATAAAATATTGTAGAGGAGGGAGGGGGTTAACATTTTTGGTTAGGTGTAAACAATAGATTTTGTTATATGCTGTAGCTACAATACATTAGAGTTAACAAAATTTTGACCTTTATGATTTCGAAAGGTTTTTTCCTCCTCTTTCGAATGATGCAAAAAAAAATTTTTAATTCAAAATTTAACTTCATTTTTTTAAAATCAAAAATATTTTCGACTCTTTTTAGGAAATCGACATTTTTTCCTTTCTTTTTAAATAAAGCTTAACAATATGTACTTTTAATACCACAAAATAAAAAATGACGTTTTTTTTGTTTTCGAGTTATTAATTAATTAATAAAAATTAGTTAAAAATTGGACAAGTGCGAGTTGTACTCGCACTGCAATGGCGGGATCCGTACACAAATATTGAAGCAATAATTGCAACATTTATCGATAACTGGTAGAATTAAAAAAAACAATTAAAAAATCGCGGCCAAGTTACATATTTTTGTTATAATTTTGGTGCTCATTTCATTCGTTTTCGTAAATCTCGTTGTGTTCATTTCATGAACACTTTGCTTCCTCATAGAGATGTTAATAATAATAAAATATAAATTTTAAACAAATATTCTCAATTGCTGTAATATTTTTTTTCATTATTTAATTAAAAATTCAATTTCAATACATAAGCGATTTTGATTTTTATGGTATATTATGACTTAAAATATTTTCTTTTTAAAAACATTAAAAATGATTTGGAAAATGATATTTTTCAAACTTTCAATGCTACTTCCACATTAAATTTTTTTTTAAAAATTTCCATCACAATTTCTGTTCTTTAAAATATGAATAACTTCTTTATTTCTAATCGAATTAGCTTTAAAAATAGGTCAATCGAAGCGTTTTTTAATGCTCTACAAGATTATAATGACAGTTTTAAAGTTATTTCTACATTTTTCAACAAAATTTAAATATAAAATTTTTTTTCAAAAAGTTTCTTAAATAAATTTTTTGTCGTCAAACTGTTATAATACACTAGTATACCAAATTTCTGCTTATTAAGTCAAATAATGTAAAAATTAAAAAAATATATTTTTTTTAATTTTTTAGTTTTTCCTTGAGAACGCTATGGCCATTATTACATAACAAGTTCTCTATATTTTCCCTGTAATATTCGCGTTAAAATACACTAGTATGCCAAATTTTACCTCTCAATGTTAAATAGTTTAGAAGTTAAGGGGGGGAATGGTTACTTTTTATGCATTTTGGCCAAAAATCTTGTTATTTCCTTGACAACGCTATGGCCATTACCTCCAATTTCATTCTCTATATTTTTCCTGTAATCTACGAGTGAAAATACGTATCTGTACTAAATTTAAGCTCCTCTAGGTCAAATAGTTTAGCCGCTAGGGGGGGCCACGATGTGGCTACGGACACAAAAGTCTCACCAATAGGGTTCCGTCAGTACACCGTAGGTGTACTAATTTAATGAAAAATTAAATATTTTACAAACAAATAAGCTTTTCTTCAATTTGGGCATGTCATATTTTTTTAAATCTTAATATATATACTTTTAGTACACCAAAAAATTCCGTTTTTGTTGTCCTTGAATAATTAATTAACAAAAATTAGTAAAAAAAATAAATTTTCTACAAACAATGACACTTTTTTTAATTTTGGGTTAATCATCATGAAACTTACTAAATTCCTTATCCAAGAAGCATAATTTAAACTATTTTTTAAAAATAATACTTAAATAAATAATTGATAAAAAAATATTAATTAACAAGTTTATACCACCCTAAAAAAATTGAGGCACACTGATAATTTTTTTCTTTATTTAACACTCCATTTTATGCTCTTTGAAACAATTTGTGAAAAAAACATTTTAGTCAATTGAAATAATTAAAAATATGATCATTTAAGGAGAAAAGCACGGTGATGTTTCTTTATATTTTTCAACTTTCTCGATGGAATTTTTTACCTTCAACATTTATTATATCATTTTCAATTTAATTAATTTTTTATTATTATTTATTGGTTTATACACATGTCTTCAGCCTTACATTCTTGGCTATACAAGTGTTTCTTACAATTTCTTGCTTTACAAATTTTTCTTATATACAATTCTTAATACTAAGTTTGCGCCTACAGAACGGCTTGAAATTAGGAGTACTCGCATTTGCCTGGACTACCCGTCTAATGGGTTTTCTCGCCAGTGGAGAGGGAAACTGTAGAAAACCTCTCCGAGTACAACCGGTTTATCGACAGTCGAATTCTAATGGTGTGTACCGGACAATAATCGACGGTGCACATCATTATACTTCGACGTCAAACCTCCCGCTCAGATTATCTCACGTGCCGGAAAAATCTCAGGCTAATGGGTGCGAACCAAGTACTCCCTTGGTCCTAAGCGTCCGCCGAGCCAGGCGCGAAACCAAATTCAGGACTGAACAAGACTGTTTCCACTGCTCGAAAATATTAATTGATAATAATAATAAATTTTATTGTTATTAATTTATTCATGTTACGTGTGTATAAATTTAATTGCAATATACTATTAGAACAATTATATTATTTTCATGTCAATAATATATTACAAAAAATAAATGTCATTTGAAATAGTAGCATTAAAAAAATAATTTTAGTAAAAAAGACAATTTTTCTGTTTATCTGTACATTTTTTCTTGATTTTTTAACAAACTTTTAATATTATTTACACAGTTTTTATTCACAACACAACACACCCGCCACTAACGCATACCGGAAAATTAAAACGCACCTATTTAAACCACAGAAGGCTGGATGGCATCTCGTCTATAATCTACTATATCAATGCCTGAGCCGTATATTCTGTATAAACGATCACTTAACATTGGTTCATTATGGGACACCAATGTTCGTCCCATGCTCGATTCAAGACTCAGTCAATCTTCGTGAGCGAAGATACAATATTCAGTTATTCCTTAATACCGTGTGCACTGAACAATATTAAAAATAAATATTTATAAATTATGTTAGGGTTGAGCCATCGCGTTTATTTTGTTTTATCATACTAGCGCCATCTGTTTTTGTACTTAAATTTTTGCAACTAGTGCCAGTCAACTTTTCACATGAGTTTCAGTAAAGTATACGAACGTATACTTTATGTATGTTTTTTGCGAGTCATTGTTATACGCTCAACAGAAACTTTTTCGTGGTGTCAAAAAAAGAGAAGTAAATGTAGAAGAAATATGCCAAAGACAAAGTTAATTTTTTGAAATTGTTTATTAAGATGTTATACGAAAATGTGAAAAGAAATTTGGGGTTTTGTGTGACGCGTTTGTGTTCTGTGTGGTATGTCGCAAAACGACGCGTGAGTTAGGGTTGAGCCGCCAAAAATTTTGCAATTACGAAGCGTACTTGCAGCAGAAATTCATTTTTTGACTTAAGGAGGTGTCAAAAACTTTATTTTTAACGAAAAAATAGGAAAAAAAATTTTTTGATAATCTTTTTTTATTGTTTTAATTTAAAAATTTTTGATTTCATTCTTAAGAAATAAAATATCTAATGTTATGCAAAAATGCACAATATGGGATTTGATTTTAATTTCATGGTTCCTTTCCTCATTTTCAAGTGTCATTCTATTATTTGAAGGACATTTTTAACCATTTACCTAAATATTTCATTGATTTTCTATAGTGGCTCAACCCTTACACCCATGTTCAACCCTTACAACATTTTTTTTTAAATTGCTTATAACTTTGAAACTTTTGGCCGAATTTTTTTGCAATGTACAGCAAAAACATTGCATTTGAGTTGATCTTTCCAACAATATGCGCGAAAACGTGAAATTCGCACTGCAGAGGAAGTTATGAAGAAAATTCAAAACTATGTCCAACCCTGACAGCACTCCCCTAATTAATGTAAATATTATACACTAAAACTAAATAAATATAAATATTTATTTACCCATTGATATCTTAAATAAATTATTATAAAAAATTGCTAAAAAATTATCATAGAAAATATTATAATATTAAGCGCACACGGTAATAAATAATCTAAATATTTTATCATGATTGATTCATGTTTGAATTCAGATTATATGTTCAAGCTTCACTTACGAAGATTATGACCGTTTCTTGAATCGAGCATGGGACGAACATTGGTATCCCCTGCTGAACCAATGTTAAGTGACTATGATATAACGACTGCTTCAATCTGGGTTACACACGTTTAAAACTCAATCAAGCTTCAATCCATCGTCAGCATTGGTCTTTCGCACCTGGGGAAGATTGTTTTTATTGTTCAAAGCACTGTTCATGTAAAAATAAATTAATGCAAATTTAGTGTTTCCTTGTTTCTGTAACGCCATGTCAGGATTATATCAAGTCTTGTTTCCTATAAATCAAGATTAATTTAAAAATGTTAATAATTTCTGTAATAAAATTAAAATAATTATATTAAAATTAAAAAATATTATTAAAAAATAAAAGTGTATCAATATTATTAATGATTAATATTAATTTGAAATACCTTAATCTTGAAATATTTTAATGAAATTTAAATCTGTGCAATAAAAAATTGAAATATTTCAATGAAACATTTGAATCTTTTCTGACATTTTTCTTAGTTCACAACCCTACTTTAAATAATTTTTTTTGAAATTTGAGTATATTTGAATTAAAAATCTTTTCTAAATAAAACTATTTAATACATTTTAATTTCAAAGAATAATAATTTTCAAAATTTGTTAATTTTTTCATTTCTATGCCGCAAGAAAAATTATCATTCTAAAATATGGAAGTAAAAAAATTTTTTAATAAAAATTAATACACTTACTTAAAGTGACGCGAATTTATTTAACTGTTTCGCATAGTAGAAAAGATAAACCAAAGTCGATAAATAACTTTTCCCCACAGAAAGTGCCTTCAATGAATAATTAAAATATAAATGAAAAGAAGTTTGCAGAGAAAAAAAGTAATTAAAGTTTGCTGGGATTGAGCTTTTACCCTTTTTAAGAGTCTTTTATGTAAAAGAGAGTTGAAACAAAACTTATGAGTCTAAAAGCGTAAGAAACCTGGAAAAGTATATAAGAAGGCATCTCCTTATTTCACTTAAGTAAAATTATTACAATGTAGAAAGAAATGTAAATAAAAATGTTCCAGAATCAAATTTAGTATCAAACTTATATAAAAAACTTTTTTTAAATGCAAATTCCAGCTCATATCAACCATATACGAAAAGTGGCTGGAATTGATCACGTGGGAATTGGTGCTGGCTACGATGGGATCAATTTGTAAGTATTTTTTTCAATCCCTTTTTTATTGAACAATCAACTATATTAATAAAATATAATATTGAAACTGAGTTAAAAAATTTCTCTTCCTATATTTGGGTAGAGTAAACCAAGGAATTGAATAAATTTAGAAATAAAAGTGAATTAATCCCTGTTTCGGGAAGCAGACTTATTAAACAAACATAAAATTATTATTTTCGACAAAGGTATAATGAGAGATCACTGATAAATATAAATTTTACAGAATAATAAAGCAAGGTACGAGCAAGGTAGTTGAAAAATTTGTTAATTTATTCAATGTTTTCAAATAAATATGTAGTCTCCACTCGACTATAAATTTTAATACATTATTTTTTAATGCTTCATATATTACGTCCTCAATTTATATTTTTGCATGTTTGTAAACATTAGCAAATTATGAAAAAATTTTAATAAAACTAGTGATAATTAGTCCTATTAATCTTCAAATATATACTAAAATAATTTATGAATTTGCTTATTGTTCACGATTTAATTTAAACAAGTAAAAATCGTTTAATAATAATATTATTTAATAGTAATTGAATTTACTTGTTATCAATAAATAGTAAATTTATTAATTTAATTAATAAATTTAATTAATAAATTAATAAGTAAACCTAAAGATTCTACTCGCGAATTTTAAAAAGTTTTAAATTTTAACAGCACGGAAAAAAGTATCTGATTTAAATAAACAAATACCTATCTATAAATAAATAAATATTTATTTGTATCGAATAATTTCTATTCAAGTCAATTCAATTGTATTTGCTACAATTATACAGGCACAAAAAAAGTCATAACCCAGAGGTCACATACGTTATCATACTACTAGTTCAATATGAAAATTACAAACTTGTGGTTTAATATCATTTTTATTAAAAGTTATCAATGGATCTGATGCAAATAAATTTAAAATTAAAGTTTACTATTTATATTAACCAAAACAATTGTAAATCTTAAATATCTCTGATGTCTAAAAAGTATGTTAATTGAATTTCAAAAAATAGATTCTGTTGAGCGAATTTGCCCTACATGAGCGAAATTAGCCTCTCTTACGGTATCCCTTTACATATAAATAAAAAATTATAAAAAATGAAATATTTGTTAATTTAATTATTTAATGATGTATATAATCATTAAATTGCATACTCATACCTATACAATACAGAAAAATCGAAATAAACGCAAAACGTCAAGATATAAATAAAAAACATACGCGAAAATTGTAAATCACTTGCTTTTGAATTGTCGAAAAATTGGAGTAATATTTTCTTCAGTATACTAAAAAATAATTGAATATTAAAAAAAAATTTCCAGGATTAACACCAAACGAAAGAGAAAATCTGATACACAAGTAATTTTTACATATACATCTCGTTATTTGTTTGAAAACAAAATTTGCATTTCATATACCTAAAGCATGCCCAGTTTGCACACAAGAATACTTATTTGTAAGCACAGCAGGGATTTAGCAGTTGGGCGCGTGGTTATTAAATAAACATAGAATGCTCCTATCTCCTATTTAAAACAACAGTAAAAACGATGCACAGTTTTCATATTCTTTAAAAAAAGACTAAAAAAATGTAAAAGTTCAAAAGAAAAGAATTTAAGAATCGAGGGAAGCAAAACGGAAAGAAAAAAAGAAGTTTTATTCGCAACACTTTGTAATCACAAAAATTTTAATTCTGAAATTTTATTCTAAAAGAGAAAAAAGAAGTAGTTCCGGGTTTCAAAGTGCGTATTCGTTGGGTTCAGGTGTTCGCGTTCCCCCTTGCGACAAATATTTAGTTCATACGTTTAAATTAATTCTAAGGTATATAAATCACAAAGTACAATATAAATATGTTCAAATGCAGTAATTAATTTTTTTTTATTTTAATTAGTTTTTCTCTTTTATTTGATAATAAGAATTTGATTAGCAATTTCAAATAATTATGATACCCAGTGTAAATCCGATATTATTCTCCTAGAAAATTTGACTAATTGAATTTTCCTGGTCACTTTAACTATGCTTAAATTTTATTACTTTGACTAGAATTTTATAGTGGGTTCCTCTCGTAACTAGGTAACCTAGTCAATTCCTCACGGAGAAAAATATCATACTAATTGAGCATGGGCAGCCGAACCGAATAACGCACAGACACAACTACGCGTAATTTACTTGGAATCCATGCCAAAATCGCATGGGTCCATGCGATTTTCACACCATCTATTGCAACTTTCGCATACTGAGTCTATGGAAAAATAGAGTGAGAAAGTCCATGCTATAATCGATTGGAATTTTTCTCCGTGCTGGTATACGTGTCCTAGGCTTCTGCAATAGAACGAGGACCGCATGGAATTTTTTTAAATGGTTTTAAAATGGTTTTATAATTACAGAAAAGCTTTCAAAAAATAACTTACAAGAGTAAAAAATAATTAGTTTTATCTAAAAACAAAATAAAACAAACTTTTATTTTGTTAAAAAAAAATTAAAATCAGTTTATATTTATCATTGTTAAGATAGAAAAAATTTAAACATTATTTATTTATATTGAAAGTTTGTTTCCTTTATTTATTTTTATTCTAAAATTTCAAACAGATAACTATGACATTCTTTCCCAGCCAACTCTCTATTACGAATTTACCTGAAAATTAAAATATTATAAGACTTTACAAAAACAAAAAATATCACAAACAAAGTTTTTCATTAAGAAACAGTATAAATGAATCTATGCTATATTTTAAATGTTATTATAAATTTTATATGTACATATATTCATACATATAAAATTTATGAGATCAATTATAGCATTTATGAGATGCAATTCGGAACAAGGACTCTCTCTGTTTGCTTAAATATAAACACACCGTTTGAGTTGTAAACCTAATTGCAAGTACACAACCAGTCCTCTGTTTTGATCAATTTCTTCTAACTAGTTTATCCGTCTGTTGAATATTTAGTTTCAAATTAGAAATGTCGACTTGTCCAAAATGTTACAAATCTTCTGAATAATTTAGGAATCCAAATAAAAAATGCCATCTGTTTGCTTTCATTTAGATATTATGAATCAGATGTCGTAAATTCAGTTTCTGTTTTGATTTCGAAAGTAAACTTTGTTTTTAATTCAAACATCTTCATCGAAAGCAAATTCAGTTGTGTTGATTCAAAAATAAGAATCGGAAGCCAACTTTCTTTGGTATTAATTTAAAACAGCGGCGGGGCTTTTCAGTAAAGAACATTTAAGCAGTAAGAAATCGTCACCAAAATACGGGAAAAATTACCACTGCTATCAGAAAAATATCGGAATTACGAGTAAATTTTTAAACTTTGATTCCAAAATCAAAATAAAATTCTTTTCTTGGTTTTACTAAAAATTCCTAACTGATTGTAAAGAATATATAATTTTAACGGCCAGTTTATTAACAAATCGAAAAAATATAATAATAAACCTCCCAATAAAAGAAAAATATAAAGATCCCTTAGTATAAAAGAATATATATATATATATATATATATATATATATATATATATATATATGTAAAGATAAAAAATAGAGAGAAGAAATCTTCAGATTCTTATTTGACCAAGAAACTAATCTTCTGCAGTTAGATTAAATTTTACGCTGCTCTTGAGTAGCAGGAATTACCTGCTTTCATGCCGCCCTTATTTTTCTCTACTTTATCAATTCCAAAGCTGTCTTAGCCACTCTTGTTCTGCCGCTTCAACTCATTGAATGAAAATTGAAAATACACTTAGTTTGAGAGAAGAACATAATTTTCCAACCGTCTCTCTCTCTCTCTCTCTCTCTCTCTCTCTCTATCCAAAACTCTATATCGATTGTTGAAAACAACTACAGTCACTATAATATAAGGAAATTGTAATTGACCCGTCTTTATTGAGATTTCCCTCTACCAACACTCTCTTTGACTCCATCACAGTCCACATACACACAAACACAAAGAAAATTTACATACCCTGAACCTTTTATCCAGCATACTTTTCCGTCGAATTTAATTTCAAATTACATTTCTGCCTACATTAACATTACACTTCAACTCGATTAAACGTACTTAAGAAGAAATTGAAATTTGCAACGTTCTTCGAAGGTTCAGAAATTTCACATTCTATAAAAGGCACCTAGATATATCTTCAACGTGTAGAAAAAAGGGATATAAAAAAGTGAACAAAGTATTATAACTATCGTACTACATAATACTTTAACGTATATACAAAGAACTTTTTTTAACTACTCTAGATTACTTTAAAGAAACAACATCAGTTTTCTGCGAAGTTAATATTTGAATCATCAGTTTGATAGACACTTTAAACTTCCACACTTTCACAATTTGGAAATTACTGTATTTAAGTTAGTAATATAAAATTAATTTAAAACATAACTTAGAACCATTAAATCAATATTTGCATTCAAAGGATGGGAAATTCTTTTTTAAATAAACTAACTTTAAAATTATCCGCTTTTCGTTTTGTACTTTCAAAGCTACGTAAAGACCTTTCAGTAGGATAGATTCACCACTTTTATTAATTTTACTAGTCTTCTGTTAACTTCACTGTATATTTTTTGATAAAACGTTATTTTACAAGTAATGTTCTTGACAAATGTAGTAAATGTTTATAATAATTGTACTTATTATTCACGAAAATAAAATAATTTCAAAAACGTGCTGTCAAACAGCCAATTTCTAAAAGTAAATCTTAATAGATAAATAAATAATTTGTTAAAACTTTTTCATTTAATAAAAAAGATGGTGGTCAAAACAGGAACAACTGTTTGTTCATTTATCTGGTTTTGGACATACATGGCCAAAACTGAATATTAAAGCGTTAAACTAATTCCAGGAAAGACAAAAATGTCCGCGATTAGAAACTTCCTGATAACTTCCTGGAAATAAAAAAGTGGGTTTAATTAAAAAAAAATGTTAACCGCCAGAGGACATATAAGTGATTGAAATCACGGAAAATCATAAAAGACTTAATATTAATGGTAATTTTTTTTTACATTTCTATAGTATATAAAACGAACAAATCAGCACATAATGTGAAAGTACATTGTATGTACTAATTATTATTAATCAGTAATACATTTTTTAATATTCATAAACTTCTTAGAAAAATTTAATTGAAATATGTCGACTTTCGACATTTCATAAGTAAGTTTTAAAATAAATTTTTATCTATTATTTTGGGTAAAAAAAGGGCTCGATATATCGATAGAGAATGTAATAACGAAGATTTCACAAAAAGAAAAAGCGGTTTGGTAAAGAATTGTTACCTGTAGAGTAATTTGAAACAAAACTTGCGCCACCATAAGCGAATACTGCACAAGTCCCAGCACGCCGCGCTGGACATTTTATTTATTTTTATTTAAATGCCCATTAACCCATTATCGGAAGTCAAAAAATGAAGGGAATTTGGTTAGAAGAATAATTCTGCCTGACCCCAACGTTTTTTTCAATTTCACCAACTAAATGAATCAAAAAACTCTATTTTCACTCAAAAAATGCGCTAATTTGTGTATGCATCTTGGAGAAAAAAAAAAAACTTTTACCTTTTCTTAAAACAAATACTCTTTTTCAGCTGTAAAAAAATGTTTTTCCTCTAAACTTAGCTTTTTAAAAATCGCAACTAATTACATTTTTAAATAAAGTAAAAAGTGATTCCCCATTTTTATACCTATATATATATATATATATATATACACACACTCTCTCTCATTCAAGAGGAAAATATAGTGAAACTAATAGTTGAAAGAAAAAAAATGATCTCTTTCTTTCCCTATGAAAATTCCCCATCACATTAGCACTTTCATCTTTTGAGTAACCCAATTTCCAAGCACAGAATCTCTTGTCGGAAAGACTGGTTGTGAAGGAATTCACAAGTGCAATATTGGAGAACATTATACCATGTCTAGAAAGGTCAGAAGCAGGCAGCCAGAGGGAGAGAGAAAGAGAGAAGGGTCGAGGATAATTAATGGTAATTATTACATTAAAGTCCTGTGTCGGCCTTAGATATACCCATCTACTTCTCTCGCCGTAAGTGAACGAACCAAGGTACCCTCTGCGCATTCAGACTTATACCAATAACGCTCGACCACCAACCTTACACTGCAATATGAATTTTAATCTCACGTAAAAGCTTATTGAGCATGTGCGCGTGTCTCTTGCTTCTCTTCCTTTACTTCTAATATCCAAAGTCACAACGGTCTATATATATATATATATATATATATATATATATATATATATATATATATATATATATATAGAATCTCACTAAACTTAGTATATTCCTGCTCTACAGACCATTCACAACCTATTTCCAGGTTGACCTACTTCTTTTCCCTAGGAAATAATGAAATACAGTCTCTCCTCCTTCCGGTGGAAGGTCCGAATAGGATTTCACTGGGATAAGAGCTTTCAGTTTTCCCTTTAACCCACTTCATCTCGTTAGCTCTATCTTCTTTCTCTGCCTCTCTCTCTCTCTTTCTTTCTCCCTCTCGCCCTTCCAAACTTTATAAGAACATTTTAAAAACGAGTTTAACAGTCTAGTGCGGTTTAAGTAAATGGACATTCGCATAACATTAACTAATAATTGAGAAATTAATTTCACTAACTTTAATTTCATTTTTATTATGTTAAAATGAAAGAAGGAAACAAGAAAATGTCAAGTATAATAAAAGAAAAATTAATTGAGTAAAAACTCAATGATTAAAATGAATAAAATTTGTAAATCAATTTTATAAAAGTTATTTTTTATTTCTTTCCTCACCTATACAGGAACTTTAAAAAACGAAATGAAAAGAAAAAAATACAACGCAATTTTTTCTCTTTATTTAGTTTTTTTAAGTTGAGGATGAACATTTTAAGGAGTTACACCACTTTTATCCGACTAAAATATATGCTTTTACAACAATTTTTATTAAAGAATAGAAATTTTTGTAGAAAATTAAAATCCAGTAGAGTATAACACTATAAACTATAAATGTAAACAATCCAAAAGGTAAACAAACCAAGCACTAAAATCGTAATTTCGAAACAGCCTTTTCTCACAGAAAAATTAACATGTTTTTATCCTTTCTTTACAAAAATGGTAAATTAGAGTGTCAATATTTCCGATGAAATAATATTTACTATGAGCAAATAAAAAGTAATTAATAAAATAACAAATTAAAATGACCTGTAAAAAACATTTTTTCCCCTTGTAATTATAAGGGGAAAGGGTAAAGACTTCTGCAACGTTCGTGCTGTTGATATATTCAAACACTTAAGTAGAGTCTACAATGATCACGATCGACGTGGACGTGTCGTGCCCATTGTAGACTCTACTTTAAACTTTTCGCGACGTGCACTTTGTCGCTCATTGCCCATGAAACCTTAAAATTGACCTAAATCTGTTTCTATTTATCCCAACTGACCCTACTTGAATATATTTCAATATTAATTGACTTTTAAAAAATTTCAGTATATAATTTTCATAAATAGATGAACTTCAAAAACCTTTAATTTAAAATTTTAATTTTTAATGCATTTAATTAGAAATTTTAAAAAACTTAGATTTTTACAAAATTTTATTATAATATTAATTAAATTTGTCAACATCTACCGTCAAGTAGGGTAACTCCGGACAGGAGGCTAACTTCGGACATTTGTACATTTCTGTAAATATTTTGTATTCCTCCGGAAACTTGTTTTTTACTTCACAGAAAATAACAAAGATAGATAAAAAAATTTTAACTAGAAATATCAACACACAAGACCCTAAGGATGATATATTCTGAACGTTAAAGTTCCAGATATTATATTATAAAAAATATTAATAAAAAAACATCGAAAACCGTCCGAAGTTACCCTATTTGACGGTATTTAATTAATTATTAAAAACAATAGATGTCGGGGAGAGTGGGTCAAGACGGGGTACCGACCTTATTTATCAAACGATTTAACCAATCGCCCGTGTAGAAAAATTTCACTAGAATTCAAAATTTTTTAAGTACAATCAAGAATGTAGTGCCAGATTTGTTAAAATTTTGATTTGATTTAAAAAAAAATTTATTTATTTAACCTGATTAAATTATTTTATTATATTATTATATGATTATCTATTATTATATCCGTCACTTCAAAATTGAATAAAATAATTTAGTCAATCTAAGAAATCGTTCAAAAATAAATAATGTAGGTTTATATGAATTATTATAAATAAAAATAAAATTTAAATCTATACATTATAAATTATTTAATGACCAATTTTACTTAGAAATTACAAAATTGAATTTTATTAGAGTTACGTTTAAATTTTCATAAATAACTTCAAACCTTAATTTGAAATTTTATAAAGTTTGGATTTTGAAAAAATTTTATTAAAAATTTTTAAGTACTTAAAAATAATGTGTAATAATGTAAATTCTTCTAAAATTAGATAAATTTTTTAAAATATTATTTGATTGATTATTAAAAATAATTTATCTCAAGAAGAATTTCAGGTAAAAACACTACTCCAGTAGCACGTAATATTGGAAACATTCCAGCGATATGCCACGACATTGAGGCAATATTGGTAATGTTAAGGCAACGTTCTCAATATCGCTGCAATATTACGTGCTACTAGGGTATATCTAAACAATTGAGTGTTGGGAAAGTTACAGATTATTGTAGAAATTTAATTATTTTCAAAAGTAACAAAATTTTTCGCAGAAATTCAATTATGTTCAATTTTTTTTCAAATTCTCATCAAAATTTAAATTATCTTTATAAATAATAAAATCGTTCTCTGAAATTCAATCAAGCCTAAATAAAATAAGAGTGATCTCTATTGTAATAGTTATTATTTAGACTCAAATTAATGGGTTCTCTGCAGTTGTGCTCTGGTGTCGATAACGAAGATGAAGATGCTTGGAGACGGAGCTCTCATCGTCACTTCTTTCCGAGCTACCAGTCTGCACGGTCGCACTAATCCCAACTCCCGCAAACAGTGTTTCAGATAAAATAAATTCATCTGTTTTGACTTTTTAAATAATTTCAGTTAATTTTTCAACTTTTACTTATCCCATCCATTTAACTTTTGAGTTTTATTCAACGCGCTTTGTGCTTTATTTATTTATTCTTCTTTCATTCACCACAAATTTTTGGAAACTCTTGCGAGGGTCCAAAATTTGCTTTCTCCTTTACCTTTCCTCTAAGAATTTTTAGAAACTTTCGGGGGGACTAAAATTCTTAAACTTCCCTTTTTCCTAGTAACACAAACTTCGGAAACTCTCGGAGGGTCCGAGGTTGTGTTTCCTTTTATTCTCGGTTCTTTTTCCTTAACAAAAAGAAATTACAGTTTCATGGAAACTCACCGAGGGTTCCGAAACTGGCATTTCTTTTTTCTCTGTCGATTTTTGCGTGTGAAATTATTTTCCCAACTAGAGAAATCTTCGGAAACTCGCGGAGAGTCCGAGATTTTCTTCCTTTGTAAATTCGATACCTAAATTCTCATTTTTTTCGAGTTTTGGGAAACTTAGCTAACAAGGGTCAAAAATTCGCTGGTATCGTTACAGCCCAAAACTGGCGGTATCAACTTTGACGCCCAACGTGGGGCTCAGCAGAGATTTTTGGTACACTGAAAAAAAATATTCTGAATTTTAGAATACATACTAAAATAGGTGCCAAGGATATTCCCCACTTAAATTAAGTGGTATATATGCTTACTATTAGAATATATTCTTATTGTAAGAATATTTCCCACTTAATTTAAGTGGGGAATATCCTTGGCACCTATTTTAGTATATACACTGCAAAAATAGGTGTTTTTTTTGATATCTTAAAATAAGATGTAAGATGGAAAAATGATATCTTACATCTTAAAATAAGATGTTTTCTAAAGCATCTTACTGATATTTAAGATGCTTTATACGTTTTAGCAGTGATGAAGATATTTCTTCCATCTTAGAAAAGTAAGATACTTTTGTAAGTTCTTTAAAGTATCTTAAATTAAGATGTTTCTGTTGCAATAAGATGTTTATGCGATAAGTTACATGAGAATCGTAAGATGCGCCATAAGTGTAAGTTACTACAATCTAAGATACATAAAGTGTTTTCCATAATAGCCCATAGTTAACCTCAAAACTTTTTGCCCCAAAAATACCACAGAAAATATGTACGAAGATACTTTTAACATCTTAAATTAAGATGTTTCAAGTAACTAAAAAGTGTCTACCAAAACATCTTAGAAATGACTACCAAAACATCTTAAATTAAGATACTTCTTTTTGCAGTGTATTCTAAAATTCAGAATATTTTTTTTCAGTGTAGAAAATCACGAACCCGGAAAAATTCACGCCGCAAATTCTCACTTCCGGGAGTGAGACGATCACAAGACATCGATAAAAACACCCGGTGACGCTCAACATATCATCTCTTTCATTTAGTGATGAAAGAAAAAACAGAAGTATTTCCAGCTAGTCGCAGCGAAGCACGCGCTATAAGTCGCGAAATTCAACATTTATTGTGTAAAAACTTCGCAGAGTCAACTGAATTATCACATTCTTCTCGATTGATTAAAATAAAAAAAGATCACAAAAATCGAAGATTTTGCGCCGATTTTCGAGAAATTAACTGGATTCACAAGAACGAATAGTTTTTTTTCACATATTTTGGTGCATGGTACGTTATCAGAAGCTGCACAGAGTGGCTAACTCGTTAGAAAACAAACGGGTGGATAAAAACGTCAGGAAAACCAGTCGAAAACCAAGAACAATTGCAAGACTTAGATCGAGCAATTTCGCCACTTGGAAATAGACTGGAAACACGTTCCAGGACACAGTGAACACCCGGGAAACTCTCAAGCCGACGACTTGGCTGAAAGTGGAGCCAAGCTATAAAATTTTCAATGACGGCTAGAACACCTCAAGAAAAAAATTTACGCTCTCGTACGGTGTTAATAAACACCCCACCCAGTACGCGTAACAAATTTCCGCAAGTATCGATAGGTTTATTCACGTCTAACTTAGAACAAGCTCGCTTCGACACGATGGCTGATGAAATAACGTCCCACGACCCTCAAAACAAAGGAGTTTTCGGCTCAGGGTCGTCATCAACTGAAAATTTAAATCATGATTTACATTATATTTCATCGCCCGGAAGTGAAATTCTTTCAAATCGGTCGTCGGCCAGTGAAACTGTAAGTAATAATTCATCAAACGGGACGACGGATTCCGATAGTCGGAAAATTGCAAGCCTAGCTGTTTTCGCTGCGCTAAAGGGAAAAGAGCCCGTAGGAGTGTTTCTTTCAAAGAAATACTTGCTTTTCCGGAGATTGCGACCTGGAGAAACAGAAGAAGTCATCTTGCACACTCTAATGCTGTCGAATCAGAAAAGGACGAACTGGATTTGCAACGAAGCCAACCGCGTAGAGAAGAAAAGAAAGTCGTTGAAAATGCGGCTGCTACAAAAAATATGAATGAATATGAAAATCTTGGGACGCATCACGCTCTTTGTACAAGTTAATGCACAAGAGATGAATGTTGAATTTTTCGTCTGCGAACAGCTGAAAGAAGACATGATTTTGGGCATACCCTGGATGGAATACCAACAAACAATAATCGATAGTCCTGGAAAAAGAATCTACGCGGGTAAGCAGAGTCGATTTACAATATTTTTCCACCAATAATCGAAACCACGAGACCAAATCAACGTGGACAACGAAATCGCCATAGAAAATTTTATTCACGATTTCCCACCAGAATATCACACTGAGAGAAGTCCGGGAACTAATACGTCCCGTGCAAGGCTTGAGAGTGATCATTTTGAATGTTCTTATGTGAACCTTCGATCGGGACGTCTCAAACCCACGATAAAAAACGTGGAACGTCCCGAAGCGGGATTACTTAAAACTTTTAGTTTCGGCCATGAGTTGTCTCTCACATGCGGGAACAATGTTTGACCGATTCGGGGTGTCTGAGCCCTAGATTCGAGACATCTCAAACGCGACAAGCAGAGTAGCTTATAGTGACGTCTAGCGGGAACTATTAAGCCCTGGACTTCTCTCAGTGCAAGGTGAATTTCTCGAAATAGTTCGACGTTACGCCACCACAGTTGCGCCCGGTCCAAGTCTAACGCAAACTCGATCAACACGTCACAAAATCGAATTAACCGATAACCGACCTTTTCGTTTAAGGCCATATCCATCGTCAGCTGAAAAGCGAAAAAAATTGCTAGAGCAAGTTCAAGAGATGCTTTCCAACGGAGTCATTGAACTGAGTACGTCGCCTTATTGTTCCCCCGTGGTCTTGACGAAGAAAAAAAATTGAAAATTTCGTTTCTGTGTGGATTTTCGTCGCCTAAATTCTATTACAAAAGACGTAAATCATACATTACCCAGAATCACCGACTCTCTAAAAGAACTCGGAAACGCGAAAATATTTTCCGTGTTAGATTTGCGATGGGGTTACTGGCAAGTACCGATGGACGAAAATTGTAAACAATTTACGGCATTCTCGATCCCAAACGGCGGGACTTACCAATTTCGCGTTATGCCTTTTGGTTTAAAAGGCGCTCCGAAAACGTTCCAAACATTGATTAGTCAAACCGTGTTACGAGGATATGTAAATCGCTTTTGAATGGCATTTTTGGATGATATAATAGTTTATTCGCTAATTTGGATCGATCACATGCGTCATTTACATCTCGTGTTTGAACGATTAGAGATTCACGGTCTAACTTGTTCAATCGACAAATGCTTTTTCGGACAGAAAGAACTAAAATATTTGGGCCACCAAGTTTCGGGCGCGAATAACGAGCCCCAGGAACACCACGTCTAGGCTATCATTCAAGCCGCTCGTCCAACAAGCAAAAAAGAATTACAAAAATTCCTCGGTATTTGTGGGTGGATCCGCGAATACGTAACCGATTTTTCCATGTTATCTGCACCCCACACGGATCTACTAGGGAAAAAGTCGGGAAAATGGAAATGGACAGAAGAAGTGACAGAAGAAATAGACTCTTTTAAATTAAAAGAGTATATTAGTCAAACAAAATCAGTAAAAATGCATAAAAACATAAAATTTATTTGTTAATAATTTTTTAATTTTCTGATTTTAATTCTTATGTTATTATAGTCATAAATAATACCTGCATACTTTCAATTTGTCATACATTATTTTCTAAAGAAAAAAACAAAACCATTTGTTACCGGTCACCGTGTACGGAAAGGGACCGGGCAAAAGTGGATGGTTATTTCGTATGGAGGTTTCTTTGAAGGCAAGGAGAATGGTTTTCTTTAAAAAACAACGGCGCACTATCTCGATCGTTCGAGGCTCAATACTGACGAAGCACCTACAGAAAGCGACAGTGACGTCCGAGCGGCGGGCCTTAGGGTGAAACAAGCCTTAAGGTTGTCTCTGCAGAAGGTGCTCTCAGGGCCGCTTCTTGGAAGAGGTGCTCAAAGCGGCGGCTAAACTCCTCGTCGGTGGTAGGTGCACAAGCGAGAATTTCCCGCGGAGTAGGGGTATACTCTACTAGTGGACCTGGACAAGGGAAACCTTCCGGGCGATACTCGGGTTCGGTGAAGGCCTTGACAAATCCGTCTCGGGCCAATCGTTTAGCCTGCTGGCGTGCTTTTCAATCGGCTTTAATCTCTAAACCTCTTAATCTCCGTTTTTCCTTCAGGGCTTCGGTTTCTTTACGGGTTCTACTCGTTCGTGAGGTAGGTTGATCATCTACAAAATTAGAAATTTCGTGAGGAAAATATGTCTTATAAAAGGCGGACGAAGAGGTGAAAATTACCACGATCGCTCCTCCGCCGTCCCGTGAGCCTGCCTTCTGCACATAGCAAGGAACGGATTATCTCCGCAATGCTCTGTCAAAAGTGGCTAGCACACGGTGACGTCACGCCCCAATAGGCCCACACGTCGGTGACCCTCTCGCCTGCCTCCTGCATAGAGCAGAGCAAGGATTTCTCCCGTAGTGCTCTTGATCGGAGTGGCAGTCAATTGGGTTGTATGACGGGGACAAAAGGGGTAGTGAACGCGAGGTACTGACTCCCTCGTCGGCAAATCTGGGAAAATCCCGTATGCCGAAGTTGATGTGTACAGTACCAAGTGTGAGCGAGAGGCACGATTGAACGTAATGTTCTTATGCCGACTTGGCGCAGCCCTTCCCGCTTCCTATGTAGCAAAGATGGAATCTTTGCCTGGGATACAGGATAGAGACGTTCGCTATGCCGGTGGGGAAAACTAAATAGTTACTTACGTTGAGTAGTATTAGTAGTGAACGAAAAGACAAGAAGTGGTATTTTGAAGACTTTATTTTGACACTGCGGAAGTGGTTATAATACAAGTGTGGGCGCAAGAATGAGTCCCTGACCAGCCGTTTTCGTCCCTTTTTATACCCATGAAAAGTGCATAAAAAAATTCCGTTCCTAGGAAGGGGTATATTTTCTTGCATAGGCATGAAATAAGAAGAGAGTATTCGACTAGTCATTTTACAAAATTATTTAAATCTTATATTAAAATTAAAATCTAAACAAACTTATTCAAACCTAAGATCCTAATTTTACATTAATATTATATTAATAGAATAATATGCATAATTTGTCTGTCATTGTATAATTATGTTATAAATAAATGAATATATTCTTTTTTTTATTTCATTTACTATTGAATTATTAATGATTTAATTAGTATGAATTTATCAATTAATTAAACAATAAAACACTATACTAAACATAATATAAACGTATTTATAATAAAATTATTAGTTTTAAATATTAAAAGAACAAATTATTTAGCATTAATGGTGAATAAAGTTTCAATAAAATATAATACTGTTAAGAATATTAAAGACTTAACTAATATAATAATACTAATTATAATAACAACAAAAGATTTTTTGATACTCAATCAGTCAAATATTGTTGAACTAATATTTAGTAAAACAATATTTGTATGAGAATCAATAGTTATTAACGTATTATTAATATTTTTTAAGTAAATTAAAAATCTTTAAAAGTCACAGAATTGGTCGCTGGGGAGAAAGGGGAAAAGCGGACACGTAGAGTAGAAAGAGATAGAGATTAGGGTGACCGTTATTTTGCAAAAGTTGGAATTTCTTAGGTCGCCGGGCAGAATTTGCTTTAGAATGTGAAAAAAATGAGCTATGCACAAGAAAAGCCCAATCGATCAATATTAACCCGTGCCACCGAAGGGTTAAAGTTTAAATGGGGTTTAACATAGGATTAGTGCACTTTTATACATTGTGTATGAGAACTTTTTTTTTAATTAATCTTTTGCCTTGGCGACATTTATATTTCTGGTTTTTGTTGTGCTGAACACGAATCCGATGTCTAATAGAGATAGAAAAGATAGGAAAGAAAGAGAAAGAGGCGCGCGATCAGGAAAAGCAATGAGTAAGGCTAAGCTAGACCATTTTTTTACATGTCGGTATCGAAAAAGTCAACCCCAAGGGAAGATACCACATTTTCACAAAGTTAAGACCTTCAAAATAAAGGATCTCAACTCGAGCAGTGGTGTTTTTTAATTCGCCGAATTTTCACACACATGTGACCGGTATCACATTTTCAAAAATTAAACTTCAGATGTAAACAAAAAGAATAAATGAATTGTCGATTATTATATTTAATTAATAATAATTAACTAATATTATATATTTAATTATTGCACTTTTTATTTAAGTAATTCGTATTTGATAAACATAACTATTTATTTGATACTATAAATTGAAATATTTATGATCAGCAAATATTTACTTAGCTCAAATAAATAAAAAGAAATAAGTAAAAACAAATAATTTTAAATACAACCGATCGAGCGATAGCAAGTGAGGATATTTCGCTAGTTAAATAAATAAATTAATAAATTAGTAATAATACGAATAAATAAAACTATACTGATAAAATTTATCTTTTTAATAGTAAACAAAATTGTTTAATAATTAAATGATATAATTCAAAGGAATTTCCTTTTAATCGAAAAGGAATTTCTCTCAGGCAAATATTAAAAGAAAAATCCGCTTATAGTAAAAGGATTTCTTTTTACTTAAATAGACTATTTTGTGAGTGGATCCAATTGACTTCGCGTTGGTCTCATTCGATTGCAAATATAATCAAGTTTCCAAATATGTAGTTACAAAACATGAGATGTACTACAACTGTTATTATAAAGATTTCAACTAAAATGGAACAAAAACATTCAATTTCTCCCATATTTTGACGTATGTATCTGTTTACGTAAGTTAATAATAATGCTAAACTATTTATCAAGTATCTGGAAACCTTACCGAATAAATTCAGAACAAAAACTTTCGAAGTGGTTTATTGGTTTTGAAGAAACATGTACCGAAAAATAAGAAGTCCAAATTTGACAGGAGACTAAAAAATACTAAAAACTTAAAAAAAAATGTATGACATTCTGAATTAAATACCCTGCATTTACACACTACTACTTATCAGGAATAGTTCCAAATAGTTTTATATCCAATAAACCATGATTTATTTTAGTCGAAAAAATCGATTTATTTCCTTTTCAGTTCGTAAATCCCTCCTCCAATCGGGTTCGCTACACGGAAAAACTTTTTTCAAGAGTCATTACTAAATTTATTCAAGAACTCAGGATATGGGAAAAATTTAGAACTTCTTTTAGAAAAGTTAAATATTCATTAAAGAATTTTCAGGAGTTTTTCTAATGGCTTGGAAATAATTGTTCTTGACGCTGCGACTGAGTTCTTCAGTCACTGCGCCCTGAAAAAGTCTCGAACTATTTAAGAAAGAAGACGAAGCGTAACCAATAGGTATACAGCGCCACTTGGCTTTAAACGCTTTAAAACGATCTAAAACTAAAGTATCGTAACGCGTCCCTGCAGCCGAGTGGCATAAGGCGGAGCGATCTTGAGTCTCGAGGTCTCAAGTTCGACTACTCAGGCGGGCAAATTTTTTTCGATAATTTTAAATTTTTCTATTCTTAAACCAGTTCAGGACTTTTTCAAAAAAATTCAATAAGTAGTCCAGAAATGTACTACAGTTATCCCCGAACAGCTTAAAATAATGTTTCAATCCATGGTTTTGTAGCATTTCTTGTTTTATTTCCATATCCTGAGTTCTTGAATAAGTTTAGTAATGACTCTTGAAAAAAGTTTTTCCGTGTATATTTGTCCTGTGATCTACATTTAAAAATGAATCAATGCAGTAGATATTTTCTATATATTGATATTAAGCTTACAAACTAATTTCAATTGAACAAAATCGTGTAACATTATTTTTGTGTTTCATTTAAGTATAAATGGTTTCTCAGTGTAATTTTTCATTTTAAGGGCAATTTTAGAGAAAATAACTCACAGTAAACATGAATTCAAGACTCTCTTTCTGTCTTAAAAATGAAATGTAGATTTTTAGAACAGGTTAAACATTTTTTAAAAAGTTAATCTAACTTTTTAAACTGGATAACATTTTAACTGGGCAACTGGATTTTCTCCTCCCTATCTTCGAAATCTTTCACACGTAAAACTGCCAATTCTTATATAACAACCAGAACAAAGCCTAATTACCCCGTGTCCTAGTTTATAAAAAATATATTTTTCCAAAAAAAGAGTACATATTCTACAAACCGAAATTCAGGTTGAAATTCAGGTTAGCCAGAAATTTGATTGACAACAACTTGCTCCAACTTTAGACACATGTAATTGAATTTTGTCTCCGATTTCCATAATAGTGAAATCAAAATTTGTCACCAATGATTTCCCACGAGTAGACAAATACATGTATCTAACCAAAATTCCCAAATGGATCATTTATGTAGTTATACACACATATAGATAGAGAGTAACCCATTAATTTTTGAACAGTAAAGATCATTAATGACTCCTTTTCCTATTGGTAATCGGTGTTTGGTCTATTTATAGAAACGATTGAGGGATATGAACCACAGACACTCGATAAATAGAAGCGGTCACATAACTGCCAAATTCAGTCACAACATGCCATGAATAAGTCCTTCCCCCCCCCCTCTCTCTCTCTCTCCTACACGAGTACCTCAAGCCAAAACCGATCCCAAAGCAGGACACGAAACCTGAAACTCGCAGCGAAGGATATGTCGTCGTCACACACAACGCGCGTTGGTTATATCAAGTTTAGCCATTTCAGTATGCAACGTTCCAAACCAACTCATGACTAACAAACATTAACCAAATTCATCGCGCACGCACCAACACATTTACACAAATCTACTGCCTCATCACTCCCGTCTCTTTTCCTCTTTCTCCTCCTCTCTCTTCACGACCATTCATGAAACTTTAATATCTACCATGTGAAGTTACGCATTCGAAACTATGAGACAAAAGCCACCCCATTCTATTCAGTCGGCTATTAAAAATAAAATTCATGCGAGAAAGCACATTATTAATTCTCCAGTCCAATATACATACATGCACACATGTGGAAAAAAAGGAATCTTGCTAAAAGACATTTTTATGGAATATATAATAAAATTTAAGCAAAAAGTAACGAAATGTAACTTTTTAATTTAGGGTTGAGTTAAGCAGACCATGCACATTTCGGCATTTTTACATTCTCATCACATGAGAAGGTATTAATTTTAGTTAAAATTGTTTACTAATTTTATAAATTTGTTGTTTTTAATATGTAACATCTCTAGATGTTTTCTTTCAAGTTACTTAATTTCTGTTTCTAAAATTTTTACATTTTTTAAATTAAAGAATGTTTAGTATTATAAACGTTAGTAGACAAACCAGTATTTTTTAATTTATTAGTTACGTCTCTCTTGTATTCTTTAATTTTTTTTAATACGTGTCTTTTAGTTTCTCCAATGTAATCTTTTAAACAATTCTCACATTTTATTTTATAAACACAATTAATGTGATCATAAACTGTAAGTTTGTCTTTGAAATTATGTTGTATAATATTATTAAATAGAGTGTGGTTAATGAAAAACCAAAGATTTGTTTATAAAATTCATTATTATAAATACAATATGAATATCATAAACAGAAATCTAAGGCCTTAATAAATTCTTCCTTAGAAAAAGTAGTATATTTTATAATATTATTTCATCAATTTTTAACCCTTTAACGCCCAACTTTTTTTTATAAAAATGCAATTTTTGTCATAATTTAAGAGTCCGGGATTTTGAATTTTGAAAAACTAACCTCGGATTTGTAATATACGACCTTAAAAACCCTAAAGAAGTAATTTTGATTAGCTAAGCTTTATTTAATTTTCGATTTTCTAGTTTTTTTTGTAAATCGTGAAATAAACATTATTTTTTGCTTCCTCATAAAGGAAGCCTTATAGTGATGTCGATTTCCGAATTTTTTAAAATCAATTATTTTTACAAATTTTCAAGTGTAGTATACATAATTCGTCGAGAGGAACAAATGTCCGGATGTATGTGTGTATGTATGTGTGTGTATGTGTGTGTGTGGGTGTATGTGTGTGTGTGTATGTCACCGATTCTTGTGGACAAATTTTCTCTTGCACATCTTGATGGATTTTGATAAGATTTTGTAGGTGTATTACGGTCATGAATACCAAGAATCAGACAGAAGGATTTTCCAAAATATATAAAAAAAAAATTTTTTCAACATTTTTTTAATTTTTGAAAAAATTAATTTTTTGATTTTTTGAAATAACTTTTTTCTATATTAAAATTTTTAATAATTCTTGTCAAAATTGCATTCCTGACATGAAAACGAATGGATTCATGTATATAAAGTATATATTTTATCAAAATTTATAGAATTAATAAATATTTTAATTAAAATTTTGTATTTTTTGACATTTTATCATAACACTTTAAAATAATTATTCTATAATAAAAAATTGAATAATTAATATTTATTCAGGGTACTTTACCCGGTTTATCAATTATATTTAATAAACTATTATAATTATTTAACTTTTAAAATTATATATAATAATATATATTGAGGAAGCTAAATGGTCATGAAATGAACAACTTGTTTATTATTGTTGTATTTAAAAAATTGTTAATTCTTTATTGCAATGTAAATTTTTTTCATAAAGTAGAATGAATTTGTGGATGTTGGTTGTTTAGAAATTAAAAATATATTTATTTTTGTTAAAGTTATGAATATTAAAAGTCAAAAGTGGTTTCGATTGAAACCGCTGGGCCTTAAAGGGTTAACTGATGTTTTATTTTTGTTCCATGAGATATTTGTGTACATAGATACCTTATCTAGGGAGAAAATTTCAAAACTGTCAGAAATATATATAATTCTTTATTGGATCTGACAGTCCATATACATAAAAAATAACGAAGATTAGTGATAGACATAAAAATCGACGAAGAGAAAAAGAAAAAACAAAAAAACGGACAATATGATAAACACTTAAAAAACAAAAAAAAACGAAGAAATTTTTCAGTCCCACAGTAGCGAACATCAAACATAAATTAAAGCAGAACTCATACATCAAACGGTAAACATAGCATACATACACATCATTCAACAGCCTGGTACTCGCACAATTAACATCTTGTGAATCATATTAACAAATTTCTTTAAAGTCGCTATATCAGAGGTTGACAAAATATCACCCCAGAATAACTCATGGTTGTCCAAGGACTGAATTTCCGGAAAGCTTTCGGATTTAATTGTAAAATAAAATGGCCATTCCACCAAGAAGTGGTGAAAGTCTTCACGTGTTTCTTCGCAGTGCGTGCAGTTGTTAGATGAGGGAAGTTTGTAACTGGTCCGACCAAAAACAAAATAGGAATAAAAATTATTGACCATGCGAATTTGAGCGTAAGCCCTCATCCATCTTAAGTTTAATCGACCTCTTAAGTAAGGCTGAACCGAGTCATATAATGGGACGTAGGGCCAGACCTGAAGACTCGTTGAGTCTTCAGGTCAGAAATAAACTTAATGTTATTACTTTTTTTTAAAGTTATTCGACATTAAAGTTTGAAGCAACAAAAATTGGAATATTTATCGAAATTAAAGCGCTTACAAAACTTATTGGGACAATGTATTTAATTTGGCAAGTATGCGATCTTTTTTTTTAATTCTGCAAAATTATCAATTGTCTATAGGAAATAAGACTTTCAAAATTTTGAAATTCGAAACTTTTTGAAATTCAACATCTTCTTAAAATTAAAGATAATCAAGTGACAAAATTATTTTATATCATAAAAATATATTGTTATTTCAACTTCTTAAAAATTATTTTCACAATTTCAATTCAATTAATATTTTTACAATTTTTAATTAAAATTCTTCTTTAAATCAATTATATTTTTCAGAATTTTTTGAAAAAGTTCTTTGATAATTTTCAAATCTATTTGTTTAGAACTGAATTTTATGAAATTTCGAATATTCGGTGGAAGTTTCCGTGCAATAAAATGCTAATTTAAAATTATATGCAAAAAAGTACATTCTGAAATTAGCTTACACTATCAATTTTATTAAATAAGTATGCAATTCAATATAATTTTTTATTTTAATTGTTTAAGAAATATATCTTAATACGTAAGAGAAAATCTATGTTTAAAGTTTCTATAACAATAGATACGGACTGAAATTCTTAGGTATTTAATTGCAATTTAATATTGAAAGGAAGATTTAGGGTTACATTTATTTTTCTGTCAGTGGCAATTATTTTCCACACAATTTCGAATTAGACTTTTCTTGAACTCAAAACCGAATAAGAATTTATTATTTTGCACCAGAAAATGAATAACAATGATTTTGCATTCGTTTTTCAATAAACATTGTATGAACGGAAGGCATAGAAATACCCTTAACTAATTAAAAAAAAAATTTTTTTTAATGTGATTTAACAATGGTTCAAATTGACGCCTCCCTTCATATAACATAGACAGTGGCGCCCTCACCTAGGTGAAATTTTGTTGCAGTGAATTTTTACCCCAAAATCAGGTTAAAATCTATACTTTGTTTTTCTTATGGGAGACCGGGGCGTAATGGATCACTTTTTACATTTTGTTGCTTAACTTTGTCATTCTTGCTTTAATAAAAATTTCATCGTGTGGGAAACTTAGCATAACATCTCAGCTTTTAATAAAAAAAAGTACGCTCTAATATTACTTATACTTTTTTTTCTAGAACAATGTTTTTAGAGAAATGCAAGGTGAGGAATTTCGCCTCGGACCGGGGCGTAATAGATCAGCAATGAAATTATAATTTAGATCATCAAATATTATTACGGTATTGATAATTTTCGTTTCATTTGTATATTTATAACAAAGAATATTGAAAATGAAACATATTTTATTTAAACTTTAAACATTTTTATGCAATTTTAAAATTTTAAAAAGTTGTAGCGAAATGCAAAATCCATTTTCTTAAAAAATCTATTCTCCACTTTTTTTTTAATAAAGGGTTATCACTGGTACTCATTAATATATGAATTACAAGAAATTAAACTTGACAGTATTATTTTATTAATATTTTAAATATAATAGGTTTTTCCTAATAGGATAAGCAAAGCGATCCATTACGCCCCGGAGGTGTTTGTTGAAAATTTTATTATTTTTTAGCAATACCGTAAGTGGATTAACTAATTTTAAAACCGTAAAATAGATTCAACTTAGAAAGACAAGTATTTTCAGAGAAGTACTTGTTTATAATTAATGATAAAACGTTTCGGACAACTGCAAACGTCAAAATTACATAAAATAATTTATTAAGATACGCAAAGTTATTCACTAAAGATTTATAAGTCTAAAGCTTTGCGAAGTACTGCTAAGTCTGAAATGCAAAAATGTTCGTTACACTCACATATAAAGTGTATGTGAAGTTTAGCTGCCAAGATAAGATAGACACACACTTGACTGTGAACAAACACTTATTATAAAAAATTAAGAAAATTGCCTAACAGTTAAAATTTCGTTACATTTCTTTTATGATCAGTTTTGCCTGTCTGATTCGTTCTGTATCAGAAAAATAAATACCACACGTACGGTTCGCGAAAAAAATTATTATTTGTTAGTGCATTTTTAATTAAAAAAGAAATCTTCCTAGCTACTAAAGAAAAATTTTCCGACGATTTCCAAACTCAGTGTGCGCTTATTAAAAAACAGTGAAATGTGGAATTCCTTTTACATTATCAAAGAGAGACAAAGTTTGCATTAAACCATCATTTGCATCGAAGAAAAAGTGACAAGACGCAAACAGGACTCTTGATGTGTCCATCAGAAGACATGATTAATGTCTGGACCCTTTATTCTTCTTTACCGAAGATGACCACTGTGATACTATTGACTATGCAGAATGGATAGAAGAGTCTACATATTCAGAAAATAAAATAGGCCGTTCGTTGTCATCTTTTTTAAAGTACAGTGGTCACACTTAGCGAAGAAGAACAGAAGAAATTCGGACAAAATTTAACGGCGAGGAATCATATTTTGCAACGCAAATGAGTCTCCGAGCTAAAGAAAAATCAACCGCAGCCAAAGTCGTAAAAGACATTACTCTGGGGAGTCCATCAAAAGCGATAAGGTATCGAAAATCTTTTGAAAAACAGCCGGAAAAAGTGTTTTCTAACGTTAAAGTTCTTTCCCATTTGGTAGAAAATAATTTAACTAAAAGGCAGTATTGTAAAATATGATACGCGAATCGCTACAAAAATCCCTTACTTTATCCGACTTATAATGAAATAGTAGTTGCTAAAAAACAATTTTATTCAAATAAATCTGATATTTGTATAACCGAAATGAAAGCCGAAGTAAATCTGCAAGCTCTTTTAAATATAACGATTAAACGGATATTTTTATCACAACCAGATGTTTTGATACACTTTTCGTCAAATGAAGTAAATAATTTACATTTAATTGCGAAGTGGGGTTGCGATGAAACTTCAGGACAAAGTAAGTACAAACAAACATTTGAAGACGATGACAGACAAAAAACGAATGAAAATATTCTTTTTACGTCTCTAGTTCCATTGTGACTTACATTTTTTGGTTCGACCACCGCTGACCCAGTGGACACAAAAATCGCCGTACGTGTTAAGGTCGTTCCTAAAACGGGTTTAAAACGTTTCATGTCCCTTACCAGACATAAAACGTTATAGGAACTTTCTAAAAACGTTCCTGATGTTCTGTGCCGACAGGGGAGAATGGCCCAGATTAGGAAAATCCAGTATCCTCTTCACCTAGATATTGTGGATCCATTTGTATTTAATTTGTTCGTGAGAGCGTAGAAACTACAAAGAATGTTGTTCTTAATATTCAAGAACAGGAAAAAAATCTTCAACCGTATAAAAAACATTAGAAGGCAAAATAATTAATACTACTTTTACCATAGTCTTAACTATGATTGACGGAAAGGTTTGTACAATACAAACTGACTGTGAAAAAATAGCAAACTCGTGAAAATATCAAAGAAATCGTCGAAATTAGGAAAAAAGAAAATCAAAAAGAGATCCGCATCAGGTTAGGGCTTTTGGTAGATCATCCGAATCCGGGATATGACGGAAACACAGTTCGACGTTTATTTCAAAAAGCTTTAGTTTCGGCCCAAATTACAGGCATTGACTTAAATTTTACTCAACGGTTCCATGTTATTTTGCAAACAATTTCATGCGGCTTCAATGTTAACGTTACAAAATTTGAAGAATACGTTTTGACGACAACCCATTTTTTACTGTTATATCTTTGGTATTACATGCCAACTTCGATTCATAAAATTTTAATAATAAAACATTCTTTGCTGCTTATACGACAAATGTCTGAAGAGGCATAAGAATCTTGCAATAAGATTATAAAGAAAACCCGTAGAGACTTTGAGCATAAATGTAGTCGAAAAAAACGATGGATCCCCTTATTTCTACTGTCAACAATGTCAACGCAAAAAGGAAGAGCGAACAATAAATTGTCAACAGAAGCACTTTCTTTATTAAATATATCAATTGATGCCGAAAAAAATCAATGTAGTGATTTTCTGAGTGATGATGAAAACAATGAGTCGAGCGACAGCGAATAGTTATGTTTGTCATTCTTATACTGGTAGGAAATAAATAAATGTTAATCGCTATTGTCCTTACCTGTGACGAAATAAATAATGTTAGTTTCAAATCGAATCTACTAATTTTAACATTAACATACATATTAAACATCATGTTTTTGACACATTTTAATCGCTATTTTGTTTTTTGATAAATAATATCAAATATAAAGTAATGTAACAATTATTTAAACCTTTGTAAAGTACAACTATTTGAAATTGTTATCCAAGTGTAGATTTATGTTTAAACTACAGTTAACATTAAAAATAATTTTATTTTATGCAAAATTAATGTAAAAAACAACCTTGGACATGATATATTCCCTTTATTGTAGAACTACTCATTTACTTTATGCGAAGTGCATTTTAGAATGAATAGTAATTTTTAATATATATTACTGTTCTATATACTGAAAGAAAATGTATATATATTTTGACAATTTTTGGAAAAAGTGCAACAAACCGAAATTTTATATAAATAATACTAATTTAAAAAAAATTATATGGAATTTAGTAAAGTTATATTAAAATTTAATTAAAATTCTTGATATTTAATATAATTGAGGAGCTGGATTCTAGAACCGGCTCTTCGCTCGGAGCGCAAGCGCTAATGCCAGTCAGTGAGCAGTGAGCGCCTCTGGGCCACTCACTGCCACCCGACTGGTATTAGCGCTTGCGCTCCGAGCGAAGAGCCGGTTCTAAAATCCAGCTCCACAATTATAATAAATTCCACATATTTTTTTTAAATTTGGTATTTTTTATGTCAAAATTTCGGTTTGTTGCACTTTTTCTCTAAACTGTAAAATACTTTTACGAAATTTAATATACATTTTCTTTCAATGTAAGAACTTTAGAGATCTTTTAATAATATAATCCGGCATTTTTGATTTGACATTTAGAATTTTCAAATTTTAATATCTTTATTTAGCAATATTAAATGCATGAGTATTTTAATTTATAGTATCAAATATATAGATATTTTTAGCAAATTCGAATTATTTGAGTCAAATGAATGGAATAATTGGATTTAATAAATATTCCCTGAGAAAACATTATACTTAATTTGAATAGAAAAATAATTTTAAGGGATTTTCTTTAGTTAGGATTAGTTTGTAAGCTTAATCCCAATATATATAGAAAATTCTACAACTTAATTTAATAGAAGGAAAAAGGATTATAGTATTATTATTTTAAATAATAACAATAATTTATAAATATTTACATTAAATATTGTTCAGTGCACACGATAATAAATAATGTACCATGATTGATTCAAGCTTGAATAAAGATTGGACATTCAAGATTCACACATGAAGATTGACGAAGTCTTGAATCGAGAATGGGACGAACATTGGTGTCCCATGTTAAACTAATATTGAGTGATAGTGTTATAAAGGGGAAAGCTCTGAATTTTAGTCAATGAAAAGAAAGAGTTTTACGTACACTAATCTAAATTTTGAAATTTACACAAAAATTGCGAATCTGGAGATGGATAGCGATCTTTGTTCCACCTCATAATCTGGATCTTTAAGTGGTATAAAGAGCAAATCGTAAGACTATCAAATATTCTTATGGGCTGTGTTTCTATAGTAATAGGGTATATCGATGTGGCAGTTTGAAAGATTTGACAGATATTGATCCAAACTTACCAAAATAAGTAGTTACTATAGGAAATAATTATTTAAATTGAAACAATTATTTAGCAATTTTTCAGAGAAATAAATAGGCTTCTTAGTTGAGTTAAGTGAACATTGATCATTTTCGAAATATTATAAATTTATAATATTCAAAACAAATCAAGGTCGAAAAGCTCACTCTTATGAAAAATATTTATTTAACAATAGAATAGTTAAAATTAAAATATTCCTTGTATTTAAAATACTACAACTCTGTTTTTAAACTTAGAACACAATTTTAGTATTAATATATCCCTACAGCATTTGAAACTATTAATTAGATCAGACTATGTATTATTTTTTGCATTTTTAACTATTCAGAATGTTTTTAGGGTTCCGTACACCTTCGGTGTACCGACGGAACCCTATTGGTGAGACTCTTGTGTCCGTAGCCAAATCGTGCCCCCCCCCCTAGCGGCTAAACTATTTGACCTAGAGAGCTCAAATTTGGTACAGATACGTATTTTCACTCGTAGATTACAGGAAAAATATAGAGAATGTGATTGGAGGTGATAGTCATAGCGTTGTCAAGGAAATAACAAGATTTTTGGCCAAAAATGCACTAAAAGTGATCATTCCCCCCCCTTAACTTCCAAACTATTCAACGTGGAGGGCTAAAATTTGGCATACTGGTGTATTTTAACGCGAATATTACAGGAAAAATATAGAGAACTTGCTATGTAATAAAGGCCATAGCGTTGTCAGGGAAAAACTAAAGAATTGTTGAAATTTTTTTTTTATAATTTCCACATTATTTGATCTAATTAACTAAAAATGGCTTTATTACTATCTTTTTACAATCTGATCACAAAAAATATATTAAAAAATCTAAAAAAAATTGGACAAGTGCGAGTTGAACTCGCACTGCAATGGCGGGTTCCGTACACAAATATTAAAACAATACTTGCAACATTCATCGGTAAATTGTAGAATTAAAATAAACAATTAAAAAAAATATATTAAAATCATTTGATAAAAAAAATAATTAAAAAAAATTAAAGTATTGTATATCTAATATTGTAAACAATAATAAGTAGAAGAACTAATTGTGAAAATTTTGTTTCTCTACTTATTATGGTTTACAATATTAGATATACAATACTTTAATTAAAAAAAAATTTTTTTATCAAATGATTTTAATATATTTTTTTTAATTGTTTATTTTAATTCTACCATTTACCGATGAATGTTGCAAGTATTGTTTTAATATTTGTGTACGGAACCCGCCATTGCAGTACGAGTTCAACTCGCACTTGTCCAATTTTTTATAATACATTTTTCAGAATATAATATATATATATTATTTATATTTAATTAAAATAATAATCCATTACTCAACTATATCATAATAAAATTCAATTGACAATTCTACAAGACATTTACAGAAAAAGAAATGCAGACGCAACCTGATTTTGAAGTAGTAATATGGGCTTATAGGCAGACCTACTAATATACAAAAGGAATTACATTTTGGGAGAGAGAATAAAACAGAAAATTTCTCTAATATTTTAAAACAAACAAAAAAATATAAAAATTCACCAAAAGAAATTCACTTATTGTTGTACAAAATTTAAAACGTAAATTTTTTTTAATGCTTCAAGGAAAACTTATTTCTTTGCTCTTTATATCGATTATTCTGTCAATTTCTTAAACCGTTTATAATAAATGAGGGCTTTACTCACACTCTATGTCGGCTTTAATATAAAAAAGAAAATCCCTTTCAGTTATAAGTGTATACCGTTTATCTCAAACAAGATAATCTTCGTAAGACTAAAAAAATTTGAGATCTTTTTTGAATTATAATTCTATAGGAATTTAAATCAAAAAAATATTTTTCCATTTTCAAGTAAATAACTTTACAGCAACTCTGTATTATAAATTCTGGAAACAAATTTTGAAAAAGTTGAAGCACAAATCTATAATACGATAATGGAACTAAAACAAGATATATAAGAGCGATTCCACGTCAAGTGATCAAGGGGTCCTTTAGTGTAATGTTTATTTTAATAATTTTTTACTCTTAAACAATTAAACACACAAATTTGACAAAATACATTTTGGAAAGGTTTTTTCATGCTCTTTTGACTGGAAATAAGCATTTGGAAAAAAAAAATTTTTGACCCTAAAAAATCAAAATTAAAAATAAATTTCAATTTTTGGGAGAGAGAGACCCGATTTAAAAAAAAATTTTTTTAACGAAAGCTGAGGTTTTTTCCTAAAAGGACATAGGGTCAGCCGGGGTAAATCCGAGCGCTTTTAGTAAGTTTCAACAATAACATAAGTTTTTTCTTTTAAAAGACAAAACTTCCGGTATTCTTGTGCATGAAGTTGTTGCATTACTTCCATAGAACAATTTTATGGGGTAGCAAAAATTTTTGATAAATTACAATCGCAGAAAACTTAGCATTCGTATTTACCCCAATAATTTGCTACTTTTCTAAAATACCGGGGTAAATACAAACACCACTGTATTTCAGAAAAATCTTAGGGAAAATAAATTTAAAGTATTGCAATTGTTAAACTTATATAAAAACTCAAAAAAATACGATAATAAACCTATTACGTAATAATGCATCATATATAAATACAAAAATCAAACAGGTTAAAAATTAAAATGCATTACACAATTAAATTAAAACCTTCAATAACATTATCAATTCATAACGGATTTTTGCAAAACTTGGTACAGAAAGTATTTTGGAGTGATTGAATGTAAATACTAAATACAAAAATAAAAGTCAAATTTTTTAAATTCAAAATGGCGGATTCAATATGGCAGACTTTTCTAAAACTTATTTTTAAAAATAATCAAGTTTGTTTGAATCTTGCCACTTGGGGGGTTTTCGGGGTCGCTGAATACGAATTTGAAGTCAGATTTTTAAAATTCAAAATGGCGGATCCAATATGGCGGACGAAAATTAAAAAATTCATTGGATTCGCTCGAAAATCGTTACTTGGGGGTTTTCGGGGTCGCTGAATACGAATTGGGCATCAGAGCTTCATCGTTCAGAATGGCAGGTACAATATGATACACAAATTTCATAAAAATTCCTCCAGTTTTAGAAATTTTAATCCGCTTCTTTTAATTTTTAAGTGATTTTTTAAATTTTGAGAAACTGACTTCAAATTCGTAATCAGCAACCCTGAAAACCCCCGAGTAACGATTTTCAAGCGAATCCAATGAATTTTTTAATTTTCGTCCGCCATATTGGATCCGCTATGTTGAATTTTAAAAAACTAACTCTAAATTCGTAATCAGCGACCCTGAAATCCCCCGAGTAACAATTTTCCAGCGAATCCAATGAATTTTTTAATTTTCGTCCGCCATTTTGGATCCGCCATTTTGGATTTTGAAAAACTGACTTCAAATTGGTAATCAGTGACCCCAAAAACCTCAGAATACTAAATTTTATTAAGATCCTGAAAAACTTTTTTCAACAAACCATTTGGCAAAAAAAGTGGAACACTCCTTCGAGAGAACGGAGATTAAGTTTCTGCTTATTAATTACTAACAAGGATACATATAGAAAGAAAAACTTTTTTCTATGTACTTTTATAAGGTTAAAATAATAGTGTAATCAAATAAAAACAATTTTGTGTGGCTCTGATATAAGAAAAAATTATTAAAAATACCGTTCGGATTTACCCCGGTTTTCCAATTTTCCGGGGTAAATACGAACGGTCTGATATTATTAATAAAATTTAACAGAAGGCAAAAATCAAAAATAGTTTCTGTTCTAGTATTCATAACAAACAATTATTAATAATAAAATGAATTTTTAGCTTCTTTTTCTTCAAATACGAGACAAAGTACTGAAAGAGTGTCATCTTTGATTTTCAATCATTTTTGCAATACTCGTTATCTTTGTTTATGCTGTTGCTAATTAACAAACGGAAAATGGGAAAATACTTAGAATCTCTTGAAGAGGATCTGAGGTAAAAATTCTCATGTCTAACTTATTTTTTAAAATTTTAATTAAGCTGAAATAATTAGCGTTCGGATTTACCCCGGCTGACCCTATAAATGAAAAAGTGGGACTAGAATTTTTAAACAATGAAAAAAAGAATTTTCTCCTAAACGGAGCTAAAAACCGGGTTTAGAGCTTTCGTTAAAAAAAAATCGTACCTTTCTCCCCCAAAAATTGAAATTTATTTTTAATTTTGATTTTTTTGAGTCAAAAATTTTTTTTTTCAAAATGCTTATTTCTAATCGAAAGAGCATGAAAAAACCTTTCCAAAATGTACTTTGTCAAATTTGTATGTTTAATTGTTTAAGAGTAAAAAATTATTAAAATAAGCATTTTACTGAAAAACACAAAAATTTAACCCCCTCCCCCTTGGAAAATATTGGACTAGGTAAAAAAATATTTTCACTAAAAATTACTATCTATTAGTAATACAAAAACCCCAAGTTTTGCTACGATTGGAGACAAATTTTTCTCCACCTTGATCACTCGACATGGAATCGCTCATATATATATATATATATATATATATATATATATATATATATATTAATTTTCTAAGTACCATTAAAACAAATTACAATTTCACCAGTGGCGTAAAACAATATACAGTTAGATGGAATAAGACTCTGAATATTATTCTATATATTCATTCTCGCACAAATACGCTGCTGAGAATTAAATTTAAATTAATGTAGTAATGGCTTTTCTGTTTTAGAACACCTACTGGTTTAGAAGATGTCAGCAAATATCCTGAATTATTTGCCGAATTACTCGCGAAAGGCTGGTCGGAAAGAGACATTCAAAAACTGGCTGGTTTAAATTTAATTCGCGTCTTCAAAGCCGTGGAAAAGGTAAACTTAATGTTTTAATTAAAATAATTTTATTTTCAACCTCACGAGAAATTAGCTTACGCTGAGAAAACATTATGCTTCATTCAAATACAGAAATAATTTTAAGTAATTTTGTTTAATTAAAATCATAATTGATTTATGAACTCAATTCCAATATAAATAAAAATTGTCTAAACTTTTGATTTAAAAAGTCTCTAAAGTTTTGAACGCTCATATCAATTTTTATTAGAAAAATCTACGAGAAATTATTCATTTAATTACAAAAATAAATAATGCATTCAATTTAAATGTTTCTTAAAATTTAAAGTTTACGAAGAATTTTATTAGGGTCATTTATGGTAAATGTAAACGGAATATCTATGTTTCACCAAAAACATTAGTTTACATTAGTTTACATTAGTTACATTTCTGTGAAAAATTTTGTTATTTATCAAAATATTAAAGATCCCTGACTTCTTCTCTAAATTAAAATACGTTTCAAATTTAATTATGAAAAATAAGAAAAAACAAATAAATACTTTTGTTTAATATTTTATGCGGAAAATGACTATTCCGGAAAATTGTATTTCATAATATACAAATACATTTTTTTACTAAAATTTAGTGTAAACAAATATTAGACAAAAATTTTCAAAGCAATCTGCACAAACTTCACGTGCATGTTCGTACGTGAATAGCAAGCTCACACGTAGGATCATGGAAAGCACATTGTGCGGCTGGCGTATCGGTTCTCTTCCTCAGCATGATAGTGAGAATGCTTTGTCTACCGCGACAAATGGGTTGCTCTATGAATTTATGTATTGTTCATTGCGTAAGCTCTGCACTTATGTACGTAAATCTTCCAGCTCGTCTTACGCCCGTTATTTTTCATTTAAACAAATTTATAACTATTTCAAAAAAAATCAATCATTGCACAACAAACTTATTGCTTTTTGTTTATGTTATTTATGTTTATTTTTCTATCGATTATGTAGCTGATTTTCTAGCTGATTCAGGATTATTTTTCGCTTAATAGAAAAATTATTTTTTCTCTAAATTGTCCATCAATTTCGGAAATAAATAAAAAATAAATTTTTAAAATTGCCATTCAATTGAAAATGAATAAATTATATTAATTTATTTAATATAATTAAGTAAGTTGTAAGTAAGTTGTGCCAACCACAATATTCAAAGTTTGTCCAACTTTGCAATTAACACTTGGGCCAACTTAAACTGCCAAAGGTTGGGCAAACTATACAAATGATAACGGCTCACCAACAATGTTTGGCCTGACAACTTATCCCAAAGCCGTGCCAACTTTATATAAATAATAATAACAAGAGTAAAAAATTAAATTATTTATACAATGAACACATTATTATTATAGGAGCACCAGGTATAACCTTTACCTATTATAATTAAACACAATCTCATGCATACATTTTCGAAAATACCTAACGCTAACTGGGATCGAACCCTTAACCTAACGCACCGAAGTTTTGTCAGGGACTCAGTTCAACCTTTTTTGATTATTCAAAGACTGATACTACATTCCTGATTCTACAAACGAATATTCTCTATTCAATATTACTCTCCCTAGACTTATTCTACACAGGGCGACTCCATATAATAATAATTGTCAAATGTTCGATTCTCCGTTGATTGATTCTCCTCTCCAATAATAAATTAAAATTTTTTAATCTCCACAGACCGACTCTACACGAACTAACTCTCCAAAATTAATCAAAAATTTTGTAACTCTCCACAGACCGACTCTACATGAACTAACTCTAAAAAATTAATCAAAAATTTTGTAATTCTCCATAGACCGATTCTACACAAATAAACTCTCCAAAATTAACAAAACCTTTGAAAGTCTCTCCAGACCGACTCTACACGAACTAACTCTCCAAAATTAATAAAAATTTTGTAACCCTCCATAGACCGACTCTACGCGAATAAACTCTCCAAAATTAATTAAATTTTTTTTTTGAAATTTCAATCTATTAAATTTTTAACTATTTTAAAGCTATTGTTAAGTAAACACAGACCTTTTATTAACTAAATTGCTTGTTCACGTAAACTTTAACTTATCTATTAATTAACACCTATCAGAAAATAGTTTCAGTATGCTCAAAATGGAATTTAACATTTAGCTCCAGCCATTTAACTTTTCGCTCCAGCATGGGGCAAAAAGTTAAAAAAACAAAATTTTCGAAAAAGGACGAAACATGTAATGTATGCAAAAATATCAGAAACTTTCTTATTGAATGTTGTAAAAGACAAGTTGCCCTACAATATTGAAATATAAATATTTGCTTCTAAGCGGATTATATTGTTTAAAAAAAATCATTTATGCAAAATTTAACCTTTCACCCATTCTCCCCTAATTAATTAATTAAAACAATTTAAATTAAAAGATAGAATAATTAATTTAAGAAAACGATCAAGAATTAAACATTTTTTATTAAAAATTCATTAAACAATAGTTGGAACTATAATTTAATTAAGATTATATTAAAGAAAAAAATTTTCAAATAATAAGAAATGGTAAATTTTACTTACTATAAATATGATTTTTAAGAAAAAATGGCTTTCTACATAAAGTCTAAAGATATGAAGTTTCCACGACTTGAAAAAGGGTTCCCTTTTCGCCGAAATGTACTTAAGAATTATATAAATAATGATGCTCACATTCTTCACTGCCAACAAGAATTAATTAACGAAAAGTATGAAGAAATACAAATTTAAAAATCATTATATGTGCCCTGGATTAGAAGAACACAGTAAAAAGAAAGTCTTATTTTTAGGCAGGAAAGCAGCCTTAAATTACGACGCAACATTTTTAATTAAGATTTACTTTTTACTGTGAAGCAGGCTTCTACATTAAAAATAATAATTTTGATACGTTGAATCAAAAATGCATCTCATGCGATTAAGGAAAAGTGATGCTAAAAATAAGGAGCAGGCACCACCTCTAAAAAAGTGACGAAAAAGAAAATAAGTTTTGAAAATTAATTTTTATATTATAAGTTAGTGTTTCATGATCTCATACATGTGTCGGTCTGTGAACAGTTCAGAAATTTTAAATTAATTTTAGAGAGTTTATTCTTGTAGAGTCGGTCTGTGAAGAGTCAAAAATTTTTAATAAGTTTTGGAGAGTTTATTCGTGTAGATTCCGTAAGCTGAGAGTTACAAAATTTTTAATAATTTTGGAGAGTTAATTCTTGTAGAGTCGTTCTGCGGAGAGTTACAAAAGTTTTTATTAATTTTCGAGAGTTATAGTTCGAGTAGAGTAGGTCTGTGGAAAGTCACAAAATTTTTAATTAATTTTGGAAAGTTTATTTGTGTAGAGTCGGTCTGTGGAAAATTACAAAATTTTAAATTAATTTTGGAAAGTTTATTTGTTTAGAGTCGGTCTGTGGAGAGTCACAAAATTTTTAATTAATTTTGGAGAGTTAATTCATGTAGAGTCGGTCTGTGAAGATTAAAAAAATGTTATTTATTATTGGAGAGTTTATTTGAGGAGAATTGAACATATGTTTGTTATTAATTATTATTATATAGAGTTCGTTTGTATAATCAGCAATGCAGTATCAGTCTTTGAGTAATTAAAAAAGGTTGAACTGAGTCCCTGCCGAAGTTTGGCCACTATGCTACGCTTACATGCCCATGTAATACTCCCAGGGAGTATATGACTTTAAATGTATATAAAAGCTACAACCGTTGGACCAATCGAAGCTCACAGTTTGGCCTACCAAGAAAGTTTGTCATTTAAACTGCGTTTTGCCAACCGTCGGGCCATCTGTGACCCATAGTAAGGTCAACCTAAACTTGTAAGTCCTATGAACTACGTTCCCCTTAGTTGTGCCAACTTTTGTGGCCAAAGTAGGCTAGATGGTTGGTTAAACTCTGCATGTAATGGTTTGCTAGCAAAGTTGGGCTAACTGTGGGCACTGGTACCAAAATAATAATAATAATTAATTGTATGATAATAAGTGAATTAATTAATTAAAAAATTTAACATTGTTATTAATATTATTTTTGATCTAGTAGATGTTCTTAATGAGGCCATTATAAGAGATTTACTTTGCGTGACACATTATATACGAAAATCTGTAATTCGGTTTCATCAATCGGACCGTATTAAGGGGTCGTCCATATACTACTAGAAATATTTAATCTCTTTGGTAAAAAATCTTAAAATTTCTAGAATCCAATAGTTTTAAGCATTTAAGTAAACAAAAAGGTAAATCATTTCGAATTTTTAAGACATTACTGTTATTTAGTGGTTGTTTTGCATTTCTTGTTGACAAATTTTCATGTTTCATCACAGATTTCATATTTCTGAATTTACGGTAAAGTTTTTTTAATAGAAATTTAAAAATTTTTATGTAAATAAAACAAAAAATTTAATTCATGCATTATTTAATTGACTTTCAAAAACCTTTAGTTCCAGTCGTCAACTAAATTTTCTAGAGAAATTGGGCAGCCATTTATATAATTGAAATCCCCAATGACAACCTTTGAGCATAAGCCTGAACTAAATTTTCTCTAGTAGAATAATGCTATTTCAATTTTGTTACCTTTATTATAAAAGAAGTCCATTAATATCCCTTTTAACATTTGTTGTGAAACGTAATTACTTTTTTGTTACAAAGAACGAATTTTAATTAAAAATTAAAATTTATTGAGTCGATTTTAATTAAAACCTGGATTTAAATATCTATACATAAAAAAATTTTTTATCCGCATATAAAAAAATACAACAAAAAAGTCTCTATATTAATATAATTAACATTGACTTTTTAAAATAAAAAATATTTCATCGTTTAATAGTTGATAAATTTTAATTGAAAGTAAAATTATTGAAATGAATACAAATTCTGCCTTTCTTTATTTTAAAAATATAATATATTTTTTGCAACTGACCGAAAAGCAATTTTATTCATAAAAGCGGATATATCTCATTTTTACGTCATTTATTTATTACTGTATAGTATAATTTTTTTGTTTCTAAAAAAAGCTTTCAAAAAGAAACGTTAAAAATGCCAACGCAGATTTACGTTATAAATAAAACTTTAAAAGCATGAAAAATTTGTCAATAACCATATAAAAATGTACACCTAACATCGCACTCAATATTCTTGTATAATGTAATATTTGTGTTTTTCAGTTTCACGCAGAAAAAAAATGTCATATTCTTTCATGAAAAATGTATCCTTTTAATATTTCAGTTAATATGCACACATGCCAATTATTCAGTTTATGGGATATTTATAAAGCTCTCCATGTATATATATATATATATATAAAATGAACATATTTGAGCTTTTGAACTGAATATTTTTTTAACATCTGTCACATATATTCTGTCACAAACGATCTAAATAACATTTCCAAAATCAATAAATTTTAATTATTAAAACAGATTATATTTTCATTAAATTTCAAAATTTATTCTCGTTTTCTCAAACTGTCAATATACTTGTTAAAATATTAATAACATAATTTATAAATCCAAGTGAAAAGAGTTTTTAGTTTTAAATATATTTTAATGTAATATTTAAATATTGACTTCAAATATTTTAATTTGTTTCTAAATTATTAAATTATTATTAATGAATTAGTAAATTCAAATGCAATAGGCAATACTAAAATATTAATTTTAAATATATTATAAAAATATATCAAATAAATATTTTATAACAAATTGATTATCAAAAAGTTTGAAAAAGGTAGTAAATTTCAATTTTCATTGTATATAATTATATTATGACTTTATAAACCAAGAGAAAACGTTTACTTTGATCAAATTATAATTTGACACAAAATAAAATATAGGTATTTGTCTCAAAGCACTATAAATTATTTATTTGTTTTAAATACAAACTTTTTTTACACAAAAAGATAATTAATTTATAAATTAGTTTAGTAGGCTCTAACAATGAGTCTAATATATATTTTTTTTCTGAGTGAAACTTAAGTATTCACACTACTACCATTTTATAGTTATTGTAAATTTAAAAATTCTCTTATAATTCAAAATTTTTAAATTATTTATTTAAATTTTTTAATTCCATTATATGTGGACGTCCACATGAAAAGGGCCCATTTTGTCGGTTCTAGTTTTCGAGTTATTTGCAATTTAATAATTTTTTGAGAAAAACCTTAATTTTTTTTTATTTTTTATTATTAATCTACATGTTTTGAGAAGTCAAATCATGAGGTTTTCATTAATTTATCGTTGATTTAAGTGTTTAACTTTATTGGTTCTTTAGAAAAAGAAAAGGGCCTATTTTTTCGGTCCTTTGCAAAAATATTTCGTATTTTTGAAATGGAGGGTCAAAAAAATTAAAACCTCTTGATTTGTCATCTTTAAAGTACTCTGAACTCAAAACAATTATTATCTGAATAACTTCCAAGAAGAACCAGAGATATTAATGTTAGAGTCAATGATTACGTAGTCGTAGATGTAAAAAATGACGATATTTCGTTAAAATTTCATAATAAAACCTGTTAAAAATTTTTTAATAAGTTTAATTTCTATTCTTTACCTTCAAATGACACAATAAAATTGTTCCCAATCATTAATCTTGTACAAAAATGGTTTATTAATAAGAAAATCGCCTTTTTAGAAAAGGGCCCATTTTGTCGGTTTTTCATATTTCCAAACAGAAAGGGGGGGGGAGTGATTTTAAAAATTAAAAACCTATTGGTTTTTCATCTTTATGGTGCCCTGGACTGACAACAATTATTATCTGAATAACTTCCCAGAAGAACCAGAGATATTGATGTTAGAGTATTTGATTACGTAGTCGTAGAAGTGAAAATTTCGATATTTCGGCAAATTATTCATAATAGACACTTTTAAAAAATTTTAAATAAGTTTATTTTTTATTCTTTACCTTCAAATGACACAATAAAATCGTTTCCAATCATAAACCTTGTAAAAAATGGTTTATTAATAAGAAAATCGTCTTTTTTAGAAAAGGGCCCATTTTGTCGGTTTTATGTATTTTCAAAATTAAGGGGGGGGGGTGGTTTTAAAAATTTGAAACCTATTGGTTTTTCATCTTTAAGGTGCCCTGGACTGAAAACAATTATTATCTGAATAACTTCCCAGAAGAACCGGAGATATCATAATTAATAGATATCACAATCTTTAATTCCGTTTTTCTCGAAATGAGGTATTTGTCACTATAAACTTTGAAATTCTGTAACTCATCGAATTTTTGACCAAAAAAGTTGTATGACCACTCAAAATTTTCGTAATTTTGCAAGGAATTCGCCCATATAGATAAGTCCAATAGTGCCAAAATGGGCCCTTTTCATGTGGACGTCGACATATTTCGATTTAGTAATGAAAAACCTATGAAATAAATTTGATTTTGTATTTAAAATAAAAGTACAAACACAATAATTGGATCACAAAAAAAATTGTTTTACTAGTTTCAATAATTCAAGTTTTCTTGTAATTTAAATTACTTATTCATATTCAAAAGCAGAGAATTTATAATTTAGCTATCTGCATTTGGGCCAGTTCAAATACTACACATTTAAACTCTACACGGTAAACTGTGCAATGATAAATTCTGCACTGTTTAAACTCTTCACAATTAAATTTTTAAATTAAATTAAATTAAATTAAATTTTTCACATAATTATTCAATAACTACACTGAAAGAAAATCTATAGTATTATTTGATATTTTTATTTGAATATCTAAAATAAATGATTAATTAACAACACCGAAAAAAAATATTCTTGTTTTAAGAGCATTCCTCTTATTTCAATGCATATTTTCTTCTTGTATATGGATCAAAAAACGCCCTCTTATTTTAAGAGTATTATTCTCCACTTAAGAGTAATTCCTCTTAAAATTAGAGGAATAGTCTCCAATGAAGAGTAATATTCTTAATTTAAGAATAAAATGTAAGAGGATTTTAGAAGAAGAATTGTCCTCTTGAAACAAGAATATTTTTCTTCGGTGTAACTACAAAATAAGAAAATTGCTGTTGTTAAGGCAGGCTAGAATAATTACAACAAAAGGTCATACTTTACTATATTCGTTTCTCAGGTAAAAATGATTCGTACGCATTTCGTATGAACTTCGTTCGCAAATCCCACACTGAAAGAAAAAATTCGCTGGTACAGCTAGAATTATGTCTAGTTTTCCCATAAGGAATAGGTAATAACCTGATACCGGCTACTGACATAAATTATAGGTAGTTCAGATATACTGATCGGAGCGTTACACATACATATGCCAACGTCAACACACCAATGTGTAACATAACCTATATGGATTGCTAGATCGAACCAAAACCACCAAACATACACGTTTGTCTGTTCTTTCCAAAGCCTTTCTTTCAGTGCACCAGGTTCGTACAGATTTCCTACAGAATTCGTATATGAAATTACTACTAAAATTCGTGTGGTGGTTTAAAACGTTTTTTCGCACGAATATACGTTCGAATAATACCTGAATTTTTAATATGGATTTTCAAAAAAAATTTCGCACAGAAACTCGTATGGAAAGTTCGCATGGAAATTCTTTGGACGATTTCTTTAAAAATTTTCAACCAATTTTTGAAACAAATTCTGTACGAAATTCGAACAAATTACAAACAAATTAATTTCAAAAATTAATTAGAAAATTCTGCAGAATTTTCTAAAAAAAAATTTATATATAAGCCGTTTGTAATTTGCTCGAATTTTATACAGAATTCCTTTGAGACTTTGGCCAACATTTAAAAAAAATTTTTAATAATATTTCATACGTAAATTATATTAATCCATACGAATTTTTGTGCATAATTTTCTAAAACAAATTTTTTAATTAATCCGTTCGTAATTCGCTTGAATTTCGTGTATTGTAAATTTGTATCTGATATTTCGTACGGAAATCCATACGAATTTCCGTGTGGAATTATCTAATTAATTTTTTAATTAATCCGTCCGTAATTCGCTCGATTTTCGTATGGAATTCGATTGAAAAATTGGCCGAATTTTTTTTTCGGTAATATTCTTATGAATAATCATGTGAAAAAACGTTTCAAAACATCACACGAATTTTACTAGGAGATGCATTTCACGTCAGAAATATCAAGTATCAGAAATATCCAAGTATATTAATAACACTTTTCTCATCAGTAATTTCATACGAATTCTATAGGAAATCTGGACGATTCTGGTCGGATGTGCAAATGAATCGTACACGGAGAAAATTTTGGGACTTCAGCTGTACATGATGTGTCAAAATTTCTGGTACATCGTTTTGCGTACCTGCCGTACATTATGTACAGCGTTTGTACCAAACTTTACATCTGCTGTCTCGAAAAAGCACCGCAGCGGTACATAATGAAATGTACTTCTGCCGTTACTGATTTTATGCATCTGACGTCCCAAAATGTTTTTTCTGTGTACGAATTTCGTACGAATTATTTTTACCTGGGTTATTTATTATATATATAATTAAATTTTTTTATATTTTCCTTTCTTAAAAAAGACGTTGAGAGGAAAAATCGAATAAATATTAGTACCTTAGAAACTCACATATACTTTAGAGATGGAGAGATTTTGTAGAAATTAAAGTAATTTTAAATTAAATATATTTAACTCTTCTTAATGCTATTGGATTTGCAATTTTTAATTTGAATTTTAGTTAATTTTACTTTAAAAGTTAAATAAAAATTTAATAGAATGTAAATATGGAAGCAATGAAGTCGACCTCGAAGCGTTCGACGAGGCGCTAGTGTTTTAAGAAAATAATTTTGTTAGATTCGGTACAGTTATATTGCACACTGTTAAACTCTACACAAATTTATTTAGTAGAAAATTTAATTTTTATAAATTCTCGACATTTAAATTAAACAGTGTTAAACTGTACACACAACAATTAAAAAAAGAAAATTATTTTTGTTGAAATCTCCACATTTAAATTGAACACCTTAAAATCCTACACAATTTTTGTATTGATAAATTAATTATTAAAAAACTCTGCACAGTTAAATTCTACAATGAATGATTACACACATTTTATTAGCCTTGTTAAATTCTACACAAGTTTATTAAATCTTACACAAATAAACTCTTCACTGTTAAACTCTACACACGCTGATTTAATAACTCGTGTAGAAATTGCCATTAACCCTTAAGAATAATAGGGCGCTTGTGTGGCCCGTAACATTTGTCCTCAACAAAAAATTATATCGTGTTCCATAACAGACCCTAATACGGCCCGATTGATGAAAACGAATTATAGATTTTCGTATATAATGTGGCATGCAAAGTAAATCCCTTATAAGGGTCCCAAACAGAGAAAATATACGGTTCCTAATATTAAATGAATTTATTATTCTTATATTATATCATCAAATAGTTATTAATTAGTTATAATTACAGAACCGGCCAAAATTGTCAGCCCTCCCATTTTTGAAAGAATAAAAAAAAATTTCTACCTAAAATTTATAAAAACTAAAATTTGTTAAAATAAAAATCACAATATAAGTTTCAAGTATGATAGTCAAGAATGAAATATCTGTTATGGGCCGGACAAATTGTTTGTAATTTTTATATTTTTTAAACAAAATAATTGTTAAATGCGGTTAAACGCAATTTTTCTCAGTGAAGGATTCAGGTACCATAATCAGTTACACTGTAAAAAATTTTGGGAGTTAACGGTGTCGGGAGTGAAATTTTTCGAGTTTAAAATCAACTCCAAAAGAGAGTTAATTTATTAACTCCGTTCATCTAACTCCCCTGGGGAGTTAATATTTAACTCCCTTTTTTCACAGTGTACTTTAAAATTGAAAAAACTAATGTAGGAAATTTATGGTAATTTATGCTGTAATTTATAAATTTTTCAGGTAATTTATAGTAAATAAAAATTTTTTAAATAAATTTTGGAAATTTATGGTTTATAGGGTAATTTATGGTATGTGGTAATATATTAAAATTTATGAAAATGTATTTTATAATTTTATAAATTATTTAAAATCATTACCGTAATTTATTAACATAACTTAAATCATGGAAATCAATTCTCAGCAATTTACAGATATTTGTACTGTAATGTATGAAAATTTATGAAGTAATTAATGTTAAAATTACCAAAATTATAACAGTTAAAGTGACTTTAATTTTTTAATTTTATTTGGACACAATCATAAAATTTTTTTTAATTGTTAACTTATTTAAACCACAAATTTTATTTTTATTTTTATTGTTTATACTTCTGCCCTATTGGCCTTCCCGTGTAGAAATCACCATGCTATGCCTAAAATGATTATTGGCCCTAGCTTCCACCTAACTTGGTAACCCCTTTTTATATATCCTAGGCTGGTCCTAACTTGGTACTAACTAGGAGATCCAGTTGTGACTTAGAAAATTTTTTAGGAAAATAAAGTGTCAAAATTGATACAGGAGATACATGTAAAAATTGATAAATATTATTCTCAATTCAAATTTATAAAATTAATTGATAATCATATTTTTTTAAACAATTTATTGTTTGACATAAATCAGAAAATTATACAAATATTATAAAATAATGTTAATTTATTAATTTATTAATTCAGTAATTGTTTAAAACTTTAAACAAATAATTGTTATTTACTAACTTTTCACACAATCAACCTAGAAACTAGTAGTTTTTTCTAATTTTGCAATAAGTAAATACTCAGATTAGTTAATTGCAAAATTTTAAAAGACCACAAGTGTCTAGACGCTTTATTGTCTCAAGAGTTAATAAATAACAAGAATTTTTTGTTTAAACAAATGTTGAATTGTTAAAATTATAAAATATCTCTATTTCATACTTTTTAAATTAGTTCATTGCAACATTAGGAAAAACTGCAAGTTTCTAGGTACTTTGTATCAAGAGTTAATAAATAACAACATTTATTTGTTTAAACAGATAACTGAATTGTTAAAATGATAAATTATCTTCATATTTTACTAATCGCGAAATTAGAAAAAAAACTGCAAATTTCTAAGCAATTTGTAACAAAAGTTAATAAAACAGTAACATTTATTTATTTATTAAAACAGATACAGACTGCAATATAATTATAATTAGTAAAATATATTTTTAATTTCGTTCGCTGATTTTAAGTTTCGTTTAAGTTGGTGCTAAACATTAGAAGATATTGCAGTTTGAATGTGGGCAGACCCACCCAGGTCCAACCCAGGACCTACCTGGACTTCCTAGATTCATTAGCAGAAATTTCTAAGTCCAAATTAAAAAAAATTTTTTGCAACAAAAAATTAATGTTTAAAATGATTTGAAACAATGAAAAACGTGTTTTTAACATAAATTTTTTGATATTTTTTAAAAAAGTGGATCACCCACTTAATTAATTAGCAAAAATTTCCAAGTCCAAAAGACGAATATTTTTTTAGACCAACAAATTAATGTTAAAAATGATTGAGAACAATGAAAAACCTGTTTTTAACGAAAATGTATAGATATTTTTTTCTTGATATAATATAAAAAATTAATTTTTGAATTTTTATATTTGAATATTATTTTATTATTATTGTTGTTGTTAAACTATTTTTTTATTTATTATTGTGTATTAGTGTCAATAAATACTATATTGAATCATCAAAAGCAAGTCAACAAGTCACTGACAATAAAAATTTTGAACTCAACTAGTTTTATTAGCATAGTGGTTAGGGCGTTAGTCTCGTAGTCCGTAGGTCATAGGTTCGATTCCCGCGTGTAGTGTTGCATGTCGAGCGAGTCTTGATCGACAACTTCTCGTTAAAGTCGAGAAAATCGTTAAAATAACAATTAACACAATTGAATTTTATAGTTTTATCTCACTTCCTTTATGAAAGGAGACGAAAAAACAAATGACATCTATCTGCTCGACATGCATCACTACCCGCGTGCATTAGATTTTACTTGCTTCTTAGGTTTGCGTTTATTCCGATTTTTCTGCATTATATTCGTATAAGTATGCAATTTAAAGATTATATATACTGTAAAATAATTTAATTAACAAATTTCTAATTTTTTTATAATTTTTAATGTATATATTAGAGAAATATATATTAATCTCTGCATATGAGTACTGACATTATTTATGAATTCGCTTTTGGTCATCATTTAATTAAAAAAAATAATAATAGGTCACCCTAAGAAAATTTTGGTATATTAGTTAGTATCTTCGAATGTTTTTTGTTATTGTTATTATTTGGGAAGACAAAGATTTTAGTATAGTTTTGAGGTAAATAGTAGTATGAGTCTCTTTGTAACGTGAACGTCGTAAAATTACTGTTTTTAAATGATCGAAAAATTTTTTTCTCAGGGTGTTAAAATCATCGTAATTAACCATTTTAAATTAGTAAAAATCGTTATAATTATCTTTATATATCGTACAATAATATTCCAAATGAATATAATTAATATTGTGCTTTGAAAAATTTTTTCATTAACGTTTAAAAAATTGTGTCTTGGCCCTAAGGTGGACACTTTTTTGGCCCCAAGGTGGTCACTTTTGATTTTTTATGAAAATGTGTTTATACGCTATATTTATCAACATTTATCGCTGTGAATGTGAATTTTATCAATTTTTAAGTTTTATGATGAATAATAATGAAAAAGAATTATTTTCAAAATTTTACCTGTCTAATACATACACAAAAAGTATTATTTTTGACGAAAGGACAAAGTGCAAAAAAAAATATGTTATATGTTTCTGTGATCCTGAAAAACAATTAATATTAAATAAACAACTCAATAATACGTTTTTTACATTTTTTAAAAACTTTTTTAGTGAATTTTTGTATGGTGACCACCTTGAGGCCACTTTTTTAAAAGTCGAATTTTCAACTTTTTTAAAAAAGTGCCATAACTTTTTTTTATTATTAATGAAATGAAAAAAAAAAATATGATAGGAAGTTAGGTAATAAAATAATGTTTCAAACGCCGTATTATTGACCTTTATATATAATTCCATTTGAAATCTACAGTCGTTCAAAAGATGGGTGACCTCCTTAGGGCTCTCTCCCCTATAAATTTAGGTTATTTCTTTAACAAATATTATAAACTAATTAAAATTATAATGAAATAGAAAATACTGTCTGAGATGGTCCTTTCTAGGTCCAAAAATGGACCCACAAACTGGTCCTAACTAGGCTCCCAAGTTAGGACCAGGCTAAAATCGCGTCACCAGCTATTGTTGGTCCAAACTACACTGCCTGCTTAGGTCCAAGCTATTAACAGGGCAAAATAGGTAGGACCATGCTAGGACCAATTTTCATTTTCCACACGAGTTACGCACATGACAAGAGTCCCTGAGAAATATTTTTTTAGGTTTTCTCGCCAGAGGAGAGGAAAACTGTAGAAAACCTCTCTTGAGTACAACCGGTTTTATCGACAGTCAACTTCTAATGGTGTGTACCGGACAATAATCGACAGTGCACATCATTATACCTTGACGTCAAACCTCCCGCTTGATAAATCACGAAAGTAGTGAGAAAAACACCGGACTATAGCGGGCACCAAGGCCGCTAGTACCCATCCAAGTACTAACCGCACTGAATGGTGCTTAACCTCGGTGATCGCAAGCCACAGAGTCTCACCATTGTGATTTACCATCGGTTTAAACCACAAATTTAATGAAAGACAACCAAAAGGATTCACCATGATGCAAAATAAATACTGTTTTTTTAAATAAATTATTAGCAATTTTCAACCAGTTTTGCATTTCTGTCATTTATAGTCACTGAAATAATACGACTATACAATATTTACTGAAAAAAGTTTTTTGTTTGATTTATTATGAAATATGTGAAGGCTTCACCATGACGATTCTATGATTCCCTGTACAATGTTGACGTTTTAAGTGTAAAAAAATGAATAAAATTTTATAAAAAATATTAAATCTTATAAATTAAAGTGGCTATAGACTTTTATTTGTACTCATTAGAGTTACTTTTTCACGTTAAATTCATTACCGTATGTGTAATTTATTTCTTTAAAATCTATTAAAATTTGTTCAAGTTATTCAAGTTTTACATTACTAATTTTGTAATGGTTGATTGTTTATCTATATATGATACATTATCAGTCACCTGGTTGATTTACTATACGGATAAAATTCCACAAATATTTGTGAGAATGCTGCTTCCTTATATACTATTTGAGTTTCATGTTAGTTGCGAGAGAGTTTGAAACAACACCTCCTACGGAGCGTTGAGCGAACTATGTACTTACTCGCGCTGCAGAAATTAACATAAGGTAAGTATGTAGTTCGCTCAACGCTCCGTAGGAGGTGTTGTTTCAAACTCTCTCGCAACTAACATGAAACTCAAATAGTATATAAGGAAGCAGCATTCTCACAAATATTTGTGGAATTTTATTCTGCCGGTCCTCTCCTATTTTTGCACTGATGGATGTGAGGTAAATAATTTTTAGACTCTGAACGAAAGGGTTATTCACATTTCGATGTGACAGAAAATAATAACCATTTCTATAAAATAATTAATTAAAAAAAATAATATTTTTAATAATAAATAATAATAATAAATTAAATAATTATTAAATAAATAAATTTATTATTTAATAAAATTTAGTAAAAATTTTTTTTTTATTATTGGTTTTTTAATGGCAGCCAATAATGTGCCAATAGTGGTTGCCAATTATTGGCATCGGCGTGGACATCCCACGATTTTACCATTAGTGGTCCACTATTGGGTGTCAATAATGGGACAATAATGAAATGGTGGCTCCCATTATTTGACCATTAATGCGCCAATGGTTTTTTCCCATTGGGTTAAAATGTAAAAAAATTATAAATAATATTTATAATTGAGGGTCTAGATGCTGTAATGTGTTACGCGCCATCCCAGCTGAAAAAGTTCTATAGAATTTCATTAGAATCATTCTATAGAATCATTCTATATAAATTCTAGAGAATATTCTATAGAATTTCAATAGAATGATTCTATAGAATTTCTACGTGAATTCTACTAAATTTTAGTGGTTTTTAATTAGAAGGAATATAAATTTCGTAAAATAATTTTTTTAACATTATAGTTATGTATGGTTACGAAGTTTAATGAATTTTATATATTTAAAGGATATAAACAATTATTTTGGCCTAAAATTTGTTGAAAAATATTATTTCACAAATTTAAAGTTTTTCTAATTAAAAATCACTAAAATTAAATAGTATTTATGTAGAAATTCTATAGAATATTCACTAGAATTAATGTAGAACGATTCTATAGAATGATTCTAGTGAAATTCTATAGAACTTTTTCAGCTGGGATGTTAAATAAATGGCGCGCAACACGTTATAGTATCCAGACACTGAATTATTTTTTCAAAAGTAGGTTTTTTTATTTAGAATGTACAAAAATTTAAGAATATACGATTTTTTTCACTAAATTAATTTTTTAATTGCATTTAGTAAATTTATATAGTTTATCAAAGAAATAGTTCATTTTACAATAATTTATTAAAGAAATTGATTATTTGAAAAACATAAATATTAATTTAGAGGTAGAAATTTTTTTTTTAGAAAAGAATCTTGGATTTAAATCGCTGAGTAAAAAACACCCCAGTTAAAAAAATGATCAAAATCGGTCAATTTGTTTAAAAGTTACATCAATTTTTGCGAATTTAAAAGCTCAAATTCAATTCTGACGCGAGCGAAGATCGCTTGCCGCTAGGCCCCTCACCCCACGCGCTGTATTAAGATAAATTCTTACTTAGACTTTCATCTCTTGTTTTAAAAATTAATAATCAAGGAAGAAATTTCACGATTTTTTAAATTAAATTAATGATTATGATCTTACAAGCCACATAAAAAAATGAAAAATGTTAATAAACAAATTGCCTGAATTTTATTGAAAAAAAGTTATCTCTGACACCCTTTGAGCTATTTTAATCTTTTTTTTTTAAAGTTGCAGGAAGATGCCAGGAATTAAAAACCTTTTATCCCGATTTTGTGAAATGAAATTTGAGCAAGATATTGTAACAAAATATTATATATGGATCACAAGCAAATATAAAAATTCAGTAAAATTATTATTTTACAATCTATATATATAAGATGAGACTTTTGTCTGTACATTGCTCAGAAATCTAAATTTTCCATATAATTATTCCTTTTGAGCATCCAGGATTCCAAAAATGCCAATAAAAAATTTCGTGTATGTATGTATGTCCGTATGTCACAGAATCTTTGTTCGCGAATCACTTAAAAACGGCTGAACCGTTTGAAACCAAATTTGGCAGAATATTTTACCTTAGACCAAGGAAGGTTTTTAAATTTACAGATTTGAAAAATCTTAATTAGAACGGGAGAAATTCAATTTTTTCAAAAAATTCAAAAAACAAAAATTTTCAAATTTTACATTTAAAAAAAAAATGCTTTCGAACTTTGTATAATTGAGTATAACATGTTATTTAGTCACATTTTAGAATAGACTTACCAGAAAAATGTCCTATAACTAAGATGAAAGTATAAACATGATTTAAAAAAAATTCAAAAAATCGCAAATATTCAAATTTTATACATTTTAATTAACTGCTTTTAAACTATATATAATTAAGTATTACATGTTCTTTAGTCACATTTTAGCCTAATTTAAAAAAAATAGTGTCCTATTACTAAGATTTGAGTATAAAAATGTTTTCAAAAAAGTTAAAAAATTGCAAACTTTCAAAGTTTACATTTTTTAATGAATTGCTTTTAAAACTCTGTATATTTGAATAATACATGTTATTTATTCACATTTTAGCATAATAATGCAATTCATAATTATATATCCAATTCATTCAATATTCTTTAATTGAAAGAACTTCAGAAACTTTAAAAATGGAGATGTTTTTAGATTTTATTTTCATCATAAACGCGCTCTAGACCGTTTTGTACAGTTTTGTACTTAACAAAAAACATAATAGTAATTAAAACTATATTAACAATAGAAAACGAATTAAGGACGTTAGACTTTAAATATTTTAATTTTCATTGTTATTTTCATCATCACTAACGTCAAAAATTGTGCCATCTCAAATTCGCCTTAAATTTATAAATAGATTTGATGATGATAAATATTTCATGAAAAAAATGATATTGCAGGATGTCTAGAATTGTAAGTCACCTATGATACGATACTATCATTATGCTACTAAGTAAATCTTACATGGTAAAAAGTTAAGTTATATTACTTTTTGATTTAACTTCTAAAGATGTTTTGAGCAATGTAAAAACAAATCTGAAGCAGGGTGTCTATGTTCGTTTAACAAAATTCCCGGCGTTGCCCAAATTTTACCCGGTTTATTTTTTTTAAACAAATTCAAATATATTTGATTTTTAGTTTTAGCTATAAATAAATCTGCAGATGGCTTCAAAAATTGATTTATTTTATGAAAATTCTCTTTTTTAAGAAAATATGTTATATACCAGTACCAGTCTTTGACGGCTTTTAGTTTCTACTATAATACTTTTAAATTGCGCGGATAAACCGATTAATGGCCGGAAATTTAATTTGACCAGGAAAAATTAGTAATTTTCGTACCAAATTAAAAAAGTTCTATTATAGTAATTTGTTTTTAAAAACTGCTTTATACTTTAATTTTTATTGACGTAATATTTATGACAACAGACCCGAGTCAAAATTTGGGTCCACTTTTAGCTTCAACATATAGATTTTATTTAGGTTTTAGCAATCGTAACGTAGAGTCTAATTGCGACACAATTATTTATAATTAGATTCAACTTTGACTCCAAATGCTGGTGTAAATTTAGGATTTAATTTTAATACATTAATTGCAGTACTACAAACACATAAAGTACTAAAAATTGACAAATACTGTTCCTGAATAACAAATTTTATAAAAAAATTATAATATTTTTCTAACGAAATTGTTAATGGTTACTAATTATAAGTTTTCCCAGTAAAATTTAATTCCCGGTGGGTAGACACTCCATCAAATATATAAGCAGAAACTAAAACCCGTCGAACACGGGTACGACAGCTAGTTTCTAAATAAAATTAAATCAGCAAATTAAGGAATTTTAAGAGATTTTTAAAATAAAAACGCAATAATTTTTACACATTAATATAAATCATTTAATGATAAACCAATTTAATATTCAAATTTTTTACAAAAAGTTTTACAAATAATTACTTCCCGATAATCTTCGATAATAATACCTAACTATTTACAACGCCCCCCGATAAAACACTCCCAACAGAAAAGAAAACAAGTTGTTCATTTCATGACCATTTCGCTTCCTCAAAATATCATAAACTAATTGCTTAATTTAATTTTAATATGTTAATGTTATATTTCAAAAAACGCAAAATTTGAATTTTTTGTGAAAAAGAAAAATATTGATTAATTTTATTTTTGATGAAATGTGCACTTTGTATATATCAATCGATTCGTTTTCTTGTAAGGAATGTAATTTTGAGAATAATTTGTAAAAATATTAAGAAATATAAAAGTTATTTAAAAAAATTTTTTTTTAATTTTGAAAAATTTGTATAAAAAAAAATTTTGAGGATAAATTTGAAAATCCTTGTGTCAGATTTTAGATATTAATGACTACAATAAACCTGAAAAATTTCAGGGCAATCCATTAAAATTTGTTTGAGATAATTTGTACACAATTTTTTGTGACATACATACACACACATACACACATACATCTGGACATTTGCTCAGAATTTAATATACATACATCCTTGATAAAAATGAGTCCATATAACCATGTTTTAAAAAATTGAAAATCGTCATGAATGCAAAGCTTCCTTATGAGGAAGCAAAAAGAGCTCGAGTGTATGCAATCAAATCTAAATGAAGCGCAATAATATTCTGACATCAAAATACTACCAAAAAAGAGGGGATTGGGATTTTTCAGCAATATTAATTGATTGCCAATAGAAATGTCACGCGTCATCAAACCAGACTACAAACATCCATCATTTTCCTACTTAACACTCTCGACTCACATGCATCCAAACACACATTCATAAAAAACAATATACAAATGATACTCAATTTTGATGAGGCCTTCGTGTAGATGATGCGCCTCGGATCGGTGACAAATAGATTTCCTTCAAATAGGGTACTTAATCGAAGCGTTCTTCCTCCAAACGTAAAATTATGGTGCGAGGCGTCCCTCGAGAATATTGCAACCAGCAGTATGGGAATTAATCGTCGTAAGAGACAAAGAGACTTATCCAATAAAAAACACATACATTGTCAACAATCACAAGTATTGTTTAAGCAATTATCCAAAAATCAGTCACGTGGATCCACTTAACAAAATAAATTAAACAATTGCCGCAATTTGGCGAAAATTGTTTTAATAAAAATATAAAACTTGCAAGTAAGAATATTTATTTATTTTTTTATAATTTCGTACACACGAATTAAAATTGTATTTTCGTCAAAAGGTAAAATGATAGTGTCAGATCTTCCCAGTGTCTCCAGAAATTCCCCTCTTTGTCATTATGTCTCCTCCCAGCCTCGGGCCCAATTGGTGAAACCACCTCTTTCATCAATTAGAAATGTCCCTCTTAATGAAAATAATGTGTATGGATTCTGCACAATATACTTAATTGTTTATAGTGAAAAAATTGAGATTTTTTTATTATCACAGTGCAACATTTTTCAGGTCATCGAATGTGCACTAAGTTTTGACTACAGTTTCTGAAAGTACTTACCGAAACTAAGAAAAACCCATTTGGGTTTTGCTGGATTAGCTCGGATTCGAATTTTATCGAGACATTAATATTTCGGATGAAAAATGATTTTTTCAAAGAAAATGAAATTCTTCTAACGGCAATATCTCGTAAACCGATTGAAATTTTGTTTTGCAGTCTTCAGCATAATTATAAGTATAGACCGGGAGAAAAAAAATGTAATGCAACTTGATTTAAAAAAATTGCATCTAATGCCTCAAAATCGCAAAAATGTCGGTAAATGATCATTTTTTTACCTATATTTTACGAATTTGGCTAATAGCTTACAAATAATCCACAAACATCTACTGTTGAAAAGTTTATTTTGTATTAAGGTAAAAAGGTTCTACTATTATAAAAATATTTTACATTAAAAATTGGAGATTTTAGTTCGTCAAGGAATTATCTATAAATATTCATATATAGAAAGATTCAAAGTTGAAGAAATTAATTTATTTATGCATTACGTGAACGTCAGTGTTTACAAGCCGAAATACCCGGTATCTTAGCACCATGCATTGCGGCTTAAAGACTCCAATGAAAATTTTCAGAATTTTGCTAAATTTACATATACATTAAAACTAATCAAATAAGTTATACATTTACAAAATCCTTAATACAACTGAAAATATTCCACCTAAATGACAAAAAATTCAAGAAAAATCTAAACCTAATAAGTACCAAATCAATCAAATACAAAATTTTCTAACACGTTTCCAAACACTAATAATAAATATTATTTAAATAAGTCAAATTAATGAAAACGAAAACATTTGGACAAAGTAACAAATTTTATTTACTCCAACATTTCGAAATCAAATCGATTTCCTCTTCAGGGAGTCTATTCAAAAAATATATACAAAATTAAAAAATAATAAAAACTATTTTAACAATAATTAAAATAATTAAAGTACATATTCAAAAAATTATCCTACCACAAAAATAATAATTAAATAAACGAAGACTTAAAATTTAAACCCTGACGATGGAGTAGAGTCTGGAGTCAGAAAATAATAAAAATTGAATTAGATAAAATCAAAAATAAAAATAGAAATAAATACAAATTGGAAAAATTAGAAATAAAATAAGTAAATAATAATAAACTCAAAGAAGAAACAATAATAAATAAATAAATAAAAAAATATTTGAAAAATCAATAAAAATTTATATAAAGAATAAGTAAAAAAAAATAAATAAAAAATTAAATTAACATACCATAATAAATAAATAATCCGTCTTAGAAACACATAAATAATAATAAATAAATAATAATAAATCACAAATCAAAAAAATAATTTGTGATTTATTATTATTTATTTATTTATTATGGTATGTTAATTAAATTTTTTATTTTTTTTACTTATTCTTTATATAAATTTTTATTGATTTTTCAAATATTTTTTTATTTATTTATTTATTATTGTTTCTTCTTTGAGTTTATTATTATTTACTTATTTTATTTCTAATTTTTCCAATTTGTATTTATTTCTATTTTTATTTTTGATTTTATCTAATTCAATTTTTATTATTTTCTGACTCCAGACTCTACTCCATCGTCAGGGTTTAAATTTTAAGTCTTCGTTTATTTAATTATTATTTTTGTGGTAGGATAATTTTTTGAATATGTACTTTAATTATTTTAATTATTGTTAAAATAGTTTTCATTATTTTTTAATTTTGTATATATTTTTTGAATAGACTCCCTGAAGAGGAAATCGATTTGATTTCGAAACGTTGGAGTAAATAAAATTTGTTACTTTGTCCGAATGTTTTCGTTTTCATTAATTTGACTTATTTATTAAGTATCTCGGACGTTAAAGATTATTTAATTAAATATTATTTAAAACTAACATGCTTTCCAACATTTCCAATATTTTAATTATTTATGATTAATAATTTTTCTTATTTATTGTCAATTCACACAATAAAAACTTATATTTGTTAAATATTTATGAACTATAAGCGATAAATAGTAAAGAAACATTGGCAAAAATGATCATTTACCGACATTTTTGCGATTTTGAGGCATTAGATGCAGTTTTTTTAAATCAAGTTGCATTACATTTTTTTTCTCCCGGTCTATACCTATAATTATGCTGAAGAGTGCAAAACAAAATTTCAATCGGTTTACGAGATATTGCCGTTAGAAGAATTTCATTTTCTTTGAAAAAATCATTTTTCATCCGAAATATTAATGTCTCGATAAAATTCGAATCCGAGCTAATCCAGCAAAACCCAAATGGGTTTTTCTTAGTTTCGGTAAGTACTTTCAGAAACTGAAGTCAAAACTTAGTGCACATTTTACGTGTTGCACTGTGTTAGTTATTTATATGCAACAAAATGTCTTTTTTTAATTGTGCAATATATGTTTTCAATAATATAGATCCTTAGGAACAAAATGAGCCATCGAAAATATTTTTTTATGGTGCACAAATTTGACATCCAATATAAAAAAAAGTTTATTAATTAACAATTAGATTTTGGCAAAACTATTTATCCGATTCAGTCCAAATTTTGTATACTTATTAAAGGCCTTAGGAGCAGTAATTTCACCAAGTAAGAGATAATTTAAATAATAATTAATTGAATTATTAAATATTTAAAAAAAGGAAAAATTTATCGTTTTAATTCTATAACTTGTAAACAAATTGTTGGAAATAATCGTGCGACCACTCATTTTTTAGGTATTTTTAAGCTCTACAACTTTTAATAACAACTTTTTTGTCTTAAATTTCATTGAAAGCAGCAATCCTCAAAAAACCATTAAAATTTCGATTTTTGCGCCTTAAATGATGTTTAACAACAAACGCGCTAAGTCTAAGTTGGTGCAAACTGTGGATCTTTGTTTCTATACCACTAATCTTTCAAATGCAATTTTTTTCATTTGGGTTGGATTTATGTCACATACTATTGCCAGGGCGCCTGGACCATTAAAGGTTAAAGTGTCCTTAAATTAAATTTTTTGTTTTTGGATATTGAAGAGCAGTGTTTAAGCTTTAATTTTTACCTATGAACACATATTTACTTTTTTGGTTTATGATTGAACATTCATTCAAAAAATGTCAAAAATGCGTATTTTGGATATTGAAACGTAGTTTGCTTAAAAAGTAAAGCCAATCCAATGTTTTCAAAGTCAGATATGGATACAAAGTTGAATTGGCCACGAATTCTTACTAATTTTATACTAGGTTGGTATTGACTAGAGACTCTTGCTTAATAATATCATTGGAAATATAAATTAAATTCAAAAATGTCTTTCGAATTAAAATTTAAAAACAATTTCGAAAAGCAATTTCACAAAAAAACGAAGAAAACCTCAAAAATTCATCTCTATCTGAGATAAAATAAATAAATAATGAATGAACGCGTTGGGGTCAAAAGGATAAAAATTCCATTTTTAAAAATGAAAGGAAAATATTTTTTTCCAATCGCAAAGTTAATATGAAAAATAAAAACTATTAAATGTAAAATTGTAATTCTAAGAAATAATATGGAAGAAACTTATAGTATATATATCATATAAATAATTTAAGTAAAGCAATTTGTTAAGAAAAAAAGAAACAAATTCAATTTCTTTCCAAGGAAAGGAGAAAATGCCAGATGGATTTTTTATCTAAATATAAAAGTAAAATAAAATTGAAATAGCAATTTTCAAAAGCATTTTTCCACTTTTGAAAAGGGGAAAATATGCAAATGTGTTGACTTTAAATCGGTCGGGAGATTACTAGTGATGGTCTATATGCATATAGATATTGATTATTCTAAACGGCACAAAAAAAGGTGTAGACATCGGTTCCAGTACTCTTTTCCTGCACTTTCCCACTCTACACACAATTCCTCTACTTCTGGACGAGCTACGCTCGGAAGAGGTTAATGGGCTTACCTAAAATTGATGGCCCCCTCGTACAGAGCACGCGTGATATACGAGAACAGCGATTTTTTCCACCTTTTTTTTACTTAAATAGAAACGAGTGCGATTTTTTACCACAAAAATCCCTAACCAGTGTGTGTGTGTGGTTTTTTTTGCTCAACAAGAGAAAAAAAAAGAATGAACGAGGGACACTTTGTAACAATCAGTAGTCGATATCCGTGATATTTAACGAAGTTGTCTAAAAGCCACAATTAATTATTTTTAACGATCAAAGCACATGAAATTAAATTTTTTAATCCTCACACATGAAAAGCAAACTAATACCATTATAATATACACTCTGATTAAAAATATCCTACCATTCTTTTACGATTTTATTGTTTTCGAAACTAAATAAAAAAATAATCCTTAATCATATTCACAATTGGAACTAAACAAAACTGATTTCCCCAAACAAATATACAAGAAAATAGAAAAAATAGATTGAAAAATAAAAAATCAAATGACTATTTTTACAGGTTAGAGATCAAATGGCTGAGGACGGTATGGAGCCATTGGAGGAAGAAATTCCCAAAGAGGACATCATTGGTCGAGATTACTGTCGTTATAATATTAAAAGACTGTCCAGTGATCCTTAAAAACGAGAAGCTTCAAATGAACGAGCAAAGAAATTCCATAAAATGAAACGTTTATCGAATTTCAAAAGTCCCAGTTGTGCCCTAACGATTCTCATATAATCTTCAATATTTGAAATCTATTTCTCAAAAAACCTTCTCATTCTAAAAGAAAGAAAGGAAACCAGTGTAATATTTCGAATCAAAAATTGGTACATATATTAATTTTATCAGAATCGAAAATCATGTCTTTGCCCTTCTCTCTCTTCTCCCTTCCATTTTATTATCATTTCTCTCCAGTTTCTCATCATTTTCTTCCTTATTCAGGAAGCAAAGAAATCCACCTAATAATCGGATGTCTATAGAAATTATATTAAAAACCCGAGTCAAACAGGTTAAATAAATTTTTTCTTTCTCTCAAAACTAATGATATTGATTTTCATTCTAAATTCTGTATTATTATTTTATTTTTCTTCCAATCTCAATTCATCACACAAAATTATAAATTACTACTTTCAATTATCAGTATGTTTTATCACTTTTATCATCATTTTTATTTTTACTAATATTTTCCATCAGCAAAATAATCAGAATCCAATAAAATCAAGTATAGAATTTTCAATCTAATTCAGATTAAGACGTCTAACTCTTTTTCTTTAGTAACACTTTTATCCAGAGAGAAAAAAACTATTTTCTATTAAAAGGTTAGTTTAGAAGCAAAATTAACTTTACAAAGTCTTACGGAAAGTTAATCCGAGAAAGTGGATTTTCCTTTGCCCGATAAAGTCACCTTCTATTATACATATATACATAAAAGACTCCGATAAGATTCTCCAATGAGAAAATTCAAATATGGATTTAAAGCCAAACACTGCGCGCGCGCTTTAATTCACTGATTAAGGCATTTGTAATTGTACAAACATAATTATTATTAAGCGTAAAATTCACTCTCGATGTTCATTTGTACTTCAACTAATCCCATATTAGAACCACAAAAATATTTCTCACAAGCAAAAAAAAATTTGACCATGCAATTTTCTTTAACAATTTATAGGAAAAAGTTTTTGCACCAAAAAAAATTCAATACAATAATGAAATGATTATAATTTTAAGCGAATTTTCAAAAATTTGTTGTCAATTTTTTCTTAAAACTTTCTTTACCATTGTCTATAATTTTTTGGTGACTTTTTATAAGTATTTTATAGGTATCAAATGAATTTAATTTATAGAAGATTAATACCATTTGGGAAAAAAATCCAATAGACCTTTTCATTTAAGACAGAAAGTTGGAGCTACGCCATGACAGATGGTGCGATTTCAATAGTTTCGAGCAACTTTGTGTCAGAATGTAAATTGTGCTAATAACCGTTCAAATAAAAACTCCATGAAAATGTCATTCCAGGAGCAAAAGTAATGTTTCAACAAGTATAGAAAAATACTGTCTGTCAATTAAAAATATTGTTATGTTATGAACCCATAGGTCACATTTTCGACATACTTGACAAGTTTTGCAATGCCTTCGAATATTTTCTACTCTGTAGATCTGAATGTGTGAAAATTCACTTATTTCTAAGTTATAAGTTGTCTTCTCGATCAATAAGTGCATATACACTTGTAATAAGTGAAATTTCACTCAAAATAAGTGAACAATTAACTTATTTATAAGTGTATATGCACTTATTGATCGAGAAGACGACTTATAATGTAGAATAAGTGAAAATTCATATTTAGATTTAGAGAGTACTCTAATATTTCATTTTCTAAATAATAAATGGTTTTGAGAAAGAAATAAAGTAATAATTTTCTATCAGACTTGCAACGAGTGTCACTTTTAGAATTGCCAAAACAAAATGTCTTTTAGGTGAATACATTTTCTTTCTTTTCAGAGTATTTTTCTCAGGAAAACTACTCATTTTAAATAAGGATATTCCTGCAAGTAACACAATTATTGCGATTTTTAAAGAATTATTTTCTTCATTTTGGAATATACACATAATTTTTTCGAAATAAGTACAAAAACTATTCTGAATCATACTTTGCATGAAATAGCTAATAAAAATGTACATTCTGACAATTATTAATTAATTTATTTCAATTTGAAGAATATTATCCCACACAGCACCGAAAATTTTCTGAAAGTTGAAATTAACTTGACTGCAACCTTCGAAATCTTTAGTTATTTAATGTTTGACGTAAAAGTTGACTGAACATTGCATAAGATTTGAAGAAAATTGTATACTTTCAAGCAATGTCGAAATTTAAATAATTACTTCAACTTAAAAGAGCCTCGTAACTAAACATTCCGAACACTGCAGTTAAGGTAATTTCAACTGTTAGGAATGTTTCGATGCTGTTTGGGATGATAGGATTCCATGAAATTATCAAAAATGACGCAGTACACTACATTATTTGAAAAATATATTAATTTACCCATCAGTCATCGATTTTCAATTAATAATACTTAAAACTGTAATAGTAGCAGAATTTTTACTGCAGGTTGGAATAATTGCGATTTTTAAATATGGGACATTCTCCATGAGATTTTTGCTCCAAATTTTTTTGGATGAAATCCCTGTTTTTTATTTTTTTATTTGATCAAAATTACGGCAGTTATAGTTTTTTAAAAATTTAACGTCTTCAGAAGCAGAGGACTTTCAAAATGCCTTTTTCTGTGTTATACCAGAAGGTAAAAAATAATGTAGGTCATTGGGGAGACCGGGGCGTAATAGATCACTTACATTTATTCAAAAGTGGTTAATCAGAGTAATTTCGGTTTTTGATTAAAATAATGTACTTGGCATACTGTAAGTTTGTACCAAGTTTCATTGTTATTCATTTATTATTGTAAAAATATGGTAGAAAAAGTGATTTTGACCCTTGAAAGTAAATTTTTGAAATCTTTGTTTTTTTTGTTATATCTATTTCAAAATTATTTGTAAAAAAATGTTTGTATATCAGGTTTTGAGCTTCAAGCTTTTGTTCTTAAAGAACAATTGACAATTTTTGTTTAATACTTGCTGTATTGATAAAAATAACAAATTTTTCAACAAAAACCTCCGGGGCGTAATGGATCACTTTGGCTGGGGCGTATTGGCTCTGCATATTTAATTAAGAAAAACCTATTATATTTAAAATATTAATAAAATGATAACCAATGATAACCCTTTATAACAAAAATAACTGGAAATTAGATTTTTTAAGTAAATGGATTTTGCATTTCGCTATAACTTTAAAAAAAATTTAAATTGCATGAAAATGTTTAAAGTTTAAATTAAATATGTTCCATTTTCAATATTCTTTGTTATAAATGTACAATAGAAACAAAAATTGTCAATATTAAATAATATTTCATGATAAAAATTAAAATTTCATTGCTGATCCAATACGCCCCGGGTAGTGATCCATTACGCCCGACCCGAGGCGAAATTGCTCACCTTGCATTTCTCCAAAAACATTGTTCTAGAAAAAAAGTATAAATGATATTAGGGCGTACTTTTTTTTAATTGAAAGCTGAGATGTTATGCTAAGTTTCTCACACGATGAAATTTTTATTAAAGCAAGAATGACAAAGTTAAGCAACAAAAAGTGAAAAGTGATCCATTACGCCCCGGTCTCCCCTATATGGAAATTATTTGTTTTTTCTTGAATTTTTCAAATATGTAATAAAAAATAACGTTAATACCAAAGTGGTGTTCTTTAAAGTTAAAATACTATTTAAAATTAAGTCAGTCGTTGCACAAAGTTTTATTCCAATTAACTTTCAATAACAAAACAAATGCCTCAATAATGAAATGGATTTTGAAGTGGTTTAATTTCTCACATTCCTTTTCGAATCTCTGTACAACGACTAACATAATTTTAAATAATGTTGTTCTAAATACAAATGAAAAATGAAATTTGATTAACTTTAATGATTTGGAAAATATAATAAACGAACTAAATTTAAAAAACCTCAATTTCATTTTTTCGTAAACTTGTGCGAGCTTTGCGAAGTTAAGGTATACTAAAAATTCGCAAAAAAACCCACACTTACACACTAATTTTGTTTCTACATTCACTAATAATATTTTTTAATTACTTATTTTCCCTATTAGCACTTTGCATTTTGTATAAAAAGTGTGCTCGAAACTTATTGGAATTCACTGTAATAAGAAATGTGTTACTGGGGAATGCATTTCAAGTGCATAAATGATGATATGAACACACTTTAAAGTGCCCTAAGCAGCACGTAAGCTTTTCTTGACATCACCTGGAGGCAATATTACGTTGTAATATTAAGATAATATCACATGGTAATATTAACGTAATGTTAAGGTAATATTACACTGTAATAGCAACGTACTGTTAAGGTAATATTACACTGTTAAAATTAAAATAATTTTATGTCTTAGAAAAAATATTTTACCAAGCTGGACTCGAACCCGAAACCTTGTGCACAGTAAGCAAGAGTCTTACTAGTAAGCCAATCTTACTTGCAGTGTATTAAGATTTTTGATTACATATAAAGAACTTAAAAAAACTCACAAAGATTATATTCCGTCAAAAGTCTTAATAATTTTTTTTTCTAAGACATAAAATTATTCTAATTTTAACAGTGTAATATTACCTTAACATCAAAAGGTAATATTGCTTTAATATTAATATTTAGTAAAAATTTCAAAACTGAATTAACTGTGCAAGAAAATCATGATCTGCTATTTCTTTTGCTATCAGTGGCGGATCCAGGGGCACGGATGCTTGCCCCCCCCCCCCCAAGGGTTGTTTATTTCTATGAGATAAAAAGAGATGACATTATATTAATTTTATGTTTTAAATGGATGGCCCCAAAACCCTCAAAAGCCTTGTCTGGATCCGCCACTGTTTGTTTTGAAACACTAATCGGTAAATCAATATTGATACTTGATTATATGCACAAAGCGTGAAAATGTGTAGAAAAAAAGAAGGAAAAAGGGAAACAGAAAATAAGAGAGCGCAAAGAATGTTGAAATGAGACAAAGAATGCATGAAAGTTCGAATGCTTGAAATTCCAAGTATACGCGAAGATTTTTATGTTTATGGGTCGCGCGCATCCTCGAATGCCTTTATACTGAAAATCCGCACGAGAAAACACTAAAATCCCTATTCCCAACCACCATCAACCACCTCCTCTCCTCCTTTTGACCCTTTGTAGAAATTACACCAAAGAATACCTGCGAAATGGTTTTCTAGATTAAGTGATTAAATTCGAAAATTACAGTAACCAAACACACCAAGAGACAATTTAACATTTTATACGACATTTTTTACGATTATCGTTAGTTATGGCAACTTTTATTTATATAAAAATATATATACTTGTATAACGAAAATAGTTTATTTTCAAATAAACAAGTATAAATCCACCTTTTTTAAGCTCAATTTCAAAAGTTAATATCGCAAAATTATTTTGTACTAATAATTCTATTTGAAAAAATTGACGTCATTTTAAGAAATGCTTTTTAATAACAATTTTTTAAATAAAAAAAAATTATAACTTTTCTATAAATAAATATTTAAAAAAAATAATAAAAAACGGAAAAGAGAAAGTTTTTTCATTGTTTCGTTATACAAATGTATGTTTTCTACTTGAGAGCGTATACATAATAAGCTAAATTTAATATTGTTAATTATTATCAATTGTACAAAATCCATTAAAATCTATATATATATATATATATATATATATATATATATTAATTCCCGATAATTACTAATGACTGTACAAAGTTTTAGAGCTAAAAATTTATATATAAACTTCGCCATGAAATTTTTTTTCAAATTCCTGATTCTGTACAAATTGATTGATAATTTCATCAAAAATATAAATATGTATAAAAAGAAAACATTAAAAAAAATAATCAGCTTTCAAGTTAGTTAATTGTAGGTAATTACAGTACAATCTCTCATCGATAAATACACAAATTTAATCTAATAATTCGTTCATAATTTATATTAATTCTCTAAATCAATTTAAAGTCAATTGGTAAAATATTGCCTTCTATAAGTTATTCTTATATAGGGTTAGCTGGGGTAAGTAGAAACAGATTTGCTAAGTTTTTTTTAAATCGGATTACTTCTGGTTTTCTTGTGTCAATAAGTTATTATTAAGTTATTATTTTATTTCCGTAGAACAATTTTGTAGGGTAGCAAAAAATATGGGTATCACTCTCTAAATCTGAATTAGTAAAAATATTTACTAATTCGAATTAGTGACTGACTTTTTGCTTTTAAATTAGTAAACTTCACTAATAAATAGTAATGTCTACTAATTTATTAGTAAAATTTACTAATTATTAAAAGCAAAAAGTCAGTCACTAATTCCAATTAGTAAACATTTTTAATAATTCAAATTTAGAGAGATTAAATCGCAATAATCAACTGTTTCTATTTACCCCTAAATTTGTCAACTTTGCTAAAATTTAGGGGTAAATGGAAACAGTAGATATTTCAGTTAAATAAAATTTTTTTTAAATAAATGCGGTCTTAGACCTTTAATCTTATAACACCCCCAATGGGTTATAAGTGTTTTCCTATTTTCCGTTTGTCAATTAGCAGCAGTATATACAAAAATATTTCTTATTGCATTAATAATTGAAAATTAAAAAATTAAAAATTAATAATAAATTCATACTAAAATTTATAATTATCTCTTATTAATACTATAATAAAAATCAACTTTGATTTTTACATTTTGCAAACTTTATTTAAAAATTGAAGACTGGTTCTATTTACCCTTACAAACTGAAAATTCGATGTTAATAGAAACAGTTGATTATTTCTTTAAAAATTTAAGAAAAAATCAATTTTAAGTATGGAAATGTAAAAAATATTAAGAATTACATAAAAATGGTACGTAAGTTATAAAATAATAATTCAAACTACTAAATAATAATGCTTTATATAAATTTAGAAATAAACTATGCCAAAATTTGAAACACATTAAACAAATAATGGTTTGTTCTCTCCTATTCTCTTTCATTCACTTCCGTTCGGTCTTACTATAGTGATGTAGTTTGATAAAAACCAATTTTTTATACATATATATTATTAAAAATATTATTGAAATTTCTGCTGTTTCTATTTACCCCGAATGTCCAGTTTTTAGGGGTAAATAGAAACATTCTCCTAAATTTTTTTGATGATTTTTGTTGTAGTATATTAATAAGATATAATTATTAGTTTCAGTATGAATTTTTAGTTTAGTTATTTCCAAATGCAAGTCAAAAAAATGCAAGGGTGTCTTCTTTGATTTTCAATTATTTATGCAATAGGAAATATTTTTGTATATATACTGCTGCTAATTGACAAACAGAAAATGGTAAAATGCTTAGAACCTGTTGGGGGTGATCTAATGTTCAAGGTTTAAAACCGTATTTATTTTTAAAATTTTTTATTTAACTGAAATAACTACTGTTTCGATTTACCCCATCTGACCCTAAGCTTGATTTTGGTTCTTGAAAAAATTAATCATTATTATTTCTTTATTATTTATGTACAAGTATTATTGGTGTAAAGATCAACTACCACGTGGTAAAGTAATAAACATTAAAGATTTACAATTTTTAGTCACTTTTTACTAAAACTTTAGTGAAAATATAAAAACCGACTACTAAATATGTAAAAAAAATTTACTAATTAGTATAATTCTTTAAATAATTAAAATTAGTAAAAGATTTTTATGTAATTTAGATTTGAAAAAAATTTCTACTTCTAGTCGCATTTTCACTAAATGTTTAGTTAAAAATAAAAAATTCTGTTCTAAACTTCAAAATTCTAAAAATATAACATCTAAATAAAATATCAAATTCTACTAAAAGTTAATGAAGAATAATTGTAGTAAGAATTTTTACTATTTTCAATCACTTTTCAGTGAAAAACAAGTTCGCTGGTTCGCTGGTTCACAATTTATTTTCACTGATAATTAATATAAGGTTTGAAATAATTTGTTGGTTTGCGATTTTTTATTATTTTAGTTTTTAAAAAATGTATACAATTTTTTATTCTTTTTGCACTAAAAATTTAGCATAAATAAATTCAAGAAGTTAATAAAAATAAAAATTATACTACGCTGAGAGAAAAAAACTGCCAAAGTGAAGCCTTTTAATCAGGGACCGCTGCTAAAACGAAACTAAATAGAAAATTACTTTCGTTTTAGTGTTTGAGTCGACACGAAACTAAATTAACAAGCTGAGTTTAGTTTCGTGTCGGCCCGAAACTAAATTAACAAATTAGATTTAGTTTCGTGTCAACTCAAAACAAAATATTGAAAAACATAATAATTTAGTGTCAATCACAGAAAAATTGTTTCTTCTGACTCACGTAACTAGAGCAACGTAAATAATTAATGTAAGTTACGTAACCAGAGTAAATTACGTGACTACAGTAACTAACGTAAATGGTCAAATTTACGACAGAATTCTTTTAAGAATTCCAACTAAAATTCTGATTTCTGATGGAATTCCGTTCCCATCAGAGTTTCCAGAATCCAGATCGGAATTATGACAGAATTCTTATAGGAATTCCAATTAAAATTCTGATCGAATTCTTTTAGGAATTCCAATCAAAATTCCGATCGAATTCTTTTAGGAATTTCAATAAAAATTCCGATTGGAATTCCTTTTGAAATTCCGATCCCATTGGGATATCCGGAATCCAGATCGGAATTCTGACAGAATTCTTATAGGAATTCCAATTAAAATTCAGATCGGAATTCTTTTAGGAATTCCAATGAAAATTTCGATTACGGATGGAATTCCGATTCCATCGGAATTTTCAGAATCCAGATCAGAATTCTGAAAGAATTCTTATAGGAATTCCAATCGAAATTCCTATTTTTGAAGGAATTCAGATTCCATTAGAATTCTGACAGAATTCTTATAGGAATTCCAATCAAAATTCAGATCGGAATTCTTTTAGGAATTCCAATGAAAATTCCGATTACGGATGGAATTCCGATCCCATCGGAATTTTCAGATTCCAGATCGGAATTATGAATGAATTCTTGCAGGAATTCTAATCAAAATATCGATACGAATTCCGACAGCAATCCTTTTTGGCATTCCAATCAAAATTCCGATCAGAATTCCAACAGAATTCTTTTAGGAATTCCAATCAAAATTCCAATTTCTGACGGAATTCCGATCCCATCGGAATTCCGATGGGATCGGATGTGTAGGTAAAATTCTCTGTAGAAGACGTCGAATTTGCACCGAATTTAGTCAGATTGTTGTTGTGTATAAAAATTTATGGAATTTTAGTTGATACGAAATATTTCATATATTATTTTAGTTTCGTATTGACACGAAACTAAATTCAGTTTGTTAATTTAGTTTCGTGTCGACTCAGAAACTGAAACGAAACTAAACTTTGGAGACATGCAAATTTGACAGTGTTTAGAAACACCATGGCATTTTCTGCTACTTCTACAGTTTTTCAATGTTAAAACTGAAGTTGTATTCATCTTACTAAAATAAGTAAAACATTTTAAATAATTTAAATTAGTGGACTTTTTACTAATACAGATTTGAAAAATTTGTTACAATTTATAGTTATTTTTCAATAAAAATTTTAGTTAAAATTAAAAAATTTAATTCTAAATTCTAAAATTTTAAAATCCAACTACTCAGCAATATGTGGTCGTCCATATGAAAAAGGCCCATTTTGGCATTATTGGACTTATCTATATGGGCAAATTCCTTGCCAAAATTTGGAAAATTTTGACCGGCCATAGATCCTTTTTGGTGAAAAATTCAATTTTAAAGTTAAATATTATTATATTTTTGTAAAATATTAAAAAAAAAAGAAACAAAAAACAAATTTGCTTTACTTTTATCTAATTTGGATTCAAAGAATAAATCGAAAAACTAACTTTCTACAAATTTAATTAATTTTTTTCAACTATAAATTAGATTTGGAGAGTTAATTATTACAAGAGTTTTAAAAAACTTTTCTAATCAATATTTGAAAAAATGAATACTAATTGAAATTCGCTAATAATTTACAGTTACAAAATATATAAATTTACATATAAAGATAAAATATATTTCTTTGTTATCATAGTATTGTTAGTATTATAAATATTTTAATCAATTAGTATTCAATCGCATTAATAAATCAAATATTCATTAAAAAAGACTAGTTAGTATTAGAAATTTTATATAAACGTTAGAAGAATTAAATTAATTGTAATTCAAAAGAGAGGTTCTACTGTAAATTATACACTTTATACATAATAAATACTAAAAGAAATATCTACGAAAAAAATATGTTGCAAACAATTCTGTATATTTGAGAAAAAAGTCATTTCAATAACTGAAACTGCACAGTCTTTTCTGATATGAAATATCAACATGTAATGAGCGAGTGTAATGTAATAAGATTGAATCGATATAAATATATATAGTATCTAAATTTTTAAGACGTTTGAAACTATGCATCACGGGAGAAATGTTTTTAATAAAGACGCGGTTTTTACCGATTAAAAAAGAAGAAGTGTCTTATACTTTTTACAACCCTTTCTATTTTATTCCTTTCTTTTTCATAAAAAAAATAAAATGATTAAACTATGTACAAGATTATTATTAAACAACTTATAATAATTTCCATACTAATAACATTTTCAATTAAGAGTTAAGAAATATGTATTCTACATTTTTTATTTTATAGTGCTGATCCTATATAAATATTGATAGGAGAAATTTTAATAACTCACTTGGAAACATAAATTACAAATTCATTGGTGATTATATTTTTATACGTACATCGAAAAAAGTAGTTAACGACATATTGTTGCAAGCTCTTCGAACTCTATCATAAAGCAGAAAATTGAGTCAAATTAAAGAAAACAGATCTTGTTTTAATTAATTTTTTCATGGATTTTAATATATTTTGTATTATTTGTAAATTTGAGTTATAAAATTAATTTATCTCTATAATCAAAAAAGTTATACATATATATTAATTTTTCTTTTTAGCTAATTGAGATTTTCAATTTATTATTACATAAATAAATAAATTATAATGAATTGCAATTTTGAAGTTGTTTTCAACTGTTGAAATTATCGTTTCATTATTCAAAAAATCAATATTATATTTCTTAACTCAATAACGTTTTGTGTTTTTAAATCGAAGGGCAGAAAGGTTACATAAAATATACCTGAAAAAAGTTATAAAAGAAAATTCTACTATCTGAAAATAGTGGGAATTGCCCAAAAGGAAAAAGTGTGGTATGTCTTCTCAGGTAGAAGCAAGTAAAAAACTATTAGTAGCGATAAAATATATAATAAAATTTAAATAAAATAAATAAATGTAGTGTTTTATTAAAAATCCTTTGAGTTTTTCAATATTAACTTATTAAAATTAATTACTTAACTAATCAAGAAAAATTGTTAAATTTACTTAATTACAATTTTTTATAAATTTTTATTAGAATTTAAAATTTATTTTTGCTACAATTCCAAGTTTATTTATGTCAACACAATTTCTGCTTTCATAAATATTTCCTCCAGACATTATTATAATAATCCTATTAATTAGTCAATTTTTAAAATTAAAAATGCAAGTAGGGAATACGAATTTGTGAAATGGAAATTTTATTACTAATAAAATAGGAATGTACCCCATAGAAGAAGGAACAACAGTGTCAGCAGCGCCTTCCTTTTTTACCCAGAGAATTTATAAAACCTGAAGTACAAGAACAGTCATAGTGAAAATGTATTTGAAAATTCTTTTGTTTCGTACTTGCACTTAAAAGGATACCTGAAGAAGTTTATGGAAACTTGCCCTATAAATTTTACCCTTAATACGAACGTTGGATAATATTAAAACGCTAGTACGAGTTATGACCCCAGACGTCCATTATGCACACAGTTGATAAAGGTAGAACACGATATACTTTGTTTCACTCTCATGGCATGAGCTAAAGGCAACGGTATTTGGATCATAACGATACCCAACACGCTCGTTAAAAGCAATTTCCCTTCTTTTAATATTTAACAGTTAGCGGGGGAGGATTTTCCAAAAAGCAACGAAAAACATAACAATCCTTTTCTTTTATAAATGTAGGAAGAATAAAATATATTTGAATATCGATAAAATTCAAATATATCCGGTAGCTAAGTGGTTTTAATCTTCGAGAAAATTTTTTTGCTTTCACATCTAAATCACTACATAAACAAAAAAATATTTTTAGTACAAACCGAAGAAAAAGTTTCAGGGTTGACTGGCTAAGTTTCATTTTTGCTTTTGATACATAAAAAACAAGAAACCTTTTTAAATATACCTAACGTTCCTCGTTTTAAATTAGTTTCATACATTAATCAAATTTGGGATGAGGATAAGTCAATGAGCCTACTTATGTTTTGAGAGAATAATTTATTTAAAAACCAACAAGAAAGAAAATAGTTGACAAAAAATATAATGAGTATAATTAAAATTATAAATCTTACTTAAAGAATAACGATTTAAACAAATCAAATTAAAAATTTAACATTTAAAGAAATAGTTCACATTTAGCTGTGTATGTTCAAAATTAATACTTGGAATAATACTGTTTACTATTCAATTGTGTACTTTTACTTTACTTGTAGACGATACGATGTGCACTGGTTAGTTTCCCAAAAAGTATTCTCTTGTGAAAAAAACCTTTGTTTTAAAATATAGTCGCCGATAAATAAGAAGAATGTGAAATACATTTTACTTAAAGAATTTTTTTTGATATTAATATTTAACACACTAGAAAACTGGAATTTGCAATGCCTGACATGTCGGCAATAGCACACTTTTTACACAGCAACAATTGTTTATTAAATTGAGAATCTCCTTCAGTTCAATTAATTCAAAATATCAGTTGACATCTGTTAATATAATATTCCAAATTCTTTTTTCTAAAACCAAAAGTGATTTCAACTAAGTTCCCTTTGCTTCATAAAACTACCAGAGGCCACATAAAATATACAGAAAAACAACACAGCGTAATACATTCACAATAAATAAAAAAATATGAAAGTTGAACTTAAATAAACACTTAAAACCAATGAAAACAACCAACCAAACCACAACCCATGTTGCTTGATTTATTGACGCTACGACATAACAGTTAAAAACAGCATTTTCGGGCGTTATTCATTGCATGTTCATAAGATGATCCACCTAGCTGTTAACTGTCATGGCGTAGCGTCATTAAATCACACGGTGCGCCTTAACTACAATTAAATAAAAAGGTCTTACACCTAGAAAATTAATAGAGATTCTTAATTTACAATGATCATTGATGAGAAAAATCAAAAACTTTAATAATCTGTGGAGAGACTTTGAAATAAATCCACTTTAATCATTTTTGCACACGAAGTACGATAATTTGGAAAATTTGTCATAATTTTTTTACTCATAAATAGAAAAATCACAATAATTTTGTATTAAATTTTTAAACCCACATAGCACAAAAGCTTCCAAGAAGTTTAATCAAATAAGTCATTATTGTGGATAATAAAATAGAATCTTGTCAATATTTAAGTAACCAAATAAGTAAAATTCAAATAATCAACTGAATTTTATCCTAAAAACAGAACTTTTTACTTTTTCTTACTGAGATATTTCTCGCGACAACCGCGGCATTGGTCTATTCTAATACCTGGTAAACCACATCCAAAACAATAGATATGCATAATAAAATGGTCACAATCTTTATAGAAATGATTCATACCTTTGCAGTTTCAACAACCTGGTCTCGCATCAGCTTTTAACCATTCTAACGTAGCAGAATTTACATTATTTGGAGTAGCTACTTTTGTCTTTAAAAGCGAAGTAATCGGTTCTGTTTGTTTGGGTTTATTAGGGCAAAATCGTTTTTGAGCAGATCGTAAATTTTCTTTATTTTAGTCATAACGAGAGGAATTTAGTCTAGATGAAGAAGAACAAGTCTTAGATATTGTTCTAATATTCGACTTAAAAGAATGGTCTGATTTTCTGACATTTGGTAGGTCGTAAACTTGTAAAAGGATTTGAGTTCCAACAGTTCTGGTTTGTGGAGAAACTTGAATCATAACATGACGTCTTACAATAGGATCTCTAGGAATGTCATTACTTTGGGATTTAAAATCTTGTTTCTTAGCAATGATTGTTTTATCCGATTGTGTCGAGGCATTGTTAAACATCTTAATGTTTAAGGGTGGTAATTGATCAAAAGAAGCAAATTAAGACTCATTTGTTTAAATGGAAATGTCAAACTAGATTGAAGAATAAGTTGATTTGACTGAGGATAAAGACAAAAAATTGGTTTGGGTCATGATATTAGTTGTCGGAGGAGGAATCGAAGATACTACATAAATAACTTTAGCTTCTTCTTTCGATGAATCCGTTTGTGTCGACATTTCTGTAGAAGAAGGATAATAAAAAATGTTTGAAGAATTTCCTTTGACGTTGCGGAATTCGTCTTCAGCATCATAAGCTTCCAACAATGATGGAATGAAATTTTGGTGTCGATCTCCAATTTTTTGCAATATATCACTATAAGGCTTAATATAAATCCATCCTGGATGAGCCTTATATTTTATCGTGTCTTCTTCAGTCTAGGTAGCATCAATCCTGTTTTCTTTCTTTTATTTACTAATCTTTCCAATCGTTCTTCAGTCACAATTGAATGTTTTAACAAAACGTTGTATTGTTCATATACTCAGTGTGAGTCTTTGTTACAAATTCATCTTCAAGACTACTAATTTCATAAACAATAGGGGTTAATACTTTAGAAACTTTATAAGGTCCATCATACTTTGGGTTTAATTTAGCATCAATATGTTTTACTTTAGAAGAAAGAGTTCTATCACGAATTAATATTAAATCACCAATTTTAAATTGACAGTTTCTTCTGTGAGAAATATATGATTTAGATTGTTTTTGAAATGTTGAATCAAGGTTCATAATAATCCAATCTTTTGTTACTTGTATCTTCTTCATTCGTTTATTCCATAATTCAATAGATTCTTGATCAATGTCAACATTATTTGGAGTTTTAATTTTAGAAAGGGAATTAATTAGTGAAGGGTCTCTACCATAAGGTTTAAAAAGGCAGGTGATATTTTCAAAGTATCATGAAATGAAGTGTTATATGCAAAACGAAAATCTGAAAGATGTTCATCCCAAGTGCGATGACCTTCTTTGATATAAGAGATGATCATTGTTTTCAATACTCGATTGACTCACTCAACGGGATTTGCCTGAGGATGATACGGGGGAGATGTTCGATAAAAGATATTAAATTCTGAAGCTGAAGATTTGATTGTACTATTTACAAATTCTGTGCCATTATCAGTGTGAATAATTTTTGGTGTTCCCCATCTATTTATAATTAATTCTACAAAAGAATCTCTAATCTTTTTGCCTGTAGCTGATCTTAAAGCGACAACTTCGATCCATTTCGTAAATAAATCCTGCATAACAAAAATATACTGAAAACCAGATTTACTTCTAGGAAGAGGACTAATAATATCCGCTGCAACAATTTGCTAGAGTTCATCATTATTCCTATTTTCTATCATACCATATGGAGCTTTTTGTTCTACCTTACATTTCTGACAAATTTCACATCTTTTAACATAATCGGAAACATCTTTATAAAAACCCAGGAGCGGGACTCTGAGTTAGCGCCACTATAATAGCGCCACTATAATAGTGCTCACTATAATAGCGCCACTATAATAGCGCTCACTATAATAGTGCCCCTATAATAGCCCAACTATAATAGCGCCTCTGTAATAGTGCTAACTATAATAGCGCTCACTATAATAGTGCCATAGCGCCACTATAATAGTGCTCACTATAATAGCACTCACTATAATAGTGCCATAGTGCTCACTATAATAGCGCCACTATAATAGCACCACTATAATAGCACGCACTATAATAGCGCCACTATAATAGTGCCATAGTGCTCACTATAATAGCGCTCACTATAATAGTGCCATAGTGCTCACTATAATAGCGCCACTATAATAGCGCTCACTATAATAGTGCCATAGCGCCACTATAATAGTGCTCACTATAATAGCACTCACTATAATAGTGCCATAGTGCTCACTATAATAGCGCCACTATAATAGCACCACTATAATAGCACGCACTATAATAGCGCTCACTATAATAGTGCCATAGCGCCACTATAATAGTGCTCACTATAATAGCACTCACTATAATAGTGCCATAGTGCTCACTATAATAGCGCCACTATAATAGCACCACTATAATAGCACGCACTATAATAGCGCCACTATAATAGTGCCATAGTGCTCACTATAATAGGGCCACTATAATAGCGCTCACTATAATAGTGCCATAGCGCCACTATAATAGCGCTCACTATAATAGTGAGTATACGAATCAGTATATAGTATATTTTAATCGCTACTCTCTAAATCTGAATTAGTGCGGGTTCGTTTACCAATTTGAATTAGTAACATTTTTTACTAATTGCTAGTAGGAAATTTACAAATTTGAAATAGTAAAAAATCCCTTTTACTAATTGAAAACTACTAGAAATTAGTAAAAAATGTTACTAATTCAAATTGGTAAACGAATCCGCACTAATTCAGATTTAGAGAGTAGCGATTAAAATATACTATATACTGATTCGAAAGAGAATTTCATGAACTTTCTATTGCTATTTTAACCTTTCAAACAGAAATTCAATAAAGATATTTAAAAAAAAATTAACACATTTCTATTCCAACATTCAATTATTATTTTCATAAATAACAAACTTGAAGACGCTATTATAGTGAGCACTATTATAGTGGCGCTATTATAGTGAGCACTATGGCACTATTATAGTGAGCGCTATTATAGTGGCGCTATTATAGTGAGCACTATGGCACTATTATAGTGGCGCTATTATAGTGAGCACTATGGCACTATTATAGTGAGCGCTATTATAGTGGCGCTATTATAGTGCGTGCTATTATAGTGGCGCTATTATAGTGACCTAAATATCTTACTTCAGAACAACAAAATTCACTTTTCTTCATATTTATTGATAAATTTGCTTCCAAAATTTTCTTAATTACTTTATCAAGCCATTCTAAATGTTCATCAAAAGTTTCTGTTATGATAATAAAATCATCAAGATAAGTAAAAAAATTAGGTTTCATATCTGGACCAATTAAAGAATCGATAAGTCGCTAAAATTTGGCGGGAGCATTAGTAAGACCAAATTGCATTCTAGTAAATTGAAATAAACCACGTCCAGGGACTGTAAAAGTTGTCTTCTCGCGACTACTAGGGTCAAGAGGAATATTTAAGAAACCTTTGTTAATGTCTAATTTGGATATATTTCCTCAATTTTTGTAAAATTAAGTCAATCTTAGGTAAAGGATTAGCATCTTTTTTAGTTAATTTATTTACAACTCGAAATTCTAAACATAAACGATAAGCACCATCAGGTTTTCTTATTATGACAATAGGAGATGACCAAGCACTATTTGAAGATTCTATAATATCATATTTTAATAGGATATCAACTTCAGAATATACGGATTCTTATAATTTAGGAGAATAAGAGTAATACCTTTGTATTACAGGCTTATTATCTCAGTATCAGTTACATGTTCAATTAATTTTGTTAAAGCAGGCATACCATCATTTTAGGAATTTTCTTAAAAAATTCATCTATCTGTCTGTTCAGTAGTCAATTCTAATAAACCACAAAACATATTGGGTTTCTTTTCCATTAAATCAAATTAAAAAATTTCATTAGGATTTTCATTAAAATACCAACATTTCTTTCCATAGTCGATAGTCATACCAAATAGTTTCAAAAAACCTAATCCCATGATAAAATCAACAGGTAAACAGTTCAAGATTCTGAATTTTAATAGATGACATTTATTATTCAAATCAATAGGGGCACTAATTTCTTCACACACAGTTTCAATTTCGCCATTAGCTAATTGAACTTTAATATACTTTTATTTCTAATTTATTTTGCAAATCTTTATTAATTTTACTCATAATAGATCAGGATTCGCCACTATCAACTAACGCTTTAATTGAATAATCAAAAATTTTAATATTGACATACAATAAAGGGTCATAATCACATGAGTGATTAGAAGCATAAGCCATTTCAGAAACATTAAAAATTGAGGACAAATCAAAATTTTTAACATCAATAGGAGGATTATCTTTAACAACATTATTACTTTGTTCATTTAAGATTACGTCATTATAAGGGTTAGTCTCTATTTTTGAATAATCAACAATCAACAATATTGGTTCTTTATTAATATTAACATTTAAATTTTCAGTTTGACTTTTAATAAGAAAATCTATATTATTTTCTAATTTCTCAATTTCTTTTTGATCAATAAAATATTTGTTAGAGTCACAATAAATAGACAAGTCATGATCTTTGGCGATATAAAGTCCATTTATTTCCGATAAATCAGTAGGTAAATTTAAACATTCTATTTCAATTAATTGTTGAGATTTAATCTTTTTATTTTTCTTTGCAATATCTGAGGGCATTTCATTAACAATCTAGAGACAATTCTATCGAAAAGGGACAACATTCAAGTCATAAAATCTGAAACAGATTCTCTTTTTCCTTGGGTGCGTCTATAAACTTCTTGTCTTAACTGGAATTGGAAATCAGGGTCAGCGAGTCTTGATTGAAACGAAAAAGAAAATTCTTCAAAATTTCTCCATAAATGACTTGAACCTCTAAACCAATTTAAGGCAACACCAGAAAGAAAGAAAGGCAAAACTTGTAACAATATTTGATCTGAAACATGTACAATAGAACGAACTTCTCTTATTTTCATCAAAAATATTTCTGGGTCTTCAGATTTTGAACCATTAAATTTAAGATTCCATTTTCGCATAGTTTCTAGAACTATTGCAGCTAGATTTTTATTTTCGTAATATCTATAGGAAGAATGGTCAAAACGAACTCGACGATAATCATAATCATTATTAAAATTTTTAAATTGAGATACATTATTTTCTTGAGAAGAATAATAACGATTCGATTGATAGGGAATATTATTCCTCTGATGTCTAAGATTAGGATTTTGAGAACCATTATCATAACGAAATTTATTTTGTTCGTACTAAAAATTGAGACTTTTATTTTGATTAGGAAAATTATTTCTTTGATCGTAGGAATATCTAACATTGGGATTTTGACAGTCATTATCAAAACGAGATCTATTTTGTACATTGTCAAAGCTGGGATTTTCTGATAGGTTAGGAATATTATTTCGATGATCATAATTGGGACTAAAGTCATTGTTCCAAGAATCATGAAAAGGTCTAAAATCATCATTTTGATAATTATAATACGATCTTGGGTCATAATTTTGTTGAAAATAATTTTGCTTATTATGCTCGTATCGAGAATCACGAGCATTATTCCTATCCTCATTTCTCTCAACTCTAGGGCCAAACTCATGGGGAATCTCAGAACGTTGTATTTATTTATTTATTAAAATACTTCCTCGAAGTCCAAAGTTGGACCATAAATGAGTAACTAAATAATCATGAAACAATTAAGTAACCAAATCATTAAAATTAAAGGAACAACATTTACTAATAAACTTGTAATAGAAAATCATTCCTTTCGTATACTTAATTATTTTTAGATAAAAATATTTAATGGTTGCTCACGTAAGCCAATTACATATTTTTTTGCACATTTAGCAAATTTGAGTTGTGATACCATAAACAAATCCATGTTTGGGCGAAAATTATCATACATATTATTAATATGGTAACACACATAAAAAATCGGTGATGTTCTAATCAACCCTAAATCATCCTTATTTATATAAAAAGGTAAATTTGAACGGGGTTACAAACAAGGTATTCTAAAATTAATTACTTCCAACAATTTTTAACAGTCAAAATGGTAATTAATAATTTTAAACAAAAAAATTATTGCATTAATTATGCGTCGCTCTGCCAAACTTAAAAAGAAAAACGCTGACACAAAAGAACATAGTCACAACCGCGTACGTGGTAACACCTATTCCCCCTGAAAGCAAAAAACTTATGAAACCGTTTTTGTATTTGATCAATAGGTTCTGAGTGTTTTTTAGTAGGTGGGTTCCAAATAATTGCAGCATATTCAGCTGGAGACCTTACTAAAGCATTAAAAAGTAGTGTAAATGTTTTTATATTTTTAAAATTTCTTGATGACCTAATGAGATAACCAAGCATTTTGGATGCAGTAACAACAAGAGATGTTATATGATCTTCAAAACTAAGATTATAAGAAAAGGTGACCCCAAGATCCCGCGTGGAAGTGACTCTAGATATCGGTATTAAGTTTAGTTGATATGAAAAAAGAAAAGGATAATTAAATTTATGAAATGTTAAAACTTGACATTTAGCATTATTTAGAGTCAATTTGTTATCTTTACACCAAAGATAAATAGCGTCAAGGTCAGCTTGAATAAAATAAAATAAGTAAGCTAAGATAAATTAGTTATAGTACTGGTAAAATTTTAGCCATTTTCCAGGATCCAGGAAACTGATATTGTAGAAGAGATAAATTGAAAATACCTGTCAAAATATGAGCAAAAACAGAGACACAATCTTTGACCAAGAAGTTTGAAATCCCATCAGGACCAGCTGTATTAGATGGTTTTATAATACATAATGTCAGGTAGACATGCTGATCTTCTCGTCTGATTAATATACGACCAGAATGACTTAGGGTTGAAAGAAAAACCACTCTCAATCTTAGACATAAATTGTCTATGGCTATTACGAATACTTGTATGAATAGATTTAGATAAAATTTTAATTTGCAAATTATAGTATTCAGAATTGTTCTTTCTCTTTTTTAACAGATTATTTTTAATTTGTATATCATTAATAATTGATTTTGTAAACCATGGCGGGTAAAGACGATTAACATGAAATTGCACATTTTTAAAAGCAACATACTTTGAGAAATTATAAAACAAGTTAACCCTTTAACGACGAGATGTGCTGCTTTTTAACATGAATTTCAAACGCCTAGAATTATACTACAATATTCAAACCCTTTTTTCAAAAATACTTAAAAATTTCAAGTTTTTTTAATGCAATTTTTTTAAAAGAATTTTTTTCTCCGCCATAACATTTTTTTAAAAGAACAAAAAGTATCAGAAACGTGTTCCTGATAGTTGTACTTGAAATACATCCATTTCTAATTTTTATTTTTTTTATTTTGAATTTAAAATGGCGCTTAAAGGACAAAAAATTTCCTAAATTTACGTAAGATTACAAACTTTTTCAAAATTGCTCAAATCTAATTGAAATTTGTTACTCCGGGGTTTGGGGGTCGCTGATTACAAATATGAAGTCATATTCAAAAAATTCAAAATGGCAGATCCAAAATGGCAGCCTATTTTTCAAAAATTACTGAGATTTGCATGAAATTTACTACTCTGAGGTTTTCAGGGTTGCTGATTTTGAATATGAAGTCGCCTTTACCATTTAAATAATTAAAGTTGCCCGATTCTCACCACGAGGAGGTAGGCGATATAGAGAATCTTTTTTTTTCTTTTTCAGTAATTTTCAATTTTTTTGTTTCTTCAATTTTATAATTTACTTTCTTTCATTTTTTTATTTAAAACTATTAATTTGTATTATGCGCTTTTTTGAAGCGATTGTCACAGTGATATAACTTGCATGTTTTGCAGTATTTCCTTGTTCGGAAAAAGAATTGCTTCAAAAAAGCGCATAATACAAATTAATAGTTTTTAATAAAAAGTTGAAAGAAGTCAATTATAAAATTGAAAAAACAAAAAAATTAAAAATCACTGAAAAAGTAAAAAAATGATTCTCTATATCGCCTAACTCCTCGTGGTGAAAATCGGGCAACTTTAATCATTTAAAGGCTAAAGGCGACTTCATATTCAAAATCAGCGATGCCGAAAACCCCAGAGTAACAAATTTCATGAAAATCTTAGTTGGAAAATTAAGATGTCACTTTGGATCCGCCATTTTGAATCTTTTAAATCTGACTTCATATTTGTAATCAGCGACCTAAAAAATCCCCGAGAAACAAATTTCAAGCAAATCTGAGTAATTTTGAAACATTAAGACACCATTTTGGATCCGCCATTTTAATGTTTTTGAATCTGACTTCAGATTCGTGATCAGAGACTCAAAAATCCTCCAAGTAACAAGTTTCAACTGAATTCAATGAGTTTCACAAAATTCGACCGCCATATTGGATCCGCCATTTTGAATTTTTTGAATCTGACTTTAGATTCGTAATCAGCGACCCCCAAAACCCCCGAGTAACAAATTTCAATTAGATTTGAGCAATTTTAAGAAAGTTTGTAATCTTACGTAAATTTAGGAATTTTTTTTTGTCCTTCAAGCACCATTTTAAACATGCAGGTGAAATTGTATCATGCATTTTTTTAATCGAATTAAGTAAGCTAGTTTCCAATAGATCGAGGCGATCAGTAATATTAGTAATGGAAGACTCACACTTTTCAATTTTGTCGTTTTGTTTAGTCATTTGTTCAGTAAGGTTAGAAATCGACAGTTCCACGCGTGATATCGAGTTCCTCAATTTCTCATTCTCCTCCCTCACAACAGTCCTCAGCTGATCCATAGAAGCCAGAGCAGGTAAAACGGGTGTACTCACAGTTAACTGAGTAGGGGAAGGCGCACCACAACACTTTTTCAAACCAACACCTAGGATTATAGGTGTTTTTGATATACAAGCACGATGGTAAGGTGTTTTGCAACCAGGACATGCAGAGACTTTTTTAACCAGTCGACTTTTACACAAAGTACAATAAATACACACATTGCTATCTGAATCCTCACTATTTATTTCAGCTATCTCATTTTAATTCACGACGTGGTATCACCTTACAGTCCGATAACAAAATTTAGAGTACACTTAATCTCAAGAGTGATTCACGCATATGATTTTAATAACAAATTGACCATGTAAGGGATCGTACTCAATTTCACTTTATAGTGACAAAATCCTTCATGAAGAAATCCAATCTTGGCACTTATACAAATAGATTGTAAAAGCGAGGAAACCAGAAAACAAAGTTACACTTTTAACAGTTCGTCACCACATGTACACTTTTCTTAGAATCTATTTATTAATAAGGATAATAAACAGTTGAACAACCTAATAATTGTTATTAAAGTCCACTTCACCACATTGTTGAAAATAAGAAATTCGATTATAAATAGCTATATATAACAGTAAAAAGCCAAAATATTCAAGAGCGACGAATTCAACCGACTCAACCGTTGAGCAGCCATATTGCTATTGAATGAAATCTTGACAATCAACATTATTTCTTGTAAATCGCATATCAGTTTTTGGATCTGATCTAAAATAATCATTATTAGTTCGATAATTTCTGTGAAAATTAACATTTCTAGAATGGTTCTCATTTTGAAAAGAAGAAGGGTCATTATTAGAGTTTAATACAGGATTAGGTCTAAAAGATTCTTTATTTTGATTGTGAGGTGGAGAAGAAAATCTACTACTTATTCCGTCAAAGGTAATTAAATTATATTCTCGTTGAGCGTTTGGATCATTTCTTGGTTATATATTAGGGTCTATAACTTGTGATTCTTGATGATGATCGGGTTGTTCATAAAGTGGGTCATGGTTAGGATCGTAAATTAATTCATCGTTTAATTCTGTGTCGTAGTCAGGAAGAATAGGTATGTCATAATTGTTAATTAATCTATTTCGACTCACTGCTGCAGCAATCAAGCCACGTTTTTTTAATTCAATTGTTAATTCTTGTTTACTTAAATGGTTGACTCATTGGTCCAAATTAAATGAATGAGGATTCATTTTGAATTCAATAAATTTTTCAATTATTTAAATGGAATTTCACAATAGGATGTAAATTATAGTTTTGCAAATCAATCAAAATTGTTTTTTTCTTTAGTCTTTATTTAGATATGCTGCCCCCACGTTGGGCGCCAAAAATGTAACCCACAAAATTATATATTGAAATAATAAAAACAATAATCTAGTTATATATAAAACAACATAACCTCAAAAAAATCAAATTAATGTTTAATTATTGACACACAAGACCACCTGGTTAAATGTCAATCAATTAAATAAACCAAATGAAAAGCAACAAATAAATTTCAGGTTACACTGGCGTTGCAAAAATAAAGAAATTAAAATAGTATTAATTAAATAAAAAAAATTATTGTTGGGCGCCAGACAGAGTCAAATTACAAAAGAAAATTAATTATCAGCAACGACTTCGAAATTACTCGGCTACTCAAAAATTAAAGGGTAGAGAGTGGAGGTCTTTGTCAATATAGACTAAAAAAATCAATTATCTACAATCAAAAATAAATTATGAGAGAATTCATCTAAAAACAATCACAATTTTAATTACTCATTTATATTACAAAATTTCATACAATTAATGAAAAATTAACGATAATCAAAATAATAATAATTTAAAGATTCGTTCTTCACGGAAATTCCAAGATTTATAATTTTATCCAAAAAAAATCCAACGTAAATTAAATTAAATGAAATTTAAATTCCACATAAATACACAATTTTAAATATTCATGAAAATTCATAAATTCAGGGAATGATCAAAACAATATTGGGGAAAATATAACACAATCACAATATATTTAATATAGGAAATGTCAAAACACATTTTAGGGGAAAATAAAAAATCACAGGAAATTATAATTAAATCATGTTATAAATATATAAATCAATTTTAACACAAGAAAATTCTCACTGAATTCCTTTAAAGTATAAATAGGAGCTTCGCGTATAGGAGACGGAAGGCTCAATAAATTCTACCAAAGATTTAAATTAATTTTATAAAAATTGAGAAATCCAATGCAGAAAGAAATTATAAAGACATGATTCAATGGGTTGCAAATATTTATATATTTGCAATCCATTGAATCATCTTCAAAATAATAATAAAGTATCCTTGGGCCATGGATCAGAAGAAATCGAAAATGGTTCAAGTGATTTGATAGGTTGACAGAAAAATCAGGTGACATAAGGCAGTAAAATTCAAATTTAGTTCGAAGTCTTGTAAAATAGTATTGTCCAATTAATAAATAAATTTTGTCCAATTAATAAATAAATTTTGTCCAATTCATCCATATTACAGCCAATAAAATCCCACGATGACTCAGGAAACAGGAAATAGATACAGGATTATTACAATTGGAATCGGTGACAGATTTTTTTCTATCAAATTTGTTTTTCAGGAATAGTATTTGTCAACTTTCAGAACTTTATATGTTTGTAGTAACGCAATTAATGTAATAAAATTTAATCCAAAATATACACCAGCATTTTGAGTCAAAATAGAGTCTATTTATAAATAATTGTGTCGCAATTAGACCCTACGTTACGATTGTTAAAACCTAAAATAATCTATATATTTATGCTAAAAGTAGGGCTTAAATTTTGACTCGGGTCTGTTGTTATAAATATTACATCAATAAAAATTAAAGTATAAAGCAGTTTTTAAAAACAAATTAATATAATAAAACTTTTTTAATTTGGTAAAAAAAATACCGATTTTTCCTGGTCAAATTAAATTTCCGCGGCTATTTATCGGTTTCCTCGCGAAATTGGTAGATACTTTGTTAAATGTCTTATAGTAGAAACTGAAACCCGTCAATGACTGGTACTGGTATATAAAATATTTTTTATAACATATTTTCTTAAAAAAGAACTTACAAAAGTATCTTATTTTTCTAAAATGGAAGAAATATCTTTATTACTACTAAAACGTATAAAGCATCTTAAATATCAGTAAGATGCTTTAGAAAACATCTTATTTTAAGATGTAAGACACCATTTTGCCATCTTACATCTTATTTTAAGATATCAAAAAAGACACCTATTTTTGCAGTGATTCAAGACCCAAAAGGAAAAAATTCAAAAACTAATGAAATCGATAAACCAAGGGTTTCTACAATAACCGAGAAATTCCCTCATTTGAAACAATCAAAATTGGTAAATATTTTTAAAAATACTTTTATTATGTATTTATATTAATTATTTATGAGTTACAGTTATTCAGGGTGATAGCAAAATTTCATTTTAAAAATTCCCTAACAAATTTTTTAATCATTTCATACGAAGATTATTATAATTAATTCTGCATTGCGAATTACAAAGTTTACAATGCTTTTAAGTAAAAATTTTATTTACAAAGAAAGACATAAGATAATTGAAAATTGTTAGTAAAAAAATTTTTAATTTCTTTAAAACTTTTCGTAAACAAAAACTAAATTGAAATTTATTAAAGTTTTTTTAATTTGTTATTTCTTTCGATTAAAATTCCCTAATTTCCAGTTTTTCCTGACTTGCAGCCACCCTCTTATTACGTTTATAAAAAGAGATTTTTAATTTTTAAACATAATTTATTTTACAGATTTTGTACGAACTTTCATTAATTCACTCGACGAAAGACTATGAAACATCGTTAGAAAAAGGTTTTAAAAATTTGTCTACTTTCTTCAAGCTGCCTTGTGACAAAGATTTACATAAATATGACATCTTAATGGAATTTAAAAATAGTTTAAAACCTCCTCGCTTAAACAAAAAAGCAAATAGTTTGATAACTGTGTTATCGGTAAATACAAAAACATTATTCTTTTCTCCAGAGTTTGAGAATTCATATTACTTATTCAAATATTTTATTTACAGGCTATGACACCGTTAAAAGATGAATTAATGACATCTGAATATGGAGCAACAAGGCTTGTTTTATATGTGGACAACCTAGATCTAGCAGCGGCTTTCGTTATTGCTGATGGCTGCGTCGAAGTTGAGGTAGATGGTCCAACTATTGAAAACAGCATTTTATGTCTTTTGGGGTTATACCAAACATGCCATATTGGATACCCACCTACGTACAAAAATGTACTCAATTTATTTGATGAGATACTTTTTGAAGTTAAAAATTTGAACCCCTCTGGTTGTTACTCAAACTTTCTTCGACAATGTAGTAACAGCAATGAAGAAAATACATGTCAAGAATAATACTTCGCACTAATTTACTTTTAGTATTATTATCTTAAAGTATTACTATTATTTTGAAGTAATGATAATAATATTTCTTATTTCTATAATGATAATAGAAATTTATTTTTTGTTTATAAAAATATTTAATTTTAAATGGAAATATTTAATATATTTTTTTTAATTAAAAGCTAAAAATTAATCTTTTAAAAAATGTAAAAACGCAAAAATGCGCTTATCGTTTTAATAAATTACCTGTTCTATATGATCAAATATACAGTTTTAAACTTTATTCTTTTCCTTTTTATATTCACTTAAGTGAATTTATTAATTCAAATTAATAAATAACTAATTATTTAATTTAAATTGCACATTTTTAATGCATATAGAAGTGCATCATTTTAATGCATATATAAGTGCATAACTCTCATGCACATAGAAGTGCATAAAGGTAACTCACTTCAAAGTGTGTTCAGAACTGGGACATCAATTTATGCACTTCAAGTGCATGAAACTAACACAATTTGATTTGCAGTATACAGGCATTACATTTTTGTCAAAAAATGTTAATTTTTTTCATTAATATGAACAAAAGGTATGTTAAAAACATTTATTAACAAAAAAAATTATTATACTAATATTACGATTGCTTGTAATACTACACGCTTATGCAGTGGTTTTTTAGGGGTTGCTAATTAGAAAAATGAAGTTTGTTTTTAAAAATTAAAAATGTCGGATCCAGTATGTCGGCAAAAAAAAATTAAAAACTAATCAGAGTCACACGAAAATTATATTACTCGATTAAGTATTTTTGAGCTGTTTATTTGTCGATCCGAGCGGAGCCTAATCAGTTCGAACTCGAGCTGAATCCAAGTCTCATAAGAAGCTCGAATAATTTCGAGTACTAGATTGGATTCGAGCTTTAAGATTACTAAAACAACTATTAATAAGTAAAAAATTTCGAATTTAAGGTATTTACTCATGATCGTAGAAAATCTTCAGGTGTTAAAATAACTAACTTACTAACTAGCGTAAAACATTTAGGGGGAATTCAATATTTTTTACGAATTATTTTTAAAAAATTTTTATATGCTCGAATTCACTCGAGTACTGGATACATCGAGCCAAGCTCGGCTCGGCTTTTCGATCTTTTTGATTAATGATTTTCAATGAAATACGAACATTTTTTTAGAAATCCGCCATTTTAACTTTTTCTATGTATTCAATTTTTATTTAATTAGAGTCACTCATCATCAGCAAACTTTAGTTCCATCTTATTTTTTTCTTTAGGTACACCCTAAGGAAGATTTGTAAAGCTTATAAAATTTTGAATAAGATAAGATTTGGTTAATTTTTTTAACGTTTAGAACTTGTTATATTATTTAATTATTTTTAGTACAAAATTATCATTCGATATGTTTAGTCCATTGCCTGATCTATAAAAAAATAGAAAAAATTTGAAACTTATACCATTTTGTTAAAAAAATTGTCACCTTTGATTTGAGCCTAAGAAAAATAGAAAATATTAATCCGTCTCCGAGATATGATTAAAAATGTCCGCGTATGTTTTTCTCGTTATTGGACCATCGATCGCCGCGAATCCCGTTTTCAAAAAACCTTCTACTCCTTTTTCACCTCTCTTACACCCTCCAGACATCCACTTTTACCCATCCATCCATCCATCTAAGCAAAATTTTCTCACCTCATTCCCAGCCTAACCCTGTCTATCACACTTTACACGCTTCCATCACACCTCCCGTATCCTCTCTCACAACATACTTTACTCCATCCACCCAAATACAATCTTTACCCATTCTTACCTGTTTCCCACTCGCTCTCTCCGTCCACGATCTTTCTCTCAATAACCATACCATTCTTCTATCCTCATCTATTCTTATTACACTTCCTTTCAGTCTTCCTTTCACCCTCATCACATCCATTTTCTCTTCCTCACTACTCAACTCCACCAACCATAACTTTGGTACCCCATATTCTCCCCTTCCTAACGCTTTTACCATTCCAACTGAGACATTAACCCCCACCCACGCCAACACTTTTTCCACTGCTCTTTTACCCTCCATCACACCTACATTCATACCTCTAATAACTACATTCCTTTTTTCCTTTTCCACTACATCTACTCGTCTTGACAAATCTCTCACTTTCCACTTTACACTCTCATATTCACTTTCCTCAATTTTCTCAGTTCCCTCATTCACTTCCTTTATAAATTTTTCCAATCCATTCATTCTTCTCCACATACTTTCCTTTTCCTTTCTCCACTTACTATCCCATTCATTCCACATTTTCTGCAATTTCTCTAACCCCTCTTCAATTTCCCCTATCTCTTTGTCCCTTGCTTCCCCATCCTCACAGATATCTATCACATTTCCCTTCACTCTCTTAGCTCCTTCATCCATCTCATCCTTCAACATCCATACTAACTCCAACAAATCCATACAATCCTCACACGTCATCTTTTTTCCATTCTTTCCTATCCCCCTTTCAAATACTCGCGCCTTTTTCTCATTCTCGCTATCACTACTTGAATCAAACTCAGACATTCCAGAAATCTACCTTATCACTCAAATGCTCAAAATTTTTCCACTCTTTCTACCTACTCTCTCTCTCACTTCAAGCAACCTAACCTCACTAAAGACACTTCACATTTTTTTACCTTTTTTATCACTCATACATTCACCACTCTATACAAACATACCTTTTCTTTACACTACTGCAAAATATACTACACAATCAACACTCTACACTACCCACCCTTTTTTCAAACCTTTAAATTTCTCAAAAAAATCTTAACTTTTTCCAAACGCGTGTACACCGAAACGGTACCGGAAACGGAAGCCTGTTCAAACAAACGTATAAACAAATTATTGTTGTCAATTACTAAATAAAAAAAAAATATATACATTTGAGATTTGAAAATATTATTGGTTTCAATAAATATGTTTTAAAAATAAATTTATATTTCAATTAAATATTAATTTAAACAAAGTTTGTTACATTTAAAAAATTTGTTTCCTTAGTGTATTTTAAATTACATTTAGAAAAATTATTATTAAAATTATTTTAAAGAAGTTTAAAAAATTATAATATAAAATATATTTAGCTTCTAATTAATATTTCAACAAATCAATATTTTTAATTACCTTAATGAAAAAAATGAATTTTATTTTAATTAAATGCATTGCTAAAAGAAAACTGCACTATTCAAGGTTAATTCTAAAATATAGAAACAATTATTAACAATAATAATTTGTTTATGCGTTGTTTTAACAATAATTACATTATTTAATTAAAGTATGACTAAAAGTGTAAAACATTCAGACCATAACTATAATTTAGGGAAAAAAGAATGTATAAGGGGCTCCAAGAAGAACTCACTTTGGGAGACGCATATATTCGGGCCTGGGGAGACGAAAGAGAAAGAGCAAAAGACGGGATTCGCGGCGATCGATGGTTCAATAACGAGAAAAACATACGCGGACATTTTTAATCATATCTCGGAGACGGATTAATATTTTCTACTTTTCTTATGCTCAAATCAAAAGTGACAATTTTTTTAACAAAATGGTATAAGTTTCAAATTTTTCCTATTATTTTTGTAGATCAGGCAACGGACTAAACATATCGAATGATAATTGGAATTTTTGATATTTTTGTACTAAAAATAATTAAATAATATAACAAGTTCTAAACGTTAAAAAAAATTAACCAAATCTTATCTTATTCAAAATTTTATAAGCTTTACAAATCTGCAAAATTCAAGTCTCTATATTTATTTTTGGTAAAGTTATTATGATTTATTTATTTATTTATATTATTTTATTTATTTTTTTATTTTAGGAATTCAAATATTTCCATAAATAACACTGGTTTAAATATTTTAATCTTTTTGTTATCAATCGAACAAAACATTTTTTTCTGTTAGTACGTGTTTTTTGAGTAAGAATATAATTATTAAAATTCTTTTTCCTCGTGCAATTTTGCTGTAACAGCAAATTATGCGTTTTCGAGGCGTGACCTCACTTTAACTCAACTTCAAAAAAGGAGCTAACCCAAATTTAATAAATTAGGAACCATTTTAAAGCTATTTAAATTACCTTTCAAACTAATGGTCAAAAAATAAAATCCATTGAAAACTGTCAGAGTTACAGGCGATCAACACTGTAAAAAGAGGCATCTTATTTTAAGATACTTTGGTAGTCACTTTTAAGTTGTTTCCAAAAAGTTATCAAAAGCATCTTAAAATGCATTCGTTTCTAAGATAGAAGATGAAAAATAAGATGTTTTAATCGTTTTAAAAGTGATTATAATGTATTTTAAGATACTTGTTTTTGCAGTGTTTTTTCAGCGAAAGTCTGAATTTCAAACTCATAGTTCAAAATATCAAACAAAATTTCGCCATATTGAATCCGCCATTTTGTATTCTTGAAAACTGACCCTGGATCTTTTTTTCCTTATGACTAATTTTCCTGAGAGTGTATGACTACTGTCCTTTAACATTTTACCTGAGCGAATTTTTATTTATGGTTTCTTTTATTCTTTCTTAAACTTTTTCTTTTTTCTATTTTATTATTTTTCTATACTTTTTTTAAAATCTTATTTTTAAACTATTTAAAAATTTTTATTTTTTGACGATTTTGACATGAAATCACTCGGATCACTCGCAGACCCAAAATTCAGCACAACAGAATTATATGTTCGAGGTATCAAATTGTTCGTACAACCAAGTACTTTCGAATGACTCTTTGTGAAACATATAATACTCAAAATTTAAAAAATAATCCAACATTATTGTCAATAAAGGTCTTATAAACCCCTAGATTACTTCTAAATATAATTTTTTCTATGTATTTGTCATCGTAGTTTATAAATCAATCAAACCTTAGGTCAGAATTAAAAATTCAAAATGACCGATCCAATATGGTAGACGATTTTTTAGAAATCGTTGAATTTTAATGAAACTTTCTACTCGGGGATTTGTGGGGTCGTTGATCACTAATCTGAACTCAAATTTTTCAAATTTATTATGGCGGATCCGATATAGCGACCGAAAAAAAATTCAAAAAATTAGAACCATTATATTTGCTTGACCCCTTCAAAAAGGGGTCAAATTTTAATAAAACTTGTAACTTAAAGGTTTTTAAAATATCTGATGACGAATGTAATCTCTGATTCTTATAATTCTGATTTCTTATATCTGATTTTTATAATTAGAATGAAATCAATGAAAAATTATTCTAACTTCTCTAATTTAATTGTTGATTTGGAAATGTAAATTTGCTATAACTAAATGTTTAAACAAATGTAAAATTCATAACAACTTTGATAACACAGGCACACAAAATTAGTCTTTGACCGAGACACTACAATGGTATATTTCCATGTTTTTTGGCCCGCCGAATCCGAAGTCAGAATTGTCAAATTGGTTTTTTCTTGAGTTATACTCAAAAATACGACTCAGAAACCAAATTTTGAGATAAACTCAAAAAATGGAATTAAAATAAAAAAAATTTCTATAACACTACAGTATGTGTGTTTCTAAGTGAGATTCTTAAAGTGGCTCAAAATTTTAAGTTTAATGAAAAGTGTTAAATAACTCGAATGTGAAAAAGTATACACTAATGAAAATACACTAACTTAGTATACTAGCAAGAAAAAGTTGAATCTCTTCACTTTAATTTATTTTTCTCAGCAGATTTTTTAAATATTTCAAAATTTTGAGCAATTCAGTCAATTCTGACTTTAAATTCAGATTTAGCGGCAAAAAATCCGTAGAGAACTTTTTAAAAATTTTGTTGATTTAAGCGGGCCAAAATTTATAGACACTACTATTGTTGTGTCTCGGCCAAGAAGGCTAGAGACAGGAGGTAAAACTTCGGTAGTGGGGGTATGGCAATGCTGAGGCGCTCAGCTGCTGTATGGTCAGGCGTCTTCTTTCAAATAAGTCTCCTGCGCAATAGGCTTCTGCACACCTAACCTACAAATACAATATGAAAAAATTGTCGTTGGTTTTCAGTGTTGTGTTTATCTTTTTTCTTGACTCGTTGTCCGCATTTTATAAATATTTTAATAACACCAAATTAATGGACTTAATTCACTAATCACTTGAATCATATATATGAGGAGTTTCATATGAGATTGAGGAGTCAACTCTCGGATTTTTTTCAAATTTCATTTTTCAATAGAGTTTGTTTGCCTATGTAATTATCCCAAATATTAATTAAAAATATTAAATATTTTGTTAGATATTTGCATAAACAAATTAATGCAATATTTTTTTTAAACTTGAATAACTTTTTTATTTTTGTTTATAGAAAAAAGTTGTCTGAATGTTTTTTGTTTAGAATGAATCAAATTTTTTGAAAAAAAAATTAATTAAATAAAAATTAACTTTTTTAATAAATTTATTTAAAAAATAAATTTGTTTTTTAATATTTAAACCTGTTATCGGCCTTCAATCAAGCTGAAAAAAAAGATAAATATTGCTTACTATACCACAAAATAACATGCCAAATTTGGCGAACACGTTATTTTTTGTTTTTGAGAAACAAATTTTCAAAAATTGAAGTGCAGGTAGCGAGCCGTCTCAGCTGACGCGACAATGGGAAATTTTCGTCTCAGGAGTCATTGTCGCGTCAGCTAAGTCGGCTCGCTACCTGCACTTCAAGTTTTGAAAATTTGTTTCTCAAAAACAAAAAATAACGTGTTCGCCAAATTTGGCATGTTATTTTGTGGTATAGTAAGCAATATTTATCATTTTTTTCAGCTTGATTGAAGGCCGATAACAGGTTTAAATATTAAAAAACAAATTTATTTTTTAAATAAATTTATTAAAAAAGTTAATTTTTATTTAATTAATTTTGTTGTTGGTGGAGACCAAGAAAGCTAGAGACAGGAGGTAAAACTTCGGTAGTGGGGATGAGTCAGGAGCCTGCTATTAACCAGGCGTTTCGTTTCGAAAAGTCGTCGACGCGATGCTTCTGCACATCACTCACACATTCAAATTTTTCTATACCGTGTGATTCACACATAGATATATGCTTTTAATTTGAGGTTAACTTTGATGTGCAATTGAGACACAACGTGCATGTATTAAAACGGATACATATATTATATATGGGGCGTTCCATAGCTGGAAGAACTTTTGAATCTCAGATTTTGTTTATACTTGGTTAATTTGTTGTGTTTAGGGTGCTTTTAAAGTACACTCAAGGATTTTGCAAAATTTTAATTATTTTGCAAGATATTGTTAATTAAACTTTTTGGTCACTTTTTTTCAGAAATTTTTATCTTGTAAACTATTGGTCCTAGAAAAAAATATTTTAGACAAAAATTGAAGAGAATGTATAGAATTTTAATAATATTTTATTAAAAAATATATTTTTTAATTTTTCGACTAATTTGTTTAAACAATTATTTTTTAAAGTTGTTTTCTTCATGAAGGGAATAACCAATTTTTATAAAAAAATATTTTTATTAAACCTTGGAATGTCCTTAAAAAGTACCCCAATTTGTAAAGATGTGTTTTTTGATATTTTCGAGAAATTAATTTTTGAATTTTTTATTGCTCGGTTCGGGCCATACGGCTTGCCCGGCAGCGGTCGCAAACAGCAATTAAAAATTTAAAAATTAATTTCTCGAAAATACTAAAAAACACACCTTCACAAATTGGGGTACTTTTTAAGGACATTCCAAGCTTTAATAAAAATATTTTTTTATTAAATTTGTTTAATCCCTTCATGAATAAAAAAAACTTAAAAAAATAATTATTTAAACAAATTTCTCGAAAAGTTTAAAAAATTATTTTTTAATAAAATATTATTAAAATTCAATACATTCTCTTAAATTTTTGTCTAAAACATTTTTTTCTAGGACCAATAGTTTTCAAGATAAAAATTTCTGAAAAAAGTGTCGCAAGCCGTATGGCCCAAATCAAGCAATAAAAAATTCAAAAATTAATTTCTCGAAAATATCAAAAAACACATCTTTACAAATTATGGTACTTTTTAAGGACATTCCAAGGTTTAATAAAAATATTTTTTTATAAAAATTGGTTATTCCCTTCATGAAAAAAAACAACTTTAAAAAATAATTGTTTAAACAAATTAGTCGAAAAATTAAAAAATATATTTTTTAATAAAATATTATTAAAATTCTATACATTCTCTTCAATGTTTGTCTAAAATATTTTTTTCTAGGACCAATAGTTTACAAGATAAAAATTTCTGAAAAAAGTGACCAAAAAGTTTAATTAACAATATCTTGCAAAATAATTAAAATTTTGCAAAATCCTTGAGTGTACTTTAAAAGCACCCTAAACACAACAAATTAACCAAGTATAAACAAAATCTGAGATTCAAAAGTTCTTCCAGCTATGGAACGCCCCATATATAATATATGTATCCGTTTTAATACATGCACGTTGTGTCTCAATTGCACATCAAAGTTAACCTCAAATTAAAAGCATATATCTATGTGTGAATCACACGGTATAGAAAAATTTGAATGTGTGAGTGATGTGCAGAAGCATCGCGTCGACGACTTTTCGAAACGAAACGCCTGGTTAATAGCAGGCTCCTGACTCATCCCCACTACCGAAGTTTTACCTCCTGTCTCTAGCTTTCTTGGTCTCCACCAACAAATTTTTTTTGTGCCTGTGATATCAAAGTTGCTATGTATTTTAAATTTGTTTAAACATTTAGTTATTGCAACTTTACATTTCCAAATCAACAATTAAATTAGAAAAGATTTAATAATTGCTTCCTCATACAGAGGAAGTATTGTAATACAAAAATTTTTCATGTTCGATTTTTCAACATATTTTTATGTTATTTGACCTCAGGAGTTCAAAAATGACATTTTTAAAAATTTTCATAAGTATCTCCAAATGATAAAGAGCTTTAGGGATGGATTTTTTTTAATTGTAGGTCTCACCTGCGGATATTAAATTAGAGTACTTTGAGATAGATTAATAAAGTTAAACTGTATTTAGTTTTATGAATTCGGCATAGAATCAGAGGCGGTCAACTGTTTTTAGAAGTGGAAGAAAATGATCTTCGGATTTTTAAGTTTTTCGATTATTATTTTTGAGACTTAATTTATTCGACAAATTTTTTTTATGCTATTGAATGTCCTTTTTCAAAATATATATGTAGTTTTGTTTGATTTCAAAAAGATTTATTTAAATTTATTCTGAAATGTGAGAAATACATTCGGGGTAAAGCCGCTCACTTATTAAATTTGTTTATGAAGCCGAATCAGTATTAACAGTATTTGCATTTTTTGGCGATCTTAAAATTTTTAATATTAAAAATATTTATTAAAAGATAAATAATATTCATTTCCTAACAATATTATTGAATTGAGCGTTTCGGTGCAATAATCGGTCTTACGCGTGAACGCAAGCGCTAATACCAGTCGGGTGGCAGTGAGCGCCTCTGGGCCTATCACTGCCACCCGACTGGTATTAGAGCTTGCGTTCACGCGTAAGACCGATTATTGCACCGAAACGCACAATTATTGGATAATTAGTTGAATATTTAACATTTTGAATGTCCCGCATTTCGCGACTTGTGGCGATTTTTTTTTCAACAGATGACGCCGAACTATTAATATTTGTTGGCAACATTAAGCGGAATCATGTCTATATCAGTCCTTATTAGTGATTATTAGGTTACAACGGTTATAACAAGCGCCTAGCCGTTCTGAGATAATCGGGAGTGGCGCATTTTCCAAACGTCTCCACATTCGTAACTGTCGATTTGGTTTGCTGTTTCTTACCGATACGAGTTCTGATGTATCTCGTTCCATCTCCGCCAAATGCTAAGCGTAAACCATCGGATATCGTACTCTTTGCCGCTAATGATTCGCGTACTGCTATCTACGGCGAGAAGCGAATGACGCTCGATTTTAGACTTAGAGGTGAGTTTTCTTGGAATTTTTGTGTAGCTGCAGTTCCCACCCCTATCATTGGTGCTGACCTGCTAGCACATTTTGGACTCACTGTCGATCTTAGTCGCCGTCGCCTGCTCGATTCGCTTACCTCATTGCATTTTCTCATTGCTCTTCTTCGTTTAGTGTTACGTCAATTAATCGCTCTTCTCCTTTCGCAGAGTTGTTGTCTCTTTATCCAGAGGTCACTGGAACTTCACAGTACACGTCGTTGGCTTCATATAATGTATTCCATCACATTGTAACTGAAGGTCCACCTATGGTGGAACGCGCTCGTCGCCTCGCTCCAGATAAGCTCAAGGGCGTGAAGACACAGTTCCAGTCATGGACTCAGCAGGTCATTTGTCGTCCGTCCAGCGCTTCTTGGGCTGCACCGATTCACCTGGCACCTAAGAAGAGAGGTCTCTGGCGGGTGTGTGGTGATTATCGTCGTTTGAACTCCGTCACTGTTGCGGATCGCTACCCAGTTCCCCTTCTTCACGGTTTTTTAATTGTCTTGCTGGAAAAACGGTTTTTTTCTAGATCAATCTACACATTGTCTACCCATAGACATTTCTGTATTTTGAAAAACCTGCGTCGCGTCTCTGTATCTTTTTCCTTTTGACAACTTTTTCTAAAAGTAATGAATTTAATAATTCGTTAAGTACTTTGACATTTAAAAAAAATAATTAAAAAAGTACTCACTTGGACTTAACTGCAGGCAGAGATATCGCACTAATACTGTTCGACTTAGTTTTTTTCTTTGCAGGTTGTAACGCGTCATCACTTTCTGAGTCGTTTTCATATTTATTCTTTGCTTTTTTCCGATTGTCGTTGATTCCTTGAATATTCACTTAAAAATCTGCGACAACAACGCTGTAAATAAAAGAAAAAATATATATTACACTATAAGTCAGACTTTAAAAAATTATTTTGTTATTAAAAAAGTGTTTTTTAATTTTTTTATATAAAATCTTACTACTTTAACTTTTTATAAAAAAAATTGCGGAAAATTATATTTAATATTTCGGTAGCCTTGCCATAATCGAAGTAAAGGATCATCTATAGGGGAGACCGGGGCTAAACCGGACAAGTAAAATATTTCCGAAACCGTAAAAAAATTTCAAATCGTGTAAATAACCTATGAACGCGCAATTTCGTGATGCATATGCTGCATCAGGTTTTAGGGACGTGTCATTTTTCTTGTAATAATAGTTGCCGTTAATATGTGAAAATGTAATTTCTTGAGGTAAAATTCGCAAGCAAGTTGCTACAAACAGACAAGCCTGAAAACTGTAATTCATTTTATATTATAATTATTACCGATTTTACATATTATATTATATTCTTTGTATAGAACTATCTACAAATAAATAAAAGAAGAATTGATTTGACTTTTTTACCAAAAAAAAGAAAATTTGTATCTCATTCTTTAATTAATTGGCCGTGTCCGATTTAGCCTCATGGGGTGTCCGATTTAGCCCAACCAATTTTTGGATTTTCAAATTTGAGGTAGTCACCTTCGAAGCAATATATCTCTAAAGCTATTGTACTTTTTTTAAATCGAACAAGTGCGATTTGTAGCTGAAAGTACAAGCTTTAAAACGGTATATTACACTTTAGCAAAAAGTATGTTTTTGTATGAGTTTTCTGGTCAAAGACCAAATCCGTCTGGTTTAGCCCCGGTCTCCCCTATTTTAAAAAAATTTAGACAATCATTATTGTAATTTGTCAGAACAGTTTATAACAAATGATAAAATGAGTGAACTTATTATAATATATGTATTATGAATCCAGGACATTTCCACGAAAAGTGGATATTTTGTTTGGGCAACATTAATGATCAATTAAGTCTGAATTTTTTTTCTAATCATTAAAAAAGCAAAATTTTTGTTAAAGAAGCATTTAATTTTTAATTTATTGAATAATAAAATGTTCTATTTAGTTTTTTATTTTTAAACTATAATTTATCAAATATATACTTTTTTTAATGTCCTTACGCACGGACGAAAGTTAAATTATTATTGTGGAAATTCCCCATACATAAAATAAAATGTAAAAGAGAAGTATTTAGAAAATTGATAATTTATTAATAAATGTAGTAAAGTATAGCAAATACCAGATTTTGAAAAATTATAAAATAAAAATCAGTTTAAGAAATGTAAATTTATTTATTTTTTTAATATTAAGACTTTTCAGAATTTTCTTTAAGAAATAAAAAGAAGAAATATTGAATTTAATAAATTTACTAAACATTTAAAAAATAATGTTTATAAATTACGAAAGATTATATATAAATTAAAGAAAATTCAAGAAGTCAAAAAATTTGAGAAAATCTAAGAAAGATGCAATAAAAAATTACCTAAGGAGGATTCTGCTGTGAAACCAGAAGTTCTGGGTGGCGTGTGCATACAGCTTTGGCCATTATATCATAATCTGAGTGATTTGCGTTATCCCGTGCCCATTCTCTCAAAATTTGAGCATAGAAATTATAAAATTTTGAGGCTAAAACTAGCACTTGACCATTGTTGACATATTGTTGCAAAGTATGAGTGAGATTCGGCAACTGTTTGACCATTGGACGTCGAAGATGCTGAGGAAATAAGTTATTACAGTTATATACATTATTCGAAAATATATGAAATCGAAAATCATACAAGATGGACAAAAACTAACATTTTTAGAACTCTCACATATTTTCCTAATTAATTTTTTATTTTCTATGATAAAATTTAAAATGAATAAAATTTGTGCTATATTTTTTTGTTTTATTTTAAGTTTATTTTAATAAATAATACTTGACGCATTTATGATTATAATAGATTTATCTTATTTAATACTTTTAAGCGATTTTAAAATATTAAAAAAACAAAAAAGCTTAAAATACTTACAGTGGACACATTTGACACACGCTTTTGTTGTTTAGATTTTATAGAATTTGTTGCATTTATTTGTTCATTTTCTATCTCTGCGGCACCTAATTTCACTAGAGATATTTGATTCAGATTTTCTGCAGAAGAAGAAGGGCGATTTTTATTCTTAATAAAATCGTCCTGTTGCTGAGTATTCAATTCTAGATGGATATTTTTTTCTGCTTCCGAAAGACTGAACTTTTCTAAAGGTGTCACTTTATCACCGATATCAATTTTTTTCGAACTATCTGAATAATTATGCTTTTCATTATTCTTCATACTTTCATAAATGTGGACGTCCACATGAAAAGGGCCCATTTTGTCGGTTCTAGTTTTCGAGTTATTTGCAATTTAATACTTTTTTGAGAAAAACCTTAATTTTTTTTTTATTTTTTATTATCAATCTACATGTTATGACAAGTCAAATCATGACGTTTTCATTAATTTATCGTTAATTTAAGTGTTTAACTTTATTGGTTCTTTAGAAAAAGAAAATGGCCCATTTTGTCGGTCCTTTGCAAAAATATTCCGTATTTTTTAAATAGAGGGTCAAAAAAATTAAAACCTCTTAATTTGACATCTTTAAAGTACCCTGAACTCAAAACAATTATTATCTGAATAACTTCCGAGAAGAACCAGAGATATTAATGTTAGAGTCATTGATTACGTAGTCGTAGATGTAAAAAATGTCGATATTTCGTCAAAATTTCATAATAAAACCTGTTAAAATTTTTTAATAAGTTTAATTTCTATTCTTTACCTTTAAATAACACAATAAAATTGTTCCCAATCATTAATCTTGTACAAAAATGGTTTATTAATAATAAAATTGTCTTTTTTAGAAAAGGGCCCATTTTGTCGGTTTTATGTATTTTCAAACAGAAAGGGGGGGGGTGGTTTTAAAAATTTGAAACCTATTGGTTTTTCATCTTTAAGGTGCCCTGGACTGAAAACAATTATTATCTGAATAACTTCCGAGAAGAACCAAAAATATTGATGTTAGAGTCTTTGATTACGTAGTCGTAGAAGTGAAAATTTCGATATTTTGGCAAATTATTCATAATAGAGACTTTAAAAAAATTTTAAATAAGTTTAATTTTTATTCTTTATCTTCAAATGACACAATAAAATTGTTCCCAATCATTAATCTTGTACAAAAATGGTTTATTAATAATAAAATTGTCTTTTTTAGAAAAGGGCCCATTTTGTCGGTTTTATGTATTTTCAAACAGAAAGGGGGGGGGGTGGTTTTAAAAATTTGAAACCTATTGGTTTTTCATCTTTAAGGTGCCCTGGACTGAAAACAATTATTATCTGAATAACTCCCAGAAGAACCAGAGGTATCACAATTAATAGGTATCACAATCTTTAATTCCGTTTTTCTCGAAATGAGGTATTTGTCACTATAAACTTTGAAATTCTGTACCTCATCGAATTTTTGACCAAAAAAGTTGTATAACCACTCAAAATTTTCGTAATTTTGCAAGGAATTCGCCCATATAGATAAGTCCAATAGTGCCAAAATGGGCCCTTTTCATGTGGACGTCGACAAATATCCGCATCAATTGTATCTAAGAAACTATCGAATAAAATCTCATTTTTCTCCACTTCTATATTATCTGTAGTATTGACAAAATTTTCTGTTTTATTTTGAACATTTTCTTTCGAAGTGGGACAAAATATAACGCTTAGTTCGCATTCATCTTAAATAATATTTTCGCATTCCTTATCTACGTTGACCATAATTTTCTCTCCCGACTTTTTTAATTTTATTTTTTGGAAAATTATTCTTGACTTTTCCATCCTTTCCTTCAGGTCCAAATCTTTTCTTGCAGCCAAAAGCATGGCTCTTCTTAAACAAGTCCACTCACTGTCTGCCTGCGAAACACTAAATTTCACTTCCTTCACTCTACTTTCCATTTTTAGAAAAACTGATTTCTCCATTATGTTTTATAAAATTCCTAAAGACTTAATGCTTACCCAGCTTAAAATCCCCGTACAGGATCCTCTCGGGAGCCTGTACAGGTCCTGTGCAGGATCCCATACAGGATCCCGTACTGGTCTTATACAGGATCCTATACGGGATTTTGGGACAGGGTTCCTGTGCAGGTTACGATGCAGAAACCTTAGTTATCAAAGATTTCTGTAAAGGTTCCTGTACAGGAACACTTGCAGGATCCAGTACAGGAAACTTTGTAAAGGTTCCTATACAGAAACCTTTGCAGTTTTGTAAACTGCAGGTACTTAAGTGTAAAGGATCCTGTAGGGAACCCGTAAAGGATCCTACACGGTTTCCTCAATTAATTTATTTATATTTTTAACTCCTGCGCAGTAGTTTTCTATGAGTTTCTCGAATGCGCAATACATTTTTCTGTCCAACATTGATATACGAGTCTAACATATTAAAATGTGAAGTCTATGTATGTCAAATGTTGCTTAACATATAAAAACTTTAAAAAATTAAAAAGTTTCCTGCATAGGATCCTGCACGTGTTCCTGTACAGGAACATTTGATAGCTAAGGTTCCTGCATCGGAACCTGCACAGGAACCCTGTCCCAAAATCCCGTACGGGATCCTGTACAGGACCAGTACGGGATCTTGTATGGAATCCTGCACAGGATCCCGAGAGGATCCTGTAAGGATCCTGTACGGGAATTTTAAGCTGGGTACGAATTGACAAATACGAAAAATGTGGAATACCATGCATTGGATGTTTGAAACTTGCTACATTCTCATCCTTTATCTATATTTCGATACCAAAGAACAGAATTTGTAATCTTAATGTGTCACAATAGGTAGGACAGATTTTACGATTTAAAAATATTTCAAAATTCTCTTTATTCATTTCCAGGCAATTTATTTATATTACTATTTAATAATAAAAACAAATTAATATATGTATATATAGATTTGCATTTAAAAACAAGTTTATATTATAGCCTGATGAATTTTCAAACATTAAAAAAATTTGTTACATTTTCTTTTAAAAATATTTGAGAATAAGTTTCTACTAAAATAAAGTTTTAATCCTCATGTTTTTAATACTTCAATTAACTCCTAAATAACTTTTTTTTGTAAATTGTAAAAACTCTAGAATGTAAAGAGTCTCATAGTTATAGACAATTGTACCTCAATGTGTATTTGTAATGACGTCACCGGCTTTGATAAGCAAGGAGAGACAAGAGTCAGTCTATGGCGAACCATGAAGCCAAATGTAATGTATTAATAAACGTGCCTTTTAATAGTAATTTGTAATGTTAATTCCCTCACAAAATCAGAAGTGGGATTATTTTACCTTTCGCCCAAATGCACTGTGATAAAAAAAAGTTCTTTTTCTTTGACTTTTAAATATTAATTATCACCAGTTTACGGTTTAATTCTGGCCATAAATCTAAACGACGCGACGCGAGTTGCCATGTGCTCAGCTTGAATTGGATATTTCCAAATATACTATGCTTTTGCGTGGAAATTAAGTGCCTTAATCAGCTCCAAAAATTACTAACTTCGATTAATCATTAATTAAAATGATTATGTGTATTCAAAGGTTCTAAAAATATAATGTGCTCGATATTGGAAAGTGTTCAAGGAAGTTAAAATATGGCGATTTTGAGAAGTGTCGTGTAGTAGTTCTCAAAGAAGAACGCGATGAGTCGCTGTGATTTGCAAATGTACGTTTCGTTAAGTGGGAGAAAATAATGGTGTTTACGCAGTATTATAGTGTTCTTGTGTCCTCTTCTGTGTGCGACAAAGAAATGTATTGTGTCATTGTGAAGTGTTATGAATCGCTTCAATGAAATTTTCCCGAATCAAAACAAACTTCTGTTGAATGAACTTAAGTGAATAATCATCATTATCAGTATAATAAAAACTGAAGTCTTTAGAAGAATATAATTTTTTGTGATTCGTGTTCCTTTTTGCTCAAATAAAATGGATCCATCAAAGTTCACAGTGTCCACTCTCAGAGAAGTTTGCAAGCGACATGAATTAGTGGGTTATGGTACTAAGGCGGACATAATTAGGCGCCTGCAAGAGTTGGACCCTGGAGATGATTGGATCGAAGAAGCTGTGAAAATCCAAACAGACGGTCATCATAGCCACGAGGTTGAAGATTTTGAAATCCACACTTCACCGAGTCGTCACACACCTGATCTGAGAAGTCAGTCAGAAAGAAATAATGAAAGAGAGATGGAACTTCTGCGCCGTGAACGCGATTTGATGGCGAAGGAACTCGAACTCGCATGAAGAGAGATGGAAATTATACGTCAGACACCAACTCATTTGGCAAATCAGCAGTCTACTCGACACATTGAAGGACTTGCTGAGCGATTTCAAAGGCGCAGGCGCGGACTTGCGAAGGTGGAAAGAGCAATTCCAGTTAGTTCTTACCACATATGGACTAGATGATGATCATGGACGGTCGTTGATGGGAGCAAAGCTGAAAGGAAAAGCCCTGAGATGGTTTCACTCCAAGCCGGAGTTCATTAGGATGCCCTTAAACGATGTACTCAAGGAATTTTCGATTATGTTTGAGCATCAGCAGGACCGATTAACCTTATGAAAAAAATTCGAAAGTCGAAATTGGAAACCTTCTGAGTCGTTTAGCGACTATTTCCACGAAAAATTGATTTTGGCGAATTCTGTACCCATTGACGAATCGGAACATATCGACTATCTTATAGATGGAATTCCGGAAGCAACTCTTCGAAACCAGGCCCGAATTCAGTGTTTTAAGGAAAAGAATAATTTGTTGCAGGCCTTCGAAAAAATAACACTAAAAGATGACTCGAAACATGTCTCAGAATTTAGGAAAAATTCCGTCACATTGAATTCCAATTCTGAACCTGAAACAAAAGATTACAAGCCGAATAAGAAGGGAATACCAACACGATGCTTCAATTGCAGCAAAATTAGACATCTAGCTTCGGATTGTAGACTACCTGTTAGACCGAAAGGTGGCTGTTTTAAATGTTTTGAGGTGGGCCATCAGTGGAAGGATTGCCCAAATAAGAAACCAATGCAGCAGGAAAAACAACAAGTGAATAACGTCGAAGCAGAGCGTCGAAAGTATCAGTCACAGAGAGGTGGTCTCGTCGGGAATTCACTCGACCTTGAAGTCTTTCAAACCATTCCCTACGTATTTAACAATGCCGAGAATGGACCGCGCTTTCTTAATACACTTCTGGATACTGGAAGTCCAATTAACTTTATCAAGGAGCATCTTGTACCAGCAGGAAGTATCTCACCGTATACAGGTAATGGTTATAATGGTGTAAATAATAGCGTTATTGATTTTGTAGTAGAAGAGTATCCTCTATGTTTAAAGTATGGCCGTCATTAGTTATAAGTGAACATGGGACTTCATCAATCCTTAGCTTTCCTACCTGATGTTTGTAGACAAAGTCGAATGGTTTTGTGTTGTCCACGTCAGTAACAAATAATTCCCAGCTCTCTCTATTAGCTTTACGAATAGCTTTCCGGTAATAACAAACATTAATTTTTGTTTTGCCGTACGAGTTACGAGTTAATACGATTTCTCGTTTCAAAAAAATTAATTCTTTAGTCAACCACGGATTTCTCTTAAGTCGAATCGTTTTTTCGGCACTGAAGATTTGCTTGATTTTATAAGAGCTTCATTAAGTTCTTTAGCGAGATGTTCGACTAAGCATTCAGAGAATTTTTTATGGTCCGCCTTTTTAACTAAGAAGCGACTTAAGAAACCTCCATACTGACTGCCGCCACTAAGATTATCTGTTCGATTCTTATGTAATTTAATTTCAATGACTCTATGGTCGCTGGATGTGAAGTTCTTCAATACCTTCCAGCTCTTTACGAGCGGAATCATATTTGAAGTGACAAGTGTCAAATCAATGTATGAGGATCCATTAATGCTAAAGAAGGTGGGTTCTTAATGTTTATCGTTGAGAATTCGAAGGCCATGTTGAAAAATAAATTCTTCAACTATTTCTCCTTTATTATCAAGGGTACTTTCGCCCCAAAGCAGATAGATTCTTTGCCTTCGCGTCTAAACAGTAGGGTGGTTCTTATTTTGGCGATGTTTCCAAATGTTCGGTCTCGTCCCAAAAAATTAATCAAGGTATGGAAAAAAATTTTCCTGGAAGTTAGAAACAAATCGAGCGATATTAACACGTGCCTCTAGTCGACTAAAATTTTAAATTGAAAATACATGTAATTTTTTATGGAAATTACTTAAAAAAAATTAAATTAAATTAATTAATTAAATTACACAAAATTTTTTTTAAATTCTCAAACTTCGGGACCTTTTAGTACATAATTAGAGGTTGAACTATCAGTTATTCCAAATTTTTTTAAAAATATGTGCTCCATTTACGAGCTTCAGGAATATGCCGATGTCACAGTAAAAAGGTCTAATGTTTAATATCATATCAACATTATAATTTATTGAAAAAGTGACGTTATGTGAATTTTTTCCACTTTAACAAGAGATTTGACTTAAATTACCCGTATCACACAAGTATAGTAGCCAGCAATAGATAAGTTGTATATTATGAATGAAATATAATACAATATATTATATTATATCATGATATTCAACTTTTTAAAAAGTAAAATTAACATTACAGACCTTTTTACTGTGACATCGGCATATTCATAAAGCTCGTAAATGGTGCAAATATTTAGAAAAAGTTTGGAAAGACTGAAAGTTCTACCTCTAATTATGTACTAAAAGATTCCGAAGTTTGAGAATTTGAAAAAATTTGTATAAGCTAGAAAAAAGTTTGAGTGATTTCCAGGAAAAATTAAATTCAGTCGACTAGAGGCACGTGTATTTAATATTCCTCGAATCTATTGCTCGGTCTTCCATTAAACGCGTAGGGTTCCAACATAAGCAGAACGTCAAATTTAATATTTATTAATTTATTACAAATTCCACCTGACACGATTTTAACACCTCGCATATTGTGCTGCCATTAAGTTATTTTGTTACCTACTCGTGTTTCACGCATTGGGTTATTACAAGAACCTGGTGTGCTATTCTGTAATTTCACCCTCACCTTCACTTTCACGTTTACTTTCACTCCCACCCTCAACTTCACCAACACTTTTACCATCACCTTTACTATCACCTTCAATTTCACCCTCAACTTCACCAACACTTTCACCATCACCTACACTTTCACCTTCACTCTCAACCTCAACTTCACTTTTACTCTCACCTTCACCTACACTTTTCAAAGTGACAGAAGAGTGTATGGTGGAGTGAAGGTGAAAGCGTTAGTGAAGGTGAGGTTGAGAGTGTGGGCGGTTTCCGGGCCTGTGGAATTTCATAGAATTTCTCCAAAGCTACCGCTGGCGACTATAGTTAAAAATTTGAAACACCTTACTAAGGGCTACGAAAAGGGAGTCCGGTTTGAACGAATCTCGACGCAGCGGAGCAAAAACCAATTTATAATTTCCAGTGATAAGAAGAAGGCCCTACGCGTCGCACACGGGGACCAACGAAAAATTTTGAGGACGGAGGAAACATTTTTAATATAATATAAGATAACATTTTAGAAAAAACATTTTACCAAGCTGGACTTAAACCCTGAACCTTAGGCACAATAAGCAAGAATATTACCACTGAGACAAACTTACTTGTAGTGTATTAAGATTCTGGGAGATAGTGAGTCTAAAATGTTTGAAATATTAGTAACGTAGTTTACGAATTACCCCTTAGTTTGGGTCACTAGAAAGACTCTTGTTTATACTAATGGTTGCCACAAAATCTACATTTTAAAATTCCAGGCTTTATCCAGGTTTTCCAGGTCAGAAATGTTAAACATTACAGGGTAAAATAAAAATTTAGTGGTTAAAACAAAATAGTGTCAACAATATTTATTATTATATAGTTATAAATTTATGCTCTCTTATTAGTTAATCTAATTTTATCTAAATCTAAAGATTACCTTAACATTTCGTTAATAGGGTAACTGCTCCAGTCGTTGGCACCCTTAAGGCCAATTTTGACTTTAAGAATTATTTTAATAGTTAAAAACTAAAATTATATAATACTTATGGTAATATACATATGTATTCAGAATTTAATACAGAATACGATAAAATGATCAGTTTTTTATGAAAATAAACTGAAAGTTTTAAATTATTTAATAATGATTTAATGACACCAATTTCCAGTCGTTGGCACTGCAAGCATTAGTCGTTGGCACCCACGAGTTCCAGTGGTTGGCACCCCATACATAACCTTTAAATTTCTTATGTGTTTCAAGCAAGTAAATTTGAAAATTCTTTATTTTTTATTAATCAAAAAAAATTACTTACAATTTTAAGTAATAAACAAATACAAGAGAATATATTCATATATAGTTCAATAATAAAGTTATATAATTTTTCAAACAGACTGAAATATTTATTGAGTAAATAATACTACCTATATTAATCGATACTAAATATATAAAATCGAATATAACAAAATTATTTTAAAAATGGGGAAAATAATGAAGCAATGTTTTGGATAATTCTTTATACTTTATTGAACAAAATAAATAGACATAGAATAGAAATTAATATTAATTGAAATTAATTAATTAATCGAAATAAATTATTAATAATATAAGTAGAAATAAATAGAAATTGATACAACTGCTTTTCTAACCATTTTCAGTTTACGTAAAGTAAATAGAAAATTATATACTATAAGACATTCCTTCTAAAATGTACCTATTACTGAAAAATAATTTATCAATTTTTTAATTATTTCACAAGCAAAAAAAACAATTCCGAAACAAAGTTCCATATAACCTAATTCATGCACAGTAAGATTGACTAGGCGATGACCAGAGTTTTTAACATTTTTCACTGTACTAATAATAACTTTTCTATTTATTTTAATGTATGATATAACGAGGCAATTCATAAATATTTAAAAAATATATCAATTTTAATATATAGATCTTAAAGTTATTTACTTTTCTTGTATCTCTCCGATACGTGCGATGTTATAGACAGAACGTAAACATAGTAAACATTGTTACCTAACCTCACTTTTCATTGCGAAATGAGGGGTGCCAACGACTGGAGCTTTGTTAAAAATTGCTGAATAGATGCTGTTTTAAATATTTTTGTTGGCACCCAACAAAATTAATTAATAAATTAATAAATAAATTAATAATTTTTCAGAACAAGACGTGTTAAACTATCAATATTTAAATATTCTACTAACATGTTTGGGGCCATTCAAGTATTACGTAAGCATATTTTTCAGGTTTTTAGACCCCCCCTCCCCCATGTAAGATTTTTTATATGCATTAGCGCCATTTTTTCTAATGGAAATAAGCAATAGCTAGACCCCCCCTCCCCCTTAAATGCTTACGTAATACTTGAATGGTCCCTTTGCAAAGAAAAAAGTAAATTTACTAACTTCTAATAATAGTAAATTAAGTTTGAAAATTTCAGTTTTCTTAAGATTTTCTTTACAAAAAACGAAAATTTCCGAACACTTTGACAATGATATTAATTTTATTTTTTTTAATGCAATTATGTAATTACTTCTAATAAGTTATATACTAGATTTTTGTAAAAAATGTTGGAAAATTTAATAATCGTATGCAAAACATGCTAGATATTTTCTAATTCTTGTTATTTAAAGAAAACCTAAGAGGGGTGCCAACCACTAGCGCTCTGCCAACGACTAGAACAGTTACCCTATTATTTTATAAAATATATAAAACGTGATGTAATTAAAAAAATATAGTTAAATTTTTTTTAAGAAAAAATTTGGAATATTCAAATAATTCAAGTTACTTGAATCAAATAAATATATAAACCCAAAGAAACATTACACCGGCACAAAAAATATTTTCGAGTGCGAAGAATGCCATATGGTAGGCTCTCTTCCTATCTAAAGAGTATAGTATAGTATAGTATCTAAAAAGAAAAACATAATTGGATCTAAAAGTTGGCGCTGGTTTTTTTATATGCCTAATTAGGTGGTGAATTCTCAGAAATTCATTTGCATGGTAATTGATTTACTTTTTGTGTCTTCGACAGACTTTTATGCATATTTTTACTATTAAACTGAATTCAGTGACTCTAAATACATAAAAATTGAATACATAGAAGAAGTTGAAAATAGAAGATCCAAAAGGACGGTATTAAAAAAAGTGCTCGTATTTCCTCGAAAATCATTCCTCAGGAGTTTTTGGGATCGCTAACTATGAATTTGAAGTCGGTTTTTAAAAATTAAAAATGGCGGATTTACTATAACAGCCAAGAAAACACAAATTTATTATAGATTTACTTGAAAATCATTACTCTGATTAGGTTGTCTAATTAGCTATAAGGTTTTCTTTTTAGATTCTTATGTTGATGAGTTTCTCGAAAATCTTAATGATTTCTGCGAGGAACAAGGTAAGACCTTTTTCCAAGATTTCAAGAAAATGGAAAAACGCCACCAAGGAAAATGGAATTAAAATATGTTAGGGGACTATTATTGGACTCTAAAAAGAGACATCGCAGAGGCTTCGTCGCACAAACACAAGCTAAAACTGTAAGATTGAAAAAATAAGGTATACTAAACATGGTTGTTTTAAATTTGTAAACAACACTTTTTCTAATTTCGGCATTTCGGAAATATTGAGAGGGGTCCGATTAACTCACCGGTCCGGTTTGCCCCACTCTTCCCTATATAAAGAAATAATTAAATAATATTTTATTTAACGAATAATATGTACTAGAAAATATTAAATTAGGAAATTCAAACATTATTACAGGAAAATAAATAACAAAATTAAGTAAACAAAAATATTCATTTAAATGAACCAAATACGTTAACCAGAACTATTTATTTGAATTAAACAAATCTTTTCTCTTAAAACAAACAACTTTTTTAGTTATATGTGACGTTCTACGGTGAAAGGGACCTAGCTGCTTACAATTTTAGGTTATGTTTAGAAGTAGTTTTAGCTTCATTAAAAATTTAATATCAAAAGCATATTTTTCTGAAAATATTGCATATAATAATATATTAAATATTAATAGTTTGTAAAGAAAATCAGTCATTTTTATTTATTTGTACTTCCAATTTTAGTTCTGTCAAAAACAGCTAAGGTCCCTTTCCTCGTGGAACGTCACATATAAAATTTAAAAAAAATTAATAATAACCATAATAATAACCATTTGATTAACCCATTAACGTCTAAATGACCAAAATTTTCACTTAAACTTCACCACACGATTTAAAGTATTTTTATGTAATAAATTTTAGCAGGAATGAGGTATAGGGGGTTTCGGGGATCGCAAATGATGAATTCAATGACAGTTTTTGTAAATTTAAAATCGCGGATCCAATATGTCAGACATTCTTTTAAAAATTTTTTTGGATTCGTTTGAAACTTGTCACTCGGGGGTGTTCAGGGTATTTGATGACGAATCAAATGACAGTTTTTGTAAATTCAAAATGGCAGATCCAATTCCCAGCTTAAAATCCCCGTACAGGATCCTTAAAGGATCCTCTCGGGACCCTGTACAGGTCCTGTGCAGGATTCCATATACAGGATCCCGTACGGGATTTTGGGACAGGGTTCCTGTGCAGGTTCCGATGCAGGAACCTTAGCTATCAAATGTTCCTGTACAGGAACACGTGCAGGATTCTGTACAGGAAACTTTTTAATTTTTTAAAGTTTTTATATGTTAAGTAACATTTGACATACATAGACTTCACATTTTAATATGTTAGGCTCGTATATCAATGTTGGACAGAAAAATGTATTGCGCATTCGAGAAACTTATACACTGAAAGAAATAATTCGCTGGTACAGCTAGAATTATGTCTAGTTTTCCCATAAGGAATAGGTAATAACCTGATACCGGCTACTGACATAAATTATAGGTAGTTCAGCTATACTGATCGGAGCGTTACACATACATATGCCAACGTCAACACACCAATGTGTAACATAACCTATATGGATTGCTAGTTCGAACCAAAACCACCAAACATACACGTTTGTCTGTTCTTTCCAAAGCCTTTCTTTCAGTGTAGAAAACTACTGCGCTGGAGTTAAAAATATAAATAAATTAATTGAGGAAACCGTGTAGGATCCTTTACGGGTTCCCTACAGGATCCTTTACACTTAAGTACCTGCAGTTTACAAAACTGCAAAAGTTCCTGTATAGGAACCTTTACAAAGTTTCCTGTACTGGATCCTGCAATCCTGCATCCTTTACAGAAATCTTTGATAACTAAGGTTTCTGCATCGTAACCTGCACAGGAACCCTGTCCCAAAATCCCGTATAGGATCCTGTTCAGGACCAGTACGGGATCCTGCACAGGACCTGTACAGGCTCCCGAGAGGATCCTTTAAGGATCCTGTACGGGGATTTTAAGCTGGGTTTGGCGAATATTTTTTGAAAATTTTTTTGGATTCGCTTAAACCTTATCAATCGGGGGAAAAAGAAGAAAGAAAAGGAACAAATGTATAAAGTTTTGACAAGTTCAAATTTCAAAAATTTAAGACAATCACAAAAAATTAAAAATGTTAAATTATAAAAAAAATTAAGATTGAAAAATAGAAATTAAAAAAATAATACTCTTCGGTTTGTTTACCTTCATGTGGTACACCGAAAAAAAAATATTCTAAAATTTAGTATATCCCACTAACTTGAAGAATATGCCCCCCTAAAATAGGTGCCCAGTATATATTCTAGACATTAGAGGAAATACACCTACATTACATATAAGATATTCTACATTTTAGTTTACAATATTCTAATTTATGATCACCATATATTCTCAATTTTAGTACACATTATTCTAAATTTCAGTATACGCTATTCTAATTTTAGGTATAAAATATTTTAACCTTAGTCAAAGTATTGTAGCTTTTTATAAATTAAAATATTAGTGTCAAAAAAGAAAATGCACATTAAATTGTAAGAAAAATAATTAATTACATTTATTAAAAATTTGGAACACTTAAAATATTTTACAAAATATGTTTGAACGAAATATAGGTCCTTCCATCTCCTCCTGTACGACAAAAATTAGGATAAAATGATAAAAGGTCATGAAAAAAAAACTAAAAACCACGTTTCTGGATAAATAAATGGATTTAACTTATTAAATAAATGGATAAAATAAAAAAAATTTATTCACATTAAAATTATTTATCGTGTATTTCAGAAATACACTTAGTTTATTGCATTTATTTACTTATATTCTTGCGAAATTTATGAATATAAAGTAATAGAAATCATTAAAATTTCTTACCAAAAGAAATCCATTTCCAAGCCCAAGTACTGTCCACTCTTTGAAATAATCATGAATAAAAAACTCTACATTATCATCGTCACTAACATTTTGTGCGGCAGATTTATTGACTTCTTTTTCTTTTGGTCTACTATTTTTCAATTGTGCGTTTCTTAAGGCATGGGTCACGGACCAGTTTTGTAGCAACACAGGCCAAGAGTCGTGACTTTCATGTTTTAAATAAGAAATAGCAGTTTTCACTGCATCATCATTCTTATCACTGCTCCCTTAAACATAAGAATAAATTAAATTACAATTACTTAATCATTTTACAAAAGCGTTATTTAATTATTGTGTATATTGTTACGGCAAAACAAGAAACCTTTATAAATATACCTAACGTTCCTCGTTTTAAATTAGTTTCATGAATGAATCTAATTTGGGATGAGGATAAGTCAATGAGCCTACTAAATGTTGTGAGAGAATAATTTATTTGAAAACCAACAAGAAAGAAAAGAGTTGACAAAAATACAATGAGTACAAAATTATGAATTTTACTTGAAGAATAATGATTACTTGTGATGTGATGATTATCTTGTAATCCAATCTTGAGTGGTGATGAGTTCTAGACGAAAAGGGACCGCTTAATTGTAGTCCTTAATGGTGGAGTATTTGTGGTGGTGTTTACACTAAAGAGATAGTGTACTGTATTCCGAAAAATATCTGCTAGTCCCAGACAGTTATCGCCTCCTAAGCAAATTTCGATATTTCGAAATTTGGAATGTGATACTTCAATATTAGAGTTTGTAGATACTCGAAAGAATTTCCAAATTTATATTTTTCGAAATTGATATAAGTTATATTTCGAAAATCGATGAATGGAGTGTTGATTTGAAACTGAATTCAAATTAATATTTGGAGAATAATTCACTTGTAATGAAATATGTTTAAATTAATACTTGGAGTTCACTTTTTAATAATGTTCAAAGATTTACTGGGAATTCACTTTTGAATAATGTTCAAAGGTATACTGGAAGACTATTCACTTGTTGCCGATTAGATGAATACTGCTGATTTCCAAAAATTACTCTCTATCTCTTGTACTGAACGATGTGTTCAGGTTGATTTCTTAAATGGTTACTCTCTGTTCTCTGCAGAATTTGTATCCCTTTTATATAAAACTGTCTTCATTAATGTAATGCTTTGGAATCATTCAAGTGTGGATTTTAAGTCACACGTGTTGATATTGGTCAGATTTTAAGTGGGGGTGTCGGGCGACGGCAATGCTGCTGCAATACGGGGCGACTGTTGACTCTTCTTCTGTTTGTTTGTTAGGTTGAGGGGCGAGTCGCTCGTTGCCTTGTTTGTTTTCCTTCATGTGGCGAAGATTTTTTGAAGGTCGTTTAACTGATGCACTATCGTTATTCTTTTTACATGATTTAAAATATTACTCATCTTTCTTGAATTCATTATACTTGCAAATTGTATAGATACATAGGAGATATATAAAATATGCTAATTATAATGCAATGATATGAAATACATAGAATAATAATGTAGCTTATAAGAAAAATACAATATATAAAAAAATAGAAAATACATTCATAACTATCGGAGTTAAATTAGGTATATTAACAAGAAGTTACGGACGTAACAATATATATATATATATATGTGGCATTCCAGGAGTAAATTACTACTTTTCGGAGTACCCTCACTGATTTCTTTCAAACTTGGTAGTATTACATTTGTTGGTCTAAAGTTTCAGAAAATCAATTTTTTAAGAAAAATCAATTGTTTATTTAAAAGTTACAACAATTGCTCAAAATTGTTTAAATGCCCATATCTTTTAAACGGTACAAGATAATTGAGTTTTCTTTTTTGCTAAACATTCATAAAGACGAGACGCTTCAAAAATGTTACTAACATTTTTTTCTTATTTTGTTAATTAAAAAAGTTATTTAAATAAATAATATTAACTTTTGATCAGGAATTCAAAATTCAATGACTTACGAACCAAAAAATTCCTTTTTTTCACACTTTTATATTCCGAAGAAAAAAAGTTGCTATAGTTTTTCAATAACTTATAATTTAAACAATGATTCGCTTGTAAATTTTGAAGGTTTGTCTTTTTCTGTACTTGATGTACTAGGAAAGGAACCAATTCCTTGTTTTGTCAACTGATATTTAATATTTTTAATTTTATTGGGTAATTTTTCGAAAGCGTTCCTATGTAATTTATCTGGAGGATTGTAATAAATTTCCTGTAAAAAATAAAATAAGTTATTAGAAAATTATAGTAATACATAACAAATTTTCTGAGATTCATTTTTGTAATGTAAAAGTATATTAAAAATAATTACTTCTAATATCTTACTGTAGAATAAAATCACTATAATAATTATTTTAGGTAATACGATTAATAAAAATTGATAGGTACCTCATTTTCACATGGAAAAATTTCGCAAATTTTTTTTGCAGCAGTGGCGTACTCGATATGACCCGGTCTAAACACACAAAAAAGGAAAAATAAGTAATTGAACTTTTTACGCATAAAATAAATTAATGTATAACTTACATAAAATTTCTTCTAAAAATTATATCAGCAACAGCTTCACAAACATGTGATCTATCAGACTCGGTCAGCATTCCATTTTTAGAATAATTCTCTATGGCAGATTCGGATGCGAGTGAAAAATTTTTTAAGTGTTGCTCAAAATCCTGTAAAAACAATCATTATCACAACATCAATATAAACCAAATACAGTTAACTATCTTTTCAATAAAAAAGTTTTTGAAAAATAAATGTTCTCTATTCAAAATCATTTTTTTAGTTTTTCAAATTATTTAAAATATTTCATTTTTCCTTGAATAAAAAAATTTTGAGCAGAATGAGTACATATATAAAATTTACATTACCAAATTTTTAAGAAATTTAGTTGCTTCCCAAGAAGAAAGATGTTTATTCTTTTGATTATTGTAACCATCGGCAGAATGTTTTCTTTTTCTGCTTGAAGAATTTGAGATTGTGTTAGCACTAATTGGATTTTCATCGATCTATAAATAGAAAGTTGCATTAGTAGATAAAAATTGTATAAATACACTATAAATAATAATTAGGAGTAGAATTTCTTAAACAGATTACCAAAAATTTGTTAAAAAGTAATTAAATTTTAAATTTTTTACTTTTAGTGTGATTAAAATAAGTTTTAAAAATTTTTAGACAACAAATATTTTTTTCTTAAGATCTTTACCAATTTGGAAATTGTAAAAAGAATTTTTTTGTTTACAAATATTTTTTATTCGTAATAGTTTTTTAAAATTGTTTATTTACAAAGTGTTAATAAAAAATTGTGCTTTTCATGTCCTAAAAAATTAAAAAATTGTTTTATTTTGTTTTAAATTGTTTGTTTGTATTTTTTTTATTTATAAATTGGGCAACCAAATCTCGAGTACAATATTTGAAGTAGTTATTTTCATAAGATAGGAATAAGAAAAATTATCTGAAGTTAAAAATTAAATTTTAGATGATCTTTTTGAGAAATTCTAACCTATGAATAATAATAGTAATTTAAACAACACCTCTTTATCGTCAGTAATTAATTTCTCTGCAGTTTCTATGTTGTCATTTAATGTGTTTATTTGCTCGAGTGCTACCGTATTTTTTGAAAAAGTACCAGGGCTTGAATTGATTAAAAAGTCAGCATCGAGTAAATTATTTATACCATCAACTTCAGAATGGAAAAAAACAATTGAAGAAATTTAACCTCAAAAACACTTCACGAACTTAACATTAAAAATATTAAATAAAATGAAGTAAAATATTAGTGCAGTGTCGCAGTTTTTATACCTCCACGTCTAACTTCAAGCTATCTAATAAGTCTATACGTAATCCAACCTCAGGAACAAACTCTTTTATCATCGCCTCGCTTAAACCCTTGAGTCTCTTCATCGAATTTATTTTTTGACCTTTTAACATAATAGAAACCAAACCCCAAAAGAATATAAGCTCATTGCACTAAACTTTTAAAAAATAAGTAGAAAAAAGAGAAGCGAATAATAGTGACAATGATTTTCACCCTTGCCGCAAAAAAGATAGGTTAGAATATGTTCAATTTTAATAAGAAATATACTCACTTGGAAATCGAGTCAACAGCTCTTCTAATCCATGGAACTGCAACCACAATTGCACTTCTTCCATTTTCACTTATATTTTAATACGTTTAACTAATATCACTAATCTAATTGCTGGTTTGTCTTATGAACCGGTTATTACACAAATTGCAAATTGCTGGTATATACATATGGGCCATATTAATGTGATAGAGTATAGCTAAATAAGTATGGAAAAAGTGACCCGAATATATTTTTCCCATTCATTCCTACCCACTTAAAAATAACTTTTTCAAATTTTTAACTCAAAATTTTGAGTTTTTTGGAACTTATGGAGGGGAAAACATCGAAAAACACATTTTCCTCAAAAACTACTGTATGTATTTCAATCAGCTTTGGATATGTTGAAAAGACAATTAAAGAGATTCCAAAAAAAATTTCAAATTTTGTTTTCAAAAAATTCCAAAAATCTTTTTTTTTTAAAAATTTCAAAATGAAAGTTTTTCGAAATTTTCAAAAATAAATTTTTTAGTTCTATTAAAGTGACATTTTTAAGTATTTTCTCATTTCATTCTCTTATGTGATCTACTAAATAAAAAATTTTGCCCGACATGATTTCAAGATGTGTCACGGTAAATAACTCAAAAACCAAAATCACACTCAAAAGTGTGATGTACCGCTTCAACGATCCAAAAAGAAAAAAATTTTAAATGTAAAAATAAAAATTTTTGGATTATTCTTTGGAAATAATTTTCATGACATCGATTTCAGGCTTGTATTCAGAAAACCCCTTAGTATTATTTTGCAATTAAATAAATAATTAATTAGTTAACCATTCGCATACAACATAAAAATGTTCCGGGTAGGGTTTTTGAGTTATTTGCCGTGACACATCTTGAAATCATGTCGGGCAAAATTTTTTATTTAGTAGATCATATAAGAGAATGAAATGAGAAAATACTTAAAAATGTCACTTTAAGAGAACTAAAAAATTTATTTTCGAAAATTTCAAAAAACTTTCATTTTGAAATTTTTTGAAAAAAAAGATTTTTGGAATTTTTTGAAAAAAAAATTTGAAATTTTTTTTTGGAATCTCTTTAATTGTCTTTTCAACATATCCAAAGCTGATTGAAATACATACAGTAGTTTTTGAGGAAAATGTGTTTTTCGATGTTTTCCCCTCCATAAGTTCCAAAAAACTCAAAATTTTGAGTTAAAAATTTGAAAAAGTTATTTTTAAGTGGGTAGGAATGAATGGGAAAAATATATTCGGGTCACTTTTTCCATACTTATTTAGCTATACTCTATCACATTAATATGGCCCATATGTATATATGTGCATTACCGTACGTGACAAATAGCATGACCATGGTTTTTGACATTTTACTCAAAAACTATATTTCCCCCAAAAAAGCGAATTTTGAGTTCAAAATTGCAGAAAGTTATAGTCATATGGATAGTAACATATGGGCCAAATTTGAGAAAAATAGAAGCGGGGGCATTTTTTGCTTACTTAACCCTCTAAGCCCTTTGTGAAACATTCAAAATATGTGAAAGCGGAAATAAAAAACACAATGGCGGCTTCAAAATGTACTCGATTCGCTTGAATTTTGTTACTTAGGTTGCTGTTTTTGAGTTTGCTGATTATGAATCTGCAATTGGATTTTTAAAATGCAAAATGGCGGATCCAAAATGACAGACAAAAATTATTTAAATTTCATTAGTTAAAGAAGTTATGTGAATATGAATAAAAACTATACAGATAAACAAAGTAAGTTTGAAAATTATAATTAATATTACTGTATCATGGATGAAAAAGTTTATTCTAATGATATAAAAGCTAACATTCCATAATATTGTTCAACTACTCTATATCTGTCATCTCAAATTATTGTTTCATCAACAATGTCAGGCTATAATTTTTGCAATATTAAGTCTTATGCTAAGATAGTGTTGAAACAATTTATCAGTGCTAAGCCAATTAGATTTAGACCAACAATTTTTTCGTTGTGTAATTCTGATGGATTTTATTAGTATTTTGCTTTATTCCGACGGCGAAATCGTTATTTTACAAATTTTGAGTAGACTAGAATTGATTTAAATGATTTTTGTTGGACATATTGGATCCACTATTTTGTATTTTGAAAACCCCTGAGTAACAGAATTCAAGCAAATCAAATAAATTTTTTAAATTTTCGTCAGCCATATTAGATACACCATTTTGAATTTTAAAAATCCGATTGCAGATTCATAATCAGCGACCCCAAAAACCCCTGAGTAACAAAGTTCAAGGAAATGGAGTAAAATTTTTTAATTTTCTTTGGCCATATCGGATCTGCCATTTTGAATTTTAAAAATCCGATTGCAGATTCATAACACTAGGTAACAAAAAAATGGTCATGTTTGTCTTTATTTCAAAATTGTTGTATTTATTGAATGTTTGGGTGTCAGTGAACAAGAAAATATCAATAAAATTTTTTTTAATTTATTCAAACCCCTAAAATAGGGGGTTGATTTGTTAAAAAACGGTGTTTTTTGCACTTTTTGAAGACCTGTAAAAAGAAAATAGGAAGACATAAAAAGCTCTAATATGTCTTAAAAGAAAGCTCGAACCTTTGTCCTTAAGAACCAAAACTGAAAAGTAATGTAAAAATTGCAGGGGACGTGTATATACCGAGTACCCCCCCCCTAATGATTCATACGCCCTGGTAAAAATGACTGGGAATCTAATCATTGGTGCGTATAAATTTTTCATCATCGGATTGACTTCAAATTTGTTACTCGGGGGTTTTTGGGGTCGCTGATTACGAATCCGAAGTCATCTTTCAAAAATTCAAAATGGCGGCTTCAACATGGCGGATAAAATGTTAAAAATCGTTCGTAATCAGTGACCCTAAAAACCCCTCGAGTAACAAATTTGAAATCAATCCGATGATGAAAAATTGATACGCACCAATGCTTAAATTCCCAGTCATTTTTACCAGGGCGTATGAATCATTAGGGGGGGGGGGTACTCGGTATATACACGTCCCCTGCAATTTTTACATTACTTTTCAGTTTTGGTTCTTAAAGATAAAGGTTTGAGCTTTCTTTTAAGCTATATTAGAGCTTTTTATGTCTTCCTATTTTCTTTTTACAGGTCTTCAAATAGTGCAAAAAACACCGTTTTTTAACAAATCACCCCCCTATTTTAGGGGTTTGAATAAATTTAAAAAATTTTTATTGCTATTTTCTTGTTCACTGACACCCAAACTTTCAATAAACACAAAAATTTTAAAATAAACACAACATGACCCTTTTTTTTGTTACCCAGTGTAATCAGCGACCTCAAAAACCCCTGAGTAACAAAGTTGAAGGAAATGGAGTAAAATTTTTAAATTTTCTTCGGCCATATTGGATCTGCCATTTTGAATGTTGAAAATCCGATTGCAGATTCATAATCAGCGACCTCAAAAACCCCTGAGTAACAAAATTCAAGCGAATCGAGTAAATAAAATAAATAAGCGCCATTTTGAAGCCGCCATTGTGTTTTTTTATTTCCGCTTTTACATATTTTGAGAGTTTTACAAATTTGTGCCAATTTGCGACACTTGTAATTCAGTAAGAAAAAAATTATTAAAAGAAAAAGTTTATTTTTTTCGCAATTTGATGCACAAAGCCACAGCTTCTCGATTAAGGCACAATCGGCTGAAAATAAATTTAAACAACCAGTCAAATTAAAACTAAAATTTCTATTAAAAGAAATCGATTTTTTTGAACACCAAAGTCAAAAATTAAAAAATACATTAAAAGTTGAAAATATTTTTTTCTAAACTATTACATTCCGCATTTATATATAAATTATTTCATTGTATATAAAAATATTCTCAATTTCATTTCTGAATTCCCAATTATGAAGAAAAAACTTAAAGCACCAAGTATAATTCAATATTTCATGTCATAATGGTTAAAGATAATGAAACTTTCATTACTGAAACAATTTCACACTGAAACTTACGGCAATATATAAACAACAAAGTTAAAATACTTGAAAATGAAAGCTTCCTTGAGAGTTGAGGTAATGAAATGCCATAACTAATTAATGGTGAAATGTCAGCAAATGGCCTAATTGAGTAGGTGTAAGGAGAAGCAACCAGGCTATGTTGCCATACAGACATACCGTAAAATCTATTGGTGTATTTACACTAAATTTCCTCTCGACGAGAGGCACTTCAACGACCACAGCTATTTGTATCTCGAGGATTACTTGGTGGTAGAAATGGCCAGATAAGGATAACTTTACGAATTACAGATTACTTCCAACAATATTCAAATCTCATTGTGAATTCCCTAAAACCTAATTTTTATTTTTCAAAACACATTCAATTATTGAAAGGTACGTTTTGAAAATGTTATCTCATCGCTGACCTTCGATCAACTTTAAGGGGAGAGTTCGACTATATTTTTAACTATATTAACTCTCTGCTGATGCTAAGATTCCCCACTCTTGGGGCATATCACGTGGTATGCACACATATGTAGAAATTGCGCGTGTAGTAACATATGTTTCAGGGCTGTATCGTATAGACAGAACGAAAATCTGATGCATACGTGATTTTTATAATTACAACAGAAACATGTAACAGAATGAAATAATTTACTTTAAAATATGAAACTGCATTCACGTAAAACATTTTTTTAAATTAATTTTAGTAAAAAATGTGAAATTTATAAGTTTAGTTTTTACCTTTCAGCTGTCAAATTTATAGGTTATGTTACCGTGTTTGGAATTTTAATGCTACATTCTTTTAATAATTTATGAAATTGATTCTTTTATTGTTAAAAATGAATTATTCTTGTGAATAGCACTTATAATTTAAAATTCTATGCTTCACAATTATTGTTTTTGATTTTTTAAACTGAAAAAAACAATTTAGGCGCTGGATCATATAGATACGCTCCTGACATAAAGCTTAATAAAGTTTGAATTTCACTCTACACATGTTTACTCGTATGTATGAATGATCAGATTGGTTATTCTCCCTCTATACCGTCCAAGTGACGATTTTTGACGATAACGGTCGTTAGCATCAGCAGAGAGTTAAGAAGGTGATTTAAAATTTCCATACCATTTTTTACAGTAATTTTTTGAGAGCAAATCGATGGTCAGAAAATATTTTGATACAGAAAGAAAAAAGACCTTTTACAATTTTTAAAGCACATTTTTAAAAACATTGTTTTTAAGGTTGAAAATCGTCGCTTGGAGCAGATTATGCCGACTCCACTAAGTGGTAAAAAGAAAGCGCTGAGAAATAATTATTTAGAAAGACTAACAATAAAAAAATATTTAACTAAAATAACTATATTCTTTAAAGTTAAGTGTATTAATAAAAAAATGAGGGGAAACAAGGTATGTTTCTAACAATAAGCACTTTCTGAGAAAATACATAGGGTAAGTGAACTAGAAATTAAATAAAATTTTTTTTAATTTATTGTTTGTATTCATAAAAAATTTTCATAAAAGTAAATAGCCTATACACTGAAAAAAAGTATTAAACCATGAAAATTTTTCTTAATTGAAGCAAATCGTGAGAATGAATTCGGCCAAGACTATTATAGTTTTGATTTAAGAAAACGGTTTTCTTGACATAGTATATTTGGGAAAAAACATATATTCTTGATCCAAGAAAATGTTGAATTCGACCAAGAAGTTAATCGTCTTATACGAAATATGAAATGTATTAGGGTCATTTGGGGTAAATGTAAACGCGGGGTAAATGTAAACAGTAGATGTTTCAGCTAAATTTACAAATTAAAAAATAAGTACGACGGCAATATTTTTACCTCAGCTCACCTACAAGATGTTCTGACTATTGCCAATATTTTATTTTGACAATTGGCAATGCCCTAGTGTAAGTTATCTTTTAATGCAAAAAAGTTTGAAATTGAAAATTTTTCTGTTTCAGTATTTTGTCTCGCATTTGCATAAAAATATATTTAAAAATCAAACAAAAATATGTAATTCTTCCTTATTCATGCCCCAACAAAAATTGACTTTGATTTTTGATTTTCGTCAATTTAGTTAATAAATAAACTCTTGGTAAATGTGAACAGTACTCCAACTACATTTTAAAAGAAAATAATTGAATAAACTATTAGATCCGACATTTTGAAATTTAAAAATTCGATTTTAGATTCTTATTCAGCAACCTTAAAAACTTCTTTTTACCAAGTTGAATGAAAATCTATTAAAATTTGTTCAAGTTATTCAAGTTTTTACATTACTAATTTTGTAATTGTTGATTGTTTATTTTATATGATACATTATCAGTCAACTGGTTTATTTACTATACGTCTACGAATAATTTTTTTTCAGTTTTTCCATCCCTTAAGACAGTAGTATGCTTGAAATAACTTGTTTCTTAAACCTCGCTTAACTACAGAGGTGTTTACATTTACCCCGAATTTTAGGCAAATTTCAAAATCTCGGGGTAAATGTAAACAGTCAGTTGTAGACGATTCAGGTGCATCAATATTTTTTTAACCTCATAAAATTTTTCTAGGGAGCTCTAGTAACAAGTTCATGCAAAAAAAATCCGTCCATTTTACCTTTTAACAAAAAAAACTGATGTTTTTCGTAAAAAATAGATAAACCGTTTACATTTACCCCAAATGACCCTAAATGAATAAAATAGTTTCTTATTCGAAGAATATATATAGTTAATTGAATTTTTGAATTTGATTCATTCAATTTTTTGTAACGTTCGTTCAAGCAATTCAAGATTTAGATGAAGAAAAAATTTATATTGTGGGAAGAACAGATATTCTTGATTCAAGAAAATATGGAATTCGATCAAGAAATTAAGTAGTGTATAAGAAATGCAGAATACAGTTGGGCCTCCGAACTGCACGCTTTGAAACTGAACGCATTTACCAAACTGCACGCTTGGTTTTAGTTTCCAGGTACTCTACGCAGTAAACGGTGGTGCTACTGAAATCAGTGCCGTATATTTTAAAATTAAAAAATGAGAAACAAAGATGCGTATGCTTACATTAATTCTTATTAATAAAATCAGATGTCTGTCTGTACATTGCTTCAAACTTCAAAACTTTAGCATAAATAGTTGTTATTGACATCAACGATTCCAGAAATAATCTTAAAAATTTTAATGTATGTATGTATGAATGTATGTATGTATGTATGTATGTATGTCACAAAATCTTTGAACCCTAATCATACAAAAACGCGTTTACCGACTTAAACCAAATTTAGCAAAATGTATATAATGGTTATAATGCCTTATAACCAAGATGTAAGTATAAAAATGTTTTCAAAAAATTTTTAAAATCGAAATTTTTTAAATTTTACATTTTTTAATGTATTGCTTTTAAACGCTCTATAAATGCTTGATGCAATTGAGCCATGTTTTCTTCTTTTAAATATCGCCCTAGATTTGATGTTAATTCAAAGGCCTGTTTAAAGCGTAGCCATTCTAATGGATCTCCCGAGAAAGATGTCAATTCTTTAGCGGACGTCATTTGACTTACTAACAGACGAGAATCGTTTGTACTCCTTGTAATTGTCACGATGATTTGAATTCGTGTTATCTTATTCGGGATTATGGCGAGCCACCTCATCACACCAACGCTGAATGTCTCTGTTTCTAGATTGAACATTAACATGGGGGGACGTTCTTATAGACATGCATGCCTGTCTATCAAATTATCTACTTATATTATCTGGAGTATCATGATATATTGATTTGTTACTAAGTACTGACATTTGTTCTGATATTGGACTATCATTTAAAGCAACTTGAGCGGCTAGTCGCTCGTCTATTAAGTCTGACTCTATACGTTCCCTTTCTTTTAGTATAGATCGTCTTAAATTAGCACTTTGTTCTGCGGCCTCTATCATAAAATTTCTACTTCTATTTATTGAACTTCTTTGTGACAAATCAATTCTACTTATAGTTGTTCATTGTGATTTACTTACGTCAGAAGACCGAAAACTATTGAAGTGGGAAATCTGAGGTCTGATCCTATTTGTAGATCCAAACCTGCTTACACGAGACGTCTCTGATCCATCCTCGAACCGTGAGCCAGTCCTGTTGACACGTGGGGATCTAGATCTATGTAGACTTCGAGGACCCAACCCAATTTAACGTAGAGATCCAGATTATAATATTAACAACTATTATATATTTTATTTAACTTTATTACTGATAGAACGTTATTTTCCCGCAACATTGGTGTAATTTCCAAATGTATCATCATAGAAAGCTTACGTTAAGCCAAAAGGCTCAATTCAAACATCTGAAGGATCGGTAGAAAAGGAGAATGATGCAATTCATACTGCCAGGTATGCAGATTTTGCAGATAAAAGGTTTGATTCCTGCAATGCTACAAAAAGTAAAAATGACCCAGTTGTGAGAAAACAACCTATGCTTCAAGTTGTGACAGATGGAAGTCCACATTTTGATTTTTGGAAAAAAGCAATACGCGAATACGGAAGCCAATAGTAACAGAACATCAGACTTTGATGAGCCACGTCATGCAGAAAATCTTCTAATGAAATTTGGTCTCCTTTACGGGTTGCAATTCGAGTAAAATCAACAGGAAATTTTTTTTTAAAAATAATTGTACTGGAATCTAATTTTACTCGCGCTAAATGTTCCGTGAGAGTTATTTTAACCGTTGCCTGAACTACAACATTTTTCCACGATCTATAGGGATCTGAATAGCCTACACCTTGACATGCTCCATCGAATTCAATAGATCCAGCAATCGTAGTTGGATGTGTTGCGGTTTGATTAATCTTAAGACCATTAATTACATGATTATTTGGTAATTTGAATATTCCCGAATTATGTGCAATCTCACCTTCAGATTTGCTAGTCCCAGTTATATACTCATTCACACCATTATTTACTATAGAAATATGAGAATGCATACCGCAATTATATATTGTCCTTCGAATTTCAACCTTACATTTCCTTACCATTGTTTCTGAGTACTCACTAATCTGCAGCAGTTGAATATATGGATACGTAATATTCATATTAGTTTCTGGAACATCACACTGTCCGACTTCGAGTAAGGAAATTGTTATTATATTCAATTCACTTGATCCACAATTAAACCCGATCATTCCCCATGAGAATAATGGAATGAGAAAAAGAAAGCTCAAGAGTGGAACAATCATTCTGTAACAGAATCTTTGATTTTTTATTAATAAAGGTTTCATCTAATTACTTTCATAGTAATTGCGTCTAATGTTATTAAATGGGAGTGTACTTTCTTTATTAATGTGAGATTTTCGTAATCGATTTGAGTGTACCACCTTATGATTTTTATCGATTTGAATTTTTACATTAGATTTACTAAAAACTTCAATTATTTTGTAAAGTCCTGCATAGTGGTTACCAAACTTACCGGGTTTAGGACCACTTAGAAGAAATACATAATCTCCTAATTTAAAATTTATAGGATTAACATTTCTGTCATAATATTACTTAGATTTTTCTTTGGACGAGACCTGGTTATCATAGGCAAATTTTTTGAATGCCATTAAGTCTAGCTACTAATTCTGTTATGTAACCTTAAATGTGGGAGCTAAATCACCTTCCCGTAAAGGATCGCAAGAAGGGAGTCTAGCTAAACGACTAAAAATGATTTCGTAAGGAGTATGTTTAGTACTTTCGTGGACACTAGTTTTATAACTAAGCATAGCTATATCGAGCCACTGATCCCATTCATTACACAGGTTTACAAATTAAAAACTTTTTTTGCCAATCGAACAAAACATTTTTTTTCGATTAGTAGGTATTTTCTGAGTATGAAAATCATAGTTTTAGTTTTTTCCCCTCGGGTAGTTTTTTTGTAGCTTCAAATTTTGTATTTAGGGCAAAATTTCTGAAGCGGACCCCTACCCCAAAAAAAAAGTTCTGGGATTGACTTGATATTTTGGTAATTTGTTGTCCTCTATAAGAGTGATAAATTCCCAAAATATTGGTACACTTTAAAAAAAATTGTAAAAAGTAGAGGGGGTAAAAGTTTTAGATTTTAGAAAACATTGACATTTTCAAATCACTATAAGACGGATAAAACTTTATGGATTTTCATTTATGACGAACGGATTTTGAAGTATTTTTCATGTATTTTCTGATGCATATAAGAAAATTTTCAAAAAAAAAATTTTAACAACTTTTTTTTCAAAAATAATTTTGATTTTTGACCACAACAAACAGTAGAAAATATTTAGGTTTCAAATTTTTTATTGATATAGCTTATTCCATTAAGAAACTTTTGAGCCCTTGTGGACCTTGATTAAATTAAAAATGAAAATTTTACACCACATTTAGTGAACAAAACTACGTTGCCATTTTTAGTATACTTTTCAATATTTGCAGCAAACATGCAAATAGTAAAATTAAGTTAAGTGCTAAAGTTACTAAAATCACACATCAAGAAATTCTAGAGTTGATCAATTCGAATTCAATGTCAAATATCAAAATTTCAAAATGGTGGATCGAAAATGGCAAACAAGTTTTTCTAAGCTATCAATAAAAAATTTAAAACCTAAATATTTTCTACTGTTTGTTGTGGAAAAAATTATCAAAAGTTAGTCAAGTGTCTAAAAATCATCAAAATTTCCATGAAATTTGAATATTGAATATTACGTATCCATATATTCAACTGCTGCAGATTAGTGAGTACTCAGAAACGATGGTAAGGCAATAATCCTAGATCCCGATCAACGAAAAACATATGTACACAAAATTACTGATTCAGTATCAGCACGAGCGAGTACAGCATGGGTTCACTGAGGCGGTGGTGAACGAGTAACGCCAAAAATGTTGGATTCTAAAGCTTAGACCTACAGTAAAGAAGGTTATATCACGATGTCAAATATACCGGATCAAAAAGGCTCAACCTCAAGTGCCCCTTATGGGGAACTTACCTGAAGCTCGGATGAATATTAAAGAGAGACCGTTTACTAGTTGTGGACTCGATTATTTTGGACCTATGATGGCTACATTTGGGCGGAATCATGTAAAACGAAGGAGAGTTCTCTTTACCTGTCTGACGGTCAGAGCTGTCCACATTGAAGTTGCACATTCACTCTCGACAGACTCAACTATCATGGCAATTAGACGTATGTGTGCTCGTCGAGGTATACCCACTGAAATTTATTGCGATAATGGTAGGAATCTAAGAGAGACCGAAACCGAATTACGAAAAGCAATGTTGGAAAAAGATAATAAGAGGATAGAGGACCACGCAGTGGTAACGCTCCGACGAAAACATAATTAGTCAGCGGAAAAACCGACGAGAAACTGTATTGTCCAAAACAATTTTAAAATTTAAAAAAAAAATTTAAATTTAAAATTTAAATTTAAAAAATTTAAATTTAAATTTAAATTTAAATTTAAATTTAAATTTAAAAAAATTTAAAAATTGTTTTTATTTTATAAGTGTAGCCATCGTTGAATCAAATTAAATAAACTAAGGTCTATAAATAAAAACTGCAGTTTTAAACGACTTGACAATGTCCATGAGTGGATACCAAACTATCTCCAACAGCAGAAATATTTTAAATCTTTTCAATGAAGAAGTTGTTGAAAATTTCGTAGACAATACATGGAACAAAATGTGGAACAAATTCCTTACTTTCGGTACAGTAAGTGTTGGAATATTTGCAATTCTCACCATTTTTCAACTACTGAAATCAGTAGTTAACACTTTAGTTCATGGTTACACCCTTCATTCAATTTATGGTTGGTCCATACGTCTACTGGGATCCATGTGTGGATCTGTAGCTAATCCCTTGGTTCATCTGGGGACTCAAACATCTCCAAAACCTGAGGATGTCCAATTACAAGAAGTTTCATCTCATAAGACTTTAGAACAGGCCTCAACAGCAGAAGCTCCATCATCACCACCAATTTATCCGACAAATGAAGTACAACAACACAGAGGATACTTCAATCTTCAGTGACCATTTTATTATGGAAATTTAATCTCAGGATACGAAACCTACCTCAAAACCTTTCATACGCAACAATATTTGTAATTGTAAATCTTTTGATGGTCACTTTTCGTCGTTCATCCTTAAGTAACCATTTTACGTCCAGGGTGTGACGTTCCCCACTAATACTGATAATAATGAACCATACTATTCCTAAATAAATGACGTTATTTTCATACCTTGTCGCGTCTTCTTGCCAACTCTAAACAAATTGTATACACATAGATAGTTTTAAATTTAACAAAAGACAGCGAAATGATAGCTTTAAGTGTATTTACTTCAAAACTTTCATTTTTCAAAGATTGTAAAAACTTTCAAATCCTAAAGCCCAAAAATCAATAATTGTAAATCAAAGATATACAATGAAAAAAATTGCATTTAAGGTCGTCCCGTCGATACCTTCCACAAACAATAGTACACATTTTCGTAATCTTGCGTAAATATCAAAATCGTCCCGACACCAGTGCACTCTCACACACAAACAATACAAATAATATGAAACAATAGAGTATGTGTCTATAGTCTACGTAAATTCCCAAATTCCTGAAACTTTACTATTCTATTAATTTTTATTATTTTATAAGTTCTACAGTTATTATTAAAAATTTAAGTTTTAAACTATATGTATTTTATTGTTAAAATTAGTTAAAGCATGAAGTATGAAAATAAGTGAGATAAAAATATAAGTGTTAAATAAGAATTATTTATATTCAATAATTTTAATTAACTAACCTCAAAATTATTTCAACTTCTTCAAATATTAATTAATTATATACAAAATTATTGGGTATAGTTATTTATAAATAACACAGGCCTAAAAAAATTTAAAATTTTGTCAGACCCAGAAACGGGATATGTCATTTTCGATGTAATTTATCACCCTGAATCCAAAAATTACAGTTAAATTGCTCTATCACGTCAGGATTCTGAGATATTCTAACCTAAAAGAGTGAAAAAGGCAATTTTTGGCAACATTCGACTCTCAATAAAATCTACAAATAAATTTTTTATCATTAGAACAAATTTTAAAAGAAAGTACAATTAATCACCTTTCAAAATATTCTACACCCAATCCGATCCGACTATTTTCACTATGATACAACAATTTAAAGTTTCGGTTACAAGACCTAAAAACTGAGAAAAGGAAAAATAGAATAATTGGAATGTACTTTAACTTAAGCATCTGCTTCTTAATATTTTGGGACCGTTGATTAGAAAAACGATGTTGGATTTTGAAATTCAAAATGGCGGATCTAATATGGCGGCTGTCAAAATAAAAAATTGATCGAATTCGCTTGAAACTTTTTACTCAGGGGTTTTTGAGGTCGCTAATTACGAATCCGATGTCAGATTTTCGACATTCAAAATGGCGGATCAAATAAGGTATTTAGTTTTAGTAAAGAAAATTAAATGTTTTATTTTTCTTTGTGAACATTTACACATTTTTCTTCAAAGGATCTTCGTATAGTTGGTTTTGTTTTTAAAATGTAATACAGAATCACCCCTTTGTTTATTTCCGGACCTGTAAAATATCTTTTCTCAATTTAGACATCGATAGGCGTGGAAATTATTTTTTTAAGCAATCAAAAGACTTTTCCTTTTTGCCAAGTCCTTTTACAAATTGCTTCATGATTTCTAAGTGAATATGAAGAGCTGGTAGTAAAATTTTCTTTTCCTCAACAAGACTAATATTAATCTCTTTTTTATCCAACTTTCAATTCCTATCGAACTGTCTATTCTTGCACTGTGAGAAATATTTACTGGAATTTTATCCCTATTTGTGTAACTATAAACTTTTGTTGTTAGAATTAACATGTTTCTCTCTTTCAAACTAAATGCCAACAATTTTCGAATAACAACAATAAAACAAAAACTTCAAATTTCTTCGATTTTCGTTTTTAATATCTTTTTTGTGCAGTTTTTGTTTCAGGAAAAAGATAACAAAAAACGAAAGTCGAAAAAATTTAAGGTTTCTTTAAAACAATTGAATGAGTATATGTAGAGTTTTCTTCTGTTTATCATATGACAGGATTTCTAAATGTATTGTATTTTCGTAGCTCTCTTAAAAGTTGTCATTCTACAAAGGATCGACTGATAGTGCTTCTTGAAATCTTCCAAGTCATTCGATTTGTTCAAAATGGCTTTAAGAATGCCATGTGAAGATAAAATAAATTATTTTTGTTACATATGGGTAAGAATTCCTGAAGTGGCCCCTTACTTTCTTTTGGTTAATGACCATAAATGATACTTACATATTTGGATAGTCCATGATGTCACTAATATGACCTCCAAACGATTTTTCAAAATTTTAATTTTTGTAATTTTTATAAACAATTAAACTTTTTTGCACCGTTTTAGAAAAAATTTAATTTCTCGAAATTGGCTGCACCGATTTTAATGAAACGTGTATCGTTAGAAAGATTAGAAAATTTACTATCGAGAAAAAATATAATATGAATAAACAGTTTAATTTATTTAAACAAATTATATTTTTTATTTTTATTGTTATAAATAAACAATGTTCGCAATCGATTTTGGTCACTTTTTTATAGCATCATAAAGAGGGACTTTTCATGATTCCATAGCAAAAATAAAAAACCGGAACTCTCTAAAAGTTTAGAAGTTCTATCACTTTTAGTCTCGCCGTGCGCGAGCTTTCTTGATATATAATGCTCAGGGTGCGGTGCGACGCGGGCTCTTGCCCGCCTGACGAATGCCTTTACCATGAAAGAGTTTCTAAACACAATATTCAATTTAAAAAACAGTTGCTTTATGAAATTAATATTTATATTATGCTATTAATAATATTATTATTTATGTTATGCTGTTAACAATATTATTATTTAATAATTATATACTAGTAATAAAATATGTTTTGACCAAAAATGTATACGCACTGAAGAAAAATTTCGCCTTTTTTATTTGTAAACAAAACACTTTCGACAATCGCCTGCTCATTCCTATGAAAGAAAATTTTTGTTTTGACAACATACCTATTTCTTTCCGCACGCACACATAATTGTTTTAGTCCGTGGTTGCTTTGAACAGTATTTTTATAGTTTTAAATTAATTATTTTACTTTTTCGCGAATGACTTGAATTAAAAAAATATCTTAAAATATGCCACAAAAAACTTATTGCTGCAATCCGCTGAAAAAAGAGAAGCATAAGTCAGTTTCTCAGAATCTTGTGAAAGTGGGTTATTCGTGGAATTATAAATTCAAAAATTTAATTGGAAAATTTATTTGTCTCTCGTGCAAAGCATTTATTAATTACAGATTAAAGGAAAGTGTGCAATTTGATGGCGATATTGTGAAATCTTTTGATCAGAAAAAAGTCGATTATAGTGAAATGCAAACAGATAATGACAATTTACGTCTCGATCCGTCTTTTGTTTGCACTAAAGTTGATGATGATTTGAGAAAGCGCAAGTTAAACACCTTTCTAATAGACAATGACCAACCACCTATCAAAAAAAGCCTTTCAAAATTATCAAAAGCGGAGAAACAAAAATTTCAGGGATCTATAGATAAAATAACTTCTGGGTTTTTGAGAAAGCCAAACAGTTCTTCGATTGTCAATAATTCGATTAATGAAAGTTGGATAACAAATTTAAAGGAAGAATTAAAAAAAACCACTAGAAATGAAAAAAATATCAGTTCTAACCAGAATCCCTTATTGGACATTAATTGATGGAAAACGCATTTGGACCAGGAAAAAAATCAGAGCAGAATTTAATGTTTCTCGTCGAATGGTGCGTCAAGCGATTAAATTGCGTGCAGAATTTGGACCAGGATCTCATCCTAAATCAAAGAAAGGTCGCTTTACGAAACCAGAAACGGTAGAATTGGTAAAACAATTCTATTTGTCAGATGAAATAAGTCGAATGATGCCCGGCATTAAGGATTATGTTTCGGTAGTTAACGAAGATGGACACCGGAACCAAGAACAAAAAAGGTTTTTATCATTTTTTCTTATAAATATCGAACTAGAAAATGACAACTCGATATAGAACTATTTTCTACCTGTTACAAATTTTTAAGTTATTTAATTAATGTAACAAGTCGATTACTTGAATCGAATAAAATTTTAATTGATTGTTCTTTAGATCCATTAGAATTTGTGTTTCTTAAAAAATTTAATTGATTAAAATTTAAATTATTTAAAGTTGGAATTCATTAAAGTTTAATTGATTTAAATATAATTGAAATTAATTAGTTCATTATTAATTAAATAGTCTTTAACGTCCGAGATACTAAATAAATAAGTCAAATTAATGAAAACGAAAACATTCGGACAAAGTAACAAATTTTATTTACTCCAACGTTTCGAAATCAAATCGATTTCCTCTTCAGGGAGTCTATTCAAAAAATATATACAAAATTAAAAAATAATAAAAACTATTTTAACAATAAATAAAAATAAATAAAGTACATATTCAAAAAAAAATTATCTTACAAAAAAAAATAATAATTAAATAAACGAAGACTTAAAATTTAAACCCTGACGATGGAGTAGGGTCTGGAGTCAGAAAATAATAAAAATTGAATTAGAAAAAATCAAAAATAAAAATAGAAATAAATACAAATTAGAAAAATTAGAAATAAAATAAGTAAATAATAAATAAACTCAAAGAAGAAACAATAAAAAATAAATAAAAAAAAATTTTTTGAAAAATCAATAACAATTTTTATATAAAGAATAAGTGAAAAGAAATAAAAAAATACAATTAATACTAGCGAAGTTACAACGTAAAGGACACGAATTCACAAAGTCATATCGTGATTTATTAAATGATATGATTTGCAAAGATTCCGAATCGAAATGCTTTTTATTACAATTTGACAAGTGCCCCGGTAAAGAAGTGATGGAAAAAAATCTTTCTGATCTTTTCAAAAGTCTTGGAATTCCCACCATTGAATTTAATCAGTGGACTTCAACCGACAGGTAAAAATTTTCAAATTTATTATTGAATAAATAATAAATTTATAATTATTATTGAATAAATAATAAATTTATAATTATTTTTAAGGTGTCAATTTAAAATTAAGAAGAAAAGTGCACGTAATTTTGCAAAGATTTTAGCTAATGACTTGTCAGCTTTACTCACGCATGATTTTATAGCAAAAAATCAAGCTTCGTATTTTACGACAATTAAAGAAAATGTTGAGGAGGGAGTTTTCATTGTGAGTCTAGATTTTGCTGAAAATTTTACTTGCAAGATTCAGGATTCCGTTCAATCTAGTTACTGGTCTAATGTCCAAGTTACTCTTCATCCATATGTAATTTATTATCGTGAAAATAATAAATTAAAACATTTAAATTTCGTTGCGGTATCGGAAAATTTACAGCACGATCATTGTTCCGTTCATTTGTTCAATGAAAAAATGATTGCTTTAAAAAAAAAATTGGTAGTGAAAAAATAAAAAAAATTGTGTATTTTTCTGACGGTTGTGCTGCTCCATATAAAAATAAATATAATTTTGCCAATTCACTTGCACATGAAGATGACTTCAGTATAAAAGCGGAGTGGAATTTCTTTGCAACCGGTCATGGAAAAGGAGCGTGTGACGGTATTGGAGGTACCGTCAAAAGACATGTTTACAAAGCAAGTTTGCAAAGAGTCAATAGAGAAACAATTAATTCTGCAAAAGCATTTAAAAAATGGGCAGAAACTGCGTTTAAAAAAATTGATTTCGTCTACTGCAGTAAAAGAGAACATAACTGTCGAGAAAAGAAATTACAAGCGCGATATTCACATGCGAAAACAATTACACACACAAGAAACAATCATTATTACGCGCCATTAAGTAGTAATGAAATTATGTGCAAATTTTATTCCGACGATGTGAACAATGTTATTGAAAAGTTTTGAAAATTTAACAGTTATAAATAATAACAAAGCCGCCACTGGATCGGTAATTGACACAGAATAATAAAAGTTAATATTATAAAGTATATTGATTAATTAAGAAATTAGTTACTATTTATAACAAAATATACCAGGTTTCATCTAGATCTCGAAATATAAAAAAACATAATGTGATATTAATCAAAACTAGTTAAAAATTTAATGATCTTATTTAGTTGTAAGAAGACAATATTATATTCATAAAAAATTGAATTTTATAAGACAAATGTCCTAAGTGAATTAACCTTTGTAAAAAAAATTTTTTTTATGAAAATAAATCTATATTTCTTTTCAGGCATTTTATATTAATTAATAAAATAAAAATTTTACATAATATTTAGATTTTTGAATTTTTATTATTACTGTTTATTTTATTAATAATAATATTATTATTAATAGCATAATATAAATATTAATTTCATAAAGCAACTGTTTTTTAAATTAAATATTGTGTTTAGAAACTCTTTCATGGTAAAGGCATTCGTCAGGCGGGCGAGATCCCGCGTCGCACCGCACCGTGAGCATTAGATATCAAGAAAGCTCGCGCACGGCGAGACTAAAAGTGATAGAACTTCTAAACTTTTAGAGAGTTCCGGTTTTTTATTTTTGCTATGGAATCATGAAAATATCTCTTAAATCACTCGTAAAAAGGTTAAAAAATAAGAGACCAAGCACTGATCCCTGATTCCAATATTTTATTCCAATATTTCCCCAATAGGAAAATTCTCCATTCTGGCCCACACCAGCCTGCATTCTCCCAGATAGATGTGAAGCAAATCATCTTAAGACAGAATTTGACAAACGAAAAGATTAAAGTTTCAAGAGCAAAAGAGTATGAGGTACCATGTCATAGGCCTTACTGAAATCAAAGAAAACCATTATTGTAACCATCTTTTGATCAATTACTTTACATACATCATGCGTTACTGTAACCAAAAGACTTGTGTGACGAAAACCTTTCGTTAATTAGACTGAAAAGAACTTAAGTCATCATAAGACTCAATATAATCAGTCAACTGATAATGTACCATCTTCTCTTGCACTTATTGATAGTCCATCAATCCCTTGTGCTTCAGTTTTAATACTGCTAAAAGTCTTAAACAATTTAGAAGGACATATGTTTTTTAAATAAAAAAGAGTGTTATCGAAATCATAATTATGAACTACATTGAAAAGAAAAGAGGGTGTAATATTGAAGGACGAGTTTCCAGAAACACATAGAAAATAATCATTAATTTCATTAATATTGAAAATAAGTAAAGAATCCAACCACCCCTTTTACCTGATCTAGGTTAGCCATGTTTCACTAGGTGAAATTATATCATACGAGTTCGCTAACAAATGAGAACGTAGGAGATTAATATTTGACCTAAGTGAATTAATATTTATATGACAAAGTAAAGATCGATAAAAATTTTGACCAGAAGTAGCAGTAACAACCATTGATACAATCCCAGATGTAGAAGGCTGAGTAAATACTGAAGATAGTCATTCCTTCAATATATTCAATTCTAAATAGGATCCTCCTTATCCTGACGTCGTACAAAAATCGTGCCCTCTTTATGCCAAACATACTTATAGTGCAGCTGTTTACACCTATTTCTAGTTTGTTTTAGGAGACTATAAACACGTGATTTCTCTAACTGTGGGCAAATTTCAGTTAAAAAATGTTGTTTTTTGTTCTTCATGGAGAGAATGAAATCATTTTTTAGTCTACCAAAAGATAAACGAACCAATGTACTCCGATGTCTCCCACTCCGATGTCATCCATCATTGGAAACATTAGAACTATTTGTTGACATCTTATTAACCGTACGAGAAAGGTGTACGAGATGATCCCCTGGGGCAAGATGATCCTTTCGAACTTTGGAGAGCCTATTAGCGTTACCGTTCAGGTAAAAACGGTAATACGTTGCTAATGACATACCTATAAATCAGTCAAAATGTCATGATAACACACATCATTTAAAAAATTTTATTGGAAAAAATTAAAATTTCATAGTTTTGATCTAAGGGAAGCTGAACTTTGAACTTAGGTAACTTTTGTTGTAGAAGGTGGAATTCAAAGTTCCTTGTACTGATAGCTTCAGTATATCTTCAATTAAGTCTTCTGATTGTTACTTTGGACTACCAAAGCTTGTATGATAAGTTACAAACAAATTAAAAATTAGTGTCATTTGGGGCAACATGATCCCTCAATGGGTGTACAAGATAATCCCCCTGATTCCCATGTATTTTATATCACCTTAAACTGAATTTTTTTAGTATTAATAAAAAATTTAATTTTTCACGCTTCTTATATGTTTTTGTTATGAAAACTAACTTATTTAATACAAAAAGTTGAAATCCACATCTAGTATATAAATTTTCTTGATGCAGAAAATGACACGTAAGTATAAAATAGGAAAACGAATCTTGGTGAGTGTTCAAAAGCATTTGTGGCCTAAATAATGTATATTTAATATTGATACACGTTATTCCTTTAATTTAGTCTCTTTTTCCAATAATTGAGCTAAGATAAACCTACGGATCATCTTGCCCATACCAGGGGGATCATCTTGGACACCCCGGTGTCCAAGATTATCTTTTTTTAAGGTTATAGAAAAATTAAATTTACTTGTAAAATATTAATTAGCTGCATATATTTCTAATCAGGAAAGTTAGATAGATTAATTATCTACTAGTTCGTCCAAAAAGAACTCGAAAATGGTGTTTTTCTTTGAATAATGGTCATTCTCCCTTAGGGGGATCATCTCGTACACCTTTCCCCTACTCATTTAAGCAGCACTTAATTCAACTTTTAACTCCGGTAAACCAGCAATAATCATCCAATCTTCACACTACTTTATTTCTGCCGTTATCAATCGTTGGTTAATTGTACTTTGTTCATCTTTAATAGTCATTACGATTAAGGTACAAAAGATGCAAACCCTAATAACATGGAATATTCCATTCACATTCCTGGAATTTTTCATTAAAACATCGGGAATATTCCATTCATATTCTAAAAAATACTAAAATGTTCTACCTTTAGAATATTCCATTTGAATATTGAGAAAATGTTCCATTAGAATATTTCATTGGAATATTCGTGGAATGATACACTTAAATATTGTTGGAATATTCCATTGGAATATAATAGGAATATCCCACTTGAATATTAGAGGAATATTTCATCGGAATATGTAATAAATATTTAATTGAAACATGGCACAGTGGTCGGAGAGACCCTATTTAATGCAAAAAATTAGAAAGACTGCAACGAAATTTTAGGATATTTTTAATTTCGTCATACTTAATGAGAATATATCATAAAATTTAAAATTTGACAGTTGACAGCTGTCAAAGTAACTATCAATTTTATTAAAAATGAGTAAATCTGCACAAAAATAACTTGTAACATGTTTTGAGACCTTCTGAATCCAAATTTTATGTCTAATTTAAATTTGATAGTTGACAGCTGTCAAAGTGACTGTCAATTTTTTAAAAAATGAGTAAATCTACATACAAATTTTATCTATAAGATTTTTAGGCTTACTGATCTCGAATTTCACGTAAAATTTATAATTTGACAGTTGACAGTTGTCAAAGTGATTGTCAATTTTATCAAAAATGAGTAAATATGCACAAAAATAACTTCTATTTGGTTTTGAGACCTCCTGAAACCAAATTTTATGTCAAATTTAAGATGTGATAGTTGACAGCTGTCAAATTGACTGTCAGTTTTATAACAAATGAGTAAATCTACATAAAAATTTTACCTATAAGATTTTTAGACTCACGTGTCTCGAATTTTCGGTAAAATTTTTAATTTGACAGTTGACATCTCTCAAAGTGACTGTCAGCTTTATGAAAAATGAGAAAATGTTTATAAATATAACTATTACATTTGCAGACTGAGTAGTCACAATATTGATATCGAACTTAAACTTTGACAGTTACCTTCTATCACTGTATATGTCATAATATAAAAATATGTTTATTTATTAGAATTAATTATTTGAAGAGAATTTCTTTTTAAAAATAAATTAACAATTAAAATGGAAGAAAGTAATTTAATAATAACATATTTCTTTAGGACTAAAATGTAAGAAATTATTTTCATATTACTTTCTATTTTTTAGATTCATCAACAGATATATGAAAAACCTGTAAATACCAAATTTCGTAGAAACTAAACAATTTTTAAAAAAATTTGATGCCATATTGGAACCGACATTTTAAAATTTTGAATATTAATTTCACATTTATTAAGACACACAATAAAAAACACTCGTAAAAAATGCCTACCATGAATTAATTGAATATTTAATGTTATAATCCACTTTTTGTCATTTTGAACCACTGTTGTAATCGGACTCATGAAACAAAAATGTCAAAAAAAAAATTTTGCGCAAGTTTGCGCAGCTGTTTTATTTGTAGGTCATTAAAAGATACTTTAGACTACTCTTGTAAAAAGAATTAGAATCGTACTCGGTCGTACTTTTTTTGTATACCTTTTTAAAAAAAATTATTCAAATAAAAAGCTATATTATAAAGCAATTGATATTTTATTAACAAATTTTTTTTAGTTATAATTATTCGAGAAAACATCTTTTTTGAGCTTGAGAAATGACATAAAATCGTTAAACATTTTTAATATTGACTCCTGGAATACGAAAACTTGTTAAGAAAACTCATATTATAAATGGTAAAAAATTCCACTTATAAAAACCGCTTTCTAAACATATATATATATCGCCTTTCCCAATCAATTTCATTGAAAAACCGATCAGTTTTAAAATCTAGGGACACTTATGAGTAATAATCGCTTTATCTAATTTAATTTAACGCAATTTAAAAATTACCATTTTTCGCATAAAATAGTGTACCTCCGACCACTGTGCATGGTACGAATATTGTTATGAAATTAGGAAAGACTATTCCATATTAATAATGTGGGATTATTTAGTCGAAATATTATTTCTTTTTGTTTTAAAATATTATCATATTTAAAAGTAATATATTTTTTGTAAGCGTTTTTCACAGATGTTTGAAATAATCTGTGACAAATTTTTGCCACCAATTAATCCACATGCAGTAACCTATTATAAATAACAATAACATATCTTCAATGAATATAAAAAAATTCGATTCGCAAAAGTTCTCAGGCATGGCTTGTGGTGATTAAACAGATATATCATCTATCCGTATATTCATCAGTCGTATAGCAATTAACATTTCGTTTATTTTGTTCAGTAACAATTTTTGAAATTCCAAACCAATATATAATTTATAAATCATAATCAAAATTTTTTAAACATTATCTCATTTAATATGACAATTTATTTTTATTAAATGTTTATTTTAAGTCACCTGAATTTTCGTCTTGCAAGGTCATACTCGAAAGCCTTTTTTCAAGATTTGGCTTCTTTGGCATTTTTTTAAATGCTCTTTTCGCTTCCTTTTTACTGACTTTTTTATCTCTGCGTTTTTACTAATGTTTTCCCGCTTGAGCATATTCGAAAGATTTTTTTTGCAAATTAGCGTCTATGTATTTTTTGGCGTAGTTACCGGCAATTTTTCTTCACCCACATATTTTTCTTTATTCTTTGTGTTCTTTGATTTTTTACTTTTATGTTCACATTCTAAAATAATTTTTAAAAACGGGTTTTTAATAGTTCAAAGGACTATTTTTTAAAACCATTTTTTGAAAATGAAAAAAATTATATTCGTAAAAATTATATAACCTAAGTTATTCTGTCTTTCCTTTTCTTCGATTTCCTCTATCTCCGACGGGCGTTTGAAACACGATAATGGAAATTTAACAGTTTTAATGTTCTTAATCGGTATTATTCTTTTTAATTCCTGATTCTCCTAAAAAATGTTAGATACAAAAAAATTATTTATTTATTTTAGTTGTTTATTTTTTAATAATTTTTATTATTTATTTTTTGAATGCCTGTAAATTTTCAGTTTGCGTTTTATTATCATTAGTCGAAAAATATGAATTTTCATTCATCATTGAATTTGGAACTTCAGGAAAAAAAGCAGGCTTCTCTAATTCCTTGTCATTTTTCTTCGACAGGTTTTTATTGTGTACAGGGGTTAAGCTATGTGTAGCTCTCAGTTTTCGAGTTCGTTTCAAAAAGTCGGATTCGTAATGACTTCAGATAATTTTTCTTTTGCTTTATTATAGTCACCTATGTATTAAGCTTTTATTATTTATTACTTTATTTAAATGATTTTCATATTATATAACACATTTCAAACCAAAATAAAACGTAATTCTATACTATAAGATATTCTTACTTGTTTGATATTTAATAGCTTTAACTATTTTAGTCGACCAAGAATTTTCATAATCCTTCAGCTTAATCAGAGTAGTATGAAATTTAAGTTTATCTTCTTCGGTAGGTATATAACAATAAAATGTGCTATCTTCACATTCACTGATTAATTTCGTTGCGACCAATCACACCTGTCTTGAAGGAAAAAAAGTTCGTCCCCGATGACTAAAGATAATAGTTGTATATTATAAATCTTCGGGCCTTAAATAAACAGAATTTGTTTGATAGAAAATCTTATCTGATCCTCCTGCACTATTTTTTATGGGTTGAATAATGATTTAATTCATTATAAAAACGCTTTATTATGATATAAAAATTAATTCAACATTAATGTTTTCCATATTTTTATTAGTAACTCATAATTTTTGCTTAAATATTTAAGAGATTTTACCCTTAAAGTACAGACTTCAAAAACTTATGTTCTATACATATAGATGTTCGATTTGTACCCTGCAATACTTTGATATTTTATATCTATGTCTCAAATTGATGAAATTTCGTCGATTTTTTTATCGATAGGAAATGACAATGACATGTTATAAGAATAAAACGCATTTGAACAAAACATCGGGGCGATCAGTACTCAGTGTGTACTTTAAGGGTTAATTATAATTAAAAAAGAAAGTATTATTTAATGTGGGTTAGAAAAAATTGGCAATGTCAAGCTAAAGATTTCATTTAATTTTTATTTGTTTTGACGTTTAAGAAAGGTTAATTGTGAGCCCAGTTAGCCTTCAACCAGAAATCAAATTCTGCTAGGGCAAAGTCAGGAAATTTCCACACGGGTTTAAAAATGTCTAATTATCACAAGTTAAATCACGCGTTTAGTCATGATGAAAATAGAAAGAAAGTTTGTGCTTTATTCGGAAGAAAAATTGTGTATAAGGGCGGTAATTTGAAGAGTTTTTTCATCACAGAAAATCAAGAGAATTTGATTAAATGTTTTGTAAACAAAAGTTTTTCTTTAAACAATTTAAAATTTCCATCGAGTATGTGCGTCAATTTGTGAAGAATATTATATGAACATAATAATGGTAACTCGAAGCGACCATTTAAAAATATGCCGAATTTTAAGGAAAATGTTCGATTAGAAAAAGATCTTAGAAGCGCAATACGAAATACAATTGGCGATCTTCTGTGCGATTTCATCATTTGTAAAACTGCGAAGTCAAAAAATAATTCTTCCATGAATACCAACAAATCTTTAAAAGTAGGTGAATCTCTTAATTTATCTAACATTCCCAACAATCATCAAGATCCTCATGCACTAAAGTCATGTCAATCAACCGAAAAAAAATCAAATCCAATGGTCGTAGAAAAAGTTTGCTCTTAATGCGAGAATCTGGAAGAAAAGATACAATTGCTTCCAAAAAACCAAAAACAACAGATTGTATCTTCAATACTGAAAAAAGATTTTGACGCCGCATCTACTTCATCAAAAAGTTTCGAGGTTTGTACCGCTGGACGTAAAAGAAAATTGTTTGTGAAGAATAAAAAAAATTCAGTATTTTTTGATGAACAGTGTTTGGATAATTTTAAAAATCAGACAGGTATTTCTAATAAAACAATGAAAAATTTTGGAAACTTTATACGGACAAAAGCTGGTCGAAAATCTTTGCCTAAAGGTTTTTCCAATCATCTGGTAAAAAGGACTTCATCCTTGAGCGATTACTATTAATCCAAAGAGCTGTTGTTTGACGTTGGAGAGGCACATGAAAAAACAAAGGAAAAGAATATAAGGCCAGTTGTTTATGCTGATGCCGAGACATTAGTTGCAAAAATTATAGAAGACAGAGGTTTAATTGGTTATAATCACGTTATCAAACTTATGGCTGATAGTGGTCAAAACTTTCTAAAAATTTCTATGTCAATTTTTGAGACCTGTTCGATGGATGATAATGCTGAAAACGAAAACGAAAATATAAATTCAACTAAGAAACGGAAGACTTATGCTGAAGGAGGTTCTCTTGGTGGTGAAATTAAAACGACAAGTAAGTTGATATTATTATGTATTGTTCCAGACGTGAAAGAAACTTACGAAAATTTCGAAATTCTATTTAATTTAACTAAGATCAATAATATTTCATTCAAATTCGTTGCTGATTTCAAAGTTTTATTGATTGTGAACGGACAGCAAACAGCTACCGCATCTTACCCGTGTCCTTATTGTTTCATAACCTTGAAGAATTTGAAAGGTAAGGAAGATTTGATCAATACCGAAAAAAATTTTGCGCTAAAAACTTATGGGGATTTAAAAAGAGACTTTTTGAAATTCAAATCATTAGGTTCTAACAAAGAACGCAAAATTATGTAACAACACAGTCAATAAACCTCTTTTTGAAAAAAGTGACGATGTTTTTGTTAAGAAATGTGTTGTACCGGAATTGCACATATTGCAAGGTTTGGTGAACCATTTATTTTGGGATGGTTTGATGCCAATTTTGGGTGAGGAAAAAGCTTTGTTGTGGCCCATGTCGATTAACTGTGTAGCAAAAAATTACCATAGCAAGATATTTGAAGGAAATACTTGCAGAAATCTTCTGAAACATGCTGATTTATTGGAAAATCAAGAAATTTGCAAGCATGTTAGAGGTCCGATAGTTGTTGCCCCTTTCATATCATCGTTCAAGGTCATCGATAAGATTGTGAAGAGTTGTTTCTCAATTAAAATAGTTGGATCAAATGTAAGAGATTTAGTGATTGATTTGAAAAAAGCCTTAAGAGCTTTGGACAATGTTTCGGAAACATTAAAAGTACACGTTGCAGTAAATCACATAGAACAAGGGATAAACTTCTTGGAAAACAATGATGGATTAGGATTGTGGTCTAAGCAAGCAGGCGAGTCAGTACACAGGGAGTTTAAAATTTACTGGTCGAGGTATGAAATAAAAAATGTTAAAGAAGTCGTATATCGAACGATTAAAAAAAGCTGTTGTTGATTTTTCGTCAAAACATGTGTAATTTGAATTTGGTTACATTATGTTCACTATTGTAGTTTTAAGCTGTTGAATATTAAATTATGTTTATGAAAGTTTAAATAGTAAATTATTATTCCTTTGCCCATCTTAACATTTGTAAGAAACGTTGACTCATCAAAAAATAATTTTGTTATTGTAATGAATTAAATGAACATTCAACCCATGAAAAATAGTACAGGAGGATCACATACAATTTTCTAACAACCAAATTCTGTTTATTTTGATACACGTCAATGATGGCATTGACGGAAGATTATGAGGGTTATGGAAGAGTCAATTCTCTGTCCAAGAAATGTACACAACCATCACTATCTCATAATTTCCTGACTTTGGCTGAGCCCACAACCGCATGTCTTGTAAAGGCCTTTCATCTTTACCTTTTTTTCTCTTTTCGCCAAATTAAACATAGATTTTGACGTAATGTGAGGCCATTATTTATCCACTTTTTGACCTATAGGTCAAGTTAGACATAGATTTTGACGTAATGTGAGGCCCTTATTTATCTTCCTTTTCAACCTATAGGTCAAAAAATAGGTCAAATTAGACATAGATTTCGACGTAATGTGAGGCCCTTATTTATCTTCCTTTTTAACCTATAGGTCAAAAAATAGGTCAAATTAGACATAGATTTTGACGTAATGTGAGTCCATTATTTATCTTCTTTTGACCTATAGGTATAAAAATAGGTCAAATTAGACATATATTTTGACGTAATGTGAGGCCCTTATTTATCTTCCTTTTTAACCTATAGGTGGTGTGTGAATGCTTAATTTGAGTGTGGGTTATGTTACTTAAGGATGATTATTAAGTTACAATTAAGTTTTATTAATTATAACCATTTTTCAATGACAGGCATGTCATCGGGTTCGTTAAACAGTGGAGAATTTACAGTACTAGCACCTAAACTTAATATCAAAAAGCTACCATGGTGAATCGTTTGAGGGAAATGCCTGCACCCAGCTGAAAAAGTTCTATAGAATTTCACTAGAATCATTCTATAGAATCATTCTATATAAATTCTAGAGAATATTCTATAGAATTTTAATAGAATGATTCTATAGAATTTCTACGTAAATTCTACTAAATTTTAGTGGTTTTTAATTAGAAGGAATATAAATTTCGTAAAATAATTTTTTTAACATTATAGTTATGTATGGTAACGAAGTTCAATTAATTTTATATATTTAAAGGATATACCCAGCTGAAAAAGTTCTATAGAATTTCACTAGAATCATTCTATAGAATCATTCTATATAAATTCTAGAGAATATTCTATAGAATTTCAATAGAATGATTCTATAGAATTTCTACGTGAATTCTACTAAATTTTAGTGGTTTTTAATTAGAAGGAATATAAATTTCGTGAAATAATTTTTTTAACATTATAGTTATGTATGGTTACGAAGTTCAATGAATTTTATATATTTAAAGGATATAACCAATTATTTTGGCCTAAAATTTGTTGAAAAATATTATTTCACAAATTTAAAGTTTTTCTAATTAAAAATCACTAAAATTTAATAATATTTATGTAGAAATTCTATAGAATCATTCTAGTGAAATTCTATAGAATATTCACTAGAATTCATATAGAACGATTCTATAGAATGATTCTAGTGAAATTCTATAGAATTTTTTCAGCTGGGTTTAAAAGATATAAACAATTATTTTGGCCTTAAAAATTGGTTGAAAAATATTATTTTACAAATTAAAGTTTTTCTAATTAAAAATCACTAAAAATTAATAGTATTTATGTAGAAATTCTATAGAATCATTCTAGTGAAATTCTATAGAATATTCACTAGAATTCATATAGAACGATTCTATAGAATGATTCTAGTGAAATTCTATAGAACTTTTTCAGCTGGGCAGAAAATTGTTGAAAAACCCTGATTTTTGATTAAGTTCTAAAATTTGTGATCATATTGTTGGTCCGCTTTCCTTACTCCCGTATGTGACAGCGTTTAAAGCTATTGATAAAATAGTTCATAATTGTTTCTCAAATATAAGGCTTGACGAAAATTTAGATGTGCTAATAAATGATTTGAAAAAAACTTTATACTAAAATATATGTATAGATATATATTTATATTAATAACATGTAATGTGACATGCAAATAATATATTAAATAAATTTTCTTTTCTGCAATATATATTTCTTTCACATTCGTTTAAAAAATTCCATATCTTATATAATTTACAATTTTTGCAAAAATAAAATTTTGTTTGCTAAAAAGACATTATTTAATGTCTTTTCTGGAATGTGAAGAATTATAAAAACTCACATACATGTGCAAGCGTTATATAGGGTACATTTAAATAACTTAATAAATTTTTTAATTGTAAAAAAATTTTTTTCTTTAAAATTCCTAGGAGTACTAAAGTATCACTGGACACCAATGATTTTTTTGGGCATCGTAGAAAAACTTTTTTCTCCTTCCAGCCACCTGTGCTTTGTTTCCAATTTTCTTCTAAAGTTCTGGTCATCCCACTATCAAACTTAAATGATGTTTTAAAAAAAAATGTCAGCTTTCCAATAAAAATTTTAAAAAAATTAAAAATACCCATTAAAGTCAAAATTAAAAAATAAACTTTATTTTTAAAAAAAATTAGGCTCAATTTTTTTTTAAATTTTTTTGTAAAATTGTTAGAAAGTAGATGAAAAATGCTTTAAATTCATTATAAATACATTAAAATCGATAAAGTTTTATAAAAGTTATATAGTTTTGAAAATGACAGTGTTACTAAAAATGTTAAAAGTTTTACCCCCACAATGTCTCATATGTGTATTATAAATTTTCCTTAAGTAAAACTAAAACAGATAAATCAAAAATTCTTTTTTTATTTTGTTAGTAGAAATCATAAGCTTTCAAATTATTATATAAATTAACTTGGATTTCGAGAGTAATTTCCTAGGTTTTTACCGTTCTGAAAAAAAGTGAGCGGGTTTACCCCAGTCTCCCCTATATTGGTTTTTTTTACTTGGCAAACGTTTTAATATTGTTTTCATTAAAATAAAATACGTTCACTTGCGTATTTATTTTAAATAACGAAGTAGGTATTAATTGTTTTAATTAAGTGTGAAAAATGAATTTTTAAATGATATAAAAATGGTTTTCAATTGAAATTTGAAAATAAATTATTAACTTTTGATAAATTTTAAATAAGTAGGCAATATAATTTTAGGGTAGAGTGGGGTAAAAAAGAAACTTTTTTACTTTTGGTACTATAAAATCGCAATTTGAATTTCTTTTTTCAAATTTCAAATTGTTACTGAAAGTTTAATTATTAAGCTTCAAAATCCTTGTAAAACATTTTTTTGTATTCCGTGAAAGGACAAAGTTATAAGAGGTTTTGTCAAAATATTTTGTTATCAAATTTTGTAATATTATATTTTTTTTTGTCTGTATAGCAAATAAATAATTTAGATAAGTTTTTAGCGTCCAAAATTGTACTTTTTGTTAAGTTTACCTGCTTTCAACTCACAGTCTTTGAAACAAATCGAAACAAGCAGTTAAAAAATACAAATTACAATAACAACTATAATATTATCGCTACGACAGCCAAACTAGAATAAAAAGTTGAGTTTTTCTTAATTAAACGTATATTTCAAACGGCTGGTAAAATAGTTCAATAGTTTCAAAATAAAAGCCAAATGGCTTTTTTGCACCACTGGCTTTTTTACGCCACAATACTCTAATATTGTCAGTATGTTGAAAACAGTGATTTATTTAAATTTATAAATAGTATTCTTATATTTTAATGATTAATCCCAAAACGTGTCATTTTCAAAGACATTAATTGTATATTAATAAAATAAGCATATCACTATATTTTTCCGAATATTATTTCTACAATGTTTCAAGGAAATATTCTTTTCACAATCCAAAGAAATGTTCCTCTAATATTTAAATGGAATATTCCAATAGAATATTCCAATAATATTTAAGTGTTTCATTACACGAATATTCCAATTAAATATTCTCCCAATATTCTAATGGAACATTCTCAATATTGAATATCCTCAATATTCAAATAGAATATTCTAAAGGTAGGACATTTTAATATTTCTAGAATTTGAATGGAATATTCCCAAAGTTCTAATGAAATATTCCAGAAATGTGAATGAAATATTCTGTGTTATTGGGGAAGTAAAAAATCCAATCCGAAAAGTCCGAAAACTTAGAAGTTCCAGAGGACAAATGATCCAAGATTTAAAACTTAAAAAGTCCAAAATGGGCGAAATGTCCAATCTGAAAGTTCCAATAATTTAAAAAGTCCAGAAAAATAATGATAATAGAAAATAATCGAATAAATTGTTTTATTATCTTTTCTGTGGATTGAAGTTGTTGCATGGCTTCAAATCATTTTCAGCTTATTGAAAAAACAATGTTGAGGATCGTGACTCGCTACGAAAAATTTTTTGAAGAAAACCGACAGATGAAATAAATTAGATTACTTAGACTTTTTAAATTTTGGACTTTTTGTGCTTCTAGATATTCTGACTATTGGACCTTTCAAAATGTTGGATATTTTGTATTGGACCTTTCAAATTGGACTTTCTGTCCTGGACCTTTTGTATCTATACCGTCCTTACATGATCAGAAAGAGCAATATTCTCTTCACTAATTTTAGTAACTCTCAAGTACAAATCAGCGTTCAACTCATTTTGCTCTGACCTCAGAGATTTAACTTCATTAGTACACTGTACAATATCCGACATGAGCCACTGGCAGCAGCAGGTTCCTTACACGTAACAAGATTACTTTTACGGTTTCGTAGCTAAGATCCAAAACCCTTATAGTAAGACTTCGGTGTCCGTCTGTAGTTTTTAAGTCTTAAGTCTTTGGTATAAGAAGGTCTTAAATCTTACGTCTTATGTCCTACGTCTTAAATCTTACGCCTTTGGTATAAGAAGGTCTTAAGTCTTATGTCTTACGTCTTAACAACCGTTGCCATAGCAATTGTTGCTATGTTAATGATTGTCATAACCCCCTCAGCACCGAAACTTTCCTACAAATTTATTAAATATTTACTTGCAGTATTTGGAATATTTAATTACAATGTTTAGTGAAATTTGTGTAAAGATTTATATGTCCCGATTAAATAAGGGGTCGTCCATAAACTACGTTACCAATTTAGGGGGGGAGGGGGTCATGCATACAACTACGCTTTGTAACGGGGGGGTGGGTGGGAGTTTCTTCAAAGTAACGTTACACTTGTAAAGTAGACTTAGAAAAAACTGCGCAATTTATGTATGTGAAAAAAGTTTTAATTTCTATAAAATATATATATTTCTATATTATATTTCTATAATTTATAAAGTTATTAATAATAGTTTATGCACTTTTTATTATAATTAAAATATATACTTACTTAATGTATATTCTAAAGATAAAAACTTCTTAGAAACACAAAAAACTTAACTGTATTACATTGAATTTTCAATTTATAATATACGTTACTTTCCTTGGGGGGAGGGGGGTGTAAAAGCAAATCAACGGTTGTCAACGAAGGGGGGAGGGGGTCTAAAAATGAGAAAAATTGGTAACGTAGTTTATGGACGATCCCTAAGTGTTTAGCGCGAAACTTTCCTGAACATTTCAATGAAATCTTCGCCTAATTATAATTATTATTATCTTCAGGAAATGTTCACACTAAATACTTATTTAATCGGAACATATAAATCTTTACAGAATTTTCACTAAACTTTTCGAATATTGCAAGTAAATATTTAATAAATATTTAGGAAAATTTCGGTGCTGTGGGGGAATAGCCGTTGCCATGGCACCCGTTGCTATGTTAATGTTTGCCATAACAACCGATACTAAGGTAATGGTTGTCTTTTTATTCATTCATTATCATCATTTTTGTCATTTTAGGCCACGAAACCCTATGATGTAGGCGCATTGCGCCAGATTCACACTTTCTGCAATACTCAGCATAATTAATAATATCTTTCTTACAATATCTACACTCTTTTATCATTTTGATTTCAAAAAATTAAACTATGTAAATTAAAAGAAAAAATCAAAATTATTAGAACAATGCCACACCTAAATAGTATGCAACCACAGGTACATCTGGGAGACATTCAGTAAGCCCCTTAGAATAGGCAACCAAAGTGACATACGAGAATCCTATTACAGTGGAACCTCGATTATCCGAACTAACCTAGGCAAGGCCTGATTCGGATAATCGAAAATTCGGATAATAGAGGTTTTAATGTTTTTCATAATTAATGTAAAAAAATTGGACAGTTGAACTATATGTATTTAATATAATACATTTTTTAAAGATATATAAATATATATATGTAAATATATATTAATTTAGAATAATATATTAATAAAACATAGAATACTTTATTTTTTAAGACTTTTTTGGCATAAACATAAACATAAATAATAAAATAAATAGAGAAAATAAATTTAAAAATTCGGATAGCCAAAAAAAAGTTCGGATAATAGAAATTCGGATAAAATGATTTTCGGTTCGGATAATCGAGGTTCCACTGTAATTGCACTGATACCGATGATAATCAAGATAACAAAGTCAGTAAGTAATATATAAACTAGACATCATATGGCATGTACCTATTAGCCAAAGGTTTATGACGTAACAAACAAAGTCACAAAATATAAAAAGTTAACAACGACACACCTTAAAACCCAGATTACAGATCAATCATACACAAAATTAAAAGATATAATATATGTGTAAATTCCACTGCACAAAAAAAACTCCTCACAATGTTATGGAGACCAATAAGTAAACATTTCTCAGAAGTACAGTCAACCAGCAAGTGAACAACAATAATAATAAAAACAGCAAATAACAGAGCTGCACGTTCTTTTCTCAGACACGACAGATCACAAATTTTAAGTTTAGCCACTTATGTTTTAATTTTAATTTTTAATAATTTTGCTCAGTGCAATAAAATTAGCATTAAGAGTACTTTGTACGAAAGGGCATAGTCCCGTTTACTATTTAAAATAAATAATAATATCACAAAATAAAATATATGTAATAAGTAAAATATAATAAAAGTTTGTTTGTATCAATTTGAAGTGTAATTTCTTTAAAAGTTTACGTAGGATAGGGCCTACTAAATTCTACCACTAATTTTGACGTTTAAAGGAAAAACAATATTTTATATTAAGTTTCGTTTCAGGATACGGTTATGTGAACTGTACACTATTATGTATCCTGGCAGGATCGCAAAAATTATGTGATGGTTCTTGTTCTAAAAGGAATAGTAATAAACAAGATTTTTATTATTTTAATTCTCTGATTGGTAGAATCTCTGTGACCGTAGAATCAACCGAGATATTTTATTTTCCACTTGTCGTAAGAAGGGTACAAATAGAACTCATTGTAGGGCTCATTCCCAAAGCGGTCACTACCTCCTGGATTGAAAGAAAGGAAAGATCACTTTTTTGTTATTTTTTTACAAGTTAAAAGAATTTCATTTTTTCTAAGAAAATAACCAGTTTTTCCTTTAACATGAACCCACACTACAAATATTACTGCAGTAATTGCAAAGAGATGCATAAATGGGCCCTCAAAGTCATTTGTAAGGTTGTTGGAATTTCATTAGACGTACCTTTTAGCCAAATCTTAATTAGACAGAAGTTATATTTAATAAAATTGAAATTTATTTTCTTTTTAACCCTCCGTCACACACCTTGGAAAAAATTACAACTTTACACACGTTTAGAGGAAATCCCTCACCACATTGTAAAATAAGCGACATTACAACATAAACAAAGGAATCAACAAAAATTTAATTTTAATACAAACTTACAATTCTGTAGTAAATTATTCTAAATTATAAAATTAATAAAATTAATTTTCGGCATCAAAAATAAAAATTAATTACGCGCATGCACATCTTCGAAGGAATTTCACTTTACATGTAAAAATATTGTAACATTAACAAATAAGCAAAAAAATCATTAAATAATTTATCTTAATTATATTTATAATATAATTTTGTCATTAACCGACAGTGGAACAAAAAATGTTTTGAAAACTTGATTTTTTTATTTAACATAACCTCACTTTTTCGAGTTTTTTCTGGCTTTTAAGCTTCATAATTAAATATTAATTATGTTTAAACTAAATGTTTTTTTAGAAATGTATTGAGGAGTAAATTGTCGAAAGGTATAGAAACTGATTTTATTTAGCAATGAGAAAAACAAAAGTTATTTAAAAAATACTGAAACCGTAGAGGGAATCCCTCCCTAGGTGTGTGACGGAGGGTTAACAGAATTTTTATTTACTCAAATTTCTATTTTTTAGACTGTTTAATTAATATATTTTTCATTTAACAGACTTTATGTTTTAAAGAATTATTATTTAAACGAATTTTTATTAACCAAATTTCTTATTTAACGAAATGCTTAATATGCTGAATTTTTAAATTTCAGAATTTCTAGTTCACCAAATTTTTAATTTTACGAACGGTCATTTGTACACTAAGAAAAAAAGTTGGCTGCCATAGCCAATTAAATAGTTGCTATAGCGCGATCCAATTAATTGGATAGGGCAACTATTTCTTGGTTGATACATCCAACTTTTTAGCTGCATTACCTGCATAGCATATTACTGCATTACATACATAGCTGGAGTACCTTTTCGCATGGATACAGTATCCAATAGTTGGATGTGCTAACCAATTAATTGGATCGCGCTATAGCAACTATTTAATTGGTTATGGCAGCCAACTATTTTTCTGAGTGTAAAAATTATAAAAACATTTAATGCTCATTTGAAAGAAATTACAAATTTCTGAAAGATTTCAGTGCGAATTTTAAAATTGACCAACCGATTTGTATTAACAAATACAAAGAAATTTTTCGACTATTTGTAAGTTCTTTTAAATGAGCTTTCAGAGCTTTAAGAATTCTTACAAATGACCATTCGTAAAAATAAAAATTTTGGTGAAATGAAAATTCAGTTTATTTAACATTTCGTTGAGTACGAATTCTGGGAATTCTGGGAAGTGCCAATAATAACTAATGTTTTATTTCACTAAACATAATTTATTTTTAACTGATTCAGTAGCAAACAATCAGCCACTGATTGTCAGTTAAAACTATGATTTTTAACGGATTCAAATTAAAAGTTTCCTAATCTGAATCAAAGTCTCATATAGCAATAAAGAGTTTAATTGTGTAAGGTTTAACTTTAAATATAATATTTTTAATCATTTTAATAACTTTGTGTAGAATTTAATAAGGCTAATAAAATGTGTCTAATCATCCTTTGTAGAATTTAACTCTGCAGAATTTTATAATAATTAATTCATCAATAAAAAAAATAATGTAAAATTTTAAGATGTTCAATTTAAATGTGGAGAATTGAACAAAATTAATTTTCTTTTTTTAATTGTTGTGTGTAGGGTTTAACACTGTTTAATTTAAATGTGGAGAATTTATTAAAATTAACTTTTCTACTAAATAAATTTGTGTAGAGTTTAAAAGTGTGCAAAATAACTGTGTAGAATACAGCAAAATCAATTTACTAGTTATTCAATAATTATGTAAAGAATTTATCAATGACTAATTTAAATGTGGAGAATTTAATGAAATTAATTTTCCTTTTAGTTAATAAAAGTGTGTCGAATTTTACGTTGTGCAATTTAACTACGTAGAATTTAATAAATATATATTTTCAGTAATAAATAAGGACGCTAACAGTTTGACAATAAAGATTTTAACTGTGTAAGGTTTAAAAATAATTTTTACTTATTTAGTAAACTTGTGTAGAGTTTAAACAGTGATATGTTTCTAACAAATAAAGAAAAATAACAGTTAAGTTGTGATACTAAACTTTAATTTTATTTTGATAAAATCAACCTAAAAATTAAAATATTATTTACAAAACATATAATATATAAAATTACAAAGTTTAAACGATCTTCAAATAGAATCTTCAAAACTTTATTACAAAGAAGGTTTCTATTTTTTACTTTTTTACAGTTTAAGCTTTTCATTTGTCAAAATTAAAAACAAAAAACGTTTTCTTCTGCTTACATTTTAAAAGAGAACATAGCTTCAAAATTTGACAAATAATTACAAGTTATGGCTACATATGGTAAAAAAACAAAAAAAATTGAAGGTAGCATATTTTTTCTATGACATTCTAAAAATTTAAATTAAATGTTTAAACAATTAATTTAAATAATTTTTTTAATTTCAAATTTTTAAATAAAAATATACTTTAATACGAACAAATTAAGAGGTCAGAAATTAAAATCCGTCAAAAAAGAACCAAAGATATAGAAATTTAAAAAAAAGTACAAAAAAATTGAAAATTCAATATGTTCGTCAATTTTTGAAATTTTTTTAAACTGCTTGGGGATTTTGTTTATTATCACCAGAGGATATATTGTACCCAATCTCAACTGAATCCCAAAATCTAGTAAAAATTGTTGTGTTGAACTGACGTGAAATACACCAATTATAAATTTTAGTATGAATTTTTAGTTTAGTTTTTTTTCAACTGCAAGTCAAAAAAGTGAAAGAGTGTTTTTTTATTATTAATTATTTATGCGATAGGAAATATTTTTGTATATATTGCTGCTAATTGACAAACGGAAAATGGGAAAATACCTAGGACCTGTTGGGGGTGATCTAAGGTTCAAGGTCGTATTTATTTAAGCATAATAACTACTGTCTCCATTTATCCCTAAATTTGAGAAAAGTTGAAAAATGTAGGGGTTTTAGAAGCAGTTAATTATTGCGTTTTAACGATACCCATATTGTTTACTACCCTATAAAACTATTGCACGGAAGTGAAATAATAATTTAATACACAAGAAAACAGGAAGTAATACGATTTAAAAGAAAAAAACTTATTTTATTGGTGAAACTTAGCAAATCTGTTTCTATTTACTCAAACTGCCCCTAAAATTATGCTTTACAAATATAATTAAAAATTATTTTGTTAGAGTAATAAGCCGCCCCAATTTTTGTATTTTTTAAAATATGATTTTGTAAAAAAATAATGAATATATGAATTAATTTTACTTAAAAACTCTAAAAAAATTGAATTCCGGAAAAATGATAAATGCAAACATTGAATTATGTTAAAAATATTTGAAATATTCTCGTCGAAACTTTAATTATTTAAAAAAAATTTTACAACATTCCTTAGGGCCAGGGGAATCGTCAAAAATTTTGTCTGGAAATCAGAAGTACCGTTTGTGGACACTTTACCAGTTATGGACTTTTTTACAAAATTTCCATTTAACCCTTTAACGCCCCCAGAAAAGGCGGGAAAATTATTTTAAAATCTTACACATTCTTAGGGGTTTTTGGGGTCGCTGATTACGAATCTGATGTTAGTTTTTTAAAATTCAAGATGGCGGATCCAATATGGCGGACGACTTTTTTAAAATATAAAGCGATTTGCTTGAAACTTGGTACTCGGGGGTTTTTGGGGTCGCTGATTACGAATCTGATGTTAGTTTCTCAAAATTCAAGATGGCGGATCCAATATTGCGGACGACTTTTTCAAAATCTAAAGCGATTTGCTTGAAACTTGGTACTCGGGGGTTTTTGGGGTCGCTGAATACGAATTTCATAAGCATGTGAAGTGCAGATGTCTAATAACGGACTTCCACACTACCTTAGAGGTTCCGTATGTAGCGCGTTAGATTTTTAAGAGGATTATTCTCCACATAACAATATTCTTTTTAAAATAAGAGGAAAATACTCTTCGATTAAGAGGATTCCTCTTGATTAGAGGAAGCTTAATGGTCATGAAATGAACAACTTGTTTACATTTGTCGTCCACCATATTAGATTTACCATTTTGAATTTTGAAAAACTGGCACCGGATTCGTAATCAGCGACCCCGAAAACCTCCGAGTAACAATTTTCAGGTGAAATTAAATTTTTTTTTAAATCATCCGCCATCTTGGATCCGCCATTTTGAATTTTAAAAAACTAATACTATATTCGTAATTAGCGACCTTAAAAACACCCGAGTAACAAGTTTCATGCCAATTCGATTAATTTTTATATTTGTCGTCCGCCATATTGGATAAGCCATTTTGAATTTTTTGAATCTGACTTCAGATTCGTAATCAGTGACCCCGAAAACCCCCGAGTAACAATTTTCAGGTGAAATTAAAATTAAAAAAAAATCATCCGCCATCTTGGATCCGCCATTTTGAATTTTAAAAAACTAATACTATATTCGTAATCAGCGACCCTAAAAACCCCCGAGTAACAAGTTTCATGCCAATCCGATTAATTTTTACATTTGTCGTCCGCCATATTGGATCCGCCATTTTGAAAAACTAGCACCGGATTCGTAATCAGCGACCCCGAAAACCCCCGAGTAACAATTTTTAGGCGGTTCTAAAATATTTTTAAAAATCGTGATTTTTAACAATAATTTATGAATTTTTTTAAACAATAGGAATTTTTTAACATAATGTAGGTTACATATTTTTAAAGCCCTATCCTTCCTGAAGAGAACGCACTAAATTAGACTTAAAAATATTAAGTTTCTTCAAAGATATTGAGGTTTATGTAGGTGGGACGTATATGTCCCATGGGCGTGAAAGGGTTAATTATTAACTGTAATTAATATTTCTTATTTTAATAATATAGTACTACAATATTTTAAGTATTTTCTTAAGTAAAATACATAAATAAACTATAATATAAATAATTACAATAATTATTAACTAGTGGTCAAAACTGGTTTTAAGGTGGCCAAAACTGGTGGTTCTAGCCTAGTATTATATGAATGGCTTCTATCCATTTATAAATATTTATTAGTGTTATTTAATGTGGTAAAAAGTTCATGTAATTTAAAAAACGTGGAAAATTTCTATTTTTTAAACTCGAAAATCTGGATTTTTAAATAAATAAATGCTTGACAACCCTGATGAAGTATTACAATAAATTTCTAAAGCCAAAAGATATAATAAACTAAAAATGAGTATATTTAAAAATGAAAAATCTTACATTTAGAAATAACGATTATGGTAGGTGTTAAAAACTTGTGATTGTTATCTTGATTTTCGATCTAAAGTGGTTATGTTATTAGCCTTATATTTACACTAATGGGATTTAATGTATTGTATTTTTGGGGATTTTACTTTTCTTCCAGGCTATCGTCTTCAGAGCAAATTTCGATACTTCGAAATTTGATATACTGTTTCAATATTAGGTTTTACAACTAAAATTCGGACTCATTTCCAAATTATCTCATCTTGAATTTTCACTTATTACATTTATTGTTAGTAAAATCTATTTACTTTGATGAATCTTACACCAAAGTAATTTAAAGATACTTTAATAGATAGGGTAAGTCCGGGGGAGATGGCCATACGGGAGAGTTGGCCAGTTCAAATATTTTACAGAATTTCTAAAGAAATATCACTTATTATGGGGTATTCTTCAACCTTCTGTGATTCATATTAAATCTAAACAATAAATTGATGAAAAATAATAAAACTGTAAGTGTAATCCTTGTTTATTTTTTTTGCACGGGTCTAAAATAAGTTGAAAATTTTTGATTTCTTGTCACCATATTGTTATTTTTTAATACAATTTTAAATTTTAAAGCTTAATGCGTAGTGCATAACCCACGCTTCGATATAAACAAAAAATGAAAGGGAAAAATATTTTATTTATTTAATATTTTTATGTTTACTTTTATCATTAATTATTGGGTAAGATGGCCACTGATGACTTTTATTAAAAATTTTTGATGTTAATGTTATATACTTAAGAAATATTAATGAAAAACAAATTAAAAATGTCTGAGAATAAAATAATTGATCCAATAGACACCAGAGATGGAGATTTATTTGTAGGTTGACGCAAAAGTTACAATCAAACAACGTTAATTAAAGATTAGATTAAGTACAATATTTGAAATTTTTGGGTATATAAGAACTGTACTGAATGTCATGAAAAATGTTCAAAATACGACCAGAAAATGAGGAAAGTAATGTGGACGATTAGAAATTAAATTTAATGAAAAGAAAACGCAGAAAACAATAAATAGTAGTAATAGTAAAAGAAAAAAGGGGGTGAGAAAGAAAGAAAGAGAGTTGATGAGTGTTGATTATTTGCAGGCCTCTTCGATGATCACAATGGATTCGGAATAATATTAGATGTAAGGTGTTGTTTATCCAATTTTAGTAGATAAATTTTCGATCCTTTCTTTTCCGGAAAATATTGTAGTTTAAAAAATTTCGCCTTTAGGATCCATATGTATTGTTAATAATAATACTAATGAATGTCAGTTGGTATCAGAAAGAAATGATGACGTTTTTCCTTTCTAGCATCTTTATTATTATTATTATTATTATAGCCAACGTTTCGGCCTCTGATCGAGGGCCATCATCAGGGCTTTATAAAGAATATTTAAGAAATTTTTTGAAAAGAAAACGCAGAAAACAATAAATAGTAGTAATAGTAAAAGAAAAAAGGGGGTGAGAAAGAAAGAAAGAGAGTTGATGAGTGTTGATTATTTGCAGGCCTCTTCGATGATCACATATGGATCCTAAAGGCGAAATTTTTTAAACTACAATATTTTCCGGAAAAAAAGGATCGAAAATTTATCTACTAAAATTGGATAAACAACACCTTACATCTAATATTATTCCGAATCCATTGTGATCATCGAAGAGGCCTGCAAATAATCAACACTCATCAACTCTCTTTCTTTCTTTCTCACCCCCTTTTTTCTTTTACTATTACTACTATTTATTGTTTTCTGCGTTTTCTTTTCAAAAAATTTCTTAAATATTCTTTATAAAGCCCTGATGATGGCCCTCGATCAGAGGCCGAAACGTTGGCTATTATAATAATAATAATAATAAAGATGCTAGAAAGGAAAAACGTCCAATATTTTCCGATGGGGAGGGGGTTAAATTTTTGGGGTTTTCAGTACAATGCTTATTTCGATAATTCTTTACTCTTAAACAATTAAACATACAAATTTGACAAAGTACATTTTGGTAAGGTTTTTTCATGCTCTTTCCATGGGAAATAAGCATTTTGAAAAAAATGTATACGATTTGTTTCCAAAATGCATATTTCCAATCGAAAGAGCATGAAAAAACCTTTCCAAAATGTAATTTGTCAAATTTTTATGTTTAATAGTTTAAGAGTAAAAAATTATTAAATAGGGGAGAGTCACTACGGTCGGGATACTTTTTGACTTGTGCCCATAACTTCCGTTCTAGGCCGAATTTCACATTTTCTGACATATGGTTGGAAAGATCTGCTAAAGTGGAATGTTTCTTCTGTACAGCAGAAAATGTCTGGACAAAAATTTGAAAAGTTATAAACATTTTAAAAATGTCGTTACAGTCGATCCTGGTCTCTACGCTCGGGCCACAGTAGAAAATCAATGTGATATGAAAGTATATTTCTAAAAATGGCCCGTAAATTACAGAAGAATACTGAAATGCACTTGAAAATGGAAAAAGGAGATATAAAATTCATGTAAAAATTAATCTAAAAACGTTCTCAGTACACGAAACGTTTACTATACGTTATCGAAGGAGATGTGAAATGAGACTTTTTAAAATGTTTTGCAAACGTTTTTTAAACATGAATATATTTTTTTCACTGTACACTGAGAAAACATTATACTTAAATGAAACACAAAAATAATGTTAGACGATTTTGTTTAATTGAAATTAATTTGTAAGTTTAATCTCAATATATAGAAAATATCTACTGCATTGATTCAAAAGTATTATTTGTTTGAATAATTATATTTAATTCAAACATATTTTCTGTTACGGCTTAAACAAAAATTATGTTTAAAAATTTTATGTTTGAATCAAACTTTAAAGTTAACTACATATAATTTAAAATCAATCACAATTTATGTTTGATTTCAATATATAATCTCTTAAACTGAACCAGAAAATATGTTTGAATAAAACTTAAATATGTTTGACTGTATAGCAAAGATATTTTAAGTTTGATTTAAACAAAATTTGTTTGAATCAAATAATTTTTTTTCTCAGTGTAAAATGACTTTCTTCACACATCTCTACCATAAACAAATGAATGTCCGATGCCAGAACGCACCATAATTGTAAAATTATGTGTCCCAACCTGCATGATATAAAGTGACCCGACCGTAAGTTTCACGTCGTTTTGATTTTTTTAGCACACAGACATAAACGCACGATATAAAAACCAAATAACATACCAAAGTATTAAAGCACTCTCTAAGGGGTCGTCTATAAAGCATGTGATACATATTTTCGGTAATCTAGACCCCTTCCCCCCTCATGAGAGTGTTATAGTTTGCTGACCTCCCCCCATTCCCTAAAGTATCACATGCTTTATGGATGACCCCTAATGAATAAATTTCATCATCTTACTTTATTGTTTGCATCTTTCCTTTTGTTAAATTAATCTTTCTCGACATTAAGTAAAAGTTTTGCTTGAAAGATTCACCACACATTTACGTTTTACGTTTATACTGCTCGCGTACTTCATTGGAACTTAATGAAAATGACGTGAAAAGTTTTCTACCATCACTAACAAGTATTTACATGCAATGGTAAATGGCACCACTTTGTTACAACTAACAAGTAACACTACCCAAGTGTCATACGCCTATTTTTCTGAAAATTGGTATACTACTAAAACATCGAAAAATATTTGACACGAATTTTTTTATATCAGCCCATTTTGAGTTTCAAGGGTAGAAAACACCCTTTTAAAATTTAAGGGGTGAAATCGGTATCTCAGAAAAAACACATTAGATCTTGATGAAACTAGTCACTCGGGGGTTTTTGAGATCGCTGATTACGAATATAAAGTCAGATTTTCAAATTTCAAAATGTCGCACCCAATATGACGGCCATTAAAATTTAAAAGGGTGTTTTCTAGCCTTGAAACTTAAAACGGGCCGATACACTTGGGTAGTGTTACTTGAAGAAACCCGAGGTGGCCTAACAGTAAAGGTGGCCCGACGGTAGTGACTCTCCCCTAAACCTTATAACGTAATACATGTAAATATTATAGAAAATTTATAGTTAAATCAAGAATGTTGATAAAAAAATATATAAGTATTTAAGAATATTAATAAGAAGTTACGGACGGAACATTTGTTTATAAATTGACATTGGGAAGCAGAACAGTGCACATCATTATACCTCGGGCTATAGTGGACACAAAGGCGGCCACCCATCCAAATACTAACCGCACTAAATGTTGTTTAACCTCGATGATCGCAAACCACAGAGTCTCACCATGGTGAGACTCTGTGACGTGTCGCGTCACATATGATAGTATAGTATCATATGTGACGCGACACGTGTAATGATGCAAAGAAATTTTGGAAAAATGACAAAGTATAAAATACACGTGTAATTACATGTGGCCAAATCTACACGTGTAGATTTTTAATAATTAAATCTGAATTTTTCATAATCCTGAAATGGTTCACTGTAAATGTTTTACTAAAATTTAATCGCATTTTTGTGATACTACAATCTTAAAAAGTTTGAGCTAAGTACCAAGAATTAAGAAAATCTGAGAACAATTTCATACTCAGTCGTATTGGATACACCATTATGAATTTTTAATAACCAACATCAGATTCGTATTCGGTGATCTCAAAAATATCACGGAGTAGCAAGTTGCAATCGATTTAATTAATTTAATATATTTAGATATTAAATTTTGATAAACTAACATCATATTCGTAATTAGCGACCCCGAAAACCCCCAAGTTTCAAGTTAATGCGAGGAATTTTTAAAAAATTTTGTCCTCCATTTTAAATTTTGAAAATCTGATCTCAGATTCGTAATCAGCGACCCCAAAAACCCCTGACTAAGAAGTTTCAAGGAAATCTAAACAAATTCATTATAAATCTACTATTTTAGATCCGCCATTTTTAAAATTTTTTATATATTGAATTTCTATGTTATTAAAGTCACTGAATTAAAAAAAACGTTCAGAAGAAGCAAAAATTCAGCTTTATTTATAGAAATGAAGTAAATTCCCGTAAAAATCAGTTTCTCAAAATTCACCCCCCCCCCACCAAGCCTGTAAAAAGAGAACAAGAACTAACTTTTAGGTCAGTCAATGTTTTTCTCTTTAGATACACCTTAAGAAAGAAAACCTACCACATGGCAGTCCTGGCCACGGTGGTCTTGAATCAACTTTGAATGAAATGTCTTAGCACATCATTTTTTTTGCTGATTTGTGTTATTTGCACTCTAAATAATGTGTAAAAAATTTATAGCCCATAACTTGTCGAGCCGTTTTTATATTTATTATATATAACCTTTTCGTTAATTTTTTTTCTGTACAGTAACTGGTATAATTTCCGTAAATTGGCAAAAATATGTGCCTTAACATGTATTGTAATATTTAAACAAAACTGACTTATTGTGTCAGAAATATTATTTAAATTGTTATATTATATTATTTAAAATTAAAGAAAAGTATTAGGGTCAGTTGGGGTAAATCCGGACAGAGGGCAAATACGGACAAAACGTGTTGGATCTTAATTTACAAATTAAAAATTTAGTTCGACGTCAATATTTTAAGCTCAGATCCTTTAAAAGAGATTCTGACTACTTCCATGATTTTATCTCGACAATTGTCAACAGGATAATTTGAAAACTTAGGGTAAATCTCGACAGAGCTTCTATTACATTTTAAAAAGTGGTGTAAGTAGTGTAATTCGATTAATCTTTAAAAAAGTCCGGCATATTGGATCCGGCATTTTGAATTTTCAAAATCTGACTTTGTATTCGTATTCAATGATCCCAAAAACTTTTCTTTATCAAGGTTTGTTAAAATCCATTAAAATTTGTTAAAGCTATATATGTTTTTGATTATTACTTTTTGAATCGTTAATTGATTAACTTTTATGATACTACAACACTTAACTGATTCAACTTTTGTACATCTAGTATGAATTTTTTTCAAGTTGTTCTATCCCTTAATAGAGTAGTATACTTAAGATAACTTTATTTTAAACCTTTCTTAGAAACTAAGCTGTCAGGATTTACACCAAATTTAAAGAAATTTTCTAAATCTTAGGGTAAATCTGAACAATAAATCTAGGGAACTCAAGACAGAAATTAATGCAGCATAAAACGAAAGAATTTCCTTTTATTATAAAAAAACTTACGTCATTTGTGAAAAATAGGTATTTTGTCCGGATTTACCCCAATTAATATTATGCTTAAATCCATAATTTGATACAAATATGTAACATTTTAAATAAGAAACTGATGATTTTTTTTCAAAATGAGTTTTCTCAAAAACGGCTCGACAAGTTATGGGCTATAAATTTTTTACACATTATTTAGAATGCAAATAACCCAAATGAGCAAAAAAAAGGGATGTGCAAAGACTTTATATTCAAAGTTGATTCAAGACCACCGTGTGGCAATCTAAATTTATTTGTTTTGTGTCCCGGAATTGAATATATAAAATATTCAATACGAATGATTGTTGATTTAAAAAAATACAAAAATTACTTTTTAATCAAGATTAGCTGCAATATTTGCAATTTTTTGAAGTAAAAAAAGTAGAATTTTTTTAGAAGTAAGTCGAAAAAAGTTTAGAAATTCGAATCAAAAATTACTAAATAATATTTTCCTTTTTCAAAACTTATTAAATTATTATGTGTAATATCTTATTATTAATATTGCGTTAAATTCCTTGTGCATATAAAACAGAAAACAGTTTGTTTTCAGGCATAAAAAATGCATTTTAACTAATATAAAACCAACAGCAACCGAAATCTGACCAAATTGCAATGATATTCAGCACTGGAGCATATTTCAAACTAAAATATGCAAATTTTCATTGTCCGGATGAGAACAGTATTTCGTATATTCAATGTACAACAGTAAAATATATAAAAGCTAAATGTAATTTTCAAGCGTGAGTGCGCGTACTAGTGCCACCACACCTATTTCCTTCAAAATGTTTTTTTTTCTTTTTTAAACAACTGATTAGGGGAATACACAGTAACGACACACACACACACATATATATATATATATATATATATAAAATTAACTAACGACCCACACTAGACGAGAATGCAAATGTTTCTCAATACAACATGAAAAGTAAACAGAACTAACGACTATAAACTCAACATGAATAGAAACTGACACATAACCAGTATATATATATATATATATATATATACAAAAATTTATAAATGTATAGGGTCAAAAATATTTTTCTATTAACAAAAAAGCGAAAACAGGCAAAATAGAAATTTGTACAAAAAATACATCGTATACCAATTGCTCAATTCATGGAAAGAGTTTTACTACGTGAATTTTTATCGTTTCAATCGTCGATAAATTGCTTTTAAAAATTTTGAACATTATAAGACTATACAAATGGCTCAAATTCTCTCGAGAGAATTTAAAATAGAATTTCATTCAATATATAGTTAAAGCGATGACAGAAATTTAATTTTCAATTCATTGAGTAACTCTTTTCTAAAAAATGATGATGAATAGCCCGAGTTAGCCATAACAAAGATAGGTTTCTGGCCAGGGGCTGGCTTGTAGTTGGGCTCCCCGGACATAGCATGGCTAGCGCCCAGATTCAATTTCCACACGGGTAATCCAAGGATTTTTACAATAATTTTTTTTATTTCATAAACATTTTTCTATTTGTTGATGATACCATAGTAATAACCAAAAATATTGCTTAAAATGTGTAATTTATTTATGGATATAATATTAATATATTATTTTTGACATTCATGACATTTAATAAGCTTAATTTAAATCATTCTTTGCATTTAAATTGTAATTCCATGTTTAAGTCAAAAACAACATTTGTTGACTAGAGAAATAGGTTCACCCTCGACAATTGGTGTGTTTACCTTATTGGAAGAAATGTACTTTATTAAAATTATTAAATACTAATAGTAAAATCGATTTATTTTCTTTTCAGTTTGCAAATACTACCCCCATTCAGCTACGCTATATTTTTAATGTAATCTTCACTTAATATACATACACTGTAAAAAATTTAGAGAGTTAACGGACTCGGGAGTTGGGAGTTAAATTTTTGGAGTTAAAAATCAACTCCAAAAGAGAGTTAATTTATTAACTCCCTTCATCAACACCCGTGCGAGTTATTTTTCCATGGGGAGTTAGCATTTGAGTGTTAAATTTTACCTCTCTTTATTTAACTTCCCTGGCATTAACTCCCCAATGGGTGCGACTTTTATAGAATCCCCTGGGGAGTTAAAATTTAACTCCTTTTTTTACAGTGTATGTAGAACAAGTTTTATCCCATTACGTTTAGAAATGCATTAGTTAAGAGGGTACATAAACATTCTTTGCATTTTTTCGAAAAATTTCAACTTTTTTTCTTTCTAGTTCGCAAATATGGCTGCCAATGAGGTTTGCTATATTTTTCCTGTTATCTTCGTTTAAAAATGAGTATGCTTTGTAAGTACTGCAATGTAATCATTCACAAACAAACATGTACACGTACTCAACTGCTTAGTAATATTACAACATTTATTAAATCTGTAAAACAATACAGATCACGAATCTCCAAAGTAGTAAGCCGGTCCACAATCTGCACCTTACTTAGGTCATCAATGTTCCCTTGTCACCTCCTTGGTAGACGTTTCTCCATTGGAATTTTTTTTTGTCTTTTTCGAAGATTTTTTCTTTTCCTGAGATTTATCGTCAACTCTAGAATGCTTCTCTTCCGCTTTTTTAAAAGTACATGTTGTAATTGAGGGTTACAAAACAATTCAAAAGGGCATCTGTCTGGTAGGACAAAATCTTTGGTTACTTCGGTAAAAGAACGGAAGAAAATTACGATTCGGAAGAGGGCTTTCCGGCTTTTAAGTAATAGTCCCCACTTGCGGAAAAAGGGCGCAAAGTAATGAGTAGCCAATACGGATGTTTAGAAAAATGTATGTCATCTTCCAGACCAATCTGGAGCCGAGCTATTTTAGTTAACCAATAAAATTTAACCGAACAGGCCCCAAGTTATTGAACTTTGGTTTGAGTGGGGTCACTATACGTTGGATATCCCTCTTTAGAGTGGTTCGTATATAATACAAATTCGAAGATTTATTAAAGTATTATATAAGTTTATTTTTGTTATTAACAATTCATACGTATACCCATGCATAGTCACAATAATAATATAACATTAATAATATAAAATTAATAAAATAAATTTATAATATAACAATAACTCATACATATGTTTTACTATGAATATATTTTTTGTTGGCGAAGAATCTATTTATAATTAATGTTCACACATACAACCGTATAGTGATAATAATATAGTTAATTATAACACTTGTCATATGAATATCTAATTGTTTAAACAATTACAATTTTGGTTTGGTTTCGTCTTAAAATCTCGTGTAATTATGTTAAAGTCAATTAGAGAACATGTACATAAGATGAGTAATACTCTGGGGTCAACCGGAGTTATCAAGCATTCTTTCACGTTACTCTTATTCTCTACCGGTGCTATGAGTTTCATATCATTTAGAGTGTCAATTTCTGATTATTTCTACTGCACGTTCTAATGAGTAATGCTTAACACTTCTGATGTTGACAAGTGTATGCTCATAGATACAGTTTATGCATATATTTTTATGTATGCATAACAATCAAATATTAGGATTAGAAAAATAAAAGGTTACTACAAACGTAACAATACACTAAGGGTACCAATGATACTAGATTACGTAATAAATAAATAATTATTTATTATTTTTAAGAAATATAAGAATTTAAAAACAAATAAAATACATCAATTAAATTTTTACTGGACATTTTTTACCAATCTTATGAATAATGTTCTAAACAGCGAAAGGGTTAATTTTCTTCTTTCATCTTACTATGGTTATAAACTATGGTTACTACCCAAACTAGAATAATTCGCCAACGGACGTTATCACCTGCACCAATCCCCTACTTTTTTTATTATAAACATTAACTGTAAATATTTATAAAAATATTAAGTAAAAAATAGTGAAATAATTTTTTTAACAATTTATAGTATCAATAAAAAAGATGTAAAAAGATTTGATGTTATTACATTTTATTTTATAATAAAAAAATCTCGAAATATGCTTTCAAAACAGGCTGGAACACTAGACTACCCTCTTAATAAATGTATTTTAACCAATAATAAAGTACGGTGGAGAGACTCCGTCACTTGCGATCATCGAGATTAAGCAACATCCATTGCGGTTAGTACTTGGATGAGTTCGTTCTGTAGACGCAAAATTAACATGAAAGACAAAAACTGAAACTTAATACACAAAAATTCAATCGTTCCTCTGCCAAGCATATTAAATGACAAAGTTATACATGAATCAAATTCTAATGAAAATTATTTTGGAAAAATGAATTCTTATTGTAATCATTGTCAACTAGCATTTTGAAAATAAAAGAGTTTGTACCAAACAAGACAGTTGAGATAATTGTTGGGGTCATAGTAATGTTATATTGTGTGATTGTTAAAGTTCTACAAATTATTTGAAAAACATTAAAAGTTACTTCCATATTTTGAAAACATTCAAAAATGAGACTTTCTTTGCAATTTTTAGTATCTAAAAAATCAATTATTTCGTAAACTCGAAATCACTGTGTGATCAGAGAATTAGACTATGGACGATGGACTGAGTGAGACCACGAAGATTCACCGTGATCTATCACCCTTTTTTAACCTGCTGTCTTAGACACCGTCTAAGTTGAAAAAGGTTCAAAGTTCTCTCCCTGCATGAAATTACCAAGAAGAAACTAAAATTAAAGAAAATTGTTATGTGCATTTGTGTTAGTAGAAATAATAATAAAACGTATAAACGACCAAATGGATTTATTGTTGAAAATTCTATGGAACTTCCATATATTCTCTTAAAGTTTTAGAAATATTTAATTGTCATATAAATATGGAAAATATATTTTATTCACGGGGGAGAAGACAAAAAAATGCATTTTTGCATGTCCAGGAAGATCCCACTTGCCTGGGGTATGTCGGACTCACGCACAAAATGCAAGGGTAAAAAAGTAAACCTTGCATACCTGCTTTAGGCAGTCACGGATACCGACTAAAAAAAACTTCTTGATCCCCTGGGTTTCGAACCTATTATCCATCTACGGAACTACCTAATGGCTTCAGACTTCGTAGATGAATGGTCCCGTTTAGTCGCTGACGCGACTCTTCCGTGCCGCTCTTGTTCTGGCCTATTTCCTTCTTGTTCTTGACAGGGTCTTCTTAGCTTCCTCTAGGGCAGTTCTGAAGACCTTGCATACTCCTGATCCAGCAACATGAAGGATGTTCTCCTTCTCGCCGAACTTCGCCTTGCATAAGAAGCAGCATAGGCTCTTCTTACAACCTGCTGCCTTATGGCCAGCTTCTCCGCACTTGAAGCACGCAGCCGACCTATCTACTGCTTGGCAATCTCTGTCTATATGGCCATAGTCAAGGCACTTGTGACACCTTGTGACCATAACTCTCCTGCTGACTCTGCAGGACACAAAACCGACCTTGATGTGCCCCATCTTCTCCAATCTGGCAGCGTCCTCCTGAGTGGTGACCACGACAGCGAGCTTCATACCTCGCTTATTTGGTCCGAGGACCGTCACCTTTCTGCTTCCTGCTGGTACCGTAGAAACTTGCTCCAAGGCACCCAAGACGTCTTCTTTCTCAGTAAGGCTGTCCATATCGCGGATTTCCAGCGTAATTTGCCGATTCGCCATCTGCACCTTACCAAGGTCACCGATCACCTTAGTCACCTCCTCGGTGAACAGCTTCTTGTTTGAAGACCTTCCAATTTTAATGAGAAGGTCTCCCTTTTTAGTGGGTAAAGCTCCCACAACCCTTGTCTGGCTGGCCTCCAGGTCAGCTTCTCTTCGAACTTTCGCCAGCACGTCGGCGAAAGTATTTCCTTCGTAAGTTCAGGATCGCTTCTCTTCCGCTTCTGAGCATCCAAGACAACGTTTCTCAGCATTGCCGCGTTGAAACGGTCACGTCTCATCCTTTGGTCTTTCCGTGCTTCTTCTGACCAAGTCAATCCTTCGTAGAATCTCTCATCATTTCTGGCGGCTGCTGCGTGCTTTTTCTTCACATCCTGTATGAGCGACGTCAGACTTCTCAGTCCATCCTTGATCGTAATGTTGACATTCTTCTGGACCTCACACGATTTCAGCATCTTGCTGATCTCTTCCTCCATTTTTTGAATGCTCGCCTCCTCTTCTTCGCGTAGCTTAATGCATTCATCACGATCTTGATTGCAGCTGGCAATGTCAATCGCAGAAGCATTACTGAAGACAGAAATGCAGCTGGCTTGACTGGTGACGCTGCTCGTACTCCCTCGTCTCTCCACCTTGTCCACGATGATCTGTGGAACTCCCAACGCGTTGTTGCCGTCCTGCATCCGTGGGCCACTGGCCATCGCCCCCGCGTTAACCGCTTGACGATCGGAACCAGTGAGGGATTTAGCCGAAGCATTACCCCGCAGGTACTCTTCCATGTTTTTACAATCGCGCATGATGGATGTTTCCTTTTTCCTGGTTTTGGTCCGCGTCGAGTATTTGATTTCCTCGATACCACCTATTCCTCGAAAGAAATAGGAAGCGTTTACCTATCCGCGACCTGACACGCGTCCGATAGAGGACCAGCAATCCCACGCATAGAACAAGTTCCAAGCGCCCCGGTGAAACCGAAATTCCAACCGGGCACGGAATATATATATATATATATATATATTCGTAAAGGTCATGATGATTATTTTTAGAAATGCGAATGCTGAGGATAATTTAATCACAATGAAATTAGTCATTATAAAGTAAATAGAAAAATACAAAATTGATCGATTTTTTTATGCTTTATGAATGTGATAGAACGGCTTTTCAGTATTATTATTCAGAAATACCAGAACATTACATGTGAGTGACGAAATCTCTTAAATGAAACATTCGTAAATGAGAAGTATTGGAAAAATGTATACAGTTAATCCACATAAATGGAAGTTATTTCGCCTTTAATTATTTTTGCTTACAGTAAAAAGAAGAATACACTACCGTCCGAAATTGTGCGAACGCTAACATCTCGATCTATTAAAAAACACACCCGCACAGAAACAGTGATAACTCGATTAAAAATAAAACTAGATACTTTTTTTAAATTGCATTGGAAAGCTTATTAAATTTCCAATGAAATGCCACTATTTTAAGTTGTATTGCATAAATAGGAAGCGAGATATCATGTTATGAAGACAAAAAATAATTCTATTTTTTTCGGAATTTCTTACTCTGACTTTGACTCCTGGCACAGTTTAGCAAAGTTTATGAATAAAATTGTTACTTTTACAGACTATTCCTTGTAACCTAAGCTTTAAATAGAGACCAAGAACAGCAAAAAATATTTACGGGTTCCCGAGATATTACAAAAAGAGTCGGACCGTGCAAAGCAGAATTTTCAATCATCGATTCAAGCGTCACAACGCCGTTGTTGGAAAGTCTATATCGAGAATATCGAGAATGAACGAGATTATAAAAGCTTTGTTTTCTCCGACAAAGCCATTAGTTAGAATGAACCTGAGTGCCTGTGAGGTCGCAGGGTGTCTACTAAAAATGTGATTTAAAATTACAGGACATTCCAGAACTGATATAATATTATTGTATATTACGATTGGCGTATGATTACTATACTCTCTTAATCTGAATATGTCAGAATTCACTTATTTCTAAGTTATAAGTCGTCTTCTCGATCAATAAGTGCATATACACTCGTAATAAGTGAAATTTCACTTAATATAAGTGAAAAATTCACTTATTTATAAGTGTATATGCACTTATTTATCGGGAGGACGACTGATAACGTATAATAAATGAAATTTCACATAATCAGATTTAGAGAGTATGAGATGTTAAAAATCTACATTACAGATATACCTATTTCTTTAATCAAACTTTAAATTTAAATTATTCTTTGATAGATGTCAAAAGTTATTATTTTAAGTTTGAGCAGAATTTTTTAATTATTAAATATTTTAAAGTAAAATATAGAAAATTCAATAACTAAAATTGAAAATCCAGGACATTTAAGAACATGATTTACAATTCTAGGACATTTCCAGGACCAGTAACCACCCTTGGTCGGTAAGGAGGAACTCTTAACTCTCACAGAATTGAGAAATGCAGGAAAAAGATTAAAAACAGGCAAGGCGACTAAAAATTCAGGTACTAACAAATATTAACAATGGGTGTTTTCGGTAGGTCATGATCCGGATCACTCAGTGGTGCTCGCTCGTTTTAAATTTCGAAAATGATGAATTTCGAAAATCCTTTATTTTGATTAGTCCAGAATTTTAAAATAATATGGTATGTGAAAAGAGCTGTATGTTCTAAACAAATTGTAAATTGTTTTTTATTATTTGGCAACCTTCTTCTTTTCAATTGAAAATTTTTTTCTATTATTATGAAAAATAATATTATATATACTAGGGAGGCATCACCCCTCTGCGCGCCAACCCCCTAACTATTTCTTATATTTATATTAATTTTTATTTTCAAATCATGTTCTCTAAATATAAATGCATAGTAATAAGTTACAGTAAGTTAGAAAAAATTAACCCGTAGGTCAAAACTGCCCTTAAAATTGACCTACATTTTGAGGGTAACAGGAATTGTTTGTCAGAACTGCCCTCACAATTGACCTAAATTTTGAGGGTAGCGGAAATTATTTGTCAAATTTTGACGTCTAGGTCAAAACTGTCCTTAAAATTGACCTACATTTTAAGAGGAGACCCTACAGGTCAACTCTTGACCTGTAGGTCAGAAAAATTTAAAATTATTATAGAAAAAATATATATACACATATATACATATATATACTAGGGGGGGGCTCCGCCCCCCTGCGCGCTTCACGCGCCAACCCTCTATATAAATTTTATATTCACTTCTATTTATGGTTAATATAAAGATGGTAAAATGCGATCTTATGATATTAACCAATCTGAAATTTTAAATCTTTGTCATCAATTTTGTAGTAACATAGCAGCCTGCAAGTAGAAAATTTGTCTTTGGCATAGGTTTTGACGTCCTATTTGGAGCTCCTATTTGAAGGGGCTAGCTCTGACATGTCGGTAAAATACAGATCAAATGTTGACGTAATGTGATAGCCTACATTAAGGTCCCTTTTAAAAGCCGTAGCTCAAAAAATAGGTAAAATTAAACATGGATTTTGACTAATGGAAGGGACCACATGGAGAATACTTTTTAACCTATAGGTTAAATTATACATCGATTTAAGGATGCAGGGATAGGGAACTGCGCTATCGACGTAGTAGGGGAAACTGTAGTCATACTAGCTGTTCACATGACAGGTAGTGGGGTGTGAAATTTGTCGAAGAAAAATTCTTGGTCGGAATGAATATGCTGTACGATGTTTCTTTCCTTGGTTTGATACCCCCCTCCCAATTCTCGATTGCTCTCCGGCCCTAAAACTCTTTATTTTCTGACTTATCGTAACGTCACAACACTTCGGCTTCCTTTTGACACATTACATTGGAAAAGGGGCTGCAGTAGGGCTTCGCTTACGCACAGAATTTTCATTAACTCTTTTATTCAATTACAATAGCGGCCCATCTCACAACTGCCCGTTGCCATTTTTAATAAACAAAATATTTAATTACCAACTTGACAAATCAGCAATATACCTCCCTTTTATTATTTATTTAATTAAACTACACTGGCCTTAGCTCGGGACGTGACATATTGTATTTATTATTTTCATAAATTAAAATTTTTTCTGGCTCTGGCAAATAATTTTTATTCAGACTCTTATGAATTTTTATTTCGACTCACTATACAATCCGCCTTAACATAATCATTCTTAATCTGACACAATAAATAGTTTTAGTCGTGTCTCGGTTTTATCATGGTCCCACGATGGAAAATATGCCTGAACAACTTGGCAAGCTGACAGATATCATGATGATAAACATATTTGCAATAAATAATGATGTGAAGTCGGTATTAAATTGGGCATCAACAAATTTTCTTAAAGAATTAATGCTGTCCTTATGGACATTCCACACTTCGGATCCTATATTCAGGATCCCAATTCCACATTCCGGATTCAAAATCCCTGATTTCACATCCAACATTCCGGATTTCACATTCAAGTTCGACCCACATTCTGATTTTTTTTATTAATTTAAAAAAATGTGCTCAATCGAAGTAGGTATATTCTGAAACAAAAAACCAGAAGTCGAATCGAGTCTACACATTCACAATCTTGATGTTCTCATACTTACCGAAATTTGGCTCTCAGGTCGAGTTCAAACTTCCCACATAGCACAAAAACTTCCAAGAAGTTGCCGTGGGAACCTTCGGAAGTTACTCTTGGTAACTTCCTAGAATTTTCCAGGAAATACAATAATGTCGGCAGGTTAGAAGCTTCACATGGAAACTTCCTGATAATTCCTAGAAGCTTCCCATAGAAACTTCCTGCAACATACCAGGATGTTTCCAAAAATTATATAAATTTTTTTAGTGAAATTATTATTTAAAAAAGGTTAGGAAGTTTCGTGGAAGTTTCGTGGAAGTTTTTGTGCTATGTGGGTTAGCAAATTGGGGGATACTATACCCATCGTCAAGACCATATTCGTAATCACGCCAGGGGAGGAGTTATGATCATGGTCAGAAATAGTCTCGTTGTTTCTCATCTTAAAATTCAGAATAAATTTCATAAGTATTTTGATTTTCCAACCAACCTTTGTAAATCTATAATTTGTTTATTGCAAGCTTCACACAATGTCTTTTGAACTCTAAAGCCTTTTTCATTTCTCGATTGCGAGGCTTGCGCAAATCTCAACCACTTTGGTGGAATGAGAAGTGCGACACCATACTGATCTCAATCGTGCCAGGTTCAAAGATTCGAAGTCTTCAACAACAACTCCTCAATTAACAGTCCCTTTTCTGAAGATGAATATTCTATCGTCCTAAACAGTAATTGAAAAACTCTTCTCTAAACCTTGACTCCATTACATACACTATTCTTAAAAAACTTACCGTGAAAGTTAAGCAGCTTCTACTAACACTCTTAAACAATTTCTAGACAAAATCAATTTTCCCAGAAACTTGGAGGAACGCTAGAGTTATCTTTGCCCCTAAACCACATGGAAATGGATATCGGCCGATCTCCCTCACCTTCACTATTTATAAGTCCTTTAAAAGAATTATTCAAAAAAGACTTGAGCACCACACAGATTATCTCAACGGAATTGAGATCAATCAGTTTGTTTTTAGGTAAAGGACATAGCAATTAGGGTATGTAAATCACATACAAAATAGCAATTAGGATTGGTGCATCTATCCTTAGAACAGTCAAATGGATGCTGTTGCTAATGTATCTGAGGGCTTTCTCAGCCGTGGACATACCCTTGCATTAGCGGTCGACTTAAAAGGGGTGTTCTCTAACATACTACCTTAATCCATCTACAATAGTCTAATTGAATTAGAAACTCCAGATAGAATTGTAAACTTCATATCCATTCTTAACAACTGACAAATACATATATTTTAACTCTGAAACTAATTATTATAAAGACTCATTCATAGGAGTGTCTCATGGAGGGGTTTTGTCCTCCATATTGTTCAACATAGCAATTAGGATTGGTGAATCTATCCCTAGAGCAGTCAAATGGCTGATGTTTGCAGATGACCTACTTCTATATACTACTTCTAAAGATTTACAAGCTTCCCTCCCTCTTCCTGGAAAAGGACATTTCGAACCTTACTGGATGATTGAAAATACAATGATCTTACCACAATCAGATTTGACCTACCTTGGCATCATTCTTGGTAGGAAACTCAATTGGCATAAGCACATCAAAGAATCCGATCAAAAAGCACCTAAAACACTGAACTTGATAAGATCAATAACCAAAATCTCTTGGGGGGAAGAATCCTTCCTCTCTTCTAATTATATTTAAGGTGCTCAGTCGAGCTCACCTAGAATGGGGCTGCCACTTTTATGCTGAATCTTCACACCACAACTTAAAAACATTAGATCAAATTCAAAATCAGGCATTGCGTATTATTCTTAGATGCATGAGATCAACACCAAGAAGTGTTCTTCTGTCTGAATCTAACATACCTGCACTATGTCTTCGAAGAATATTGATTAATAGACGACATATGATTCAAAACCTGTCTTGGTCTACGACTCCTCTCTCTTCTAAATTATATTCTTACGTCAAAAAATATATTATCCAAACAATCAGGGCTTCGGTAATTGCAGCATGACCAAAAAGTCTTTTACTCCATTTCGAGCTAAGTTAGGATGAACTGACCAAGAATATTAAAGTTGATCTTTAGACTGGTATAGAGATTAAAGCCCACCTATCTCCTGCACAAACCTTCTCTAATTTACTTATTACCAAATATTTAGAATCTTTTGACATCTATACAGAGATCTATACATTGATTTAAATATTGTCTTCTACTTACAGCTCAGAGCTTCAATCATTTCTAATTAAAAAATTTCTCAGTTTTATTTTTCCGAATTTAATAGTGATCAATTTGATCTGGAAATAACAATAAATATAGACAAGTTATTCTCGGGTGGAAATATGATTATTATTCAACTAAAACTCTAATATACACTCGACCCTCTAAAAGCAGTCAAACCTGCGACTAATTTTGGGAAGGCTAAGCAGGCCTGAACTCCGAATATTAAACTAATAAGATCCAAATTTGCGCCTCCTTTCTTCTTCTGAAATGACAGCAGACAGAAACAAGGATTTATTGTAGTCCTGAGCAAATTGCACGACTATGTCTTAAATACAACACCTTATATTCTATAATTCTAACCGTGGAGACTTTCTAGACGTGACTTGTCCTAACCCTGCAACAGTAACCTAAACCCTTTAAGACAAATATACAAAAATTTCACCTGACCTTTGGCAGAAATTTTTAATATGAAAACGTAGTGATAAAAATTGTGCAATATACATTTCTTAAAGTTTAGGACTCGTTCTTTTAAATTCTGCAAAAGAAAGTATTGCAAATAGATAAATAAACAGATTATATACAGTGATTTAATAAAAACACGACTTTTCTTAAACTTTTTTTTCAGAAATAAATGTTTTTATTAATTATAGTGTTACGTCCGTAATATATTATTAATATACTTATTTTAACTATATATTTTCGCATATGTATTTTTTCATATATTGTATTTCATCGTGATATTATATGCAGTACTTTTAATTATTTTCTGTATGCTTTAAATTGGCATTACATTTAGTATATTTTCTAACAAATAGTGTTATTATATTATGTGTTTCTTATAACAAACTAAAGAAAAATTAGTATATTAAAATAATGTCAAAAGAATAACGATTACGGAGATTCAAAGTCCAAGATACAGATTTCTATAATGAATACGCACCACTCCAGAGTAATTAAAACAAACGTTGCGATCTGACTGGAATCTATTGAAGGTCAAAGTAAGGCTAATGAAGAAATTTTGATATAAAAAGAGGGAGCATCTCCGTTTTTATGTCACCGTCAAGTGTTGCAACAGACACAGGTTTCTTTAATTCCAATCATTTACCTCGTAGTTTTAGGAAATTTACCAATCCACAAAAAGAACTCATGCATCCTAATCGAAAAATGTACACAGAACTTAGAGGGGGGTGACTTGATTAGCACAGAGGCGCTAGTAGGTAAGACGTATTCCCACTCATAGAAGGGACGCTGGTTTCTCACTCCCACTTTCTTATTGCTCCACACTTTTCTTTCTTCTTTGTTACAGCTCTCATCTCTCTTCTGCAACACCGTTTCTAACTCCCTTTTCGCCTGCTTACTCTTCTTCTCCTCCTGGCTCATTGCTTCTGCTCTCTCTTGACTGTCTCTTTATCTACACTCAGGGCGGTGAGTCTTTTTCTCTAAACTATTTCGCCCTTTCTCCTTCTTTTGCTCTTGCCGTTAATCTACCCTTGGTACTTTTGGGATTGTTCCGATGGATCTCGGTGGTGGTGTCGATGATTGTCCACCCGAAGTACTAGCTCGTGCCTACTCACCTTGCACTTGAGCTCCTCGAGAAGACCTCACCTCCCAATGGGCCCTCACTCTCTCCACAATTCCATTATGGGATCTCTTCTAGGCGGATCAGACTGCTCCGGAAAATCCAAGATCAAACCCTGATAGTGAGAATACGGGGTCACTCCTCGCCTTCTGCCCGCAACGGATCGTCTTATTTTAAATGCTGCTTCGCAAATCACCACACTTCTGAATCGCCACATTAACGAACAATAGGGATATAACGTTTTAAATTAGACACACGCACTTTTGGGACTCGACGGTTATTATCCGCTTTTAATTCGTAAACGATGACAGATAATTTTTTAACGATCTCGTAAGGTTCATAATATTTTGGTGCCAATTTAGCTGAAAATTTGTGCAACTCGTTGGACAATTATTAACTGTCCAAAGTACCAAATTGCCCACATTAAACAGTATGATAAAAACAAGCGCCTAGCTACTCGCTTGTTTTTATCATACTGCACACTCAGTTTCTCTCTCTCTCTTTATCTGTAAATCTGGCTACCAAATCATTTAAAGCATCTAATCTTTTCAGTCTATCCATTCACACTTCCGGTTCGCCAGTGATACTTTGGTAGTTGCTTGAACTGCCATATTTACTATAAGACTAAACTAGTGGACATGTTTGTACCAGTCAAGGTGATCATTTCCCACAAAAGTTGCAATAATTGTTTTCAAAACTCTAATACTTCTCTTGACTGGATTCGCTTAAGGGTGGTAAATTGGCGTTGTCAAATGCATTACCCGGTACTCTTCCAGTGTTGGCTTAAGGAATTAATTATCAAATTCATTGCTATTATCCGTTAAAAGGAAACAAGGTGTTTCCCACCTAAATAAAACCAACTCTTCAAATGATCTGGCAATCGATTTGCCATCCGCTGAATTTAATTTAATCCAACGAGAGAAAAGGTTTTGAAACACAACCAAGTGTTACATTGACTTTTAGTTTGCGGAAACTTCATGCAGTCAGCCGCTACGACCACCCAAGGAAAATCTCTACAATCCGCTGACCCATCATACCGCACGGACCACTCTGTGACACTTTATATCTCTGGCACTCTGTACACGTTTTAACATACAACTGTACGTCAGGCCACACCCCTTGCCAGTAATATTCACTCGCAACACGCTTATACGTTTTCTCTACACCTAAGTGGTCTGCTGAAAGTACTGCGTGAGTCGTTCAAATAACTTGCTCGCGATATTCTTCGAGCACAACCAACTTCCAACTCTCACTCTGGTTGATGATCAGATCTAACAAAGGGTCTTCCCTTTGTTTTTACAATCGCCCTCCTTCGACTTTCCACCCTTCAAAACGTTCAAGAAATTTTTCCATTAATTCCTTTCTCTTAAGGGGTTATACCTGTTTGGAGGCCTAAAAAAAGAGTGTTTTTCAAGATTTTTTGTTGAGTAAAGTTTTAAATTGTCGTTGGCAACTAATATACCATTTAATTATGCAACTTTCAAAGTGTAAGGAAATATTAATATAATTTTTTTTGTACAAAATGGCAGCTGTACGATTCCATATTTAGAACAGTTTATTCTTGCAGTCCTCCGCGGCAAGCAGTAGAAGTCCCCTGAAAGGTCATCTGAAAGCATAAAAAAAAGTTTCATAAACTACATAAGATCATCTAGTGAAGTACACACGATTATAATTTTAGAATTTTTTAGTAGAAATGCAAGACCTACAAAAAATCGTATTTTTTATCCATAAAAATCGACTTTAACAGTTCAAAAAAAAAATTCTTCATCAATTTTAAAAATCGTGTGACCACACGACGAAGTTAAATTATTCATTCGCATTGTGCGTGTATCCACCCAGGCAACGTGACAGATGATCGTCCGAACTAAGGTCTTTGTATATGGATTCTATGGCTTTGAGAACAAGTTCTGACATAGGTGGCTTATGTGTAAAGTTAATGTTATGTATTTTTACGCTTCCGAACTGATCCAGAAAAAAAATTTCAAGTTGTTTCCATGCAAGGACGTTATTGATTATTAATTTAGAGATGTCTTAGTATATTTTAAGCCAATAAGAAAAATAGCCAAATGCAGCACATTCTTTTTTCTCCTCATATATTCTCGAAAGAGCGTTTGGCACATGATGGTGGATACCACGTCAGTGAACCATATCAAAATCCCACTACTGTAGTTCCAGCGCCCATCTCGCTAATCGTCCAAATGGCTCTTTTAAATTTCGCAATCACTTTAACGAGCTATGATCGGTAATGACGGTGAACTTATAACCTTCTACGTACAGACGGAATTTTTAATCGACCATAATAAAGCCAAACACTCCTTTTCCGTGACGCTATCATTTCCCTTAGCTGGTGACAAAACTTTACTTATGTACACGATCAAATCCGTCACTCGAATTGGGATCCCTGATCGGTCGTAACTGTTTCGCGTGTTTCGAATCGAGCCAACCAATAAACAACAAACGCCCGATAAATTGTTCTCGCTTCTATATTCTTTAACAGCACAGCGTCTGCCCATCGAGAAAATCTATCAATCATTGTGAGACAGTATATATAACCATCACACAATGGTAAAGGGCCTACGATGTTCATATGGACGTAGTTGAATCTCTTTTCAGGAGCGACGAAATGAGATGGTAAAAGAATATTGTGACGAGATACATTAGATCGCTGGAAACTAATGCAATTCCGACACCACTTGCGAACATCTTTTATTATATTCTGCTAAACGTAACTTCTTCCTATCAATTTACCAGAGACTTTAGCGCTAGGGTGTGATTTATAGTGAAATATGTTATAAATATGTTTTCGGTAAAATTCGGGTACATAAGGGCGCAAAATTTGCCCAGAAAGGTCGCACACAATTGAGGTGTGATCAGGACCCAAAAGAATACACCTAAGATTCAAGGATGTTGTTCAATCTTTGAGTAATAATTCCAATTCCGCATCTCCCTTCTGTGCATCCGATAACTCGTTCAAATCAACCCGCGACAAACCATCAGCAACAACATTTTCGGTGCCAGGAATGTACTGAAAATTCGTAGTAAATTTCGACAAAAATAATAATTGGGATTGCTGACCAAGAGATGCTTTATCGAGCTTTTGAGAAAATGAAAAAACTAAGGGCTTATGATCAGTCACGATATGGAATTCTTTTCCCTCGAGTTAAGGTTTAAAATATTTTACTGCCTCGTAACACGCGGTCAATTCCCTGTCATAGGTGCCCTACTAAAATCCCCTTACAATATCTTGTACAAGAAATTATACAATATCTTGTACAAGAAATTATACAAGATCTTGTATAATTTCTATATATTTCTGTCAATGAACCTGTACCATTTCCACATAAGAAATTGAAACAAGTTCTTGTACAAAATGTTGCATTTAATTAATTTAAAAACCATTTCATCTTTCAATGATTTATCTTCAAAAAAACGTTTCAACGAATTAACTTTTAATTATAAAATTAGTGTTTTGAATGTCAAAATTAACGATACTATTCTGCCAATATCAAAGTTGCAGTCTTTTTTAGAAAACTTTAAAAGTAAAATTTTTGCATCTATTAATGACAAACATATATGTCAAACATTTTTTGATTTTCAAGAAAATTTTATAAATAACTATGAAAAACTGCTCATTAATAAAGGTATCTCAAAATTTAATTGGTTAAACAGAATATATTATAACTTTAATTTTAACAAAAAACCAAATCCGAAATGGATCAGGAATTGTTCTAATAAATCCATCCTACAGAATGTAGCATATTTTTTAAGTTTAGGGGAGAAATTTTATATCAACTCATCAGATAAATCTAGTGTGGTCGAAGACACCTTGACAATGGCGGAGGAGAAAATTAATCTCATCCCAGAGAATGAGAATAGTAATCATAATGTTTTTAATAATTCTTTATCTAGTACTATTGGTCAAAAGACAAGAAAATTTTTTAAGGAGAATAATGATATTGTTGTTTGCAAAGCCGATAAAGGTAATGTTACTGTAATTTTAGATAAAAAAGAGTATTTAAATAAATGTTTGATTTTGTTAAATGATTGTAAAACATATAAAATTTTAAATAAAGATCCAACTCAAATTGTTCAAAGACATCTAAACAATAAGGTTGATTTGTTTTTAAAAAAATCTTATATTAATTGTCCAATGGCTAAGCATCTACACTCTTATAATTCCGTAGCTCTTAAATGTTACGGTCTACCAAAAATCCACAAACCGGAAGTCCCAATGAGACCCGAAACATCATTTTGTGGATCACCAACATATAATATATCACAATTTATTAGCACCCGATCAAAACAGTTATTAGAAATAATGAATCTCATGTTAAAAATAGTTTTGAATTTATTCAAAAAATTAGAAATTTTAAAATTCCGGATAATTTCACTTTGGTTTCATTAGATGCTAAATCACTTTTTACAAACATACCGAAAGATTTAGTCTTAACGTGTGTTAATATAAAGTGGAGAGAGATTAGACAACACATGGACATCCCTGATGATATGTTTATTGATATCTTAGAGTTTTGTATTGATAATGCGTATTGTTGTTTTAGTGGTAAATTTTACAAACAAAATTTTTAGAACTCCAATGGGTTCTCCATTATCTGGAGTCATTGCTGACTTAGTAATGGAGAAGCTAGAAATAGATGTTTTTAAAAAATTAAATTTTGAATTATTTTTTTATTTTAGGTACGTGGACGATATTGTCACATGCGTCCACAAAGATAATGCTAATGGTCTTCTAAATGCATTTAATGATTATAATAATAATGTACAATTTACCATTGAATTTGAGAATAATAATCGCATTAGTTTTTTGGACACACTTCTTATCAGGGAAAATGACTCTCTTGTAACGAATTGGTACCATAAAGATACCTTTTCTGAAAAATATATAAATTATAATTCTAATGTATCAAATAAAGATAAGATTTCAATCATTTATAGTTTGGTAGATAGAGCCATAAAACTATCGGACCAAAGATTTTTCACAGAAAATTAAAATTTTATTTATAATATTTTAACTGAGAATGATTACCCTAGAACTTTTAAAAAAAAAATATATAAAAATGCGTTATCAATTTCTTCTCAACGATAATATGGTAAATAAGCAACCCTTTGACTCTGCAAAGCTAGTTGTTTTGCCATATTATTTAAACGAGTTACAATATTCTTTAAGAGAATTGTGTAACCAATATAGTATTAGAGTTGTTTTCTCTTATGAGAAGGATCCATTTAAAGTTTTTTCTAAAAATAAGGACAATACTCCATTTGATCTCAGATCGCATTTGGTTTACCGTATACCTTGCCAATGTGGAGCTTGCTACATTGGTGAGACCAGTAGATATATTAAGCAAACATAAAAGAGATTGCAATAATTTTTTATTTAAATCAAGAACAAAATGTTCTTGATCAATTTTTATTTATATTTTTTAATAAAATTTCAAAAAATGGAGTTTATATAATTATGTTTTATCTCATTTTCTGAAGAAACCTTCTTGGTAAGTTTTTGGTTATATTAATTTTTGCAAAAATTTAAATTTGTTACAACAAATGATTAGAAATGTTTAAATATCTTCAAAAAATTATATGTATTTACAGTTTGAATATCTGAGGATGTCTGCCGTCGACGGGCGAAAGCTCATAAATAAAAATATTTTTTAAAATTATAAAAAAATTATGGATTTTTATCAAACACAATAAGATCATACTACAATTATAAATCCAAACAAAAAAACATCACAATAAATAATAAAAATATTATCTACACAAAAACTTGTACAGGATCTTGTGCAAGTACACGTTCTTGTACATGATCTTGTGCAAGAAATTATACATGAACCTTGATTCAAAAGCGAAAAATTTACATGTACAGGTTCTTGTACAAGATGTTGCACAAGATCTTATACAAGTACACATTCTTGTACAGGATCTCGTACAAGAAATTGCACATCGACCTTTATTCAATATCGAAAAAAATTACTTGTGCAAGTTCTTGTACAAGATCTTGTGTAACATCTTGTACAAGAACTTGTTTCAATTTCTTATGCGGAAAATGGTACAGGTTTATTGACACAAAAGGTATAGTTTCCTGTACTAGATCTTGTACAATTTCCTGTACAAGTTATTGTACGGGGATTTTCAGTAGGGTACTGTATTTTTTGGGTTGTAGTGAAGCTCTGCGAGAAAAAAGCTAATGGTTTCCACGATTTCTTTTGAAATTGCTCAAGAGATGCTCCCATGCCAGTGTCTGACGCAGCCAACACAACACGAGTCGGGGCATTAAGCAATTGATGCACTAACAAGGTAGCATTTATGACACTAGAACGACACTTCTCAAAAGCCTCTTCAGCAATAGGTGTCCAAGGAACTTCTCGTTTATCATTTTTTCGAAAATCGTGAAAATATTCGTGTAAGGGCTTCTGAATCTCAGCCACGTACAGTAAAAATTCGTAAGACCCAGAAAACGTCTCAGTTGATAAATGGTTCTTCGCTTAGGAAACTCGGCTATTGCTTTACATTTATCCAGAGGAAGCTGAATAACGTCTTTATTAATATAATATCCAAGAAACTTGATCTCGGTTCTACCAAATTAAAATTTTGCTACATTCAGTACAAGACCTGCCACCGACAAACTTTTAAAAATTTCGCGAAGGTGTCCCTACTGTTCTTCTTCGTCTTTTGACGCTATAATAAGATCATCGATGTAAACGAATTTGTAATCAAGATCAGAAAGAATCTGATGGACAAAACGCTGAAATGTCTGTCCCGCGTTGCGCAAACCAAAATTCATTACAGTAAATTCGTACAATCCAAAAAGGTAAGAAGACAAATCCGGAATCTCGGTCTTTGATAAAAAGGCGCTTCGATATTAGGGCAACCTCAATGAAAGGTGGTGGAGGTTCTAGTTTTCCGATTTATTCTTTTTAAATGTGCAAGGTGGTCTGCAGTTAACCGCGTTATTTCCGAATTTGTTATGGTAAAAACAATGAGACTCATTCTGTTTTTTGAATGAGGTTTATGTGAATTACTCGACACATAACATGTAACCTCAATGTCCTCCGTTGTTGCCAATTTCTTCGGATGTATCACTTACCACTTGTCTGCCTTTTTAACTAAAATCTCTCAAGAATTGTCAGGCCCACCAACATCTTGAAATCCAAGTACTCGACAGCAAGCATAAGGAAAAAGGATGACACATCAGGCGAAGAATATTACTCGAAAACTAATAACTAGCTAAAAACAGGGGAAATGACACATACCCGTTGCATGGGCTCGGAGTAGAGTGCCCATACGCTGTTTTCAATAGCGTTTATTTATAATAAAAATCAGCAACCAAGCTCAAAAATGACATCAAGACATGCAATCACCATCTCCACAGTCAATCTCGCCTCCACACAAGGAACCATGTATACATGGATCTAGTGATGACACTCTACCTAGTGTTATAGCACTAGGTATAAAAATTGAGATACAGGTTCGGCGATATCAAGTTGATTAAAAAAATATTCCAATTCTTAGTTGGTGGAATCCATGAAACTGCTTTCGGTTGTGGTTAAAATAATATGACGTCCCATGCGTAAAAATGCGGTCTATTTCAAATTCTCGAAATTTCTTCAAATTCGTTTTTGAGATAAAAAAATATATGAAGGGTGGCATGACAAAAGGGGTCAAGCAACAATTTTATCAAAATTTAAACATTTCTGTAAAAGGATTTTCTGCTTAATTGCGTTTTTAAATTAATTTTTTATAAAAATTATAATCATAAAATAGCCTAAAATTTTACTTGTAATGCAACTTAACTGAAAAAGCAAAAGAAATACACTACCGGTCAAAATTGAGAGACCACCCATTTTCAGATGATTGAAAAACATTTTAAAACAAAAATTGTATGGAACCTAAAAAATTTTTATTTTTATTTTTTGAAAGATGTTAAAATTTTGAAGAGAACAAGATGTTTTAGAAGTCATTTGGCCAATATTTAATTTAGATATTTTTAAAAAATCGTCATTTTCAATGATTTATAAAAATTTGAATAACTTCTAAAATAATGAACGCTTATTTTAAAGGTCATTTGTTACACTATAAGAATTACTTATAGGCATTAACGTGTAATTTTTTTCCTAGAAAATGCAGGCCGTCAAACTTGGACCTAAAAAATTCAAAAAATTTGGAACATTCTTATTAACAGAAATATAATTTTTAAAATTCAAACGTATTTTTTTTATTAAATTTTCTTGAAAAATCTACACCATATGATGTTTTAAATATTTTTTAGAATATTTTTTAGTACAGAAAAATTGTTCCAAATTTATTGAATTTTTTTGGTCCAAGTTTGACAGCCTGCATTTTCTAGGAAAAAAATTACACGTTAATGCCTATAAGTAATTCTTATAGTGTAACAAATGACCTTTAAAATAAGCATAAGATCATTAAAAAGCGTTCATTATTTTAGAAGTTATTCAAATTTTTATAAATCATTGAAAATGACGATTTTTTAAAAATATTGTTACGTCATCGTAACGTATTTTTCAATATTAATAATAATAGAAATAATAATAATAGAAATAACAATAAATAATTGTTATTAACATATTATTAACAATTATAAATAATTATCAATTAATGAAAATAGTAATAATAAGAATAATAAAATAATAATTAGATTTAAACAATAATAATGTTTAAAAACGAATAATTATTGTAATAACAAAATAATAATAATTAATAATAACCAAATAAGAATAATAAACAATTATAATAATAATAACAAGATAGTAATAAAAGTAACAGCAATAATAGTTAATAATAACAAAAATAATAACGATTTGTAATGTCACGTCATCGCGACGTATTGTTTTGATATTTGTAAAGTTAGAATCTGAATCCTCACTTTTTCTTGTAAACCAAACAAATCAATTGAAATGTGTGTCGTCTTGGACAGACTTTTCTTTATATGGTCATCCACGATTATCACCCTTCTATAAGGTTACTGAACTGTCTAAAACAGTGACGAATCAACGCGTTATTATTGATCAGAATGATGTCTTTGTCTAAGTAGCAGATGCCGAAAATTGGTCATCTGCACATTGTCAATCTTTCTATTGGTTCCCCACTTAAATGTAATAAAAATTTAACTACCTTGACCCAAAGGTAATAAATGTGGGTGGTATATTCCCTTGTGAAGGAAACATATAAAAGGGGCCACCCTTGACGAATTCGTCAGTCCAGGAAACGCCGTCAACTTAACTAGTCCAGAAGTCATCCTCAAATCAGCAAGTCGCGTTCTTCGTGTCTGTCGCGATTCCGCGACCAAGTTAACAAGTTATATACTACCCAAAATTGTCAATCCAAAATCTCTTCAAGTACCAAATACATTCTTCAAGTCTTACTCAAGTTATTCAAGAAGAATTTTATCAAGGAGATAATTTCTATTGCGAGGCACATTACTAAAGACTGCATTATTTCGACTTCAAAGTCAAATCAATAATTTGACACCTGGACTCCGGACCTTTCATTTTGACTGGCCCGAAAACAATTCAAAGGAAATCTACTGCATATTCAGTTTTCGCTAGACAACGTCATTTCTTCAACCTTACACTGACGGAGGTATCACCTGTTGGGTCTACGACTCTAATAATAATTTTAAAAGGTAAGTTACTAATACTTCAAAATCTTATCCCTTTCAAATTCTCGATTGATCCCACAAAGTAATAATTTGTTACAGTATCCCTGAAGACATCTGGATCTACTCTTTCTCTTGATTCTAATTGTAAAGGATTCAAATAAATAACTTTAATAATTTAACTTCAATTAAGCAGTTACTCATTCTTAAAACCTGTCCCTTAATATCAGAGTTTACTGCTCTGTGAATAAATCAGGTTGAATCACCGATGCCGGCCAAATTAAATATGTAAATTATGATTATGTTTAGTTTCATTTTTTGAGACGTAACATAACCATTAATTTTTGGAGCATCGGCCGTTTTGAATCATAAGATTGAGTAATTGAAAAATTAATTTTTGATGCATTGTCACTGTGAACGATAATATAAAGTAACTGTAGAATATTGTGAAAAATAAACAATAACTTTTATAATTCTTGATACATTTCTTTAAAAAAAAGAGAGAGAAAGAGAAACAGGTACATCCAGAAGTTTAATTAATGTTTTCATATTAAATGCTAAAAAAAATAATATATCGAAATCACAAAATACACTTTTTACTCTAATTAAATCAAAATTATCATATTTCTAAAATTTTTGATAACAAAAACATGTTACCAAATAATCAACAAGTGTCCCTTCGCGATGCACTCGAATTAGTGCCAATTTTCAATGGATCAAATATTCCATTGTCAGTTTTTATAGACGGTTGTAATGAAGCAAGACAGATGTTACCCGCATTACCCCAAGTTGAAGAAAATTTAGTAAAATTAATTCGGTCAAAATTAATAGGCGAAGCAAGGAAATCAATGTCATGGAGTAGTTATAGTACAATCACAGACCTCGTTAGTCATTTGAAAAAACTCTATTTACCTAACAAAAGTATTTATCAATTACAAGGAGAGTTAGGCAATATTTTTATGTGGGAAAGCGAATCAGTAATATCTTATGCTAATAGAATCAAAGATTTATCAGATCAAATTTATGATGCGCATAGGTTAAAAAATAACGGCATTTTAGACAAAGCAGCAATGGAAAGTTTAGAACGAGATGTAGTTTCATGTTTTCGTCGTGGTTTACCACCAGAATTAGATATTCGCGTTGGAGATTGTTTAATTTTAAAAGAAGCAACAAATAGAGCTCTTGAAGCTGAAAGAAAATTAAAAGTGGTTGCTGAGCTTAGAAAAGAAAATTCTTGTAGACAAAATCAAAGTAGAATCAATTTTACTAAAGAAGAAATAATAGTGTGTGAAAACTGTGGAATTAATGGTCATACTAAACACAGTTGTCGTAGGTCAGAACAAAATCAATACCAAACGCAGTATAAAACTCAACGCTTCGTATCTCCTCAAGAATGGAGAGAACCAATCGATTTTACAAGAAGAGGGAACTCCCTTTCATTTAGACGACCATGGGAACACACTCAACACCCGCATTTTTCTAAATCACCCCAAAATGACTTTAGAAACCAGCAATTTCAAAATAAACATAATTTTCTAAATGAAAAAAATTTTGAACAATTTAAAAATCGAAATATTTGTAATTATTGTAAAAGAATAGGACACAATATTAATGAATGTAGACGCAGAGAATATAATAATCAGTATTATCAAAATCAACATTCTCGACCACATACCCATGTGAATCAGGGAAACGAATAAAGCCATCCCAAAACAGGTGCGCTGGGACAGGCAGTAATGGAATAAAAATTCCTAATAAAAAAGCATCTACTGATTTAGAAGTGATTCAAATTAATTCTACTAAAGGAAGTGTTATACCATCTATTTTTATTCAAAATTGTTTAAAACCACTTCATTTAATGATTGATACCGGTGCAGGAATAAATCTTTTAAAAGAAAAAATGCTTGATTCCTCAATGACAGTTAACACACTTAAAAAATTGCAACTTACAGGAATTAATCAACATCCAGTTTATACAATTGGTCAGATAAAAATAAAAATTTTTGAGTACCCAACTATTTTTAATATCATACCTAACGAAGTTCCTATAGAAGAAGATGGAGTTCTAGGCTCAGAATTTTTTACTGATAACAATGTTAAAATTAATTATGCAGAAAAATGTTTAGAGGTTAAAAATAAAATTTACCCTTTTGCATCAAACGATTTTATAATTTTACCACCTCGATCAATATCAGACATATTTCTATTTGTTGAGAATACTGATTTGAAAGATGGTTACATCCCTCTTTTAGACACCGAACCAGGAATTTACATAGGAAACGCTTTAGTCACGAATAATAATGGTAAAGCATATGTCAAAGCAGCAAACACATTATCTAATTCTGTAAAGTTAAAAGTCCCAAAAGTAATTTTAGAAGAATGTCAAATATTTCAAAATCTTGAAAAATCAAATGATACTAAACAGAATAAATTGAACATTGAAAATAGCACAGCAGAAAAAATATTAGATAATTTCATGTATTCACAAAATTCAGAATTTGGATTTTATACATTAACAGGTAAAGAAAGAATTGAACAGATATTAGATTCACTTCGATTAGATCATTTAAACCCAGAAGAATTAAAACACGTAGAAACATTAATAACAGAATACGCGGAAACTTTTTATTTACCTGGTGAATGTCTTACATCTACTAATGTTCTCCAACACAATATTCCTACTAAAGACGAGGAACCAGTATTCACACGTCAATATCGATTTCCACCTGTACATAAAGAAGAACTTTTAAAACAAACAAGTGAACTCTTAAAAAATAAAATTATTAAACCTTCTCAATCGCCGTATAATACTCCAGTTTGGATTGTGCCAAAGAAAGCTGACTCTTTAGGAAATAAAAAATGGCGGATGGTACTCGATTTTCGCAAATTAAATGAAAAAACAATTACTGACTTTTTTCCATTGCCAAATGTTAATGAGGTACTTGAAACTCTTGGAAATGCCCAATATTTTTCTGTCTTCGACTTAGCTTCAGGCTTTCATCAAATAAAAATGAATCCAAAAGATTCACACAAAACTGCCTTTTCAACACCTTATGGTCACTATGAGTTTGACCGTATGCCATTCGGACTGAAAAATGCCCCAAGTTGTTTTCAAAGATTAATGAATTCTTGTCTGTCAGGTCTTATTGGTACTGAATTATTTGTCTATTTAGATGACGTAGTAATTTTTGCAAATTCTTTAGAAGAACATCAAGAAAAATTTAAGAATTTTATGAATCGATTGGAAGTAGCTAATTTAAAATTGCAACCAGATAAATGCGAATTTCTCAGACCTGAAGTAGTTTACTTAGGTCATATTATTGATAAGGATGGAGTTAGACCAGATCCAAAGAAAATAAGTGCAGTTAAAAATTTTCCAACTCCTAAAAATGTTAAAAATATAAAACAATTTTTAGGCTTAGCAGGATACTACAGACGTTTTATTGCAAATTTCTCTGAAAAATCGGGACCTTTAACGCAATTATTAAAGAAAAATGTGATTTTTAAATGGAGCGAAAAACAACAAGAAGCTTTCGAAAAATTAAAAGAAGAACTTTGTGAAGAACCTTTATTGCAAAGACCAGATTTTGATCAACCCTTTATTCTAACTACCGACGCATCAGGTTTTGCTATTGGTGGAATTTTATCTCAAGGCGAAATTGGAAAAGATAAACCTATTGCTTACGCATCAAGATCTCTAAACGAACATGAAGTCAAATACGATACTTATAATAAAGAAGCTCTCGCGATTGTGTATTGTGTTCTACATTTTAGACATTTTCTTTACGGAAGAAAATTTAAAATTGTGACTGACCATAAACCTCTATTATGGTTTCAAAATTCAAGCGATCCTTGCTCTCGTGTAACAAGATGGAAACTTAAATTAGCAGAATACGATTTTGACATGGTATATAAAGCAGGGAAAATGAATGTTAATGCGGATGCACTATCTCGAAACCCAGTAAAAATTGTCAAAAGTGTCCAAAACGAAATTCAAGTATACAAAGAAGAAGACGATGAAGAAGAAGATTATTATGACGAAGAAGATGATGACGAGTATTATGAAGATAAATATGTTAAAAGTAATTATAATGATGAAAATAATAATGATAATTTATTTAGTGATGAAGAAAATTACTATGAAGAAATTGAAGAAGAATTAAATGATATAATAAATGTGAACACAGTGTCTGCGGTCAGAGAATTGAATCTTATTAAAAAAATAATTAATGTGATTTCTGATACTACGAAAAATAAAGAAATTAAAAATATTTGTGAAAATTTTAGTGCGGTGAAATTACCAGTGAAAAGTGAAAAATTCAATGTTGTTACCAGAGGCAAATCAAAGAAAATTAGTCAAGAAATTATAAATTCTAATTCGAGAAATATTAAAGAAAATTTGAAAAATTCTAAATCGAAAACTTTGAATCAAGTAGGTGAAAATACGCGAAATTTACAAAATCAGAAAAATCTACTAAATCAATTTGAAGAAGGTGAGGAAAAATTACGAAATCCAGTTCAAGATAAAGTGCGAAATTCAGTGTCAAAAAGCGTAACAAATTTACGAAGTGTTAAACGAAATCTACTAAATCAAAAATTAATTCGAAATCAAGTTCAAGAAAGAGTGCAAAACGAAGAAAAATTAAGAAGTCAAATTAAAAAAGAAGTGAAGAATTCTAAGAATCAAAAATCTAGTTCAGTTCAAGAAAATGTTCGAAATCTACGAAATCGTGAAAAATTACGAAGAATAAATTATAATGAAGATATTAATGAAGATATGCCTAAAAGAAAAAGAGGCAGACCGCGTAAAAATGATATTGAAAATAATCAAAAGAAAAGAAGTAATTCAAGTGATAATTCGCAAAGTGAAAAAATGTATAAGAAAACGAAGAGAAATATTGAAGATAACGACAGTGAATCAAGTGAAAGTGATATAGAATTTGTATATTACGATAATATTAATCAATCAAAAAAATGATACTAGTTCCGGTGAAGAATTTAGTGACGATAGTTTCGATGATTACAATGAAATTGAAAATATAGGAGAAAATAATGGATTAGGGGAAATTGTAAATACAGAGAATATTGATTTTTCTATGAAAAGACGGTTCTCGGACGAAGAGAAACGTCCACCGCCCGAACCCCCTCCTGAGTTTCCTTGTGGTTCCCTTCTAAACGCACAACATATAAGTGACACAGAAAATTTAACAAGTGGACCCTTACATAGCAATGTAGTTGAGTGTAAGGACCAGTTAAGAATGCGAAAGGATAATTATGCATATTTTTTATCCACAAGAGGCATCCCTATGGACAATGGTTCTTCTAGTTTATTTAAACAAAATGAACTTCCACAATTTAAAAATCTTTTACTAAACGAAGCTAAAGAAATTAAAAAAGGAAATAATTATTTACACATTGCATTACCAATTACCTCTGATTCAAGCGAAAGTATTACTCAAATAACAAATAACATTAAATTAACAATCCAATCATTTAAAAATTTAACTGAAAAACTTAAATTACGATCGGTTAGTATTGCAAAAACAGCTGTCATAAATCATGTTAATTGGAAAGAAATTGAATTAATTTTAAAAGAAACGTTTCAGAATTCTAGTACTACAATAATAATTTGTAAAGGTTATGTGCAATATGCGTCAAAAGAACAGAGACAAATTTTGATTGAAGAAGCGCATTCTTCTGCTTTAGGTGGTCACAAAGGTGTGACTAAAACGTACAACAGAATTAGGCAAAAGTATTTTTGGGAAAATATGAAACTTGATATTCAGAAATATATACAAATCTGTTTGCAATGTCAATTAAAGAAATTAGTTCGCGTAAAGACTAAAAATCCAATGATCATTACCGACACCCCCGGAAGTGCATTTGAGAAAATTTCAATGGATATTGTAGGACCTCTACCAGCAACTGAAAGTGGTAACGAATGTATTTTAACTATACAAGATTGCTTAACAAAATACTCGGTCGCAGTGCCTTTACCAAATCAACAAGCTAGTACAATCGCAGATGCATTTGTCAAAAAATTTATTTGCATATTCGGATCCCCTAAAGGTGTTTTAACAGATCAAGGAACAAATTTTTTAAGCAATTTAATGAAACGACTTGCAAAACGTTTTCGTATTCGTCAATTTAAAACAACGTCTTTTCATCCACAATCTAACGGTTCATTAGAAAGATCTCATCATGTATTAGCAGAATATCTTAAACAATTCATTAATAAAAATACTCAATGGGATGATTTACTCGAATTAGCTATGTTCTCTTACAATACAAGTGTTCATGAAGGAACTAAATGTACTCCATACGAGTTAGTTTTTGGAAGATTGCCTCGATTACCGTCAAGTTTACCTTTGCAGCAAGAAGAAAAATTAGAAACATATGATGATTATCTTATGAATTTAGTGACAAAGTTACATGACATTCAGGCTCTTGCACGAAATAACTTAATTCATTCTAAAGAAAAATCAAAAACCTATTATGATCGAAAAACTAACCCTCAAAATTTTAAAGTGGGAGATAGCGTATTTTTACTTCAAGGTCCTAAACCAAAGAAACTAGGAAACCAATACACAGGCCCACACGAGGTTCTAGAAATTTTATCTAAGGGAAATATTAAAATAAAAATAAATAAAACCCCTAAAATTGTACACATTAACAGACTTCGTTTGTCTCATATTAACCATACCAACACATTGTAGTTAACATAATTCCTCTTTCTGTCACAACAAAACACACAAAGTTCTATTGAATTAAAAATTAAACGTTGTTAAATCATTGAATAAAATCTAATATAGTTCTGCTTTGTTTCAGGAACATCGTAGAAGCGATATATAATCTTCATTTTTTTATACTAATGTCTATTTATCTTTTCAGGAAATTCTATAAAAATAAATAATAGTTTAACCTTCTTTTTTTACATAAAAAAAAAATAATTAAATTTTTCTGAAAATTGTTAACAAACTAAAATTGTAATGTATCAATATTATAAAATTGAAAAATAACTATTTAAATATTGTATTTTTATTAAAAAGAAAATAAAGAGAAAATCAACTTTATAATATTAATTAAAAGTAAAATTACATAAATTTACAAACAAAATAAAATAACTTCGTCTTTTAAAAAAAAACAGATTTCTCTATAAATTTTTAAACACATCTGTTACTATAAAAATGAAATTTCTATGTAAACTATTAAAAAAATGTTATAATTTTATTCCAAACATAGAAAGAATACTAAAAATTCTTTTTCGTATTCTTTCTTTGAGGGAAGGGAAGGGTGACTACAAATGTGAAAGAAAAAGAATACTGAAAGAAATTAAATCTCTAAATAATAATTAAATAAAATTTTTTTTTCTAATATATGACTTGAGATTATAACTATTTTAAATATATATTTTTTTCAAAACCAAAAGCAAAATATAAAAAACCCAATCTATTTTCATAAAAATTAACTTAACAAATTAATATTATTCGAAAAAGAAAAAATTCTAAGCAATGAAAATAAATCTTTACGCGAATTAACATAAAAGTCTTCAAATTATAAAATTAAAAGTTTTAAACTTTGAATGCAAGTATGATTCAAAATTTGTACTAAGCCTTCTGACAACAAAATGTTATGCAATGAATGTATAAGTGATTCTAAAACTAAAATAACAAATCAGTAATGTATAACTTTTAAAATCTTTTGAAATTTTAACAATGTGAAACAATGAAATCATTTTTAAAAGTTTAATATCTGAATATATGTGTACGTGTGTATTTATGAACCAAAACTATTCTAAAGCAATTGTACTTGTTAAACAATGTACTAATTAGTCTTGCTAAATCTTGTATATGTATGAGTCCAGTTTTTAATGAAAACTCTCTTAAATCATAAAAGAAATACTTTTGTACTAACGAGATATATTAAACAAATGTACTAGTTAAATTGTATATGAGTATACATGCCTTTACTAAATCAGAACTTTAATTCATTAAACAAAATACTTGTAGTAATCAGATTTGCTAAAAAAAAAATTTGTTGTTTCTAATATGTAATTAAAATCTTGTATGCGAATGTGTGTGCTTTTTAATCAAATTACTCTAAATCTTGTGTAAAACATTTTTGAACAAATTTTGTAATATTTTAAAAATGTGTATGTCTAACAGCCTTACTAAACAATTGTACTATTTAACATTTATATTAGAAGTTTGTATGTTATAACTAAATAATTAATCCAAATTATATCTCAAACATATTTATCAAAATCTTGTTCTACGCCAAAATCAATTGTGAATCTATATGTGACACTACCCTTTAAGTAATAACTTTGATTGTACTACGAATTCGAATTCAGAAATTGTTCAATTGCATTTTCCAATTTCCGAATTTTAAAGGGGGGAGGTGTCACGTCATCGCGACGTATTGTTTTGATATTTGTAAAGTTAGAATCTGAATCCTCACTTTTTCTTGTAAACCAAACAAATCAATTGAAATGTGTGTCGTCTTGGACAGACTTTTCTTTATATGGTCATCCACGATTATCACCCTTCTATAAGGTTACTGAACTGTCTAAAACAGTGACGAATCAACGCGTTATTATTGATCAGAATGATGTCTTTGTCTAAGTAGCAGATGCCGAAAATTGGTCATCTGCACATTGTCAATCTTTCTATTGGTTCCCCACTTAAATGTAATAAAAATTTAACTACCTTGACCCAAAGGTAATAAATGTGGGTGGTATATTCCCTTGTGAAGGAAACATATAAAAGGGGCCACCCTTGACGAATTCGTCAGTCCAGGAAACGCCGTCAACTTAACTAGTCCAGAAGTCATCCTCAAATCAGCAAGTCGCGTTCTTCGTGTCTGTCGCGATTCCGCGACCAAGTTAACAAGTTATATACTACCCAAAATTGTCAATCCAAAATCTCTTCAAGTACCAAATACATTCTTCAAGTCTTACTCAAGTTATTCAAGAAGAATTTTATCAAGGAGATAATTTCTATTGCGAGGCACATTACTAAAGACTGCATTATTTCGACTTCAAAGTCAAATCAATAATTTGACACCTGGACTCCGGACCTTTCATTTTGACTGGCCCGAAAACAATTCAAAGGAAATCTACTGCATATTCAGTTTTCGCTAGACAACGTCATTTCTTCAACCTTACACTGACGGAGGTATCACCTGTTGGGTCTACGACTCTAATAATAATTTTAAAAGGTAAGTTACTAATACTTCAAAATCTTATCCCTTTCAAATTCTCGATTGATCCCACAAAGTAATAATTTGTTACAGTATCCCTGAAGACATCTGGATCTACTCTTTCTCTTGATTCTAATTGTAAAGGATTCAAATAAATAACTTTAATAATTTAACTTCAATTAAGCAGTTACTCATTCTTAAAACCTGTCCCTTAATATCAGAGTTTACTGCTCTGTGAATAAATCAGGTTGAATCACCGATGCCGGCCAAATTAAATATGTAAATTATGATTATGTTTAGTTTCATTTTTTGAGACGTAACAGTAACAATAAATAATAATAATTAATAACAAAATAATAATAATTAATTGTAACAATAATAACAAAATAATAATTAATTATAACAAATATTAACAAAATAGTAATAAAATGTAACAACAAAATAACAATTAATAATAAGTTAATAATAATTTGTAACAACGAAATAACAACAAATAATAGTTAATAATAACAAGATAATAATAAATTGTAATAATTAACAACAAGTTATAATAATGTAAAACAATAATAACAAATTGTAATAACAAGTTAACAACAAATTGTAATAACAAATTAATAACAAAATGTTAATAACAAATGTAATAACTATAAATTATTAACAACAACATAAAAACTATAATATTAAATTGTAAAAAACATATGACTAAGAGGATGTGAACACGTGCGATCTAAAAGCTGAGTCAACGCAAGTGTTTCTCTAACAAAGGTTCCTCAAATGCATGGTAAAACGTATAGTTGCCTCAAATACATGGTAAAACGTATAGTTGCTTCAAATGCATGGCAAATTGTAACAATTCATCAAATACACAGGGAAATTTGGGTATAAAAAGAGCCAGACTATCAAACGATCTTCAGTCTAAAATTTGAAGTCATCAGAAGTAGTCACCCGCACTACAGAAGTCTTAAAAATGTAATCGTCAGTAGTAGTAGTAGTCACCTGTACTACAGTCTTAATTTTTTCATCATAACAAGTGGTTCTCTTCGTGATAGTGCTCGCAACCCCAGTATAGTAGTTGTCCTGATCTTACGTAAATTTCTAAATTCAGTGAATCTTGAAGTCAAATTTGGTGTTTGAAAGATTGTTCGAGTGACGACAAAGCTGAAAGAAAACCATTCAACTGCCTGATTTACGAGTGTCGTAAATCTTCCACCTGTACCATTTAGTAACCGATTAACGCACAATTGGCATTGTTTCCCATCGGCGCCAGCCAGGACCAAAAACTTGCTTTTCTAAGGTAAACAGAGAAACCACTTAAGACTCGTTTTTAGAAATCTAGTGCTCATTTCATCTTTCCATAATTTTGATCTTTTAAATATACTGTGTTCAAATAAATTTATTCTTGTCATTTATCCAACCTCGTCCCAACTTTAATTTTTCTAAATTAAGGTTAAATCGAGAAAAAAATAGGGAATATAATAATAAGGTTAGACATAACAATATCTAAATTAAATATTGGCCAAATGACTTCTAAAACATCTTGTTCTCTTCAAAATTTTAACATCTTTCAAAAAATAAAAATAAAAAAATTTTAGGTTCCATACAATTTTTGTTTTAAAATGTTTTTCAATCATCTGAAAATGGGTGGTCTCTCAATTTTGACCGGTAGTGTGCATAGTCAATATTATTATCAGTAAGTCAATCCAAATTTGAAAATGCCACGTGATGCAGGAAAAAAATTATTAATAAAAAAAGATGAAAAAAATTGGACAAGTGCGAGTTGAACTCGCACTGCAATGGCGGGTTCCGTACACAAATATTAAAACAATACTTGCAACATTCATCGGTAAATGGTGGAATTAAAATAAACAATTAAAAAAATATATTAAAATCATTTGATAAAAAAAATAATTAAAAAAAATTAAAGTATTGTATATCTAATATTGTATACAATAATAAGTAGAAGAACAAAATTCGCACAATTAGTTCCTCTACTTATTCTTGTTTACAATATTAGATATACAATACTTTAATTTTTTTTAATTATTTTTTTTATCAAATGATTTTAATATATTTTTTTAATTGTTTATTTTAATTCCACCATTTACCGATGAATGTTGCAAGTATTGTTTTAATATTTGTGTACGGAACCCGCCATTGCAGTGCGAGTTCAACTCGCACTTGTCCAATTTTTTTCATTTTATTTAAAAATTTTTTTTAGATTTTTTAATATATTTTTTGTGATCAGATTGTAAAAAGATACTAATAAAGCCATTTTTAGTTAATTAGATCAAATATTGTGAAAATTAGAAAAAAAAATTTTTTTAATTTCTTTTTTAGATTTTTAAATATTTTTTTTGCGATCAGACTGTAAAAATATACTAATAAACTCATTTTTAGTTAATTAGATCAAATAATGTAGAAATTAGAAAAAAAAATTTTAATTTTTTTAAATATTTTTTTATATATTTTTTGTGGTCAGACTATAAAAATATACTAATAAACCTATTTTCAGTTAATTAGATCAAATAATGTGGAAATTATAAAAAAAGAATTTCAACAATTTTTTAGTTATAAATGTAATAATGGCCATAGGGCCATTATTACATAGCAAGTTCTCTATATTTTTCCTGTAATATTTGCGTTAAAATACACCAGTATGCCAAATTTTTGCCCTCCACGTTGAATAGTTTAGAAGTTAAGTGGGGGGGGAATGGTCACTTTTAGTGCATTTTTGGCCAAAAATCTTGTTATTTCCTTGACAACGCAATGGCCATTACCTCCAATCACATTCTCTATATTTTTCCTGTAATCTACGAGTGAAAATACGTATCTGTACCAAATTTAAGCTCTCTACCCAGCTGAAAAAGTTCTATAGAATTTCACTAGAATTATTCTATATAAATTCTAGAGAATATTCTATAGAATTTCAATAGAATTTCTACGTGAATTCTACAAAATTTTAGTGGTTTTTAATCAGAAGGAATATAAATTTCGTGAAATAATTTTTTTAACATTATAGTTATGTATGGTTACAAAGTTCAATGAATTTTATATATTTAAAGGATATAAACAATTATTTTGGCCTAAAATTTGTTTAAAAATATTATTTCACAAATTTAAAGTCTTTCTAATTAAAAATCACTAAAATTTAATAGTATTTATGTAGAAATTCTATAGAATCATTCTAGTGAAATTCTATAGAATATTCACTAGAATTCATATAGAACGATTCTATAGAATGATTCTAGTGAAATTCTATAGAACTTTTTTAGCTGGGTAGGTCAAATAGTTTAGCCGCTAGGGGGGGACACAATTTGGCTACGGACACAAAAATCTCACCTAAAAAATAAACGACGTGCAAGAGAAGCATTTACAAAAAGTAACGGAGAAGAGGTTTTACCTTAACTGTTCAATTTTCATGTTTTTATATTTAGGTAATTTTATTCTCAATGTAATTGTAAACAATATGAATATCATTCTTTTGTTTCTTTTTAAATATTTTTGAAAATAATTTGAATTTGAAAAATTTTGAACTGTTGCTTATAAGTAATCACTTAATTAATTATTTTCTCGAAAACAAACAACTTTTTTAAAGAAAACTTTTTCACATTCGATTTATCAATTCAATATTAAGAAATTAATTTCTCAGTTTTTCTATAAATTGCATACTTTTTTAATACACTGTAAAATAAGACAGTGTATTAAAACTTGGCCTAAGTAAATAAATATATCTAAATACTATGTCTCACGAGTTAAAATACTTACGAAACTAGGTATTTTTAACCTATCGTAGTAAGTTTACATGGTATTACGTAGTATTTATACCATTGCTGTTTAAATTTACGACGTATTACGTGGTGTAATTTATTTGCCACGTCAGACGTAGTAATTTTACCTCGTTCGACATAGTAAAATAACACACCGAATGTGTAATTCTACTGAGGATTCAACTCAACATAATTTTTTAAGTTGCCATTTTCATTATTCATTTAAAAATATACAACTTTAAGATATAAGAAAAATGTGAAAACCTTTTTAATGAACTTATTAATAGACTTTGTTCTCTTTTTCCTTTAAGTTTTGCTAATTTTTTACTATAATTATCATGGATATTAAATATATAATATTTCTATTCTGAAAAAGCATCAAAATTCTATACTTTTTGGGTTATGTTATTGCACGCATTAGTAAAATTACATTCGGCATGTTTTCTTTAAATTGGCAATACTATACTGAGTGTGTAAAAAAACATAAAGGTTGTTATATTACCATATATTACATAGTAAAGTTACTATATAATACGTGGTGTAACTAATTCACAACGACTGACATAGTAAAATTACCATGGCTTTTTTTACAGTGTAATTAATTTTAAAAGAAAATATGCGCAATTGACGTAACCTTAAAACAACACACACTTATTCATTTTTCTCGTTAATTTCTTGGTTTATCTCATTAAAGTGTTTTTCCTATGGTAAAGCATTATAATATCTCGAAACGGTTTTTTTCGTTTTTTTAATGACCTATAGAATTTTTAAATATGTTTTTTTCGCTTCCTGTAAAATCATGAAATTTTTGCTTGACCCCTTTTGTCATACCACCCTTCATATGTGACCATAGGTATAGAACAATTTTTTCCTCGAATTTCTCACAATTTAAAATGTGTATTACCACTATTTAATCGGATAAACACTCGATGAAAATTTAACTTCCGACATGAGGCATCACGTTGGGGTCACCAATGTGGGTTTTCTCTTTATCCTTTATAAGTATATTGATAAACAAACCGATCACGAGTATTAACAAATAATTGTATACCACATTTACTTATATAAACCACTATTTATTTATAATAATCAAATAAGCCATTTGGCTTATAACATAACAGCATAAAACTACGCGTCCGTACTATCTCGAGACTAGATACCTTATATCCATACACAAACTTCACACCACCGACTTCCTACTGGTTTGACCGGATCACCTTGTTCTCTCGCTGAATCACAACTATTTATTAGAACTGCTAAATCCTCCAAAGACGACTGTCTTAGGAGTCGCATTGCCAGTGTTCTCCTCCTCGACAGTTTCTACACCCTCTTGTTCCTTCGACGGTGGGACCAGTACTTTCAAAACAAATTCTTTCTTCGCTTCCGCCGCGTCATACATTTCCAACGACGGTACCGCAATTTTGTCCGCGAACAACATTCGCAATCTCGAAATACTCTGAATCTTCTCTCTTTCAAGTAAATATAACATCCCTTGATGATGGCTGTTTAGGATCGTGACAAAAAGGAGATAAAAAATGCAAACATTTAAATTAATTTATTATTATAAATGAACGTAAAAAAGTTGAAAGAAGAGACAAATTGAATTTTTATTACATTTGTGCGGAATGTAACCAGACGTTCAGTAGTGAGTACGTCGGTGGTTCTTTGAAATCTGAACTTGGTATCGATGAAGTTACAATGCGTTTTGTCGTTTTCATTTGGCAACAATGTTATTTTGAGAAAATGGTTAAAAATCTGGCAACAATGCCTTTTTGGAAATATGGAGATAGGTGGGTGAGGGCAAAAAAAGGACTCTTAAGCAGGTAATGAATGTAATGAAGGTTAGGGTCTACTGCAATAAAATAATATATTAAGGATGGGTAGGATTAGACGCATCTGGTTCATAGTTAAAAATTCTATACAAATCTAATACAATTCTGTAAACGTGGTAATACCTCAAAATGTATTTTTTGCAAACATAATAAAAACCTAAAATTTCCTTATAGTCGATTACCTGAGTTAAAAATTCTTAATTTCAAATCTTGTTCTTATTTTTGAAAAACTTTTAGCCAGAAATAAAGCGATGTTAAAAAATATAAAAATTACAATTTGTTACTCTGTAACATGCTGGCCCCCTTGAACTATATTAGTTCAACAATAATACAATATAAGATTAATGTAATAATTGAATTTAAGAACAATATTGATTTTCATTGACTCAATTTAAATGATAATAGAATACATATGATAAATCTTATTGGTCGTCGTCGTCGTTAACAGGAAGTAGATACCATTTTTTCAATGCTCTTTTATATGTACCAGTTGCGCTACGCACTGTTACAACGCGAACAATTTGATCTGGTCCAGGATGTGTGGCGATGATTCTGCCCAGTGCCCATTTCATTGGTGACAAATTATCATCCTTGATCACACATAGAGTTCCGATTTTGATATTTTCTTGATTTGTTGCTGATTGCCACTTGCTTCGTGCAATCATTTCATGCAAATACTCCTGATGCCATCGATCCCAAAAATGTTGTCGCATTTGCTGGATAGTTTGCCAACAATTGAGACGTTGTACTGCTATGTCACGCAAATCGTCTTGTGAAATGCTTGTCATAGAACTGCCAATTAGGAAGTGAGCAGGAGATAAAGGAATCAAATCATTTGGATCACAGGATAGTGCTGATAAAGGACGTGAATTGAGTATTGCTTCAATTTCTACGACATACGTGTGTAATTGTTCATAAGAAAGAAGTGTGTTTCCAGCGATTCGCGTAAAATGCGTCTTAAAGGATTTAACCGCCGCTTCCCATAGTCCACCAAAATGTGGGGCTCTAGGTGGATTAAAATGCCAAGTTACACCTTTATTTGTCAAATAATCTTGAACTGAATCATTTTCAATTGTGGAATCGATTTGTTGAAACAATGATTTTAACTCTTTATTAGCACTTACAAAGTTTGTTCCATTGTCAGAATGCATTGACTGTGATACTCCTCGACGAGCAAAGAATCGTTTCAAACATGCCAAAAAAGCTTCAGTAGAAAGGTCATTTGCCAATTCTAAATGAACAGCCTTTGTAGCAAAGCATACAAAAATTGATACGTAAGTTTTAACCTTTGTCCTATTTCTGAATCTAAATTCCTTAGTATAAAAAGGGCCGCAAAAATCGACCCCAGAATGAAGGAATTAGCGAGACAATGAAACTCGATTTTTTGGTAAAATACCCATAATGTAATTTACTTCGCGAGGTTTCGCTCGAAAACACTGTACGCATTTTCTTAAGACGTGCCTGGTCGCATTTCTACCATCTAATGGCCAAAAGGACTCTCGAACACAGTACAGAGTGGCATTTACCCCTGCATGCATTTTTTTAATATGTTCATCGCGAATAATTAATTTCGTAATAGGGTGACCTTTTGGCAGTACTACTGGGTGTTTCTGTGATTCTAGAACCATTGCATTATTTATTCTTCCCCCTACCTTGATGATGTCTCCCTCTAAAAACGGATCAAGATGAAGAAGTGAACTTTTCTTATCTACCCTTTGATTTCTTGTTAATAAGTTTATTTCTGTAGAGAATGCCTCCAGTTGAACTAATTTTATTATTAATTTCATTGCGTCTTCGAGTTCTTGTGGTGTGAGAACACCCTTTTTCCTATCATTAGCATTTTTTATTTTGCTTGAATTAATAAAACGTTTACAATATGCGATAATGCGTTTCAATTTACACAATGAGCTATATCGTCTTAAAAGGTCGCTACTAAAATGAGTAATTTTAAGAATCGATAAGGTTTGTTTTTGACGAGTGTCTGGAACTTCATGGATTTGTAGTTCAAATTGAGGCCAAGATTCCTCAGTTTCACAAAGCCATGACGGTCCCTTTGTCCACACATCGTTTTCTATGAATTTAGAAACTTCTTGACCCCGAGAAATAAAATCTGCAGGGTTGTCTTGAGTGGGGACATGTTTCCACTCGTCTGGACTTGTTCCCCCTTGTATCTCTGATACTCGATTGGCTACAAACGTGAGCAATTTGTAAGGTGGTGTATTGATCCAATTTAAAACTATACTCGAATCAGTCCAGAAGACCTTTTTTTGAATTTTAATATAAAGAGCGTTAACAATAAAAGTATAAAGCTTAACCAGCAACGCAGCTGAGCATAATTCGAGTCGTGGAAGAGTAATGACTTTCAAGGGAGCCACTCGCGATTTTGCACATATCAAGTGAACATGATGTTTTCCTTTTATTATCTGTCGATCGAAGATACAAGCAAGCACCATATGCTTTTTCACTAGCGTCACAAAATCCGTGTAATTGAATTTCAGCAGGATTTTCAACGCTAATGAATCTTGGAAATTTTATTTTATTGAGAAGAGGTGAATTGTTTCTGTATTCAAGCCAAAAATCTTGAATATCGCTTGGTACTGGGTCGTCCCAGTTTAATTGTTGTTTCCAGAATTGTTGAATGAGAATTTTTCCTACAATAACAGCGGGTCCTAACAAACTTAAAGGATCAAATAATTTGATTCACTCAGACAGGATCACGCGTTTAGTAATTTTATTTTCAAAATTATCTTGATGCACCGTGTATGAAATGGTATCGGATTTCAGATCCCAATACAATCCTAACGTTTTAATTGTATCTGAAAGATCTAATGACATGAAATTGTCATTTGGGTCACTTGATAGGTCGCTACACAAGTCGACATGATTTGAGGCCCATTTTCTTAAAGTGAAACCACCCTTTTGCAGCAGATTGCTCAAATCATTTCGAATTCTGCGAGCGCCTTCTACAGTTTCTGACCCCGTTAAAAGGTCATCAACGTAAAAATCATCCTTTAAAATTGAACAAGCTTCTGGAAAATTATTCTTTTCATCTTGAGCAAGTTGATGAAGTGTTCGAATCGCGAGAAATGGGGCACAAGATGTACCAAAGGTGACTGTATTAAGGGAGTAAATTTTGATAGGTTCTTCGGAAGAAAACCGCCACAACATTTTTTGATAGACTCTATCCTTTTCTGCAATCTGTATCTGACGATACATCTGTTGAATATCGGCAGTTAAGACGTATGGATGAGAACGAAAACGTGTAACTATTGTTGCCAAATCACTTTGAAGTGTAGGCCCAACAAAAAATGTATCATTTAACGAAACTCCAGTCGAAGCTTTAGAAGAGCCATCATAGACTACTCGAGTTCTAGTCGTGATACTGTCTTCTTTTATCACTGCATGATGAGGAAGATAGTATCCAGGTTTCAAAGTATCTTGTAAATCTAATTGAGACATATGTCCTGCATCTAAATACCCTTGAATACATTCTGCATACTGTGATTTTAAATCAGGATTTTTTGCAAATTTTCTTTCCATCGCGTAAAATCTTTGAAATGCTGCGTCTCGAGAATTTCCTAATAAATTCTTTTTGTCATTAAAAGGTAGTTCGACCTCATATTTACCTGAGTGGAGACGTTTTGTAGTTTGAGTATAGAATTGTTCGGCAGCTTGCTCGCTGTCGGATAGAATTTTCTTTTTTGTGTCCTTCCCTAATTCCCATAAAATTGGAAGGTCTTGAAATTTAATTAGGTTACAAGAGACTTTATTTTCTAGACTACTTTGACTTAAATTTTTGGTATATCTACCAGACAAAATCCAACCTAAATTTGTTTCTTGGAAGACGGCAGATTGACCTGGTATGCGTATTTGACCTGTACGTAATAATTGATAGAAATATTCAGCACCAATTAAAATATCTATTTTTCCGGGCTCATGGAATGTAGGATCTGCTAAAAACATACTTTCAGGAATATCAAGTATTTTTTTGTCAATAGGGAGACCCGGCATATTTTCTGAAATTTCTTGAAAAACAAGAAATTTTAATTGTAGGCTTGAATTGTCATATCTAGATTTTATTTGAGTGGAAATAGACAGAGAGATACTGGATTGAAGATTTTCTATTCCTTTTAATTTCATATTAACCCTGCTTTTAGGAAGACCTAACCTTTCAGCAAAATTCGAGGTTATTGCATTGCATTGGGAACACGAGTCGAGAAGTGCTCGACAAGAGCGATATTTTCCTTTATTATCTAAAATATCTACCATAGCCGTTCCTAATAAAATTTGAGAAGAACCTTTACCTTGAAAATTAACAAGAGCAGTAGTGGAAGTTGGACTAGCTTCTTCAGCCTTTTGTCCTTTTTCAAAATGTAACAGTGTATGATGACGCTGATCACATTTAAAACCATTTCGTTTGCGTCACTCGATAGTTTTGTGATTTGCGTAAAAGCAATTATGACAAATGGAAGATTTTTTAACTACTTCATATCTTTCCTGAGGTGACATGTTTCGAAATTGTTGACAAGCGTAAAGCATATGTGCTTTAGAACACAATGAACATGTTTGTTTAGATTTTTCCTTTGAACTTTCAACTAAATTTGTAAGACAAGTTGAATTTCTTGAGGTAGAATTTTTTGATTGAAATTTTGAATTGTTATGTTTGGATTGGGTTTGAGACCCTTCGATTAGAGCACGCTGCTCAAGAAATTCGAGCATTCGTTTCAGGGAGGGGAGTTGAGTACTACCAACCGATTCTTCCCATTTTTCACGAGTGTAATTATTAAGTTTAGATCTTAATATATGAATGAGAAGTGTGTCCCAATGTTCTACTGGTAGTTTGAGAGCCCTTAGTGATCGATAACGTTTTTGAAATTGATCCAATAACGATCTAACTGAAAATTCCTTTGATACGTTTGGCATTTCAAATAATTCGTTTATATGTCGTTCTACAATAAATTTTCTATTATCAAATCGTTCCTTCAAAAGGTTCCAAGCAACGTCATAATTTGCCGCAGTGGTTTCTAGCGAAGATATTACTTCAGCAGCTTCATCTTGTAAACATGCCTTAAGATAGTAAAATTTTTGAATGTTCGAAATGGAAGGGTTGTCATGACACATAGACCTAAAAGAATCGTGAAATGAAAGCCATGTGTCAAAAGTACCGCGGAATATTGGCGTCTGAATTTTCGGTAATTCGAAACGAGCGTGTAATTGTAAAGGATTGAAAGTTTGATTGCTTGATTGTGAATTACTATTTTGTGTACCACTGTCTAATCCTATTCCCTGACTCTGATGGTTTACATGATTTGAGCTAGTTGATTGATTAGAAAATTCAGTCCCGCGCTCTGATAATGAAACAGCTTGCACGGTATTACTTTGTACCGTGCAGTGAATTTTGATGTATTTTTTAAACAAACCGCTAATACGATGGAATCTGTCCTCAAAACTTGTTCTCTCAGTAAATTGAGCCTCTAATTGTAACTCATCAGTTAAATCTTCGATTTTAGTTTGGACAGCTTCGAATCGATCCCACAATTTTAAATGATTTTCATATCGAACTTCTTGATTAAGAGTTTCAAATTCGGTCTGTTCATTTATTGTTGATAAACTATTTTCCGACGCGGTAAGAGCTCGCTTAATATTCCCCCTTTCCTTTCTTAAAGGTTTAAGATCTTCTTCCGACATTATAATAAATTTTTAAATTCGAATGGCACATAAATTATCATAGAAATTGAAGCAATGGCATAAGAATTTTTAGAAAATTGGATAGATAGGGATAGTTCTTTGACTTACATTAACTTCCCTCAATGACTGGAACATCGATGGTTGAAGGCAGGACTTATACTCTCGGGATGATTGGCAGGACGTTGGTTGAAAGCAGGAAACTTAATTGGTGAACTCGTTCCGCTCTATCAGATTATGTGAACTTATTATTTAAGTTTCTCACTTTTCTAACTCGGAACTGTTTTCATTAAATGTTCACACTTGAAGCACAAATAAAAGTATAGTCGTTTTGTCTATGAACGGAAAAAACACTCACGTTTTTTTTGTTCTTCTGACTTTTTAACACGCCCGTAATTGATCTGTTCAGTTGATATGAACCCGTTTTAAAGCACTTCACGCCACGGTAGTATTAGAAACTGTACCGAATTGCCGTTGATGTCTATTTGGTGTTCACAATTTAAAACAACAAAACATTAATGTAGATGTTTAGGGCTCGTTCATTTGTTTATTTAATGTTTGCTTCCTTCCTTTCACAAGTCACTGGAATCTTCACCACTGAGTTTTTGATGAGATCCGGCTCGAAGAACCAAATTTTGTTTAGGATCGTGACAAAAAGGAGATAAAAAATGCAAACATTTAAATTAATTAAACTGGATTAATTTATTATTATAAATTAACGTAAAAAAGTTGAAAGAAGAGACAAATTGAATTTTTATTACATTTGTGCGGAATGTAACCAGACGTTCAGTAGTGAGTACGTCGGTGGTTCTTTGAAATCTGAACTTGGTATCGATGAAGTTACAATGCGTTTTGTCGTTTTCATTTGGCAACAATGTTATTTTGAGAAAATGGTTAAAAATCTGGCAACGATGCCTTTTTGGAAATATGGAGATAGGTGGGTGAGGGCAAAAAAAGGACTCTTAAGCAGGTAATGAATGTAATGAAGGTTAGGGTCTACTGCAATAAAATAATATATTAAGGATGGGTAGGATTAGACGCATCTGGTTGATATTTAAAAATTCTATACAAATCTAATACAATGCTGTAAACGTGGTAATACCTCAAAATGTATTTTTTGCAAACATAATAAAAACCTAAAATTTCCCTTTAGTCGATTACCTGAGTTAAAAATTCTTAATTTTAAATCTTGTTCTTATTTTTGAAAAACTTTTAGCCAGAAATAAAGCGATGTTAAAAAATATTAAAAATTACAATTTGTTACTCTGTAACAATGGCCTTCCATCACCTCATTTGTCAACGATCGAACAATTTTCGACATTGATTTAATCTCCTCAATCATTAATAATTCTTACCACCATTTTTCTTTAAATAAAAACAAACAAAAAAACAACTATCTCGCGCACACTCTCCAGTACTCTCTCCCTAAAGAAGGTTAATTAAAATAAATTCAGTAAATAATTGATAAAATAAATAATTTATTTAGACTGAGAGAGAGAGAGACCACGCTGATCGTAATGACGTTTAGTATTACCTCCTTAGTAACGCTTACTTCTCGCCAACGTTTCGCACCACGCTTGGCTTCTTTTCTGCGTGACACTATCACACAAGGCACAGAAACGCCAACGTCCACATGCCAATTTTCGCGTACATGTCAAAACACCCACTATTTATTTCCCTAAAAGAAAAATCAATAAATACAATAACTAAATTTTATTAATAACAATTCTCAATTGTTTTAACTTTATCACTCAGCCCTCCTGCGCGCTAGAGTAGAGTCTACAATGAGCACGATCAACATGAACGTGGACGCGACGTGCTGACGTCACCCATATGAATAGCATGGGCGATCGTGCTCATTGTAGACTCTACTTAATGCTGCCTCTACAATACGGAAAAAAATTGAGAAACGCGCGACGCAGACGCGAAACGCGAGAAATTGCCATGTATTTTTGTCGCGTTTCGCGTTTGTGTCACGCGTTTCTCACTTTTTTTTCCTTATGTAGATACAGCTATGTAGATACAGCTACTGAAAGTTGTAATGGGGAAAATGAATTTAAATATTTGATACTTTTAATAATAAAATTAGTATGGATTTCTCAACTTAAAAACCACTTTAGTTAACAATCTCTGTCAACTAAAATACTCATGGGGAGGCTCTTCTGTGATAAAATGTTGCGGCGCACAACCTTCGACTTTCAATCTTTTTCTTTTTTAAATTGTGACTTACTTCTTGTTGCCAAAATTCGTCAACAACGTCATCTGGATGGTCACACCAGCAGCAAGATATACCGGATTGATAAAATAAAAGAAATCTCTTAACACTAAGAAATGTTTATTTAAAAATCCAATAAAAAGAAACAATTTAAACTAAACTTATCACTATTCTATTAATCTACTTTTAAAACTTATCACCGAATTAAAATTAACTTTACAATTAATAAACTTACTTAACCACGCCTCAAGGTCACACGACAGATTTCAACGACAACTCAAAAAAACGTCTGACTCTTAAGACCACCCTAGGCTCAACTGAAAATCCACGCTGTAACCGCTTCCTGGAAACGCCGGTAAAACTTTGAGAAACCCCCTTTTCTCCGACTAATCCTCTAAACATCAATCAAACTTTCTCTCTCATTCCCTTCTCGACGACAGCTATTAGCGCGTCCAAAAGTGGGACTTCTGAGCATATAATTTAACTCTTCTCTGCTCATGCGTCAAATCATTTTGAAAACGACTTAACGGACTACACACGACGGTGATCAAAATAATTCGAAATTAACGGCTTTGACAGAGAAACGATAACAAGGATATATAACCAAAATATACTGTCTCACAGAAATCATCAAAACAGAGAAATAAGTAACGATTTACTTTGTTTCAAAGTGTCACATCAATTTGACAAAAAATTAAAAACTTTGTATTTTTGAATTTTTAAAACAAAAGTTATAACTTTTGTTTTTTTATCGGATATGGCTAAGATTTTAAATCTAATACCTATGAGACTGATAAGTTTCGTTTCAATTGGTCAAACCGCTTTTGAGTTATTACCAGACAAAATATTGTGGACAGAAAATACATTTTTACTATATAATAGTAAAATATTATAATAATTATAATATATAATAATGTATATTTAATATATTCCCAGGTGAGAAAGACCAATGTTGACGATGAGTTGAAGCTTGATTGAGCCCTGAACGCACAGCGTGGGTAACCAAGAGTTGAAGCAGTCTTTATACCATTGTCACATTAATATTGTTTCAGCATGGGACACCAATGTTCAGTGAGTGAAGCTTGAAAATCTAATCTTAATTCAAGCTTGAATCAATCATGAGAAAATATTCAGATTATTTATTACCGAGTGCTCTTAATATTAAATATAAATGTTTATAAATTATTTAATACTATAATATTATTCTACGATCATTTTTTTGTAATTTTTTATATTAATTTATTTAATAATTATTATTAATTATTATTTAAAACCATAATAATTTAATTAACATTAAGATATTAATGAATAAATAAATATTTATTTAGTCTTAGTGAATAATATTTATGTTAATTATAGAAGATTCATATAAATAAAGTTAAATTATATATTATTTTTTCTTACACAGTGTCAAATTATTATTTTTAAAGTTCAAGAGTTTCGTTTTTCTGAAAAATTGTCGGTGATCAAAAATTACTGTGTAAAAAATGTTCATTAGGGTGAAATAAATATTTATGCCAAGTATTTTTACACTAGAATTAACCGTTTAGTAAATATTATCAAAATACTATTTTTTGTCAAACGCGTGTGACCTTGCGACTCAGCGTAGCCAACTCAACACATACGTTAAACTCTTGAGTTGGCAACGCTGAGTTGCAAGGTCACACGCGTTTGACAAAAAATAGTATTTTGATAATATTTACTAAACGGTTAATCCTAGTGTAAAAATATTTGGCATAAATATTTATAGCACCTTAATGAACATTTTTTACACTGTAAGTTTTTGATCACAGAATATTTTTCAGACAAACGAAACTCTTGATCTATAAAAATAATAATTTGACATTGTGCAAGAAAGAAATAATATATAATAAAATAAAACATATTATGAAAAAAATATTGTAATATTAAATAATTTATAAATATTTATATTTAATATTGTTCAGTGCACACGGTAATAAAGAAAGTTGTAATGATATGGCATTATTTTTAACGTCAGAATTTCAAAGTTTCTGAAAGAGTAAAATTCATTCATTTTTGTACGCTTAATATATCTATATATGTTACTGAGCTCACTGCTCGGCGGACAGGTAGAGAGTACCGATGGCGCACTCATTGCCGCGCATCACGTGGGTCTCTCTCACCTCACGCTACACCTTTCGCGGGCCCAGCGATCTATAATACTTGGTTGCTCGTACAATTTCCTCAGTTCGCCGTCGACCAGACTCGGGGCTTGCTCCGAGGCAGATCGACAGCAACTCTCTCTTCTCTTTCTCCTTCTTACCTTTACGATCTAACGCCGAGGTTGAGGTACGACTCTCCCAAGGAATGAGATCTTCCTTTCTCACCTGGTGCAAGCCGGCGGTATCTCAGGTACAGCTGGGGCTGCTTGCTTGCACATCCTAGAAGGAGTTGTACTCAAGACTCAGGTACAACTGGGCAGTAGTAACACCCTTCGCCTCTCCGTTTCTCTCTCTCTCTTCTCACCTGTCATTGCTCTGGTCTAAGCAGGGGTACAGCCGTGTAAGACCAAGGCAATGAATTTCCTACAGAAGAATGTGAACCAACCCCGTGAAGAAGAGGTACATCTCGACCTTCACGGAGTTGATGCACCAGGTAGATTCTTCGACTCAAGGTACAACTTGGGGGAAGATGAAGCTTGTATTTCTACCCTTAAACTTTCCCTCTCTCTCTCTTTATGCAACTCGTTATCGTGTCGGGCATGAATACCGTTAGAATCACGGTATCTAGTTTTTCGATTTTGCTAAATCGACCTAGCGTGCACGATCCCTAGTTATCGTCCGTACCGGTATCGAGGGGTAGTTTCTAGAGCCTACCCTCGCGTAAAATGAGCGTCGGTCTCGGGTAGAATTTTATTATCGCTTTTGGGGAAAATAACGTTTCTCAAATTTTTACAGCGTGGCCACAGGGGAGTATGTCGAGCTGTATAATCGCCAGGACAGCGGCGCAGTCTCTCATTAGCTCTCTTGCGCTTACTCTCTCACTCTCATGCTTTCTCTCTCTAACGCTTGCTTATCTCTTTTCTCTCTTTCTCGCACGTTACATCTTTCTGTTCTTACCTTTCAAATCTTTTACTCTTATGTTTCTTTTATTCTTTTACTTATTTTTATTATTCTCTTTTTCTTTTAAATTCTATTTAGTTAGTTAGATATTTTTTGAATTGTTATTAGCTAGATTAGGTTTTGAATTGATTTCTTTTTATATTATTTTGCATTATATCGAGTCATTTATTTTATTTATGTATTGTTAATTTTCTTTGGTTCATTTTAAATTCATCTTCGTAAATAACTATTTTTTTTGTACTATTGCTTTTTATTTGAATATATTTTCTTACGAAGGTTTAATACTTTGCTTTGTTACTGACTTTACCCTTCCTATCGATAGCACCAAATGCAATAACTAGCTTGCTTAAATTTTGTAATGACGCTTTTCGCTATTTTATTAATTTATTTGATAAAAGATAAATTGTATTTTAACCCGGACTCCATCCGGCGAGCAAATCCTTTGGCAATTAAAAACTAAGATCATTACAAAGTGAATATTGTATTTTCGCTCACGAAGATTGACCGAGTCTTGAATCGAGCATGGGACGAACATTGGTGTCCCATGCTGAATCAATGTTGAGTTACCATGCTCTGGCATTCATATACTTGATTAAGCAGGATCCCTTCCAACCTTCGTTGGCCGTGCGGTTTAAATAGGTGCGTTTATAGGGGTGTCGGGTATGCGTCGAGGTTTCGATCCCACATGCGAGCGAATATTTTTCCGTTTTCGTTTCTAAGCGATATATAAAATCATCAAATTGTGTGTTGTGTTGTGAATACAAAATGTGAACATGTTTGTAAATAATATTAAAAGTCTGTTAAAAAATCAAGAAAAAAATGTACTAATTAACAGAAAAATTGTCTTTTTTTACTAAAATTATTTTTTTAATGTTACTATTTCAAATGACATTTATTTTTAGTAATATATTATTTACATGAAAATAATATAATTGGTCTAATAGTATATTGCAATTAAATTTATACACGTGTATAATATGAATAAAAATAATAACAATAATATTTATTATTATTATTATAATCAATTGATCAATTGATATTTTCATATTATATTGAATGAGCGCGAGAAACGCGTAAATTTGGGAACAGTGGAAGCAGTCTCGTTTCATTCCTGAATTAGGCTTCCGTAGCATTGATTAAAGATTGAACGCCAATCTTCATCAAAGACTGCGTGTCAGGCTGAAATCGGTGTTACATTTATAGACTCAAGCAGCCTTGCATCGGCCGTCTTACCCAGCCTCAATCAATCCTGACTAGGCCTGAATCAAGCTTCGTAAAGCCTGAACTAGCCGTCAGTTCTCACCTGGGTTATAATATTATAATATATGTTATATCTCAGGCACAGAAAAAAATTGGACTCATTTTTGTTGCGACTCATAATGAGTCTATGTTAAATGACATAGAACGTGGGGCCATCTACCAAAAATTATTTATAAATATTATAAAAAAGGAATGCACCGCAATGATGTGAAATAAATAATAAATATATAAAATAAAACCTAAATGTTTAATAAGCAATAAAAATTGTATATCCAAATTCTGAAATCCGATAAAAATTTAAAAATTTACTGAATAAATAATTAAACCTCACATTTCTATAACTCGATTTGCACGTGAACGTATGCGCTAATACCAGTCAAGTAGCAGTGAGCGCCTCTGGGCCATTCACTGCTACCTGACTGGCGTTATGGCGTGCGTCCGGGCGCAAATCGAGTTATAGAATTGGGAGGTTTAATTTATAAATCCAGAAGGGGAAGTCTGGTGGAGATGGCCTTACGGGAGAGATGGCTAATTTATATATTTTACAGAATTTCCTGGAAGATGTCAAAATTGTTGAAAAAGAATGAAAAACTAATTGTAAACCTGCTGTAAGATGGACATGTTATTTAAGTTATCAAAGTCAAGAAAAAAAATGAATTTGGTATAGAAATGCATGTTATATTGTGGAAATTACTATGTAACACTCTGATAAAGATTTTCAAGTAAAAATATTACTTAATAAAACAATTTCGCACTATTGCAATAATAATTTCTACCTTATTGTTATAAATTTGCCGAGTAATAGCTTCAATCATTATTTAATAATTTTAAATGTTTAAAATTTTATAAGCAGTTAAATATATAATTTTAAAAAGTTACATGAAAATTGCACTGAATTTATTGATAAGTGTTTACAATGCGGTAAAAAGAAAAGAAAATTAATGTATTGACTTAAAAATAAGTTATAGCCAATAGCCAAAGAGAATTACCTATTGGCCATCTTACCCGCACACATGTGACCATCTCTCCCTGGCATTCCGAGAGAAATGGAAAAAAACATTTTTTGAAAAACTTAAATTTTAAGATTGTTATTATAAAAATATTTTATTTTAACTTTCATTACTTCAAAGTAAAGTGTTTACTGTTTAATTACCAATAAAAGTTTTTACAAAAATCTCTTTTCTTTAGTTTTTACAATCCTTTAAAAACTATGGTCATCTCCCCCGGACTTACCCTATAAATATAATATATCAATAATAACAAATAATCAATATTATTTAATTACAAATAATCAGAGATTAGAAAGGCAAAATAATTTTCTGTATACATAATGCAGTTTTAATATATAATGTACAATGGACTTCTTAACAATTATTACAACAATGGTACAATAACTACAGCACATTTCTTGAAAAGTGACAGAAAATAATAATTTATCATTATTCACAATAATAGCTCTAATAATACACAGTATTTGAAATTTTCATACAAGTATATTAATTCTGTTTCTTTTCAAGGGACGATCTTCACGAGTTAATTATTTTTTTCAATATTATTATTATTTTCAAGTATAAAAAAAGACTATTTGCTCGATATTCTTTCAATAAAAGAATTTTAAAAGCGTAACTCTGATAAAAATATAGCAATTTTTCCTATTATATTTATGTGTACGTATGTTTTGATTAAAAACAAAAAATACATAAAAATAAAATCTCTATTTCTAAGACAATAAAATGATTCTCTATTTTAATGCCTTTTTATGAATAAAATAAAAAAATATATTCTCATTTAATGAGGTGTAAAAAATAAACTCAATTAAAACAACGGATTGGAGCCTCTTTTTTTCTAGAACAACAATTAAACTCTCTAGTAGATCTCTGATACAGAACTTTGAAAAAAAGGAGAAAAAAATTAACTTACAAGAGGAAGAGACTGTTAAAGTGATTCAGGTACTTTAAAAGGTCTATAAAAAATCGAAAAAAATTAATAACGTAATTTACCTTCCAGAGGTAATAAAACGATTATTTCTACAGGAAGATCGAGTTGAAAAATGTTAACTGCTTAACATTGAGAAAAACCACAACTTTAAAGCGTAAACACCCTTAAAACATAAAACAAAGGATTTTTTTGAGTTTCTGCTGGAAGGCACTTAGTTCTTTTTCTCTAGTTGTTGTTTGCCTCTTTTTTCATGGTCCCAAGTTCCTCTAGCATCGCTTGTATTCCCTCAGGAACTCGACCTGCATCCAACTCCTGTCCCCAAAAACGATACTAAAAAAGAGAAAAGAAAATTGTAAACAAAATGTGTAAAACACTTATCTATTTTATTTGTTGAGTGCGTGTATGTATGTGTGTTCAAAAAAGAAGATAAAAACGTGCATACATTTTTAAAATGAAAAAAAAGAATTCAATAGAAAAAGATAAAAGAAAAACTATTTTTTTTAAAATGGAGAAGAAAATATATTCTACCAAAAAAAAATGTTTCACAAAAAGCGAGATCTAAAATAGGAGCCATCAAAAAAATAAAAAAAGAAGAAAGAAATCAAAAATAGCAACAAGAGAATTCATATATAGAGGAAAACTTTACAAACAAATGGTTATTACTAAAAAATGTAAAGAAAAATAGGAGTAAATAAAATAGTAAATAAATTGTAAAAAATGCAATATTTGCTTTCCATATTTTATTTACTTATTTAATTTTTTTAATTCAGGGGAGACTGAGGCTGAATGTTAAATTTTGCATTAATGATTTTTTTAGACCATAATTTCGCTTAGATGCAAATATGTATACATAAATACTGTAGGGCAGCTTGTCCTCAACAACTGTGAATAAAAAAGTTTCTGATTTTTTTAACGTAAAATAGGGGAGACCGGGGCGTAATGGATCACTTTTCACTTTTTGTTGCTTAACTTCGTCATTCTTGCTTTAATAAAAATTTCATCATGTGGAAAACTTAGCCTAACATCTCAGCTTTCAATTAAAAAAGTACGCCCTAATATAATTTATATTTTTTTTCTAAAACAATGTTTTTGGAGAAATGCAAGGTGAGCAATTTCGCCCCGGGTCGGGCGTAATGGATCAGCAATTAAATTATAATTTAGATCATCAAATATTATTACACGGTATTGACAATTTTGGTTTTTATTGTATATTTATAACACAGAATATTGATAATGGAACATATTTAATTTAAACTTTAAACATTTTTATCCAATTTTCAAATTTTAAAATGTATGGAAAAGCAAAATCCATTTCCTTAAAAAATCTATTCTCCAGTTATTTTTTTTTATATAAAAGGTTATCATTGGTACTTATTAATATATAAATTACAAGAAATTAAACTTGACAGGATTATTTTGTTAATATTTTAAATATAATAGGTTTTTCTTAATAGATAGGCCAAAGTGATCCATTACGCCCCTGATCCATTACGCCCCGGTCTCCCCTACATGTTCCGTTCTTTAAAAATTTTTTTTTTCACATTTAGCTCCATGTTGGTACTAAGTGTTAAATGGCTAGGGCTAAATGTTAAATTCTATTTCTAGTCTACTAAAACTATTTTTTATAGGTATATTTTTGTAGAATTTTCGATAACTTTTAAAAAACTGTTACCAACTCCAATTCGATTTGGTACCAGTTGAACATTTTTCTATCATCAAAGAATCTTTTTTCGTATAAAATTGATAAAAAAATTGAAAATTAAAAAAATTTAATAACAATTAATATTAAAATTAATTTCTTATTATTGTATTTTTTTAATTTTCAAATTTTTTATCAATTTTTCACGAAAAAAATAGAAAACTGTTCAACTGGTACCAAACCGAATTGGAGTTGATAACAGTTTTTTAAAAGATATCGAAAGTTCTACAAAAATATACAATGTGGTATATTTGCAAAATTTCCGTACGAAAATTTTTACAGAATTCCATACGGAATTTCCGTAGAGCGCTTTCCGTAGAATCGTTTCACCTTGGAATTTACTTAATAAAACATATGTGTTTACTTAACAATAGCGTTAGAACAATTAAAGAATTAATAAATTAAAATTTCAAAAAAAGAAAAATATGTTTTGGGTTTATTTTACTCAAACGGTCTTGTTTTTTGACAGAATACTTGTCTAATGTCAAATAAATCATTTTTAAACAAATAAACCCGAAGAAAAGAAACACGGAAAAAATAAACTTAACATTTAGCCCCACCCATTATTCAATATTTAGCCCCAGGGAGCATATTTATGGCTTTAACAACAAACATACAAAATCTGATGAACAAAATTTAGCAATTACCTTTAGGTACATCTTCAGGGGACCAAAGTAAGGACCCAAATAAATTGTAATGAAAATAATAAAATATAAGGTAGCCACCCATCTTTTGAACGACTGTAATTCCTAAAGGGTATTTTATGACATAATTGATAATATATGCCCTGACACTGTATCTCATTCGCTAACTTTTTATCAAAATTTTTTTTTTATTTTACTAAGGAAAATAAAACTTAAGTGACTTTGAAGAAACAGCTGAATTTTTGCTTTAAAAAAAAGTGGCCTCAAGGTGGCCACCATTTAAAAATTCACTGAAAAATTAAAAAAATATTTGCAAAAATCAATTTAAGGCAATTTTACTTAAAATTTATAATTTTTTGCTTATAATCACAGAATCAATAGTTGCAAACTCTGTTTTTTGCTTATAAGAAGCCATTTTATAATATTGTTAATTATTTATCCTATTTCGTACATAAAAAACTAAATTATATTATTATTCATTATGAAATTTTTTTAATTGATAAAATTTACATTTTCCATAATATATTTAGATAAATATTACACTATAAAAAATTTGAAAGTGATTTTACATAAAAAGCATGGTGGACACCTTAGGGCCAGGACGACATTTTTTGAAAGTTTCATAAAATTTGTATAAATTTGTATTTTTGAATAATTATTTTAAAAAGTTAAGATAAAATTATAAAAAATACAAAATTTGATTTTTCATGACAAGAATTAATACAAATAATCAAATTAAAAAAACTTTTATTTTTTTAAAAAATAAAAAAATTTTTAAAAATTTTGAATTATTGAAATTATCGATTTTAAAAAAAACAAGGACTTTCACGAAAAACTCATGTCGTGCCCGTGTCGTGCCTAAGCACGACACGAAGTTCGCTTGGTGATTCGTGCCGTGCCTAGGCACGACACAAAGTACGCTTGTTAATTCGTGTCGTGCCTAAAAAAAAATAACGCCTGCAAGATTCTACAGTTTTTCATGCATGTCTTTAAAAAGTGCCTTGACACGATACGAATTATTAAATTTATTTGTGTTGTGTCTAGGCACAGCACGAATCACCAAGCGAACTTCGTTTTTTCGTGTTCGTGTAAGTCCCTGAAAAAAACAAAATAATATCACACTAAAATTGTAAATCCAAACAACATAACAGAACAATAAAAAAAATCGATTTTTTAAAATTAAAAAACTGCTAAAAATCTTTTTTTAGATATTTTTGAAAATCCTTTTATCCGATTTTAGATATTTGTAACCGTAATACACCTAGAGTAGGACGGGTTGAAAAAGCCTTTTATTACATTTGTTGGTATAAAATCTGAATTTAAAAGTTTTTCCCAGATTTCCAATTGGTATTAAAAGTTTAGTTAGTAAGCTTGAAAATTCTTGTCGGAAATATTGTTTATCCCATGAAATACTAAGTTACCTACAGATACCACATTTCGTTGCAACCCTTTTTTCGTTCTTTATTTTTTTAGTTTACTTTAAACTATTTTTTTGTCGTGTTTAATTAATTTTATTAAATGAACACGAGAAATTTTTTAAAAAAAGAAGGTTAGTTTAAGTAGAAAACAAATGAATTTCACATAATATTCAATGGATATTTTTCCCTGGCTTTTTTACCCCTAAGAATAGTTTTAAAAAAAACTAAATACATCCGGATTAACGAATACAAAATAAAATGTGATTGACATAATGCAATTCACAAACTATATGCGGCGAAAATGGTATGGACAAAAAAAATCAAAACAAAAAGCACAAAATAAATTGAAAAAGACATAAATTAAATTTTCCACAAATGTTATATTACATGCATTAAACCAGAGCAAAATAATATTACATGAAAAATTTTGTTGAAAAGTTGTAAAACGTCATTAACGCAATGTCCCATGAATTCTAAAGTGAAAAAGAATTTCTGACAAGAGTTGAAGAGCGCAGTAAAAAGGGCAAAATAACAAAGCAGTAAAAGAAATAGACAGAAAGCAAATAAATGGAAAAATAGTAAGTGTGCGCAAAAGATTAGAGAAATGAAACAAGTGTCTGTCTGTGTGTGAAGAATATTTTCAAGAAAAGTATATATAAAACAAAGAAAGATGTGTAAAAAAGTAGATTTTTGTTGTTTTTACCATGTCTAGCTCCTTTCGGAGGGCGATCACGGCCTTTTCTCTATCGGCGACAAGCTCTTCCAGGTACTGATATCTCAACTTTTTACGAGCACGGCACTCCCTCGCGCTCTGCCGGCTCCGTTCTAATATAAAACAGCAGCAACAACAACAACAAAAAAGAGATACAGATGAATTTAGTTTCTTTTTCTTTAAACAAAGAGAAATATATAGAAATATATTATGTATAATATGTACATTAAAATTAATATTTAAATATTAAAAATTATGAAGGATTTTAAACAAAAAGTGACTCGCAATTTGCCAAAAATTAAAAAAAATTAGACCCTCCTTCCCAAAACAGGCTAAAATTTCTCAATCTTCCATTTGGAGAAATAAAAGAGGGTTTAATTCCAGGAAATTATACCCTACTTTATAAACCTCATAGACCCTACAACTAGAAGAAGAAAAATTTGAAGATTTGCTCAGATTAAATTGAAGCACTTGGGATGTGTAAAAGTGGAATTTTATTCCATTTGTATTTATTATTTTAGAAGTCATTTTAGAGGTCTGCGAGGTTTAAAAGTAAGATATAGATTTCTTTGAATTAGACTCTCCTTCACAACTCCAAATGGAAGATTGAGAAAATTCAGCCTGTTTTAAGAGTCAAAAGATTGTCTAATTTTTACAAATTGAATTGAAATCAGACCCTCCCAGGCAGAAATCGCGAACCGTTTCGGTACCGGCCCGGTACCGAGGCCGGACTTGTGGGTGCCGGGCCGACACCGGCAATCCTGATGGCTGGGCGTCGGTCCAGTCAGGAATGATAACACCGTTGGTACCCGACAGCATAGTATGTTATTGCCGGGCCGGCACTGAGCCGGCACTAATATTCAACCAGTGCGATACCGGGCCAGTGCCTGATTTTTTAATTTTATGAATTTATTAAAAATAAATAAAAACACTGAGTAATAATAATAATAAATAATGATAATTTCCGGCATAGCTAGTTAATTAATTTATTAATTAATAAATTAATTAGCTAATTTATTCATCAATAAATTAATTAACTAATTTTTTTATTAATTTAATTTATTGATAAATTAATTTACAATCTTTTTACTCTTTATTGCTGCCGGTTTAATACTGGCAGGGCACCGGGCCGGTACTACTATTTCTGCCGGCAGAACTTCTGTGTTGGTGAGCAAACACGAGTAAATTTTTATAGCGGACCGGCCGGTTTTTTATCAATCGGCCCGGTACTACTACGACGGTGCTGATATAAGTCCGTCTTATCCACCGGTCGTAACCATCGGCAAAACTCCGACTTTTCTGCCTGAGTTACTTTATAGAGTTGCCACCTCTGCCGGCCTCGCCCGGAGAATCCGAGCTGCGAAGTAGATCTCCAGGTCTCCCGGCCGCAAGTTAATTCCTCCGGTCTTCGGTTATTTTCGAAAAAAAAATTTAATTTTAAGTATTGAAACGATAACACATCATGACTGAATTAGTAACTATTCTCCCCATTCTTTATTGTATAGTAGAAGCATAAAAATAGCGCAAAAGCGTCGGCATAAAACTATGTGAGTGAACGAGATAGTGATATGAGATTGTTTCTTTCAGTCTCATGCATTTACGCTTTGACGTTTAACGCCAACATGGGACTTAATTTTAATTTTCAATAACATTTAAATAAATTGAATTTTTAGTAAATTTGAATTTCCCACTTTGTTAATTCACCTCCCCCCCTTGTCACTAATCAAGAAAAATTCTCCGGGCCGAGAGCGACAAAACCGTATTGGTGGGTTACGGTGAATACATTTTGCTCACCATGAATACTTTTTGTTTTAAACTCTCGATTGAAAGATTCCTAAGCACAGTTGAGAATATATATGAAGGTCATGCTCCCTTTAATCTGTCATGCATTGTAGGCATAGTAAAGCATATGGTAATCGATCAACATTTGACATTTATTTTTCACATTTAATTTTTCGTTTTTACTCAAAATTTCTTATTTCCTTCTCGCAATAGCCATTTTTATACATCACGTTACTCACGCTCTTCATATATATTCTCAACTGTGCTTAGGAATCTTTCAATCGAGAGTTTAAAACAAAAAGTATTCACGGTGAGCAAAATGTATTCACCGTAACCCACCAATACGGTTTTGTCGCGAAAACGCATTCACCGAACGTCACCACCAATATTTTTTTTCTATTCTGAATACTTTTTTTTTACTGGGTACTTTACGACTAATAAACTTCAATAAGCCCTATATTATCAGAGACTAGGGGCCGATTTCACTAACACCGATTAAAAGTATCTTTAATACTTTTAATAGTATTTTAAAAGTATGCCGGCCTTTAATCAATGATTAAATCCTCAATTAACCAATCAGAAGCCTTTAAACAGTCTTTAATCATTGATTAACTTTTAATCGGAAGTTGGTGAAACTGGCTCTAAGTATAGAGTTTAAATTTTGACTTGGGCGATACCATTATTTATAAATAATGTTTTCAGACAAAAATGAATAAATAGTATCCAAAATGGGCGATAATTTCAATTTAACAAAATTTTAACCTAACAGCCCCCACAGCACCGAAACTTTCTTAAAAATTTATTAGATCTATATTTACTTGCAATATAAGGAATATTTAATTGCAATGTTTATTAAAAGTTGTGTAAAGATTTAAATGTCGTATACGGGGCATTCCACGTCAAGTGATCAAGGGGTCTTTTGTTGTAATGTTTATTTTAATAATTTTTTACTCTTAAACAATTAAACATACAAATTTTACAAAGTACATTTTGAAAAGGTTTTTTCATGCTCTTTCGATTGGAAATAAGCATTTTGAAAAAAAAAAATTTGACCAAAAAAAATCAAAATTAAAAATTAATGAAAACGAAAACATTCGGACAAAGTAACAAATACAATACATTTTATTTTATTATTTTGTGATTTTTATTTTTTTGTATTGTGATTTATTATTATTTATGTGTTTCTAAGACGGATTATTTATTTATTATGGTATGTTAATTTAATTTTTTATTTCTTTTCACTTATTCTTTATATAAAATTTTTATTGATATTTCAAAAATTTATTTATTTATTTATTTATTATTGTTTCTTCTTTGAGTTTATTTATTATTTACTTATTTTATTTTTAATTTTTCCAATTTGTATTTATTTCTATTTTTATTTTTGATTTTTTCTAATTAAATTTTTATTATTTTCTGAGTCCAGACTCTACTCCATCGTCAGGGTTTAAATTTTAAGTCTTCGTTTATTTAATTATTATTTTTTTGGTAAGATAATTTTTTTAATATGTACTTTATTTCTTTGTATTTATTGTTAAAATAGTTTTTATTATTTTTTAATTTTGTATATATTTTTTGAATAGGCTCCCTGAAGAGGAAATCAATTTGATTTCGAAACGTTGGAGTAAATAAAATTTGTTACTTTGTCCGAATGTTTTCGTTTTCATTAATTTTACTTATTTATTAAGTATCTCGGACGTTAAAGACTATTTAATTAATTAAAATTAAAAATAAATTTCAATTTTTGGGGGGGAGAGACCCGATTTTTTTTACGAAAGCTGAGGTTTTTTCCTAAAAGGACATATAAATGGAAAAGTGGGACTAGAATGTTTAAACATTGAAAAAAAGGGTTTTCTACTCACCGGAGCGCTCTAAACCCGGTTTTTAGCTCCGTTTAGGAGAAAATTCTTTTTTTCATTGTTTAAACATTCTAGTCCTACTTTTTCATTTATACGTCCTTTTATGAAAAAACCTCAGCTTTCGTTTAAAAAAAATCGGGTCTCTCCCCCCCAAAAGTTGAAATTTATTTTTGATTTTTTTGGGTCAAAAAATTTTTTTTTATTGGACTAGGTAAAAAAATATTTTCACGAAAAATTACTATCTATGAGTACTACAAAAGCCCCAAGTTTTGCTACGATTGGAGAAAAATTTTTCTCTACCTTGATCACTTGACATGGAATGCCTCATACTTGAATAAATGTTTAGCGCGAAACTTTTCTGAACATGTCAATGAATTATGCGAAGATTTCATTAAAATGATAAGAAAAGATACGCGCTTAGGATGAAAAATCAAAAGGTTTTGAATTTTCCCGGACCCTACATTTTGAAACAGAAACAACTTTTGCAAAAGACCGACAAAGTGGTCCCTTTTAATTTTTTGTCTAACAACGAAATAAAATACTTAAAGTAGTAATGAATTAGTGAAAAATGCATGATTCGACGTGAGACTCTGTAGATGAGGAAAAAAAATAAAAAAAGATTCGATATTTTATTTCAAAATTAGTAAAATGCGATTATTTCGGAATATAGACAAAAATAAACAGTTAATTTTGATAAATAAAAATTCGATTGGAAAATTGAACCAAAGTGAGACTTCGGGACAATTTCTTTGTATATTTATGCAATTTTCTGGAAGGCATCATATTCTGAATATATATTTTGGATACATATACATATACATGGAGTGTATAATGGTTGGAAGAAACAAGGAGTGTAAGAGAGTCCACAGTGAAGTGGAAGGAATTGCAAATAATTTCGTACACTATTTCACCGAAGTGATAAAATATTTTACGATCAACCCTGCATTATCCTGCTTCCGGGCTTGTTTTACGTGATCATAAAGCTCGCCATTGCTCATTCGCTCTCTCTCCATACAAACATAATATACATATATACACACGCACAATAACAAATCGTAGAAACAAATTCGCGAGCGCGAATACTTTAGATTTCGTTTAAATAAACGCTTATTTTCCATCCGACGTTTGTTATAATATGTATATATATACATACTTAAAAGTTTTAATCATTAAAAAGAGATTCATGTTACGACGGGAAATGAGTTTGAAAAAAATAAAGTCTTACAAGCAAAGAGATTCAGAACTTTATTTAAATAGACGAACAAAAAAAATAAAGATAAAAGAAAATAAATAAATAAAAATAATTCCTTTTATAGAAAAGAATATTTAATTTTTTATACTCAAAAGAGAAATTTATCAGATTGAATTTGGCAGTTTTTCTTGTTTAAATATTTCAAATAAACTATAAATAGTTATTATGAATAAATCCTTTTGAATGGCTGCGAGAGTTAAAGTGACGCTTGTCACGTGAAGACGTGGATTCGATTCTTTCCAAAAGAACTTGAAAACAAACTTAAAATTCGTTTAAGTAAGTAGTAAATAGTAAATTATAATTAATAAGTGAAACATAATAATTAATAAATAAATAAATAATATAAATAATCAATATTAACTAAATAATATATACTTAATAAATATGCAGCAAAAAGTAATACTTAATGAAAAGAATTGAATTGTACATAATAAATAAAGAGTAAAAAATAATAGATAATAAATACATATAATCTCATACAACAAGAATTTAATAAATTTAAAAAAAGTAGTCCATATGTTTGGTATAGTTATTTGATACCGTCCCATTTTTCCCACGGTTGGACAAAATGGGGTTTTAGCACTCTCTCGGAAAATATGATTCTTTTAAAAATTTTTTTCTCCACTATTATCATAATTTTCTCAAACCTAAGTGTACAAAGAAGAATTCTGATGCTTAGTTGAATCGGTATATTTGTTTGATTCGTTGTAAAAAAAAGTCGCAATTACAAAAAGGTCCCCCTTCTTGCCCCACTAACCCCTACACGCAAAAAAAAGGTTGGATAATATATCCAATTTTTATTGGATAGAAGGAAATTAGCTGTTATACCTATGTAAAATCATATATGAACAAACGGCGTTGGTTCCAGTAACAATTTTAAATTTATACTCATGATTAGTCATTATATCTATTTAGTTGGATACGGTTTCCAACGAGTTGGATGTAGCAGCCAACTGAAATTTGTAAGTCCCGATTCCTATGATGCGTATGCGCTGTCAACAAGTTGCGACTAGATTCCGACAATTTCGTGCGTGAACGTGAACTGTCAAGACGAAAATACTATAATGGACGAAAACACGATGAATATTTTGAAAATAATCGCGCTGACAAACTGTGAACATAATAACATTGTTAAACGAAAGTGATTAAGTGAAAGTGAAAGTGTCAAGTAATAAAGTAGCAAAATTGAAATCAAAGTTTGTAAAATTCTGTCTTCGTTTTTACAGAGAATCTTATACATTATGAAACACTATTATCTCTTAAAGAGAATATGATTTTGATAAATTGATTTATTTGTGATGAGGAACAAACGCTCCACGATGAGGAATACCTAACGCGTAAATTTTTTTTAGGTTATGTTTGTTAATTTTAAAGTAAAAAAATCATAAAGAGAATTAATTTTCAGTGATAACTAATGTTATTTAAATCTTAATTATATCTAAAACATTCAATAAGAATTAAATTAGTAAAATCAAATAAACAAAAAATTTTATGAATATTAATGTGTAAATTTAATTAAATACGTAAAATATAAATGGTTATTTCACTATTAGAAAATAATTGCATTATACAACTTAAAAGTAGTGATAACAAAAAAATGGACAGTTCACAAAACAAATTGGCTCCCCTATCCAACAGAATTGGATAGTACATCCAACATCTAAGAATCTAATTAAATTGGTCGCCGTATCCAACTAAATAGATCGCGCTCCAGACACTATCTAAAATAGCTGGGGTATCCAACACATAGTATACAGTAGCCAACTATTTTTCTGCGTGTATAAATATAAATTATGTAATTTGAAACATATGACAACGAAAACTATGAGCGTCTCCTTATTATATCCAACCCCTCAGTTTTTGTTTATTTCATGATATATACACTCAGAAAAAGAGTTGGCTGCCATAGCCAAATAAATAGTTGCTATAGCGCGATCCAATTAATTGGATGGGGCAACTATTTCTTGGTTGATACATCCAACTTTTTAGCTGCATTACCTTACCTGCATTACATACATAGCTGGGGTACCTTTTCGCATGGATACAGTATCCAATAGTTGGATGTGCTAACCAAATTAATTGGATCGCGCTATAGCAACTATTTAATTGGTTATGGCAGCCAACTCTTTTTCTAAGTGTATAATATTATAAAAAAAACATTAAATATTATAAAATAAATATAAAAACAGATCAAAGGACTTTTTAAAAAATAATTATATTAATTACATTTTTTTTACTGAATCCGAAAGACAGTATATTATAAATATATTTTTAAGTAGAGTTAATAAAAAATTATAATAATTTCTATTTCATATCTAAAGATCATATGTGGACGTCTACATGAAAAGGGCCCATTTTCTCGGTTCTAGTTTTCGAGTTATTTGCAATTTAATACTTTTTTGAGAAAAACCTTAATTTTTTTATTATTTTTTATTATCAATCTACATGTTTTGACAAGTCAAATCATGAGGTTTTCAATAACTTATCGTTAATTTAAGTGTTTAACTTTATTGGTTCTTTAGAAAAAGAAAAGGGCCCATTTTGTCGGTCCTTTGCAAAAATATTCCGTATTTTTGAAATGGAGGGTCAAAAAAATTAAAACCTCTTGATTTGTCATCTTTAAAGTACCCTGAACTCAAAACAATTATTATCTGAATAACTTCCGAGAAGAACCAGAGATATTAATGTTAGAGTCATTGATTACGTAGTCGTAGATGTAAAAAATGTCGATATTTCGTCAAAATTTCATAATAAAACCTGTTAAAATTTTTTTAATAAGTTTAATTTCTATTCTTTACCTTTAAATGACACAATAAAATTGTTCCCAATCATTAATCTTGTACAAAAATGGTTTATTAATAAGAAAATCGCCTTTTTTAGAAAAGGGCCCATTTTGTCGGTTTTTCGTATTTTCAAACAGAAAGGAGGTGGGGGGTGATTTTAAAAATTTTAAACCTATTGGTTTTTCATCTTTATGGTGCCCTGGACTGACAACAATTATTATCTGAATAACTTCCCAGAAGAACCAGAGATATTGATGTTAGAGTCTTTGATTACGTAGTCGTAGAAGTGAAAATTTCGATATTTCGGCAAATTATTTATAATAGAGACTTTTAAAAAATTTTAAATAAGTTTAATTTTTATTCTTTATCTTCAAAAGACACAATAAAATCGTTTCCAATTAAAAATCTTGTAAAAAAATGGTTTATTAATAATAAAATCGTTTTTTTTAGAAAAGGGCCCATTTTGTCGGTTATTCGTATATTTTCAAACAGAAAGGGGGGGGTGGTTTTAAAAATTTGAAACCTATTGGTTTTTCATCTTTATGGTGCCCTGGACTGACAACAATTATTATCTGAATAACTTCCCAGAAGAACCAGAGATATTGATGTTAGAGTCTTTGATTACGTAGTCGTAGAAGTAAAAATTTCGATATTTCGGCAAATTATTTATAATAGAGACTTTTAAAAAATTTTAAATAAGTTTAATTTTTATTCTTTATCTTCAAAAGACACAATAAAATCGTTTCCAATCATAAATCTTGTAAAAAAATGGTTTATTAATAAGAAAATCGTCTTTTTTAGAAAAGGGCCCATTTTGTCGGTTTTTCGTATTTTCAAACAGAAAGGAGGTGGGGGGTGGTTTTAAAAATTTGAAACCTATTGGTTTTTCATCTTTAAGGTGCCCTGGACTGAAAACAATTATTATCTGAATACCTTTTCAGAAGAACCAGAGATATCACAATTAATAGGTATCACAATCTTTAATTCCGTTTTTCTCGAAATGAGGTATTTGTCACTATAAACTTTGAAATTCTGTATCTCATCGAATTTTTGACCAAAAAAGTTGTATAACCACTCAAAATTTTCGTAATTTTGCAAGGAATTCGCCCATATAGATAAGTCCAATAGTGCCAAAATGGGCCCTTTTCATGTGGACGTCGACATATGATTAAAAATGTTTGCACAATAGTAATATTAGCTAATAAATAATAAACAATAATAAATAAATAACAGGGTTATTTTAAATTTTTTCTTTTTATAAAATGTATACACCTATATATGTACCAGAAAAGTGCCTGGAAATGCTACAAAGTTTAAAACTCATTTCCCGACGCTACTGATAAGTTAGACAAGCAGAAGGAAAAAAAGTAAACGGGGTGGGTTGTTTCTTAGTCTTCAGCGCTAATTTGGCAAGGCTGAGGTCCTCGTACGAACTTTAGTACCCAGCAATAAAGCAAAGTCTAGAGAGAAAAGTTTCGATGTTCCTGTACGTGATTTTCGTTATTAGGGTACGTGCGTTGCTAAACACTATATAGAGGTGTTAATGTGAAGGAGGATAAAAAAAGACAAAAAAACATGAACAAAATTCGAGGATATAAAAAAGTGACATATATATGAAAAAACGTGCTATTCTACTAATGAAATAGTTCGGTTTCGATACCAATTTGAATTAGTAACAGTGATTACTAATATTTAGTAGGGGAGAATGGGGAGTTATGAAGCACGCTTTGTTTATGAGTTGTAACTTCAAAAATAAATTTTTTTTTTAAATTTGCTCCACTTGAATCTCTAGTGGGTCTTTAAATATGCTTACTGGTTGAAGAATTTGCATCACTCAGAAAAAGAGTTGGCTGCCATAGCCAATTAAATAGTTGCTATAGCGCGATCCAATTAATTGGATAGGGCAACTATTTCTTGGTTGATACATCCAACTTTTTAGCTGCATTACCTGCATAGCATATTACTGCATTACATACATAGCTGGAGTACCTTTTCGCATGGATACAGTATCCAATAGTTGGATGTGCTAACCAATTAATTGGATCGCGCTATAGCAACTATTTAATTGGTTATGGTAGCCAACTCTTTTTCTGAGTGTAGAAACATTTTTTAATAAATTAACAAACTTTTAGAATTAATTTTCAAAGTCCCAAAATGTTTTATTGAATCCTAAAATATATCTCAAAAATAAAAAATGTGTTTAAGATTTTTGAAGAGTTACTTTGGAGTTAAACATTTTTTTAAAACTCGAAGAAATTTTTAAGAGTTTCGAAATGTTGACTAGATCTCTGAAAGACATTTAGAAATCCTAAAATATTTTCTAGAGTTTCACAATTCTTTTAGATTTCAAAAACATGTTTAAGAGTTCAAAAATGTTTTTTAGAGTTCTACAATACTTCTTAGAGTTGTAAAATACCATTTAGAGTCTCAAAATGTTTTTAGAAGCATAATTGAACGAGAATGACTCGAAATGAATAAAAGCGGGGATGAAAAAAAATTTTTATAAAAGATAATAATGAACACCGAAAATAATGAAGAAGGTGAAAAAAATGTTATGCGATTATTACTTTCCACTAAATAAAAGTACTTTACGTAGCAGAAATAACAACTCGGTTGGAATTACTGTGATAGCAAAAGCGAGCAAGGAAAGAGAGAGGGAGAGAAGCTTCAGCTGCATTTTGCACAAACCTCCTTTTCTCCCTCTCCCCCTACCCCTTTTTCGCGATACGACACCTATACACAATCCCACACTTCATCTTTGGCAAAAGTGTGGAATAGCAAAATATTCCACGTTACACTACGGTTACGTTGTAGCGCGCTGTAGTAGCAGAGAAAATGATAAAAAGGAGAGAGGGGTGACCCGCATAAATATTCATTTGCAAAAGAGATAAATATACTTCATCCATCACGTTAAATCTGTGCTCAATGCAGTTGGACACCTCCTCCGCCGCGCAAAATATAAAAGAGTCTCTCTCACGGCGTGCAATTTTGAATTCGAAGACATTACAATTTATAATTTTTTGATCCCCCCTTTCCATTTACTTTTCCCGATCAACATACATAACTCGCTGTTATACATATACGTATAGATATACGTATATGCCTATACATGCAAAGCGAAAATATGAAACAGACGATTTCTAACCAGCTTTTTGACTCGCAGATTTTCATTTGCACAAAATTCGCAGCGTTGGCGCATTTATATATTTCGCAATTGAAATTGAAATTTTTTTATAATAAATGAAATAAATAACAATTTTTATTTTTATTTTAAATTTAAATTTATGAAATTTGAATTTGTTCATTTAAATTTATGCTTAATTATATGTATAGGTATATTTATAATGAAACATAATTAAAATTCGTACATTATTATTCATATTAATTATTAATATATTGTATATTTATCAATTATTTTAAGTATAACATTGTATTAATTGTATAATGTTATGAACGATTATTATTTATTACAATACTAATGTATAATTTTTTATTTATTATTTTCATTATTATACAGACTAGAAAAATCTTACTCTCTTAGCAAAGTTATTCACTAATAACTCAAATATTTCTTGTAGTTAATAATTTAATAGTATTTCTACAAAGTAATAATTAATATAGAATTAATAATAAGATAAAACGAACCAATTGTCGAGGATGGTTCCAGTTGTCGAGTAAACAAACTTTGTATTTTATTTAAACATTGTAGCACGTTGTAAATGCAAAAAGTGATAAATTTTCGCTTGTCCCATTCAAAAAACAAGTAACTTTCAGATAATATTTAGAAAACACGTAAACGTCTTTTTGCGATTTTTCATATCAGCAATTTTATTATTTAAATTATTCTGATGATTCGAAACATGAATAAACTACCTTAAGGGGAGGCACCACCCCCAACTTTGACCCCTTTAAATTTGAGTTATTAAAGTAGGTTATATTTTTTCTTGCACCATTTTTAACCCTAAAATATATAGGATGGTCAAAAATTTAAAATTTTAATTTTTTGAAGAGGTTAGAATTTTTATCTTTTCACTAATTGCATATTTTTGCAAATCCATGCGAGAGGTTGTTTAAAACTATAAAATAAGCTTAGAAAAAAATTTGCGTTAAAAAATATTGAAAACTGTAATAGAAGATTAATTTTGAATATTCAAATTTTACAACTTTTTACATATTTCCAAAGTCCTAGACCAATAATCTTTTTGAGAATATCAGTTCTTTCACGCAGAAAAATAATTGGCTACTGTATACTATGTGTTGGATACCCCAGCTATTTTAGATAGTGTCTGGAGCGCGATCTATTTAGTTGGATAGGACAACCAATTTAATTGGATTCTTAGATGTTGGATGTACTATCCAATTCTGTTGGATAGGGGAGCCAATTTGTTTTGTGAACTGTCCATTTTTTTGTTATCACTACTTTTAAGTTGTATAATGCAATTATTTTCTAATAGTGAAATAACCATTTATATTTTACGTATTTAATTAAATTTACACATTAATATTCATAAAATTATATGTTTATTTGATTTTACTAATTTAATTCTTATTGAATGTTTTAGATATAATTAAGATTGAAATAGCATTAGTTATCACTGAAAATTAATTCTCTTTTTGATTTTTTTACTTTAAAATTAAAATACATAACCTAAAAAAAATTTCAGCGTTCGGTTGTTCCTCATCACAAATAAATCAATTTATCAAAATCATATTCTCTTTAAGAGATAATAGTGTTTCATAATCTATAAGGTTACCTGTAAAAGAGAAGACAGAATTTTACAAACTTTGATTTCAATTTTGCTACTTTATTACTTGACACTTTCACTTTTACTTAAACACTTTCGTTTAACAATGTTATTATGTTCACAGTTTGTCAGCGCGATTATTTTCAAAAAATTCATCGTGTTTTCGTACATTATAGTATTTTTTGTCTTGACAGTTCACGTTCACGCACGAAATTGTCGGAATCTAGTCGCAACTTGTTGACAGCGCATACGCATCATAGGAATCGGGACTTACAAATCTCAGTTGGCTGCTACATCCAACTCGTTGGAAACCGTATCCAACTAAATAGATATAATGACTAATTATAAGTATAAATTTAAAATTGTCACTGGAACCAACGCCGTTTGTTCATATATGATTTTACATAGGTATAACAGCTAATTTCCTTCTATCCAATAAAAATTGGATATATTATCCAACCTTTTTTTTGCGTGTACAAAAATTTATTCGTTAAATGCAAAAACCATGTCGAATAACTTATTTACTAGGTTAAAATTTTAACGTCTGTCAAAATTATTTTATTTTCTAGGTTAAAATTTTGACAGACGTTAAAATTTTAATCTAGTAAATAAGTTATTCGACATGGTTTTTGCATTTAGCGAATAAATTTTTCTAAACACTGATATTCTGAAGAAGATTATTGGTCTAGAATTTTGGAAAAAATGTCAAAATTTGTAAAATTTGAACATTCAAAATTAATCTTCTCTTACAATTTTCAATATTTTTTAACGGAAATTTTTTTCTAAGCTTATTTTATAGTTTTAAACAACCTCTCGCATGGATTTGCAAAAATATGCAATTAGTAAAAAGATAAAAATTCTAACCTCTTCAAAAAATTAAAATTTAAAATTTTTGACCATCCTATATATTTTAGGGTTAAAAATGGTGCAAGAAAAAAAATATAACCTACTTTAATAACTCAAATTTAAAGGGGTCAAAGTTGGTGGTGGTGCCTCCCCTTAAAACCTCTGTAAATATAAAGTTTATAACCTTTTGCATTTGTGAAAGTCGCGCGGAACACAAAAATCCTCTTCATAACCCCTAAATAACTACGTGTAAACTGCGTTGTCGTATATTATAAACCAAAAAATAATTATTTTTTAAACTTATTATTTTAAAAATTAAGATTAATATATTATCACTAATGTTTATTATTATTAAAAAATAAAATATTAAAAGTATTATTTATCTCTAACCACAAATGTAAAACATAATATTTTTATTTATTAAAATTAACCCTTAAACCGCACACTGGGTGTGCAACACCCGGGGACTTTTAAGTGTGTTCTCCAAGCTGGAATAGGATATTATCTTTAGGAAAAATTATCTTATATAGCTCAATACATCTAATTTTGAAGGAGAATAGGTTTCATAATGATTTATTTAATTTAAATAATTAGAAAAAAAAATTTAAAAACTACTGAAATTACCTTAAACCAAAAACTGGGTGTCAGACAAGCAGAAATTTTTCGCCGTCAACTTTATAAAATTATTAAATACACAAAGACACTCGGCAGACTAATGTCACCGACGAAACATAATGTCAAGTACAAAATGTACTGTCTAATATCAACACATGTTCCATTCTTACTAATTTAACCGAAATATTATAATAAAAAGCTAGAATATGGGTGTCGCATACCCAGGGTGCGGTTTAAGGGTTAAATCACTAACAATATTAATATTTTTTTTTGTAAAATATCATAAAATTGAAATAACTTTAAAAAATCATTTATACAAATGTTTAAGATTATTTTTTCTTTTTAATTTTATTCTTCTAAATAATAATTGTACCTAATTCTTTTCATCTTTGAATTAATTACGGAATCTGATTGCACTTGTTGAAAGAAGGCTATTAGCGTTCATTAAGATATTTAGCATTGATCTTAATTGAAAATCATTACTAAACTTTTTGGGATAGAGAACCAAAACTTAATATTTCTTCCTACAATAATAAAAATCATACAAATTGTTTTATATTCAGTCCGAAATCTGAATTTTCATTTTACTCCGTGATTTTAAGTTGTCTTAAGAAAAACGAGAGAAATAGTTTTAAAACTAATTTGAAAATTTTATAAATATCAATTAACGATAATTTTTTGAGGTTATGTTGTGCACAGGTTGAAATTTTATTCGTTTTAGTGATTTTAATTACCTTATTTATAGTTTTTGACAAAAAAGTAAGACAAGAATATATAAAAAATGATGTACAGAATCTTCTTTACTTACTAAATAAAACATTTCTGAAAAATATTTGATTTTTTAAGTGCACAAAAAAGCGCCATACATTCCCAGTGTGCACGTTTCGGAACAATTCCGGATCTGTAACTGTTCTTTATTTCCATTAACTGTCACACAACAGTTCCAGAACATGCACACTGGGTTAGTTGTTATCCCCCCACAAAAATTGTATGTTATTATTAATAATATAATATTTATAATAGATTAAAATAAAATACAATTAGAAAACATGAATTTTAAAAATAAAACCGTTTATGTTTTTTCTCAACATTTTTACAACATTTTTATCTTTGTCAGATAGTATTAACAAATTATTTTAATTGTGTATTATTCTATATGCATTACACAGGCCAACAAAATTATGTGGCCTAACCAACAAAAGCTGATTTTTATAGGATTTGGTCCGTAGAATACGAATCTGACCTTGAAAATATTGGATTGGCTCTAGTTTTTAATCAATTTACGTTTCAATTCACAAAATACGCATTTTTGGTATTTTTTGCCAAACAGCCCTACACCGGAACAATAGATCTGCCCGCATAGCACCAAATTAAAGCTTAAACACTGCTCTTGAATATACAAAAACAAAAAATTTAATTTTTGCACACTTTAACCTATAATGTCCAAAGAAACATACGCTGTTCCATAAACGTATTAAAAATAACATTACTTTTGACCATGTAAGGCAATTCAAGTGAAAATAAGTCTCTCTGGGGTTTTTTATGATCGATGCTTACAAATCTGCTATGAAATATAAAAATGACAAGTGGTGGACCAATTTTTAAAAATAATTTACGCCTTTTATGAGATAAAAATGTAAAATTAAAAAAAAATTAATAAATTTAATTTAAATTTAGACATTTAAATTTAAATTTAATATAATTAAATGTAATTATATTAAATATTACAAATTAAAAAATATATTATTAAAAAACAATTTGTTGCTTTTACCTTAAAAAATTGTTTCATAAATTTATTTTTTTTTAAATATTATTGTTCGTTGTAGTCGTTAGTTAGAAGATAAATTATTTTTGATTGTTTGATTATTAATTTGTATTATAATATATATTTGTGTGATTTAATACTTTTATCCAGTTTTGTTTAGAAACAGAACTGTGAATTTTAACAATATTTCAAAGACTCATTTAAATATTAAGAAGTCAGTGTTCGTTTGATTTTATCATCGTTCATTTGAATGTTCTTCAATTTGTCTTATTGTAAAACAATCGCTATTTTCTGCTTTCTAATTAATTTATATACTGTTATATAAATTATATTTTCATAATAAAATGGAAGAAAGTGATGTTCTTGGGAGGGGGAGAAAAAGAACAAGAGACGAAAATTTGTGGAAACAAAACAAAAGAAAATTCAATAAATATACGGTAAGATCTCATTTTTCTGTAGTTTAATATTTTTGTTTCTATTTCACTAAAAAAAGATTATACTTTAATTAAATACGAAAATTATTGTTTTAGATGATTTTTTTTAATTAAAAAAAAATTTTATAAATTTAAATTCTAATAAATATAAAATATCTACTGCTTTGATTTAAAATCTTTAATTCAGATATATTTTGTTTTTCTTTAACCCACATAGCACAAAAACTTCCAGGAAACTTTCAGGAAGTTTCTAACAAAAAATCTTTTCTTTTCTTTAAAGTTTCCTTTTAAAATTTATGTTACCGTTAACAATAAAGTTTATAGAAAACAATAATATTTTTATGTAACAGGGAGAAGAATATACTTCGGTTACTGCCAAAGTAATTACTGCGAAACAATTAAATCCCGTGCATCATTGTTGCAAAAAAAAATTGTTTTCAAGCTATAGAAGATTCCGAGCAAGAAATATTTTTCACATTATTTTGGAAAACTGCAAGTGACTATAAGTCACAAAACATCTTGCTAAGTGGACTAATTACAAGAAAATCTCGAAGTTCGACTAAATTTTTCCAGATCAAGGGAAACATTTTGTGGGAATATTCATTTCATTCCTTATCAAATCGTGTCGTTGTTTGCCAAAAGTTTATATGTGCTTTGTTAAGCATAAAAATAGGAAGATTTACAACTATACAGAAAAAAATTACCAACAATGAATCGCTTCAAAATAATACGGGGAGACATGACAATCACGTCATACGATTAAGGGTGATTAAGGGTACAGTCACACGACCTAATGTATCTGCATGAAGCATGCATGCAGAAACATTTGACCGTTCACACCTCATTTTTCGCTTTCAAAAAATCATTTTTCTGACGGGATATTTAAAATTGATTAAAATTTAAAAATAACATATTAATAATTATTACAATTAGAAATTAAAAAAATTTAACGTTTATTATAAGGAATTAATTGTAAATTTTCTCTTAATTTGTGGCATATTTTAATATTGTGAATTTTTATTATTATTATTTAAAATACGCCACAAATTATGAGAAATTTATTTACAATTAATTCCTTATAATAAACGTTACATTTTTTTATTTCTTATTGTAATAATTATTATTAATACCAGTCTCAGATCAGTTTTATAAGAGATTAATTTGACGGCATATTTTAAATATCAATGTTTTGAGTGGGCAAAAGCGGAGTTACATGTATAACTTCTTAGAAGGAAATTTGAAAAAAGGGGCCAACACTCTGTGTAATTTTTTTCTTGCGACTCCATTCGCGGCGAACTAAAACTTTAATGTTATGACAAAATATATTTATTTTTCTGACAATTGCGGTGGTCAAAATAAAATTATTTACTATTGTAATTTTTATCTTTACTTTCTAAAAAACTTTAAATGAAAATTTGTGATGTTTATCCAGTTTGTGGTCATTCGTTTTGCTCGTGCGATCGCAATTTTGAACTCTGCAGTGTAAGGAGAAAAAAATTGAGACTATCGACACGGATGAGATATTGAATTTGATAATTTATTACAAACCTATCGAGCTTCTTCAGTTGGAATTAGTGAAGAAAAAATTAAAGATGTCAGTCTTTACTTCAGTCTTGCAATCCTAAAGGCAAGAACTTCTTTAATGATCTAATAGCAAAGTGTTGTATTAAATCAGCGGAATGCAATTTAAATAAACAAAAATCTGATAGGCAAACAAAAACATCTAAAAGTTATTCAAATAATAGTAAAACTATAAAAACAGTTGTTCCGAAAATAAAAAAGTAACTAAAAAGGCTGTGAAAATGTACAGAAACACTTTATTAATTGTTAATTTAAAAACTTATTTAAACTTAAAAGTTATTGTTTATAAAATTTAACTATTTTATTTTTAACTAAAAAATAATGTGTAGAAAAAAATATTTATGTTTGCGTTAAGTATAACCTACCAATATTAAATATTGGACAACATTTTAAAAATTAAATAATTTGAAAAAATGTAAAGTTTTAAATGTTGAAAAACCTTTAAAGGCTTGATTAAAAGATTATTTTGAAATATAATATCTTTTAACTTTATTTGAAGTATTCAAACCCTTTCATTCAAACGGAGTAGAAAAATAATTGATGTTTACATTAGGGTTCAATACAAGTTATTTGTAATACAAATTTTGTGGCGCGCTCCTCTTCGTTTTTACAATAATTTTGCGAGGAAATTATTTCATCAACGATTGAAAGTGTAGTAATTTAAGGAATTAAATTAATTAAGTAAATAATTACATCAAATCAAAAAATTAAAAATTGACTTAAAAGCACAAAAAATAAAAAAAACCGCAGTTTAAGTATGACTACAAATCAGGGACCGCTACTAAAACGAAACTAAATAGAAAATTACTTTCGTTTTAGTGTTTGAATTGACACGAAACTAAATTGACAAAGTGACTTTAGTTTCAAGTCGACACAAAACTAAATTAACAAATTAGATTTAGTTTCGTGTCGACACGAAACAAAAGATTGAAAAACAAAATTATTTAGTGTCAATCACAGAAAAATTGCTTCCCCTGACTTACGTAACTAGAGCAACGTAAGTAATTAATATAAGTTACGTTACCAGAGTAAATTACGTAATCACAGTCACTTTAGTAAATGGTCAAACTTACGTAAGTTTTGTAACTAGAATAACTTACGCAATTAATCAAATTTACGTAAGTTAAACAGCTAGAATAACTTATTAAATTAAATGAACTTACGTAAGTTGCGCAACTAGAATAACTTATCCAATTAAATGAACTTACGTAAGTTACATACCTAAAGTAACTTACATAAATGGTCAAATTTACTAACATTACGTAAATAATCACATTTACGCAAGTTACGTAACTTACGTAAATTCATTTAATTTCGTATGTTTCGTAACTTACGTCAATGGTCAAACTTACGTAAGTTACACAACTAGAATAACTTACGTAATTAAATAAACTGTACGTACGTACAGTAACTTACATAAATAGTCAAATTTACTTAAATTACGTAAATAATCTCATTTACGTAAGTTACGTTATTTTGCTATGGTTATGTAACATACGTAACTTCCTTTAATTATGTAAGTTACTATAGTTACGTAAGTCAGGGAAAACAATTTTTCTGATTGACACTAAATAATTATGTTTTTCAATATTTTGTTTTGAGTCAACACGAAACAAAATCTAATTTGTTAATTTAGTTTCGGGTCGACACGAAACTAAACTCAGTTTGTTAATTTAGTTTCGTGTCGACTTGAAACTAAAGTCACTTCGTTAATTTAGTTTCGTGTCCACTCAAACACTAAAACGAAACTAAACTTTCGAGACGGTCCCTGCTATAAATGTATAGTAAAAATTGCTATTGTGGCGGTTCGCTTAAGTTTTGTCATTTCGTCGATGAGAACTCGCCTTTATGTTCTCCTCACCTTCGTGCTATAGAGTAATGAAATGAGAGTGTGAATAGTTAGTTCAGTTCGAATTGAGATACTCGACGTTGCAGAGAGATATTTGTATTTTCTCAATTATAAATAAAAAAAGTATCTTTAATCAATAATCGAAGTTGACCAAATTAATTATTTATCGGTTTATTTGGGAACCGACCTCCTTGTGGTAAAATCATTACCAAATTTCCCACACTATATCTATTTTTTCCTTGTATACGGAAAAACCTTTGAGAAGTCTGTCTCCCCACTGTCACAGTATTTCGCTTCACACTACATGGAAAGTCTGATCGCCCGCCACTGGGTGCGTAGCGTTACCGTTTTCGATAGACAAACTTCCCAAAAATTTTAGAAAATAATAACTAGGTACCTGGGTCACCCAGTTTTGGAGTGCAGATGAACAAGTTTAGTGGTGGCGCTGAAGCATAAGTTTCAGGTGAGCAGGCTGCTTAAAAGTTTTTCCGTGTAAAATTTACTAAAAAATTTGAATTACACGGAAAAAAAATTTCTTATAAAAGTCACAAGATTTCCTGCGACATCTGTGAACAGCGGTTGTATTATCCCCAAACGGCTGTGTTCGGAAAATACACAAACCAGGGACGCTAATCTCGAAACTACACGAATCTCGTTCGTGTACGAGCAAATTTAAGGGACAAATTTCGGGAGTTTTCGGCAAATGCTCGGATTATACTACAGATTACTTCAGTGGTGCTGACTTTAATTTTTTGAACAGGGTTTCTTTTACTATTTAAGATTTTAAGTAATTCGTTGTAATTGGCTGCTTCGGTATGGTCGCCCAGTGGGTACAGTTGTTCAAAAGAAGTCCTAAGGACATCTTTTTGCGGACGTCTATTGGATAAATTCATTTCATTGACAAGTAAGATCGTAAACTTTGTAGAGGTTTATACACACCTCTCCTCAAAAATTTTAAGTCTCATCAAAATGGTGCACTAAAATAATCATGCTATCTTTTAAAGTACATAAAATTTAGTAAATTGCATTTTTTTTAAATCACAGCTGCTCCTTTTTTCGAGATATTGCTAAAAATGTCATTTTTAACCAAATTTCAAAATTTACGAAATATATGCATAAATTTATACATTTATTAATAATGATTATGATTATACTAAATATGTACAACTTAACCAACTATTACCAGCTACAGATGTCTGGATGAAAATTCAATGACTGCCTTTTGCAGTTTTGTAACATATGATGGGTCTTCTATAGAATTTAGCTTATACCGATTCCAATATTTTAAAAATTCTTGATGAATGGATTCACCGGCTTGTTCGGACCACAGACCAAATCCATCATTTTCCTCGAGATGTGATAAGCATTGTAAAAGATGGTTGAGAATAATATGTATTTTTAATGATTTAGATACCTCCGTTGCATCAAAAGCATTCTTTAACTCTTCAATTTGTTTCTCAAGGTCTTAATTATTTTTTCTTGTAGTTGAAAAACAATTCTGCACAATATCGTTCATTTTTTGAAAGGAAGTCACGAAAGATTGAATTCGCAATCTTATGGCATCATGACAAATTTCTACATCATAGAGGTTATCCGCATGTTTTAAAAGTTTTCTGCAGGCATTCCCTTCAAATACACTACCGTCCTAAATTGTGCGAACGCTAACATCTCGATCTATTAAAAAACACACCCGCACAGAAACAGTGATAACTCGATTAAAAATAAAACTAGATGCTTTTTTTAAATTGCATTGTAAAGCTTATTAAATTTCCAATGAAATGCCACTATTTTAAGTTGTATTGCATAAATAGAAAGCGAGATATCATGTTATGAAGACAAAAGAATAATTTTATTTTTTTCGGAATTTCTTACTCTGACTTTGACTCCTGGCACAGTTTAGCAAAGTTTATGAATAAAATTGTTACTTTTACAGACTATTCCTTGTAACCTAAGCTTTAAATAGAAACCAAGAACAGCAATTGCATTTTTCTTCATGTTGCCCTCGATCATATACTTCTGGTAATCGTTTTTAAGATCACCAAAAGTTTTTAATTGATTGATTGTATTTTTTTCATTTGATGATAATTTAGAGGAACTCACTATAACTTGATTGTCGCTGTCAAGAAATTTTTTGCAGCTTTTCTTGAAATTTCTCAATGAAATGAAACAATATGGACATGGATAAAGTGCGCCGACGGTTTGTTGACCATTTATGATCAACAACAGCTTAAGATCAGATGTAAACTTGAATGGCACATTGTTTAAATTTATTAAATTGCATAAGTACAACACATTATCGTAGGTTTCTTTAATTTTAGGCACTACGCAAAGCAAAATGATTTTATACACACTGGTCAATGTAGTACTTTTACCGGTTGTTCCTCCTTCAGAATATTTGGATCTCTTAGCCGATGTGACAGCATCTGTGTCATCTTCATTCTCATCTTCATTTTTATTAAACAACGACAATGAAATTTTGAAAAAACCTTGACCAGAATCCGCTATAATTTTTACGTAAAAATCTCCAACCATATTACGGTAATCAACGACTGCTTCTAGTACCTTAGCACAATCAGCATACACAATTGGCCTAACTATTTTGTCATTCATCCCTTCGACATCAAAGAGGTGACTGTCTGTCTTATATATTTCATTCAAAACCTTGTCTCTTTCAATTGAGTGATTTCTGTTATTTTTAGGAATGGCATTTTTCCCTGCGTTACATCGAATAAAATTTTCTATGGCTCTCATTTTATTAGAAGAAAATCCCAAATTATTCTGTAAATTGTCCAAGTTATTAGCACTAAAAACAGTTTCTTTATTTTTTTGAGGATTCACTAGGATTGTAGTATCATATCGGCCTCGAGTATGTAGTTTGATTTTTTTGTCTTGTAATGAGTTCGAAGACTCGCTGTTATCACTTTTTTGTTTCAGGATATTAAGTAAACTCTATCTTGGATTTTTTCAGGAATGTTTTGTATGATACTTTGCAAATTATCTACCAAAACATTTTCATTATTGCAATCATGACGCAAGCCTTTACGAACTTCACCAAAACAAGTTTTGCAAACTACAGTGTTTTTCTTATTAGAGTTTTTGCGAACGTTTGAAGAATCAAAACTTTTACCTGATGTACTTGAAGCAGCATAAATACCGTTTTTCTTATCTATTTCGATTTCAAAGTTTCGTTTATGACCCTTACCTACAACAGCTTTCGTATGAAAAGTAGACCTTGCTGTTAAACAAATGTAACAGTTGCACTGTTTTTTGTCGCCTCTTGTTTCTTTCAACAGATTGACAACTTTATAATTAGGCATTTTAATTTAGGGTCTCTTAGTATTGCACCAAGCCAAAGGAAATTTCGAGTTGTTTAAATTAAATGAATTATTAACGTGTTTCTGGATCAAAATTTCCCCTTCTTCATTAATCTTAAAATAGCTTAATTTCTTAGATCCACTAAAAACTATTTTTCTTCCGCAAGGTCCGCAAACTTTTAATCTATTGTCTTCGTAATCACACAATTGATTAGACATTTTGAAGATGATAAACAAGCTATAAAAATGAAATTTAAATAAGTACATTGTAAAATAAATGCTAACTTGGCAATATTTTTACTCACCTCGTATTCCCTGAATAATTATTTATTGTAATAAAGTGGTAATCAAATCAATTAATATGGCAAAATAAGTGACACCGATCTGTATAACCCATAATAAATTTCGGTAAGGTAAATAAACACATTTCAAAGAAATGAACATCGCTGTATAATTGATTTTGCATTACTATTGTAATATGCTTGTTATTATACAGAAAATTATTTTCTGTCTATTTGCTAAATTACGTTACAATTGTAATATAAATATTCTGAAAATTTCAGACTTGTTTTAGCAAAGTAAATATTATCGATAAGTACATAAAAAATGCAAAACTTTTCTAAAATTTTGATTTTTTGATCAAAAATTACATTTTTAGTGATATCTCGAAAAAAGGAGCAGCTATGATTTTCAGAAAAATTGCAATTTACTAAATTTCGTATACTGTAAAAGATAGCATGATTATTTCAGGGCACCATTTTGATGAGACTTAAAATTTTTGAGGAGAGGTGTGCATATCTATCTTCAACGGCTGAGGTGCTTAAGGCGCAGTGCTTCAAGCCCAAGGAACCCGAGTTCAATCACAGCTTCCTGGGAATTTTTCATTATTTCTGTATATTGTAGAAAAAATAAAATTAAACTTAAAATAAATTTAAATAAATTTAATTCTAAATTTGTAAATGTACCAATGATATTACATTATTAAAAACAATTATTGTTATGAATGGTTAGCTGGTTTTATTGAATTGGCTTTTAGGATACCATGTTAAACAATTTGAGAGGAAAAAATTAGCTTTTAACAATTTTTACAAAAAATTTCACTGAGAAAAATAGAGTTTGAAAAACTGGGAGTCAATATTGAAAAAAATAGATTCAGTCCAGTAAAAGTATATTAATTCATTTCCATCAAGCATGCGGGATTGAAACACCTACCTAACCATACAAACTAAATATACGCATAATTATAAATCGCACACTTTTACATTAAGCATTAAGCCTCTCGGCTACGCAATCGATAGGGGAAATTTCCTATTTAAGATACATCCCTTTCCATTGAAATAAAATACGTCATGAGTGTATTTTAATATGTAATTAATGTAAGTATGAATGTCAACAATATTGAATATTATAATATTATATTGAATAAATAATATTGTCAACTAGTTTCAATTTGATATGGTTATTAGAATTTAATAATAAATAAATAAAAAACATTAATGTTTTCTTAACCTTTTTTAAGTTTGACACTCCTCATGGTAAATTTAATTTTTTTTTCGTTTTTTTCGTGTACAAAATAGTGAATTGACCTTGAATAAAATGTATAATTAATTATTCTCAAAGCAATATTTAATACTTTAATTTACTTAACTGCACTGCATAATAGTTGAGAGTAGTAAGAGTAAGTGAACTTTGGGAATGAAATCTAAATTACTACTATCTAAATTTTCAATCGAATTTTTCTGCGTGTTACTTTGATTATTCATTATATATTTTAAGTTTATTATAATATATTAATTAATTTATTAATAATATAAATTATAATAATATATTAATATAAATTATATTTTATAACAATTGCATATGTATTTGCTACCATAAGACAAGCAATTATTGTACTTTTAGAGTAATTTTACACCTCGATATGTCACTACTGCGCATGATAAACTTTTAAATTCGTAGACAAACTCCGTGTAGTAAACAACTTTCTTCGTTTTTGATTCTACAGAGGGAATTCTATCTAAGTGTGAGATAATTAAAAATTTACATTACAATTTTAATTTATTATACTACTAAATAAATATTTACAACTATTCAACTTACAATTTATGACAAAAAAACCCTTATCCAAAAATAAAATTAAAAAAATGTTCTTCACACTTATGTACAGAAAGTATACACATCTAATTTGAATACAAAAAGGCTCTAAAGCAAAAACAAGAGAAAAAATTATTAATAAAAAAACGGATCTCATCAAGATGGAGTTTTTAATTTAAACAATGACGCAATCAGAATATCAAAATAATTCAAAAAAATGGAAAATGACATGCGTGAATAATTAATTTACTGCAATGTGTGTGCTATTTCCCAACATATAAAAAAAATTACCTCACTCAAAATAATTTCTTTTTACAGAAAAAAATAAATAAAGAGAAATTTCAAAAAAAGTACGTGCAATCGATTTGCAATAAATGCAAGAAAAAAATTAATGCACATACAATTTAAATATTCACGTGAAAAAGGTTCACAATGTTTATAATCAACGATTAAAAGAAATAAATATTTTTTACGCAGAAAACAATATTTTTTTTTATTTTAATTGCTTTATGAAGAAAAATTCCAAGTCTTTTCTACGAAGAAAAATTTTCAGTTGGAAAATAAATTTTCTTATTAAAAAACGTCGATACTTTATGTCAACTTTCACTATTCTGTAAATATATAAAATAAGTGGAAAACAAATTTCATACAACAAAAGTAAAATCTTTAAATTTTAATTATAGTGAAAAGTCGAGCACTAATTAAAATTACAAATTTATGTTATAATGAGAATGTCCAAGAATAATTCAATTAGTTCCAAAATATTGTAAAAATATTACAAAATTAAACTATAAAAATTAATTAATTAATTACTACGAGTTAGTAGAAATTTTTACTAATTTAAATTAGCGAACGATTTATCACTCATTCAGATTTTAAAATAATCTTCGATCATGTAAATAATTTAAATTTTTTTTATTAAAAATAAATATTTTTATTATTTTTTTATTTTATTTTTTTCAAAAGTAGAAAAATGCCTCTAATAAACCCAAAACAGTTGGTAAAAAAATATCTCAGTACTCAGTAGCAGGAAATACATCTTAAAAAATATAATGCATATACTATAGATAAGGAAACATAGAATATAAAAAATATGTACCTATAGCTTCGTGTCGCTTTCTCTGCATCCCTTAAATAGGAAAGCATCAAATATCAATTTAATTCCTTGTTTTTCAAAAAAAATTTAAATATACATATAGATACATTCAGAACGATTTCATCAAAACTGCGCTTCTATCACTAAAAAATACTTTTGATTTCTTGGTTCAAGTGGAAATAATATACTTGTGAATTTTTAGGCAAGAAAAATTTGTTTCAGAAAAATATTTTCATTTATTAAAGAAATATAAAAAATTAAATAAAATATGACGAGCGTAAAAAAGGTACAAGCTATACAAGAAGGAAAAATTTTACATTATGCTTATAATTGTTTAAGTAAAAATGAAGAAAGAGAATCAATTACTATTGCAAATTATAAATGTTCAAATCTTCTTTACGCTGAAAATATTTACTAAATATTAAAAAAATTGGTTTCAAATTTAAATAATCAAAAAAAACTAAAAAAGGAAATAATAAGAGATAAATCTAACACGAACATAAACTACAATTTGTTTGCTTCTTAGGTATCTTTCTTAGGAGCGCGTCAAAAATGATAATAAAAAAATTAAAAAAGGAATTCAAAAATGAAATAATCATTTTAATACATGAAAATATTTTTCATACGCACATACGACTCAATCAAAACGATTTTGAAAAGATGAAAAAATTCCCGAATGATGTACAGAAATATGCTAAAGTTTTATATGAGCCAATATTACGACGAATATGCAGACAAAAAATAGGAACGCAGTAATTTTTTATCGTTATTTTCCACTCTCAAACACTGAGAAGAAAATAATTTTTACATAATAAATATTTAGAAAAAATTATAAAAATTTCTAAAAACTATATTTATACCATTTCGTATATACCATTTTTAAAATTATAAATCAATTGAATCATCAATTCATTCAAATGAAATAATAAAAAATTATTTCATTTCTTATAAAATTTTTATAAATAAATAAGGAAATAATTATAAATAACTATATAATATAAGTAAACTAATTAATTAAGAAAATTGTCCGAATTATAATTATTAAATAAACTAATTTTTTATATGTGTAATTACTGATTGCATTCGAACGAGAAATGTTGGACGAAAATGAAAAACAAATGATTAATTAATAAATAAGAAAAGATAAAAATTTGTAAAAATACAGAAACTTATTCTAACGAGAAATTTTCTCTCTTTCTTTCTGGATTTTTTTCTATATTTCTTTTTGTTCCATGTTTGTTTTTGAACCGTGTGCAATAAAGTTTCGACTCAATTCACCGCAAATGAAATTTTTTTTAAATCTAGTGTACGTGACACTTCAAGTTCTATTCGCATCAGCTTGAAAATTTTTGAAACTTTCCTCTGCGCGCATAAAGTCCATAGTTTGACAACTTTTTGTTTGCATTTATTATTTTCCACGTTTGAAAGTTTACAATCAAAAATGTATATTTTCGAATAGTTATATCAAAATTTTAATTTAAATATTGAGTTAAAAAATCAAACCTGAAGTAAATGAAACTAATATTTTCGTTTCAGTAATTACTTTTTTAATTTTTATTTTGCAAAAATGAAACAATTTTGAAAATAACTTTCATTTGGTAATTTTTTTTAATTTCTATTCTTGAAAAATAAAAAGTTTTGAAAATAAATTTTTCTTGGTAATAATTAATTTCATTTTTTCAAATTCTAGTCTTGAAAAATAAAAAATTGGGAAAATAACTTTCGTTCGATAATAATTAATTACTTTTCCTTTTAATTTTTGTTGTTGAAACATAAACAATTCCGAAAATAACTTTTGTTAGAACATTTTAAATTGAGATTCTTTGTTTGGTATATAACAAAAGGGGAAAATAAATTTGAGAAGCATCTCCTTTTTTCTCGTTTTAGTATATAATTAAAGCTTGACAAAAAAATTGAAAGCAATTTGTTTTCTCGAATTTCTCTATTTCTTCTCAGTGTATTGAAAATAATTTGTTAGCTCACCAAGCTTCGCTTTCATGTCCGTCTTGTCGGACGCTTTCCTTCCGGGCTTGCGTCCTCGCTTGCCCCCCTCTTTCCGGTCACCACGTGTGCCCTCCTGAAAAATAAAAAAATCTCAAAATTAAGGTGGATCTTTCTGACGAAATAAATAAAAATAGTTTACCAAACTATTTGTAAATAATTAGTGCTCTTAATGTAGAAATAAAAATAGCTTTTTCTATTTAAGCCTCGGACTGAATTTAGAAAAAAAAGTAGTAGCACATAATTTATTTACAACGTAATGAGTATTGTGTATTATTCTCTCAATAACGACAATAAAATTATGTTAATTATAAAAAAGTGTTTAAGGAATAAAATGATGGTTTAATTTCTCCACTTGAGAACACCAAGGTCACCACCAGATATCATTTTAAAAATTCCAAGAAGGAACTGAAATGCCATCTAGCGGTGACGTAGGCGTTCGCAGGTAAAGAAATAGCATCTCTATATTGATTTCAAAAATTTTAGTTCTTATTTGTAATTCTACAATTGAAGGGTGCGATAATACATAGCATTAAACGCCAATTTTTCGTAGGTTAGAATTGCATCAAATTTGACATTATAAATCCTTTTCTGTGAAATATATGGCTAAATTAGTTATAAATTATTTTTTAGATAAACTTTATGATAATTACAAAGAATTTTTTTATTATCAATGCATTGATATTTGACTCTAAAAGTTGAAGTGTCGTGTTGGCGCTTAATGCTTTGATTTAGCGCATTCTTCAACTACACTAGGCGACAAAAAATTACTTTTTCTCCTATTCAAAGATCGGACAATGATATTCTTATATAGGATTTTTTTCGCTAAACACGAATATGACCTCCAAAAGTGCCCATGACGTTGAGATTTTAAGAAAAACGGACTCAAAGTTTCAAAAAACCCTGTTTTTGGTTTTTTTATCACGTGTAGAGAATGATGCCGACGTGCTAGAAGTCTCTAATTAGGCTTATATTAAAGCTTGAACTGACAACTATATAAGAATCAAATCGAGAAAGTTGTGAATTAGTGAAAAATTTTCATATAGCTCAACTTTTTTATGTACGCGCGCAGAGAGGTACAATTTGGCACTCTTACTTATTAATTTTATTTGCGCTATTTATTGTTATTTTATCATTTTTGGGCTCACTTATTAATACGAATTTTGAAACCCCCATTTTGAATTTTTAATTTTGACTTAAGATTCGTAATCATCAACCTCAAAAACCCCCAAATACCAAATTTTAGTCAAATCCATCAATTTTCAAAATTTATATGTCCGCCATTTTCAAACCGCCATTTGGAATTTTTTAATAACGACCATACATTCAATCAGCAACATTCAGCGAGGACAAAAATGATAAATAACAATAAATAGTGAAATTTTGAGTCCATTTTCCTTAAAATCTCGACGTGATGGGCACTTTTGGAGGTCATATTCGTATTCAACGATGAAAATCCTATTCGAAAATCATTGTTCGATCTTTGAATCATTTTTCATGTCGACCAGTGTTATTTATAATCAAATATAGAGTGTTAGGCAATTAATTAATTAAAAAGCCCGGAACAAAAATCCATTGAATATTATGTATAATTCATTTGTTTTTTACTTAAACTAACCTGCTTATTTTATAAAATTTCTCGTGTTTATTTAATAAAATTAATTAAACACGACGAAAAAATTGTTCAAACAGACAACATTTTCACTTTTTCCCTGACCCTAAAGAATATTCTGGTTCACTCTAAAAATTATTAGATAATCAAGAAAAAATGTTCTATTACATTTATTTACAAATTTCATTAATTGTAAAATTATTCAAAAACATCAATAACTTCTTTTTTAAATAAATATTTAATCATTATTATTTTTCTGTACACGGAGAGAAAAATCTAGCTTTAATAGTATAACACTACCTATAGTAATTTCGCATGGACTAAAGTCACGCTTCAAATGCATGAATTCATACACAAAAAGCGTGGACTCATGGTTTTTGGGTATGAATTTCATGCATTTGAAGCGTGATTATAGTCCATGCGAAATTACTATAGGTAGTGTTATACTATTAAAGCTAGATTTTTCTCTCCGTGTAGGAATTAAAATTCTTCAAAACATTAAAATTAAAACCTTTTTAAATTGAACAACTTATAAGAATTTATTATTACAAAACATTTTTCAGAATAGGTTAATTATTTACAAAAATCCTAAAAAAATCCTTCGCAAGAATTCAATTATTTTTACAAGCAGTAAAATTTCTCAAAAAAATTAAATTATTTTTTAAAAATGTAATAAAATTCGTGGCAATAAGTCAATTACTTTTATAAATAATAATAAATCGATTATCCATTAATTCATTTTTAAATAAAGTTTTATTAGAAAATTCTAGAAAAATTCAATTATTTAAATTAAAAAACAAATAATTTATTGAATAATAGAATGTTTTTTTTAAAATTTAATTCTCATAAAGAATTTTATCAATAAAATTTTTAAGAATAATTTACATTTTTCGAGGAATTTGATTAAAATATATATTGTATAAAAAATCATTAAAATTCTGCGATGAGTTTTATTACTTATGAAAATAATTTAAATTTTCTTAAAATTTCCATAAAATAATTGAATTTTGGAGAAGAATTTTATTATTTATAAAGTTACTTGGAATTTTAACAAGAATTTTTTTTTAATTTTCGAACACAATTGGATTTCTACGAAGAATTTACTTACATTTTAAAAATAATTTAATTCGTTCAACGAATTTTATTCAAATTTATAAAAATAACTGTATTTATGTGAAGAATTTTATTATTTTTATAAATAATTGAATTCTTACAACGAATTTTATTCAAGTTTATAAAACTAATTGAATTTCGGTGAAGAAGTTTATTATTTATAAAAATATTTTTGTATAATTGATATTTTTCGAAAAATTTTATTAAATTTTGTATTTTAAATAATTGAATTCCTGTCAAAAATTTTATTACTACTTATAAAAATAATTGAATTATTTTGAAGAAATTTATTAAAAATTGAATAATTGAATTCTTGTGGAATTTCGTAAAGAATTTTATAAAAACTTTTAAAAATAATTGAATTTTAATGAAGTATTTTATTATTGATAAAAATAATTGTAATTTTGACGAGAATTGTTTTTAGATTTTTGAACATAATTGAAATTCTGCGAAGAATTTTTGTAACTTTTGAAAATAATTGAATTTCTGAAATCATTTGTAACTTTTTCAAAATCCAATTTTTTTTAGTATTTTTAACTAAAATTCTTTTATCAATCTAGTATTTATGAAAATTGTAAAAGTTATTCATAAAATAATTTATAAGTCATAATTTATGATAGTTATTATTAATTTTATTTAATTATAATTTTTTATTATTATTTATTTATTATTTATTATTAATTTTATGATAGTTTTTTAAAATTTAAATTATTTAAAAAGAAATTATTGTCAGAAATAGAAAAATTGAAGGTTTTGTATTAAAATTTGTGGTAATTTCATAATTTACGAGGCAAAAAGAAAAAAATTTAGTTTTCTCATGAATTTTAAGAATTCAATTTTTTCCAGTACTTTTAGTAAAAATTCCTGACTTTTCCTTGACTTCCCTGACCAATTTTACTTTCCATGATTTTTCCCTGAATTTCCTGACTACCCTGACCTGTGGCAATCCTGCACTTGCAGTGCTTTCATGAAACTCTTATAACTTAGCCCTTTCATGAGATAAAAAATATTTCCGTCATGAATTTTCAAGCTTAATAACTAAACTTTCAATACTAATTGGAAATTTGAGAAAAAAAATTTAAATACAGATTTTATAGCATCAAATGTAAAAATGTGCCTTTTTACCCCACTCTAAAATGTAGTTAATGCAGAAGATATACTGTTTCTATAAATAAGTTGGCAAACTGACGCTTATTTATAGAAACAGTATATCTTCTGCATTAACTACATTTTTAGTTCTTTCAACAACTGTTTGGTGGTCAATACAATTTTTTTAATTTAGTTGGTGGGCCTATTGAATCTAATTAGTGTAGTTTCAAAGTATTCAAACTCACTAGTATTTTTTTAGTCTAGAAAGCAGATGCATTATAATAGTCACGTCTCACTATTTTCCACGCTAATCGCAAGAAACAGCAAATCGATCCCAAAGGAGATGTCAATTCAACTGAGAAATAGGTTATTTTATCGTCTCAACATTGAGAAAAAACAAAAAAAACCAAATATATCTATGTATAAAGAGACGAAATACAAAGAACTCTCCAAGACACCTGGGAAATTCTCGTTTTAAGCGTCAACTCCCAGGAACGTGATTACTTCTTCCATATTTTCTCGAAGGTAAAGTAAACGCGAAAACAAATAGCCCGCACAGGTCATTGAAAAACCGGACATTGAAAAGTCGAAGTTATTTCCGGATTTTTACGACCCTATATATATATATATATATATATATATATATAGTATGTAATATATATGTATGTGTGTGTGTGTGTGTTTCATTCATTCATTCATTCATTTTCATTATTAGACGATAACCTGGAGACTAAATTCGACACAACGCAACGTATATTATATACATCTATATAAAGGTGTCTTGAAAATCTTTTCCTCTCGAAAACTTATAAAAAGATATAAGTATGTTCAATGATGAAGATAAAATGACTTTTAAAGGATCGTCTACAGAAATAGTAACAATTTTTACACCTTTAAAACGTTTTCAAAGAAAATCACGTATTTGGCAAACGGAAAAGACATTTTCTGCTACTTCCACAAAACGGGACGCATGAATGTTCCACAAATCTCATTTGACATAATAACAAGTAACCGCAATCCACTTCACCGAATCACTATTTACCATAAGATATATGTATTAGAATTATTATTTAATCTAATTTTCATTTTCCCGATAATTCATTTATAAACCACATTTTTTTAAATCGAAATGTTTTTTAACCTAATTATCAATTGCTCTAAATGTGTTTTGTTTGACGAACTGACATTTAGATGTTATGAGCATTCGACGATTTGACAATTCGAATAAAAGAACAATATGTCACATAAACATAAGGTAGAAATAGATTTATGTCAAACAATTAATATAACAATTTAAAATTAGGTGAAATAATGTTTCGGCTAAACAAAAGTTATGTTAAATAATCTTTCTGATAAATAAACATTCGGCTGAATGCTACTTCGAGGTAAATGAATTTCTGTTAAATAAACATTAGAGCAAATAGGATATAGTTTATATGACAATTCTGTAAAACGTAAATACTGGTAAATATCGGGAAAATGAAAATTATATTAAATAATAATTCTAATACATATATCTTATGGTAAATAGTGATTCGGCGAAGTGGATTTCGGTTACTTGTTATTATGTCAAATGAGATTTGTGGAACATTCATGCGTCCCAATTATAAATCGCACGCTTTTACATTAAGCATTAAGCCTCTCGGCTACGCAATCGATAGGGGAAATTTCCTATTTATTGAAATAAATTACGTCATGAGTGTATTTTAATATGCACGCATAGAAAGGGTTTGCTGTGGCAGCGAACATTTTGCTGCCACAGTAAACCTTGTTCGTTGAAATAGGGACAGCAAAAAAGTTCGCTGTGAGATCAAACAAGTTCACTATGACAGCAAACTCGCATAAATTTTTACTAATGTTTGCTGTCACAGCTAACATGTTGGCTGCCACTGCAAACTTCTTAGCTGTGGTAGCTAATTTTCAGATATTTCACAGCAAACATCTGTTGAATTGTCGAATTGTCATCTGCTGCACCTAATTTCTTTTTTTCCGTGTGTAATTAATGTAAGTATGAATGTCAACAATATTCATAATATTGAATAAATAATATTGTCAACTAGTTTAAAGTTGATACGGTTATTAGAATTTAATAATAAATAAATAAAAAACATTAATGTTTTCTTAACCATTTTTCTCCGTGCTCGTTTGGCAACCACAGTCAGCAGTCTAAAAAAGGCCGATTTCCTCACAGTCCGACCAACCGGTGCACTAAACATTTTGCTCACAGTGTAGCGGTGGGCAAAATACTTTGTACTTATAAACAAAAAATTGAGGAAAAAATGCAAGAAAATTTTTGCTCGTGTCGGAGATTAAATTTTGAGTTTATATACACCCCGCGAAAGTAATTTCTGCACACACCCAGAGAAATGGTATATTTGTCTCAGAACCAACTAGACTTTTTATTTGTTTCAAATAAATTTTATTTAACTCAAATGTATGTTTTATTTATGTCAAATATAAATTTTATTTAAAACAAATAAAAAGTCTAGTTGGTTCTGAGACAAATATACGTTTATTTAAGTTAAATAAAATATATTTGGTTTAAATAATATTTTTCTCTGGGTGTGTGTGTAGGATATATATATATATTTTATATAGAACAATTTTTTTGCAAGAATTCGCAAAGAGAGGATTTATTGCAAAAAGGTCAAACCAAAAAAATATATACTCAACCGAATAGGATTAAATTACAAAGTAAGTTATAGCAATTTAATTTTTGCGATGCTTAAAATACACTTTTCAGACAAAAACTTCTTACCTAATAATTCATATTTTAAAAAATCCTTTGAACTCCCAGTAAGAAGAGATTGATTAAAACAGATTGTAATTTTTACACAAAATTTTAAAAACAATATTGGTTTGAAACTGAAATATGATCATATATACTGTAATTTTAATGTATTTTATTACCTTTTCATTCAAATAAATTAAAGTGTCATCAATATTTAAGTCATAAATGAAATTCTAATGATTACAGATTATATGGTATTGAACAAAATTGAATTGTTTACAATTCCAATTACCCTTTGATCAAAATAAAAAAAAATAACTTGGCATAGTTTCAGAACACTTAAGTTTTAACGAATATAAAATCGAGTAATTTTGCCATTTTCTCGAATTGAATGACTCGCGAGAATTTACTGCATAATATTTCACAATTTGATATAAAGGTATAAATTTTCCATTCTCATTCAGAATGAAACAATTACACAAAACGTTTTTTCTAACGCTGACGATTTACCTTTTTTGTTTTCCTTTTTTTCCTCTTCCGAGTCAAATTCATTCTATAGTAGATACGAAATCTCTAACAATCGTATAAACATATCCATTGGTCATTCGAGAAAAAACGCGCGAATACAAAGCCAATTTAGAAAAGAGAGCTTTTCGGTTCATATATATATATATAATATAATGTTTATCACAAAAGAAAAACATGTGCGAGTAAAGGCGAGATAGTTGAAAAGTAAAGTAGTGAAGCGCAGAAGAATCCGGAAGTAACGAAGAAGTAGAGATAAAAAAGATTCGAGGAGATTTAATATCAGATAGCATTGACAAGTGTATATATACTGTAAAGATGAAGAGAAATGGGGGAACGGGTGGAATTTGTATTTTGTCACCGAGGGCGTGCATGCATAACTAAACTAAGGAACCGCGTCATGAGAGAGTGAGTGAGAGAGTATATCCCTTGAGACGAGTCAATTTTAATGGTTAGTCAAAGTAAAAGGGGATGATAAGGAGGTGGAGGGAGAGTTGGTTTTCGGTTAAAGGGAAAACGCGAGAGAGAAACCTCATTCCCCCTATTGCTTTTTAGAAAAATCTCTTCTCTTTCGTCTCTGGGTCAATCTCTTCTTGCGGTTGGAATTAAATTAACGTGCGGACGGATTTAAACTTAAAGGGGGATAAATCCCATTTCACAGGATTTCACACTGTTGTGAGAAAAACTCACTACCTTATATATATATATATATATAGAGGGTACAGATCACTTTCCATGGAACCTGGAACTTTTCACCAATCCTTAATAGTAGCAATCTGCCGAGAGAAATCCGTCTTCTTTGGCTTTTCGATTTCAGATATAGGAAATGTAACTCCACTTTCTTTTAGTTAACAAATTGTCACTAGTTTTTTTTGCTTTTTCTTTGTAACTTTCTTCTGACAGGAAAAAGAATTCACGGAGAAAATTGTGTTTCATGTTAAAAGTAGATGTTAAATATTTAGATTCACTCTTAATGTTCAATATTACCCCGCTATTTGGAAACCAACTTATTACTACTAAAAACTGTGTTTCAGCTATAGAGCAAGTAGTTTTTGAAGACCCTTTTTCAAACAGCACAAATACTTAAAAAAGCAAAAACGAAAGGAGAGATTTGTCGAATAAACTCACAAGTGAGATATAAAACAAAAATTATCACGCGTTTATTATGTTTCTAGAGATGTTGAGGTGTTGTGCAGAAGAGGAAGTTGAGGACACTCTCCCTCCTCTCGTAATTTCCCAACAGTCCTGCTAAAGCAACGCCTGGTAACAATGAATAGAAGGGACATTCTGGGGACAATAGGGGATCATAACTACATCTATACGAGACGTCGCAACGCGAACGCAACACACCAAACTAAAGCACATAAATTTACCTCGCGTAATGCGCATCGTCTATCGGTTCGAATTTCAAGGCATTTAACTCGACACAATAAACTTCCCAACACCGCTTAAACAATTTAAAACCATTTCTTCTCTCTATGTAATTATATAAAAGAGTGTACTCGAAAATTTTTTTAGTGTGCATTCAAAATCGTCTGATTAAGGCATTAAGTGTATCATTAAGTGACATTATAAAAATTTGAGAACAATGATACTTTGCTGATTTTCACCAAAGTGTAAAAAATTACTATAATACTACAAATACAAGAAATGCCTATTTACTAAGAAGCTTCGAAAGTTGAGAAAAATTTCAAAGAAATAAATGCGAATCTGCAAAGAATCGAACCCCAGATTTTACTGCTTCTGCAAACGGAGTAGCATCACATCGCCACTGAGCCATCTCGACAATGACTACATGTTGGAACTGTCTTGACAAACTATATAATACACAGGCGCGAAAGACCAATGCTGACGATGGATTGAAGCTTTATTGAGCCTTGAACGCCCAGCGTGGGTAATCCAGAGTTAAAGCAGTCTTTAAAACATTGTCACTCAATGTTGGTTCAACATTGGAGACCAATGTTCAAGCTTCAATCAAGACTTGAATCAACGATTATACAATATTCAGTTTATTTATTACCGTATGCACTGAACAATTATTGTTCATCAATCATTTTTAAATAATATAAAAAATTATCTAAATTAATAAATAATTATTTAATATTTAATAACTATTTATTAATTTAGATAATTTTTTATATTATTTAAAAATTATTGTTATTATTATTATTAAATATACTATAATTATAGTTTTTTGATAATATTTACTAAACGGTTAATCCTAGTGTAAAAATACTTAGAATAAATATTTATTACACCCTAATGAACAATTTTTACACTGGAAGTTTTTGATCACTGAAAATTTTTTAACAAACGAAACTCTTGATCTTTAAAAATAATAATTTGACACTGTGCAAGAAAAAAATAATATATAATAAAGTTAAATATATTATCTAAAATAAATATTGTAATATTAAATAATTGATAAATATATATATTTAATATTGTTCAGTGTACACGGTAATAAAGAAAGTGAATATTGTATTTTCGCTCACGAAGATTGACTGAGTCTTGAATCGGGCATGAAACGAACATTAGTGTCCCATACTGAATCAATGTTGAGTTACCATGCTCTGGCAATTATATACTTGATTAAGCAGGATCCCTTCCAACCTTCGTTGGCCGTGCGGTTTAAATAGGTGCGTTTATAGGGGTGTCGGGTATGCGTCGGGGTTTCGATCCCACATGCGAGCGAATATTTTTCCGTTTTCGTTTCTAAGCGATATATAAAATCATCAAATTGTGTGTGTTGTGTTGTGAATACAAAATGTGAACATGTTTGTAAATAATATTAAAAGTCTGTTAAAAAATCAAGAAAAAAAATGTACTTATTAACAGAAAAATTGCCTTTTTTTACTAAAATTATTTTTTTAATGTTACTATTTCAAATGACATTTATTGTTGGTAAAAATATATTTATTATTTTTTTTAAATTAATAGTTAGTGGTGCCTGTAGGCTGATGAAATTTTGCATGTATTTTGTATGGGAAAAAAACTTTTTTTCGTAGATTTCCTGTAAAATCGTTGAAAATTAATATTTTTTGACCAGACTATTCTGTTTCTCTTCACAAATGTTCAAAGAATAATGTAAAATTTTTAACAAATGAAATTTGTTAAGTTAACTATTTTTTACAGGACCCAAAAGTTGACCAATAAAAACCAAAATAGGTTATTATTAGCCAAAAATATTAATTTTAAAAAACCAGAAATTTAAACTGCCAATCATGGTTTCTATTGTTTTTAAGGTCGCTGATTACAAAACTGAAGTCATATATAAAAAATTCAAAATGGCGGATCCAATATGCGATCCAATTCGCTGCTAATCAGAAAGTAGAAGGTTAGTATTTATTAGCTAGATAAGGTTCATTCACAAATTAGATGATACGCCAAATCGGACAGTGTTTGACTTTTGTATCTCAGATTTTTTTCAAATAATTTTTTTCTTTTAGTGCTCATTGAGATAAGCTACCATGATTTTTTTCAAATTTTTTCATCAAGCCATTAAAGAGATACAGGTTTTTGAAAAATCACGTTTTTTACGAAAAAGTTTTTTTGAAATGGTTATAACTCGGTCAAAAATTGACCAAATTTGACGTTCTATATATGAAAATTTTGTTTTTACACATAGTTTTTGATAAAAATATAAAAAAAAACTTTTTTTTTAAATTTACGAAAAAAAATTTTAATTTTTAAATTAAAATTTTATTTTTAAGAATATTTAAAAAAAAAAAAAAACTTTTTCGTAAAAAACGTGATTTTTCAAAAACCTGTATCTCTTTAATGGCTTGATGAAAAAATTTGAAAAAAATCATGGTAGCTTATCTCAATGAGCACTAAAAGAAAAAAATTATTTAAAAAAAATCTGAGATGCAAAAGTCAAACACTGTCCGATTTGGCGTGGAACGCCCCATATATTAATTTATAATTTTTCATGGCCGCCATATTGGATCCGCCATTTTGAATTTTTGAAATCTGACTTTAGTTTTGTAATCAGCGATCTCAAAAACAATAGAAACCATGATTAGCAGTTTAAATTTCTCGTTTTTTTAGTATTAATATTTTTTGTTAATAATAACCTATTTTGGTTTTTATTGGTCAACTTTTGGATCCTGTAAAAAATAGTTAACTTAACAAATTTCATTTTTAAAAATTTTATATTATTCTTTAAACATTTATGAAGTGAAACAAAGTAGTCCGGTCAAAAAATTTTATTTTTCAACGATTTTACAGGAAATGTACGAAAAAAAGTTTTTTTCCTATGCAAAATTCATGCAAAATTTCACCAGAATACAGGCGCCACTAAATATTAATTTAAAAAAAAAATAAAAAAATACGTATCTAATTTTTTTCAATTTGTGACTATATGAGACCCGGAAATAGACAAAATTCCAAAATGTCGTTTTTAACGGCCACCCTATTATACACGCATATAATATGGTTAAAAATAATAACAATAAGTACCCTGTTTAGGCCCGATTGTCTCTCGACACTTGACATACAATAAAAAATATGAATATGAGTAAGAAGATTATTGAATTACCCCAAGGAAGAACTCCGGAAGGGGACAATACTCCCGACGGTGTTTTTTCAGACACCGTCGCAGGCCCCACGGATTTGGGGGGGGGCAAGGCATAAATTGAGGGGATGGGGAGCTCAGCAGGTTTAAAAAAAATGTTGTTGAGCACCTCAACACTGAAAAAATTAAATTCTAATTTTAAGAAAAACTTCTTAAATAGGAACCAAGAATATTCCCCACTCAAATTAAGTGGGAAATATTCTTACAATAATAATGTTCTTCTTATTGTAAGAATATTTCCCACTTAATTTAAGTGGGGAATATTCTTGGCGCATATTTAAGAAGATTTTCTTAAAATTAGAATTTAATTTTTTCAGTGAAGGAATGCATCGGCAGAATCTGACGAATTTAAAGTAGTCAGCAGAAGAAGCAAGAGGCCTCCAAAGAAGAAGCCTACAGAAAAGAAAAATGAGGTTCCCAAACATCATTTGAATACCACCTGGATAAACCAAAAGCATGGAGAAGTCTCCTATTTTTTGACACAGGCGCTCACGGGTCACGGGTGTTTTAACTCGTACCTGTGTCGCTTTAAATTACGCGAGAACGAGGTGTGTGCGTACTGCCAGTTCGCTGTGGACAACGCAGAGCAGACCCTCTTCTCATGCAAGAAATGGGACCTGGAGAGGCAAGCCATGTTCGAAGGTGTAAACAGTCAAGTTACACCGGAGAACATGGTATTGCTGATGACCCAGTCAGAAGAGAATTGGCGGCAAGTCGAGAACTTCATAATCTCGGTTATGTCGAGGAAGGATCTCGACGGCAGCCAAAAAGCATAATTTAAACAGCTTTTTACTTGTTTGTTCGTTTTTGGTTTATTAATTTATTTTGTGATATATTTGTCCTTCTACAATTTAAATTTATTTCGTTATTTATTTGTCCTTATACAATTTTAATTTATTTTGTGATTTATCTGTCCATATACAATTTTGTAATTTATTTGTCCATATACAATTTTATACCTATTGACTTTTTTATATCTGTTTATTTTATATGATACTCTTTTACACCCGTTTAATATTATATCTCTTGACATAATACACCATTTCAACATTTGTTTAACATTTATTTTTTGTTTATTACACTGTCCGACACTAATTTTGCCCCTTCAATAATTCCGGTCACTTTCAATAGATTTTTTTACGCTGATTAAGAATTTGAAAAGAAAAATGCTCCAGCACGTCGAGTTTTTGAGAAAATTAGTGTTAAAAAGTGAAAAAAGCATGTTTTTGGCTATATTTGATTATGATTAACAGAAAAATAGGAGGTGCTAGAATTTTGTTTCTGGTATCAAATGAAAGCTTGAATAACAACCAACAATTTCCTTGAGGAAGAATTCGAAGGCATTTCCGATAAGGCAATTAAAAATGATTTTTTCTTTTGCATTAAATTTTGTTATTAATCAAATTTTATTAGCACCATGTATAACCTCAGCATTATGAAACAAGTGATAAACAAATGAATTTTTTAGCATTTAAATTCATAACATTTTACATTATTTTCAGGTTACTTATATTTTATTCCAAAAAAAAATGTTTAGCAATCTAATTTTTAGAAATCCCTACAAAAGTTTTTAATTAAAATTTTATTCAAGCTTTCATTGTATTTTACTGTTTTTATATCTAAATTCTAAACAAATGAAATTAATTAATTCTTCTAATAGAAATTAAATGCCTAACTAGTAGAAGAAAAAAAAGTATATTAAATTAGATATTCAGTGATCATACAAATAAAATTTTTTGTTATATTTAAACACTTAATTTATTCATAAAATTAATTATAATTTAATTGTTTATTATAAATATTATTTTCTCGTTGTTAGATGTTGAAATTAATTTTAATTTTTAATATTGTCTGCTTTCATTCTAATGGATAAAAACAATTTCTGAAAACAATGTTTTAATTTTGGAAAAACAAAACGTTAAATTCACAGGAATATTTTATATTTCAAAGACATCAATTATATGTTCAAATTATTTATTTATTTTGTTGAGTATATACGTCAAGATTGCTAAACATTTTTTTTTGGAATAAAATATAAGTAACCTGAAAATAATGTAAAATGTTATGAATTTAAATGCTAAAAAATTCATTTGTTTATCACTTGTTTCATAATGCTGAGGTTATACATGGTGCTAATAAAATTTGATTAATAACAAAATTTAATGCAAAAGAAAAAATCATTTTTAATTGCCTTATCGGAAATGCCTTCGAATTCTTCCTCAAGGAAATTGTTGGTTGTAATTCAAGCTTTCATTTGATACCAGAAACAAAATTCTAGCACCTCCTATTTTTCTGTTAATCATAATCAAATATAGCCAAAAACATGCTTTTTTCACTTTTTAACACTAATTTTCTCTAAAACTCGACGTGCTGGAGCATTTTTCTTTTCAGATTCTTAATCAGCGTGAAAAAATCTATCGAAAGTGACCAGAATTATTAAAGGGGCAGAAAACAAATTCATTTTTGTCGGACAGTGTTATTGTTGTGCTGTTTATTCCGCTTTTATACTGAACTAGTTTTAAATTTTAACAAGGGAGTAAGACTAAGGAGACTGCACTAATGCTATGGAAGTGAAACCATTCGTCGCATTGAAACTATACGTAAGAACAAAAATTATGGTTTTCGCGCATGCGCACATGTAATATCTTTGTCTCTGTCTTGCTCACTAACCCAGGCGACTGAGAAAATCATTACAATCTACAAGTTGAGAAGGTTATGCTTAATGTTTGTGATTGTTGTGCGTTTCAGGAATATTATTAATAATAACTATTAATAAATTGAAAAAAATAAATTTAATAAATAATGAAAAGTGGTCTTATGTCGGCACTGTGCACGGAGAGACCCACATTCGTAAAAATTACTAAAAATGGTTGCAATGACCGGAAATAAGGGGACTTTTAGCATAATGTACTACAGAATTAGATAAATTTACAAAAGAAATAGATAAATTTGCTACATTAAAATAGCAAGTTTTAATACTTTGTGTAAGAGTTGTAAATGTAGCAAAAATTGATTATAGTTTTCTCTCATTTCATTACACAAAATCTGACAAATGAAAACATTTTCTACTAAAATCTACGATCCACTGTAGTAATTTTTGGTGAGCAAGTGTGGCTAGCGAGTGCAGTCATATGGCGCCTGCATTTCTATTGGTTGCTAACTTCGTCAATCTCCGTAAATGAGCCGATGCCATCCGATCATTGACAGTGACTATGTTTCGCGTACGTACAATAGTTTTGGATATTATCTACAATAATTAAATATAAATTAAAACGTAGGTCGTTCATTATCTCAGAAATTGACCATTATAAATTAATAAATTTTGCATTTATTCCTGTCCCAAGAACTATGTCTTATAATAAGTTGTTAAAAGTAAACTGCTTTCTCGTAAGTGCTGTAAATTTTCATCATTCAATATATAAGGAAACAAAGATGTATATTTTCAGTGAAATTCGTTGTCGTGCTTGCAGTTGTGTATTAGTGTATTAATTAACCGCGTCTATACATATAAGTGAAATAAACATGTGTGTGTCTTCAAATATTTATCCAATAAATATATAAGTGTGTGTGTGTCTGTGTATGTAAAAGTCCTTCCAGTTTACTTCCATTAGTCAAGAATTGACGGGAAACCGGCGACAAAAATCCATATTTTTTCTTTCACTCTTTCTTTCTGCATTTACAAACGACTGTAGTAATTTTACGTACACAATACTTCTGAGTTTACTACAGGTGTTTGGAACTATTGGACGAAATAGTAAGAAACTTTGCTAATTTGATGAACATTTGTCGGGATTAGTGACTTTAGTGTAGAAAATAGTAAAAAATACAAAAAGTCCCCTTATTTCCGGTGGTTGCAATGTGAAAATAGTAAATTCTAGTGTGATTTTATACAAAAATTAGTAATCTCGGTCTCTCCGTGTGGGTAAAGTCGGCACACCCCTTTTTTGCAAAAATGACGCACATGTCGATTACAAAAGCCATTCGTTATCGTTCTCAATAATATATACTTGTATATGCATAACGATGCAACAAGCCATAATTTTGTAATTTTATTATCATACAAGAAAAACACTGGAAAATAAAATAATAAATTTGTTTGGAAATAATTCGTTCTATTACTCAAAATAATTTTATAAATCATAAATATTAAATGTAATGTAATTAAATCTAATAATTGTAAGTAATATAATATTATTAAATCCTACCTACATATAAAATTCTGCTCCAACAAAATTTTTTATTTTAAGAAACATATGCCAAAACACAACCATAACCTTTTGATATGTTTTTGTTTTCTCACGTGCATATATTTTACGATTTAAAAACAAAGGGAAATATACGCATGTACTGCGCATGCGCGCAGAGCGTAAGTTTTGTCATTCTCCAAGTATAGTTCCCCTTCAGAAAAAGGTTTCATTTCTGAGAGACTTCACACAGTCAGTTCAATCTTCTTACTCTTACTCCCTGATTTTAACTACTGACGCAGGAGAACCGCAGACGAGGAACAAAGTCGCAGGAGCGACAGAGTTAGAGCGCCACCCTCGAAGGCTAAAGTCTTACGACAGTTCCGAGGGAGGATAAAGGGCTCCAAAAGAAGGGTTACGGGTTTTAGTGGGTCAGGGCTGGCAGTAGGCCGCCAGTTTATTAAATTTATTATCTTATATTTTCTTCATATTTATTAATTTCACATATCTTTTCTTTCTTTTATTTTACCAACTCCACATAACCTTGGAGTGCGGAATCCAAGGTGTCTGTAGGCAGATTTCCCAAAAGTCCCTAAGCAAAAAAAAAAGAATTAATATATTCATATTATATAGAAGGAACGCGAGAGACGCTTAAATTTGGCAACAGTGGAAGCAGTCTTGTTGAGTCCTGCATCAGTCTTCCGCAGCATTAATTGAGCCTTGGTTTCCAATGCTCAATCAAGGCTCGCGCTGCAGTCTGGAATCGGTGTTACATTAAAGCTTCGATCAGTCCTGCTCTCGCTGTCTCACTAAGGCTCAACGAATATTGACCAATGCGCAGTCAATCTTTATAAAGCCTGAACTCGGCGTCACTTCGCGCCTGGGTAACTATTTATTACATATTATATAAATATATTAGGACGCTAAATCCCTAACTCTATGTTTCCTATTTATTCTAATTTTTATAAATTTTAAATCATAGTTTCTTAATATGAATGTATCATGATAAGTTGAAAGAAGAATATAAACTTTTTAATTGTGTTAATAAACAAATTCTTTAAATTTGCTCATATGGAAGACATAGAATTCCCCATTAATAATAACTCCCTATCTCGATTTGTTTATATATCGTTCACTCCAAGTATAATGAACTTATGTTTAAAAGACAATTTAATAATATAAACAACTTACAATTAACGACAGATCAAAATTAGTTTTTACAACCAACGCAAAAAAATTATAAACAACGTCTTACCAAAACTGACTTTTACTATTGGAAGTTACTTATCTTCCAAGTTTGTTTAGAATTCGCGTAAGTTAGCGGATTGTTTTAGAAAGTACGTTACTTTACTTTTTATGCAGAAAGTCGCTTTACAACGTCTACTAATATACTAAATAATATAATAATTTTATGAGAAAATTACATTATTATTAAAAATATACATTTTAATGCATGAAACTGTCTTTGAGTTGTGTGTTTTTGTGTGTTTTTTAAGAAACAAATTGCACATAAGGTGATGAATCCAACGTATAAAAGTAACTAGTGAGTAAAAAGAAAAGCCTAAAAAGCCACTTTAATTTATGAGATTTCAAATTTTCTATAAAATGCAAATTTAAGAGCCAAATCCTCATGATGAAGCCTGCCTCCAGTGTCAGTTATGAAACAAAAATAAACATCTTTAGTATAATTCATGAATAAAAATAATTATTGATAATATTTTTTTAATATGAAAGTGTGTAAAATTAAAGAAAATTGGTTGTAGAAAAAAGTTTATTTAAAAAATTTTTTTAGATGTTATTTCTTCTCTCCAGGTTTGTGCGTCATGATGAAGAATTTAAAAAAATGAAATATTTCTTTAAAATAAAATTAGAATTATCTAATACTTTAGTACAAGCAAAAGTTCAGTTCCCTCAAGAATTTCACTACGACAGAAACAAATTTTATTGTTTTTTTAGGGGTTTTTTACATTTAAAACGTCAATATTGTACAGGGAATCACAAAATCGTCATAGTAAACCGGACCCCTCTCAATATTTCCGAAATGGCGAAATTGGAAAAAGTGTTGTTTACAAATTTAAAACAACGATGTTTAGTAAACCTTATTTTTTCAATCTAAAAGTTTTAGCTTGCGTTTGGGAGACGAAGGGAGCAAAAGTTTTTGTTTTAGTTTTTTTCTACACTTTTACGATTTTTTTCTTAAAGAAATTCTGAGGAAATCGTATAATATTTCCAAATATTAGGTCTTAGGTTTTGAAGGTAAACACCTCATGAATATTTACCACCAAAAACTTTGATGAATTTGCAATGCGTTGTTTTTGACAAACATTTATGCCCCACCCAGGGGGTGGGGCAAACCGGACCGTTGCAGACATTTTTTAAATTAACACAGCAACTAAACAATAAAAGATAAAGTATAGGTGTTTCTGGGAAAAAGTTGCGCAATTAAATGATCTTTTAAACAAACCATCGAAAAATGAAATCGGTTGATTCGTTTAGTCACAAGAGTCAAAAAAACCGTTAGGGGTTCCAGTTTGCCCCACTGTCCCCTACAATTAAAATCATTTTTTTTCATAAATTACTGTACAAATATCTGTAAATTGCTGAGAATCGACTTCCAAAGTTTGAATTATGTTAGTTTGGGGCTATTCATAAACAGAGTCGTTACAATTTTGAGATTATCAAATTTTCCGGATTGACAAAATTCATTTTACATGAAAGTTTACAGATAATGAGTAAAATTTATGAATTTTAATAATTTGAAAAAATTATAATTTACAATTAAAATTCTTTGAAAAGTGATTTTTAAAATAATTCAAAATATTTCAGGAAAATAAATTATTTTTAATGACCTAAATTTTACAAATGTTTAATTATTTGAAGAGATTTTTATTATAGATATATATTTTCAAAATTTAATTGTCTTAAAAAATTTTTTTTAAATTATTTCATGAATACTTAACGAATTATGGTATTTTGTTACAATGTTTGGAAACAATCGGAAAAGATTGAATATGTGACAGTAAGACGAAAAAAGCATCAATTTTCTTAATTTCCATGCCAAAATTTTTTTTTTGACGACTAACCTAACAATCTCTAATTGCAATCACAGCATAATTTATTATTAAAAAATAAGTATATCTTTTTACTTCAAAAACGAATTTTTTTTACCTTTTGATCATTGCTAAAAGCGAAAAAAAAATTTCTTTTTATTGTATTTTACTCATAAAATTTTTTTTCTTATGTCCCAGTTCAAGTACTATGTAATAATTTGATTTTTATTTGCTTTGAAATTCAGTCGCCTGATGGAGGCCGGGTACCTATCGTACTTTCTTCAAATGAAAATTAGTGGCGTAAAGCGCCATCATAAATTAAGTTTTACGTATTTCTTATTTATGCTATGAATCCCAGGAATCCTATCAGGAAACTACTTTTCGATGTCTCTCGTGGCGATTGAGGGTCGAATCCTTCATAATGGGTAGGCCGCTCAAGAATTTCGAGAGGTTATCGGGAGAGACGGAATAAATAGAGGCTTAAGCTCGGTTTCATTCTGAAGATTTCCTGTTGGAGGGAGTCTGACCAAGAAGAAACCCTTCCATGGTTAGTTTTGCTGTGCCATGGCGATTGAGGTGCGAGTCTCGCCACCCAATCCGTGATGAACTCGTGTCCAAGAATGATTGATACCATGCTGCTCATAATTCTTATAAGAAAGAGATAGAGAAAGCACGGGGTGTTAGCTGGAGGAGTTTTTGCAAAGGAATCGGAAGAATACCAGAAGCATCAAGACTCCATAAGGTTCTGGCTAAAGACCCTTTAACAAAACTATCAACCATTAAGTTATCTAATGGTGAATATGCTCAGGATAAAAAGGACTGTTTAAAGTATCTAATGGAAATTAATTTCCCGGACTTTAAAGAAAGACCGATTTATGACTTTGGCGTGGATCCAGGTAGGGCCAGAAGAAACCGGGAACACAGGATACTAGCAGCCAGAATTGTGACTCCGGAGGGTATTGATTGGGCAATAGGGTCTTTCGAACCGTTTAAGGCCTCAGGGGGGACGGTTTATATCCGGTCCTTTTACAAAGAGGATTGAATTGTATTAGATTACCCCTGTGTAAAATTATGAGAGCGTGTATTGCTCTTGGTTATACACTAGAGTCCTGGAAAAGGACGATAGTAGTGTTTATCCCGAAGGCCGGTCGCACAGGGTATACTGCTATGAAGGACTTCAGACTAATCAGTCTAACCTCCTTTATATTAAAGACGTTCGAGAAACTGGTGGATATTTTATCAGACAGGAGCGTCTAAGGGATTATCCCTTGCACTCCGGACAACATGCGTATAGAGCAGGTTTCTCAGTAGAGTCAGCCCTCCACTCTGCAGTAGGTAGAATAGACTAAGACCCAATATATATGGTCAACTGGCTCTATCAGAAACGCGCAGGGAAAGTGGAAGTCAAGTGGTAAACACTCTAAGCTTCCACGTTCAATGGAATGCCGCAGCGTACTGAACGAGTAAGGTCCAGTAAATAAACTTTCCTTGATCTGAGTACCAGGTCACTCTGGAATCAAGGGCAATGAAAGAGTGGACGTTTTGGCAAAAATAGGTTATGAAACGGTGTTTTTAGGTCCTAAACCAGCAGTGGCATTAATCCCGTCTCTGGTTAAGGGAGCCATTGAAAGATGGGATCAAAGGGAACATGAGAAGTATTAGGCGGGCATTGGGGTGGGAAGGCAAGCGAAAACTCTGTTGGGTTTAGTACCCAACAAGAGGCGAGCGAGCGATCTCCTAAAACTCGATAAGATCCTCTGATCTCCATTGTTCGCCTCTTTATAGGACATGGGCTTTTGAATTATCATCAGCATATAATAGAAAATAAAGTCTCGCCTATGTGCAGACTGTGTGAGATGAATAACGAGACGTCGTCTCACATATTATCTGAATGACCGGCGTTAGCTAGGATCAGACTTTCCAGCTGGAGTCAAGAAATTATAGACCCTATGCAGGTGAGCAACTTATGTATAGAGAAAGTACTGGACTTCTGTAGAAGAAGAGGACTCTAATGGGTTGTTATAAACGAGCGAGCTGGAGCTTGGTTGTAAGGAGTTAAGGGAGGGAAGTATTTGTTTTCGTACGACTTTTTCTGATTCAGCGCCACAAAAAACATCTTTATAGATACTTTTTATCTTTATAGACATTTTTTTAGAACTTTTCGTCTAAATTAAAATTTCAACCCCCTCCTAGGAGGTATTAAGGGGGTCAGGTGAGGGAAATATTTGTTTTTAGATGACTTATTCGGATTTAGCGACCTAAAAAACATAGGAATAGACACCCTACTCAACTTTTGGTCAAAATTAAATGTCCAACCCCCTCCTAGGAGGTATTAAGGGGCTTTTAGGGGGTTAAGTGAGAAAAGTATTTGTTTTTAGATGACTTTTTCGGATTCAACGACCCCAAAAATATAGGAGTAGGGGGTTGTGTCCTTAGAGTCAGGATTTTTTAAAAATAATAATACATATTACAAAAAGATATCGCCCCCGACACCGCCGCTTTTTCTAAATTTTTTTACCTACAGGTCAAGACTTGACCAGTAGTTTCTCCCCTTAAAATTTATGTCAATTTTGAGGGCAGTTTAGACCTAGACGTCAAAATTTGACAAAAAATTTCCTCTACCCTCAAAATATAGGTCAATTTTGTGGGCAGTTTTGACCTACACATCAAAATTTGACAAACAATTTCCGCTACCCTCAAAATTTATGTCAATTTTGAGGGTAGTATTGACCTACACGTCAAAAATTGACAAACATTCCTGCTACCCTCAAAATTTAGGTCAATTTTAAGAGCTGTTTTGACCTAAATGTCAAAAATTGACAAACATTCCTGCTACCCTCAAAATGTAGGTCAATTGTAAGAGCTGTTTGAACCTACGGGTAAAAAGACGCCCACAAACGTCTGATACATTTTGTCGAAATCTATATGTAATTTTACATTCTTCTTTTGCCTACATGTCATATAGACGGCCAATTAATGGCCCTTACCTTATGTCAAAATTTATGTCAGATTTCATTTATTAAGCCTGTTATAATTTACTCTAACTTATTATTATGCATTCATATTAAGAGAACATGATTTGAAAAGAAATATAAGAAATTGTTAGGGGGTTAGCGCGCAGGGGGGCAAAGCACCCTAATTTTTTAGGTTCTAAAATAAACATGTTTAGGGAGGAAATATGCTTACAAATAGTATAGGCTACTGCTACTAGAATAGGCTACTGCGGGACAAATAGTACATTTGGTGGCGCTGCTTTCTCTTATTTTCAAAAGCACTGACACTCGCTTTGTGGGGTCACCTGTGCACCCACAACAGGAACGCAGCGGACCCAATCACAAGTCAGCACTGATTCTCCTTTTGGGAATGCTACGTCATTAACCGGTTATAAAGTGTAAGATTTCCCTACTGGGTCCCTAACAATAATAACGCAACCTTATTCGAACCTTATAATACCATGATTAAAATTTATGCATAGAATTTACAGTATAAATTTTGACAAAACTTGTTCAAAAATAGTTTAAAGTTTTCGGAAAGTGCAATCTGATGGGTGAATGATTGAAAATATAACCTTTTGAAAGCAAACGAGAACATTAAACGACTTATTTTTATATTCGAAATTTTTATGTATATAACACGGAATCTGAGCTTCGAGTCGGACAAGTTTTTACTGCGAAACTATCATTTTATCCCAAAAGCGAATTCGCCTGTTCCATAAAACGATAGAGTAAAGTAATGTTTGAGTATTAAAGTTTCCATATAGAAAAAAGTGAAATAAGTTTTCTACAGCACTCGGGAACGCTTTAAATTACTTCAAGCATTCAATTTCCTTTTTTCCGTATTTTCTAATGCTAAAATAAATAAAACAAAATTAAAAACATCAAAAAATAGTTGTTACTTTAAAAATAGTTAAAAAAGATGATGAGTGGTAGGAAAATGTATAAAAAGCCAGAGATTCAGTTTATATTTATTAAGAATCTTTCGAGAGCGTGGTATTAGAATTAATATGGAATAAAAAGGGAAAAGATTCCCTTGACGCGAAAATAATAATAGTTTAAAATAGAATGTGTGTTTTTTTATTATTCATTTTGATTTTTACATATTAGTGGTAGTTATTTCAATTTGAAAAAACAAAGAGTAATTGATCAATTTGCCAATGCTTTTGAGTTGTTAAAAAAGAAATACATAAATTTTTTGTTCTGTGTCGAAAAACAATGTTGTTTTTCATTTTTTTTCTTTAAACTTTTATTTTGTAAATGTAAGGGTTGATTTTTCAATTAAAAAAACAGAGGGTGATGAAGCAATTTTGACATTGCTTTTGAGTTGTTGAAAGAGAAGTACATAAATTTATTGTTCTATTTTGAAAAACAATGTGGTTTTTACATTTAATATTATAATTTTGAATTTTTACATTTTAGAAATAGTTTTTTCGATTTAATAAAAAACAAAGGGTGTTTAAGTAATGTTGACATTGTTTCTGTTTTGTTGTAGCAGAAGTAGATAAATATATTGTTTTGTTTTAAAGAGAAATCTGTTATTCAATTGTTTTTAATTTAAAATATGAAGTTGATGGTAGTTTTCTCGATTTAAAAAAACAGAGGGTGATGGAGCAATTATGACTTCAGATTCAATCTCAGCGGGTAAAAATATTATAAGATATGTATGTCTGGTTCAAAAAACAGACAACTTTTTTTGTGTGCCTGTGTTATTTTACAATTTTTTACATTTAGATCAAAACTGCCCTCAAAATTGACCAAAACTTTGAGGGTAGCAGAAATTATTTTACAATTTTTGACATTTAGGTCAAAACTGCCATCAAAATTGATCTAAATTTTGGGGTTAGCGGAAATTGTTTGTCAAATTTTGACGTTTAGGTCAAAACTGCCCTCAAAATTGACCTACATTTTGAGAGTAGAGGAAGTTGTTTGTCAAATTTTGATGTCTAGGTCAAAACTGCCTTTAAAATTAACCTAAATTTTAAGGGGAGAAACAGCGGCGGTGTCGGCGTCGATATCTTTTTGTAATATAGAGATATATAATTAATATGTATTATTTAATTTAATTTTGACGAAAAGTTGAGTAAGGTATCTATTCCTATGTTTTTTTGGTCGCTAAATCCAAAAAAGGCATCTAAAAACAAATACTTCCCTCACTTAACCCCCTTAATACCTCCTAGGTATTACACAAATACGCACCCATAAAATCGAAAAGATATATTTATTTTACTACACTTAGCGCAACCCAGGAACAACGACGTAGACTTTTTTTTGTTTTTTTTGTTCTTTCGGTTTGAGCACCCCAAAAAACATAGGATTAGACACAATACTCAACTTTTCGTAAAAATTGTAATTCCAACCCCTGCCCAGGGAGTATTAAGGGGTTTGTAGGAGATTAAGGGAGGGAAGTATTTGTTTTCGTACGACTTTTTCGAATTCAGCGCCACAAAAAACATCTTTATAGACACCCTACTCAACTTTTTGTCAAAATTAAATTTCCAACCCCCTCTTAGGAGGTATTAAGGGGCTTTTAGGGGGTTAAGTGAGGAAAGTATTTTTAGATGACTTTTTCGGATTCAGCGACCCAAAAACATAGGAATAGACATCCTACTCGACTTTTTCTTGTATGTGAAATTGCAACCCCCGTGACTGGGTGGGAGGGGGTGGTAGCGGGAAAATGGGCAAGCGACCCTAAAATCATAGGGGTAGGGTGTTGTATCCTTTAAGTCACGACTTTTTTTGTGTGCCTGTGTTATTATTATGTTGTATTATGGTTTCTTGTACAGAATTTTAAGACGAACCTTTTTTCTAATAAAAATTTTTTAAAATAATTTTTCGTTTTCACGTAAGTTGCAAAAAACGTGATTTTCTTAACTTAAGAAATTTTAATCAATTTTTTACTCCAACTCGTGACTACTTCGTTTAAATATTAATATTTGTTTATAAAATTTACACACGATATTCTTTAAACTATTCAAAAAGTAAAACAATATTTAGAATTTATTTAAAAAATTTTATGTTTAAGTAAATTCTTATTTAAATAATTTTGTCGGAAAAATGATTCACCTATTTTGAACTGAAAAAGCTGAGTATCAAATTTTCGTTTTCCTTTAAGGGGTAAGGCCACTATAAACGCAAAAAACACCTATTTTCAAGAATTTTTTTTATATGGAAGGAAAGGCCATACAAGTATAAGGTTTTGATATCTTATTAGTATCATTTTGAAATAAAAAAAATTTAATTTACAACAAAAAATATTTGGAAATGGCGGAACTATGAACATTTTTGTTATGGGATTTTTCTTCGAGGAGCTCCGCGGCACGCAGCACACAGGGTGCAAAGTAGAATCTGCACCAAAATAAAAAATTTGTCATTTATCTACATGAGAATAGCTAGAGAATGGCGTACGGATTTAAAAAAATATTGATTTTTGTGAAATTTGGAAGCATTTGAAAAAAAACTTATTTTTCGACAAAAAAACGACACTTAATTGTATATAACAATTGTTTAAATTAGGTTATCGAAAATCCCGTACGTCATTCTCATTAAAATATTATTATAAAGGTGTAAGAAAAAAGCAAATTGAAAATATTGAAAATTGTTTGAGTTATGCTGCGTGCCAATTTCAAAAAACTTGATTTGAGAAAAATGCAGTTAAAGTTTGGAGACATATAAAACATATGAAAACTATCGCTTTGCACTGCTGCCAAAGCTGCACTAATGTGAGTCCACATTTCTAAATGAAAATTCTTTCAACAGAGGCATAGTGACATCTATTATAGTACGATAGCCGTTTTTGAAACATTTAGAAACGATTATTAAAAGATTAAACAGTTCCGGCTTAGTAGGATCGTTTCTGAGCGGCCCGGTACGCTCAGTAAAAGGGTTTGAAATTTCAACGAAAACTATGTCAGACACGTATAAAACCTTTTGTTCCTTATTCTTGAAGGTTCAAAGAATATTTTTAGCCAATAAAAAAAATTAATTTTTTGAAGCATCTACAGTGGCCTTACCCCTTAAGTAAAAACGTAAAATTATATAAAAAATTTTTATTAGAAAAAAAGTTTCGCCTTGAAATTCTGAACAAGAAACAATATTTTAAAATTAATTTTAAACAACTTCAAAATTTTATCTCCAGGGGCCAACTAATTCGCCGTCTGTTCGCGCGTGTGCCTTTTTAAGTTCCGGAGCCTCAATTGTGTTGTACACATACATACGTTGTATACATACGTATTGCGCTAACTTTTTATTGCATATTTTAAGAGAGAAGTGGAAAAAACTGAAAAACCAGGATTCTATGGCGCTATTTTGTGCACTTCCTATACTTTCTACATTATCCTCAAATAACGTAGGAAGTATAGAATATGTCAAGGAACTCTAAGAATCTCGGAGTGCATGTAGCTCAGTGGTCAGAGCAGTCTACCGCGGCAATAGAAACTTCTAATGTTTACATACTCTCAAAAGTGCACAAAAATATTAAAATATTGTATAAAGATTTTCCGTTTTGTACCTTTTTTCTTTCAGAATTTGAAAGATATCACTGGTGAGATTATTTTAGTGTTTGTTTCATTCAATTTCGTTAAGAAACAATAATTTAAAATTAGTTTGAAACAACTTCAAATTTTATCTCCAGGGGTCAAATAATTCGCCGTGTGTTTGCGCGTATGCTTATTTAAGATCCGAAGCCTCATTTGGCGAGATATATATTGGTTTCTCAAAACTTGACAGAAATTCTTAAACATAAACAAATTCCTAACATACGGAAATCATTTTTTCCAGTGTATAACAGAAGAGCCTAAACGCCATCGACAACCGAAGCGACTTGGAATATTATTTTCGATATGTCTACACTGAAAAAAAGTGCTGTTGAATCAAATAGCTCCATGCTATTGAATTTCCCGTTATTGATTCAATAACACATTTATTAATCGAACAGCATATTGCTTAAAACGAAAAAATGAAACTGTTTAAATTAAAAGTGCGGTACTGTAAAATTAATGATATTCTACAAATTGTTTCTATAGTTCATCTATATATAGCAACAGAATAATATATTGCTTCTTTGACATTATTCATTTGAAGCATCTAATAGATAAATTTGAAGAAAATGCGTGTAAATTTGAATCAAGTGAAAAGTTGTTTGCTCCAAAGAAGCGCGCTTTTGAAAATGAAAGCATATGCTTTCGTTTCAATGAGTGGTGCTATAGCGGACTGCCTATAGCATATGCTATAAAAATAAGGACACTATGTATTTGAGACATTGACAGGTGCTAAATTTATTGAAATACTTATCCACACATATTTATATGTCGTTTTTGAAATTCTTATATAAAAAACTATTATTTAAATTGTTTTAAAGAATTAAGGACTAGTTAAATATAAATTCCCTATATAAAAACCCTTATTCACGAGAAAAATCTCGCGCACGGTATTTAACTACAAAGTAACTGCTCAATGTAAGAAGCGAATGTATTACATTGCAGCGCGGCAGTTCTCGTCTATCACGAAAGTTAAGCACGTTTGGTCGCGGTTACTACATGGATGGGTGACCGATTGGGAACAGCGTATTTTTCAGACTCAAAAAAATATAAAGTGTGTTTGAATGTGTATGTATGTGTGTTTGTCGTTGGAAAAAATGAAAAAAGTAATAAAGATGTGTATGTTAGTGTGTAAAATTGAAAAAAGATGTATATAAGAAGTGTTGTGTTATAAAGGTGTGAGAATTAATTATAGTATATAAAAAATATGTGAACAAAAATTTCATTTTTTCAATTTATCGTTCGTATATCTTTAACCACATAAAAGAATTGACTTAACAGTATGGTGTTATTCAATCGATAGCAACAACTAAAAAAATTAAAAGTACAAATTTTTGAATCATAAAAATGATGCTTTTAAATTGAAAAACTATAGTCATTGACTCAAAAGCATATACTGTTAAATTAAAAAATTTTGATCGTTGATTCAAAAAGAATACCTTCAAATTAACATAGTATGCTGTCAATTTAAGAAATATGCTTTTGTGTCAATGAAAGTGATACTATCGAATCATTAGAATCGGTGCTATCAAAACAACAGCATATACGTTTGGCAGCCCGTTATGACACTATTCAATGAATCAAACTCATATGTCATTGATTCAACAGCATTTTTTTCTCCGTGTATATACCTTGATCACTTGACATGGAATGCCCCATATGAGGGATTCCGCGTCAAGTGATCAAGGGGTCTTTTGGTGTAATGTTTATTTCAATAATTTTTTACTCTTAAACAATTAAACATACAAATTTGACAAAGTACATTTTGGAAAGGTTTTTTTATGCTCTTTCGATTCGAAATAAGCATTTTGAAAAAAAAAATTTTTTTGACCCAAAAAAATCAAAATTAAAAATAAATTTCAATTTTTGGGGGAGAAAGACCCAATTTTTTTTATTTATTTTTTTTTTAAACGAAAGCTGAGGTTTTTTCCTAAAAGGACATATAAATGCTAAAGTGGGACTAGAATGTTTAAACATTAAAAAAAAGAGTTTTCTACTCGCCGGAGCGCTCAAAACCCGGTTGTTAGCTCCGTTTAGGAGAAAATTCTTTTTTTCAATGTTTAAACATTCTAGTCCCACTTTACCATTTATATGTCCTTTTAGGAAAAAACCTCAGCTTTCGTTTAAAAAAAAATAAATAAAAAAAATTGGGTCTTTCTCCCCCAAAAATAGAAATTTATTTTTAATTTTGATTTTTTTGGGTCAAAAAATTTTTTTTTTCAAAATGCTTATTTCCAATCGAAAGAGCATGAAAAAACCTTTCCAAAATGTACTTTGTCAAATTTGTATGTTTAATTGTTTAAGAGTAAAAAATTATTGATATAAACATTATACTGAAAAACACAAAAATTTAACCCCTTCCCCCTCGGAAAATATTGGACTTGGTAAAAAAATATTTTTACGAAAAATTACTATCTATGAGTACTACAAAAACCCCAAGTTTTGCTACGATTAGTGAAAAATTTTTCTCCACCTTGATCACTTGACATGAAATGCCCCATATATATAATATATATAATATATAATACCAATAATCAATTATTTATAAATCAACAATAGTTCTAAAACCACAATTTTAAACCTACTGTAACTGAATTTATACACTCAGAAAAAGAGTTGGCTGCCAGAACCAATTAAATAGTTGCTTTAGTGCGATCCAATTAATTGGTTAGCACATCCAACTATTGGATACTGTTTCCATGCGAAAAGGTACCCTAGATATGTCAGCCAACTCTTTTTCTGAGTGTAGGCAATTTCACATTACCAAAAATCTAAATTTAACGGAATTTTAACACTTAACTAAAGAAGACGTTACTTGTGCAATCTAGTTTCTTCTAGTTGTCTAAACGGTCCCCGGTAGGGCGCCAGACAACTTTTGTATCACTTGTATTGTCAACCGGACTAAAACATTAAAAAGCTTAAGAATACACAATATTCAGAACTTAATTAAGACCGTTTAAACAAACATTACTATTAACAAGATTTTATTGCACGTGTCGGTGCTAGTCAGCTATGATGGTCGTAGAGACAGGGTCGAGTTTCGTACTTAATAAAGAGAAAGTAGTTTTAAACACAGTGACAATACTATAAATAAATTAACAATCAAATAGTTAATAATAATTAAATATATTGTACTAATGAGATTCAAATTACAATGAATCGTGATAATTATTTTGTCGTTTACAATTAATAATTAAAATAATAAGATTTATCATAAACAGAACTAATTGAGTATTCTGAATTATGACAAAAAACCATAAATAATATAAATAACTTACAGATTCTGTATCAATCATTGGTTGACTCGTGATAGGGATCATGATTTTATTATACACTTCTAATTTATTATTTACTAAAGAAAAACATTAGATTAAAATTTAACCGAAAATATTAAATTAACAAAAATATACTATTTAACCACTTGAAATCACAAAAGAATCAAACTGTATCTGGACTGGAACTAATACTGAATTTACTACATTTTCTAAAAGTTGGAGAATTTAAATAACGATGTTCACACAACAGAGTCTTTCAAAATTATATTAATTTTAAAAGTAGTACTAAATTTTGGCGTGAGGTGGCTTAGTGGTCTTCTCGATAATTTCATACAGAAGGAATTTCTTCTCCTACCTTGCTTCTCCCAGAATTCTGAATTACTAATACTACGATACTTAAACTAACCCGACTTTTCTTATGGCAAGATTGCGATCTTCTTGACCATAGGAACCTGTCAATTAACCCAAAAAGAGAGCTTCTTTGCCAAACGAAGTCGCTTTCGTTTGATAAAGCCTGTCAACTACTTAAAACTAAACTAATTTGTCAAAATTCCTCAGTGTGGAGCGCCAATATTTCAAGTGGACTTCTGCTAAGGTCATGTTATTCAGTGTGACGGTTTTCCATAGTAAAGAATATGGGACACGTGACCACTGAATAACATAACCCTAAGTGTAGAATAATTACCTGATCAAATACTAAACAAAACACAGTAACAAATTTACTTCAACAGAAACAAATAATACTACCAAAATTTGGATATTAGAAAATATCCTTAGATTAGTGCTATTGTGACGTAAAAAATAACGTCACAATAACGTCACAAATTGCAAGTTTAAAATTTTCGAGATTTTTATACTACTGTTTCTTATTATTATTATTAATATTATTATTATTAAAAAATTATTTATTATTTATATAATAGATTTTTACATTGTTAAAATAAAATTACCTAAAATTAATTAAGACAAATAATTTGATTTATATCTAACATTCATTTATTCGAATGATAAATAAATTAAATGTTTCCAATAATTCATTAGTTTGGTTTCAATAAGTTAATTATTTGATGCAAATATTTTTTATTTGTTTCTATTAAATAATATATTTGCATTAAATAGTTTAGTATAAAAATTAATTTAGTATACAAATAAATTAATTGTTTCAAATAACTCATTATTTGTATTAAAAAAATCCATTTATTAGAGCCACTTAATTATTTAATAAATTGTCTCAACATGTATTTGATTCCAATAAATGTGAATCAAATAATTTAATAGTTATTTAAAGCAAACAAATATTTATTTGATACAAATAAAAGCTAGATTTTTCTCTCCGTGAATATGTTCTGGATATAAAACTTTCTAGAAAAATATTTAATAATTGATTAGAAAAAAAATTGATTCCGTATCGCTAGTGTAGTATTGTTGCTGGACATTTTGTAAAAGTACTTGTTAAATAGAAACATAAGTATAAAGTGGGGAAAAGGGTTGAAAGATTTAATGCCTAGAGTCACCATTTGTGCGAAAGTTTCGTGGCTCTTAACGTTATCACATTATCATCCCTTGTAGAATTAGAGTAAGATGTATTTTTGCAAAAACATAGAAAGAGCAATTTCCTTTACTTTTTTTTGCGAAAAGAAAAATTCCTAATCTAAAACATAACTTTGTCTTGTAAATTTAAGTTATTATTTCAGAACGTTTCTATTTGTCTAAAAACTATATATTTATTATTCCCTTTGCCAGAGGGGAATTTTTAAACTTGTTTCAATGTAAACTTTCTATTTATAAAGATTTTAACCGATATGAAATGAGATCAAATTTTGCTACTTTTTTACTAGTTTAACCCTTTGCCAAACGTGAAATTTATAATATAAATTAATTCATAACTATATAATTAATATTTTTATATTCGCTTAATTAAAGTTAATTATTTGGTTTGATCATAAACGCATAAATGATCCGTCATATATGGACGGTATAGAAATACTATATTCAATTATAGTAAACCGACAGAACAAATTAATTAATAGATTACAAAATTATGTGTTTGTAAGTGTTTGAGTGTGAATATAAACCCTTAATTCTCACCATCTTAATTAAAACCATTTTCTTTAATTAACTTTATTATGCAAATATATTATCAATTATTAATCAATTATCAATTATTTTTAACTACGGTTTGAACAATTTTTATTTTGACTAAACGAGCAATAAACAGTTTAAAAGATGTGCTTTTTCCCCTTTCAAACAAAAGAACAATTTTGAAAATCGGTAGAAAATTAAGGAAGTTATGAGTAACTTTTTATATGAATAGACAAAAAACAACTTTTTGCCTTTAAAATTAAATTTTGGGGATGTTGGGAGAATTTGTTATGCTGTGCATCATTTCTTATGCTTACTTCTCATAACCCTCCTTTTACTCTTATTCACTTTCTTTTAACTTCTTTTCAACCTCCATCAAATTTTTATAAAAAATTTGATTGAGGTTGAAAAGAAGTTAAAAAGAACGTGAATAAGAGTGATCCAATATAGCTGACGAATATATTTAAAAATTGTATGCCATTTACACGGAACTTGTTCTTCGTTTAAAATAAATTGTTTTCTTTTTAACTTCTTTTCACCCTCCATCAAATTTTTATAAAAAATTTGAAACCCTTTTTTAAACCTCTGTTCGCTTTTAAGAACTCTTTTCATTCTTCTAAACCCTCTTCTATAACTTTAGTTAATTTTTAAGAACTCTATTCATTCTTCTAAATCCTCATATATGAAAGTTTTTCTAATGTGATGCATCCTGCGTTTGCGTATATTTCAACTAAGATATAGTACTGATCCCAGTGCCTGTTTAAAATAAATTGAAACTAAAAGCTGTAACGATGTCATTAATATATTTTGTTGTTTCAAAAATTAAATCTGCTGCCTTAGACAGTGTTTAATTTGCAATGGAAAAAAGTTTCATACAAAGACAATGCTGAAAATAATTCTATATTTTACTGGAAATGGATGCAGGATAAGGAATCATACGTTGATAAAAAAACTGGAAAAAACAAAATGTGTTTAAAAATGACAAAACACAAAATTGAATGCTCTTCTTATGATATGATAAAAGAGTTTGAAAAAAATTTTCCAAAATTTCTAACACATGAGGGCACTATAATGATTCAATATAAAACTTTACGTACATTGAAAGAAAGCTTATCAATTAAGCATTGGTTCACATGGACTGAAGTGAAAACTGGTCCGCTAAATGTGCTCAAGAGGTTCAAAGTCATCATTTCGGTGGTTCTCGTAAACGAATATCTTTACACACCGTAGTAGTATCCATTAAAAATAAAGAGGATCTTCTAACATTATCTTATTGTACATTGTCAGAGTCATTAATTCATGTCGCAGGAGTTTGGTAAAAAGGTACTGTGACTTCTTTGCATTTATTGAGCGATGGGCCAGCAACACAATATGGGAACAAAACAATGTTTCACCTTCTGGGTAAAAAATTGAAAGAATTTTGTCCAAACATAAAAAACATTTCCTGGAACTATCGTGAATCCGGACATGGAAAAGGAACTTCAGATGAAATTGTAGCTGTTTGTAAACGTACAACCGATCGCCTTGTACAAGGAAAAGATATAGCCGCAATTTTAACAATTTAATAAAGAGTTTGCAAGTAAATTATAAAAAAAACAATTATTGCGATACAGGAATCGGATTTTGATGTTTTTTTTAAACATGTGTAGATTGCGATAGTGTAACTTTTTCTGGAACTCTAAAGGTGTACCAAGTTGTTGGAAATATAATTCAACCTATTTTGAGCCTAAGGAAGATTAGTTGCTTTGAGTGCAATTTAAAGTGTTCTCATTACGAGTTAAGCATTATTGACTTATGTCGACTCACATCGGATGCAGAAAACAGTAACTCTAATAATATTTCTAGTCGAAAAAAGTTCATTATGAAGAAGTCTACTCAAGCGATGAAGAAGAAAATAATTATTCATCAAATCATGTCAATTTTACCAATGCGAAAAATAGTTTCTGACGGAACAAATGTAATGTACGAATTTTCTCAGTCTATACCCATTTAGAAGATATGCATACTGCACACTAATTAATTTAACAATATTATTAAAATAGTATTGTTGAAAAAGCTAACTTTTTACGTCAAAAACTGTGCAAAAAGTGAATTTATAATAGGGTCATTTGTGGTAAACGTAAACAGTAGATTGTAAGTTCTTTGAAATATATCTTTCCATAGTTTGATATTTGTTGATAATGTATATGATCTTGGGAAGGTAAGATTTGAATAAAAAATTTAAAAGTGTGTCGTTAAAAAAGAGACGTTTCGTTGGCTAGGGTTTGCCAACCTCATCAGGCTAAAATTTTATTAAATAGATACCGACATCGTTTAAATTTTAATCAAGATTTTGATTGGGAATATACAAAAATACTGGACATTGGACAATGAACCTAATTTAAAAACAAGTTGTGAATTAAGATGTTCATTACATGAACATTTTGCTTCCTCTTTACGATAAGCAAACAATTTTCTTTAAAGTGAATTTTTTCATTTTATTTAATTCTTTTAATGCTAATAAAATATATTCTTTTTATACATCAATCGATTCGTCTTGATGAAATGAAGATTTTTAGTTTGTTTTTAAGTCAAGAGTAACATTTTATTATAAGGCAACATGATTTTTAAGAAGGAAATAAATTTCTAATAAAAATGCGAATTTTTGGTTTTAATTATGTTTAATTCTATAAATTCAAATGCAATATATACTTTATATATACCAATCGATCCGTTTTAATGCAACGGATAAGATTATTGAAAAAAATGAGTAAAATTTTATTGTACTGAAATATAATTTTGATGAAAGAACTAAATTTTTGATAAAAAAAGGTAATTTTTCTGCTTTAATTGTCATTATCTCTATAAACTCTTATACAATTTATACTTTATATATACCAATCGATTCGTCCTGATGCAAAGAATAAGATTTTATTATATATTAACTTTAATATTCAATTAAAAAAAAAATTTTAATTTTTTTTTTAAGTGAAAAAAAAATTTTTTTATAGATTTTTTAATGTCCATCAATCCATTTCGAGATATTTTTATAATAAATATGCCTAGCAATTTTTAACCGAATTCGTTGAAACCTCTTCGAGTTATCGTGTTCACAAAAAACGGGATCCACACACACATCATACATACATCCGGACAATTGTTCAGGGTCTTAAATAACATAGTCCTATATAGAAGAAAATTTATTTGAAGGATTTTTAAAAATTTTATAAATTAAACGACTAAAAAGCTTCCTCACGAGGAAGCAAAAAGACGAATATTTAAAATGATCCATATAAAAACAAGTCGTTCTACTGTCAACAGAAAGGAAGATATCTTTACCTTAAATAAAACATTATTTCTTTTACTTACACGAAAAAAAAATTTATTTGATTCAAATAACAGATTATTTGACTATTATCAAATAAATATTTACTTGAATCAAATAAATTGTATTTGAATCAAATATTTCAGTATTTGAAGCAAATACTATTTAATTGATTTAATTGATTATGAGAATGTCTTCTCTCAAATTTAATTCATATAAGCGTGGAGCGATTTTATATATTTTGACGAAAAAAGCTTTTAATCTCTGACGTGTTAGCATGTACTCGAAGTTCTAACAAAACTTAGGTATATCATTGTTTTTAATTTATAAAAATATTGCTTTTAGACCTTTATATTAAAAAATACTGAAGTGTAATTTATCTATTCAATAAAATAGATAAATTTGCCTGATGAGGTTGGCAAACCCTAGCCAACTAAACGTTGCTTTTTTAACGACACGCTTTTGAATTTTTTATTCAAATCTTACCTTCCCAAGATCATATACATTATCAACAAATAGTAAACAGTAGATGTTTCAGCTAAATTTACAAATTTGAAAATAAGTACGCACGGAGATAAGGGCGTAGTCAGATTAACTACTTGCGCAGTTAAATATACTAAACAGAATAGTCGATTTTGGACTGACTAAACTAGTAGTAGGATTTACTAAACAGGCGTTTAGTCATTGTGACTACTCAGCAAACAGTTAATTCAACTGCACAGAAAGTCAAATAGACTAAACTGTTCAGTATAAAATATTAAAATATTGTTTTCTTCATTTAATTTTGCAATAATTTCAATAGTTGTAGAAAGTCAACGTGGAATTTTTATATTTCAACAGAAAACAAAAACAATTATTACAAAAATTTTAAGCAGTTAATTTGGTTTTGAGCAATCTTATTTGCAGTTATTTGATTTTTTTATGAAACGTTCCTTGAAATTTTTCATTAGGATTAGATTCGAAAACGTTTGCTCCTTGTCGTTATTCCCTTTAAAAGGGGAATATTTCGTACTGCGAAAATCCCCAATTACACAATAATTCCTTGACGTTCATTTCCTAACCAATTATCACTTTTCACAATTCCGACATTTTAAAAAAACAGTGTACTGCGCAGTGTTCAGTGACTTTAACTAAACATTCAGTGTCTTCGACAACACTGTTTAGTAAAATCAACAAAACGAAACTAAACGATGTTTTTTAAATGTAACTAAATATTCAGTTATTATTACTAAATACTGACTTACTAAACGTGTTAAGTAGAATTAACTACAACTTTTCTCTCCGTGCGCGACGTCAATATTTTTACCGCAGCTCACCTACAAGATGTTATCTTTTAATGCAAAAATGATTGAAAATCAAAGTTTTACTGTTTCAGTATATTGTCTCGCCTTTGCTTTGACTTTGTTTTTTGATTTTCGTCAATTTAGTTAATAAATAATTAAATGTTAACATTTACCCTGAGAATTCGAAAACTCGGGGTAAATGTAAACAGAACTTGAACTACATTTTAAAAGAAAATAATCGAATAAATTTGCCTCTATTTCACAATTTCATTACTTTGACAATGTAAAATAACATACAAAAGAAAAATTAGGTCTTCTTTCATACCGCCTTCGTGTTAGTCAGTTACAGGTATAGACCTGCATAGTATTGCATAGTGCATTGACATGTTCAGAATATAGGAAAACGGTTCTTCACGATTGGTAAATAAAACTCATGTACGTAGGAACCCTAGAAAAATGAGTGAGTGAGTGATCGATTAAGTGCTTGATTGGTTGACGGATCGGTAGATTGATCGGGTAATTAGATGATTGATTTATGAATTGGTTGATTGATAGATTGATTGGATGATTGATTGATTTATGGGTTGATTGGATATAACAATGTGTTTTTAGTAAGATATTATAAGCCACATTGAGCAACCTTAAAAACTTCTTTTTACCAATAAGCTGAATGAAAATCTATTAAAATTTGTTGAAGTTATTCAAGTTTTTACATTACTAATTTTGTAATGGTTGATTATTTCTTTTATATGATACGTTATCAGTCAACTGGTTGACTTAATATACATCTACGAAATTTTGTTTTCAGTTTTTCCATCCCTTAAAACAGTATAGTATACTTGAAATAACTTGTTTCTTAAACCTCGCTTAACTACAGTGGTGTTTACATTTACCCCGAATTTTAGCAGTTAAAATTTTTATTTTTTATTATTCTACTTTTTATTATATATTTTTTCCCTTATTATTATGTATATATGAAAGGACTTTTATTTGAAAAACTATCAATAAAACGAGAAAGCAGTTCTTGGCACATAAAAAAATATATATTTCCAATTGAGGTGAAGATCCTTGACGGGATTATATTGTTGCGGAATATAAAAATACCGTATAGATATCGAGGAGAGTGTTTCGTGCGTAACGATCTAGTAATGATGATGATACGCAGTTAAAACTCACAATCGACACAAAATATAAACACACAATTTACCTTGAGTGAAAAAATGGAAAAAATATATCTACACTATTTTCTATGAAAATTATTGTAAACAAATTTCAGAAATTGACAAACAAAACGACGCATGTGAATTTCGTTAGAAGTTTAATGACACCCCAGAAAAAAATGAGTAAAAACTAGAAAAATATACAAAACAAATTATTATACAGTGCATAAATTATATTATAATATATACAGTATATAATTTATAATAATATTAATAACAATAATATATTTTCTTATATAATATATAAATTTAAAAAACCCGGCACAATTCGAAAAAATAAATTATACGCAGGCACAATATTTAATTAGGCTAACTAACTATCAATAAAATCATTTCACGTCACCAAACTATATAAATACCACCCCAAGTTTAAATATATACATTTTAATACCTACTCTTTTGCAAAAATAATATAAATAATCTAAACGCGCACATTATATTTAAGAGACAGAAAATCTATTTATGAATGAAAACAAACTTTCTCAATTAAAAGGAATCCAAGAATAACAATAATACACAAAAATATCGCACAAGAAAACGAAAAATTTAATTAATATTTTTAAAAAACTTACAACGATTTAAGAAAAAATTAATAAAAAAGATAAATAACTCACCGGTGAGTTCTCGTTCCGTCAACTGCGCAGCAATGTACACAATCTTAGGATGGTCCAGGGACCGCTTATTAAAAAAAAGTGCCCGATTCAACAATAAATGATGAATCAAACAACCGCAAGTATTTTATTTATTTCTTTTTAATTTCATTATTGTCATACATCGAATTACGGATACATATAAAATTAAAAAAAAGATGGTAGAGAAAATTTTTTATTTCTTTTCAAATATCGCAAAAATGCTAATGTAGGTACTAATATAATTGCTATTTTATTGCAAGTAATAACATTTTTCACATGAATTCAATTACTTAAAAAAATTTAATAAAATTCGTTGCGAGAATTCAACAATTCTTCTAAATATTATAATTCCCTACATCTTTTTTTGTTATAAACATTAACTGTAAAAATCTATAACAATATCAACTTAAAAATAGTAAAATAATTTTTTTAACAATTTATAATAACAATAAAAAGGTGTAAAAAGATTTTATGTTATTATATTTCATTTTATAATAAAAAAAATCCCGAAATATATGCTTTCAAAACAGACTGGAACACCAGACTACCCCCTTAAATTTAAAAAAAAATAATTCTACAGAATTGTTATAGTGAAGGGCCTTAAAAATACATATTTTCAAAAATGTTAATTTGAAACCTTTTCAAAATTTAATTATTTCTTCAAATTTATAGTACAATGCTTTTAATATTCAATCATTATCAAAAATTTTAACTGAAATTCATTTCTAAATCTATTTTTATTAGAAAATTCAACGAAAATTTAATTATTTAAATACAAAAATATATAATTTATTATAAACAAATGATTCTTAAAATTAAATTCTCATAAAGAATTTTATCACCATAATTTAATTTTTTCAACCAATTTTATTAAAATTTTCAAGAATAATTACATTTTTCGAGGAATTTGATTAAAATAAATTGTATTAAAAATAATTGAAATTTGGATGAGATTTTTTTTTTAATTTTTGAACATAATTGAAATTCTGTGAAGAATTTTATTACTTTTAAAAATAACAAATTGAATATCTATGTATACTTCTCCAAAATTCAATTTTTCCCAGTACTTTAATAAAAATCCTTGACCAATTATTCTTTCCCTGACTTTTTCCTTAATTCCCTGATTTCGCTGACCTGTGGCTAAACGTAATTAATATTTACTGTACTTATTATTTTTACTTATTAATTACAATAAATATTAATTCTAGCATCAGTAATAATAATAATAATAATTATTATTACAATTTTAATAATAATATATTGTTAATATTGTTATCCAAAAATAAACTTTAATAATTATTATTTTAAATACATTTCCTTGTAATTATGTAAGCATTTCCTTTTAAAATATTACAATTTAATTTGTTTGCAGGAACAAGTCAATAATCTCGGGACAAATTCAGTTAATACATTTTTTTGCGCAAAGAAATCATGAACGTCAGTGTTAATTAAAGAACCGATAATGAGATTTAGTAAATGCAAACTGTCTAACAAGGTTACCTGAAAGAATTTCCTTTTAATTTCGAGACATGAAAAAAATGACCTTTCACGCTTAGTGGTAATTAACTAATCAAAAAGAAAATAGATAATTTTATGTTTACGTCACTAGAAATAAATTAATAGAATTCAATTTTAATATTAAGTAATACATAAATTATAACAATTATTATTTTATTTTATTTATTATTATTATTATTATTATTATTATTATTATTATATTATAAAATGTAAAAATCTAATTCTTTATAATGAGGAAAATAGAACAATCAATATTTCCCAGTGGAAATAGAAAGGCATAATTGTTACATGCTTGTTTTGTTCCTTTTGTTAAGTTACTCTCTAGTTAGAGTCTACTGAAATACAATTTTATCATATTAAAATACGATAGTTACATTCAAAGTGCTTATACATTGTGAATATGTAATTTAAACTAAATAAACGTATTTATTACTTGAAAAACATTTTTTAAGAGAAAATTTCAATTACAATAAAAATACAAATGAATATTTTTACTGTAATGATAATTAAATGACGAAAATAATAGTCGCAAGTAAATTATTCTTTAAGTGACAATTTCTTTAAGAAATTAAAATAGTATCAGAATAATCACAAATGTTCTTTCGATTTCTTTTATCATTTATGATAATTACGAGGATAATTAAAAACACCTTTTTCACTTTTTATCAATTCAATATTGTAATAAAATGATTAAAATTACAAATGAAAGCAAAACAATTATCAAAATATTCCAATAAATACGAAAAACAACAAAATCTTTCTAAATATTTCAAATTTCAATTTCTCTTTCGTACCTTATTGAAACAATGTTTATTTCATTGTCACAATGCTTATGACTTTTATGTAATAAAGCATGCAAGAAATAATAGATAGATATCAACAATTGGGATAGCATAACCTCAAAATGAAACTTGGTCCCGTTGAGAAAAAAAAACAATATCCTGAGAGTGTAAATAATCATCTTGTTAGAAAAAAAATGTGTGAAAAAATAATTATTTTTAGTTAAATTTGAAATAGAAAATACATCCCTGATTAACCACGTGATAAACCTTAACAAACTGGCGACATCTTAATGAAGGAACACGTAACAAAGAAAATAGGAATGAGACATAAGGCGCCAACTTGTTAAAATTACTGTAAACGTGAAAGCTAGCTAAAAAGACAAGAAAAATACGAATAGTAAATAGCGATTCCTCCATTGCGCACCTTTCCCTTCTCCTCTCAACAATAATCCCCGTATACACAACAAAGACGAAATGATTTGACATCCTGACGTCATATACATATATATATATATTTATGAAACAACGCCCTTTGTTTGAAACATGAAAAAAGTGAAAACTAATCAAACAACAATGCACTATGCATTAATGTATAAATTAATGGCATTCATTTTCGCACGTGTCAATAATTTTAAACAATAAATAACTGTTACCAACTTATTTCCCCCCCCCCTCCCTCCCAAATGATTGATTTTACTGTATGATGATATGTTTCATCTTACCGTTTCATTCTCAACGATGCACATCTGTTCTACTTCCATGATTCCTCTCTTTTACAGATGATTATTATTGCTTGTCGTTAGTTTTTTCAATATTATTTTACAATTTTTGTATAAGAAAACTTTTACAGGACTTCACAACACAACGTGTATCTGTTTACAAACACTGCAAGGTCACTCAGCTGGCCGCAGACACACTATTGTTGAGAGAGTATGGAGTGCTTCTTGTTTCGTCATCAGTCGCCATACTAGCGCCACGCGCGTCAAATTTGAAAACTAAAATTAAAATTTCCTTTTTCACAATATTTTAACTATTTTCAAATTAATTTAATTATTAAATAAATCAAATTGATAAAAGATCGCAAATTGACAAGTAATTTAAATAATTCATCATTACTATGTATTTTTTCAAATATTACAAATTGCATAAAAACAATATGCACTTTTTGAATTTGATTTTTTTCAGTTCTTTTCACAAATTAATATTAATATAAATAAAGTACATATATATTATTTATTGTCAAATGTAAATAGAATTGCTTATTAACAGACAAATTAAACTTTTTAAAGTAAAAAAAATATAAATTACGAACAAATTAAATAATTAACAATTACTAATTTTGTTTCTTTTATTATTAACTATTAATTAATTACAAAAATTATTTATTTTTTATATTTATTTAATATTTTGTTTACTACAATGACAAATGATACAGTAAAAAATTTAAATATAACTAAAAATTATTAGTTAATTATTAGTATTATAATAATAATTAAGAGTAGAACCGTCAAATTAAAAATCATTATTAAAGAAATTCAAAAATACAAAACTTGCACTTGTGACAATTTTATTTTTATTATTTAAATTTATTGTTTTTATTAATAATTTATTTCAACAAGCTGTAATTATTGGTCAGCTCACCTTAACACTAACAGATAATTGTCGTGTAAATTGTTCCAATTGCTGAGAGAAGATAATTACAAGATTCAAATCTCTGATAGTATTAGAATATTGATTTTGAGAGAACATTTCATAGTTCAAAGCAGAGGTATGATCAAATAATTACCTAAATTAATTTTTAGAGGAAAATTGTTCAACTGTATTTTTGCACTCAATTTAATTGAAACAATAGACAATCTTCCAATATATCTTAAATGTCCCCGAAGTAAACGTCAACATGATTCTTTTTTTTTCCGGAACATTTTAATTTCAATCATGGATAGTTTAACAATAAAAAAAATTTTGACATTTAAATACAAAGAACATTTTCAAAATTTACAATTTCTAAATTAATTTTCATTGAATGCAAAAAAGGGTTAATTTTTTCTGAATTTACAATTTTCGAAAATAAACAAAAACTGTGTCAATTTGGAATGAATAATGATGACATTGATCATGAATTTGATTGGATTGTGAGAACTTGCTTGAATGGGCTCAATATATTTATAACAATGCTTCATGTGGGTATTTCTGAAAATATGAACTATGAAATATTTACTTTTCCTGGTAAATATTTTTTCAAATTACGTTTGAATATTTTTCTGCATAATTTTTATTTCGTAATTATGTATTTTAATTTAGTTATACCTAATTATTTCTTTTACCTAGTATTATTCTTATTGATACTTTAAATTATTTTTTTTAATATTATCAGTGGAATAATTAATATTATTTATTATTAGTGTTTAGTATTATTTATTATAAGTACGTAGTTCTTACGTTTCGGCTTTGAACTAGATTATTTTTTTCTTTATTTATTTAACATTTACTATATTATATTCGTTCTTCATTAATTATTATTTTTATTAATTTATTTTTTATATTTTTTTCATTTATTATTTTCGTTCATTTATTGTATTTATTATTGATTAGTAATTAGTATAATTAATAATTGATTTTAATCGCATTTTTTATAGAATTTTTGGTCTATCCGCTGTTTATGACATTGATTGATTACATCATGTATAGTAGTATATAAAGTGAAAAATTTACAAGGCACTGAAAGTAACAAATAAACTGAATGTAATAATTAATATACTGATGACAATTAAAATGAGTTAAATGAATTTAAACTTTAGATGAATTTTATTAAAGGTACGATCTTTACTCTTTATTTAATCATTTTATTCTATATTTATACGTGGTCGCTCACATTTGATAATAATTATTTTTATGCCCTTAAATTAAACAAATTAATTACTTGAATTAATTTGATTATTTAAATTTATCTAAGCTTTTCAAATCTACTGATTAAAAATTAGTTTTTCAAATTTCTCTAATTATTTGAATTTATTTATTTAATAAATTTTGATTTTGATTTTGATTAAAAAATATTGTTACTTGTATGTAATAGTGAAAGATTTAGGAAATTTATCAAAAATGACTCATTGTCAGAAAACGTATAAAAGTATCTTTTCTTACGTTTGGCATTAATTTTTAATACCTCCCATAGTAATTTTGATAGAAATTGTTTGGTGAATATACTTTCTCGTATCCACTAGAATATTTAGTATCATAATCGTCTCTATAATAATCCGCCCAAGTATCATCGAATCCATCATAGTATCGCCTCATTGCAGGATAATAATGATCATCATTATAGTAATTACGCTGATTGGAGTAATATCTAGAACAAAGAATAAGTTAATATTAATTTAAATTATTAAACATTCCAATTAAAATATGTACTAGAATTAAATAACTTTAAAATGTTTAAATAAAATTAAATACAAATTTTTTATCTATACTTGAAAAATTCTTATAATTTTAATAAAATTCTCTAAATGTAAAAAAAACTTGTACACTATTTTAGAAATACTTTTTTGGTGAAAGAAAATTAAATTACACTGTATCGTATAGATTCCGAGGATAATAAGCATTATAATGAGGATTTTCATGAGGGTAATATTCGTTAGGATAATAAACATAGGGATGTTCTCGGCGATAGTAGTAGATCTCATTTCCATTATGATCATAATATCTTCCTGCTCCATCGTGATAGATTTTTCTCCTATCTTCATCGTAGCGATTGTTGTCATATCCTCCAGCGTAATTGTACCGATTCTTGTGTCTGTAATGTACAGAAAAAAATTAATTAAAATTTTACTTACAAAAATATTTTTCTAATTTGAAAGAATAACAAAACGTGAAGATAGAAATCACTACAAATTATCTTCGCGTTCTGTTATTAAGAACAAGAGAGTGATCAAATCACTTCTATTGGAAAACTGCATTTTAATTACATACTTAAAAAGTACTTTCATTTATCATTAATTAATAAAAGTTATGTTAATTTCTCTTTTGTCAGTTTAAAAAAGCGGTAACAAAAATCTTTTCGTGAAGAAAATCAAGAGTTAAGATAAAAATAATGGTTATTGACTAGCCGAAAATAAGGTTAAAATTCTTTACCCTTTTCCCTTGTCATAAACGCCGTGATTGGCATTATTCTTGGAAGTTAAAGCCCTATCATGAACGTCATCCTTGTAGGAATCCTCGGTCTTCTCATATTGTCGACCATTACGTCCTTTATAATCCTTGTGGCCTTTTTGATTATCACTGTCCTCGTAATAACTCGAATTATCACTGGATTCATCCTTGTGATATTTATTGACAAAACCACTTCGATGATAACCTTTCTTCTCCTGTCCTTTGTCGTGTTTCTCGTAAGACTGTTCGCTTTGATCGGTTTTTTTCGATTCACCATCAGATTGTCGAGCAATTTCGTGTCCCTTTGTCACTGAATCTTTCTCATCGAAATGTCCCGATTTTTTCTCCTCCTCATGTGATGTAGACTCCTTTTTTTCTGACTCGGCACTGTCCTCATTGAGACTATTCCCCTTATCACGAACAAGATATTCAGATTCACTTCCACGATTTGTAAAGTCCTTAATTGACGATCCTTTCTCATTGCCCTTCACATTGTCCTCTAGATCAGAATGAAAATTTGAACAATTCACAAATGAAATTAGGAGGAAAATTGTACAAATCCAGAATATATCCATTGATTTCCTTTGATTTTCTTAATTCTTCTTCTTGAAAAATAAACATTAATTAGTCATAAAATTATTAGTCAATTTTTCAAAAAATGATAAATTAGAAATTTGTTGATTCCAGTTTTATTTCTTTTTTAAAATTTGTAAATTTATCATTTTGAAAACAGTTTGAATAATCAAAAGAAAATAATTTGCAACATACCGAAACGTAGTTATCGAAGAATCTGCAGATTTCCCCGGAGAAAATCGCCTCTTGTAAGTGTTGGAAAAAAACGTTTTGTCCTTGTAAAAGCGACAAAACGAAATACATCCTGTTCTCAAGACGACAACGAGAGCTAAAAAGAGTTAATTTACTCCAGAAAAAAAGGAATAAAAATCCGTGAAGAATATATCCTTTTTTAAAAGCTGTAAATTCAATTTCAAATTATTTCTTCGTGGTCGAGGTTCCTTAAAACGCCTCACCGAACATGACAATGACATGTGTTACATTACCTTCGTCGTCAATTTCCTAATTTCCGCCAATAATTATTTAGATAACAATTTTCTTTTCGAAAAAAATCGTATTCTTTAAACAATAGTACATAGTACAACTAGTGGCGAAAAATCATTCTTTCACCACGAGTTGTGCACTACGTTTTCTCCAACACCTTGCGAGGAAAGGTTTCTTCGTGAGTTTCGTATAATTTTAATTTAACGTGTGCTTATGTTTAATATAATAAAAGACGAATGTTTTGTGTGGGGAAGAAGTTAGATACAAAATAAATCTCGGTCAAAGAAAAAAAAAAAGAATAAGTTCATGATTTACTTTCGCCACGCTAAAAATTACTTTCGCCACGCTCTTCAGAGCAGTTGAGAAAAGTTCTACTTTCGCCACACTTTTCTACCAAGAAAAGTACTCCTTTCAGAGCAAGTGTTGGAGAAAATTGTTTTTTGAGTAAAAAGAAAATTTTCCTTCCCATGAAAAAAATCTTCAGAACATAACTTTTGACAAATTTATCTCTCGAAAAAATTTTCTTTTGGAAAAAGATTTTCAAAAAAAAACTCTCGCCTTATCCACTTTTTTCTTATCAATAAAAGAACTGCTTATATAAAAAAAACTTTATTTAAAATCTAGAAACGCCTGGCGACATAGTTACAAGTACTTTTTCAATGAAACCAGTGAATTAAAATTCCTCAGCAAAAAAAAAAACAATATATACTCAATAACATTTGCTATTTTTTTACTACATGTATAAAATAACTGTTAAAAATTACAAAAGAAAATTTTTGAAATAAGAAACCGGTATTTTTTTAAACGCAAATAAAGCGGGGACTAGAGTTGGCAAAAGGTAAAGAGTATATAAATATTGTAAAAAATATTCAAAACTTATATTTTATGAAACCTCAATCAAACACAATTGATCGAGAATAGTAGGTACAAGATGTTCTACTGTACTCGTGACTAAGTTTCGTCATAACGTTTAAAAATGAAGGGAATGGGAGAAAAAAAATTTTTTTGGGCCGATAATATTCGGTTACTTATAACGCATTATATGATACACAATATCGTAGTCACTTAATAATATTAATTTTTTTGCTGCAACAGCAAGCACTCAAAAAAAATATACTTGTTATTCACGCAAACAATGAATTCGCACGTACTTTAAACATTCTTTAAACATTATTTTTTCCCACACGAAGCAAACCATAATCTTTTTTTGTTTCTGCATTTTTACTTGTAATTTAATAAATTAGATGTTTCACATTCAATCAAACAGATAATTTCATTGACAAAAATTTAACAAGAACTTTTTATTACAATGTTACTTATTTACGAAAAAAGATAATAAAATATGAAAAATGAATTTAAAAAATTTTTTTAAAATAAAAAAAGTAAGGATTACAAATGTAATTATTTAATAACAGCGATTTACTCTTAATAAATTATTTAACAGTCTAATTTAAATGAATCGAAGATTTGCAATTTTTGACAAAAATATTCTTAAGATTAATAAATAATTAAAGCAGTATTATTCTTGAAAATAATTTAATCGTTAGATATTGACATGAAATTATCTGTAAAATTATAAAATGTAACGACTGCAATTTAATCGCATCTCTCAATGTAACTGAGAAAAGTTCAGTTTCTGTTTTAAAAATCTAGCTGCACGTCGATATCGAGTCGAATTAGATATACAAAAAAAGAAACGATCATTATCAACAAAAATCGTCGCACTTATGGGCAGTGATAAATTGAAAAACATTCTCTTTGATTTTTGAAAGTTTATCAACTGCTTGAAGAAAATTACTCGATTTATGAATGTGCTTATTAATTTCTTTATGTTAAAAATGTTCAGTTAAATTAATAAAATAATTTTTTTGAAATTTACAAAAACACTAATTTAACTATAATAATTCAATAAAATAAAAAATTCGTTGATATTTTAGTAAATTAATAATTAAGTTAATTGATGAATTAATAATTTACTTTCGGACATTATTACTTTAATAAATTTATTGATTTGGTAAATTATTTCTTTTGAAAATTATTAATTTAGTTAATTATTCATTTACCAAATTATCAATTAAATTAATAATTAATTACCAAACGATTATCAATGACTAAAAATGCATTTTTGAAATATAATTTTAATTTAAGTTAAAGATATAACAATAATAATAATAATAATAACTAATATTAATAATAATAATAATTCCTAAAGAAATTAGTCCCGAATATTAAGTATTTTATAATAATGAAAAATTTCAATTGGAATGAATATAAAATATAATTTAATTTTCTTTGGCAGTTGGAAAACTTTCGAAGTGCGGACTATTTAGCCGATTTTTAATTTGTTTTTTTCTTTAATTTCATACTTTAAGTAGTGTGTATGTATTTCTATGTGTCGAAACTATCATAAACAGTCTGTTACTATTCGCATTATAAAATTACTTAATTGAGGATGGCCTTAAAAATGTTTTCTACAAAAATAATTTTCTCTAGTACATTATTTTCCTTCCATATTATTCGCTTACTGTTTTTTTTTAGCTTTTTGTTTCTGAGATACACTTATATCATATAAAAAAATAAATTTTTAGTTTTGATTTCAGTTCTTTTTTTTCTATACAGAACTAGGCAATTTGAAAAAAAATTGTTCAAAAAAATTGTTGCTTTTTTAGAATTTTTTTCTTGTTTTAGCTATTTTTTCATTTTCTTAGTTTCAAACTATTGGGCCTTTAAACAATTTAAGTTTAATTTGAAATTTTTTTAATTTTCAAACTTTTTAAATTTCCAATCATTAGAAAAAAATTAGAAAATCGAAAATTTTACTTTAAAAAATTTGTATATTTCGATAATAAATAATTGTTGATAATATTTATGTTTTTGATAATTGAATGGGGATTAAGTAATATCTAATAATGTTGAAAATAACAGTCTTTTTTAAATTTAAAAATAATTGATAAGAATGGACTAATATAATACCGTCTGTCCAATTTCTCCTCTATTATTCAAGCCCAGTTCTGATTCTACGAGACAGAAAAAAAATACATCTAGTATCAAAAATGATCTATTCGCTGAATAAGGTCAAAAAAATTTGAATAAAAAAAGGCCACCCTCTTCTTGGAAATAAGCGCCAGTACGTTTAGCGTTTTTATTTTCATTATCGTAACTTGATAATTTATACTTATTCTGTACATGTACGTTCGTATACACTACATTACTCAAATAGATACATACATACTGTACATGTATTTTTATGTACAGATTTTGGCGAATTGAAAATACTCGAATGTTTGTATCTTGTGTGAATTTGATGAGCAGTGAAACCACACTTAAAAAATAATTATTAACTTGAAACCCACTATCCATTCGATCTTAATTTGAATATCGTTTATCGTTCAAAGAGGATTAATTTATTCTTTTAAAGAAATTTTTCAACAAAAAATGGAAGAACAACTCTTTCTTTTTTTTGACAATCAATCGCAAGAATAAATTCTTCTGCATAATTTACCATTGATTATCCTCTTTCGATATTCTATAGTTATTATCATTTTTTCTATATAAACTGTATTGAATGTCATTTTTAATGGACTTGGAAGCGCTGCTACCGACTGAAGAATTTGTTGGCGAATTATTCAATACTTCTTGTAATTGTTGAATTGAACGCATAACCATTTGAACATCGTCTTTCTCTTGATCACTAGCTGGTGCTGAACCCAATAGATCATCAATACTAATTGTTTCTTTTTTCTCTGGCAAATCATCATTAATAATCTGACTAAGATAATTTGTTGCCGCAACTGTTTCTTCGATTTGTTTTTGTTCTTGTTCGATTTTTTCCTTATCACTCTTACTTTCTCTCTTTCTTTTCTTTGTCTCATGGGTTTTTGGATGTCGACCATCATAATAACGTTCTTGTTTCTTGTCGCTTTTATTTAAATAATCTAAATCATGATCAACGTCAGTTTTGCGATTATGAGTTGTTTCAATGGCGACATCTTGAAGTACACGTATTGGCATTGAAACCATAACGGAATTTTGATTATTTAAATCCTGACGGGAATGATAATGACTTTGTTGCGATATGTTTGTTATTGCTGCTGCTGCTGCTGTTTCATTATGTGTTGTTGTTGTTGTTGTTGTTTCAGAGAATGGAATAATTGAGACAGTGTCTTTTTTTATTTCGTTGGTTTTTGTTGTTATTGGTTTTTGATAATCAACGGGTGTTATTGATAGGGAACTATTACTGGTGAGATCCATGGGATTGAATTTATCAATATTATTTGTGGGCTTCGCCAATAATTGCGCGGTAGGCACGACGGTTATTTTTCCGATAGGCACGTTAGGAGGAGTCGCGTTTTCTGTTTGTTTATTTGTTGTGAGACTACTATTATTCTTTTCTTTATGCTTCGAACTGATTTGCTTTTTTTCATTATATGAATCAGTGGATTTTGTTATTGTTAAATTGAGCGAATTTTCCGTCGAATTTACCTTATATGAATTGGAAATTGTTTTCCCTTTATCAAATGCATGATGTGACGTATTATTTGCAATAGTTTCCGATTTTGGAGTATTATTAACACTACCAGAAGCAATGAGAATGCAGTTTGATGAAATACTCGAGTCCTTTGATTTCTTTTGCTTCTTCTTAGCGCTAAAATCAAAATAAAATTTATGTAATTCTTTTCTCAGGAAATTCAAAATACATTAGAAAAAATCTGCTTCGCATTTTCTAATGAAAACGGCTAAAATCCTTTTTAATAACATTTCAATTTAATTACTAAAAAGTTATCTCTCAATTTATTTTATCAAACTATGTATTTTCTAATTTTTTTTCGTTTCTTGTAATTTTATCTTTTTATTCTTATATTCGAAAGTCAGTGAAAATAAAACATAATATTTCTATTAGCTGATGCTTTAATTTAAAAGAAAAATGTATTTTTTGCAAGAGGTTTAATGTCAAGGAAAGTAGGTGAGTGAATGAAAAAAATAAAACATAAATTATTTATATCAGAGAAATTTTTAAATTTTACAAAATAAATATTAAACAAAAAAATTTTGAACACATGTAGTATGTAAAATAATAATAATAATAATAATAATAATAATAATAATAATAATAATAATTAAAAATAAACGACAATATAAACACAAAAAAATATTCTAAATACTTTGAAAGCCAATTCAGGTATTTTAAAGAGTATTCTCGAAGTTCAATATTCGTGAAAAACTATTAGATAGAAATTACATTCGTCATAACAAATTATTAGATTTTTATTTAGTTCTATGAATAATAATTTTTTTTCAACGCCTCAACATTATGTAAATAAGACGTTTAGAAGTAATGATCCTTGTTAGCATGAAATTCTAATGATCCGAAAAAATCACCTCCTAAAACACATAATGTATCAAACAAAAAAATAAATAATAATAATGAATGTTTGCATAATTGATAAAACCAAAAACTGTTTTTTTAAAGCATGTGATTTCATTATAATAAAAAAATTACAATTGTATTTTTTATTCGCTTCAAAATATTCCTGGAAATTAAAATTTATTTTATTTGTAAATTAAATTAAAAATAACATTAAATTTTTAGAATTTTTATTTATTTTTAGATAAATAAAAACATTTTTTTTGGTTTCTAGAATAAAAAAAGCAATGGCAAATAATATTTTGTTCTTAAAGATCCCAATTAACACTTCATTATTAACGATTAAATATTTATTCAGAAATACTTACGAAACAGTACCAGTAGCACATTGTAAAAGATTTTCTAATTTCATCCAACCTACAGGCCAAAGAGGTAACACATCCGTCTCGAAAAACGATGTGATAAAAGTATCTAAACTTTCTTTCCTCGTTCTCGAGATTTTGAAGTAATTTTTCTTGCTGCTTGCCATTTCTCGCACAATGCTTCTACAAGGCAAAAATAGAAAATTTAAATTTTTTAAAATAAATAATAACAACATAAAAAATACAATATTGATAGTAATTTCACGGAATTTTTACTACTAAAGACAATAAAAAAATTCATATTACATGCTGTCATCGTTCCAAGGAAACTTTTTTTGTGGCATTTTGTCTGAATTTTTATTTACACTTCCATCAGCATCATTTTGCTCAGATAAAGGATCTCTGATTGGCGACTGAAAATTCCTGAAAGTAAATTAATAAGTTAAAATTTACAATCTACAAAAAAAAATGAATATGAAATAAAATTAATAAAAGAATCAGACAAAATTCGTCGATTCGGGAAAATAATGTTTATATAAACTTTATTTATTTACTGTTTAATAATATTATTGGTTTACTGTTTAACATTTAGGCTTTTTTGGGGAGAGGCATGTCCAAGCTATGTGTTACGATAAGCTAAAAAACTGGCGCTAATGTATGTGAATAGTGTGTTATATGGGAGAGGGGGGTCTCGATTTTTTTGTACAATTTCCATTTCCGCAACAATTTTGATTTTCACTATAATAAATTATTTTTTAAAAATAGAAATTCTAATCAAAAAATTTGAATTTTAATAATTAAAAGTTGGAAAAATATGTCACGAAAGTAAATTACAGAAACATTTCGAAATTTATATTTAATGAAGAGTTAAATATTCAATGTTAATTCAAGCATGAATAAAATTTCAAATTACGAACGATAAAAAGTTGTAAAAGATGTTAAAATAATAAAAATAGAAATTAGAATGAATCTATTGGAACGTGAAAATAAATTCTCCTTTAGGGGCACCTTACCAACAGTATCGATAAATATTCCAGTATACTTCAGGACTGAGAAATAAAGAGAAATTTTTGACCAAATAATTCTTTTTAATGTTTGAAAAATTTAATTCTAACTCTAAATTTGTGTTTGAATTTATACCTAAATCGAAGATTTTTTTAAAACTCATGCGTTCGAAAACTTTCAAGTAACAATAAATCAAAATAAAATACTCACTTCTCTTCCACTATCCTCTGGCACTCTCTTTTATATTTTTCCTCAACCGCTGGCATAACTTGATCAATTATCGACTTTAACCTGAAACAACACAAAGCTTTTACGAACATCGTGAATGTGCAAACTTATCCCGACTTGAATATTTTTATTCAACATTTTCCATCTTCATTGAATAATAATTATCTTAACTTACTTTTCCAACTGGGAATTAAGACGACCTCTTTGAAACAGCATATGCATTTTTTTTGCCCGATTAATAAGTGTTGTTTTAGTGCAAGGTAAATAATGCGCTAAGTGTTTGTAGGTCAGCTGCCTTACGCTATTTGTGCCTATTACTCGAAGTTTACCCTCTAAGCTGAAAAAAACAAAAAAAAAAAATTACAAATTTTGAAATTTTTTTAAAAATAAAAATAAGGAACAATAAATTTAACATCAATTCTTACCTGAAGAGAAGTGTACTAACGTTTGGAGAAAAAAATTTACTCTTTCCAGTTGCTGAGCGAGCGAGAGATTTTAAATTATTACAAATGTCTTTAACATCATCGGGAAGGCAATCTGGCAAAGGACACTCTTGCTTATCTAGTTCCTCGCAATCGGACTCAGTTCCAGGAGCACCACGTGACTTTCCAGAATCCGAAGTTTCACGACTCGATTCATCAACATCAACATGAGAGGCATTAACTACACTTTCAATAGCGCTGTCAACATTAGCCTCCTTTTTTACCTCCTTTTTCGAATCAATACCATTGCTCGATACATTTTTTCCAAATTTTTTCTCTCCTGATGTTGTTTTTGTACGTTGAACATCATTTAATTTTGTATTCTTTTTCTTTTCCTCTGATTCTAATTGAGAGAAAACAAAAAAAAGAAAAGTTAATAAATAAAAAATGCTAAAAACCAAATATTCTTGTTAATATAAAATCAATAATTACCACCATTAGTTTCTTTCTCTGACTTGGCAATTTTACTCTGCTCTGTATTCTTTTTCACTGTCTCAGATTCCCGAGTATTTTGTAAACTATAATTTTGCATCTCCTCGGACTGATGATTTAGTTTCTTCTTTTTTCTAATCGCATTATCATTATTAGATTTCTTCTCAACAACTTCTTCTAATTTTTGTTTCTGAAAGTAGAAAAATAATCAAGTTTTGTGTCTTGATTTAAAAAATTGATAAATGTAAAATTTAAAGTTAATTTCTACCTTTGCAGGATGTTCTCGAACAATTTCTTCTCCTTCTTCACATTCTGAGGAAGAATTTGTACGTTTATCTGATCTCTTGGGTGTTTCTTCTTCATCTTCATCGTCTTCACTACTTTCATCATCAACATCGTTATAATTAAGAACATTAAAGACAGTATTGTTGTTGGAATTTTTAAATTCAAGAGCTCCACTATTAACATAGAAGCCTCCGCAAGCTGTCGTTACCCCGTCGGGCACAATTTCATCGTACTGTACAATTACAAAAAGAAATTATTAATTCTAATCAAAAACTTTTTTGAAACTGGATACTTATCATTTATCAATGACGAAAGACATTTAGATAGTTAAAAATATTAAAGAAGTACAAAAATACAAAATATTAAATTTTAAGTCTTTTAAAGAAATTTGATTAAATGTATTGTTACTAAATAATTAATGAAAATCAGGCCTCGGATTAACTTTAAGGTGTCAAAAAAAGTCGATTTAGTTGATTACAAATAATTAAATTAAATTTATTTATTTTCCCACAGGAATGGAAATTTTTTAAATTTCATTTTCAAACATTTCGAAATATAATTCTTTATAAAAATTACATTTGTAAATACAAAATGAAATATTTAGTTATTTATTTTTCCACAGGAATTAAAATTATTCATATTTCAATTTCAAACCTTCTGCAATTTAATTTCTTATAACAACAATAACAACTGAAACCCTTGAAAAATTTCATTAGTTTCTAGAATTTTTAACTCTCAATTTTCCTTGCCAGTTTTTTTTAAAGTTAATAAAATTAATTCTTGAAAATATGTAACCAAAAATGTGAAAAACAATTTTTTTTAAATATTATGAAATGAAACTTCGTTAAATTAGTTTTTTAATAATATTATTACTAAGTAATATTTGAAAGACAAAAAATTGTAATGAAAAAATTGATCAATATAATTGTTTGAAAATATTTTTTACCAAATTTTAAAGGATAACCGATTTTTTAATCATGTATAGGGTCAAACTATTATACTTCGAATAAAGTCATTGCGACCTAATGTTTTAAAAAATTCATACTTTTAGAAATGAATCTGTATGATCTCTGGAGAACGACATGCAAAGAATTATGTTAAAAATTATTAAATCAATAATTATTTTTTAATAATCAAACTAGTGAAAATATAAGCATGATATATAAAATCTGTTATTAAAGTATGTTCGCCAAATAACCTAATTTTAACGTTTTTATTAATTAATTACAAGAAGGTAAAATATTAAATTAATAAAAACTCACCGAATATGGAGTATTTTTTAAGAACTTTCAGGATTTCTTATCACTTTCTTAATTTTTCCCTTATATATGCAATAAATATTGTGTAATAACTCTGTTAAAGAAAGTTTAAAAAATTTTCACTTTAACAACTTGTAAATCACATCAAAATCTACACACTCATTCAAACACACACACACACACAAATGTTTGTTTTGGTCCCGGCTCTAATTTAAAAGATATAAAGGTTTAAAAATTGGATAATTTTTCAGGTTAAAACTGTATATTTTATTTAAATTGAAGTTACACTGAAAAAAATGATAATGTTAATTTTGACATACAAGTATGGTTAGGATGTATAGCTGAAACAGCAATACCGTATTGCTATTCTTAAAATACAGTATTCGTGTTCTCCACATACATATTATTGTCTCTCAAATACATATTGCTGTTCTACACTGCGTATGGCTAAAACAGCAATACTGTATGGCAGTATCATATCTACCAATATAATATGTCAGAATTGCCTATATTTATGGCAGTACCATAAATATATTTTTTTCAGTGTAGCACTTACTACTTTTTAAAATTTAAGATTTATTTAATATTTAATAACATTTAAGAAGTTAATTAACAGTTTAAAAATTTCTTTATTATTTAATTTTAAAAAATTTTTTAAAAATAAAGGAACTGAAAAAATGTTTTATGGTGACAAAAGCATCAAAATAGCTGAAATAGGTGATAAATCATTAAAATAGGTGAAATAGGTGACAAATTTAAAAAAAGGTGAATAGGTGACTACCTGTGATGCATGATTTATGTGTGTATAGATTTTGATGTGATTTAGAAGTTGTTAAAGTGAAAATTTTTTTAACTTTCTTTAACAGAGTTATTAAGTTGTAAAGTACGCAACAATTGAGAAATTGCGTACTTTTAACACAATATTTATTGCATATATAAGGGAAAAATTAAGAAAGTGATAAGAAATCCTGAAAGTTCTTAAAAAATACTCCATATTCGGTGAGTTTTTATTTAATTTAATAATTCCACCTTCTTGTAATTAATTAATATAAAAACGTCAAAATTAGGTTATTTGGCGAATCTACTTTAAAAACAGATTTTATATATTATTTTTATATTTTCACTAATTTTATTATTAAAAAATAATTATTAATTTAATAATAAATAAAAATAATTTTCTATTCTTTTTTAAAAATATTTTCTAATTGCCAAAAAAGTGCCATTTTCCGCACCTTTCCCTCTTTACACTCATATTTTAGGTCCCTGAAGTTGGCGTCGACGCTAAGCATCGAAAAACATTTTTCTTCACAAATCCGAAAAAATAACTCAATTTTTTCAAAGTTTAAGATTAAAAAAAATACTCTAAAAAAGTTTTTTCTTTTTTCAGTGAATGCAACTTCAGGGACGTCATATTTTAAGAAAAGTAATAAATATTTCATCGTAATTCTTCTCATGTCGTTCTCCAGAGATCATACAGATTTATTTCTAAGAGTATCAATTTTTTAAAATATTAGACCGCATCGACTTTATTTGAAATATAATGGGTTGGCCCTATAATTAAAAAAGTTATAAATAATTGAAAGGTAATATTTTTTGAAAATAGTTTCAACTAAAAATAAGAAAATAATAAATTTTTAAAAAATTTTAATTATTAAATTAAATATAAAAAAACTATATCTCTCCATAGCATTATTATTAATAATAAAGTAAAAAAATTGTATATTTTAATTTACTAGTTTCTTAAAGATAATTGAATTTCTTAAAAAAATATTTGAAAAATATAAAAACTAATCAATTTTTTAAATGATTTATTTTTACAAAATTTTTATAATTCTAAAAATTACATTCTTAATGAAATTGTAATATGTCATTGAAAATATTGAGAATCATGAAATAATAACACTGTGTCACAGCGAAAAAAACTTCTTATCTGACCTACTGAAGGTTGTAAGTTGTGACAAACTAAGAAGAATAGTACGATTTATATTTTCCAAACACCCCCAAATTTTCATTATAGAGTCAAAAAACGGTTGTTTCGAGTTTTTAAGTACAAATAGGCTCGTAATATCCTTATTTCTAGGCCGATTTCAAAGTTTTTTTTTCATTTTAAAGCTGAAAAACAGATCTTTTCTAACCCATCCAGAGTTTTTTTTGTTAAAAATTACCTGAGTTATTGCAGTTTATGACATTTTAGTTTAAATATTGTTTATAATAGTAACAAATTCTTGGAAACAACTATATTTGTGGAGTGTTCAAAAATAAAATAGCAAATTTTGTTATTGAAACTTAATACGACTTTCTTTTCTTAAATATAAGTTTTTCGAAATTCATATTTGTAGAAAAAACTGATTCTTTGAATGAAAAAATAAAGAGAAAAATGCCTGAACTTGATATATCATATTAAACATTGAATTCAACGATCAATTCCGAGTCAGGAATAAAAAATAAAACAACAATAGTTGTTTGACGTTTCGACAGCGCGGCTGCCCTCTTCAGAAACGAAAATTAAACAAAATTTAAGAACGTTTCAAAAGAACGTCTTATTCGTAGCGATTACAATTGGACATTTGTATTTCCAATTGGATTTTCAATTGTAATCGCTACGAATAAGACGTTCTTTTGAAACTTTCTTAAATTTTGTTTAATTTTCGTTTCTGAAGAGGGCAGCCGCGCTGTCGAAACGTCAAACAACTATTGTTGTTTTATTTTTCATTCCTGACTCGGAATTGATCGTTGAATTCAATGTTTACTATTTAAAACAACCGAGTGATAATATCATATAATAATTTCATATATCATAACTAAGAAACAATTACGATTAAAAAGGGAAGGAAAACTGTCATGTACTAAAATCGACTACTGTGACTGCAAAGACATAAACTGCAATAACTCAGGTAATTTTTAACAAAATCTATTTGTTTGGGGCTCGTTGAACGCAGAATTTAATACACTTAAACTCAGGGTGTCTACTATTTTCATTCAACAAAATTCCCGGTTATGACCTAATTTTTTCCGGTTTTCTTTTCTCATAAAATTAAATTTAAATTTGATTTCGAACATAAATAAATAATAATTTTAATTGAAAATTTGGAAAATAATTTTTTCAATTTTTTAAAAATAATCTTGTCTGTTTATAATTATAATTGGAAATTTTCTTTTTCAAGTTTATTACAATTCTACTTATAATAATAGAATTTCTGCAAAGAAATTAAAAAACTATTTACAAAAATTATTGAAATCCTTCCAAAGAATGATATTATTGATGAAAATAATTTAATTCCTGTGAAGAATTTTATTACAATTTAAAAAAAAGCAGTGATAATTAATTATTTACTTAATAAGTAATAAACATTAAATTTGCTTAAGAAATGATAAATATCATTTATTTGAACATTCAGAAATTTGAAATTATAAAAATTTAATAGAAGTTTAATAATAATTATAACTATTAAATAATAATAGAATATTGTAATTTTTAGAAGCAAAAAATTGATTTAAAACTTTAAGAAGGACTTTATATTTTAAAAATAAAATTATAATTGCGGTCACTAACTTCCCTTGATTATTTTCGAAAAATTTAAATTAAAATTCTTTCAAAGAATTAAATTATCTAAAAATAAAATGTAAAGAAATTTGAATTATTTCAAAAATTTTCAATTATGTATTTGTTTAGAAAAATTAAATTATCTTGCTAAAATGGAATTGAAAAATTTCAACAATTTTATTTTTCAGAATTAAAAAAAAATTTGCGAGAATTCAATTTAAATAAAAAAAATTTGAAGTGCATATCTTTTTTTTTTAAATTAACTAATAAAAATTTTAGTTATTAATCTTCGCACTAAGAAACATGAATTCATTAAAATGTGACTATAAAATCCAATTATTAATTAATTATTAAATTAAAATACTTTGAAAATTTTATTTGTTAAAAAGTTTCTAAAGAAACTCTTTAAGAAATTCAATTACATATTTTCGAATTTCACAATATTTCTATTAACACCATAATTTTTAAAAATTTATTTACATAATCTGTTTAAATTAGTGCTTGATTTTTACTATCAAATTAATTTTTTTTAACTAATTCAAAGTTAGAGAAGAGTATAAATGTGACGCGATCTGAAGAAAGGGAACTTAGAAGCAAATCACTTTAAGGTTATGTTAGTCTTATTTTTCTGTTGATTAAAAGTTTCTTTTTACTTTTTGAAAATTAAAATCATCGTTTATTAAATATTTTAGTTGTAATAAAAACTTAAACATTTTTGATTCTCATTGACAGTTAATCATTTTTTTGTATTCTCATTTCAAAAATTGCAAATATAACCTACAATTTTTTGCTTCTAAGGTCCCTTTCTTCAGATCGCGTCACAAATATCTATAAAAATTGAAATAAAAAGTAATTTTTTTAAAAACAAGTTAAAATAATAAAACTTTTTTAATTTTGGTGAAAAAATTCCCGGATTTGTATAAAAATCCCGGTTAATTCCCGTTTTTTCTCGGTTAAATTAAATTCCCGGTTATTTCCCGGATTTCCCGGTTAGTAGACACCCTAAATAAACGTTACAGGAAAAGAAAATGTATTTAAAATAAAATTCAGGCCAAAAATATCAGTTAAAGTTGAAAAATTGTTTTAAAAATTGACATTTTCTTAACTTTGTAGGGATTTTTCTCTTATAAATATTATTATAAACAAAAAAAACTCTGGATGGGTTAGAAAAGATCTGTTTTTCAGCTTTAAAATGAAAAAAAACTTTGAAATCGGCCTAGAAATAAGGATATTAAGAGCCTATTTGTACTTAAAAACTCGAAACAACCGTTTTTTGACTCTATAATGAAAATTTGGGGGTGTTTGGAAAATATAAATCGTACTATTCTTCTTAGTTTGTCACAACTTACAACCTCCAATAGGTCAGATAAGAAGTTTTTCTTTTTTTTTGTTTTTGTAGCACAGTGTAATTAATAAATAAATAATTAAACTTCTATTAATTTTTATATAAAGATTTTTCATAATATAATTACATATTTTCAAAATTTGTTTTTAAAATTCTTCCAAATATGATTTTCAAAAATTATAATAAAATATTTTTAAAAAACTTCATTATTTTTAATATAATTTAACAAAATTTCCATTATTTAAAAAGTTTTCAACACATTTCGAAGTTTTAAATTACCTTAAAAACGGGAAACTCATACTATCTGAGATCTGCTAAATTTATTTTAAAAATAAATGAAAAAAAACTTACAGCATCTGTGTTATCGATGAAAGAATCATTTTCATCGTAACCGGCTCCCAAATCCGTGTAACCCTGTAATTAAATTTATATCATGAATATTATTGAATTCTTTTGAATAAAATATTTCAAGAATTAAAATTACAAAATTAAAAATACAAAAAATTTAAAAATGTTCTTCAAAATAAGTAAACTTTTCAATATTACATATTTGGCTTCGAATTTTCTCGCCATCTCTTTGAGATTATACTCATCGTCATCATCATAGGGATCCAATCCATTCGTAGTGTGATTATTTTTTCGTTTTTGCTCCTTAATTCGCTTTTTCTAAAAGTAAAAATTATCCAATTAAAAAATTGCAAAATAACAAGAATAAAGTAGTGAAATAAATGAAAAAATAAAAGAACAAAATAAAAAAAGAGAAGCATTGAAATTTAAAAAATAAAAAAAAACTGTTTAAATTTACGTATAATTATTATTAAATGATGAAGTGCAATATAAAAAAGATGCGAGTAATAAAGATAAAACGAGTGAGACGCGAAGGTAGGTGTTGGATGTTTTAGAGAAGAGAACGCTTGGGGTGTTGTGGGGTGGGTGGTTTAGGGATAGACGGTTAGGGGCAACGGGCGAAGAGGGTGGTGTAATCATCCAAGGGTACGCAAAGTGTCCATCGGAACCAGGAGCGCACGACTATATACGATTTTGCACGACAGTCTACACAAATACCAATCAAGAAAAGCTATTTTGTTCCCCCCTAACTTTGAGTTAACTTCTTCCCTAGAGAAGCTCTGATTCTGTCCACTTCTGATCTCCTGTTACTAGGTACTTAGAATGATAACGCCTAATGTATATAACAAAAAGCAAACATTTTTCCCTTTTCTCAAAAATAAAAAAAAAAGTTTTCAATTTTTACCAACAGAAATAAATTATAAAATCATAATTATCACAAAACATAAAATCAGTCCCTCGTTAAAAGCATATGGAAATAAATAGCACGTGACCTGAAATAATATATGAAATGGTGGATAGCTACACAATAACCGTCCATATACACAAAAAAAACCGAATAAGAACGGAAGAAAAAAAAGGAAGCTGTCGGCGACAGTCGGGATCAATATCCATCAGTATAAAGATGCGTTCAAGAAAATTCAACATAGAAATGGATTTAAACCTGTTCTCGGCAGTTACTTTGTTTGGATGAGCAAATCCCCCTCCCACTATAATTTGATGCCAATTCCTAATAAAGAAATGCAAAAAAATGAAATAAAAAAAACAATTCTTTTATAAGAATCCACGAGAGGAAATTGTAAGTTTTAAAAAAGCTAAAGGAATTTTCTTGATGAACAGAAAACAGTTAATTTAGAAAATTTCAATTAATTAATTTCTAAAATAATTTAATTACAATTTGAAAGAAGTTTATGCAAAATTTGTATAAATTGAAACACATGTTTGGATATGGTATAAATGAAACGTGCGCGAACGTGTCGCTGCTCGCGTTTCTACACACGGATCTTTGTCCTTCGAATTAAAAAGAAAGGCATAATGGCAACGACGATAAGATGTTAGCTTCAACTGCGATTTATAAAAGAGAGACAGAGAGGCTCCGATATATAATATTTTTGGGAAAATGAAAAAATATGTCGCAGTTCGTGAGTTAGATTTTTGCAGGTTACTTCAATTCATTTCAAGTAAAAAAAATCGCACTATTTGGGAATCGTATTTTCTCTCGAGAAAATAAAAGAAAAGGGAATTAATTTTCTTAATATAAATTTGATTAAGTAAGAATGGTTGACAGGTTATCTAGGTCTACGATCACTGAGCCTACCGCAACGTGACAGTGCGTATGGTCTGCTCCGTATGGCAGACGAATGAGATTAGAAAGGTTTGCAAATCGATCAGACTTATTTTCACATATTTTCATTTAAAATTGCAACTGGAGCATAGAGAAAATAGATGTGTATTATCTGAAATAAAAAATAGCTGCTATGACAGATCAATGCTACCCATGGGATTCACGTGGCTAATATGATTGTCGGCAAAAAATAATGCATAAGGAAGTAGAGCCGACGCCTTGTACAATCTTGCCATCGGAAAATTACGAAACTAGTCAACAGGGCTGGTTCCTGATTTTTTAAAGAAAAAATAATCAGTCCATCTCATAGTGCGATAGGGGAATGGAAATTGAATTTATAGAAAAATATTTGGGGATATGAAGTTGAGAAATGATTTTTTTCTGGTGATTAGAGACATTTACTAACCTCAGCAGTTTTTAGGAGTTTAGTATAGTTGAACTCCGGACATCTCTCTTCATTTGGTTCCGGCAGGGTCAACGTAAAGCGGTGGGAGGGAAGGAGCTTCTTGTCCTTATCCTTCTTGGCGGCGTGGCCCAGGGAATCCGGAAACTCCAGGGTTTGCAAAGGAACCCGTTTTGGTTCTGACATTCTACATTTACACTAAACTCAACATGGATCACAGAAACACTTGCGCGAACTTGACAACATGCTTTTTTAAATACCGCCCCAAATCCGCCACTCACACCGCGTCGCCATTGTCTCCATATTGGCTCGTGCTTCACTGTTTTGGTTTTTAAGGCACACTTGCGCTACCTAGTGTCGCTTTTCCCTATCACGACTTCTGCGCATGCGTTGTTCTATGGCCGCCAAGTTCAAAATAACTTGCAAACTCTTATTTTAACATTTTAAGTAGTATTTATTGTCACTATTCTGTATTTGCATTCTTTATTCTTTGTTATTAATTGGAGTAAAAATTAATTTTACCTAAAAAATTATTATCGCTAATAACCTCTGAAATATTGATAATGAATTTAAAAGTCCCATTATTATTTCTTGTTTTGCAACTATTGTCCTTTCGCTAATTTGAAATGCGTCAATTTGTCCTTCTTATTGCATCACCCGAAAAGGAATATTTATTATTTCACTCACACATAAACATTTTGTTTAAAAAAACGTTTTCACACTTTTTTCTGACTAAAGTTCCATACAAATCACACAGAGGGGGATTTTTGCAAGGGGATTTTTCTAACAGTTGTCATAATACATCATTAAAGATAGTACTTGGATAATAATACAGTAATTAACTGGAATCACGGGAATTAAAAAAGGCAATAAATTATTAATTGAAAATTGAAAATTCAAGGAGAAAATTAACAATAATTTGCTGACCAATCAGTGACAATTTACGACGCATGCGTAGAAATTTGCGACGCATCATACTTCTTAGAAAGGAGAAAAAAATTGCAAATATATTACATCAACTTTTAGGAAATAGAAAAAGTGAATGAAAAACATTTTTTTGGAATTTATATTACAGGGGGAAATTAAATCTTTTGTAGAAATACAATTATCTCTGAATGATAAAGAATTAATTCCGAAAATTGATTAAAATTAAATTATGACATCAGCACTCCTAGCGGTTAAGTGACTCACTAATTCATTGTATTGATGAAAATGGCCGCTTGATATTGTATCTAGAATGATTGCAAATATTATTTCGGAATTTACCATGGAATCTTTTAGTATTATCTCTAACTTGGAAGTTGATGTTGATTCGAATTGTGCAAATATTACTCGTGATTGTAAGTGTGGATTTAATTCTAAAGATATTCTCGAAAATCAAAGACAATACGGATACGCACAACAGCCTTGCTTTAAGAATTGTCACGCCTTTAGAGACTGTCCTTGGCGGACAAATTCAGGTAAATTCGTAAATTTCATAAGTTTATTCACATTTCTTGTAGTTTAATTCAAACTTGAATAATTTTTTTATAATTGATGTTTTTTCATCGAAAATTAACCATTGTTTTGTAACTTGTGATATCTCACACTATAGCTTATTGAAAACGATTGCGTATTTGCACGTTTTCACTTTTTTTATATTTTATAATTCTTAATATTAGGAAATTCAAAAAAACTGAAAGTAATGACAAGAATAGAAAATGCAAATATTTCGTAGACAAATTATGACAAATTTTGATATCAATTTTTGTCAATAACGAAAAAAGAGGAAAATTAAGATATAAATGAAGAAATATATTTAAAAAAAATGATAAAATACAATCTTTGCTAATCAGTAAAAATGTCAAACAAACTATAAGGGAGTTGTAAATGAGACTTTTGTATTTTCTCACTGTTGGTTTGTGTGTGTAATTAGTGTGCCACTGATACAATTCTCATTGTTTAGTTTGTATCTACAGTTTATTTCAAACACACTGCTCACACTATAGAAGAGTGTTTGTACAAAATAGTATAATTTTCTAAATTATCTTTGTTCTTTGATAGAATAATGGAAGAATGTTTTTCAAACCATTTTTTAAAAAGGAATTTAAAGTTTAATTGTTTATGTATGAAGTGCACTCATTGTATTTAATTATTTATCAGATAAAATTAAAGTCTGTAATTGGTAACAAAATTTCTTAACTTAATTTTTTGAATATTAATTAACGTCTTTGAGATTCAAAAATTAGTTTTAAAATTCAATAAATTAATTTGTTGGAAAGTATTTTTTGAAGAGGGAATCGAATTTTCGAGTAAGCTTTTATGTAATTGAAAAATCTTTTGCTACAAGTGGGGGCAATAAAAATTGTCTGCAACTTTCTAAAGTTAATATTAAATTGTTAAACTCCGTTCGCGGAGTGATGCAATAATTTACTATTAACTATCCGGATAATTCAAAATGATGCAATTTTTTTCGTTTTTTTAAAATTCTTTTTCTATTTTTAATGTGTGCATATTTTTTGCAGTAAAAGGTGCATTTTTTGAGAGTGGAGGCGGAGAAGTTTGGACTTACTGAAGTATCATATGGAGCCTTCTAGAAATCAATTATATCTAAATTGGCAATCCCCTGTAACATATAATCCATTTGTGAATCAAACAAAAATGTATTCAACGTTGAATTCAACAAAATCCCCAATTGAAAAAATGCATTCGAAGCAAGCTTTAAATATGCATTCTCCAACGATTGTTGTTGCGCCAAAAAAAGGGAATATATTTCAAAATATGTATAATTCATTGGCAACAATATTCGTCGAACAACTCGCGAAAGTGCCAACAACATTAATCAATCATTTTGCAAATGTCAATAATTCCTTGAGTGTCACTATTGTTCCAAATGAGGGAATAATATCACACGAATTTTTTAAGACCCTCACTGGTCATAAGGATCAATCGTCAGAAAATATGTATATACAATGTATCCAAAACAAGGAATCATCAATTGATTTTGTAGATACAATGAAATTGAGTAATAAAGTTCATATACCAAAGGACGAATTTCTGGGCAATTCGAATGATTCTAAATTTCCGATTTTAGATGATTTTGATTTGTGTCTAGATTTAGAGCCAATGTTTTTATATGAGAAAGCATTCGACAATAATCATCATACTAATCGAACAGTTATGATGGATAAAAAGAAATCGAGTGAAATGAATATGGAGACTATTGATGACAAAATTATTGCCGAGGACGAAATTATCAAGAACAAAGTAAAATTGTGTCAAAATAGTAAATTATCGAAGAATTTGTCTAATGAAAAATTACAATTAATGGAAAATAGTTCATCGAATCCGTTTTCCAATATGTGGAATGCAGTTATCGGTGGCGTGACAGAACATTTTCGTTCATTTTCACCAGCACCGAAAAATAATTACCATCAACAACAGCATCAATCGAAAAATCGTCGAAAAGCAAATTGTGTGTCGAGTGGACGAGGTCGTGGCAGGGGAAAATCACAATTGAGACGCAATGGTGTCAGTCAAAGTAGACACAGAAAAGAGAGGGGTAAACATCAAATTTGTACCGATATTCAAGATGATTTTAATACATGGGAAGAATTTGAATCGTATACGGAACCATTTAATTGTCTCGGCTATGAGGGCAATGATGATGATGATAATAATAATGATGATATTGACACTATGATAACTATTGAGAATCCTTCTTGTACACTGAACTTTGAATTGATCGATTTTAAACCGAAGAAAATGAAGCAAAAAAAGAATATTCTCGTGAAGACGGACAGCTTCTCGATGAAAGTGAAATTTGTACCTGAATGTTCCTTGGAGGAAAGAGAGGCAACCTGTACAATAGATAAGACTGCCTTTCGTCCTAGACTGATTTCAGAAGCTTCTGTTGATTCTGAAGACAGTTACATTGTTTTTCAAACAGGCGACGATTCAGATTTCGACTGTTCAGATGAAACTGAGAGCAGTGATAGTGACACTGATACCGAGAGTGAGACTGATGATGAACCACTGAAAAATAGGGTTTGTATTTCAATCTCTCCTTTCGTTTATAAACAAATAGTTTTAAAGAAATATTACAATTTTTTCCATTTTCCTTAATAACTTAAATTCTAAATTTTTGGTTTATTCTTTTTTATTACTTTTTAATGACTCCACAGCTATTTTAATGAGAAATTTCGAAAGTAATTTTTGTAATACTTTTTAACATCAAACGACAAAAACTCATTTATTCTTCATTTGTCAATTTATCAACTTATTTTTAAAAAATGTTATTATTGTTATAATTTTTTACATTCGACGTGGAAATGAATTTAAAATTACAGGCCTCGGATCAATTGTCTTATTTAATTTAAAAACTTTTTATTAAAAATTTGATTTTTGTATGAAAATAATTAAATTCTTGGTAAAATTTAAAAAAAATTAATCATTAATTTGAAAAAGAATTTTAGTTGAAAATCCTAAAAAATTGTTAAATATTTGAAGTTATAGGCTAAGTGCACTAGTTTCTGCGTCATTTCAGTCAAGACATCTTTTTCATAGAAAAAAAATATTTATATATAATTAATAATTAAATTTTAATTAAATGATCTAATTTTATAGGCTATTAATTTTTGTAAAAATTTCCTAAAAATGCAAACAATTAGTCTAAGTTTAATAAATTTTTAATTTCATTTCATTGATATAAATATTTTTTTATATTTTATATTTCTTTATTTTTTAATTTTTTAATAATTCAATTTTCAAAATATTTTCTCAAATTACTCAAAATATTTGAATTACAGAAAAATTTTAATTGAAAATTTTAGAAATTCATTTAATTTTGGGGGAAATTATAGTAACCATTTTTAAAAGCGCATAATAATTGATTAATTTCCAAAAGCTTTCCAATTTAAATTTTTGAAAATTTTATTTTATTGTAGAAGTTTAATAATATTAAAGTAATAAAAAAGCAAAAATTATTAAGAATGAACTAGATCCGAGGCCTGAAATTAAATAACAATATTAATAATTTTAATGTTTATACTGAACAATTGATATGACAATTTAATAAAATATCATTTTTCAGGTTCGTTTTAATTTAAATCCGACTATCCACAAAATGGTAAAATGGGATTTTGCATATCGAGCCGCAAGACTTGGTCCATGGGAGGAAATGGCGAGAGATAGAGAACGTTTCAAGGATCGTATTCATTCAATCGGACGGATTCTTGAACCCGTTCTGTCATCTCATGTCAGAACAAGAATTTGGAATGAGCGATTTGCACCCAAGGAGGAGTCATTGTAAAGCCTTCACTGTTTTTCTCTTTTTTTAAGAAGAAATAGTATAGATTATTTTTCGTTAACAATATTACATTAACGTCTTAGTTAGTTCACATTAATTTGACGAAGAGAAGATAATTTTTAAGTAATACATAATGTATATTATATATTTTTAATCTTTATTAAGTAGAAAGGCAGAAATTTTCATATAAGCAAAAAAAAGGAATCATCTATATATTGAAAAACGCATTTATGCATTTTATCTATTTTCGATAATTTAAACATGAAAAACATAATCTTATAAATATAACGACTTCGATATTTAGTGTTGTCTGTTTGTAAGAGCTTAAGGTCATGTTATTCAATGTGACGTTTTTCCATAGTAAAGAATATGGGACACGTGACTACTGAATAACATAATCTTAATATATTCGAATAGAATTTATAAATTTTTAAAAAATACTGTAGATTATAGAAAAAATTAAGATTAGTATTATTCTATTTTTTTAATTCTACGATCTAGAGAATGTTTTTAAATGTAAAAAGTGTAAACTATTTAAAATTATTATTAACTTTTAAATTCTCTTCGCCAAATTATCTATGAAAGTATATTATTTTAAAAAAATGAAAATTTCCAGCGATTTACATCTTATTTCCATAAAAGTCATAATATATAATCATGAATAATTAAATTGTAGCATACAGAAATTTTTTTATTTAATTAAAATTAATTAAAAAATTTTTTTCTGTTAATTCCTGAAAAAATATTTTATTTACAAATTTTAACTGTGATTTTTTCTGGATTATTGTTATCGCTTAAAAAATTCTTTTTCCGAAATGTTTCTTTATGAAGAATATTTCTTTGTACTATACAAATGTATATTAATGTGTTTAAAAGAAAAAAAATAGTTGTGTAAGTTTCTGTATAAAGATACACGGATTTTTAATCACGTGAGAATTCCGCATGGGAAAAAATTGAAGTCACAAATTTAAAAATAAATGAAAATTATAAAAATTAAATCTATTGATTTTGGAGAAAATCTGTGATTTCTTTTTATTTAATTTCCAAAATGGAAAAAGGCGGTATTTACACGTGTACGGAAGAAGAAGTGTTTAATATGTACATGTATTTTTATGGAAAAAAAATTCACATCGACAGTTGAGAGAATTTTTGCAGATTTATTTGATGCATTTTAGTCAGATGCATTGTTTTATATTAGCAAAAAATGTTTTATATCTTGCATCTGTTTTTTTCTCTCTTACTATTCTGTTTAAAAAAAAAAACTATCAATATTGCTCGTGAGAAGCAGGCCTCTCCAGTTATTTTCCCATCTGCATTAATTCTTCCTGTAGATGCACTTGTATTTATGTAAAACTAATAAAAATAGTTTGGATTCAAATTTTACTCAAATTATTTCACTTTCTTTTCTCGAGTCGATTTTTTCTAAATTTCGTCTATTTTTCAGTGTTTTTTCTGTTATTTTTTTTCGAATAACTTAATTCATTATTCATTAATTAAAAAACAATTTAATAGAATTGATGAAAAAAACTAAACTTTCTAATTTGTTGAAAAAAATTCTTTTTTTTAATATTAATAAATCGTTTTCACTTCGTTAATAGTCACGCCAATGAGTTTTACTAACAAGTAATTCTAGAGAATTAACATCAACCATTTACCGCAGGAAAAAGTTCTCTTGACGACGTTCTCATAACTTCACAATGGAATAATCATAGAAGCATAATCATGTCAAGGGTAGTTATGTGATCGAGGTGAAGATTTCAGATTTTATTTTTGTGCGTCTTGTAAAAAAAAGATTGAGAAAGACATAAAATGTAAATCTGGTGTAAAAGCGTGCGTTTTTTGTGAGTTAATGCTGCTTTATTTTTTTTTCAGCTAAACAGAGAAGAGAATTGTTAAAAGTTGTGTGACCGTTGAATTGTATTTTTTTACACAGAAAGAAACAATTTATAGTTGGACAATTATCATAGTTTTGTATAGGGCGCCGACCCTGACTAATTACTGATCTCACCGGTGATTATTTATGAAGAAATTCTAATGAACTTTTGAAACCCGTAAAAGTTGACGGAAAACAATGAAATTACACTTTTTAAAGTGCAATTGTCTTTTTATGAATTTATTCATTTTTTAAATGTTTTTTTCTATTGACGGTACTATTTTATTAATATTAGTAATAAATATCTATTACCTAGTGAATATTTAATTACTGATAAATATTAATGTATTCATTAAATTTATTAATATTTACAAGAAAATAGAAAAATTTCACTGTCTGGTTTAAAAAAAGTGCTTTTAATTCTTTTTTCTAGAAAAAAAGTATTATGTGTATTAGAAAGAAGCAAACAGGAAAAGGATGGGCACGGGTCTAATCGAGTCAGTCAAAAGGTAAAGAAGTGTTGCAATATTGGTAATGGAAAATACGTGGATACTTCATGGGCCAGTGATTGTATGACTATTAACTGCTACTATATATATAAATACCAACTTCTTCATAAAAAAAAAAAAAAAATTAACAAAAGCAATTCAATGACGCATCGTCTCACTGATCATGATGTTTTACTCTATATGCATATAAATTCTACATAATATATTTCTATACACTTATTTTGCATTACACACTCAAGGAATTTTAATTATTCAAACATTTTCTTCGCATCAATTCATAATCAAGAAATATTTAAACATCAATCTTCTACTTTATTTTCCAAGATTCATAAAGTTGGAGAAAATTGAGAAATACGATTCTCTTTTGCCATTTTTTATTGTTAAAATTATATTTTCTTTGTAATGTGTTTTAGAAGACAACATTAATTGTTGAAAAATGTGTCTTCTTTTCTTAATTTTGTTGATAAATTTAGGTCCAGAAGTATTAGAATTTAAATTAATGAAAGAAAAAAGTTTTTTTATTGACATTGCATGGTTCGTTCTGCTTTCACCTTTTCACGATTGACTTATTGTAATTTACAATAGTCAGTAGTTAAAAAAGACTTTTATTGAAAATTAAAAACAAAGCTAGATTCACTTTTATAATTCTACGATCGTTCAAGGCGATTATATTTTTCGAGGTTTGCCCTACAAAGCGCAAACTTCCGAAAACACCGTTATGGGACGAATTTATCTTGATACCAAATGAGACCTGTGACTTGAAAAAATATATTCATTTCACAACAGTCCGATTTAAAAAAGAATATTAAGAAAATCCACAATTTTCCGACAATTTTCTATTTTCAAATAATTGTTCAAATAAAACAAATTTAAGGTAATTGTTAAAATAAATTTTAATTTATTTCATTTAAATTGCATTAAACATTTAGTTAATATTTCTTTTGAACTATTATTTTATTTCAAAATTAATAATAAAAAATTATTTGAAATTATATTTTTTCTATTTTTAATTAAAAGGAAATTATAAGAATTTTTTTTTAAATTAATAAAAAGTTATTGAATTGTGTTTTTTCCTTTTTTGCTTTTTTCTATTTTGAATTTAAAAGAAATTGTAAGAATTTTGGTTTTTTGAAAATGAATAGATTTATTTTGAATCGTATTTTTCTTATTTTGCTCTTTTCTATTCTCAGTTCAAAGGAAATTGTTAGAACTTTGCACTATCGGTAAATATTTGGCTTTTTTAAAATTCTGCATTTGATTGTAAAGTGTGACTCATTCTAACGTGAACAAAATAATTTAAAAAACATTTCTCTCTCTCTCTCTCTCATTTCACAGATTTGATTATTTTTACTTGTTGAAAAAAATATTATGTAATCTGGAGAAGACCTTGTGCAGCTTCCAAGAAAATTTCTTCTGCTTTGAAATAAGAGAGGATCCATAAAACAACTTTCGCCTCTCTTTCATTTTAGCAAAAAAAAATAATTTTTTTCACAAGGAATGATTCAGTGCCTGAATAGAAATTCAATTTCTTCATTTGATTCTTTTCTTTCTACACATAACATATTTGAATCAATACATATTGAGAAAAAAGTGGAAGATTTTGACTTTCTAAAATTGTGCGATTCAAAAAAAAAATTGTTTGTATTTTGAGACTCGTTTTTTTTCTGTATATTCAAATTAATGTCCTTGTAATTATTTTATCCTTTTTCGAAATTAAATTTCAAGGATTAAAAATATTTTTTGAAAGGGAAAAAGCCTGCATTTAAATTCGGAATTGTGTAAATTTTTTTCTTTCCCATGATTTAAATTAAGGTAAAGTTTTTATTTACATCGTGAATCGGTGAATGGGATTCCCAGTAGGAAATTCCTTTCTGAGAATTATGATATTATTTTTTTTCATTTACCATTTTGCAAGTCAGATTTAAAGGAATATGTAAGAACAAAATTTAAAGAAATTACCGTCAATTAAAAATTATTGTAAAATTATTCTTCGAAATTATGAATTAGGAGATATTCTGAAAAGTATTTCTGGTTAACAATAGATTATTTTCTTCTATTTATAGAGTAATAAAAAATTAAAGATTCTTTCATTTGAATTTGTCATTGTTGGAGAAATAAATGAAAACAAAAAAAAACAAAAACAAGTAATTATTAATGGAGTAAATAACATTGGGTCAATTGCTTGACCTCGAGTGACTCCTTCGTGCTCCAAAGGACTTGATATGAGAACAAACTGATGTTTCTTTAGAGATTGGAGTTTCGAGAGGTGAGACACGTGAATGCCGGTGGGGAGGCCCTGGGGGACTCCGCCCGGTACTTAGCTATAAAATCCCGACTGGAGGGTCGAACCCAACCAGTCATAATCGGTGAATCGGAAGTACGTTTCTTTTTTTGTTCCTCACACAGTTTTTTTAGATTCGACAACAAACACTTTGTTTTTTTCCCAAGTTTCAGGAAATTCACTAAAAAAAAAAACAATCATGAAACTTGTTTTCATTTACGCTTTTTTATTCGTCGCCGCTGTCTTTGCTGCTGATGGAAAACAAGAAGAGGAACGTCCCCGAGTTTATAAGCGAGTAATTCCCGCTGATGTTCTTCGTGGTAAGTTTCAAACTCTAGAAATATAAATAAAATTGTGAAAATAAATTGAAAAGCAAATTTTCTAAAAATTGCACTAAATTTGAAATTTTTAAATAAAAATGAAAAAGCTTCTTCATGAGGAAACAATAATATTAACAATAATAAATCAAGAATTAAAACTTTTAAATGGAAAAAACTGTTCTGAATTAAAAAACTAAAAATTTAATTTTCAATTTATTATGGGAAAATTAATAAATAATCTCCGTTACCTGAATTATCGAAGTTCATTGTATATTGGTTGTATCTTTAAGTGAAAGCGGTACAACGACTTTATTTACATTTTTAGTCCATGCACACTTGACTCGAAGACACATTTCGAATTTCAAGTTCGTCGAACAAAGAAGAAAAAAATGTCTTGACAGAAATAATACCAAATTTTTAAATTTGATTGATATTCAGCTGCAAAAATGTAGGAAAAGGAAATACATTTATCACAGAAACCAATTACTTAATTTTTATTTAGGTAAAATAAAAATAAATTTTACAGAATTATGAAAAAATATATATATTTCCAAATACGAAAATTAATAGAAAACAATTTAATTTCTTTGTTATCAAATTTTATCACCGATTGTTGTGAATTATTCAGTACTTATTTTCTTATATTTTTTCTTGAAAATATAGAATTATTAAAATTGTTTCCTAATTTAAAAAACAAATTATCAAAATTAAAGTTAACAAACTTTGATTAGGTACTCACTCTACTAAAATTAACTATTAAAATTTGATACAAACAAATGATTAAAATTGTAAATTTACCTAAAAACAAGAATTATTTATTTAAATAGTAATTTCTGTAAATATTAATTTCTTTAAATAATAATTTTTTCAAATAGTAGAAATAACTGTTTTAAATAAAACTCTGCTATTGTTACCTTGACGGCCTGTGGCATGTTACCCTAGGCATTTAAGTCTCCGGAAAAGGATGTGAATTCTCCCCTAAAATGTAAAAAAGAAAATTGTTATTTACAGCATAATTATAGCACGCTATGGATATTTACAATTTGATTTTTATTTAATAAGAATATTTATTTTTACCAATTTTGTTTTTCCAAAAAATTTAAAGAAAGGAAATTCTATATTTTTCACTAAAAAAACATTTAAAACTATTTTTTATTTATCTAAAACTTATTTAATTACAGTTATTTTAGAAATTAAAAAAAAATTAAAAAATATAAAAAGTAGAAAGAAAAAATATTTGTATAACGCTTGAGGTATAAAAACTGTACAGAATTTTATCTAATTTTTTATCCAACAATACAACAAATTAGAAAAAAGACATTTTTTATTTTACATTAAAAAATATTAAAATTTTTTAATATTCTTCAGAAATAAATTTAATTGTGGAGAGGACTTTTTTAAAAATAATAAAAATCAATAAAAAGTAAAAAAAGTAGAAAAGAAAAAAATTTAATAATGCCGGAGGTGTGAACATTCACAGGATTCTGTCTAATTGAACAATATAATTAAGTTATTATTCGTTTTTCTGTTTGGAAAGTAAATTGATCGTTTCGAGGTTCATAGATTTTCAAGACACGCCCCTTTTACAAAAAAAGGAAAGTCAAGTTACCTTGGTGACTAGGCCAGATTTTTTTTCACACCATTTAGCATTGATAAATATACTTCAAAATGAAACAAACGCATTTATGATTTTTATTGTTTTTTTCCTCTGTGTAAAAAACGATAATGGACGACAAGGATATCCTTAATTTTGAAAAGGAATATTTATTTTCTCTCTGAGAGAAGTATTGTTTTTTCCTGCAAGAGATTTTTTATACTCCAAATATAAAAAATTTTAAACAAATATAAAAGTTCTGAAAAATTATGAAAATTACAAAAAATATTAAAAGTTGCAGTACTTTCTAGAGGGGAAAATTATGAAAAATAATAAACAATGACTCATTTAATGATTTAGATTAGTCGACAGGAAATAATAGAATACGAAAGTGGAATTACAAAAGAATTGAAATAGAATGTAAATATGTAAATGTAAATTTGTCAATGGCAAATGTTAGAAGACTTAAATAAATAAAACAAAGGGGCAAAAATAAATTTAATTTGTTTGCGAAGGTAGAAGTTTAAAAGAACTTCTTTGAAAATATGTTCTGACTGTTTCTTCTAAATATTGTAAAAATTGATTTTTTCCAGATACCATGAATACGTTTACAATAAATTGTAGATTGTTCTAATTTTTTTTCATGAATATTTACCTCATTACCTGAAAGATGTCAAATGACCTTGTAATAATGCAATTATAACGAAGGTTCTATTATCGATTAATCTAATTTTCCTCCAGATGCGAAGGATTCTAAATAATAGTCTCATATTTCTCTATGTGAACACGTCAGTATATTTAAAATCAGACCAATCATGCAAATTGATTTCTCTGAATTCATACCACTTTTTATCCACTGAATCTTTAATTATCTTCTTTTATTCTTTGAAAATTATGAAAATTATGAATTTACTCGTTTCTTTCTAGAAACAAACATTCTTTTTTTTGGTTATTTTCGTTGTTAATTTGCAAAAAATATTATGCATTACATGCGTAATGTCATTTTATATTTAAATGTATAATCACTTTGTCCCGATAATCAAACAAGTTTCATTCTTGTGTGGGGTGCAAAGATTTCACAATAGGGATCACTTGAATTATTGGTCAGAGAAAGTTTCTTGCCTTGAAGTTTCTATTATTACATTGTTTGGAATAAATTTGCACTTTTGGAATTAGAACCATCTATTTTTAATATTTCGCAAACCAAAACACTTCTCTCAGTTTTTTTTTTTATTAATTTTTAACAATTTATTTAATGAAATTAGTAGTTATGAATATAAATTATAGCATAAATATTATCTCTTTTTGTGTAGATTTCCCTGGTATGTGTTTTGCATCGACGAAATGTGCAACAATTGAACCAACAAAATCATGGGATCTCTCTCCATTCTGCGGACGTTCCACTTGCGTTACTGCTGAGGATAATTCAGGACGTTTATTCGAATTGGTAGAAGATTGTGGACCATTGCCAAAACCAAATCCTAAATGCAAGATCTCTGAGAAAACAAATAAGACGGCAAGCTTCCCAGATTGTTGTCCAATTTTCGATTGTGAACCAGGTGCGAAACTTGAATATCCAGAAATTCCATCCATTCCACCTCCATCCGAAGAACAAGACGGTAAACCAGCACCAGCACCAAAGGCATAAGATATACACTTAAAAAAAAGAAAAAGAGAAAACAAAAAAAATTTCTTCCCTTCTTCTTCATCACTGTGATCCTTATAAAAAAATTCGATTCAATCCAAAGACATTCCAGTAAATTTGAAATAATTTTAGCAAAACCATTACATCAGCAGACACGATATCATTTTTTTTCTCCGAAATGTCTCGTTAGCCTGAAAAATAAAACAAAAAATAATTTTAACACATCGATTCTATAAAGAAATCTATTGAAAATAAAAAAATAAATGTACATATTTGTTCTTCCGCAATAATACAAAGGTTTCGATTGCATTTACGACCAGAAAAAAAAGAAAATTCTAGTCGCGGATAAGGAGCAAAAAGAAAATTTTTATTCCTTTTCAATAAATTCATATTTTTTCATCTCGATTTTGTCTTCTTTAACAATAGACCAGAATTTAAAGTCCGCAAAACCGTTACAAAAAAACAAAAAGTAAAAATAAAAATGTGATTTTAATTGTATATGTGATTAAATTAAAATAATTTTAAGAAAATATTTGTCTGTGAATAATTTTTATTCTCATCAGTTATCTATTTTATTCTTCTTTTATTTAAAAAGAATGTATGTAGGACTTGATTTCTTATATTTTATATAAATGAATCAGTCTCCTCTTGCGTATTGCATCTCTATCAAAAAATATATCACGGAAACATGTAATTAGAAATATCTGAATATACTGAATATGCTGGAAACTTTTAAATAGGGTCGAGGAGAATAAAAAGTATTATGAACAATAAAGTATAATTGTGACGGTGTGTGAATTGACCTATGTTCGTATTGTTGATGTCCAGTCGAAAAATCCAAATTTTCCCATCAAATTTATTCCAGTGTGTTCATCAAAGAAAGGGAAGTATTTCTGCATACCGGAAGTTTTTTTCAACAATAGAAGAGTTCAATGAATTCCCGTTATACTTTAACTCGAAACAAAGAACCTGAAACAAAATAAATTTATTGAAATGTAAATTTGAATATAAAAGTTAATAAAAAGAATTCTGAATAAAAAATAAAGAATAAAAAAAATAGATTATATTAGATAAATCGTTTATTAAAAAAATAACAAATGAAGAAATAAAAATAAATAAATATAATAATAATAATAATGCTTTTTTAGATTAAAATTATACCGATTGCAAGAAAGAATATTAATAAATAATTTTGCGATTATAATTAGCAATTGAAAGTATCAAAGTAATCTAGAACATTTTAAACTGTAGTAGGTGGAGTTTCAAGATCACAAGTTTCTTCCATTGCATGTAAAAGAGATGAAAGATTGCGAAATTATGATTATTACAGAAATATAAGTTATCAACAGAATTGGATTTCTGTCAATACTGAAAATTAAATATAAATTATTATAAGACAATATTTCTCGATATCAATTATATTTAATTAATCAGTTAACAACTAACTTGAAATATATTTTTTTTAGCTTTTAAACCATATCCATTATTACAATTTTTTTTTAAATTTATCAGAAAATAAATAAAACCATAGCTTTTTTTTACTAAAAAACCAATAAAATTCACTAAGTATCTTTAATTGACTTTACTTCAAATAGAAACCTTTTAAAACAAGATTCAAGTTTTGAGATGTATACCCTCCTAATGTGTAAATTCACGTACTCCTATTCTATATAGGCTTAACCCTACAATACATAGGGTGGTTAAAAATTTGAAATTTTAATTTTTTAATTAAAAAAAAGATTTTAATTTAGAAAGGAAAAATATTTTTCCCAAAATGTTAGGCTATGTTCGTTTACTTTGTTTAAAAAAGATTGCTTATAGGAGAATTTATTTACACTTTTTCGAAAGTACTTGAAATATAAAAAGAAACAACTCACAATTATTAATTTATTAAATTGTACTAAAAAAACCTGGATTTTTGCTTTTTATTTTAAATTGAATATTTGTTTATACTTACCCAGGCGGTACACGATAACTAAAAGGCATCAAAATGTTAACATCTACTCAAATCGATAACTAGAAGTTATCAAAAAAGAAAGTGTGCCCGCTGGGTACTTTTTGACATTTTTAGAATGAGTATTTAATTTTTATTAGGTTATCAACGCTGTCAATCGAAACGACTTCATTCTCTCTTTAAATGTTTTCTCTTCTATTTACCTTCTTGATTGTCTCCTAAAAATTGTATTACTAAGCAGTATAAATATTTTCCTCATATTTAATTAACAAATTATTATATTAGTCAAATTATATAATTGTCTACTGTGATTCTATTTTGTACGTGGGCAAATCGTGTACAAATTTTAAAAAATATTTTTTGAATATAAATAAAAAGAGCGTATTTAACCTATATGCGTCGTCTATTTTATTAAATTTTTTGTGTTATTTATTTTCTACGTAGAAATTAAGTTATAAGTAATACACTGTAAAAAATCCTAAGAAAATTACACAGACTTTGGGAAAAGTGACGCTTTAAATAAGGTTATGTTGCCACATTGAATGCGGCACTTTTCCCAAAGTCTGTAAAATAGCCACATTTAATGTGGGTAATATTCTTAGGATTTTTTACAGTGTATTAAAATAATTAACCGGGAAGAATAGTGCGAGAGACTATAGAATTGGCAGCACTGTACAGTCTTATTTGGATTTCAGTGCATCCTGCATCATGGCGGACCCTTTGAGTTTGTTGCGACAATACAATGTCAACAAAAAAGAAATTATTGAACGTGAAAATCAAATTATTTTTGGAGAATTCTCATGGCCGAAAAATGTGAAAACTAATTACTTGACCTACGGGTAAGTCAGCTTTTATCTATTGCTGTTAATCCATAAATTCTGCCTTCAATCTGGACGTTCATGTCAAACTTCAAACTAGATTTTCATCATTGTTTTTCATGTAGAATTATTAAATTTTAAGAAAATAGATTCATATTATTTAATATTTTGCAGCAATAATTACCTTATTACTATTAGTTAGGACATTATTTCCTAAAATATACCATTTGAGCATTTATTTGACATGGAAACAGTCCAGTAGGTGCATGACAGGCGGGTTGTATTTTATTTCTAAAATTATTATTATTTTAAATTATCTGTTCTTATTTGATACTGGTACCAATTGTATGCTTATTAAGATTCTGGATATGAAATTCAGGCGTAAAAACTGAAAAAATAAGGATGGTGAATTAATTTCTGTCTGAATAGCAGACATAACCTTAAAATTTGTTGTTTTTTTAGTTAGTTTTCTGATTTAAGTTACGTTATTGAGTATGTTCTTGCAGGTCGGGTAAAGATGGAACACCAAAGGATTATTACACACTAGAGTGCCTTTTATTCTTGCTGAAACATGTCCAACTTTCTCATCCGGTTTATGTACGTCAGGCAGCCGCGGAAAACATTCCCGTTGTACGTCGTCCCGACAGGAAGGATCTCCTCGCCTATCTCAATGGGGAGACAGCAACATCAGTTGCAATCGATAAATCAGCACCACTTGAAATACCCACGCAAGTTAAAAGAACTGCCGAGGATGGCCTTGAGAGTGGCTCATCGAAGAAGCCACGTTTTGAAGAGACACACGTGCAAAAAGTTAAGGAACAACTCGCAGCCCGTTTGGACGCACCAAAGGAAGCCTCCGTCACTGTTGACAATATTAAATCACTATCAGAGGCAATGTCAGTCGAGAAAATTGCCGCCATCAAGGCAAAACGTTTAGCTAAAAAACGAACGACAATTAAAGAAAATGACGATATAGGTATGGGGTCAGATCTAAAAGTCATTTTGGATATGGACGTTGACGATACAAAGGATATAGTTTCTCGTGAACGGCAATGGCGTACAAGAGCAACAATATTACAGAGTAGTGGTAAGGTTTTTGCAAAAAATATTCTCGCAATTTTACAGGGTATTAAGGCGCGTGAGGAGGGCAGACAAAAAGGACCTGTGGCACCAACGCCAATGATAACACCGCGTTCAACTCCAATGAGACCATTACCACAACCAACGCAATATAATCGTTACGATCAGGAAAGATTTATTCGTCAAAAAGAAGAGACAGAGGGTTTTAAAATTGATACTATGGGTACTTACCATGGTATGACCTTAAAGTCTGTGACTGAAGGTACAAATCCATCGATCAGAAAACCACCAACTGTACCAAGTGCAACGCCAACATCGGGTTTACTGCCAACGTCAGCTGCCAAATTAACGCCACAACAAGCAGCACAAAATAAACGACCAAGCCGAACGCCTATTATTATTATTCCAAGTGCCACAACATCTTTAATTACCATGTATAATGCAAAAGATATTCTACAGGATTTGAAATTCATTACAAACGAAGAGAAGAGAACACAAGGTTGTAAGCGTGAAACTGAAATTCTTTTACAACGCCGAAAAGAGGGTGGCTTAACGGTTCCCTATCGAGTTGTTGATAATCCACAGAAATTGAATAATGCCGATTGGGAACGTGTTGTGGCAGTTTTCGTCAATGGACCGGCTTGGCAGTTTAAAGGATGGCCTTTCGATGGCAATCCTGTTGAAATTTTCTCAAAAAGTGAGTATGACGATCAAGAAAATTACAATCATTTTTAATAAAAATTTACTCCTACCATTTGAAATCTAAATGATTTTATCGTAAGAGAGTTTATCAAAATCTGTTCTTTAATTGATTATGATTTTGTTTGTTTTGAATTTTTAAATTAAAAAAAAACCTTGGATTTTAAAATTCAAGATTTAAAGATTCAAGTTTCAACAACTTTAAAACAACATTTCTAAATTAAAAATATTATTTTCTGAGTATCTAAATATTACTTTTTTCTTTTAATCGTTGATAACAAACGTTGGAAATTTCAGCAACGTATTTAATTGGAAAAATAAAATTCTTTAAAGGAATTCAATTATTATCAATCGAATTTTTATAAATTTTCCTGATGAAATTAAATTATTTTAATAAATAATAAAATTCTTCGCAGGATTTCAATAATTTTCAATAAAAATTAGTGTATTTAAAAATTAATCCTAAATTTACACCAGTTTAATTCGAACTAATTGTATCGCAAGTATACCGTACGTTACGACTGCTAAAATCTCAAATAAGACCTACTTTGTAGGCTAAAAGTATAGGGCTTACATTTCGACTGGGATCTGTGTTTACATAAATATTTACATCAATAAAAATTAATATAAAAAGCAATTTTTAAAAACGAATTAATATAATAAAAGTTTTTTAATTTCATAATAAAATTACTGGTTTGGCAAAAAATTTCAGATTTTCCCTTTTAAATGTATTAGTAGAAACTTAAACACTTCTTCGATTCCCACATGGGAATCTTCATGAGACCCTATATCAAAAACCATGTAAAAGCCCACTTTCATAAAAGAAACCATATAAATTCCCATGTAAAACCGTATGAGAAATTGCAACACGACTTTAGGTAATAAATATTCCTTAAATAAACCCAAAAAGCCTATATTTCTTTAAGAAAATATTTGATACATATTTCCCATGACAAAACACATCAAAATCTCATGTGAATTACATATTAAATCTTACATCAAATCCCATGTAAAATCTATTTTCCTTTTTCAAGTATAATTTTTCATATCCCTATTGAAAATTCCTACATGGAATTTCACATTAGATTTTACATGAGATTTGACATGGTCTTTCATATACGGTTCGACATAAAATTTCATGTAAGATTTTATATCACATACAGGCTGTCGTACCTGTCTTCGGCAGGTTTTAGTTTCTATTAATATATTTGAAGATGTGTCTAATTATATCGTAAGTGGGTCCTACGTTACGACTACTAAAATGTAAAATAAGACCTATATTGCGGACTGAAAGTACGGCTAAAATTTTGACTCGGGTCCGTTTACATAAATATTACGTCAATAAAAACTAAAATAAAAAGCAATTTTTTAAAAACGAATAAGTTAAGATCCCACATGGGATTTTACATTGGGTTTTATATGAGATCTCACATAAGCTTTCATATAAGGTTCGACATAGAATTTCATGTGAGATTTCATATAGGATTTTATATCCCGTATTTCTATGAGAACTTTTACATGGGAATCTATATAAATTGTTTCCTTTAAAGAAGTGGGATTTTACATGGATTTTGATATAAGATTCTATGTGAATTTTTTAACTCGAGACTCTAAACTTGTTAATAAAATAAATAATTATAATGATTATAATTTTAAAAACATCAACCGATATAAATACTAATTTTATAAAACATAATGCAATATGCAACAAAAAAAATTAATTACAAATTTTGTAAAAATGTTAAACATGATTTTTACTTAAAAACTCGGATTTATTATTTATATTTTCATTTTTATACACTGGTTATATTAACTAGAATTCTGGTTACTATTCGAATAGAAAAACTAAACATAAATTTTCAAATTCTATGCAATGTACAAACAAAAGTCTGTCTTTATGTATATTGTAGATTGAAAATTATTGAAAATAATTTAATTTCAGCGAGAAATTAATTTATTAATTCTGAAAATAATTAAATTCTATGGAGCAAATTGATTAAAATACAGTAGAACCTCGATTATCCGAGGTAATGTGGGGAAGAGGTACCTCGGATAATCGAAAACTCGGATAACACGGAACCAATGAAAATTTCAAAATTTTAAATTATTTTTCAAGTGTTTAAAGTGTTAGAATAATATTAAATGACAAAAATGGACGAAATTTTAAATGGAATGATCACAAACAGTGGTTTTGTAAAATTTACTTTCCAAATTTAGTCGCTCGATCCGTTTTATCCGAGTTATTCCGCATTATCTGAGCATGTTTAGTGCCTCGGATAATCCGGAATCTCGGATAATCGAGGCTCGGATAACCGAGGTTCTACTGTAGTATTAAAAATAATTGAATTCTTTTAAAGAATTTTATTTAAGTTTTACTGAAAATGATTGAATTTTTCAGACCAAATTCATTATTTCTAAAACGAATTTACTAGATTCGAAGAATTTGATTATTTCTGAAATAATTGGATTGTTTTAAAGAATCTTATTTAAATTCTTAAAAATAATTAAATTTTTTCTAGAAATTTTATTTACATTTTTAAAAATAATTGAATTTCTGTAGGGTCATTTGGGGTAAATGTAAACGGAATATCTATGTTTCACTAAAAACATTAGTTTTTTTTGTTAAAACGTAAAATGGACGGATTTTGTTTGCATGAACTTGTTACTTTACTTCCCTAGAAAAGTTTTATGGAGTACAAAAAAATATTGATGCACATGAATCGCCTTAAACTGACTGTTTACATTTACCCCGAGAATTTGAAATTTTTCTAAAATTCGGGGTAAATGTAAACACCACTGTAGTTAAGCGAAGTTTATGAAACAAGTTATTTCAAGTATACTACTGTTTTAAGGGATGGAAAAACTGAAAAAAGTTCTTCGTAGATGTATAGAAAAATCAACCAGTTGACTGGCTAATGTATCTTAAAATAAACAATCAACCATTACAAAATTAGTAATGTAAAACTTGAATAACTTGAACAAATTTTAATAGATTTTCATTCAACTTGGTAAAAAAAAGTTTTTAAGGTTGCTGAATAAGAATCTAAAATCGAATTTTTTAATTTCAAAATGGCAGATCCAATAATTTATTAAATTTTTTTTAATGTAGTTGACGTTCTGTTTACATTTACCCCGAGTTTTCGAATTCTCGGGGTAAATGTAAACACTTAATTATTTATTAACTAAATTGACGAAAATCAAAAATCAAAGTCAATTTTTGTTAAGGCATTAATAAGGAAGAATTACAAATTTTAGTTTGATTTTTGCTTCCTCATAAAGGAAGCCTTATAGTGATGTCGATTTCCGAATTTTTTAAAATCAATTATTTTTACAAATTTTCAAGTGTAGTATATATAATTCGTCGAGAGGAACAAATGTCCGGATGTATGTGTGTGTGTGTGTGTGTGTGTGTGTGTATGTGTGTGTGTGTGTATGTCACCGATTCTTGTGGACAAATTTTCTCTTACACATCTTGATGGATTTTGATAAGATTTTGTAGGTGTATTACGGTCATGAATACCAAGAATCAGACAGAAGGATTTTCAAAAATATATAAAAAAAAATTTTTTTCAACATTTTTTTAATTTTTAAAAAAATTAATTTTTTGGTTTTTTGAAATAACTTTTTTCTATATTAAAATTTTTAATAATTCTTGTCAAAATTGCATTCCTGACATAAAAACGAATCGATTCATGTATATAAAGTATATATTTTATCAAAATTTATAGAATTAATAAATATTTTAATTTTTCACAAAAAATTAAAATTTTGTATTTTTTGACATTTTATCATAACACTTTAAAATAATTATTCTATAATAAAAAATTAAATAATTAATATTTATTCAGGGTAGTTTACCCGGTTTATTAATTATATTTAATAAACTATTATAATTATTTAACTTTTAAAATTATATATAATAATATATATTGAGGAAGCTAAATGGTCATGAAATGAACAACTTGTTTAATTTATTTTTATGCAAATGCGAGACAAAATACTGAAACAGTAAAATTTTGATTTTCAATCTTTTTTGCATTAAAAAATAACTTGTACTATGGCATTGCCAATTGTCAAAATAAAATATTGGCAATACTCAGAACATCTTGTAGGTGAGCTGAGGTAAAAATATTGACGTTGTACTTATTTTTAAATTTCTAAATTTAGCTGAAACATCTACTGTTTACATTTACCCCAAATGACCCTAAATAATTTTATTAAAAATTTTGAAAATTCAATTATTTCGAAGATTTTTATTAAAATTTTTTTAATTTATTAATAGTAATAACTAATTAATTAATAAGTTTATTTTTTGCTATTAATACAATAAGCAACAAGAATTTACCAAAATATACAAATTCAAAACAAATTTGAAATAAAATTTTAAAAATTACAATAATTAGGGTCAGTTGGGATAAACCTGTTGGAGGTAATCTATGGTTCAAGGTTTAAGGCAGTATTTATTTTAAAAATTTCTTATTTAACTAAAATAACTACTGTTACTCCAAATGATTTGTAGAAATTCAAATACAAAAATATAATCGATTGATAAATATAATTTTTAAATTGTAATGTGGAACGTTTATATTTTTATTTTTTGATAGAATGTTTATTTTTGTAACAAGTAATAGTGTTTCCGTATTATTTAAATAATTAAAAAATTTTCAATTCGATCTTTTAGCTTATCAATATTTTTAACTATGACTTGAAGATTGAATGTTACATTTTTGGATATCATGAAAATTGCAATTATTATAATTTAAATTAAGTGAATTTATTAAATACTTCAATTTTTAATTTGGTCCTTGTGATTTTCCTTTTTTTGGATATAAATTTTTTTTTCAGTCTGTGCATTTCATATAAAATATGACGAAATGAGATTGGACGCAAATGTAGGAAGATGGGCTGTAACGGTCATTGAATTGAGTCGAACAAAACGGCATTTGGACAGGGCAGCTCTCATGGTTTTCTGGGAACACTTGGACAAGTAAATAAAATTTTCCACTTTTCTTTCACTCTACCTTTTTCCATATCCTTATAATTTTCAATATTGTATTAACTCAAACTCAACGGATAAAGTAAATTGGTAGTAAACATTATTAAAACGAAATATTATAATTAACCATTGATATTGTAGTAATATTTAAAATATACAATAATAATATTAATTTGTTTCTTTTCAGACACATGATAAAGAACAAACCACATCTTCGATTCTAAATATCGTCTTTCCATCGAGATAATCAAGAATTTCCAGAGGAAGCCATGTAATAATCTCCAGCCTCTCAGATAGGGCACGTGACGCGTCAATTTTTTAAAACGTGTGCAAAGTATAGGTTATTCACTGAAAGATGCTGTAGAGAATTCGGGAGTAAAAGTTATGTTTCTGTTTTAAAATGGAGAAAAATAGAAGTGTGTCAGTTGGATGAAATATTGGGCAGTTTGAATTTGAATCTCAGTGCTCTTTCCAATCAAGTTCTCTGCCAGGAATGTATTCACATCTTGTTTGTAAAATATCTATTAATACTAAGAGAAAAAATTTTTAAATATCTTCAAAATTAAACTGTTATTGGAAATAATCAAAAAATCTGTTTATTAATTCAATTTTCATTATCCTTTTTATTTGCCTTCTTTTAATTTTAAATTACTTTTTTAATTTTTTTAATTCAAAGTTTAACTTTTTAAATTATGAATTAGAAAATATTTTTCTAATTTTTGTTACTTTCAGGACAACATAAGAAAATTTGAAATTAATTATAAATTTACTTCGAAAATATTTTTCTATATCTACCTAATTTGTTTTATTCTCAGTTCAATATAAAAAATGCTTTTCATTTATTTTGGTAATATTTTTATTTTGATTTTAAAAAAATTGAAAAGAATGGAATTTTGAAAATCAAAGATTTTGGAGATAAATATTTTACGTATAACAAAAGGAAAAAAAGAGAAAGAAAGTTGGAAGAGAAAAATCTTTGAATAGTGTTAAGTTTTATGTGTGTTTAGAAATTCAAGACACTACACGGTGACGATAGTCATAGAATGCGCAATCGTCCCGTAGGATTTCCGTTTAGTATTTTCTTTAGCGAAAAGTAAATCAAAAGTAAACTGCCCTGCGGTTTTTTCTTGCCTCAAGACATTGCCGAAGAATTATTTACACGAAGAATCGGATCTTCGTTATTCGATTAACTTCCTCTCTATTTCACGAGTGATGAAAGTATATATGTTTTTGCTTTCACAAAGCGATATTACGAAAAGTGTAACACCATCAATTTTATCTTCATATTAATTATTACATTTTCTATATGTATTTAGATAAAAATCTTCCATTTCTTTTTTATTTATACTTGCAAAAAAATCACAAAAATAAATGAAAAGACATTAATTTGTCTGAAATTAACTATATTTACCTTTAAGTAAAATTATTTAATTTTTTAATTTCTATTAAAATATTTTAATACAAATTCAATTAAACGTTTTAAATGAAACATTCAAATTTATTAATATAAAGAATTAAAATTGAAAAAAGGTTTCTAAATTATTTTTTCTTGTAAAAAAGTATTTGTCAGAATGGCAAATTTTAAAATTTGCTTTAAAAATTAAATATTATAATTTAAAATTTTTAATTTAAAATTTCCTTTAAAAAAAGGAGTAATAGTAGAAGAAGTAATATTTTAATAGGAAATATTTTAAAGAAATTTTTTGAAAATTTAATTGTTTGTGAAAAGAATTTTTTTCACAAATAATGAAAAACAAATTAAAAGTGTAATTAATTTTCGATTTAAAACTGTAAACAAAAAAGTTATACGTGTTCAAAAAACAATTTTTTCGTATAAAGTTCATATTTTATAAGAGAAAAAAATAGGGAAATTTTTAATAATTTAATTTAAAGTTTTCCGCAGGGACTTGCGTGAAATTAATATGTTTGTAGTTCCATTTATAAATAACGCATTGTATTCTAGGAAGATATCAAATTACTACATATACAATTAAATACATGTGATGTATTAAACGCTCTATACTTAAGTTGTAAATTAATGATAATTATGTATAAATATTCTCATCATAGTGATAAATAAATTCGAATATTTCACTATGCTAATGCTTTTTTAATACAGTAGATTATAATTTGACAATAATGAAATGCGTAAATTGATTTCGAAAATTCGAATTTTCGAAATTCATTTTGCTTTCTGAGAATAATTGGCATTAATTTTAATTTCTGATGTTAATTTATTGATTTCTTTAACTAAATGTTGAAATAATAAATTAAGTAGATAATATATTTTTTTTAATTCTAAAAAGGTGAGTTTAATATCATAATTTCTTTTGTTAAATATACTCAAACTTTACTAACATTTAATTTTATGTTTCAGAAAGAATTGTTAACGGCGCAGATGAATTGAAAAATTTTACGCAAATTTGTAGCAGAGCAAGCAATTGGGTTGAATGCAGGGAATATTTGGAATAAAAGGTGGAAGATGCAGAATGCTTGGCCTTTGAGAAAATTCAGCGAATTGATGATTGTATTGCAGTCCTGAATCAAAGTAATGATTATACTGTAAATTAAGAGCAATACTCTCTCGATCAATTAGCGAAGTTCCTGATTTTCCAAAAGAGAAATTGTTTCCACAGAAGTTGGTGCTTTCAAAATTCTTCGATACCGGCTCGGATATTACGTTTAAGAGACAATAACTTTCTCCCAAATGATTCGTTGGATGCAGTGATGGTGAAGTAAAAGTCTGTAAAGAAAATACTGCATGTATATATTTTTTAATATTATTGAATAACGAAATATATTCTCATATATGTCAGTTTTATCATTATTTAAAAAATTAATTAAGTTATTATTTATTATTAGTGATTTTTGTTTGATTGGCCGTATTAAATATTCATTTGTAAGATAATAAAAAGGCCTATTTTACGGTTTATTAAGATGATATTTATTATTTTGAAATCCCAACTAATTTCGAAACATATATGGTTCCTCATCAGAGGATGAATAATTTTATAAATACATTATCCAAAATCAAGACAAAACAAAAAAGATTTCAAAAAGGATTAAATTATAAAATGTATTTGTAAAATTATTCATCCCCTGATGAAGAACCATATATGTTTCGAAACTAGTTGGGATTTCAAAATAATAAATATCATCTTAATAAACCGTAAAGTAAATAAATTTCATTATCTTACAAATGATTATTTATTATTATTAGAACAATTAATTAAGTTATTATTTATTAACATATTTATTATTAATTTGCATTTTCACCTTGGATTGAGTTTTCATATCTGGATTGGACATTTCCTGGAGACGATCGACTTTCGGCGGATGAAAAGCTGAAACACTGGGACAATGAAAATCGATAGTTGCAGATTTCTCGTTACCAGAAAAATACTCAATTGCCTTGAGGAGATCCTGACCACATCTTTGCAATACTAATTGAAGTACAGAAAGTTTTGTATTTGGAAATAGTCGAATAAGAGTTTCCATGGATGTTTGAGATACAGAGCAATCCGTTCTTTTAACTAATTTCTCTTTTGTTTTTGAAAAGAGACCATCAGTCTTGATTCCTTCATTCTTCTCCTACTCGGAGGTAAATAGAAAATTTATTTTTAATTTTATTTTAAAATTATATGGGCAAATCTCTGAAAACTTTAACATTTGAATTTAAATTTAAAAAAAAAAAATTTTTTTGTGCACAATTTTTAGTATTACATCTTTGACCAAAATAGATTTCATTTTTATTACTGTACAACCATTATTTGGTTGTCTTCTATTTTAAAATATAAATTTTTGGAAAGAAAATAATGTTAGGTTATCTAAATCTGTAACAAGATATACATAAACATTTTATCTTCTACACTTAAGTAAGTTATTTTTCAGTATCACAAAAACATAATTAAACATGAAAATAAATATAATAAACATCTAATACAACTAATAAGGAGAACATTACAATCAAAAAAATTAATGAAAATTTTTTACGTATAATTATTTGAATTGGTAACATGAACCAAGCGACATATTTGACGAGCGACAATTTGAATATCCACGTAAAAAATAATTAAATAAGAATTAGAATAAATAAAAACACATGCACAGTTTTAAGTACATCTAAAGTAATATGTGCCCCAATTTTGGAGCAAATTAAATAAGAAACTTTGGAGAAATTAATGATTTGACCAGCGACATATTTTTCGTACTACACCAGTATCACAAGTAACCAACAATTATTTTTCTTAAAATATAGTTGAAAATAAAAATAAAAATCACGCACATAAAATTTGAATTACAATTCAATTGTGCCGCTTATTTCAAATTTTTTCACTAAGTTTTTTAATGTTTATTTTATAAAACCATTTTGATTTAACCAGCGACACAAAAACTGAAGGACACTTTACAGAAGATTATATCTTTAAAAATTTTTACTTTTTATTTTTCTTAAGTTCGTTTATGAAATTCTTAAGATATTCTTAAATAGTTTATAACAGTAAAAAAACGTGTTTTCCAAAAAAATCTTATTAAAACAGTTAAAATACTTTTAGAAAAAATGAAAGTGACACTTGCAAAATCATGGTATTGTGAACTTTAATAAAGAAAGACATAGAAAAAATAAACAAAATAATTTATATCAATGGTTAAATCGTAATCCTTATTTTCTTTTTAAAAACATGTAAATATTTAAAAATCATTAGTTTTCATATTTAGGCTGTTTAAGTGAAAATAATGTGAGGGACATAAAGGTTAAAAGTTCCAGAGATTCGCCCATATATTTATTATTTAATTTCATTAATTCCGTAACAAAATTTTTAAAAACTAATTTCATTAGAATATCTACTACTATATATTTATCTTATAAAAAATATAATTAGCAATCTAAATAAAATAGAAGTAAATATAAATATTTATCTAAAGTTTTATTTATAAATTTGAATTTAATTAAAGTTTACTTGATTTTTCAATTCAAAACTATTGTTCTCTTCAGTTTCGATACAATTGGTATTATCCTCGGGCGTATTTTTCTCATTTGATGAACATTTTGCTTCGGAATTTCCCTCTTTATTTTTTTTATTCGTATCGGGATCTGTTACTGTCATTCCAAATATTTTTCCCGGTGGTAGACGATTAATTTTCTGTCCTGTCGTCACTTTGGCCATACAAAGAGCAATTGCATCTTCGGCAGCTTGCTGTCGTTTTAGAGCGACCTTTCAATAAAGAGAAAAAAGTTAATTATTGTATATATATATATATGTGTGTGTGTGTGTGTTTCGTATACAAATAGAGAATTCGGACAATTAGTTAAACCAAAGCCTAAATTAATCAAAATTTAGGCAAAAATAGAAGAATGCAGTAGTGGAAGACGTTCATTCATCTATTTGCCTGGATTGATTTATGCAATTAGCTTATTGCCTAGTTATTAAGCTCGGCATATAGAATTGTTGATAAATTAGAATTTGAAAGTAATTGTAATGAAATGTTCAGAAAAAACCAAGTAATTGATAACAGACAGATTTGTAGCAAGACTACAAAAAGTGCAATTGCAAACAGCTTTTAATCAATGTCAAAACAATCAGTGCTCGTGTTTCAAATTTAAATTAAAATGTAATTGTCGCTGTCATCATTCTTAAGTTGTTGTAACAAGAAAACAATAAATAATTTACCTTATAATTTTAAATATAAAATAAACATTTAAGTTCATTATATAATTTATTTTCGTTAATAGTCATTAGACAATTCCTGCGACAGCAAGAAAATAAATTTGAATTTTAATATTATACAATGCAAATGATCATTTACTCAAAGAATTATTTCAATTTCTCAAGTTTATTTAAAAATCAGTGTTTACACTAGTCATCGAATATAAGTATATTCGATTATTCTTCTATTTGCCGAGAGCATATATATATGTCGACGTCCACATGAAAAGGGCCCATTTTGGCACTATTGGACTTATCTATATGGGCGAATTCCTTGCAAAATTACGAAAATTTTGAGTGGTCATACAACTTTTTTGGTCAAAAATTCGATGAGTTACAGAATTTCAAAGTTTATAGTGACAAATATCTCATTTCGAGAAAAACGGAATTAAAGATTGTGATACCTATTAATTGTGATATCTCTGGTTCTTCTGGGAAGTTATTCAGATAATAATTGTTTTCAGTCTAGGGCACCTTAAAGATGAAAAACCAATAGGTTTAAAATTTTTAAAACCACTCCCCCCCCCCTTAATTTTGAAAATACATAAAACCGACAAAATGGGCCCTTTTCTAAAAAAGACGATTATCTTATTAATAAACCATTTTTGTACAAGATTAATAATTGGGAACAATTTTATTGTGTCATTTGAAGGTAAAGAATAAAAATTAAACTTATTTAAAAATTTTTAAAAGTCTCTATTATGAATAATTTGCCGAAATATCGAAATTTTCACTTCTACGACTACGTAATCAAAGACTCTAACATCAATATCTCTGGTTCTTCTGGGAAGTTATTCAGATAATAATTGTTTTAAGTTCAGGGTACTATAAAGATGAAAAACCAATAGGTTTTAAATTTTTAAAACCACCCCACACCCTTTTCTGTTTGAAAATACGAAAATCCGACAAAATGGGCCCTTTTCTAAAAAGGCGATTTTCTTATTAATAAACTATTTTTGTACAAGATTAATGATTGGGAACAATTTTATTGTGTCATTTGAAGGTAAAGAATAGAAATTAAACTTATTAAAAAATCTTTAACAGGTTTTATTATGAAATTTTGACGAAATATCGACATTTTTTACATCTACGACTACGTAATCAATGACTCTAACATTACTATCTCTGGTTCTTCTTAGAAGTTATTCAGATAATAATTGTTTTGAGTTCAAGGTACTTTAAAGATGACAAATCAAGAGGTTTTAATTTTTTTGACCCTCCATTTCAAAAATACGGAATATTTTTGCAAAGGACCGACAAAATGAGCCCTTTTCTTTTTCTAAAGAACCAATAAAGTTAAACACTTAAATTAACGATAAATTAATGAAAACCTCATGATTTGACTTGGCAAAACATGTAGATTGATAATAAAAAATAAAAAAAAATTAAGGTTTTTCTCAAAAAAGTATTAAATTGCAAATAACTCGAAAATTAGAACCGACAAAATGGGCCCTTTTCATGTGGACGTCCACATATACAGTGCTGCTCAATAACTTTTACCCACCCTATACAGAGAATGAAGGGTTTACAAAAAGATTTGTATTTTGTTTATTATTGGAGTTACATAGCCAAATACATAATTTGAAAGCTAGTTTTATCATCTTTAAAACGCATTTTTTTAAAATTTTTATACGATAATTTTTCAGAAATATTTGATCTTTTGTTTAAAAAATTAGCTATTTTTTCAATGGTTGATGTCAAAAACAGTTACTTTAGGAAAAAAATGTTACAAACATAAATTGTTCCTTTTGTGTATAGCATTAAAAAATATATATAAAAAATTTTTTAAATTATTTTTTGAAAAAAAAAATTTTCTACATTTTTTATATTTTTAAATGTTTAATGTAGAAACTCGCTTTTTACACTCACTATCACAACCAAACATATTTATTCTCGTATTTATTCGATTTTTTCAATAATTTTATCTCGACAATCTTTTAAATAAGTTCTGATATATTTATTTATTTTATTGTTTGAAAACGGAAATTATATGAAAACTTTAAATGATTTGGTGAGATAAAATTATTGAATAAATACGACGAAAAATAGGTTTCATTGTAATAGTGAGTGTAAAAAGTGAATTTCTACATAAAAAACTTAAAAATATAAAAAATGTAAAAAAGAATTTAAAAAATTGTTTATATATATTTTTTAATTCTATACACAAAAAGGAATAATTTATGTTTGTAACATTTTTTTCTGAAGTAACTATTTTTGAGATATCAACCATTGAAAAAATGGCTATTATTTTAAACAAAAGATCAAATTTTTCTTAAAAGTTATCGTATAAAAATTTTAAAAAATGCGTTGTAAAGGCAACAACACTAGCTTTCAAATGATATATCTGGCATTAAATTGTGATGATTTCCAATAAAACTGTATCACATTAAAAAAGAACAAAAAAAAGGAAAAATTTTGTTTTGCAATAACATTATTTACTCATTAACAATAGTATATTGTGCACCTAGGGAGGAAAATAGTGATTTTCCCGAGGGTGAAGTTTGTAGTTCGAGACGTAGCGACCGTACGAGCCGAAGTCGAGAACTGCAAACACACGAGGTGAAAATCATTTTCTCTCCGTGGTGCACATACTATTTTCTCTAACACACGTAAACGAAAGTACAAATGAAGGGTGGTATGACAAAAGGGGTCAAGCAACAATTTTATCAAAATCGAGATTTTTTTATGAAAAAATCAAATAAATTCATTTACACATTTCTGTAAAAGGATTTTCTGTTTAATTGCGTTTTTAAATGAGTTTTAATAAAAATTATAATCATAAAATAGCCTAAAATTGAAGCGTTTAAACCCACGATAACTTTAACTTTTAAATATTTATAAATATATTTTTTGATTTTCATTATTTTAAAAATATATTTACGCCTTAAATCATTTCTAATTCTAAAAAATGTACATTTTTAATAAAAAATTTTTTAATGGAGTGTCGATTTTCACTTGTTTTTACATGCAATTCTATTAAAAAACATTTTAAATTACAAAATTATGTAACATTCAAGCAGATTTTTATTCATAGCATCGCCAAGAAGTCTCAAATCGAAAAAAATTTTTGGTAATATGAACTAAAGGATATTTTTATCATTCTCATTGAATAATATCAAAACGGGCGTTATCCGCCTAACGCCCTTCTTGCACCCAACGCTTCAATTTTACTTGTAATGCAACTTAACTAAAAAACAAAAGAAATGCATAGTCAATATTATTATCAGTAAGACAATAAGGTTAAAAATATTATTTTCCCAAATTTGAAAATGCCACGTAGATGCGGGAATGTCACAGGGATATTAAAAAAAAGCGGACATTATGATACTTCCTCAATATCACAGGAATATTCCCGATAGATATCGCCATGACATTCAGGTGATACAGCGTGCTACTTGGGAATTAACTGTTCAATTTTCATGTTTATATATTTAGGTAATTTTATTCTCAATGTAATTGTAAACAATATGAATATCATTCTTTTGTTTATTTTTAAATATTTTTGAAAATAATTTGAATTTAAAAAATTCTCAACTGCTTGCTTATAAGTAATCACTTAATTAATTATTTTCTAGAAAACAAACAACTTTTTTAAAGAAAACTTTTTCACATTCGATTTATCAATTCAATATTAAGAAATTTATTTCTCAGTTTTTCTATAAATGGTATACTTCTTTAATAATTAATTTTAAAAGAAAATATGCGCAATGGACGTAAGCTTAAAACAACACACACTTATTCATTTTTCTCGTTAATTTCTGGGTTTATCTCATCAAAATGTTTTTCCTATGGTAAAGCATTATAATTTCTCGAAACAGTTTTTTTTAATGACCTATAGAATTTTTAAATAATTATGTTTTTTTCGCTTCCTATAAAATAATGAAATTATTTCTTGACCCCTTTTGTCATGCCACCCTTCAAATATGCAATTATTAAACGGAATTTTTTGTTGTAATATTGATTTAAAATCCATTATTAATTAAAACAATAACAATATGATACATATTTAATCTTAAAAATATTTAGCTTTTTTTATATTTTGCATTTATTAAAAAAAAATTACAAATTATTATAGCAGCAGGAAGAAAATATTACTTTCTCTCCCCGTGACATCACAGCGGAGAGGGAAAGTAACATTCTCTCCCTGCCTCCGGGAAAGACGTACTTTCCACCCTCTTTATAGGTAAGAATTGATGTACTTTCGGTGCGTGTGTTAGAAAAAATTATTTTTTTAATTTCAATTCTATGTAGTGTTAAAGCTGAGGAAATGAGCTTTCAAATAATATTTTTTTGAGCTTTGTAACTGCAATAGTAAACAAAATACAAAACTTTTTGTTAACCCTTCAATCGCTGTAGGGTGGGCAAAAGTTATTGAGCGGCACTGTACACTCGGGTCGTAAAGTTTCAGTACATTTGGACTGACTACATTTGAATGATCGCTTCACTTTAAACTCAAATATTTCAGTAAAAATTGATGTAAAAGCTATCAAATTAGGATCATTTTAAAGTTTAATAAATTTAGAGACAAAAGGGCCAAGATATAAACAATTTAATCATATAAATGTGTAAATATATTTCTTTAAAGTAAGAGATTTTTTGTGAAAATTTAATTTTTGAAATCTTGAGTTCAAGTCAATGCCAATTGAAGAGAAATTTTTATTGAGAATTGTCAGTTAACCAATATGTAGTAAAAATCCTACTCTTTAATTTTAGGCCAAAATCATTAACAAATATTTGGTATTTTTTTCAAATTCTATAAAAATAATTTCTCTTGCTCTCTAAATTTCTCAAAGGATATAAATTGCAATTTCGTCGATTCGTTTATTTGTTTTATCAATTAACCACACTTTTAGAAAAATATATAACCCTTGATACAAGCTCAAGAAACTATTTGCCAGAATGCTTCGAATTTGTCAAGCTGTAATTAATGCAAAAGGCGGTTATTTTGATTAAAAAAATCTAGTTGCAATTATATTTTTTTAGCAAATTGAATAGACTTATTAACTCCTGTATTTTATTGTAATTAAATATAATAAATAATTATAATACTAATATTTAAGCTGATAAATTATTCAATAATTAGGAAAAAACTTAAATTAGATAGTTATAATAATTATTGCTAATTATTATTATATTATATTTCATTATTATATATTATAATGTTATAATAATAATTATTATTATATTGCCCAGTTATAATCTTGTAACAATCAAGGGTTATATATTTTTCTAAAAGTGTGGTTAATTGATAAAACAAATAAACGAATCGACGAAATTGCAATTTATATCCTTTGAGAAATTTAGAGAGCAAGAGAAATTATTTTTATAGAATTTGAAAAAAATACCAAATATTTGTTAATGATTTTGGCCTAAAATTAAAGAGTAGGATTTTTACTACATATTGGTTAACTGACAATTCTCAATAAAAATTTCTCTTCAATTGGCATTGACTTGAACTCAAGATTTCAAAAATTAAATTTTCACAAAAAATCTCTTACTTTAAAGAAATATATTTACATATTTACCTAATTAAATTGTTTATATTTGAATTATTGAGAAAAAAATGACCCGCTACTAGAAATAATAATATTAAATTATTTTTGTCGCCGTGTAAGCCGTTTTGATGGTGTTCGCTGCATAAACAAATCATCGAAACGCAGATAAATATTAGAAAAAACAAATGAACCTCAAATTTAAACTTGATGTATAACGCGAAAACAGCGCAGCAGGAGCGAACACCATCAAAACGGCTTACACGGCGACAATAGTATATTGTGTGGCAAGGGCGGAAAGTTGTCAATTCCTGACCGAGTTCGAAAATTGCCGCACGAGCGAAGTGAGGGCGGCATAATCGTACGAGGTCAGAATTGACATTTCCGCCCGAGTTTCACACGATATTTTTTGTCCAATTGCGCGATAAACAAAACGCATCCGTAAATTCAAAAATGAATATGCACTTATTATTGAATTTGTATGAATTATTTTTATTAAGCTTAAGACGAATCCGAATATTTTTGATAAATTTTACAATAAAATTTTACTTAAAAACTTTATATCTTCAGAAAGAAGATTCTCAATTGTTTCTTACTCAAAAATGTATGCAGAATACAATAGTATTTTTTAATTTTGAGTATAGCGTGAAAAAGAATGTTTTTTATTACAATATTATAAAGAAATAATTTAAAAACAATGAAAAATAAAAATTTTTCTAAACAAAATATATTTTTAAATTCTACGCTTCAAGACGAAAAAAACGCCTATTTGGTTTTTAAAATCGGTTAAAAAGAACTCGAGAAAAAAATATTTTCATTTAATATTGTTAAAAATTTTAATTGTTAATAACTATAACAAAAAAATTTTTTTTTATTTAAATTTTTTATGACATTATTTTTATCATATAAAGATGAGAATAAAAGATATTTCATCGAACAAATTTTTTTTTTAATTTATCCGATCCGTTTGGCTAAGCCTGACCCAAAGTAAAAATAGTAGAAATAATAAAAGTAAAATAAATATTATACGTAAATATATTTACGTATATGAAATTAATATCAATTGAATTGCTTTCAGGAGTTGCATTCAACTAAAACTACCAAAGTGCGAATATTCACTAAACATACATACACGTGTGTGTATATAATAATCAGAAACAGTTTTGAGATTTTGAGAGTTGAAGTGTTATATAGACAAAGGATCGGGTGACTCTAATGCCTATGCAAACAGAAATGAAACACAACACTGAAGCTTAATGGATTTTGCCTTTAATGATACCAGACAAGAAGAACGATTGAGAAATGAGAAGACTGGATATGTTACACTGACAAAAATGATTTTTTTCTTGAAACTTTCATGTGAGTGCTAGTTAGAAACTTTCTTTTGAAACAAAAATTTTACGATTATTTTAATATTGAAGTAGAAGAACCAAATCTTGTACTATTCCAATTTTACCTAAAATTCTATTTAAGGAAATTAAGTATAATATTTTATTTTTCAATTAATTAAACATCGTTTAGTATTTAATTGAATAAATAGTATTCAGTATTTTCTTAAATTGAATGCCATTCAGTTTTTTGTTTACTTAATTATATAGATTATTGCTTCAATTATTTAATTAAATAATATTTTATAAAATGTCAAAAAATTTATCCATCCTCAAAGTCAAATAAAATAATAAAAAAAACACAATTTCTCGTTTCGACAGCCCTGCTCTGTCCTCATTAGAAACGTAAAGTACATAATTAGAAATTTGTGCGATCATCACGACCAGCTTAAGTGACTGTCGAAACGTTAAATTGTGTTTTTTATTATTTTAATATATGACTTAGAGCATTGATAAATTTTTTGACATTTTATATTATCTTTTACAGTGTGATAAATTCTAAAAATATTTAATATAGTATTTTGTTTACTCGATCTGTATTTTAACACTTATTCCTTGTTGACCAGCATGCTAAATTTCGTTATTAAACGTTGTTTTTTCAATATTGTGACGCGACCCGAAGAAAGGTACCTAAGAAGCCAAGCGATGCTAGCCGGCTACCCCCACAGCACCGAAACTTTCCTAAAAATTTATTAAGTATTTACTTGCAATATTCGGAATATTTAATTGCAATGTTTATTGAAAGTGGTGTAAAGATTTAAAAGTCCCACTTGAATAAATGTTTAGAGCGAAACTTTCCTGAACATTTATTCAAGTGGGACATTTAAATCTTCGCCTAATTATAATTATAATTAGGCGAAAATTTCATTGAAGTGTTTAGGAAAGTTTCGCCCTAAAAATTTATTTAATAGGGACATTTAAATATTTAAACAATTTTTACTAAACTTTTCAGTTTAATAATGTCGAATATTGCATATAAATATTTAATAAATTTTTAGGAAAGTTTCGATGCTGTGGGGGTAGGTAACGTTGATTATATATATATATATATATATATAATTTTGACTTTTTAATAATTAAATTTATTTACAATTTAATGTTCCAATAGTTATGAAAGTAAATTGAATAAAAATTTCTCACCTGTGCAGCCATAACTCGTTGACGTTCAGCAATTAGGGAACATTTTACACAAAAACAATCGCGATAGCGACATTCCCTTTTATGGCCTCTCAACCAAGATATGAGACCATGATTTCTGCATCTTGCACATTTAGGTTTCCTTTGTTTAACACTCAAAACATCATTTTCTTCCAATTTTTTTGATCTTCCGCGAAGCATTTTATTTGTTTTATCTTCACTTTGCGTTCTTCTATTTTTATTTTTTTAAACCTATTAGTTTTCCGCATTCAAACACATTTTTCTATTTTCATAATTTTCTGAATTTTTATTATTTTATTTTTATTAATAAAAGAATTTTTTAAGGAATAACAGACGAATTTATTTCAGTAAACATTTGTTTACTAAAAATAATTAATTAATTTTCAAAAAAAATATTTTAATTAGTTTTACTAAAAAATATTTTTATTAATTCTACTGAAAAATACAATCACTTTTAGTAGAAAATATTTATCATTTAAAAAATAGAAAATGAAAATGTAGAAAAATTAATTTTAATAAAAAATAACTATTTTCTTAATTCATAAAGAAATAAAAGAATAAGTAAAAAAATTCTATAATTAGATTTTTTAGGTCTTGGTCATTTGACTTAATTTTGAATATTGCTGTTTCTGTTAGGTTTGATAGATGATCACAGACTGAAGATAAAACTCTGATCGTTGAATCAAAAATTTCTTTTGGAAAATTCTGTTACATGCTGACAAGTTTCAATTGGTTGCTCCCCTAGTAACCATACTTTATCTCTGTTGAGAAGAAATCCTTTACTGGACCACCCTTACGCTTCGATTGGTTCAACTTTGTTTACCTTCTCCGCCTCGCTGTTCACATTGTCGGTTTAGTTTAAACAAATACACAAGTGCCACTAAAAAAGAAAGCAAAAAACAATTATTCCAGTTCATGTAGATTTAAATTAAATAAAATTGGAAATTTCATTTCCCGGTTTTTAAGAAATTTTCAAGGTTTTGAAAATAGTACTTTATTGACCACTTTATGGGTGGATAATGTTTTTTCTGACAAATTTTAGTACTCTCTAAATCTGAAACAGCGATAAGTATACAACTGATTCCAATTTGCGTATATACGCTGCGAATTAGTGAAATTTCGCTAAAAAATCAGTGAAATTTCACTAATTAATTAGCGTATATACGCTTTTTGGAATTACCCTACTGAAAATCCCCGTGCAATATCTTGTACAGAAAATTGTACAAGATCTTGTACAGGAAACTATACCATTTTCATTTGTGTCAATGAACCTGTACCATTCCAGCATAAGAAATTGAAACAAGTTATTGTACAAGATCTTGTACAAAAACTTGCACAAGTAATTTGTTTCGATTTCGAACAATAAGGTTCATGTACAATTTCTTGTACGAGATCCTGTACAAGAATGCCCGCGTGCATACGTTTCTTTTGATAAAATTGGCTTCCACAACTTCCTTTTTTGGATTCGCTCTTTTTTTAACACACGTTTCGCAACCACTTAAAAACATTAAAATTATTTGACGCGTTATATTGGCATATTTGTCCCTCAAAGAATTATACATTTTGTGAAAACCACCGTGTCCGCAGTTAACGTATGTGCAGCTTTCAATAAATCAGAAAATTCATTATTATGCACATAATATTTTATGCTTTCACTATCACTACTATTTATTGGATGTATTAATTTTTTTTCATCACCAACTGCTAATATGTCATATCTTTTTAATCGCCGATAATCACTTCCAGTCTTTTTACTTTTATTTTTTGTTTCTAATACTTTTTCTATTAACTCTTTATAAACATTTTCATTACTTATGATAACAGAGTTATCTTTAATCGGCAACGAATTGAAATTTTTTTCAAATTCCGTTTGCATATCAAAACTATATTCATGATTTTAAATTAAATACGATACTGTTTCTGCGAAGACGGCTAATATCACTCTAAATAATCAATTAATAATAAATTTGTAAATAAAATTAATTTGACAATATAATTGACGTAGTAATGTACATCGAACATAAACAATCAATATCATTTAAAGTAACTTTCTGTTGGTATCGAAGGCCCTGTACGAAAAGCATTGTACCGAGCTAGCTCAGTATAGAAAATTCTGTACAAATCCCGGAAATTTCAGCTCTGTACAAATTGGCTTGTACACTCCGCGCTTTGTACTTTTTTGATTCGCATTTGAAAAAAACTAAGCTAAAGATTCATATAAAAATTTATAATTATCTCTTATTAATACTACAACAAAAAACAACTTTGATTTTTTTATTTTGAAAATTTTTCTTAAAAATAGGAGAATGTTTCTATTTAGCCCTTATAAAACTGGAAAGCTGGGGTAAATTGGAACAGAAATTTCAACAGTATTTTTTATAATAGAAAGAGAGAAAATTAACCTCAACACTATTGTCAGCATTATAAAAATGCATTGAAAATAGTATTCATGTATAATCGCATCGGTACATAGTATTTAACAAGTATAGAATTGTTATATAGCTACTTTATTTATATCTCTTAACATTTCCAGACTTGAAATTGATTTTTTCTCAAATTTCGTAAGAAAGAATGAACTGTTCCTATTTACCCCTAAATTTTAGCAAAGTTGAAAAATTTAGGGGTAAATAGAAAGTATTCCGATTTAAAAGAAAAAACTTATGTTTTTGGTGAAACATAGCAAATTTGTTCCTATTTACCCCAACTGACCCTAAATCAGTTAAAAATTACTTTTATTCATTTTTTATAGTGTAATATGATTTCAGGTACTGAAAAAATGTAAAATAATTTGATAACCCAAAAATTGGTTATATTTTTATTTTTTTTTTTTTTGTTATTTTTTTTTAATTTTTTCAAAAAATTAAATTTCGAAAATTGTCAAAATTTTTTTTTCAATTTTATTAATATATGTGACCTGGTAAGTTAAAAGAGACCTTTAGGTCAAAAAAATCATTATTTCTTTTTCGGTGATTCTTATATAAAAAGACGTGCTTTTTTCATCACAATAAAACCTGCACTTCTAGCTTCATTAGTTTTTTACAAATTTAATGTGCAGAAGCATAAATATCGACTTGTTAACTATTTACGAACGTCTTTCTTGAAGACTTGATTATGTGCGTGAGTTTGACAAAATTCACGTCCATTTCAAGGTTTTCAAAGTCTAGTAGCCACCCTGAAAATATAAGAACAAGATTATCCAAAAGTTTACTGAAAAAAATATTTAAAAATTCCAGAGATATTTTTCATTTAATTTTTTGAATATTCAATTCATCAATTATTTTCTATAGATTAAAATTAAAATATTTTAAATTTATACATTCAACGATTATCTTTATTAAAAAAAACTTACTTAATTAAAAAAAACAGAAGTAAGAAACTAAATATTTCTAATAAAATTAAAAAGCAATAACAAAAACGGGATTTAAAAATAAAAAAAGACTCAATAGGTTGTTTTCTTCGTTTATTAATGAAAAATCAAATCGAGTGCCAATTATTTATAGGTACAATATCAAATACTAGAACAATTGTTATGTACTTTAATAATTTTTTTGTTCTTTTTCTTTATTATTTGACATTATAAAACATGTTTCCTAATTTAACAATCAGTAATAATTTTTAATATTTACTTCACTTCCGAGTAAACGAAAAATGTTTTTTTTTGCAATAAAAGAAACGAAAAACAAATTTGCTATTTATAGAATATGAAAAATTGTTTAACTAACTCGCTTTGTTTTCCTTTTAATTATTTTTTCATTTTAGAATTATGATGTACGACTTTGAAAAATTCAATCCGTTACATTATATATATATATATATATATATATATATATATATATATATATATATATTCGTTAGTAGCATTTTTTTATATTAATTATTTAACTCTGCGCTAACATTTATCTCTGTTAAAAATTTCTTTATTCGTGTGATATGCAAATTCATTTGTTTCACTAAGTGAAAAATTCTTCAATGCCTTTATATTGGTTTTCTTTTTTGTAATATTAAAAAATATTTCTATTGCAATATATATAAATTGATATAATATAATCTCAATATATATTTTTTATATTTCGTGGTTTGAATACAGAAATTTGTAACTGAAATAAAGATTTATCTTTATGAAGATCTTTTTTCTGATATTCAGTTTTTTTCAGTTTACAATTATTAATACTTGAGATTCATAAGGGAACGTTCATAAACTACGTAGCACGTCTAGGGGGAGGAGGGGGGGTCAAGCAATTATCTACCATAAGAGGAAAAAATGGCGCTAATACATGTAATTGCGTCCAAGTGGGGGGAGGGGGGGTTAAAATTTCCAAAAAATTGGTCTACGAAGTTTATGGACGTTCCCTAAGAGGACGTCCATTAATTACGGGAGGTGTTTTTTTTGTAAAATTGTACCCCCCCCCCCCTCCCCCTTTGGTGAGATTTTGTGGAATGCCCCAACCCTAACGTGAGATTTTTATTTTTTCTTCGAAATAATTATAAGATACATAATAAAGTTCCGTGATTTGAAAATTTATTTTATCGTAATAAAATGCGGCGTTATTAATTTCAATTGTATATTTCTTTTAAAGAAATATTTTTTATTTTTTTCCGTGTAATACACGGAAAAAAAGTACGTGAAATTTTCATTGACTCGGTACTTGACTTTTGGATGCGCACAAAATACTAGAAACAGTCTAGTAGTCCACTTCTCACTTTTGAATAGCTGTAAATCCGTATTACAAAAAAACTTACTTGTTATTTGCAAATTTTTTTAACGAATAAGAAAGTTTTTTGTGAATATAATTGGTACAATAGTTTTGCAAGACCATAAGGAAAAATTACAAATGAAATAAATTTTATTTACAATTTTTAAACAGTATCACTAAACAGATTTTTTAAATGGCAAATATATACACGGAAAAAAGTACGTTTATCATTCCTTGAAAGTGCTTGACTTTTGGATAGGACACAAAATACAAGGTAAATGACAGCTGATTATCTGTTTCCATTTGTGGTTATTTCAGATGTGAATATACTATTATTTTATGAAAAACAAATAGTGTTAATATATATTTGTCTTCATGAATTGACTTTCGAAAAAATATTTTTTATGTTGTGTTTCTCACAAAACAGAATGTTATGTAATTCTCAGTTTTCAGTGAAATAGCATGTCTCTCAAGTCGTGAAAAATTCCACCATGTGGTATATAAGAACAATTCGACACGTACTTTTAAGTGTTAAATGTATGTTTATATTTAAGTTATACGCGAATATATGTGTGTGTTATAGGTTAGTTCATAAGTGTTGATAAACGTCGAAAATAATTGTTCTTTGTTTGTGTGATTAATTATCAAAATATGTGAATGAATGAGTGAATTTCAGAAAAACTGTGAGCAAGTGGAAATTATTTTTATTATTTTACAGAAATATACAATTTTTTTGAAAGTCTATGAAATTCTCAAGCAAGGTACTAGAAATGTTCATTGACTGCTTTTGAAACTCTCATGCAAAAGTACTAGCTAGACTGTTTCTAGTATTTTGTGTCGCATCCAAAAGTCAAGTACCGAGTCAATGAAAATTTCACGTACTTTTTTTCCGTGTATTTAATATGCATATTTAGGAAATTGCTCAACAATTTAAATGTATTTTTACGCATTGTAAAAATAATACAAAATTAAAAACTAAATGCAACAATGAGATTTATTTATTTTTTCCCCCTTGGTGTGATTTTGCTAGACCCCCCGTGTAGAAATTTTGCTGGGGCCCTGATGAGGGCCTGATAGGCCGACCTATTAGGGAATTAAACGCCGCGCCCGATATGGCCCTGATCAGGAAATCCACACTTTCTTGTCGCCCCGATCTGGCCCTTATCAGGCGCGGTGTTTCATACCATACTATGGCCCTAGTAGGGTAAATTCTACACGGGCCCCTCCCTATTTTGACCTTACGTTATTAATGGACGTCCCTTAATACAATATAAATGTAAATATATGCGAATAAAATTATGTATTAGTAAATATAAAATTGCATTTAGATATGATATTTAAAATAATTAGGACTCCTTTTTTCATTCTCGTTTAAATATATTTAAAGAATGAAATACTTAAGCAATTTACTACTTCTTTCCAGGGATATTTAAGAAATACAAAATTGTAAAAAAATTTGTTTTTTAATTTTTAAAAATTAATATAAAAAAATATCCCAGGAATCGTGAGACATTTTCTTGACGAATTCCATTTTTTTCTTTTTTTTATAATTCCCAGACAATATAATGTATATATCGTTTGAGTAAAATTTATGAAATTTAAAAATCGAAATTCATTATCAAGCAATAGTTAAACTCGGCCTATTAAAAAGACAAATATATTTTATATGTCATAATAAACGTATAATCACGCAACGGTTTTTTTGTGCATACGATTATTGTGCTCACAGTAATAATTAGTTGGCTTGTTAAGAAACTTACAAACTTATTTATAAATCTAAATTTAAAACAATTATGTCCGTTTTTCTTGAACTTTTCATTTTTTAATTAACAATTTTTTAAAAGCTCCTCCCGCCAGGAATTTTCATCAATTTGTCGGCAGAAAAAATGTAAATTTTTTTTATGACACAAATTCGTTATCGACAACGATTCCAATGGGAATCGATTATGAGACGAATTTTGACTGATTTCATTTTTTCTTTTTTTGTTAATTTCCTTATCATCGATTGGCCCCAAAAATCGAAAGATTACCTTTCCTTTCATTCTTTCAACTGTACAACTTTCTCACTTTTTTTCTCGTCGATCCTATAATTTTTATTATTTTTCTTTTATTTTACGATTTGGCTCGTTCGATGCAATGAAGATATGTATTACTCGATTGAAATTCAATTGTTTTTGTTGTCCCTCAGTAAACATTTTTGTTAACTATTACAATATATTAAAAATTTATTTTTGATAATTATAATAATTATTATATTAAAAACTATCATTTCTGATAATATTAATATTGTAAAATTCGGAAAGAATTCTATTGAGACAATTTTCTTTTAATCCGAACTCGTGAGTTGCAGTAACAAAACTTAGAATTTCTATTATATATAACAAATTCCTTTATGTCCTTCGAGTGTTTGATTTTTGTTTCTTTTTCATCAAGCTAAAAATGTCGGATACAATTTTTTTTCCAAGGAACAGTTAAATATTACAAGTATCGTTACTAATTTCACTATAGGCAAAGTTTTAATGATAATAATTTGGAGCTGTGTTTTCTTTTCGAAAATTTTAATTTTAAACTCCATTTTTGTAAAGTGTAAAACATAAAAAAAATATGAAAGAAAAACAAATCATTCCAAAATCTGCATTTTTTAACATTTTGAATATTTGTTTTTAAAAATATCTTTATTTGCAATATTAAAAAAGCAGTGTTTTTAATTTTATTATCTATTAATAAATAATTGTAATAAATTTTGTCTGAAGTAAAATGGTTAATATTTAATAAAACTAGTAGAACTAAATATAAGGAAAAAGTAAATAAGATGAATTTAGTCTTCGATGGAAAAAAATGAAAATAATTTCACTCAATTGAATTCCGATTGAAGGAGAGAGAAAAAACATAGCTCCAAGACATTTATCGACCCAGTTATAGTGTGCAGTTTTATCTCTTTGGTAGTGTCTCTCGGGAAGACACGTTCCAGTTTCAGGTAACCCTCTAGAATCCCATGGGAAACGCTCGCACTTAGACTATAAAGTTAAAAGTACAAACTATAAGAATTCTCAATACATGTATAATGTATAATATTGTTGTATACTATATAATCAAAAAACAGGTACTTAAGTTAAGAGGAACGAGTGCTCCGATTTTTTTCGTCCACATAAAAGTCTTAGATCACTGCGTCTTCATTTTTCTTTGATAAATTATTTTCATATTGCAATAATATTTGTACAATGTAAAAGTAACTTTTCTTTCTCTAGATATTTTTTTGTGTCTTTGAAAATAAATATTCAAACTTATAATTCGCATACCATTTTTTTTGCTTAAACTTAGAAATATTCATGAGAATCCATGTGGGTACCTTTCCATTAATTTCATTTTCTTCAGACTTTCGTTTGTTGGAAATGAAACTATTTTAAAAAAATAATTCACGGTAGAATAAATGATTAACATTAAAATGAAAAATTGACGCCTCGTAGTATAATAAGGAAATATTCAGTAATTTTTAGAAATGAGCTTTCGACTTTTCTTTTTTCAATTTCTTCTCAATATGCTTTTTATAATTTATATATAATTTATTATATAATATTTAATATATTATAATTTATTATATACATAATTTATATATAATAATTATATGGGTAGTTATACAAAAGAGGGAATATATATGACGTTTAAGGTTGTTTTTTACATTAATTTTGAAAAAAATATAATTATTTTTAATGGGAACTATAGTGCTTAATGGTTTCTATTATACCATAAAACGTTAACCGGTTTCAAAAAATATTTTTTGCAAAAAATAAGCATTTAAGACCTAAATTCTCAGTTTTCTGCGGCATGTTTCATTGTGAAAATATGAAAGTTAATAAATTATATTAAATATTATTTTTAAGCATTTAAATACAAATTTACACTTGGATAATAATTTGAAATACTTATATACTTTACAAAGATTTAAATAATTGTTACATTACTTTATATTTTATTAAAAAATTTTATGTTTTTATACTTTTGATGCTCGAGGTGTTGTAGAACCTTATTCCCTGTTGACCAGTATGTTAAATTTTGTTATTAAGCGTTGTTTTTTTGACTGGCCACTTTTAGGTAACTTTGATAATACTTTTAAGTTGAACTTAAGCTACTTTTTAAAACCTGAACGTAAAAAAATGTTGTGCCAAAATTTTCTTCATTTTCTTCCTTCGTTTGTAGAACTACCCATATGTATAATTCAGAAAAAAAAATTTCTTTGAAATTCGAAAAAAAGTGTTGATTTCAAATGATACCTATTTTTCCAAATGTGTGGTATTTTTTAAATTACATATTTTTTTCACTAAATAATCGTTCGATTCATCTTTGGCCTCATCACAAATATTTCTATTACCATTTAGAAACGGAATACAAAAATTTCAATTTTTCGTCAATATAAATAATTTAATAATTTTAATTTAAATATTATTCTTCAATTTATTAGGTAACATTTTTTACTGCATTCAATTCTGTATTATATTACAAAATTACATCAATAAAAATTCCTCTGATTAAAAAAACTTTAATTCATTTAATTATTGCTTCCTCATAGAGGATGTATTGTAATACATCGAAAAAGTTTTTCGAGTTCGATTGTTTGACATATATTAACGTTATTTGACCTCAGGAGTTAAAAAATTATATTTTTAAAAACTATCATTCCGTGTGCGTGCGTGTGAACATTACAATTCCATAAATATCTTGAGATCATCAAGAACTTAAGGAATGGATTTTTTTTAAATAGTATAGGTTTCACGTGTTGTCATAAAATGAGAGTATTTTGAGATAGATTATAAAAGTTTAACAAAAAATCGTTTTTTATCCATAAAATAAAAAAATGTTAGGACACATTAATGTTTTTTCTAATTTTGTAGAATTTTTTTAGACGCATCATTTGACCCCTTATTGAACATATTTTGTGTTCAAATTAACAGGAGATATTAAACTTTTAAAACTCTAAAATTTTGGAAAATAGGACTTTTTTTGAAAATTTGGTTGAAAAATGTAGAAATCACTTTAAAAACATCGTTACCAACTTATAGGGCATTAAAAAACTCTTCGACTAACCTATTTTTGAACCTAATTCGATCATAAATATAGAAATCATTGGTATTTTAAAAACCGAAAATTGTGGAAAATGGAATTTTCTCAACTTTTTTTTTATTTAAAAACTTTACTTTACTAATAAACTAAAAGTATCTTGTAAGGTATACTTAAAAATACATTAATTTATCCATAATTTAGTTACTTTTATCGTATGTATAAAAAGTTATTCATATATTTATATTATTATGTAGCTTTTTTGCCTTTATCACTCGGTCGAATTAATAATATGTAAGATGTTGCAAACTATTGATCAATCCAAGTCAAATTATAATAATTTGACTCGGAGTGATCGTTAGTTTGCAACATCTTACATATTATTTATATTATTATTATCTTTATGAGGAAGCAAAGTGTTCATAAAATGAGCACCAAAATTGTAACAAAATAGCACAACTTGGCAGCGGTTTTTAAAAATTTATTTTAAAATTATTCCGCGCAGTAAAGAGTAAATCTTATTTTAAATACTATCTGAAATTAAACAAGTCCTGAAAGTAATGCCAGTTTTAATTTAAACTCGGCTTGCGTGAAAATAAGGATACACGGAAAAAAAGAAATTAGCTGCAGCAGTAAACAGATGTTTGCTGTGAAATCTCTGAAAATTAGCTACCACAACTAAAAAGTTTTGCTGTCATAGCGAACTTGTTTGATCTCACAGCGAACTTTTTCGCTGTCTCTATTTCAACGATTTTCAACAGGATTGCCTTAAATTCAGGACATCTTTTCTGATATTAAGCAAGCTTATGCTCTTTAAATTCAGCAAAAAAAGTTTTGAAATTAAACAAAAGCTGTCTTAAAAATGTTGCATCTTAAATTAAGGTTCCTTTTATGGCTGAAAATAAGACTTTCTTTTTACTTTGCGAATTTAAATGATTTTGAAATTAATTTTTCACAACACCCCTAACGAAAACTACACTTTCTGCATATCTACGGATGGCAGACGGGACACTCTTTTGTCCACTTTCCTCCCGCTATGTTGAGAAGATGAGTATGAGATAGAAAATGACACAAATATATCTCTATTCTTTTCTAACTCATGCTTTGCGTTCGTGATTGGTTTTGATTGGATAATATATTGTATTCCCACCTGTGTGCCCTCTGTAGCGGATAGATTTTACTCCACATGATTTTTTACAAGTTAAGTTAAGTTAAGTTTGATTGGCACTACATATACTGGGTACAACACTGCGGTACAATTTTGGGCGCTTGACAGTCCCAAAGGTCTCTCAGTGTGTAAAAAACTAACTTCTGTTTTCACCAGTTGGCATTTTTTTATTACAAATATAGAACTTGTTTATTCTATTGACTTAGTAATGTTTGAGTGTTGATTTAGTGAATATTTTCATTTTACGAAGTACGCAATGTCACAGTATAATTAATTCCTTGTTGAAAAAAGGAAATTTTATTACTCTCGTCATATAGAAGACTTGATATTATCCTGAATTATCCGAAGCAGCAAAAATTATTTACAATAATATGTACGTGTTTTTTTTATCGGGGTTGTAAAAAGGATAGTGTGTGCATCGGAGCCATCTCCTGGGTACGCAATATACTATTTAAATAAAAATTTATTATACATAAAAATTATGTCACTAAAAATTTTTTTATTAATTTTTAAAGATTTGTTTAATTTGTCTTTAAAGTATTTTAATAGAAGATGATTTTTATTTAAAAAGTTGTTTAAAATTAATTTAATGCAAAACAAATTTATATTTTCAATTATAAATTTTTTATCCATATCTTTAATTGAAACTCAATTAAAGGACAATGGTCGTAATTAAAATTTTTGATTAGACAATATGCATTTCACGTCAGAAATATCACAATTTGCAAAGGATACGCCGATTTTTGAGAAACTTCATGGAATTATAGTTCTATATAAGAGACTTCTTTTCCCCAATTTATTTTTAAATTCATAATTATTGAAGATACGCTATTTTTAATTTTAATATTAATTTTATAAAATTTTGAATATCTCGGAATATTGTTTATCGATTTTAATGAAATTTACACATTTTTTAGATAAAAGTATACACTAAAAAAAACTATATTAGTATATTATATACTACGCGACCTGTGCGGTATGGTGCTATGACGCGGCGACGTTTTTTTTTAATAAAAACTTCAATACTCCGGAACCAGTTGAGTCTCCATCAATTTTTTTAAATTAAATTAAAGGTGAATTCATAAGGAATCAAAATATGTTACTAACATTTTTCTTAGAGAGGAGCAAATAAACAAAAAAATTGTTTGCAAACATTGTTTTTTATTTTTTTATTCAAAAATTAGATTTTTTTATTAACTTTTTTTTCTTTTTAAAGTGTATACTTTTATCTAAAAAATGTGTAAATTTCATTATAATCAATAAACAATATTCCGAGATATTCAAAATTTTACAAAATTAATATTAAAAATAAAAATAGCGAATCTTCAACAATTTTGAATTAAAAAAAAATTGGGGGAAGAAGTCTCTTATATAGAACTATAATCCCATGAAGTTTCGCAAAAATCGGAGTACTCTTTGCAAATCGTGATATTTCTGACGTGAAATGCATCACAATTATTTTCGATGTCGCACATCGTAATTAATTCGTTGTTCATGTAGCGTTCGGTGAAAGACAATAATTCGTGCATTACTTAATTTTCATTTCCTCCCCATGATTAGAATTCTTAATTATCTAATCATTTTTTTCATTAATTTTTAAAATACAGTCTTTTTTTATTTTAGGCCAAAAAACCAAAAATTAATTTTATTAAATTATTTCGGTGCTTTGTTCTAAAAAAAGCAAAGAAAGATTGTGAGAGGTCAAAGAGATCGGTTTTATTTATTTTTTTTGACAAATGCCACAATTTTACAACTACGGCTACTTAAGAATGAGATTAAAAATTTATTTTTTTGGACGTTAACGCTATAAAATTGATCGCACATTACTTCTAAAAACGTCCACTACTGTTTTTCATATTTTTTTGCTTCTCTTTTAAATACACTTTTCTTGCGAATTTTGTGAGACTCGTTATACATTTACGTACAGTTTTGCAAAATTTTAATAATGATTTCTTTTGCCCCTCGTGTACGTTTTGGACTACAACACATTTATTCTGATCGCAACAATATTTATTTTAAAACTTCTAATAGCATCGTTTACAAAAATCTTAAAACTATTCAACAAAAACCAATCTCATAACAGTTCATACATTTTTTTCTCTCATTATTTTCTTCCTCTACTCGCAATATTTCACATAATATTTTCCATGCTCTTTTGCACTGATTCGTCGTTCGCTCCATCGCATTTTTCACTTTTCTTTTCGGATAAAAAAAATTACTACGACCTTCAGGTTTTTCAATGTGTATAAGAGAAGAAAGGGTTCTTCTACCTACTGACCTAAACATGAACTAACAATGAATTAATTACCCACTGTTCTCAAGAGGGTAAAGATTTATTTTAAAATTATAAAGGTCACATACATGAGAATTAAAAGAAATTTGTTTTATTTTCACTTTAAAATTGCTTTCAATCAAGAAATTTGTAAAAAGAAGAATTTTTATTTTCTTTAACATAAAATTTCATTGAGAAAATTAGAGGAAATCTAAATTATTTCTTTTTAATGAAATAATGTAATTTCTCCCTCTATTCTTTTTATTTAGGGATAATAAAAATGTACTAGATTAGATGATAGAAATTTGTTCGTTTAGAGAATGTTTGCTCGTTTAGATAATAAAATGATATAATATTTGTATATTAATTTACAACATACCAGACTTTACATTTGAAAAGATATCCAAAAGTTTAAAAAACTTTTGGAACTTGTTCCCTAGTTAGTGAAAATATTTTGAGTTCAGTCTTATTAAAATATTTTTTAAACAATATAATCGACAAGAAAGGAAAGAAATTATTCTCGATTACTTCGTAAGTTTTGTTCACGACGATACAATTAAAAATACTGAATTAAAATTCAGCGTATCATTAATTTTTCAATCTGAGAAGTATTTCCTTCTACAAGTTGAAAATTTTCTTCAAACAGTCTTTAACTCAATAAGTACGTTTATCGTATTTGAAATTAAATTGATTTTAATTACAAAAATTTAATTTTTTTGTAATTTGTTTTTTTTTATTACAAAAAATATAATAAAAATATTAATTAATTAGTACTTAAACTACTTTCTTCTGTAATTTTTTTTCTACACAATCTAAAAATAATCTACCGCTGTTCAATTCTCCAAGTAATTTCACAACCTTCAATTTTTATCATTAATAAAGTTAATTACTATATTGAATTCTATAAATCCCTTTAGAATTTTAATAAACATTGTAGTCTATTAAATACAATTGCCTAGAATTTTAAAATTTTATTCTTAATCAATATATTCTTGATTTATTGTAATTGATAATTTAAGAATACATTATTTTGCTCTAAAATTCTTGATTCAATACAATTTTTTCAAGTGTAAATATTATAAGCGATTATAAAATTTTTTAATAATAATAATAATAATAATAACAAAAATGAGAAGAGAAATATTTTTCGTTTCGTTGTTATTATTAGCTAAATAACAATAATAATTCCTATCTTATAGTCTACATTAAAAATTGTATTTTCATTTAACAATATTATATTATATTATATTTAATGTCAGAGAGAGAGAGAGAGACAGAGAGAAAGAGAAGTTAATAAATATTATATGTTTGTGTATAAACAATATATTCGTCTTGTTTTTTCATATTTAAAATACACATGCAAATATCGAACTTTGGTTGATCTTTGAAAATCGGAAATTTGACTTTATTTATTTTTTTTATGTAAATAGACTTCTTTAGATGCAAATTGAAAATCTTGAAAAAAAATAATTTCAAATATTCTATGTACTTTAATATATTATCTATTTAAGCTAAAATTGTTTTGGCATACAATTTTTAGTCAAAATTTTATTTAAAAAAGTCGAAAAATTCAGTTTTTAAATCGTTGCAAAAATGATCTATTTAAGATATTAAATACAAATGAAAAATAATTAAATAATAACAATAATAATTTTAACAATAATTCGAATAAAATAGTTAATTAGTTTATCATTATAATTATTTTTATTAATAATAATAATAATAATAATAATAATAACGATCACTCTGAAATAAGTTTATTATTAACGCTCAGTGATAAATTCGAAATTTTATTAATTTTATCATTATTATTATCGTTATTATTATAATTTAAGCATTTTCTTTAGAATTTATTAATAGTACAAAAGTGATTAAAATAAAAATTACAAAAAACTTCTCTCGAAAAATTTGCTAAAAGCGGAATTTAAGATTTGTATTCTATTTTTGTTATTAAAATATTGTTTTTTTTGTGTTAAGTGAGCGAACGACGAAATTTTTAGCTATTCTGTGCATTTTTATAGGTAGATTGCCTGATCACGTCGATACTCCTTTAGGTTTTAACTGAATTTCTTTTAAACACCCACAGGAGTAAAAATTACGACGTATTTGAATATTATAATAAAGCGATAATAATTAATAACAAGAACAAGATTATTGGCCAATTACAAATAACATTTTGTTTTCATCTTCCCTGTTTTATTTTTCTTTCTCGTAATCGAGCAACTATCTCTTTCGTGTCAACTATTCTCTTATAATTCTAAATTGGGAAAATTTTTCTGGTCTATTTAAGATTTTACGAATAGGAAAGAGTCTTCTTGATTCTCTTCTTTCTTTTTTGAAATTTAGGTCGTCAGTTTTTAAATAATTCTTCCTCTTGCTTCACAATTAAACATTGTACATGATAAATTTATAATTTATAAAAACTACCCCTGTTTATTTTATAATTTACCAGAATTATTTGTCGTCGTCGAATCGATCGACAAGTTTCATTTCAATCGAATACTACAAAAATTTTACTACTTACGAATAAAAATTAGAAAATGAAATAATTATATGTTTTAATTTTATAAGTTTTTTTTTTAAATTATTTTTTTCTGTATTTTTCGAATTTAGATATAAATTTCCCAATCGTTTTCTCGGTTTTTCAAAACTTTTTTCTCTTATTTTTTGTTTTATGGATAATTTGTTGAATAAATTTTGATAAAAATGGAGAATTTCTTTTTTTCGAATAATTTTCTTTTAAATTACATGACGATACACTTTTCCTTAAAACTTATTGCATTACTGCTTTGTACCGGTTGCAACGAAACTGATCGATTCTTTTCAAGTGTCAATAAATCTCGGAAAAGTGTATTTACGTTATGATTCGTTTTCGCAGATGTCTCCAAAAAACCACAACCCCAATTTGCTGCCTCCGCTGCTCCTTCGCTCATTGAAACCTCCCTCACGGAAGGACTCTCGTCACACTTGTTTCCCACCTGGATTAAAAGGCAAAAAAATTAATTACATAATAATTTTTAATCTAATTATATTTTTTAATTGCATTTTAAAAATTAAATTACATTTTTAAAAATTAAATTACTTTCTTTAATTTCAATTTTCTTGATATTTTTCTAACACTTTCCTAAAAAATTGAATTCTTTCTGTTTTCTTTTCAGTTCTTACCAACATTATTGGAATTTGTGAAATATCTTGTCCTTTGAGCTCACGAATAACGGCCCATATTGGTCGTAGTTCCTCGAGGCTTTGCCGGGAGCAAACGGAATAGACCAGGATGAAGGCATGTCCTTTGCTTATGGAAAGTCTCTGCATTGCAGGAAACTGATGAGACCCCGTTGTGTCCGTAATTTGAAGCGTGCAAATATTTTTGTTGCAGCTAATCACCTAGAAATCATGCCGCATTTTCAATCTTTTTTTTTCTTTTTTAAATGGCACACTTCGCATCACGAACACAGCAGAGAATCCCACAAGTTCCCTTATTATTTTTTTCTCTTTTTCTTTCTTCTCTTTTTCTCTCAACCCCCTTTTTCTCTGCAATAGATGCTAGACATGTGACATTCTGCCACTTTAAGCTCTCTTTAACTCTAAGGAGGTTTATCGTCCAATGAATTATTCAAGACGAAAAACCTCATATTGCACTTAGAGAAAGATTTACTTGGGTCAACTATATTTTATACCGTCTTTCGAATATAAATAAACTCTTATTGCATAATCATGAAGAAAGTCTTTTCTTCTCTCTGAAAATTTCTCATCAATCGAACAAATTTTAGACAATTTTAAAGAATTTCTATTCTATTTCTATAAATAAGTATATAAAAAATAAGTAAATAAATAAATAAAATAAACATGAAGAAACAGAATCGAAACCGTGTATTAAATAAATAGAATAAAAATAAATTCCTATTGCAAAATACAATATTTGGAAATTGAGATTAAGAACAACATTATATTGGGAAGGAAAAAAAACAGTGAAATTCAGACAATATTTATTTTTAATTACAACTCGAAAGGATTCTCACGGTCTATAAATAATTTCAACGATTTGATTATTTCAAGTTTATATTATTAGCTTTTAATAAAAAATCTTCAGCTTCTTTTAGAAGTTCAAGTTTTCCTAATTTAACTAATCTGCAAGGTGAACTTTCTTCTATCTTTAAATAGGATTTCTTAATTTAAATTCACTTCAATTGATGATAAATATTTTCTCAGTAATTATATTATTGTGGATAAACTTCAAAAAATAATTATCCTAATAATAACTCTCCAAAAATTATAATATAATTTAATTACAATGAGAAGAAATTAATTTTAATTTGTTACAATTATTATTTTTCTTTGCTTAATTTTAATTTAATTAATTAATTAAGTGAATTTAGTTTTCGTTTAATTATTAATTTAATTTAATTGTCTTTTAATTTGATTTAACTTTTGTTAAATTCAATTTAAATTTTTACTCCATAATTCTAATTATAGCATTAGTACAGTTTACTCTACTTTTAAAAAGAAATTAATGCTCCTTCATTCTTATTAAAAAAAATCGAATAAAAAATCAGATATTCTGTCGACAATAAAGCACTTCACTGAGGATAAAAGTGGAAGACTGGATTTTAACGATATCCATCTTTATTAGAAGCTCTCTGGCGATCAATCCCTCGGCAATCTCACTTCCTGAATTCTAAACCACCGCAAGAATCTTTTATAAACAGGGTGAATCTATTTTACCAAATTACAGATGAAAATGTTTTTCTACTTTATATTTAATCTTTATGTAGAAATAATGTCTTTTTGTGTGTGTGAAAAAGAAATCTTTTTTGGTGGGAAAATAAACATCTTCTTTTCGAAAAAAAACATCTATATTTTATGGTGAAAAAAAAATTTCGATTCAATAAATGAAAGAAAAATGAGAGAAAATGTATTTATTTGGAGATTTTTTCTCTCTTGCCTCTCAAGAAGTTGAAAAAAGAGAAGAAATTGTTTGGAAATTTAATTACATTAAAAACTATTTCATTGAAAATTTTCTCTCTTCTAAGGAGAAGAGAAATCTTTCGTGAAAATTGAAATTACGGAAGGGGATTGCATACTAACTCTTGAACTTCATTCCACAATTACACTAATGAATAAAGGAAACCAAGAGAGTGTTCTCCGACTTGTTTGCATGTTTCCTGATGTGAGCAAACAAAGAGAAGTAAGATGAAAAAAGAAGGAAATAAAAAAATTTATATTACGCTGTATTGTTTTTCAAAATCTTAAAAATAATAATAATAATAGGAATAAAAAATACTACTATTATTCTGATTACTTTTTTTATTATTATTATTTTTATTATTCTATTGTGTAATTATGTTATCTAAAAATTATTAATAATTACGGAAATTATAATTATGCTGGATAGTGTAAACAAATTGAAATAAGAAATAATTGTTGTGGAAAATTTTTTTTACTAATTGCTTTATAATTTCGTTAAAGTCAATTAATTTAAGACGAAGACAAAATTGCATTTCAGTGTGAGTTATGAAATTAACACGCCAAGTTCAATCACAGTATTTTCCATGGAAACTCGAATATGATCTTCGTATATCCATACATAATTTTGCTTTTGACGACAAACTTAATATTACAACCTTTGCAACATTAATAATTAACTTAAAGAAGCAAGTGTAAAATGTGTCAATGAGCCAGAAGGATAATTTTATGGATGAGTGAAAAGAGCTTATTGTCGACATAAAATTAATAGCAACATTTAATGCAAAAAATTATTGTTTTTTAAATATTAATCTTGTTTCTTTATTTGTTAATTTTTATTATGATATTTATATCATAATTACTTATGATATGAATTTTGTTCTTTAATAATAGAAAGGTTAGAATTCCTGAAATAAGCCCCTACATTTTTTCATTCCTATATATTTCTATAGCCGAAATTTGAATATTTGCAAAAGTTATTAAAGGTTAAAGTTATTTGTAGCGTTTTAGTAAATAGGCAATCACTCGTGATCGGATGAACCGATTTCAATAAAAATTGGAGGAGAGCTTAATGAGGAAATATATTTTAGATAAATGATCAAAATTTAAATTAAAAAATATAATTTATTTAAATAAATTAATTTTGGAGGTTAAAGAAAATGTGTTGTCTATCTTTTTCAATTTTTTTTAATAATCAAATAGAGAATACTTTTAAGATTTTATTGGAACAATAAAAATGCGATTCTCTATTACTTTAGAAAATATATAATATTTTTAGTTACTCTTACAAAAGTAAGAGATTTAAAACGAAACAAATGAATTCGTGTAGATTTCATGCTTTTACGTGATTGTTAATCTATAATAATTATCATAGGCTATCGAAACATATAAGAATGAGAAAAATTCAACGAACCAAAAAAAGGGAATTCTTACCTAGAAGCGAAAATAAAATTTCTGTTCTTAAATCTTAATTAAAAATCTTGGGACATTAATTTCACCTTTACAACAAAATTTCCCGAAGTATTAAACAACTAAAAAAAAGACATTCAAAAATTAAATATTTTAAGAGATCTTGAAAAAATATTTCTCTAATTGAAAGCGAAATGTAATTATTGAAGTGAAATTATTGAAGTTTCTCTCAGTGACATAAAAGTAAATTAAAAGGAAACTTTTTAACATCTAATTTTTTAAATAAATTTTAGATGAAACTCGAATTAATATGCATTGGAAATTATCTTCGATTTTTTTTCTATTTGCTTTTCTTTAATAAGAAACAAATGAAAAGATAAGATAAAAGTTCCCGTTAATAATTACATTATCAAAAGGAAAATTTTACAAAAATTCATCAAAATTAAAAAATCAGAAAGCAAAATTAGCAGGATTGCAAAAATTAACACAAAAAGGAGTTTGAAAGAAAGAATTTTTCGAAAAAAAAATTTGTTGGATTACAATTATTTCCTCCAGTTATTATAGTGACGAAACAATAGCAATTTTAGTGTTGACAAATGCTTTATACCCGAGAATATAATATGCAAACACGAGACAGATATGTGACACAATGAACCAGATCAACGATTAAATCTTCGTTTATGACTCTCCTGTTGTTTCAAGTTTGGAAATGTCAAAGCTGTTAGAAGATCACAAAATTGAACTCGCAAAACTAACTATAATTACTTACAGCAAATTTGTCAAATATAAATAAATTTCAAATTAATTTCGACTAATTAGTTTGAAATTTGCCATTGCGTCATTATAAACACTAGATATAAAATTAGTTGAGAGTAGAAATAAATTTTAATTAATTGCTAATTTCAGTTTCGTTATTACTTTCAACTGAATTTTCTAACTAATAATCATTTGATTCAACAATTTAACATTCTATTTTTATAATAATAGAATCTTTGACAATAATTTAATAATTAGTTTCAGAAAAATTTCATCAAATAGTTCCAATAAAAAAAAGATCAAGAGTTATATTATTAGTTTCAAAAGGTTAAAAAATAAATTTTAACTAACGACATTAAATATTGAAGGAAAATTATTTAAACATTGAAAGAAACGTTAGTATGTAATAAATTAATACTCTATTTTCAAAGATTCGAATGAAAATAAGAAATAATTTATAAAGGTCAGGAAAAAAGTCCAAGTATAATGAGGCTGTGTGAAAAAAATGCATAACAAAGTAGTTTAACTAGAACGTCTAAATTGAAAACACTGTATTGAGGAATTTAGTCGTTAAATATTTAATCTACATACTTGTCTATAAGTGTCCTCAATTGTTGGTATATAGGATTCCCGAAAAGTGCCTTTCACGAAGCGTAAAACCAAGGAACTCTTCCCAACACCTCCAGCACCAAAGACAACGACCCGGTAGTCGTTACTCTGTTCCGGCATCCTGACATCTGCTGCCGCAATTGTAATAGCTGGCCCGTTGAAAAACGGGCACTTGATTTTCTTTTTAAAACACGAATTCTCTACAATAACCTCCTCTCCAATCGGTCAGTCCTTCCTAGAATTATGCAGTATTCATTATTATTATTATTATTATTATTATTATTATTATTATTATTATTCAATATTTGAAAACATTTTTTCAAAAATTAAAAAGCTGTTTTTCAAAATATTTTATATTTTAGATATTTTATATAGAAAACTTTGATAATTTTGAGAGTAAAAATAAAACCACCTTCATGAACTGACGTCTGCTCGATCAACGAGTGATATGATCCAAAAACAGTGGGCGCGATCCATCTATACGACCTTAGGACATCCGTTGATTTATGATCCAGATGAATCCAGAAGGTATGAAAAAAGGACTCAGACTCTTTTTCTCACAATTTTTCTATTTTTAAATATATACTTTTCCCTTTTTGCCAGGAAGACTATTTTTGTTATTTGTTTCAATTTCTTATTTTTCTCTTTTATTTTTGTTTAAAGAAATTTGAAAATGTTCCCGAAAAAAGTGTTTCCACGCTAGATATTTCACTTCACTCTGCGAATGTTACATAGTTGAAACACTCACACGGGGTAGCTGCAAATTTTGCGGCGTGAACTTTGATTAATTCGGGTGAAAACGAGGCGCGCACACCCACTGCACCGGACGAGATCATTTCACTGTATGAGTGGGTAGGTGCGCACTAAACCAAAAGTACTTTCCATGGCGAAAAATCAATAGAAAAGGGTGGCTGGCACATGTATGCCTCCACCGTCGACGCATTTCTCGTATGATATTAAACACACGTTTTCCCCCAAAAAAAGAGTCCACAATAAATCCCACGCGTCATCGTCATCATCATCATCATCATCATCATCATCGAATCATTTTTATCTACTTAGGAAGTTAATTTGAAAATATCAAACAAATTTTCTTCTTCTACACCATCAGTTCTCCTGCTTTAGCATTAATAATATCTAGACACTAGAAAACTTTAGGTGTTAAAAAATATATGTATTTTAAATCTATTTCGAAAAATAAGGAACAAATTTTTCTCCCTTTTGCAATTCTTTTTAATTACTTTTCAATTTTACATTTTTACTTCATGAGTAGACAAATTCAAGTTATGTTGATTGAGATTGAATTTTAATCACACGAAAAATAAACTCTCGAGAGTAATATATTTTCTCCCCAAGTTTTCATAACATTCATCAATCAAAAGCCATTAACCGTGAAGACAGAATCCATTTCGAATCATTTGATATTATTATTAGATAAAATTGAATTCAATTAAAATTGCTGGTTATATTAAAAAACAAAATTTACGACTGTGCAAACAAAATTAATCATGAATTCGAAATTTAATAAAAAGACATTAATATATAAATTTTGTGATAATAATAATAATAATATAATAAAAAGTTGACAAATTTATTTCATAAATTCGATTTTTCGAAAGTTCTTTTTATATTGTAAACATTGTAAAAGTAAAAGTGAGAAGAAACTTAACATAAATAAATAACGTGAAAAATCAGTTGTTGAGTCCATTTTCTTTATACCAAAAGCAAAATTTTATCACTGAGAACAGTCTCACGAATCCACTTCACAAAAACGACGGATTTACCTTCGGCTTTACTGTTCTCGAACTTGATTTAAGCAAATCTTTAGTTCTCAACTGAATTTCAGCGCTAGGATTCTTTTACGACAGGATTTTTTATGAGGTTATCGCTGCCTTCATTCTCAATCGCATCGTAGGTCCATTTTCTATTATTTCTGTGAAAAAGAAGATACATACAAATGAATTTTAATTTAAGAAATATTTTTATTAATTTACAATTTACAATTCTTGTTTAAATTTAAAATTTAACTAACATTAATTAAACTTTTCTTTCTCTAAACTTCCTTCACTCTAAGTGGTCGCTATATTCACATTTTATTGCTAATTAAGATTATAATTTAATAATGAGACAAATTACTTCTAAAGTTTTATAAAAAATTAAACTATACTATATAGTAATTGTAAAAATATAATAAAAATGCAATTTTTTCGATTTATTTTTAAAAATTTGTAGTTAGTAAACTAGAAACTTAAATTTATTATAAATACATTTTTAGATAGCTTTTGATTATAATAATTTAGAAAATAAATATTTATTTTCCACAGAAAAACTATAGGTAATTAAATTTAAATACAGAATTAAAAAATACCTGCACTCGTGACCGCATTTCATAGAACCACATTTTGGACATTGAAAATGACAACCGGGGCAGCTTTTATTTAAACAATCACAGAGATTATCGCCAGTTGCATTTAAAATTCCCTTTTCATCGTACAAAACGTTCTTCTTCTGTGGTTGAGAGAGACGACGATTTAATTTACGTTTCTCTCTTTCACTAGTCTCAGGGTCAAAATTGCGAAGAAATTTTTTAGTAACACTGTCGACACCTTTTTGTTTTACGCCTCTAGTGCTTTTCTAAAATACAATTTATAAATCGATTTATTATTACGAAAATCGTTTAAGTAGTTACAATACGTACCCTCACAGCTCGTGTGTCAAAAGATTTATCCGATAAGCCATTCATAATTTAATTTTTTTTTTAAATACCAGTTTTCTCAAATCTAAAATAAAATTTTTTTAGTTATATATTATAATACGCAAGAAATAATTTTTTACTGTTTTTCTTAAATGTAATATTTATATTTCATATACACTTGTCTGAAATAAATCAACATGTAATAAACTCATTAATTTATTTATTAAATTACATAAACAATAATTTTTTATAATTTTCGGTTCAATTCAGTTCTCATAAAATTATCTAGATTTGAACTGCCGGATCAAAGAAGGGCCCATAACCAATGTAATTTAAATGAGTTACGTGCCCTTCTTTGATCCGGCAGCTCATTTATATCTATATCTATACAGAAGTAAACAAAATATAACGTTCAATATAAATTTAATTAAATTGTTGTAAATTGTCTGTTGTTAACCATAATAGTGAATATTGTAAAAAAATTATATAAAGCAAGTAACGACAATAACAATATTATTTTTCATAAATTCAACACTTTTTTTTAGAGAAAAAAGTGAAAGTAACAAAAACATAACCTAAAAATTGGTTTTCTTATTTTCGTTGAATGAAATATTATTATTCAATGTGACACAGATTTAATTATATTTCAATGCAATTGTTGATAAAGTTGATTACTCACTCTTAATATTATTGTATCAATTTCCATAATTTTATCTGATAATACGTTATTATTATATAAATTATAAAATACAGTTTCACAGAAAATTGTACACGGAAAAAATTTTGGGACGTCAGCTGTACATGTACATAGTACACATTAAGGTGCGGCTACACCTCTGCAGGCGGTAAGTTGCCAAATGCGCCACCGGTCAAATGCGCGGGTTGCATCCATTTGTATCAGAATGAAAAGAGCATAATGGCTATTATATCGAATTCACAAACGTAGAATCTGTAACTTTACGAAATAATTTGTACCCCAGTAGCACGTAATATTACTAACATTACAACATGATTCTAGAACCATTGGTAATATTAAGGCAATATTGGTAATGTTAGGGAAGTTCTCTCAATATTGCTGTAATATTACGTGCTACTGGGGTATCGAATACAAAATTTAAGAAAATTATTTTCTCGAATTAATATTTGACATAATTTTTATTTTTACTAAACAATAGTTGATAGAATTTTAAAATAGTCGATTTCTTATTTAGTCGAAAGTTTAAAAATCCGAAATTTAATTAAACCTAATTTTATTTTGTCGAATGGTGGTTCAATATAATGTGAATATTAATGAAATATATGATAGCCGAATTTATAACTAACCTAAATGTAACTGAACCGAAAAGTAATATTCCTTATTCTATAGAAATTAAAAGTGTTCGCATTATTATTAAATCGAATATTATTATCTCGAATTAATTTTAACCAATACTTTAAATTATCGAAATGTAATTTAATCTTAACTAATTTTTAAGGAAAATACAGCTAAGCGAATTTCAAATTATCTGAAAGCTAATTTGGTCAAAAATTTGTATAGGTGAATTTAATTTGAGCCAAAAAGCAAGTAGCCGAAACGTTTTTTACGTTACTATGACAACCTGCAGGCAGGCAGGCTGCCTGCAGAGGTGTAACCGCAGCCTAAGAATGGTTAAGGTACCGTCCCATGACGGCGTAAAAGCGTCGGCGTGAGACGCATTATTTTGGCCTAAAATCTAAAAGTTAGAATGTTTATTTGTTAGAATTTTAAAAGTTAGAATGATTATTTGTTAGAATTATAAAAAGTTAGAATGTCTATTTGTTAGAATTTCTAAGTGTTAGAATGTCTATTTGTTAGAATAACTAAAAGTTAGAATGTTTATTTGTTAGAATTTTCAACTGTTAGAATGTCTATTTGTTAGAATTTCTAATTGTTAGAATGGCTACTTGTTAGAATAACTAAAAGTTAGAATGTTTATTTGTTAGAATGTTCAATTGTTAGAATATTTATTTGATAGAATTTTCAAATGTCAGAATGTCTATTTGTTAGAATTTCTAATTGTTAGAATGTATACTTGTTAGAATTTCTAATTGTTAGAATGGCTACTTGTTAGAATAACTAAAAGTTAGAATGTTTATTTGTTAGAATTTTCAACTGTTAGAATGTCTATTTGTTAGAATTTCTAATTGTTAGAATGGCTACTTTTTAGAATAACTAAAAGTTAGAATGTTTATTTGTTAGAATGTTCAATTGTTAGAATATTTATTTGTTAGAATTTTCAATTGTTAGAATGTCTACTTGTTAGAATAACTAAAAGTTAGAATGTTTATTTGTTAGAATTTTCAATTGTTAGAATGATTATTTGTTAGAATTTCTAATTGTTAGAATGGCTACTTGTTAGAATAACTAAAAGTTAGAATGTTTATTTGTTAGAATGTTCAATTGTTAGAATATTTATTTGTTAGAATTTTCAATTGTTAGAATATTTATTTGTTAGAATTTTCAATTGTTAGAATGTCTACTTGTTAGAATAACTAAAAGTTAGAATGTTTATTTGTTAGAATTTTCAATTGTTAGAATGATTATTTGTTAGAATTTCTAAGTGTTAGAATGTCTATTTGTTAGAATTTTCAAGTGTTAGAATGTCTTTTTGTTAGATTCCCCAACTGTTAGAATGTTCATTTGTTAGAATTTTTTTTGAGCACTGAGTTTCCTTTCTATGTTACTGTTATATCTTGAGTTTATTTACCATTTGTTCCAACAGTGGACATGTTTCTGCGTTTATATGTCAGATGGCGGCAGAAGTATTACTATATTTAAAGAATTATATGTTGAAAGCTGTTCCTTTATTTTGACAGCATTTATAATTTACAATTAAATACCCTTTTTTTTTAAATGCTGAGAAATGTTTAATTAAAAAGAATGAGTTTTTTTGTTAGAAATATTTTTGGTCATACTTCCAAGTGGTTTAAAAATGATAAATAAATTCATATGGTTTTGTTTTTTATTTTAAATAAATAGTTTTAATTTTTTTTCTTTACCAAAAGTTAACAATGTTATAGAAAATAGTTTTAATATTTAAATAAATTAGGAACTAGAAGCCTTATATGCTTGTTATCTCGCGGGACTTATTTTGACTTTTTGGATTTTTACAATACTCACTTAATTAAAATGTATCGTAATTGTAAAAAATTAAAAGGAATAATAATAATAATAATAATAATAATAATAGTTTTTAAAAATAAAAATATCGCAATAATTTGAATAAAAATACCTTTTGTATTATAATATACAAACTAATTTAATAGTAAACTAGTATCACAACAATAAAAAATATTTCATTTTATTATAATAATTTGATATGTCTCCGAATATAAAATAATACTCTTTGATGAAGTATTGTAAGGCAATTATTATCAAGCATTTATAAATTACAGTCAATTCTTTTTTGCTACTTTTGCTCTTTTTTTACAATTTTAAAAAATTTGTCTTTAAATGTGTAGATCTAACTTACATTATTTTTAATTTGTTTAACCCTCTCATTACTATTTATTTTGTAGTTTGTATTTTGTCACTATTATAAAAATTACTAAAATTTTGAATATTCAAATAAACGAAATTTTTGTTGTGTCTAAATATTTTTAAGTTATTGTGCAAAATGGAAAAAGAAAATAATTTCAAAATTTATTTAGTTAAAAATTATTTTTTGTAGATATATATATACAAAGTATTTTTTAATAAAATATAAATTAAAACTAGTAATAATAATATCGGCGTAAATTTAAACGTTTTAAAAATTATTGATACGAGCCGCGGAAATACCAACATTATAAGAAATAGATGTTTCTATTATCGTGGCTGTAAATATTTAATAAAAATTAATGTTATTTAACTAAAAAAATTTTTTTATAAGGATTAATAATATATTTACCGAAATATGAATAAAGAATCATTCCCCAGCGAGCACAAAGCCAAAAAACGTTCTTTGAACGTCTGCCAATTTACGTTCTAAGAATGTCCAAACGTTCCGAAACATTTTTAGAACATTCGGACGTTCTTAAAACTTAAATTGGCAGACATTAAACGTTCTACAGACGTTCAAAGAACGTTTTTTGTCTTTGTGCCCGCTGGGTCCTTAGAGCATTATATAAAATATCATTTTTGCCACCACTGCAGAGTTGAATCTTAAACCAAGATGAGCCATTTTGAAACTTTTTAGAAAAGAAATTTTAAAACATTTTTAATAAATTTAATTTATATAAAAACAATATAAATTATGATAAATATTATAATCTCTTAGATGTCAGGTTCAAGGAGGAACTATTTTATAAAAAGTAGACAGAATTTCATTCATATAAATTAATTATTATTAAAATTTTAATAAAAAACTTTTTGTACCACTGTATACGGAGTTTTACACAGTGGACAAAGTTTTGATGGATTTGTTTTATAAATATCCCAGCATTGTTGGCAAATTCGCAAATGTCCGCATGGGATAAATATATAAATTGAAGCGTGCGACCAACAAATGCAGCATTTGGAGACTGATATATCTGAAAAAATATATTATTAAATTTATAAAAATAATTAAAGGTTTGAGTACAATTTTATTGAGATTTATTAAAAATATTTGTATGTATTGTGAAATTTTTTAAAATACGAGATACTTTAAATTATTCAAATGGTGAAAGTTTTTGGAAAATAATTGAATTTTGAAGAAGAATTTTGTAATTTATAAAAATAACTGATTTTCACGAATTTTTTTTTTAATTTTCAGGAAAGTTTTACACTACATTTTTGATTATAAAAAAATATTTTCTAAAAAATATTAGAATATCGTTGAGTACATTGAGAAATTTCTAAAGCGTCTGTCCAAGATACGTAGTTTATGCATGGAATAGAAAGATATGTGATTTCTAAACGACTCTTGGAAGATACGTTACTTCTAAAATGTTCTTTAAACATAAAAACATTCAATTTGGAATGAATGATATACACGAAAATAAAATCTTTGCCTGGAACAACTACAAATTTCACAACATTAGCGAAATTTTTAGTTATTGCAACGAATATTCGTTATATTCTGCTAATCTGTTCGCAGTTTGAAGTTAGTTGTTGATTGCTTTTTTGTTTAAAAAAATTTTAATAACATTTCTTTTAAATATAACTTTTTAATTTTGAAATAAATTTATTGAAAATTATTAAATTTTTGTAATGAATTTATAATTATAATCGTAATAATCATATAGGTATTATGAGAAAGGAGATTTAAGAATATGTCAGAGAAAATACTAGAAAAATTAAAATTTTAGAATACAAAAGAAAATTCTATATTTTGCTGTCTTTTTTCTTTGCCTCGTAAACTATAAAATCATCACGATTAATTATAATTAATAATAGATTTATAGAAAAATTGTAGTTAAAAACATTTAACAAAATAGAATTTTAGAGAAATTACAAATGAATGCAGAAATTCAATTATTTTCAAAAATAATACAATTTTTCTTACTATATTTCAATTTGGTCAAAATAAAAAAAAAATTCGTGAAAATCAGTTATTTTTATAAATTACAAAATTCTTCTTCAAAATTCAATTATTTTCCAAAAACTTTCACCATTTGAATAATTTAAAGTATCTCGTATTTTAAAAAATTTCACAATACATACAAATATTTTTAATAAATCTCAATAAAATTGTACTCAAACCTTTAATTATTTTTATAAATTTAATAATATATTTTTTTCAGATATATCAGTCTCCAAATGCTGCATTTGTTGGTCGCACGCTTCAATTTATATATTTATCCCATGCGGACATTTGCGAATTTGCCAACAATGCTGGGATATTTATAAAACAAATCCATCAAAACTTTGTCCACTGTGTAAAACTCCGTATACAGTGGTACAAAAAGTTTTTTATTAAAATTTTAATAATAATTAATTTATATGAATGAAATTCTGTCTACTTTTTATAAAATAGTTCCTCCTTGAACCTGACATCTAAGAGACTATAATATTTATCATAATTTATATTGTTTTTATATAAATTAAATTTATTAAAAATGTTTTAAAATTTCTTTTCTAAAAAGTTTCAAAATGGCTCATCTTGGTTTAAGATTCAACTCTGCAGTGGTGGCAAAAATGATATTTTATATAATGCTCTAAGGACCCAGCGGGCACAAAGACAAAAAACGTTCTTTGAACGTCTGTAGAACGTTTAATGTCTGCCAATTTAAGTTTTAAGAACGTCCGAATGTTCTAAAAATGTTTCGGAACGTTTGGACATTCTTAGAACGTAAATTGGCAGACGTTCAAAGAACGTTTTTTGGCTTTGTGCTCGCTGGGGAATGATTCTTTATTCATATTTCGGTAAATATATTATTAATCCTTATAAAAAATTTTTTTTAGTTAAATAACATTAATTTTTATTAAATATTTACAGCCACGATAATAGAAACATCTATTTCTTATAATGTTGGTATTTCCGCGGCTCGTATCAATAATTTTTAAAACGTTTAAATTTACGCCGATATTATTATTACTAGTTTTAATTTATATTTTATTAAAAAATACTTTGTATATATATATCTACAAAAAATAATTTTTAACTAAATAAATTTTGAAATTATTTTCTTTTTCCATTTTGCACAATAACTTAAAAATATTTAGACACAACAAAAATTTCGTTTATTTGAATATTCAAAATTTTAGTAATTTTTATAATAGTGACAAAATACAAACTACAAAATAAATAGTAATGAGAGGGTTAAACAAATTAAAAATAATGTAAGTTAGATCTACACATTTAAAGACAAATTTTTTAAAATTGTAAAAAAAGAGCAAAAGTGGCAAAAAAGAATTGACTGTAATTTATAAATGCTTGATAATAATTGCCTTACAATACTTCATCAAAGAGTATTATTTTATATTCGGAGACATATCAAATTATTATAATAAAATGAAATATTTTTTATTGTTGTGATACTAGTTTACTATTAAATTAGTTTGTATATTATAATACAAAAGGTATTTTTATTCAAATTATTGCGATATTTTTATTTTTAAAAACTATTATTATTATTATTATTATTATTATTCCTTTTAATTTTTTACAATTACGATACATTTTAATTAAGTGAGTATTGTAAAAATCCAAAAAGTCAAAATAAGTCCCGCGAGATAACAAGCATATAAGGCTTCTAGTTCCTAATTTATTTAAATATTAAAACTATTTTCTATAACATTGTTAACTTTTGGTAAAGAAAAAAAATTAAAACTATTTATTTAAAATAAAAAACAAAACCATATGAATTTATTTATCATTTTTAAACCACTTGGAAGTATGACCAAAAATATTTCTAACAAAAAAACTCATTCTTTTTAATTAAACATTTCTCAGCATTTAAAAAAAAAGGGTATTTAATTGTAAATTATAAATGCTGTCAAAATAAAGGAACAGCTTTCAACATATAATTCTTTAAATATAGTAATACTTCTGCCGCCATCTGACATATAAACGCAGAAACATGTCCACTGTTGGAACAAATGGTAAATAAACTCAAGATATAACAGTAACATAGAAAGGAAACTCAGTGCTCAAAAAAAATTCTAACAAATGAACATTCTAACAGTTGGGGAATCTAACAAAAAGACATTCTAACACTTGAAAATTCTAACAAATAGACATTCTAACACTTAGAAATTCTAACAAATAATCATTCTAACAATTGAAAATTCTAACAAATAAACATTCTAACTTTTAGTTATTCTAACAAGTAGACATTCTAACAATTGAAAATTCTAACAAATAAATATTCTAACAATTGAAAATTCTAACAAATAAATATTCTAACAATTGAACATTCTAACAAATAAACATTCTAACTTTTAGTTATTCTAACAAGTAGCCATTCTAACAATTAGAAATTCTAACAAATAATCATTCTAACAATTGAAAATTCTAACAAATAAACATTCTAACTTTTAGTTATTCTAACAAGTAGACATTCTAACAATTGAAAATTCTAACAAATAAATATTCTAACAATTGAACATTCTAACAAATAAACATTCTAACTTTTAGTTATTCTAAAAAGTAGCCATTCTAACAATTAGAAATTCTAACAAATAGACATTCTAACAGTTGAAAATTCTAACAAATAAACATTCTAACTTTTAGTTATTCTAACAAGTAGCCATTCTAACAATTAGAAATTCTAACAAGTATACATTCTAACAATTAGAAATTCTAACAAATAGACATTCTGACATTTGAAAATTCTATCAAATAAATATTCTAACAATTGAACATTCTAACAAATAAACATTCTAACTTTTAGTTATTCTAACAAATAGACATTCTAACACTTAGAAATTCTAACAAATAGACATTCTAACTTTTTATAATTCTAACAAATAATCATTCTAACTTTTAAAATTCTAACAAATAAACATTCTAACTTTTAGATTTTAGGCCAAAATAATGCGTCTCGTCGGCGTAAAGCAGAAACCATGCGATAGAAAGAGATGAACAGATATCACGTTCTCACTCACTCACATGGTTTCTGCTTTACGCCGACGCTTTTACGCCGTCATGGGACGGAACCTTTAAATAGTCGAAACGCCATCTGCTCGAATTGTCCAGTAGACGAATAGTTAAGTAGCCGAATGGAAAAAACGTCGAATGGACATATAATCGAATGATAAAAATATCTAATTGTCAATTCATAGAATGTTCAATTTTAAGTTAATATTAACATAAAACAATAAAATTTTTCGAATTAGCCTAGTTACAAAACGCAACGCAAAACGATACCATGGGACTCCAGCCTAACCGTGAGAATGAGTTAAAGAAGGATAGGTATATTGTTTATCCTTCTTTAACTCATTCTTACGGTTACGCTTACGATTGCGGTTCCGGTTAAAGATTCTATTCTGCGTTGGCCTTTCAATACACTGTAAAAAATCCTAAGAATATTACCCACATTAAATGTGGCTATTTTACAGACAAGGGGAAAAGTGCCGCATTCAATGTGGCAACATAACCTTATTTAAAGCGTCACTTTTCCCCTTGTCTGGGTAATATCCTTAAGATTTTTTACAGTGTACTAACTTCTCCTTCGTGAGAAGGGGGAAGCATTTGGAGTTGCTTCTACAATAACTTTTTCCTCATCGACATGAGCGAGAAAAAGTTGTGCGCGCAACTATTTTGCATGGTTTTAACGAGACGCATGATTTTCCCCTAATCGCCAAGTGGTCGAATGTTCAAATGATCGAATGCTAAAAACATCGAATCGTTAAATGGACGAATGCTCAAAACGTCGAATCGTCAAATGGTCGAATTCTCAAATGGTCGAATGCTAAAAACATCGAATCGTCAAATGATCGAATTCTAAAAACATCGAATTGTCAACTGGTCGAATGCTAAAAACATCGAATCGGCAAATGGTCGAATTTTCAAAACGTCGAATTGTCATTTCGTCGAATGCTAAAAACGTCGAATCCTCAAATGGTCGAATCCTCAAATGGTCGAATACTCAAAACGTCGAATCGTCAAATGGTCGAATGCTCAAAACGTCGAATCCGCATATGGTCGAATGCTCAAAACGTCGAATAGTCAAAAAGTCGAAAAATTTGCTTGGTTTAAGTTAATGTTAACTTAAATCAACCAAATTTTTCGACGTTTTGACGATTCGACCATTTGACAATTCGACGTTTTGAGCATTCGATTTGTTGACAATTCGACGTTTTTAGCATTCGATCAATTGACAATTCGACGTTTTGAGCATTCGAACTTTTGAAGATTCGACGATTTTAGCATTCGACGTTTTGACGATTCGACCATTTGACAATTCGACGTTTTGAGCATTCGACCTGTTGACAATTTGACGTTTTAAGCATTCGACCAAATGACGATTCGACGATTTGGTATTCGATCATTTGAACATTCGACCACTTGGCGATTAGGGGAAAATCATGCGTCTCGGTTTTAACAGTGCATTTTGTTCGTGTCAATAAAAAAAAGTTGTTGTAGCAGCAGCTTGGTGGATGGAGCAGAGGGGGCACTTGAATCGTGTCGTGCGTCCGTTTAGCTCACATGTGGAATGGGCTTATGAATTTTACCGTATGAGTCTATGGGTGTTTTCGACGTCGTCGGTCGTACCGGTCAGTTGCCACAAAAAGGTGCTTATTTGAGACTATTTAGGTTGAACTATATAGTCTGAAATAAACAATTTAAGCACCTTAATGTGGCAACTGACCGGTACGACCGACGACGTCGAAAACACCCTATGTAAAGGAGCATTCAGACCTCTGCAGACTGCCTGCCTGTGCAGGCAGAAGATTGTTCACACCTCACTTATCTGGTTGAAAAATGAGGAAAGATTTGAATTTTAATAGATATTGAAATCTTCCCTCATTTTTCAACGAGACAAGTGAGGTGTGAACTGAGGTCTGAATGCTCCTTAACGGTGTTGCAGGTCAAGAACTGGTTAGTGTTGCCAACCCACTTCCCCAACTTTCCTGTATTTTTCCACTTTGATCACTTTTAAAAAAAAACTAAGTACTTAATCGAAAAAGCGGGCCTTTACCCGCAACATAAATTTAATAAAGAATTAGTGAAAATTTATTTTGTATCGATACGATGTTTCTACGAGCCACAATATTGTTTCTACGATTGCAATTGACAGATGTAGGTGACTTGATCTGGGGATCAAATGGCCGCACAACAGAAAAGTGGAGTAAAGCGGGTTGCCTACGTAAAGGCATAACAGTATGACAAAACAGGGCAATAACTTTTATTTTGTTGAGAATAATTAAAACAATATTTGTCAATAATAAAAATTAATACAAAGGGCATAAATAAAGGGATTTTTGTTTATAAAAATGTACATAGTATAAAATATGTTAAATTAAAACGAAAAATATGAAAAAAAAATTTTTTAATTTAAAAATAAAAAAATTTGTTTTATTAAAACAATATTTGATAATAATAAAAATTAATACAAAAAACATAAATAAAGGGATTTTTGTTTATAAAAATGTACATAATATAAAATATGTTAAATTAAAACGAAAAATATAAAAAACATTTTTTTTAAATTTTGTTATTCATTAAAATAATTTTTTAAAAAGATTAAAAATTAAATTGTTAATTAATACCTCTAAAGGTACAATTCATTAAATTGTAATTAATAAAAATATGGAAAATGACAAATATGCAAAATTTTTCGTCCACGAGAAAACGCGGCTTAGCTCCCAAGCGTGAATTTCACAGGGCAAGTGATTGAAGTAGTAGCAGAACGAAAAAATGCATACAAAATAATGTTTTTAAAACGTTAATTGTCGAAAGTAATTGACTCTTACAAAATCGGTCTTTTGCATTCATTCAACAGTATATTAATTAATTTGAAGGTTTTGGAATAATAAAGATACATTATACAAATTACTGCCCTCATTTGAAAAAAAATAATATTGTAGTAAATAGTATAAAAAATTATAGATATAAACAAATTAAAATCATGTAATATTTTTTCATTTCATTCTATGCTAAGCCAAAAGTTTTTTATTAAAAGATTTTATTTAACAAATGCCAAAATGCGAGATTTTCTTATTTGTGTAAAAAAAATTGGAAAATTATTAAACAAAATTTTACGTATATTATTTTGTTAAAGAGTTTGTAATTATTTTCAAAAATAATAATATTTATCACAAGAATGTAATTATTTAAAATTTTTTAAATTACCTAAACTCTTGTCAGAAATTCAATTATTTTCAAAAAATCTAAAAAAAATTATGGTCTATATTTCCAATAACCTTTATAAATAAATAACAATAATCTTAGACAAAGTTTAATTACTTTGAGGAATTTAAATAAAATTCATCACAAGAATTCAAATATTTTCAAAAATTTTAATAAACAAGTTGTATATCCAAATGTTCATTACATAAACATTTTGCTTCCTCCCCAGGTGGTACACGATAACTAAAAGGCATAAAAATGTTAACATCTTCTCAAATTGATAACTAGAACCCCAGTAGCACGTAATATTACAGCAATATTGAGAGAACTTCCCTAACATTACCAATATTGCCTTAATATTACCAATGGTTCTAGAATCATGTTGTAATGTTAGTAATATTACGTGCTACTGGGGAAGTTATAAAAAAGGAAAGTGTACCCGCTGGGTCTTTACGATAAGAAGAAAATAAATTTCTAATAAAAGTGTGAATTTTTCGTCTTTAATTGTGATTAATTTCGTAAATTCAAATACAATATATACTTTATATATATATGAATCGATCCGTTTTAATGCAAAGAATAAGATTTTTGAAAAAATTAGTAAAATTTTATTGTACAACAATATAATGTTGATGAAAGAACTGATTTTTTGAAAAAAAATGGGAATTTTTCAACTTTTATTGTCATTAACTCTATAAAATCTCATAAAATTTTTACCTCATATTGACCAATCGATTCATCTTGGTGCAAATTTGAAAATTTTGTAAATTTAACGACCACAAAGCTTCCTCACGAGGAAGCAAAATCATGTCAAAATTTCAATTATTTTCAAAAAAATTCTTATTTCGATGATTTTCAATATTCGACTAATTGTAAGTTTAGAAAATTTCACAATTCTACGAAAACTTTCAATTTTTTTAAACAAATTTTTTTTACGTTACTGAGGGAACCAGCAGGGGCTTCGCTCATAGCCCTTACGGATACCCATCTCAAAAATTTATCCAAGTTCCAAAAAAATATTTTTTTTATTAAAAAAATTTAGTTCAGAATGCATTAAATTACATTTCAAAGCACCCGAAATTGGATCCACCATTTTGATTTTTCTAAAACAAACCTCAGATTTGTAATCAGAGACCCGTAAAACCCCCCACTACCGAGTTTGGTCAATTTAAATGAATAAATAAATGTATTCATCTAAGGGTTAATATATAGGGAAGAGTGGGGCAAGACGGGGTACTTAAGGTTTAAAACGCAAAAAAACGAAAATTATCGAATTCATTTTTCATTATTATTTTTAAATATCATCTTTGGAAATCATAGGCCAGTCGTTGGGTCGAAAAAGTGCACAAGAATGCAACCTAAAAAGTCTCCGTGGTTTATTGTAGTTTGGGGGCTCCACATAAGAGCCCCAGAGTTTGCTGTCGATTATCAGTTGCAAAAAATAATGTAAACAATCGTCAAAGTTTGGAAAACGTGGTTTTTCGATGACCGACGCTACGGGTTACATTTTAGAGGAAAAAAATGTTATTGAAAGTTGTAGAGCTTGAAAATAGCTTTCAAATGACTGGTCGTACGTTAAAAAATATTAATTAGTTTAGTTGCAAATGAATTTAAACTATTAAAAATAGCACTTTTTTAATTGTTTAATAACATTGTTAATAAGTCTGCAGGAATATTTTCCCTGCGAAGCTGAATAAATCCCAAAAAAATTCAACTCGATCAGATAAATAGTTTATGCATAATTCCATTTGTTAACTAAAAACATGTAATTTTTCTTTTTTTTAAAGTACACTAGAGGAGTCAAACTTTCATCCCACTTAAATGGAAATCTGATATTTTTTATATAAATGTATAATAATGGAGATTAAAAAAGGGTACGTTTTTTTGTTTTTTTTGACAATTTTCACTTTATCAATTTGGTATAAACGGCATTAAATTTCATGTGTTTTCACAAATCTTTTCAAAAAAAAATCCGACCTACTAGCTTCAAGGGTGGAGGAATTAGTTTTTTAAATTCAAAAATTTCCTCACTAGTTAATTATTAATATTTTTAAATGAAATTTGCACCACCTACAGTTTAATACATGACTCTTGGACGGCTGAGTTATTGCATTTGTTTATGACAAAAAAACGTGCCCTTTTTTAATCTCCATTATTATACATTTATATAAAAAATATCGGATTTCCATTTAAGTGGGATGAAAGTTTGACTCCTCACTGATTTCGTGAGAATTGAGTCACTGATTCACATTGAAATTTCACTGATTCAGTTTTAGTGAAGGCGTTTTGCTTCCTGTTTCGAATTATATGTTTTATAAAACTATTATTTTTAAAGTTACTACGACTTTAAAGATTACATTCTCATTACATGCTTTTGATAAAGATTGCGAAATTAAGTATAGACTTAAATGTATGTTTTTGGTGTTGTTGAGTAAAATTGTGAAATTATACTTACGGGGTTACATATCTTTTTGGGACTCAAAAAATTGAAAAAAATTTTATTGTTTATTTCAAAAGTATATATTACCGAGAATGTTTTCCATATTTTCATTAAATTCTGTGCATTAAAACTAAAGTTATTAATATTTTGATCGCGGTACTCATCAAAAGGTCTGATCTGAACATGAAATTATTACCGCTATTATCACTGAATTGTATGTTACAAAAATACTGTTACGGTGTGCATGTTTCCCTCAAAACCGCTAAAGTGATTAGCTTGAAATCTTGCAGCAAAATTTATATTTTTTCGATCAATAATCCAGTTTTTAAAAACCTAAAAATTCGAATTTTAGTGAAAATAATTTTCCTTTTCTGGAAATTTTTTTTTTGAAAAACCCTTTGTTAACAAACCAAATAAAATAGTAAACAAAGTGAACGCATTTCGACTTATTAATTATTTTTAAAAATATTGTAATATTCTGTTATAATGCAAAAAATAACAAAAATTTAAAATAAATAGTTAAAATTGTTCTTAGCTATTACTATAAAATACAGATTTTATTAAAAGTTTTAAGATTGGTCGGGTCCAAAAACTTAAAAAAAAATTACTACAAATAACTTGAAAAGTTTTGGAATGGGCAAAAAGTTGTTAATAGCAAAGTTGTAGCTGATGCAAAGCGGCGAAAAAAAGTCTCTGGTGACAAAATTGCATATGCAAAAATGTCGGAGATAATGGAGTCGGAATATTGATTTTTTGTCAAAAAAGCGCACAAAAAATATATATAATATATAGAGTGATTTTTCTGGAAATTACGACTTTTTTGTGTATAAATTTGTTTTTTAAGTATATTAGAGTGCAAATAGGTTAAAATCAATTGATTAACTTTTATTCCTTTAAAAAATTCGATTTTCAGTATTATTTTGGGAATTTTTTTAGTTTTTTTTACCATTTAAGGAACACGAAAAAAAAGAAATTAGCTCCAGCAGTAAACAGATGTTAGCTGTGAAATTTCTGAAAATTAGCTACCACAACTAAGAAGTTTGCAGTGGCAGCGAACATGTTAGTTGTGGCAGCAAACATTAGTAAAAATTTATGCGAGTTTGCTGTCATAGCGAACTGGTTTGATCTCACAGCGAACTTTTTCGCTGTCCCTATTTTAGGCCAGGCGGTGAGTGCAAACTCGGAGGCGCATGATTCTCGCCCGCCACAAAACTGTAAAAAATATTAAAAATCATCGAAATAAGAATTTTTTTGAAAATAATTGAAATTTTGACATGATTTTGCTTCCTCGTGAGGAAGCTTTGTGGTCGTTAAATTTACAAAATTTTCAAATTTGCACCAAGATGAATCGATTGGTCAATATAAGGTAAAAATTTTATGAGATTTTATAGAGTTAATGACAATAAAAGTTGAAAAATTCCCATTTTTTTTCAAAAAATCAGTTCTTTCATCAACATTATATTGTTGTACAATAAAATTTTACTAATTTTTTCAAAAATCTTATTCTTTGCATTAAAACGGATCGATTCATATATATATAAAGTATATATTGTATTTGAATTTACGAAATTAATCACAATTAAAGACGAAAAATTCACACTTTTATTAGAAATTTATTTTCTTCTTATCGTAAAGACCCAGCGGGTACACTTTCCTTTTTGATAACTTCCCCAGTAGCACGTAATATTACTAACATTACAACATGATTCTAGAACCATTGGTAATATTAAGGCAATATTGGTAATGTTAGGGAAGTTCTCTCAATATTGCTGTAATATTACGTGCTACTGGGGTTCTAGTTATCAATTTGAGAAGATGTTAACATTTTTATGCCTTTTAGTTATCGTGTACCACCTGGGGAGGAAGCAAAATGTTTATGTAATGAACATTTGGATATACAACTTGTTTATTAAAATTTTTGAAAATATTTGAATTCTTGTGATGAATTTTATTTAAATTCCTCAAAGTAATTAAACTTTGTCTAAGATTATTGTTATTTATTTATAAAGGTTATTGGAAATATAGACCATAATTTTTTTTAGATTTTTTGAAAATAATTGAATTTCTGACAAGAGTTTAGGTAATTTAAAAAATTTTAAATAATTACATTCTTGTGATAAATATTATTATTTTTGAAAATAATTACAAACTCTTTAACAAAATAATATACGTAAAATTTTGTTTAATAATTTTCCAATTTTTTTTACACAAATAAGAAAATCTCGCATTTTGGCATTTGTTAAATAAAATCTTTTAATAAAAAACTTTTGGCTTAGCATAGAATGAAATGAAAAAATATTACATGATTTTAATTTGTTTATATCTATAATTTTTTATACTATTTACTACAATATTATTTTTTTTCAAATGAGGGCAGTAATTTGTATAATGTATCTTTATTATTCCAAAACCTTCAAATTAATTAATATACTGTTGAATGAATGCAAAAGACCGATTTTGTAAGAGTCAATTACTTTCGACAATTAACGTTTTAAAAACATTATTTTGTATGCATTTTTTCGTTCTGCTACTACTTCAATCACTTGCCCTGTGAAATTCACGCTTGGGAGCTAAGCCGCGTTTTCTCGTGGACGAAAAATTTTGCATATTTGTCATTTTCCATATTTTTATTAATTACAATTTAATGAATTGTACCTTTAGAGGTATTAATTAACAATTTAATTTTTAATCTTTTTAAAAAATTATTTTAATGAATAACAAAATTTAAAAAAAATGTTTTTTATATTTTTCGTTTTAATTTAACATATTTTATATTATGTACATTTTTATAAACAAAAATCCCTTTATTTATGTTTTTTGTATTAATTTTTATTATTATCAAATATTGTTTTAATAAAACAAAATTTTTTATTTTTAAATTAAAAAATTTTTTTTTCATATTTTTCGTTTTAATTTAACATATTTTATACTATGTACATTTTTATAAACAAAAATCCCTTTATTTATGCCCTTTGTATTAATTTTTATTATTGACAAATATTGTTTTAATTATTCTCAACAAAATAAAAGTTATTGCCCTGTTTTGTCATACTGTTATGCCTTTACGTAGGCAACCCGCTTTACTCCACTTTTCTGTTGTGCGGCCATTTGATCCCCAGATCAAGTCACCTACATCTGTCAATTGCAATCGTAGAAACAATATTGTGGCTCGTAGAAACATCGTATCGATACAAAATAAATTTTCACTAATTCTTTATTAAATTTATGTTGCGGGTAAAGGCCCGCTTTTTCGATTAAGTACTTAGTTTTTTTTTAAAAGTGATCAAAGTGGAAAAATACAGGAAAGTTGGGGAAGTGGGTTGGCAACACTAACCAGTTCTCGACCTGCAACACCGTTAATATCGCCGCAGTATCTTCTCTATGTCACAGCAATATCCCTTCAATATCGCAAGAATGTCACAGGGATATTAAAAAAAGCGGACATTATGATACTTCCTCAATATCACAGGAATATTCCTGATAGATATCGCCATGATACTCAGGTCATACAGCGTGCTACTTGGGTTGATTCTATTTAATCTCTTTCCATCACCTACTTTGGCTAAATCTCTTTTAATAACCTTTACTTTATCTCTATATTAATTCTTTTTTCTTTTTATCCCCTCGATTCTATTATAACAGCACTGAGAGAAGAAAAGCACAGAATCCGTACTGTGACAGACACCGGCCGTGTAAAATGCATGTCAGTTGCCGTTCTTAATTTTATTCAGTTCGTGTCATTCATAGTTCAGATAAGGCCAACGCAGAATAGAATCTTTAACCGGAACCGTAATTGTTAGCGTAACCGTAAGAATGAGTTAAAGAAGGATAAACAATATACCTATCCTTCTTTAACTCATTCTTACGGTTACGCTTACGATTACGGTTCCGGTTAAAGATTCTATTCTGCGTTGGCCTTTACTATACTCAAAAAGCGCGGCGGCGGTACGAACTAATTAGTACAGGATCTGTTTCATAGCGACCGACAGATACTGTACTTCTAAGCAGTAGCATTTGAAGTACAACATCTGTACCTCAAGCCAAAGTCAAAATCCGTTTCACATTTTAGCACGACACCTATCCCACAGTGGTACTGCTGCTGCATCTAATTGGAGTCCAGATGCTCAACTTTTATATTTCAGAATCTGTGCTTTTCTTCTTTCAGTGAGTCTATTTCTTTCTAATTCGATTGAAAAAGGCCTTTTCTTCTTTTATCTCAATAATTTTGATATTTATTATGCTCCTTTTAGCCCTTATACTATTCTCTTCTTTTGCTTTCTAATCCCAATTACATATCAGTACATACAATACTTATCAATTTTATTCCTTTAACTCAATTGCAATTGGTTGCAATAGATTGCAGTCTATTTCCTTCCTGAACATTAAATTAGCTACGTGACGATTTCATGATAAATAAAGAGGAATTAAAACTTTAAAAAGGAGATCAACTGAGAGATAAAGAGTGATAGAGAAAGAGATAAAAAGAGTTATAATGTGAAAAAATATAGATATAAACAATAAATAATAATTTCATAACAAATAAATAATTTGTAGATGTGTGCAAAATTCGAATCGATAGAAAATTCGAATCGAACGAGCAAATTCGAAATTGGAGTTTCGAATTGGCCGATTCGAATCGGGACTAAATTCGAATCGAACTAGCTAATTCGAAAGTTCGAATTCGAATAATTATGAATTCTTTGTTTCTGCAACGAATAAGTCAATCAAATGACATCATAAAAACCTAATTTATCCTATTTAATTCTGATTCATATTTCTGACTGTAAAAATCTGCTAAATTGCATCGCACTTTCCGATTTCTTCCATTTAATAATTGTGTTCCTTTTTTTCTATTTTTGAATGATTCAATTACTTCTTACATTTAAATCTCTTGATTAAAACATATCCCCAAGTAGCACGCTGTAACATCTGAGTATCATGGTAATATCTATCGGGGATATTCTTTTGATACTGAGGAAGTATCATAATGTCCGCTTTTTTAATATCCCTGTGACATTCCTGCGATATTGCTGTGACATCGAGGAGATACTGCCGCGGTATTGCTGTGATATTGAGGGGACATTGCTGCGATTGTGAGAATATTTCACAAAATCGTTACACGGAGGGATAAATAGACACTCCAATGGTTAATTTGACTCACTCGGAGGGAAAAGTTAACTATCCAGAGAATCGAGCTTAACACGCAAAACCTATCCCTCTAAGTTTGACTATCTAGTTTTCTCAGTGTATAATATCAAATTGGAACTTATAGAAAAAATTCTGTGGAATATCCCGTCAATATCGCAGCAATGTCCCCTCAATATCACAGCAATATCCCGCCTCAATATCGCCGCAGTATCTCCTCGATGTTACAGCAATATCCCCTTAATATCGCAGAAATGTCACAGGGATATTAGAAAAACGGACATTATGATACTTCCTCAATCTCACAGGAATATCCCCGAAACATATCGCCATGACACTCAGGCGATACAGCGTGCTGCTTGGGATCGTATAGAATTACTATTAACTGTTTTGCTAAGTTAAATCGTATCTTTGGATTTCTTTTATATGCGAATTGTGTTTCTCTATCTTTTTATTTTACCATTTTGATTTATTACGTGGTTGAATTATTTGTTAAAAAATAGAAAGGAAACATAATTTTTAAATGAAAACAAAAATTGTATGGAACCTAAAATTTTTTTATTTTTATTTTTTGAAAGATGTTAAAATTTTGAAGAGAACAAGATGTTTTAGAAGACATTTGGCCAATATTTAATTTATATATTTTTAAAAAATCGTCATTTTTAATGTTTTACAAAAATTTGAATAACTTTTAAAATAATGTACGCTTTTTAATGATCTTAGGTTTATTTTAAAGGTCATTTGTTACACTATAAGACTTACTTATAGGCCTTAACGTGTAATTTTTTTAATAAAAAATGCAGGCCGTCAAACTTGGACCAAAAAAATTCAAAAAATTTGGAACAATTTTTCTGTACTAAAAAATATTCTACAAAATATTTAAAACATCATATGGTGTAGATTTTTCAAGAAAATTTAATAAAAAAAATACGTTTGAATTTTAAAAATTATATTTCTGTTAATAAGAATGTTCCAAATTTTTTGAATTTTTTTGGTCCAAGTTTGACGGCCTGCATTTTCTAGGAAACAAATTACACGTTAATGCCTATAAGTAATTCTTATAGTGTAACAAATGACCTTTAAAATAAGCCTAAGATCATTAAAAAGCGTTCATTATTTTAGAAGTTATTCAAATTTTTGTAAAACATTGAAAATGACGATTTTTTAAAAATATCTAAATTAAATATTGGCCAAATGACTTCTAAAACATCTTGTTCTCTTCAAAATTTTAACATCTTTCAAAAAATAAAAATAAAAAAATTTTAGGTTCCATACAATTTTTGTTTTAAAATGTTTTTCAATCGCCTGAAAATGGGTGGTCTCTCAATTTTGACCGGTAGTGTACACGCACATTATCAATTAAAGAAGTTTTTCAGGATTAGAAATCGTATAAATTTGTTACAAATACTTGAGTATATGGGGTTGCTGACTTCCCCCCCCCACTCCCTAAAGTATCACATGCTTTATGGATGGCCCCTATGATAAAATATAAGCATTTTAATGAAATATTACAAATACTTCATTAATCGGACACTTTTTCCCTTTTTTCTATAGTCGGACACCAGTCATACATTTTTTATTTACAAAATAGAAACAATAATTGTTTAATTATTTTCTGCTGGAAAATTGATTAAAAATATTATAATATTTAAATCCTATGAGTAATAATATTTACAATTAATTATCAACAAAATTTTGTGCTACTCATTGCGTTACTTAAAAATGGTTTTCACTCTACTGGAAGTAAAATGATAGAAAGAGATAGAATTTTGGGGATAGAAAGAGTTAAAGTTTTTTCTATCCTTTTGAAATAGCCATTTTCCATACCCGAAATATTATACCTTTTTATTTCCAAATTTCTATCTCTTTGTATACCCTATTATCCCCTATCTATCTCTTTTTATACCCATGTACTTTTATATCTTTTTATTTCACTTTGCTGCAAATTATTTATTTATTTGTTATGAAATTATTATTTATTGTTTATATCTATATTTCATTTTACATTATTAACCAACATTATACACATAAAACTTAAAACCAAATTTGAGAAATCTCGCACGCAGGAGGGCTCGAACCTTGAACCTTAGGGACGCAAATCAAATTCACATGTCACTCAGCCACGCTAGCTTGGAAGATATTTTTCTTGAACTACCGTTTCACTTTTGGGACTGTATTGATCTCTTTTTATCTCTTACTCTATCACTTTTTATCTCTTAGTTGATCTCCTTTTTAAAGTTTTAATTTCTTTTTATTTATCATGAAATCGTCATGAAGCTAATTCAATGTACAGAAGGGAAATAGATTGCAGTTTATTGCAACCAATTTCAATTGAGTTAAAGGAATAAAAGTGATAAGTATTGTATCTATTGATATGTAATTGGGATTAAAAAGCAAAAGAAGAGAATAGTATAAGGGCTATAAGGAGCTTAATAAATAACAAAATTATTAAGATAAAAGAAGAAAAGGCCTTTTTCAATCGAATTGGAATTAAATAAATACGATCTAACGCCGAGGTTGAGGTACGACTCTCCCAAGGAATGAGATCTTCCTTTCTCACCTGGTGCAAGCCGGCGGTAACTCAGGTACAGCTGGGGCTGCTTGCTTGTACATCCTAGAAGGAGTTGTACTCAAGACTCAGGTACAACTGGGCAGTAGTAACACCCTTCGCCTCTCCGTTTCTCTCTCTCTCTCTCTCTCTCTTTTCACCTGTCATTGCTCTTGGTCTAAGCAGGGGTACAGCCGTGTAAGACCAAGGCAATGAATTTCCTACAAAAGAATGTGAACCAACTCCGTGAAGAAGAGGTACATCTTGACCTCCACAGAGTTGATGCACCAGGTAGATTCTTCGACTCAAGGTACAGCTTGAGGGAAGGTGAAGCTTGTATTTCTACCCTTATCTCTCTCTCTCTCTCTCTCTCTCTCTTATACGCAACTATTTATCGTGTCGGGCATGAATACCGTGAGAATCGCGGTATCTAGTCTTTTCGATTTTGCTAAAATCGACCTAGCGTGCACGACCCTAGTTATCGTCCGTACCGATATTTAGGGGTAGTTTCTAGAGTCTACCCTCGCGTATAATGAGCGTCGGTCTCGGGTAGAAAACTATAATTGCTTTTGGGGAATTAACTTATTTTCTTTCTATTCTATTCTAGTTAGTTTAGTTATTTTTGAATTGTTATTAGCTAGTTTAGGTTTTATTTAATTTCGTTTTGGTATTACATTTGCATTATATCGAGTCATTTATTTTTATTATGTATTGTTAATTTTCTTTGGTTCATTTTAAATTCATCTTCGCAGATAATTATTTTTTGTAATATTTCTTTATTTATTTTGAATATATTTTCTTACGAAGGTTTAAAACTTTGCTTTGTTACTGACTCTACCCTTCCTATCGATATCACTAAATTGAGTAACTAGCTTGCTTAAATTTTGTAATGACGCTTACGCCATTTTATTAATTAATTTGATAAAAGATAATTTATATTTTAACCCGGACTCCATCCGTCGAGCAAATCCTTTGGCAATAAAAATTAAGATCATTACAACTTAATAATAATTTGTTTTTTCGATCAACTGTCCATTCAATCATTTGTCTATTCGATCAAATGTATATTCGAACAATTATATTTTCGATCATTTGTCCATTCGATCAAATGTCTCTTGGATCAATTGTCAATTCGATTGTTACGGAGTAACAATTAATTTTATTTTAATTTTAACAATTCATGAAACTATGTTTTTGGAAAGAGTATGAGAAACGAAATGTTTTAAAATTTGTAGTAAAAACTAAATTCAGAGTAGTTGGTTGATGAAAATTCTGTTACCTGGCTATCGGTACATACCTCTTTTAGACCCTTTTCCACATCTGTATTGGAAATGTTTTCTTCTTAATTATACTTGAACACTACAAAATTTTATTACTGTAACAATCGTTTTTACCTAAGTAACAATTTTCAAAAAAGTCTTATTTTCCAAAATTTTTGATTTTTAAAAGTTTAATATCTCCTGTGAATATGGACGAAAAATGTTCATTGAGGGTTCAAAAGATGCGTCTAAAAAAACTACAAAACTAGAGAAAAATATTCATAGGTGCCCTAACATTTTTTTAATGTTATGGACAAAAAACGGTTTTTTGTAAAATTAAAAATCAAAAAATATATAGTTAAACTTTATTAATCTGTCTCAAAGTTCTCTCATTTTATGTACGCAGATGAGACTTGCAATTAAAAAAAACTTAGTCCAAAAGCTCTTTATAATTTGGAGATATTTATGAAAATGTGATGTTTACACACACACACACATACGGAATGACATTTTCAAAAATGTCATTTTTGAACTTCTGAGGTCAAGTAACATAAAGATATGTTGAAAAATCGAAGTCGGAAAATTTTGGTATTACAATACTTCCTCTTTATGAGGAAGCAATTTATCTACTTCTGCTACAACAACTCAGAAACAATGTTAACATTGCTTAAGCACTCTTTGTTTTTTATTAAATCGAAAAAACTACCCTTAAAATGTGAAAATTTAAAATTATAATATTGAAAGTAAAAAATTGCAAAATTGCTCCATCACCTTTTGTTTTTTTAAATTGAAATAACTACCCCTAATATGTAAAAATCAAAATGTATAATAAAAAAAACCACAACAAATTGGTTTATGATTTTTTTAATTCTCAAACAAAAATTTGTTAAATTTAAAGTTAACAAAAACAAATTATGTTGTTTTAATTCTCAATATAATTTAAACCAATTTGTTGTGGTTTTTTATTTTTTTATTATATATTTTGATTTTTACATATTAGGGGTGGTTATTTCAATTTGAAAAAACAAAGGGTGATGGAGAAATTTTGCTAATGCTTTTGAGTTGTTAAAAAAGAAATACATAAATTTCTTGTTCTGTTTAAAAAGCAATGTGGTTTTTCATTTTTTTATTATACATTTTGAATTTTTACATATTAGGAGTAGTTTTTTCAATATAAAAACACAGTGGATGATAAACTAATTTTGATATTGCTTTTGAAATGTTGAAAGAGAAGAACATAAATTTATTTTGTTGTTTTGAAAACCAATGTGGGTTTTTACTTTTAATATTATAATTTTGAATTTTCATATTTTAGGGGTAGTTTTTTCGATTTAATAAAAAACAAAGGGTGTTTAAGCAATGTTGACATTGTTTTTGAGTTGTTGTAGCAGAAGTAGATAAATTTAATGTTTTGTTTTAAAGAGAAATGTGTTATTCAATTTTTTTACTTTAAAATTCGAAGTTAAGGGTACTTTTCTCGATTTAAAAAAACAGAGGGTGATGGAGCAATTCTGACTTCAGATTTGTCAGCAGGCAAAAATACTACAAAATATGTATGTCTGGTTCAAAAAACAGACAAATTTTTTGGTGTGCCTGTGTTGTCCATTCGATCATTTGTCTTTTGGGAATAATTCATGCCCCTCGATTTTTTGGTAGTTTATCAAAACAATTTGCAAAGGCCAAAGCTCGCAAAGTAAATTTTATTTGAATGAAATTTATTTAATTTTTATAAAAAATGTTTTATATTAAATTTTCAAAATTATGTTAAATGCGTTCAATTTGTTACAAAGCTTTTGTAATCTTGTGAATGGAATCCTTTAAATTTCGGTAAATTTATTAGCTATGACAACTTATAATAGAGGAAGTATTGTAATTCCAAAATTTTTCATGTTAGATTTTTCAACATATCTTTATGTTATTTGGCCTCAAGAGTTCAAAAATGAAATTTTTGAAAAATGTCATTCCGTATGTGTGTGTGTGTAAACATCATATTTTCATAAATATCTCCAAATTTTAAAGAGATTTTCTCGTTCATGTAAAGATGTAAAGGGTTGTTTTTGTTGAGAATCAACATTTATTTTCAATTTAAAATGTTAAGCTTTTCGTCCATCGACGACAGACCTCTTCAGACATAATTTAGAAAACTGCAAATTTACAAAATATAACATGGCAGAATGAAAAAGAAGAAAAATGTAAAAAGTTATTATATCACAGTATAGTAACTATGCTACATAACCTCAACTTACCACGTGGAATTTCTCACCTCACATATCACTATAAATAATTATTTGAAAAACAATCAAAAAGTCATAATAATGACTGAAAAACATACAAAGCATGGATATAAATTGTTCACCATAAACAACATTTTTGGGACCAGGATAGAGAATAAAAAATATACCACGTTTTAAAAGTACTCCAATAAAAAAGAAAGGACATTTATTAAAATTCGAAACTTAGAACACGTACAAAATAAACTTTTCACGCAACGCGTCTTTTCTTTTCAGCCGGTCAGTCTTATCTAATCATTCGCAGGCTTCGTCATCACATCATCGTCATATTTCGACAAAATTCGGCATCGTTTTTCGCGGCAAATCCCTACTCTTATATATTCCTCATTCTCTTTCATTATTTTTCTCTCGATGCCACAACATTCTCCCCACATTTTTATTTGTATCTTTACTACGTTTTTATTCTACGAACTTATAATTTAATATATCTTCAAATAAAAATCAATATTACTCTTAGAAATACATACAATCATATTAATTAATACAAAGTCAAATTAATATCAATCATTCAATTATACAGTTAAATAAATTAGCTAAAATCAGAAAAGAAAAGAAGTAAAATTATTTTTACATGTACATCTCACAAAGGGTTAGTCATAAAGAAATCTATAATATTTATAAAAGTAGGAAACTACTATATCAATATCTTTTCGAAAATAAAATAAACCAAAAAATTTTTTTTTAAAGACAAAAATCAATAATCACAAAACCACTTATTAGTATTAATAATAAGCTTATGGTAAATTTTATTTAAAGCAGTCAAATCAGTTTTTTGTTAACAGAATTATTTTTTAAAGTATGAAACATTTCTCTAAATTTACGTCTATAATAAATTATTCTCTTTACATATAATTCTCGTGCTACCAAAATTTAACAGATGGTCATGTGTGTGAGAATTCTATCTTTAACCCATTAACGTCTGAATGCACTGAATTTTTAGTCTGACTTCAACCTTAAGTATTTCTTAATAAACATACTATTTTTTCCGGACAAAATTTTGTTTTATGTATTGGAGTGTCCTCTACCCGAATATCATGTTTAAAAATTATTACAAAATTGTTTAACAATATATTTTTGCATATAATGAAAAAAGTACACAATATTGTAATGATTTTTTTTAAATCTTAAATTTAAATGTAAAAAAGAAATTTTTTAACGGTTCACATTTCCATAAATCGTGCACTCGATTGTTACACTTTCCAAATACATATCGTCCTTTTGTAAATAAACTTTTGATTTTTCAAAATGGCGCCTAAAAACTGAAAAATTTATGAATATTTATTGTCCGATGTACATTTTTTTTTAAATTTGGCTTGAAAATGCTTACTCGCGGGTTTTTGGGGTCGCTGATTACGAATCTGAAATTACTTTTTCTAAATCAAAAATGGCGGATCCAATATTGTGGACAAAATTTTTAAAAATCAGTTGGATTCTCTTTAAAATCCTTACTCGGGGGTTTTCGGTGTCGCTGATAACGAATCTGAAAATAATTTTTCAAAATCCAAAATGGCGGATCCAATATGGCGGACAAAATTTTCAAAAATCAGTCGGATTCTTTTCAAAATCCTTACTCGGGGGTTTTCAGGGTCGTTGATTACGAATCTGATTTTTTTGAGGAAAAATCAATATTAATAAATAAAATAACATATTTTAGCACTATAAAGTAAAATGTTTATTTAAAATATGTAAAAATTTGAAAAATTTTATTTTTATAATGGTTTAATAACTATTCCTAATTATTTTAAAAATAATAATTATTATATTTTATTATATTTATGAGGGATTCCGCGTCAAGTGATCAAGGGGTCCTTTGGTGTAATGTTTATTTCAATAATTTTTTACTCTTAAACAATAAAACATACAAATTCGACAAAGTACATTTTGGAAAGGTTTTTTCATACTCTTTCGATTGAAAATAAGCATTTAAAAAAAAAATTTTGACCCAAAAAAATCAAAATTAAAAAGAAATTTCAATTTTTGGGGGAGAGAGATACGATTTTTTTTAAACGAAAGCTGAGGTTTTTTCATAAAAGGACATATAAATGATAAAGTGGGACTAGAATGTTTAAACATTGAAAAAAAGAGTTTCCTACTCGCCGGAACGCTCAAAATCCGGTTTTTAGCTCCGTTTAGGAGAAAATTATTTTTTTCAATGTTTAAACATTCTAGTCCCACTTTATCATTTATATGTACTTTTAGGAAAAAACCTCAGCTTTCGTAAAAAAAATCGTATCTTTTTCCCAAAAAATTGAAATTTATTTTTAATTTTGGTTTCTTTGGGTCAAAAATTTTTTTTTCAAAATGCTTATTTCCAATCGAAAGAGCATGAAAAAACCTTTCCAAAATGTACTTTGTCAAATTGGTATGTTTTATTGTTTAAGAGTAAAAAATTATTGAAATAAACATTACACCAAAAGACCCCTTGATCACTTGACGCGGAATCCCTCATAAATATAATAAAATATAATAATAATTATCAAAATAATTAGGAATAGTTATTAAACCATTATAAAAATAAAATTTTTTCAAATTTTTTGTTGGCATGCGCTTTATTTGGGATAGGTTTAAGTTAATCAGAACACTTTTAATACGTACGAAAACCAGTCGTTTATTTATCGATACGATCCACTTCGTGACGGTCGAATAGAATAAGACGGAAGAGAAGAATGAGGGAGTGCGTGCGCATACTAGTGTAACTCGGACTCATAACCGCTAGAGTCAATCGAGTGAAGCATACCGCGAACATTCAAATTTAACAATCCCTCTTGAAATTGACTCATATAGTTATTTAATAGAGTAATTCTTAAAACTAATAAATCAAATAGTATACAAATATTTAGTCAAATGCTATAAAAGTAAAAAAACAAAATATCCTTAAATTCAGTAGAATCACAGCTTTTCTTAGAATACTAGCGTATCTTTATCAGATCGTTTTTCTTTGGGTCGGATCAGTACAAGGCATAGTTGTCAGTCTTGATTATTCCCAGCTGTTAAACAATGTCTGTTCCTCCATCCACTAGTCGTCGAAAACTTCAACTAATTAAGAAAATTTTATTATTAAAAATCAGTCGTATATTACATTATCTTTAATTATCAAACTTCTAGAATACTGTCGTGTGAAGAGATAATTTATTGAATCAAAAACTATCGTTATTTAGAATTTTATCTCTTAATTGAGTATGAACTTCAAAACTAAGAGGTTTCGTCATAATGTCTGCTAATTGTTTCTTGGTGGAAACCTATTCAATTGTAATTCGGTCCTATTTCACACATTCTTTAAAATAATCTTGGTGAACATCTGTCATATGTCTCAACTTATTTCCACCGTTCGTTTTAGCACAAATCGTAGCAGCTTTATTATCGCATTTGAGAATTGCCGGAAGTAAACTTGTTTCGAAAATTCTCATCAGGGATTTATTTATCGCAATGGTGGGAGTTTTGAGTCAAACATAAGCGATCGAATTTTCTTCTGAATCGTTTGATTAAATCGTTCAGCGACTCCGTTGTGTTGAGGAGTGTCTGGGTTTGCACACTGACGTTCTATACCTTCGCGTAATAAAAGTTCGTTTGTATAACCTCCCATAAATTTAGTTCCCTGATCTGAACGCTAATAGCAAATTTTTTTGTTAAAACCAAGCAAGTTTCGAGCACTTTTAATAAATTTTTCTAAACATAAACCCTTCGTCTTTCGTTTTCATTGGATAAGCTAATGCCAGTTGTGAATAATCGTCAACGAAAACAACAATGTATTGATAATTATGAGGGTGTGTAGGTGGAAAAATTTGACCCATCACATCAAAGTGAATTATTTGTAACGGTCGTGAAGCTCTACTTCGTTGGTTTTAAAAGGGTAGTTTATTAAGCTTAGTGAGAGCGCAAATCTCACAATCGAGAATACTGTCGTCAAAAACTACAGACTGAAGGTCTTTATTTTCTTTCCACAAAGTTTGCAATTTTCTAAATATCCAACCGATGCATGGCCCATTCGTACATGACAGAGCATTACTTTGTTCTTTTTAATAAATTCGTTATAACGGTTATTGTTAAATGGAGTGAATTCATCTAAAACATCTACTTCGGGTAGTTCGTCAACGTTAGTTATTTTTCGTTTTATCATTGAACTGTCAAAGTCAGAAATAACTATATTATTATCAATTTCATAATTTTCTTGAGTTATTTTTTGAGATTCTTCTTTAGAAGTTTTGTTAGGAATTACGTTTGGAATTGTCAAGTCGTTTTCTGTCGTTTTAATTGAGTCATTCGCACTGTCGTTAGTTTTGATATTTTTAACAATTGTTTCTTTATTTTCCTTTGGAATTTCGTTTACTACAGTCGTGTCAAAAATAGTTGCTTTAGAAGGATTTGACTTATCGTTTGAATTCTTCCTATCAATTTGAAATTCAAGAAACCAATATGGTTTCTCATAAATACCAGTCGCGAGTAAATCTTTCGATTCTGAGTTAAAAATATTAACGCCCTTGTCGTCTAAATGTGTGGAAAATCCTGCTTCAGACAATCGTCTAAGTCTAAATTAACATTTCCGGTACCTTGAGCAATCAAATCGGCTTGACTGTCTTTATTAGCGCATTTAATAACATTAAGTTTGCTTTTATTTAGCCTGTCAAAAATATTTTTTTCGAATTCGTTATATGTTCTGTTGCACCAGTATCAATAATGAAAGAGACATAATTGTGATTTTTATTTTCAAATTTGTTTGGCATCGAGAGACTGTAAAGATATACTGGCGATATTTATTTTGTTTGCGCGGTGGTAAAGGCTTTCGACCTTGACAAAGATGCATTATTATTAGAAATATTTATATTAGATATACCTAATTTATTTTGTTGAACTTCTGTGAATCTAATTTTCGGTGTCTCACTCGTACCTGTTCGTGACTGTTTTTGTCCAAGTTGTGTATTGTTCTTTTTGTCAACTAGTCGTTTTTGAGGTTGATAGTCGTTATTTCTTTTATAAGGATTTTTGTTGTTACTGTTAACGTGCTTAAAAGCTTTGAAAAACTTCTGACCTCGAATTGATTGAGATTTAAACTGTCGTTTGAAATTGGGACGAGGAGGAAAATTAAAACGGTCGTTAAAATTATTTGAAAACTTACCAATCATACCTCTGGTTTTGGCCAGTCGTTTCTGGCATTCGAAAGCCTTGTGCGTCGTGAATTTTTGGCATTCGTAACATTTACGAAGACCTTGTCCCTTTAAAGGACATTCGTTTTTGAGGTGACCATACTCGTCGCATCCGTAGCACCTCTCATTAATCCATTTGCGTTGGTTCGAGTTGGTAAACTGAACTGACGCTTGGGCTGATGGTTTCGAACTTGGGTGATTCTTCGTCGTTGCCTGTGCGCGATTAGCTTCGGCCTGAATAATAAATAATTTTAAAGCATCAAAATTTAGTCCCTTACCGGTTTGATTTTTTGTCATGAACTCAACAGACTGAATCTCAGGCAGTTGGTTCATGATTGTATTAAATAGGGCATCTCGTTTTTCTTCGTCGGATATTAAAGTCGAACCGGGGGCATTTTCATAATCTAAAATAATTTTCTCAAGTCGGTCTAAAACTTTGCTGCGGATTCTCGTTTCGGGTCGTATTGAATTGAGTAAAGGTGTTTTCGAATTGTATCATTCGTTAAATTGACTTCGCATCGTTTAAATTCTCGTAATTTGTTAAAAATCTCTACAGGATCTTTAATATGTAAAACGCGTGTGAATTATTTAACAGTTGTTTATTTAAAGCATGCAGATTTGTTTTAATGGGAACAGTCGTTAGTTTATAATTAGAGGGCATGGTTATATCGCTAGTAATTTTTGGTCTTTTTACCTGGTTGCTTGATTCACATCGATCGAGCCACATTTCCATGCTTGTTTGCATTTTGTTGTGTAGCGCGAGTGTTACTTCCATAATTTTGTCTAGTTGGACAATCTTGGCATCGATGCGTTTTTCAACTAACTCGGATGGTCTCGTGTCTAAAGTACTGTCGTTATTCAACTGTCGTTTTGTGCCAGAGGTTTTAGTAACTACACCTTGGTCTTGAGAAAGTATCGAACCGTGGTTATTATTTTCAAGACTGTAGTTGTTTTCCTTATTACCACAAATTTTGTTAATTTTATCAAAGTTACTGTCGTTATTTATAAGCGGTCGTTTGTTAGTACTGTGGTTTTTTGTCTCGTCTGTATGCTTGTCGTTATTCGCGTCGTTTTTAACTTCGTGAGAAGAAATGTCGTTAGAGGGTTTGTCAGAGTTTACTGGACCATGAGAAATGTTCTGTTTCTCTTCTTCAGAACTGGCTAAGACTGCTTCGTAGTTGGATTCAGGACCGTTTTGTTGATCTACTGATGACACACCTATCAGATAAAAATTTAGAATTAGTTAAAAACTGTCATTTTATTATGTTGTCGACAACACGGTCGTACTGTCGTTACATATCGTAAAACAAATCGTTATTTATATATTCTGTCATAAAAGTCATACTGTCGTTATTTTTCGTTAATCAAATCGTTAAAAATAAATAAACAATTGTAAATGGTCATAAACCAATCGTTATATATTAATCACTATATGTGTATATACACATATAGTAATCGAAGCGAAAATTCGTCATCTGCTCTTGAAGCATCAAAACAGAAACATGTTAGGATGCAGCAGAACTGATTTGTTCCATTGTATTTATTACTATTAAACACAAAACAAAACAAATCTAGTTGTTTTCAGTCTTCATGAACGAACACAATTCTATCAGAATGAAAAACAGCCCAGAAAAACAGATTCGTGTGTCTAAAATACAATAGGCAGAAATAATTTATAACGATATTTACTATTCGTTAATAATGAAGTCGGTCGTCAAAAACAAAAATAAAAATAAACTGAAAAATATTTGTTGTTATATAAAAATTATATATCTTCCTCAATCGTAATATTTCATTCAAATGAGTAAATTTCTCATCAAAAGAAAATACAAACATTCGTTTAACAAACAGTCCTTCGCTTAGAGGCATTTTTATTTTAACGACGTCAATTATTAAAAATTGATTTAAGTATATACTCTGATTCAAATTTTAAATCAAAAGGATTATAATCATTAAATGAAACGTTCGTTTAATTTAAGTTAAAATACAATTTTTAGAAATTCCATATTTGTTAATTATTATACAGTTGTGATTTTATTTATTTATCTAGTTTAAACTTTGTAAATATTAATTTTCTTTATGAGGATAAACTGTACAATTGTCACCTAGCGGACAATTTAATTACCTTGTCGTGACAGATATAGTAGGAAGGCTTTTGATTACTGTGTAATTTTGTATCTAAAAATTATCATGATAAGGTAGGAAATTCATTAACCATGAAATTTTCCTGTTTCAACAGGTTCACACATCGTTTTGTTAAATTAATTTTAGATTATCGATATTATTCACAAAATCGTTTAATATGTATAAATAGCCATTCCTTTATTTTTGAAAAACAAATCGTTCATTTTTAGTAGTAACAGTCGTTAACTTCAGCCAAAACAAGTTTTATTTAAAGATCAGGAATTAAAACAGTCATTTAGAAAATTATTCAAACAATCGTTAAAAGAATTTGGCTGTCGTGAAGTAAGTTAAATTACTTACTTAAGCTGATTTTTTCACCTTCAGGGAAAGTGACTGTGAGGGAAGAGCTGTTGATGTCCATCTGTACCTCGACATCTACGGCACTTTTATCCATTTCGAGAAGTCGTAGACATTTGTTTATAATTCTTTTTGTTGCAGTCGACATTGTGAACGGTCGTTTGGTACCAAAAAGCACATCGTTTTCTTCTTGACCGTCGTATACCACTCGTTAATGATCTAGGCACACAATAAAAAATGGCCTCCGCGCGATAGGCAAACCACGCCGCGAGCACACCGGTCGCGATGAATCTTTTAAACTATGTAATACTGTTCTTTGAATTATCCTAGCGCAGTTAAATCGTTGCTGGGCCCATAACCTTTTGGCATGCGCTTTATTTGGGATAGGTTTAAGTCAATCAGAACACTTTTAATACGTACAAAAACAAGTCGTTTATTTATCGATACGATCCACTTCGTGACGGTCGAATAGAATAAAACGGAAGAGAAGAATGAGGGAGTGCGTGCGCATACTAGTGTAACCCGGACTCATAACCGCTAGAGTCAATCGAGTGAAGCATACCGCGAACATTCAAATTTAACATTTTTACATATTTTAAATAAACATTTTACTTTATAGTGCTAAAACATGTTATTTTATTTATTAATATTAATTTTTCCGCCAAAAAATTAGATTCGTAATCAATGATCCCGAAAACCTCCGAGTAAGGATTTTGAAAAGAATCCGACTGATTTTTGAAAATTTTGTCTGCCATTTTGAATTTTGAAAAAGTAATTTCAGATTCGTTATCAGCGACACCGAAAACTCCCGAGTAAAGATTTTGAAGAGAATCCGACTGATTTTTAAAAATTTTGTCCGACATATTGGATCCGCCATTTTGGATTATGAAAAAGTAATTTCAGATTCGTAATCAGCGACCCCGAAAACCCGCGAGTAAGCGGGTTCATAGATTGTTCTCATTTTTGTCCACTTGTGTCTGTAGGAAGCTATAACAATTAGTAGTATACTTACCTTTTAAAAGAAATACAAACATTTTGTTCTATTTTGGATTTTAAAAAAGTGACGTTATATTTTTTTTAGCAAAAAATTGATGTTTTGACTCAATTATCCCTGAATTATTGTATGTGAAATCTTGCTACCCAAGACTTCTTTTCTCATCTCTTTGTTTAGCTACTGTTTGTTAATCATATATTTCGGTGATTCTCCACGAAACCGACATTCTCATGTCCCTTGTGTTTTTAAAAAATAAATTGCACAAACGGTAATAAATTCAAGGTGAAAAAGTAACTCTAGTGAGTACAAACAAAAGTCTATAGCCACTTTAATTTATAATATTTAATATTTTTTATAAAATGAAATATTTCTAAAAAATAAAATCAGAATTTAGTTATACTTTAGTACAAGCAAAAGTTCAGTTTCCTCAAGAGTTTTACTATGACAGAAACAAATTTTATTTCTTTTTTTTGGTTTTTTTATATTTAAAACGTCAACATTGTACAGGGAATTACAGAATCGTCATGGTTGAAAATTGCTAATAATTTACTTTAAAAAACAGTATTTATTTTGCGTCATGGTGAAGCCTTTTGGTTGTCTTTCATATTGAATTTATGGTTTAAACAAGTGTGCAATTAAAATAATTTTTATGATTGTGTACAAATAAAATTAAAAAATTAAAGCTACTTTAACTGTTATAATTTTGGTAATTTTAACATTAATTACTTTATAAATTTTCATACATTACCATACAAATATGTGTAAATTGCTGAGAATTAATTTCCAAAGTTTACGTTATGTTAATAAATTACGATAAATGATTTTAAATAATTTATAAAATTAAAACATATATTACCACATAAATTTCCATAAGTTACCACATAAATTTCCATAACTTACCCTATAAATTTTCATAATTATTAAAAAATTATATTGCTTCCTCGTGAGGAAGCTTTGTAGTCGTTTAATTTATAAAATATTTAAAAATCCTTCAAATAAATTTTCTTCTATATAAGACTATGTTATTTAAGACCCTGAACAATTGTCCGGATGTATGGGTGTGTATATGTGTGATTGTGTGTGTGTGTGGATCCCGTTTTTTGTGAACACGATAACTCGAAGAGGTTTGAATGAAAACCTAGTTAACCCTTACGAATGTAAGGGTTTACTATGAATTTTCTAATGCTTTCATGGCTACCTCTTGAGTGCCTCAGGGCTCTGTGTTGGGCTCTCTACTGTTTATTCTCCACATTAATGATATTTGTACCGTTCTCAGTAATTACTCATTTTCCTTGTATGCTGATGACCTTAAAATTTAAAGGGTGATTCATGCGCATGAGGATTTTGACAGGCTGCATCTTAGTTTAAATGGTCTATTGACTTAGTGTGATGATAATAACTTCAATTTAAATATTAAAAACTGTTCTATTTTATCAATCACTAAGAAAAAAATTTTAATTAGACACAAATATTCAATAGGCAGCACTGAGCTCTCCAGGGTTAGTACTATACGTGACCTTGGTGTTATATTTAATGAGAATTTGTCCTTTAATGAACATATCTCGTTTACAGTAAGCAAAGCTCTTAAAGTACTTGGTATCATCACCAGAAATGCAAGTTTATTTAAAAAACCTTTAGTTTTTAAAATATTTTTTTTCTTTGGTTAGGCCAATTTTGGAATTTGCTTCTTTAATCTGGTTTCCCTATTATGAGGTGTGCACATTCAACGTATTGAAAGAGTTCAGAATCGTTTTCTTCGATTTGCTGCGTACTGTTTGGGTATTTTTTATGAACGAAATAATCATGATTATACTAATGTTAGAATGGCCTTGAGTATACCAAAATTATCAGCACGTTTTTTGTATACAGATTTGTTATTTTTTTATAGAATAATCAAGGGTTCTGTTAATTGCTCAGTACTGGTCTCGAAGGTGAACTTATTCGCTCCACCTGTAAACTTACGTTCTTACAATTTAATACGTGTTCCATCACATAGAACTAACTATGGTAAAAACTCAGCTATTTCTAGAATGGCTGCTGAGGTGAATGAATATTGTAATAAAATTGATGTCTTTAAGCAAAACGAAAACATATTTACTAATAATTTTCGAAAACAAGTCTTATTGACAGATTAATTTGCGACAGTACTTACTTATTTTTATAACCGTTTTCTTTTGTATTAAGGGCTCTGCCCGTATAAGTATCTTAAATAAATAAATAAAAAAATTGCCTAGGCATATTAATCATAAAAATATCTCGAAATGGATTGAAGGACATTAAAAAATCTATAAAATTTTTTTTTTACTTTTTTCAAAAAAAAAAAATTTTTCTAAATTTTTTTTTAAATTGAATATTCAAATTAATATATAATAAAATCTTATTCAATTTTATTAGAAATTTATTTCCTTCTTAAAAATCATGTTGCCTTATAATAAAATGTTACTCTTGACTTAAAAACAAACTAAAAATCTTCATTTCATCAAGACGAATCGATTGATGTATAAAAAGAATATATTTTATTAGCATTAATAGAATTAAATAAAATGAAAAAATTCACTTTAAAGCAAATTTTTTGCTTATCGTAAAGAGGAAGCAAAATGTTCATGTAATGAACATCTTAATTCACAACTTGTTTACTATAAATTACGTAAAAAATTTATAAATTACCTGAAAAATTACCAAAAATTTCCTGGATTAGTTTTTTAAGTTTTGAAGTATGTTTTGTATTAATATTATAAATTACCTCACAGTTATTATAAATTACCATAAATTTCGATAAATTTCGTACATTAGATTTTTAAATCCTGAATTTCGTTAGCATTCTCATAAATTACCTCAATATACATAGTTTCAATTAAATGTGAGTATTTTTTTAAAACAATTATTGTTTAACAAATATAAATTAAAAAAGTTAAAATCCGTATGAATGTTATTTAACATTCATATAAGCTTAACTATCAATTTGGTTAGTTAAACAAAAATATGGTAACTGATTATGGTACGTGAATCCGTTAACAGCTATTTTGTTTAAAAAAATTTTAATCACAAACATTTTGTCTGGCTCATAACAGATATTTCATTCTTGACTATCATACTTCTCTTCTTTCTTCTTCTCTTCTTTCTAGCTGTAATTTTTCTTATTTACTATCGCCTGAGTTTTGAGATGCTCGGCGGGCGAAAGCTTCAAATTGTTTTTAGGTGAATTTGCCTAGGCCTTCAAGTTGAATGACTTAGGGAAGCACACGCTCAAATATAACTCATAAAAAGGAAAACTCTAAACGTTACGCGCACACACACACTGAATTTATTATTAAGAACCTTTAAATGAATTTAAATTCAGTTTAAATTTTAGTTGTCTTAATTATTAACTCGAATCCAAATTTTATTAAAAATTTTGAGATAGCGAGAATAATCAAGTTCTGTCGGGCCTCACTAATGTAAGACTTTTCCTTTTAATTTATTTTCGTTTGTCCTAGATCTTAGACACTATCTTGTAGTTGTCCGTCAGATTAGAGGCTGATTAACAGACGGGTGAGTCCCGGCATTTTGCGATTGCTTTGATGCCTCCACGAGGAGCTTACTAACAAGGCGAAAATCGTACTGCCAATTTTGAAAACACTAATTGCTCCGCTAACCCTTGCTTCTAAATCTGGGGGAAGATTTGGGTTTAGAAGAGGTGGTTGTGGGAGTAGGAGTAGGGTTGTAACTTAAGGCCCATTGGTTATTATGATTTTTGCTGACTTGAAGATCTCACGCTTGGCGTGAGAACGGAAAGCCGTCAGAAAAATTTGATATTTTTCTGGAATTATTATTTTTAATAATTCCAATTTTAATATATAAAAAAAAATAATTTCCAAATAAATAAATTGTTTATTATTATTATTATTTTAAAAAATAATTAAAATTATTTATAATTATAAATAAAATTGCACTAAAAATTAGTGTTAGTGTTCTGGTTATAATTGTTCAATAACTCAGAAACACCATATAATTTTGAAGTGTGTAAAGAAGATTTTAAATAAGTTATTTCCCTTTAATTTAATTGAGCTTGAAAAGAAATAATATTCAATTCAAGTCATCGCACGTGCATTTGTTTAGCAAGCAGAGCAAAGTAAAATTTGAAACCTTTCTGAAATTATTATTTTCAATAATTTCGATTATAAAAAAATTTAATAATAATAATAAAAAAAAATAATAAATAATAAAATTCGAGAGAGAGAAAGAGAAAAAAATTGTTTGTTGTTATTATTAATAAATAATTAAAATTATTTATTAGGGGGATTCCACGGGTAAATCACTCAGTTGTACGTGAGAAGTTACCGATTTGTCTTAAAGTTTTTAAGCGTATTCTACTTCCATATGTAGTGAACTAGCCAAAATTTCAAGTTCCTATGTCATAAAGAACGCTCACAATCGAAAATTTCCTAAAAAGTGCCATTTTTCAAAACTAAGATTGAAAAATCCATTTTTGCGTGAAAAAGTGTGAATTTTGGCCTAAAAAAATTTAGAAAAGTACTAGTCGATGGGAAATTTTCCAAAGAATCCAATGCCGTTGGAATTTTTGAGAAATTTCTAAACGCATGCGCAGTAGATTAAAAAAAACTGTTTTTTTCAAGAAAATTTATAACTTAAAAACACCTTTTTCGATTTGGCTCAAATTTTCAGAAAACAGTTGAAAAGCCATACTTTAATGTGATTATTCCGAAATTCTGGGTATTTTCGATTTTTAACCGTATCTTTGCAAAATAGTGAAATAATTTGATTTTTTTCAACGTTTTATTACCGAGGAAGTGTAAGTTCATTGTAGAAAAAAGTAACCAAAAAAATGTCAGAGTAAATCCACAAACAGTGAAAAGTTTGCCATTACGCTCCTGTCTACACTACACAAAAAACTCCATACTAATACTTTTAGAATATTATAGCTTCTTCAGCAAATCATGTTTCTTCTAAAAGAGTTAGTAATTAAAAATAATTTCACAATTTTACATATCAACGCCAAAAATATTCATTTAAGTCTACTTAATCTCGCAATCATCATCAATCAAAAACATGTGATGAGAATGAAATCCTTAAAGTTGTAACTTTATGCTATGCTATGCCGAAAAGTTCCGAATTGTAATTTTTGTAAACGTGTATTTTATTTGAATTACTTATTTTATATTTCATTTATAATTTTTGTTTATTTCGTGATATATTTTCTTTTACAAAAAATAAACATTTTAAATTATATATTAATTAAAATACAAATCTAAATAATTACAAATAAAATATTAGATGATTTTAAACATATGATTCTAACGATAGAAGATTGACTTATTTGATATTACATACATTGCTAATTTTATATGAACACAGATATTTTTCTATTTCAATCATTTAATTCTCATTTGATGTATAATTTTTGTTTACTTCATGATAAATTTTATATTATAAAAACTAAACACAAAAAAATATTTAAAATATAGAAAAATAAATCAAAGCAATTTTTAAAAAAAAATAACTGCATTTTATTTTTGTACTGAATCCGACAGACAGTATTAAAAGCATATTTTTAAATAAAGTTTTTAATAAATTATCATAATTTCTATTTCATATTTAAGGATTATATGACTTAAAATGGTTGATACATTCTTGAACGTTTACTTACTAATAGCATTTTAACTAACCTCTTTACGGCGGAATCGTCAGGTTGCTTTCCACCGCATAGAGGATTGCCTGTATGTGTATGCCATTAGGTAAACAAATGAGCGCAAATAACTATTTCCATAGATCTGCTTGTACACTCAGATGCATTAATGCTGTCCTTCCGGTTTGACGGTATTTTGCAAAGTCGTATGATTTCTATCAAAATGTTTTTAGTTCATCACATATGAAAACATTCGTATGTCACGAACTAAGAATATTTGATAGAAATGACACGACTTTTCATAATTCCTTTAAACCGGAAGGACAGCATTAATGCATCTGAGTGTACGTCGCAACCATATAGTTATGAGCAAAAAAATGTAGGCAACTCCGACATCTAGACCAGACACAAAAAAGGCCAAGTTTAATTTTACAAAAAGCTTCTACTTTTGCAGATAAATACACGTGGGTACGCAGTTAGAAAGGAGACGGGCATTCTTCGGTTGGCCTACTCAGTACTCTCTTTAACACTGAACTGGATCCAAAGAATTTTAAAAATGTATTCTTTCAGATATTCCTGGCAGTGTTTTGAAAGACTCAGAGAATTGTCGTTGAGTAACCCTTCTTATAGTTTTAAATTGTATGTATACAATTGTGGTTTTCTTCGGGAAAATTAACTGAAAGATATGATAGTATGATATGATGAAGAACATCGACGAGACGCGTTGCTCTTCGTAGAGTAGCCTTCATATTTATCACCAGCTATCTCTCTACTGAAATACACAAGCATATTTAAAAAAATAGAAAATAAATGGTTATTTTTCAAAATAACTATAGCTCAAATTAGGTTAATTAACAAATATTTAAAAAAAATAAAAATTTTTTTTTTATAAACAAATTAATTTTTTTTAAATTTCGGCGCGATTAATTTTTATTTTTATGCGTATTTCCACGTGAAATGTTTCTACGACATTTTAAAATCGGTTAAACATATTTTTTTCTCGTTCTGAATAGAAAAATATTAAATACGTATTTTTTATTATTCCATAATTTAAAAGTTTTGAGATTTGGAAATAGGTCATCTTTTAAAAATTCAATACTTTGAAAATTCATAACTCGAAAATTTTGTTAATTATCGAAATATAAAAAAAACGTATATAATATTTTTCTATTCTATTGCTTCCAAGGAGACGAATTCAAAAACAAAAATCTCAGATTGTTGTTTATCACGAAAAGCGACATTTGCATAGGGGAGGGTGGGTCAAACCGGACCCCCTAACGGTCTTTTGACTCTTGTGACTAAACGAATCAACCGATTTTATTTTTCGATGGCTTGTTTAAATGATCATTTAATTGCTTAACTTTTTCTAAGAGACATTTATACTTTGTCTTTTATTGTTTAGTTGCTGTGTTAACTTTAAAAATTTTGCAAACGGTCCGGTTTGCCCCACCCCCTGGGGTAAACCGGGCCCCCATGGAGCAAACCGGACCGTTTGGTTAGGAAATATCCTATGGCCGGTTTGCCCCACCGAATACGGTCCGGTTTGCCCCACAGGCTCATTTTGAGAATAAATGTTCATCAAAAAGAAACACTTTGCAAATTCATCAAAGTTTTTGGTGGTAAATATTCCTAAGGTGTGTACCTTCAAAACCCAAGACCTAATATTTGGAAATATTACACGATTTCCTCAGAATTTCCTTAAGAAAAAATTCGGAAAAGTGTAGAAAAAAACTAAAAAAAACTTTTGCTCCCAGCGTTGCACAAACAAAAGTAAGGAATATCAAATTGAAAAAATAAGGTATACTACACAAGGTTGTTTCAAATTTCTAAATAGCACTTTTGACAATTTCGCCATTTCGGAAATATTGAGGGGGTCCGGTTTACCCACCGGTCCGGTTTGCTCCACTCTCCCCTAATAATGTAAAATTATGAAAAATAAATAAAATCTACACTGAGAAAACTGGAGAGTCAAATTCAGAGGTTCAAAAAGTGTATGTGTGCTTTGCTTATGAAGAGAGTTAAATAGTCCTTCTAAAATAAATTTTGAATTGATAATGGAAATCTATTTGTATATTCTTTCCCATTACATCTGAGGGTTAAAAGTTGCGCAGAAAATGTGTACGATCTGATGCGCGCGAAATTATTTCTCTGACATTTTATGTATTTAATTTAGGGGTTAGGTTGCCACATTTATTCATTTCGCGCCGGATAAGGAAGGGATTTCTCAAGATGGTTAATTTGTCCCTCTGTTATAAACTCATTTTCCCTCCAAGAGAAATGGCACGAATATCTGTCAATGGTGTATTTGAATATTGAGATTGTTATCCAATAGCTAACTCTCAAATATTAACGATTTGTCCCTCCAGATGTTTAGTCCAATACTCCAGTTTTCTCAGTGTAGTTTTTTTAAAGAAAATATATAAAAAATCGTATTCTGCATTAATATAAGACTTTCTAATTATTTAATTGAATTTAATTATTGTTGATAATAGATTTGTTTGTACTTTATTTTTTAATACTTACAAACAAGTGAAGTTTTGAACGACTAACCCTGGGTAGATTTTCCATATTTTCAATATTTTGTCCTTCCGCTTTCATATCAGGAACAGAAAAAGAAAAATATGAAATAAGATAGAATGCAAATTAGAGAAATTTATTTTCTTAAAATGAAAGAAAAATGAATGACGAAAAAATATATAAACAGAAGGAGATTAAAAATATAAATTATATTTAATAATAAGTTTTCATTGATAATTTCCGGTAGATTTTTTATTTTCTCTGTAAATATATACATACAGTTTCTCTTTGGCACAATTTTATCATAACTTTTTCCACTTAATTAAATTCTTTTAAACATCAATAATTACGTTCCTGTAAGTCAATGGAGCAAAAAATAGCACCTTTTCTACATAAAACTTCAATAATAGTGAAAGATCATGATTTTAACGATTAATTCTATTAATTTCATAAAATAAAACATAATGAAATCCGGATTTCTCAAAACTTTCGATAAAAAGTTAAACAATTGTTAAGTAAAAAATAGATATTATTTCAATTACCCAATTTTCGTTGCTTCTCGTTAATATTATTTTTTAATGATCACCACGTGTATAACTTTTACTTAACAACTTTTTTAGATGCTTCTTATTTTTACCATCGTTTTCTATATTAGGCAATTACTTTAATTTTAGTTTTGTAATTTTATTTCCGACTTTATTTATTCAAACTAATTTATTTTTTATTTTCTTTTTTTAGTTCTCTTCAATTTTATTACTGTTTTGTTTTTAATTCATTAATTTTTATTTTTTTCTACTTTACTTTTTATTCATTAATTTTAAGTACTTTTAATTTGTATACAATTATTGTAAATTTATCTTTCATCTATTTATATTTCAGCTTTTCTGCCTCTATTTAATTTTGTTTTAAAATTGTAACCTCACAAAACTTTAAAATTAAATAAACTAATTATTAGCGGAGAACGGGGAAAGCCGGCCCGGTGGTTAAACTAGTATTGTGTCAATATTTCGGAAATGGTAAAAATGTCAAAAGTGTTGTTTACAAATTTGAAAAGTCATGTGTAGTATACCTTATTTTTTTAATTTGACAGTTTTAGCTTGCGTTCGTGCGACGAAGGGAGCAAAAGTTTTTATTTTAGTTTTTTCTACACTTTTACGAATTTTTTCTTAAGGAAATTCTGAGGAAATCGTGTAATATTTCCAAACATTCTGTCTTAGATTTTGAAAGTAAACACCTCAGAATAATTTATCACTAAATACTTTGATGAGTTTACAATGCATTTATTTTAAACAAATATGGATTCTCAAAATAGTTTAATAAAAAATGTTTAATTAATAATAAATTTCGTAAAACTCTGATACAATAAAAATATATTAGGGCCAGAATTAGGCTGCCGAAACTTGGAAAAATTTTGTTGAGTTTAAAAAATTCGGTAACAAGGAGCGCGTACCTTTTGTCATTTACGCGGATTGTTAGTCTTTTAATTCATGCAGAAATACCTCAAAAAGAATCAAATACTGTATTGATACAAAATCATAAAACAGTATTATTATATATAATCAGTTTTAGATTTTATGTAAAATGCGGTCTTGATGACTCTTTGTCTGTATACAAAGCATCTCCTCGAGGTATCCGATCATTTTCCCGAATCTAAAATCCCGAAAGGCGATTTCCCGAAATCTTTAAATCTTAAATTTCCCGTAGGACCAAGTTCCCGGAAACCCGTTTTCCCGAAAATAAAACAAGGAATTGAAGAAATTAATAATTTATTACGGTAATATCAAAAAGTGTAAAGATAAAACAAAGTATATAAAAAGTATAATATAATTTTTTTAAATTAATAAATAAAAAATAACTTTAAAACCACGTATCAAATTTTTTTTTTTTAAATAAAACTTTATAAAAAACCAATTTAAAAAGTAAAAGTTTACAAACACGTTATAAATAACGGTTAACTGACTACCATCCGTTTAAAAACATTTGAGTAATTACCATGGTAACATGATCCTACCCTTTCATTTTTTTAGAGAAATTTGAATCTTTTCCAGGAAATTAAACATTTGTGAAATTTTCTTTTCGGGGAAAAAAGTCTTTGGGATTTTCGCTTCAGGAAAATGACCGGGAATCTGTCCTCCATATAAGGAAGATCCTGCTAAATGGTTTTCGAAGGAGCTTAAAGACTTGTCTGACAATTTAGACATTAGATTTCAAAACATAGTAATATAAAAGTACGAAACCATTGTCATCAAACAGAGAAGTATCGGGGACCTGCTTATCAAAATTGTAACATTAATTATAATCATAAATCGCCGGTCATACCTGTTGTATTTTATAACCTCAGGGGTTATGACGTTCATTTTATCATCAAAACTACTGACAATGATCTGGTGTTAGTTAAAACCAGTTTTTAAAAACTTAAACATTTGAATTTTGTTAAAAATCATTTGCTATTTCTAGAAAAAAAAATTTTCTCAAAACCCTTCGATCACGGACCAGATAACATAGTAAACTAACAAATTTTCCTTTGCTTTTGATTTCAGTTGAGTTGTTCCTGTTTTATCGTGCACACCGCAAGCCATCTTAAAAAAAGTGTTTTGGTAATACAACTACAGTTTCCACAAATATTAATGTTTTTTCAGTTTTAAAGTTGCTAAAATTTAATGACAGCATGTACTATGAGGTACAATGTACATTATTTTAACCACTTTACTGGCAAGGCGTTCCAAATAATGTTCGATGCGCCGAGATCTAGAGTGGCAAAAACAAGGAAATGGCGTTCCTAATAAAACTGTATATTGCTTCCTCTTAAAGGAAGCCTTATAGTGATCTCGATTTTCGACTTTCTTAGAATTAATTATTTTTACATATTTCCAAGTGTAGTATATATATTTCGTCGAGAGGAACAAATGTCCGGATGTATGTGTGTATGTATGGATGTGTGTGTGTGTGTATGTCACCCGATTCTTGTGAACAAATTTTCACTTACACGTTTTGACGGATTTTGATAAAATTTTGTAGGTGTATTACGGTCACGAATATCTTGAATCAAACAGAAGGATTTTCAAAAATATCTAAAAATAAAATTTTTTTAGCAATTTTTTAATTTTCGAAAAAAATGAATTTTTTTATTTTTTGAAATAACTTCTTTATTTATTAAAATTTTTATTAATTTTTCTCAGCATTATATTCCTGGCATGAAAACGAATCGATTCATGTATATAAAGTATATATTTTATCAATATTTAAAAAAATAATCAATATTTTTATTTCTAACAAAAAATTCAAATTTCGTAATTTTTCCTTAATACTCTAAAATAATTATTCTATAATAAGAAATTAAGCAATTAGTATATATTTTATTTAAAGAGTTAAATGATCATGAAATGAAAATTTTTTAAAAATTATAATAAAGATATGAAAAGACAGAAATTTAGAAATTAAATATGTTTTAAAATTAAATTTATATATGTTTATTTTTTTAAATTTCTTTATTGTAATTATTGAAAGTTTATAATTTTTTATTATTTTCTTTCTCCCACTGCTCAATAATACTTAAAAATTCTTCATCTGATTCCGTCAACTCTAAAAAAGTAATTTTATTTAAATTGAATATATTTAAATTAATTTATTTGAATGAATTATTATTAAATTATAATTTTATTTATTATAAATAATTAAATAATTATAATTATATTTATCTATGTTAAACATAGATTTAAAAAATATTTAAAAAAATTTGAAATAAATAGAGGAAGCTAAATGATCATGAAATGAACAACTTGTATTACTATTAATTAATATTATAATATAATTCTCTATACAATTATATTATATTATTATAATGCATATAAATATCTCTTTTTAATAAAAATGTGAGTTACATTGCATAAAAAATAAAAAAATAAAACGCTATTTCTTTAAAAATATAGAAAATGGACAATTTCCACATTCATAAAAACATTGCAAAACTCGAAAACTGAATTTTTTTGTGATAATCTTGTTTCCTGTTGTCTAAACTACATAAATATTGATTTGAAGTAGATATTAATATAAAATAGAGTTTTATTAGGAACGCCATTTCGTTGTTTTTGCTAGTCTGGGTCTCGGCGCGTGGAACGCCATTTGGAACGCCCTGCCAGTGAAGTGGTTAATAAAGTTTTAATGAGAACTCTAAAAATAATGATGAAAATTACTCTTTTTGTGGTCGAAAAGGTACATAACCCCTTAAAGGATATTAAATACTTTGTAATTGAACTCACACAATGATTTTAATTTTTAACATAGTTGTTCGGGATACTTTAATTTCTTGAAAAGATTTCGCAAGCGAACCAAGATTTTAGATTCGGTAACTAATTCTTTTTCTTTTTTTCTTTCCTGCTCTACAGAACTCTTATGATTTTCAAGCAATTTACTATCATCGTATTCTTCATACGCTTTACATTAGACATGTTCGTCTTCGATTTGAAGTTGTAAAAAATCTTGCGCATCTAGGTGAATTATATATGGCAAACAACGAAAATGTAAATTATTTGCTTTAAATTCTGAATCCAAAAAGTCGCGTAAAAGATTTGCTAATTTGTGAATAAATAATGTGTTGGCTGCAGCATTATCGACAGTCATTCCCTGAAGCTTACTTACAAACTTTTTTCTTTCAGTACACCCAGAAATAAATTAGCAATGTCATTTCTAGTGTGTTTTGCCGTGTGGGAATTTTGGTAATATTTCTACCAAATAAAAGGTTGGTTTCCACTAACCAATAAATAAATGATTTAGTCAACTTGATAATAATTATGGACACTTTATTCGTAGATGAGAAAATATATAATTCGTACTTGTCGAGTATCTTTTTAACTAACTATTCACTCGCATTCCCATTCAACTACTCTAAGAAACGAAGGTGGGGAAAACATAAAGGCAAGTTCTCAATCGACGAAATAAAACAATTTAAGCGAACCACCACACACTCCCCTCCTAGTGATAATTATACAAATAAAATGAAATAAAAATTTTAATGATAAATTATACAAAATGATAAAAAAAAGAATAGAAAGTTCGTTTCGAAGAGAAAAAGATACAAGAACTATTCACTCGTATTACCATTCAACTACTCTAAGAAACGACGGTGGGGAAAACATAAAGGCGAGTTCTCAATCGACAAAATAATACAACTTAAGCGAACCGCCACATCCGTTTGATGGCACAAAGTCGATTACTAAAGATCTCGGAACCCAATTTTTTTTTGCAATAATATGACGTTCTACCAAATGAGATCCAGCCATCAAATGTACATGAAAGGACCCCGCACAAAATGCATTGAAATTGGCTTACCGTTAATTTTGTTCATATTTTCAGAATTAGTAGTTCTAAGTGTCTTAATTAAAGATATAATTTTGTTAAACTCAAAACTTCACTTGTTTGGCTAAAAACAGGGGGTGAAAGTACCCCCTGGCTAAGGCATAAAATAAACATTTCTGTGCTTTTAGCCAAATATACCATTATTTTTGGTAAGTTTAATGTCAAAAGTCACTAATATACATAAGAAATAACTCGTAATGTTAAACAAATAAAAATGTAAAATATCAACCCTTAAAAACTACCCCTTGTACAGTTAAAACCATATAGAAAAGGACAAAACTATTTTATTCACAGCAAATATTTTTATAAATAAAATATTGACTTTTTTTTTACTTATACATATGAACTGGCATATTCACCCTTACAAACAACCCCACTTACAAAAAGCAACCCCTTTTAATATTTTAAATAAATCCAGTAAACCAGATAAATTAACATTTTAAACAGTGAAAGATTTTTAAAAATCGACTGGAAGTAATTATTTAATCTTCCGTGACTTTCAGTGCAATGTTCAAAATAAAAAAGTACTCTTATGAAAAAAACAACCCCTTATCATTTAAAGTGAAGAAAGTAAAAAATCAATTTCAACCAAAGAAAACTATTAAAAATAGTAAACAGTTTATTATGTTTGTACTTACAGATAGCCATATTATTTTTTTAAGTATTTCTCAGTTGTAAAACATACCTCGTGAATAAAAAAGTGACACTTACACGGAGAAAAATCTGGTGCTATTATTGCTTGCAGAATCTTTACAAATTTTATTAGTCACTGCTGAATAGAATTTTAGCTTAAGGTTATAATAATTTATATACGAAATCATCTATTTAATGTAATGGAGAGTTCGATACAATAAGCATAAGAGATAGTAGCTAATTTTGCATGAAATCTTTATTATAAATACAAAGAGAACGTGCTATAAAAGTATTAGATTCTTCTTATAAGAATCGCTCGAACTCCGACTGATTTTCAGGCGGACTTTATACAACACAATCTTACCTGCGTATACGCACAAATAACTCACACACATATATTTCTCTGGATGGAGGAACCTGGAACGGAACGCGTACAACGCGGTGACGTTTACAATAACATAACCTAACAAATATAATGTTCTACACACGAAGTAGTATAGTTTTACAGGACGACAAAACTGTCCAAAGAATTATATATATATATATATATATATATATATATATGTGTGTGTGTGTGAGTTATATGAGCGTATACGCCGGTAAGATTGTGTTGTATAAAGTCCGCCTGAAAATCAGTCGAAGTTCAAGCGATTCTTATAAGAAGAACTTAATACTTTAATAGCACGTTCTCTTTGTATTTATAATAAAGATTTCTTGCAAAATTAGCTACTGTCTCTTATGCTGATTGTATCGAAAGTATTTTTACAATTAACTATATTAATTTTCGTATTTTAAAATTCATTCTGTCTGTCAAAGTATGAGAGAGAAAGCACGATACAGAGTAAGAGAGGGAAGTATCGTCTCTTCTTTCAGTTTAGAGTAGGAGCGAGAGAGAGGCGAATAGTTAAGAAAGTAACGCCTACTTTTTTTCGTTTGGGCATCATGGTTTTCTTTATTTTCAGTGACAGATAGAAGGAGTGAGTAAAAGAGTGGTAGGGGAGTTAAAAGTGAGGACTTTTACATTTAAGCGAAAATACCAAAGGGCGTAATGTTTCCTTATTGGTAGATAATTTTCCATCTCTTTATGACAGTGTAAAGAAAAAATAAGTGGGGGTTTTTACTGGTAAGGGAATCTCTAATATGAATTTCGACTGTAAAGTGAAAGTTCTTCAAGTGAAAAATTTCCTAATTATTTAATGGAAACATTTTTTGCGATTTTGTAGTTTAATTACAAAATCTTGTGACTTATAATTTAATTACAAGTTATTTCTTATAACAATAAAAATTGTAGTTTGTTTTAAGTGCAATTTGTAATATGCATTGCATTTAATGATATTTTGTTGTTAGTTTTTTGTGATTTACGTTTAAAGTGTAATTTGTTATAATTAGTGAATTCTTTAAGTACTTTTTTTATACAGTTTCTTACATGAAAACTGTAATTTCTGTTTAAGGTGAAATTTGTGGTACGTAGTGAACTAAATCATATCAATTTGTTAATTTTTTGTGATTAAAGTTTAAAGTGTAATATATTTAAAAAAAGGGTGTTTTAGAAGTTATTTTTATAAATTTATTTTTATGTTCCTGTTAATAGACGTTTTAAGTGCAAAGAGTATGACGTAGTGATTTTTGCTTAAGTTGAAATTTGTGATTCCTAGTGAATATAATTATATATTTTTATTATTTTTATGCTTATATTTACATGCAAATATGAGTAATTTCTTATGAGATTTATGAATTACATATGAGAATTCTGATATATATATATATATATATATATATGAGATTTATGAGTTATATATGAGATATATGAGCAATATAAGAGATTTATGAGATATATGCGAAAGTTGATGAGTATTTACATGAGTTCATGAGTTCTATAAGACTAATAAATTTAAAAATCATGGCAAACAAACAAAGTTGTGTTACATTGAGTAAAACAGATTTTAAAATTATAGAGAATGAAGATGGATGGTTAACGGATGATCACATACATGAATTTGCAAAATTGTTAAAAAATGTTTCAAATTCTGTTTTCAATATGCAAAGTACTTTATATTTATATAGTCTTGATAATATTATTCCAATTCAAAAGGAAAAAAGTTTTGTTATTCTTATTGTAAATTTTACATTTTTAAAATATAACTATATAAATATCAATTTGGAATAGTAATGGATTCTTCGTAAATAAATTTAAGTTTACTATAAAAATATGTATGGGGATCCTCAAACCATGTGGCCAAGGAGAATAAATAATGTATAATTATTTTTCAAGAAAAATTAAACAGTAATTAAAACTTTTGAGTTCATTATATGTTTATGAAAATTTACTTTTAAGGGGGGTAAGGTTTGAAAATTTTTAATGAATGCATAATATCTACAGAATATTAGGTTAAAATCTCAAGTCAATGGAAGCAAAATTGACAAAGTTATGAATATTTTAGTTCCATAGATAGGTCCAGACTTCATATTTTTTATTAAATAATTATTTATAATTTGTTTATTTTTAAAATGAGGAATATTTTTCAATACAATACTTATTTATGATACAAGTGCGTAAGTTTACAGTTTTCTGCGTGTAAAATTAAATTTTACAGGTTAATGTTACAAAATCAAAATTTAACATATTTGTGGCATAAAAACCTTATTTAGACTACATTGTTAAGGGATTGATTAATTTGAATAAGCCTTGCTATAATTTTTTCTTCATTTTTTATAAAAAGTACACTTTCATACAAAGATTCTAAAAAAATTGTTTAAATTACATTTTTTATAAGGGATTGTCCGTAAAGCATGTAATATATATTTTCGGTAATATAGACTCCCCCCGATGACCCCTAAAAACGATTATTTTTTTCAATAAATATAATTAATTTACATATTTATAATTATACCAATAATAATAAAAATTACCTTTAAAAATTCTCTATTCACTACATTATTGTAATTTAAGTTTTATTTCACAATTGAACAAAAACAAATAGAAAATTTAGGCGCGCTTTAGCGCGCAATTTTGCTAGTAAGTATATGAATTTATGCTAAAAATATAAGAGAAACGATAAGCAAATTAAGTAATATGCTCTTTCGAGTAATATTAGCAGCAGATTTCTCTCCGTGTAGGAATAAGCGAAACTAAGCACTATGAAGCATTAAAAGCATCAATAAATATTCAGTGTTTTCTTTTATATTTATCATTTTTCATGCTTAATACTTTAAAATATTCACTGTTTAAAATGTTCATTTATCTGGTTTACTGAATTTATTTAAAATATAAAAGGGGTTGCTTTTTGTAAGTGGGATTGTTTGTAAGGGTGAATATGACAGTTTATATGTATAAGTAAAAAAAGTCAATATTTTATTTATAAAAATATTTGCTGTGAATTAAATAGTTTTTTTTCCTTTTCTATATGGTTTTAACTGTACAAGGGGTAGATTTTAAGAGTTGATATTTTACATTTTTATTTGTTTAACATTAAGAGTTCTTTCTTATGTATATTAGTAACTTTTGACATTATACTTACCAAAAATAATGGTTTATTTGGCTAAAAGCACTGAAATGTTCATTTCATGCCTTAGACAGGGGATACTTTCACCCCCTGTTTTTAGCCAAACAAGTGGAGTTTTGAGTTTAACAAAATTATATCTTTAATTAGGACACTCAGAACTACTAATTCTGAAAATATGAACAAAATTAACGGTCCTTTTAGAAAAACTTTTGAGGTGCTACCGTCTGTACCAAAAACATAAGCCTGGAATGCTCATTATTTATTTATTTATTTAGAACACTGTACGGGCTTACAAAAAAATGCCCTTTCGTGCAAAAGCACTAAGAAATAATACATAACAAGTAAAAAAATAATAATAATAGTAACATAAAATAAAAATAATACAAATAATAATGTTAACGATAGCATACAGCTCTAATATTTCAGGATTACTTCGCGCAATTCAAGAATAAATTTTTTCAATGTTATTCCAAAAAAATTAAGTTCTTTACAACACTCATTTCCTCTCCTAAATATTCTGTTTAAAGTATAATTTTCTTCGTAATTCGACTTACAATTACACAGGCCGACAAGATTTACTTTCCAAGAATCAGACAATACTTTTCCGAAGGATTTGGACGTGCTGAATCCGATTCCGACCTCAAAATGGATCCATCACGTCAGGTTTTCGAGATATTTTAACCTAAAAGTGCAAAAAACCTATTTTTAGTTATATTTGATGTCATGTAACATCAAGAGATAATTTTTTTTCTTAAAGGTCAATCTTGCTACTAAAAGTGCTACTCTTCCCCTTTAATATCCATTTTGAAATTTTAAAAAATCTTCATTTTTCTCTGAGTAATCGTTCATTGAATTTTCTAAGTTTGGCGAATTCTTCGAAATCCAAGTAGAAATAGACAAAACTTCTAGAATAAAGCATAATTTAACTACAAACATCTAAATTTTAAATAGTTTTAAGTTTGTTCAATATAACTGAATAAGAATTCGACATCAGATTGACAGGTTCAAAAATGACATATTGTAGGGAAATACAATCAATTTTAAATAAATCGTCTGTCATATTGTATACGCCAGTTTGAATTTTGTGAATCTGATATTGAATTCGTATTCAGTTATATCGAAAATCCTCAGAACTATTAAAAATTTAGATATTTGTAGTTAAAATTCAGCTTTATTATTAAAGTGTCTTTGTTTCTACACAGTTTTCGAAAATTTCGACAAACTCAGAAAATTCAATAAACGATTACACAGAGACAATAGAAGATTTTCTAAATTTTCAAAATGGATATTAAAGGGGAAGAGTAGCACTTTAGGCTCAATATTGACCTTTTAGAGAAAAAAATTATTTCTTGATGTTTCATGATATCAAATATAACTAAAAACAGGTTTTTTGCATTTTTAGGTTAAAATATCTGAAAAACCTGACGTGATGGGTCCCTTTTGAGGTCAGATTCGGATTCAGCATGTCGAAATCCTTCGGAAAAGTATTGTCTGATTCTTGGAAAGTAAATTGAATCAAATTTTGTTGGCCTGTGTTATCGATTCTGAACAATATCTGGCCTCTCAGATTTTTTGACGGAACAATAAGATGAATGCGTGATAATAATTCAGGGCAATCAACATATCCATTAATAATTTTAAATAGGAAAAGAAGATCTAGATAAATAAGTCTTGACGAAAATTTAGGGACTAAAAAAGCTTTTCTTAAGTTAGTGTAATCGTGGCTAAACAGATCGTAGTACACACCGACTTGTTTTGCAGCAAAGCGGAGAAACCTATTTTGTACACGTTCAAGTTTAAAAATCTGGTACTCCTGATATGGTGACCATATCAATGCTGCAAATTCCATTTTGGTTCTGACTAAAGAATAAAATAATGATTTTAATACCTTTATGTTTTTAAGAGCGTACGCATTTTAGTGATGAAACCGAGAACCTTAAGTGTGCCACTTATAGAGTCGTCAACATGAACACCAAACCTCAAATCAGAGCAAATCTATACCGAATAAATAATTTAGAAATGACTAGATACGCTAATCCTCAATAACCTAAATTGTATATTGAATGAAATTCAAAAGTCGGGAATAATCATCAGATATATTCTGCATAATGAAGAATATTGTTTAAACTAATTCTTTTTTTCCACAATTTGATATTATTGTAATTTTTATTTTTAAAATTTCCACTTTATCTATATTTTAATAGCTCGAAAGGTAAAATATCAGAATTGAGATTTAATTGAAATATAATGGAGAATAAATATATATTCACTGAATTAAAAGATTAAATAATGATTAAATGTTTGAATTTAATAAAAATTATTATTCAAAAGTTGCAGTACGAATTGTACAGAACGGTAGCACAGACGGTAGCACCCCGAATTTTTTGTAATATTTCCAGAAGTATTTCCTCATTTGTTTCAAATTGAGATTGAAATAATGATTTTAATTTATTGCGCTTCAGCTTCAGTGCTTAGGTAACGGAACACGTCTCTAGGCTCACCACAGTCATCGAAGAAGTTAAAAGGAAGACACTTCTTAGCACACCACGTAACCAACAACTTATCGAACGTTTCTTGATGAAAGCACATCTACATTATAAATCTATTAAATTCTAAAAATTAATTTTAAATGTAATACATTTTCATCATGAAATAATTATTTAAGAAAGGCTTTCAGGTTGTCCCTTTTACGTTATTTCTTATTGTAGAGGTATTATAATTATTAAAAACGCGAGTTATATTGTTGTACAATTGTTAGTTATTACTTTTTATTATGTTCTGGAGCAAAAAGAAGCAATGAAAATGACCTTGTTAAACAAATTCTGTAATTGAATTTGGAAAAAATTAAAATTGTGACCTTTTCATGTATTGTCATATGAAATATTTTTATAGATAAAATTTAAGTTAACCTTATTTTGAATTGGTTTTTAAATTAATTTTGTTAATCCAAAAAGAATTTTTAATATATCAAGAATTAATATTATTTTATCGTTTTAAAAATAGTATTTAGAATTGTAGGTTGTCTCACCATACGGCTTGCAGATCTGAAATGTGAATCCTTTTTGTTTCGCATTTTTTTATTTAATTTTTGCCAAATTAAATTATTTATGGTTTAACTTTGTAGCTTTTTGAGTCTTTTTTTCAATGATATGTTCATATATATAGTCGGATCTTTGAATTTTAAAAATATTTTTAAAAAATTTAAAAACACTGCCAAAAAAGATTTTTTTAAATAAACGCTATGTTGCAAGAAAAATTTTTTATCCAAGTTACCGGCCATACCGAAGCCTTTAACAACAAATTTTTTTTTGGGTTATTGAGTTATGAGCAACAAAGTTTTGGTGGGTCAACTTGCAAGTCTTTTTCTATTATTTTAAGGAATTGAATTATACAAGAAAAATGTTTTTAATGTAAAATAGAAAACGTTTTCTATTTTCTATTTTTTTTGTCCGTTTTGGTCCAGCACGTCTGGATTTTTTTCTATCCTCAAAAAACATGTCAAATTTTTGGTGGTATACAAATTTTTTTAAAAATTGATGGGTTTTGACAAAACTGGGTATACAGGAGTTCTTGCCGGAGCGAAGAGAAAGACTCGTTCTGAGGTGTTAGGAGAGATGGAATGGGGAATTAAAAGTCAGATCGACTCATCGCCTGATTCCCCACCTCGCCACATGGTTGGAAAGACAACACAGTGAAGTAAGCTACTATTTTACACAAGCGATGTCAGGTCATGGTTGTTTCGGATAGTACTTCTATCGGTTTAAAATAGAAGCAGATGCGAAATGTGTGTACTGCAACGGTTCGGGTGACGACGAAGCAGAGCACATTGACGACGCGGAGCACACGCTTTTTTTTGCAGGCACTGGCGTGAACTCGAGGAAGCCATGTTTTCGGCCGTGGGCACTGAAGTCACGGTCGAGAACATGGTACCAATTATGTTACAGAGTGCAGACTCATGGCGCGAAATAGAGTCCTTCATCATCAAAGTGATCCAGGTGCAGGAGAACGACAGAAGGACGTTACAACAACAACGGAGAATTCCTGCGGCTCGGCTGGGCGCTCGCGGAAGACGGAGGAGACCTTAAATGGATTTCCTCCCTCTTCCGCTAGTGCTTAGCTAAGGATTTCAGATCTGGAAGTAGGTAAATAGACCTCTACTGGCAATGCAAGCTTGACGGCAGTTCCGCCAGGAGAGATATGTCGCAAAAAGTGTGTGGTTTTTAGTGGGTCGACCAGAACAAGAGCGGTTACCCCCACATAACCTAGCAGTGCGAGCTCCAGGTATCTGCCTTGGAAGTAGGCCTCCAAGGGTTAGCAGATTTTCCACTTCCCTCGTAAAAAAATAATACAGGGGTTCTTGAGGCCGCTGATTACAAATCTGAAGTCATATTTTCAAAATTCAAAATGGCGGATCCAAAATGGCGGTCGAAATGATTTGAAAAATGATGATTTTTAAAAAGTTTCTCAAAGTTGATGGATTTCGATCAAACTTGGTATCTAGGGATTTTTGAGGTCACTGATTACGAATCTGAAATAAAAATTTAAAATATCACTTTTGATCTTAATTTAACTATATTCGACATCTTTATTCATTTGTAGACAGAACCGTCGGAGGAGGTTGCACGATCGGATTTTGTACATCATTTAGCTTTGATAAGGGCTGTTTGCTACTTCAGATAAAATGATTTTTTTCAACTTTCCTACTGTAACGAGTTCTTTTTTTTCAAAAGAGCGATGCAAAGGATTCCGTTTACGTTTTCTATCATTCTTTTTGATGTCTCTTTTGAGCATCCAGAAAAAATCGGCCATCATATTTTCGTCCCATTGTCCCTGGTATCGAGTTTCCATTACTTTTATGTCCTGGTGAAAACATTCACCCTGTTCCTCACTGAAGTGTCCAAGATTATCAGGGAAATTATGCAAATGAGAGTCCAAAAAATGTAACTTTAAATTCATTAAGCACCCGAGGTTTTTGTAATCCCTAATCATTTTTGCAACAAGTTGTTTGTATTGTAGACTCTTTTTATTTCCTAAAAAGTTTTGTGAGACTGCCTTAAAACTTAACCAAGCCGCTTTTTCAAGTTTAGAAACTTTCTGGAATTTCTTCTGAAGGTACTGAAAACACTTACCCCTGTCTTATCCAGTACTTTAACGTACTGTTTCATACCACCATGCTTTAAATGGAGAGGAGGAACCAAAACTTTAGATGGGTCTATCAACGATTTATGAATGATATTTTCTGAACCCGGAGTCATCGTTTCTTGTTTTGTCCTATTCTTTTTTATATAATGATTAGCACGATCTCTGCTATCCCATAAGCACAAATAGCAAGGTTTTTTGGTGAAGCCTGATTGTTAACTAAGTAATAGAGTTATTATTTTTAAATCGCCACAGATAAGCCATTGATGGTTCTCGTAATCAATTTTCTCTAAAAGCACTTACAAATTTTCATACTTCTCTTGCATAACTGTTGAGTGAGCTATTGGCACTGGTGCATAAACACTCGTATTGTTGAGCAAAACTGCCTTTATGCTTCGTTTAGAGGAATCTATAAAAAGTCTCCAGTTTTCAGGTTTATAGGTGTTTGGTTTCAGTTCATTAATAAGTCCCTCGACATCAGTACAAAATACCAATGTTCAATCGTTATCTTTTGTAAAATATTTACGAAATTCTAAGTCACGCTGTCGATAAAAAGAAACTTTAGTGCCTGGTTTCACAAGATTTTTTTTCTTCAAAAATGAACCTAAGTATTCTGCACCATCTTTAGGTAAACCTAAGTCGCGAACAAGATTATTTAATTCTCTCTGTGAAATCAATGATGGAATTTTTGTTTTTTTAGTGTAAGGAAGAAAGTTTGTTTCGCAGTCTTCATTATCTGTCTCAGATTCGTATGCATCAGACTTTTCCTCAACCTCCATTTCTTCGGTATTTTCCGGAACGGTAGTATCCATCAATTCCGTTTCAAACCTTCCTTGATGAATTCGAAATTGGTGCTGTCATTGATGAAACCATGATATAAACAATTTACACTTGTTTTTAATATTATATTCTTTTATTTAATTTGAGCAAAAATAGCAATCTTCTTTACATCGCGGTTTCTCCCAGATTGTTGGACTTGAGTATTTGATAGACTTCCAACTTCTATCTTTTTCATAACATTTAAACATTTTTTGCAACTATTGCAAATTATATGCGGAACCTAGTTTGATCGTTGATCGATTTCAAATCCAAAAATTTCTTTATACAGTTTACTTATTTCATTATCAATTTTGTTTCTTAAAGATCCAACTTCATATTTACTACAAACATAGCAAAATATGTCACGATTTTCACTACAATCATGAAATTGCAATTTATTTTTAGGTTTCTTTCTTGTAGCATCATACTTTACATTGGCCAAGTCACCAACCAATGTAACGCTGCGGTCGTTGGATAACGACGCCTGCGGGCCCGCTTTCTCACCCTGACCAGCCGCCAATACTGGGTTTTCGAATCCCTGTCTTGTAATTCTCCTCTTACTTGTGTCTGCCATGACGGCATGTAAGCCGCTATCCAGGGATTTAGCCGGATACCGGAAAATCTCCGTTGCCTACCGTCACCACGAGGAGTTGCCCTGGACGCAGACACAAGTAAAAAGTTATTCCAACACTATTTAAACGAAAGTACTATTCGTAGTAGGCAGTTGTGCCTAAATAACATCAAAGTGTCATTGAAAACAACAATTTTAAAAACATTATTTACCATTTAGAAATTTTTAAATTTTGACTTCAGATTCGTAATCAGCGACTTCAAAAATCCCTAGATACCAAGTTTCATCGAAATCCATCAATTTTCAAATAATTTCGACCGCCATTTAAAATTTTTAAAAACTGATATAAAATTCATGATCAGCGACCTCAAAAATCCCTAGATACCAAGTTTCATAAAAATCCATCAACTTTGAGAAACTGTTTCAAAATCATCATTTTTTAAATCATTTCGACCGCCATTTTGAATTTTGAAAATCTGACTGCAGATTCGTAATCAGCAGCCTCAAGAACTCCTGTATACCCAGTTTCGTCAAAATCCATCAATTTAAAAAAAATGGTATACCACCATTTGAAAAGGTCTCCAAAGTGTAGATGCAAACTCAAGGATAGGCCTGACAAGTGAAAAATATAGTATTGACAGGGCTTTCACATTACGAAACTGTTTTGCATTTCTTATAACAAAACCCAAAGCTCTTGTAGCCTTATTTACTATCTGCTGGATATGATCAGTAAATAAAAATGAGTTATTATTTAAAATTTCTAGATCACGTACCAAAAACACTCTTAACATTATGTCATTCGCAAAAATATATTTATTAATTATTAAATTAGAAGAAGATGAAAATGAGATTCCTTTACACTTTTTTATATTTAGGAATAGTTTGTTTTTTCTGTCCATAACTGTAACTGATTAAGATCATATTGTAATTGCATATAGTCACTTTCATTGGTAATCGATAAAAATAATTTCAAGTCATCAACAAATAATAAAAATTTACAAAATCTAAAAATATTTAAGTCATTAATAAAAAGTAAAAATAATAAAGATCAAAGATTTGATCTTTGAATAACTCCAGACATAGCACAAAAAACATCTGAGTACTCATACTCAACACGTACTGAAAGTGTTCTTTCTTTAAGATAACTTGCCAGTCAGGTTAACAAAGAATTAGAAAAACGAAGAGCTTCGAGCTTTGCCAGAAGAATCCCATGATCCACTTTGTCAAAAACCTTAACAAAATCCGTATAAATTGCATCTACTTGTATACAATTAGCTAAATTATTAAGAACAAAATTTGAAAAAATACTTAAGTTAGTCAAAGCAGATCTACCCTTCATGAAACCGTGCTTCTCTTCAATAATTGTTGACTCTATTTGACGGTAAATATCATCATGAATAATACTTTTAAAAATTTTCGAAATAGTACTTAATATAATTATTGGACGATAATTAGTTACATCACCCTTACTTTCATCCTCGTACAATGGAACAACAATTCCACGTTTCTCAACAAGAGGGAACACACCACACGAGAGAGACTAATTAAATAATATATAAAGCGGTTCAACTAGAGAAAAACAGCACAATTTCAAAAGTAAAGGTGGAATTTCGTCAGGACCAGCCCTCTTATTTACATCCAAAGCTTTAAGCCCCAACAGAACCGTTTCTCGTGCAATATGACTTAAGTGAGAGAAAGTTATTGATATTTCCTTAAAAGTCAATGGCTTAGACGTTCTTAGAAGGCTGTGTGTAAACAGAAGCAAAATAAGACTTGAAACAATTAGCACTATCCATTTTGGTATTAGCAGTCATTTTATCATATTTTACCTCATTAGAAATTCTAGTATTCCCACGTAATTTATTGACAAATCTCCTTTAGGGTCTGAAATAAATCCGTTCTCAACACAGGTTATATAATTGTTATAACATTCTTTTGATTTACTTTTACACTCTGTTCGAATTTGAGAAAAAAATAGATAATTGTGATTACTATTAGTAAGCATATTTTTTTAATAAGCAATTTTCATAGATTGTATTAACGGTGTTCGATGGTCTCTTAAATTTCTCGATAATGTGCGACTAACAGTTATCACCCAACAAATACGGCACTGATCGGTCTAAATGACGTAAAATTCGTAAACATTCATTTTCTAACAAATTTTCCTCTGCTTACAGGCACTTTTTACAAAATATGACAACGTATATTTGACACAAATGTTTTTAATTGTCTGAATTCAAAAGATTTTGTTAATCCATACAGAAACACGGCTGCAGCATTGGAATTACCATAGCAATGTAATGCGAATTATTTTGACAGCTGAGCCTTTACGCTCCTCGCTTGCTTCTGCTCTCTACTGGCAAAATGGCTGAAACACATATCTTGCCGCCTGTCATTACATTACTTTTGTAATTCCAATCCTGAAACCGCGTTTCTGCATGGATTAACAAAATCTTTTGAATTAAGATAATTGAAAAAATTTCTAAAAAATTTTGGAGACCGTCGAACGCTCTTAAGTGTTTAAGTTCTGAGGTAAAACATGGATAGTTAGATGATAAAAATGTTTGAATTGGTACAAATAAGTTGAAGGCATTATAAAGATAATCATAAAAAATTAAAACTGCATCATCAATAATAAATGTCTTCAATATAATATTCCAATTAGTATTCATTAAAAGTAAATATTCAAACCTGCCATATCAGCATTCCTAAAATCATATCCACCACGAGTAATGGAAGTCTTACAATTATTATTTAAATTAGATCCATCTTCAAAATCAGTTAAAATTAATGGTGGGTGATACATGTCAATAGGAAGAATTGACTCAGCTGCTAATTTTAAAGTAAATAGTGATGAATTAAGAAAGACTAAATCCAAAATATTGTCTTTGGCATTGGAAAATGTATTAAATTGCTTAATATTTAAAAAGTCTAATATTTCAGAGTTACCAGTGTCTAGGAACGAAGCATTAAGCGCTAAACTATATCTTTTATATTTATATTATATATAAATATTTATATTATATATAAATATTTATATTATATATAAATATTATATTATATATAAATATTATATAATATTATAATATTATATAAATATAATATTATATATATTTTATATTATTTATATATATTTTTATATTTTGAACTGCATATCCTCTTAAAAAACATACAACCCACATAGCACAAAAACTTCCAAGAAACTTTCAAGGAGTTTCCCGTGGGAACCTTCGAAAGTTACCCTTGGCAACTTCCTGGAAATTTCCAGGAAATATAATAATGTCCGCAGGTTAGAAGCTTCCCATGGAAACTTTCTGGAAGTTACTAGGAAGTTTCAAAAAGCCTCAAAGATATAATAAGAAATATATAATATATAAATTAGCCCTGTGAAGTCAAAGCGACGATTTGGTTGGGCGCATAAAGCGCTATTCCAGCAGCACATTTTTGAGGCCTATGGTGGTTCGAGTCCCTTTTTTAAATAATAATTTCACAAAATTTTTTTAAAAATAATTTTTGGAATCTTCCTGGTAACTTCCATGAAGTTTCTATAGGAAGCTTCCAGGAAGTTACCAGTAAGTTTCCATAGGAAGCTTCTAACCTGCGGACATTATTGTATTTCCTAGAAACTTCCGAAGGTTCCCACGGGAAACTTCCTGGAAGTTTTTGTGCTATGTGGGAATTGTCAAAAAATCTTATTTTTTATCTTTTTGTTGATTTACAGACAAAATTTTAACATTTTTTCTTACACTAATGTAATATTTTTAACTTCTTTTGATAAAATTTCCTATCATTTCCTTAATTTTCCTCATCTGTGGCGAACCTTATACTTTGGCATAAAAAATATCTCAAAAAAGATTAAAAAATGCTCTAACAGTTAGATGGATTTAACTTATATACTCTATCAATAAGAATAATACTATTAAACAAATTGACAATATTTTGATTAATATTACATAAAATTTTTACTCACAAATTTTGAGGAGTGCTGTTTATTTTTGGCTCATCTTGTATCGGAGATGTGGTTGGAAAGATTACATGTTCGGAGGGTAAATAAATATCTGTAGAACAGGATGGACTTGAAGTCTGCAATTCTGAACGGCGTGATCGATGTATCGTATAAAATAATTATTTATTAATATCCACATTATTCGTTAGAAATGTGTATATAATTATTTTTACTGTTTGGATTTCCTCTTTGCAAAGTCTTCGACAAGTTCCTAAGATCTTGTAAACTTTTCTCAATAGTGACTTTCTTTCTTGGCATCCTTTTCTATATTTCGTCTTCGGAAGTGCTTAAAATTGCTTTCGGGGTTGTGATTTTTCGTCTTGAATTTGACAATCTAACTGCTTTCTTATTAAACATATTTTTTTATTGCACCCTGTCCTCTTTTTCCTTTGTCGGATTCAATTATCTACGAAAAAAGCATTGTTATTTAGTGATGCTGATTAAAATTTTGAAATCAATTGTTTTAATATCAAAGATTAAAAACTACTTCTATTATAAAATAATTATTTAACATGAAAGTAATATATAAATATTTTCTCTAAAATTTAGAACTGTTCTTTTTAGTCACTAATGACAGAAACAAAAAGTTTATTTATTAAATAACCATTATTTTACACTCTGGGTATTACAACTAATTTGCCACATTGCATGCACATTTTTCGTGTTCTTTTGTTGCACTTTGCATGATGGTGGCAATTTTTTTTCGAGTATGTAAAGGTCACTTGGATTAATTTCATTGTCATATATTTCTGTTACTATGTCACTATTGCATAGTATTTCTCTTGGCAGTAACGTTACTTGGTTTTCTTCTTCAAATGTATTATTAAACTTTCCATTTCCAACCTTTAAGAGCCATAATTTAAAAAGTTTGTCATTATCAGATAGTCTTAAATTTTCACTTAACGTGAAGCATCTAAAATTCGACCATAAAGTACTACTCTTAACACAGTTATTTACAATTAGTGTCCTATTTCCATGTTTAACAATAGGTAGAGTTTGTCTGAAATCACTTGAAGTAATTATAATTTTATTTCCGAAAATTTTATTTTATCACATAGGTCTTTTAGCAATCTATCTACAGCTTCAAACGCATACCTGGATGTCATTGTTATCTCATCCCAAATTATAACTTCACAATTTTTAATTTTATTACCATCAATTGTGTTTGCTTTTATGTTACACGTTGTTTGTTTATTTATTTTATACAAGGTGTATTCCACGTCAGTTCAACACAACAATTTTTTCTAAGTTTTAGGATTCAGTTTAGATTGGGTACATTATATTCTCTGGTGGTAATAAACAAAATCCCCAAGCGGTTTTGGAAAATTTCAAAAATTGACGGATATATTGAATTTTTAATTTTTTGTACTTCTTTTTTCTTTTTTTTTTATTTAAAAATTTTTAATTGAAGAAATTATTTAAATTAATTGCTTAAACAATTATTTAAAAATTTTAAAAAGCCATAGAAAAATATGCTACTTTCAATTGTTTTGTTTTTTTACCATATGTAGCCACAAAAGTGCTGAACTTATCCTGCAAGTTTCATCGTGGGACAGATAGAAGTTTTTGAGAAAAAAAATAATACGTAAATTCGAACACTTTCCTTTTGACATGAGTATACGCATTCTGTTGTTTGCACGGTCGCGTAAACAAAACGTATCTATTCGCATCTGTCATCAAAACTCGCAATGATTTGTCAAATTCCGAAGCTATGTTCTCTTTTGAAATGTAAGCAGATGAAAATGTTTTTTGTTTTCAATTTTGACAAATAAAAAGCTTAAACTCAAAAAAAGTAACAAATAGAAACCTTCTTTGTAATAAAGTTTTAAAGATTCTATTTGAAGATTGTTTAAACTTTGTAATTTTGTATATTATGATACCGGTCACGGTGTGGATAACACGGTCAAAGGATGCGAGGGTGCAAAGAAGTTTTTTTCAACTGGGCAAGCGATCGGGTAATAACGCAAAAGAGCGGCTATTCCGTATATTACCGGTGACAGGGGACGTATTGGGGCTGGTCGGGCGTGGCCAAGGTAGCGCAGAAGAGAGACTCTTCCGTAAATGATTGGCAACGCGCAGACGCCCTGAACGAAGGTCACCCTCGGTGAAGCTTTTTGTTTATTATTATTATTTAAATTTTCATATAATTTTTCTCGAAACAATTGTCAACTCATTAGTAAGACCCTTCACTAAACGTGAAGCAGAAACCTACAATATCGACCAAGTTTCAAATTCTAGAAGAAGTAACGATATCTAAACCTAGACATCACCGTCAAAACAATAATAATTGAAAAACAAATTTAAAGTTAAAATTTGGAACATGGTCGATATTGTAGGTTTCTGCTTCACGTTTAGTGAAGGGTCTTACTAATGAGTTGACAATTGTTTCGAGAAAAAGTCTGGGAAAATTTAAATAATTTGTAGCAGAAGCATGCGAACCATCTTGACTATTGAGTCGATAAAGCCATGAAAATTTGTTGGATGTAACAAATATGTTATTTAACAAGTGACGCAAGCTGTCAGATTTTTTAAAGAATTGAAACTTTAATCTAGTCATGTACCGTGAAATAAGGTAACTTCGGACGGTTTTCGATGTTTTTTATTAATATTTTTTACAATATAATATCTGGAAGTTTGAAGTTCAGAATATATTATCCTTAGGTTCTTGTGTGTTGATATTTCTAGTTAAATTTTTTTATTTATCTTTCTTATTTTCTGTGAAGTAAAAAACAAGTGTCCGGAGTTAGCCTTTAAAGGGGGTTAACTTCAAACACTGTATAATTTTTTGTGTAATTCAAAACTATGTTGGATAATTATATTATTTACTAATAATTTAAGGCCACATTCTGCAAAATTAAAATATTACCGCTTTCTTTCTGTCATGAAGATTTAAGCGGTCACCTTCAGGACAAAATTCAAGCTTAATTAAAAAACGAAAACTAAATTGCAAAATGTTGAGCGTCAGGTTTTAAAATAAACCACGTCAGCAAAAATAAAAAAAAATTTTATATAACTGAAACAGAATATTATATTGAGATTAACGACTAAATTCATTCAATTCTTTAATAATAAAATATTGAGAAACATCCTTGACAAAATATATAATTAAATTAATCAATTTTATAACGCGACATTATTCCGCGATCGATAGAATTCACAAAATTTAAAAGAAATTGTAATTTACATCGTTAATTATAGAATTACAATGTAAATTTTTCAAAAGTTCTAACATAGGAATATTTACACTAAAGTTATCGCAATTACAAAATTATGGGACTCAAGACGACCCTTTATTTCTCGCCATTCTTAAGAAATTAATATCCTGAATTAAACTACAAAATATATCTCGAATTTCAATAAAGAACACGCGAAGGAAAACGATAACCAAAAATGCTGAAAGACACATAAGAGATTTACAAAAATCGAAAATTTAAGCAAAATCCATTGTATTATATTAAGTTAGAGAACAACCGACCGACAAATCGACTCACACCAACTCAATTCATACACATGTATACTCACAAATATACACCCAATACATACACATGTATACTCATACATATACATTCAATACATACACAAGTATACTCACACATATACACTCAATTCATACATATGTATACTCACAAAAGTCCACTCAATACTTACACATATACACCAAATACATACACATGTATTCTCACACATATACACCCAATAAATACACATGTATACTCACACATATACGCCCAAACCATACACATATACACTTAATTCATACACATGTATACTCACACATATACACACAATACATATATACAATACATACACATTTATACTCACACATGTACAAGTATACTCACACATATTTATAATTTCTTTTTAAAAATATCAATTTTTAATTTTATTTCAATATTATTTGGATATACATATCATATATAATTATTTGTATAACAACAATTAAAATTGTTAATTATTAATTTATCTAATATATTTCTATTATTGTTAACATCTCTATGATAAAACAAAGTGTTCATGAAATGAACACAACGAGATTTACAAAAAACGTACAACTTGACAGCGTTCTATTGTGTTCCTTTTTAATTTTCTCAATAATTTCCACCTGAAAAATGACGAATGTAATTGAAAAATAGATTAGTATACATAAATTTTATATTGACACAGTATTATAACTTAAGGGCCCATAACAATAAATTAAATAATTAATTAAATTATTTTTCAAAATAATTACCTGTAAGATTATCATCATGGTATCCTTTTTTAAAACATTTCGTGTCAGTAGTTCATTAAATAATAATTGAACCATTTTTATTATAAGACGCGGCCGATATTGTGCAGCGCTGTCCTCTGTTATTTATTGTTTATTTCATTTTATTTTTATTGATAATTCAAATCTTTTGTAATTACTTCATTTTTTTAAAGACGCAGCCGATATTGTTCAGCGCTGTCTATTAATATTGTTTTTAATAGTTAGTATTATTTTCAGATATGATTTAGTTTTTACTTAAAGACGCAGCCGATATTGTTCATCGCTGACTTTGAATTTTGCCATTTGGTGTTTTGTATAATTTTCTGTCATTACTTAGTTAAATATTCAAAAGACGCTGCCGATATTGTTCAGCACTGTCTTGATTAATTTTCAGATATTAAAATCTCTGCTATTCATCTGTTTTATTGGGGTTTTCTTGAAAGATGCAGCCGTTATTTTTCAGCGCGTTATTAAACGTTCAATTATTGCTTATGAATATAGCTTATTATTCTAAGACTTCAGTGAAAACAATATTTCTTACATATGTTTTTGGTTCTTCATTTTATTTATTATTATTGGGAACATATGAATTTGAAGTTAATAATACTTTTAAATTATTTTTAGATGTTACTCTCGAAAAAGCTACATATAATTGTCCATGACTAAAAACATGTGATGGTAAGTATACTCCCACTTTTGAAAACGATTGACCTTGAGATTTATTTATAGTTAAAGCAAAACCTAATCTTATTGGAAATTGTTTTCTGGACATTTTAAATAGAATTTCTTCAGTAGAAGGTGACACTGTTATTCGTGGCAATATTACAATTTCATTTTTGTAATTTCCTGTAAGTATTTGGGCATAAATGGTATAATTTTCTGATTTTATTATTTTTAATCTTGCTCCATTGCAAAGTCCTTTTTCTAAATTAATATTTCTTAAAAGTATCACAATTGCTCCAATCTTTAAATGTAATTTATGCGGTGAAAGTCCATCCGGAGTTAGTGTATTTAAAACTTCGGTTGGCACAAGCGTATTTAATGTATTATCTTCTCCGTCTTCCTCACATAAATCTACACTTAAATATTCCCTACTTTTGCCACTAATTCTTTCAAGAATTTCATTATTTAATTCGAATAAATCATTATTTCGTGGCGCTAATATTACTTTTTCGTGTATGTAAAGGTCACTTGGATTAATTTCATTGTCATATATTTCTGTTACTATGTCACTATTGCATAGTATTTCTCTTGGCAGTAACGTTACTTGGTTTTCTTCTTCAAATGTATTATTAAACTTTCCATTTCCAACCTTTAAGAGCCATAATTTAAAAAGTTTGTCATTATCAGATAGTCTTAAATTTTCACTTAACGTGAAGCATCTAAAATTCGACCATAAAGTACTACTCTTAACACAGTTATTTACAATTAGTGTCCTATTTCCATGTTTAACAATAGGTAGAGTTTGTCTGAAATCACTTGAAGTAATTATAATTTTATTTCCAAAAATTTTATTTTATCACATAGGTCTTTTAGCAATCTATCTACAGCTTCAAACGCATACCTGGATGTCATTGTTATCTCATCCCAAATTATAACTTCACAATTTTTAATTTTATTACCATCAATTGTGTTTGCTTTTATGTTACACGTTGTTTGTTCATTGATTGTTAACGGTAACTTAAATATTGTGTGTGCAGTTTTACCACTAGTCAATAAGCTTGCTGCAATTCGAGTCCATGCCACAGACAAAACAGGAATTTTCTTAATTTTAAAATAGCCAATTAGTACATTTAATAAGTAACTTTTTCCGCAACCACGGGAACCATCAATAAAAAAATTTCTTTTTACATTTTTATTTTTAACTGCATTTATCACAGAATCAAATATATCTTTCTGACTTTTTGTTAAAGTATTTAAAATTTTTTCATTTTCGATGTTATTTGTAATTTGTAAATTGAAGTCAGTGTTATGTATTTGAAAATCAGATAAATCTTTTACTGTCGGTAGATCAAAATCTTGTAAAGAAAAGGAATTCATCGTTAAAAGATTTTTAATTGTCTGTGAAGCCCATAATTCCCCTTGATCCTTTTGAATTTTTTTTAATAAAAATGTATTTTATACTTTTCATATAATTCTCTAGCATTAATTGGGTTATGATATACACATATATAGGCAAAAAGTTCACAAAGTTGTCTTGGTAACTGTTCTTAGCAAGCTTTGCCAAGACATATATCCCATTCATCATCAGCTGAAACCAATTGCCTCTCTTTAGCGGCTTAAAAAATGTTGGCAAAACTATATTATTAACTGTTCGTATATCTGTAAAGGATGTGGAACCTTTCACATGCAATAGTAGTAATCGAAGATGGAATTTTTCACGTTGACGTGGACTGACTAAATACATTCTACTTATGATAGGTTTCCTTGTTATTTTTCTTTTAGTCCACATTTTTGTACTTTTATTAAAGACATAGTGTTGAGGAATGTCAAGATATAGCATATTTCTAGCTTCTGCATCAATGTTATTTAAATAAAACCATGGAGTAAGTGTAGTGTGGACATTTTTGCTCCAAAATTGTTCTTCTTGACCTTCATTAAAATATATATTTTGTTTGTTTTCATTATGAACAGCTAATCGGTAAATTGTATGTGACAAATCATGAAGTGGAAATTCAAATATCCTATACTGCTTCCGTAGGACATATATATCTTGTATTTATATATTGCTTTATCTTATCATATGCAATACTTTTATCTTGAATAATATTTATATCATTGTTGTCATCATTTTCATTAACTGGTGTGTTAAAATACTCTTCATTTCTATAAGGGCACAATCATGTCCTCTATAACAATATTTAAATAAATATTTTACTGAATGTAATGCTGAAAATATAGGTTCCACGTTAATATGAGCATTTATTTTTAAAAGCAAGTATGGACCTACAGTCCATACGGCACTACAAATCTATTATCAGCAATTCTATTTTTTGAAAATATTATTTTTTACCATCGTTTCTTCGTCTATACATAGGATATCCTGCATTACTGAATTCCGTTTGATTACACTGAGAGAAGTCCAGGACTTAATAGTTCCCGTTAGACGTCGCTATAAGCTACTCTGCTTGGCGCGTTTGAGATGTCTCGAATCTAGGGCTCAGACACCCCGAATCGGTCAAATATTGTTCCCGCATGTGAGAGACAACTCATGGCCGACACTAAAAGTTGTAAGTAATCCCGCTTCGGGACGTTCCACGTTTTTTATCGGGGCTTGTGACGTCCCGATCGAAGGTTCACATAAGAACATTCAAAATGATCACTCAAGCCTTGCACGGGACGTATTAGTTCCCGGATTTCTCTCAGTGTAGCGAATTGCTTTGGAAATTTTTTTGTACATTTGTTTGTATTTGCATTCATGCAAGGTGAATTCATATTTTGCTTGCCACGAGGTCCATGGATCATGAATTGTTTAACTAAACTAAATAAACGAATATTAATTTTTTCATCTGGTATTTCTGCCATAATAAATTTATCAACATCATCTGATGTTTGAATTTTGTCATTTTTATGCAAATATAATAATAAATGTATATGAGGTAAACCTCTCTTCTGAAATTCAATGACATATGTGTAAGCAGTACACATGCCAAAATTTTTTTTAAAATAATTTAATTCATTAATTCTTTAACTTTTAAATTAAATATTCTACTAAGTATAAATAGAACTGTAATGTTGTAATATTATTTTTTTGTCATTTGAGATTAAATTTGGCATCCACCCATTACCTCCTGCAGAGTACATTAGTGGATATGTCATTGGATCTACATGTCTACTTATAGAAGGAATGCTAATTGGTTTATCAAATTTAGAATATATACAAAAATCACGTTCAATTGGAGGTTCACCATCTTCATCTACAAATACAATTGCCACCTCACTTGATGTCGGTAAATTGTATCTGTTTTTATCTAAAGTATAATTCCTTTTTAAAATCATTTTTATTTCACGAGGAGAAGTATTATTATTTTGAGATAATTTGTATTCTTCTTTTTCGACTGCATACATCATTTGATATGATTTAGCATATGGGCTACATTTTCTAAATATATTTTCTAAAAAGTGTCATATATTAATTCTGCAGTTATTATTATCAGCTTTTCGAAATTCTGTTGATAATTCGTTATCAATTATGTAGAGTTGACCATATTTTCGTCTTCTATTATCTGTAGGATGTAATGAGTAAGTGCTGTGGTAAATTTGACCACAAATTTTAAAAACTTGAGGTCCTTTATTCTCATGTGGAACATATGTGGCAACGAAGCTTGCAAAAGCTACTGCATTATTATAGTGTCTAATATTTTTTCTGCAGTGTATGCATTCTTCTTAATCACCACAAAGCAATTCTTTTAATTCTGTAGGATATAATGGATCTTCGGTTAAGCTAATTTTACCTTTATGACAACAGGAATTAAACTTTTTATCTTTTGGCATTTCCAACAAAAAATGTTTAGCTGTACAAAATTCGCAAATAATATTCATTTCTCCCAGAAAATTTTCTTCAATGAAATCTTAATCTTTTAACATTGCAATATATTTCAAAATTTCAATATCGTCTTTAGATTTAATTTTATTCTCAAATAAATTTCCCTTTTCATTTTTTAATCTCTTTATATTTACATTTTCTATATCATTTACATTATTGTTAGCTTCTAATTTTCTTTTTTTAATTTGAAATTAAAAAATTCGATTTTAGATTCTTATTCAGCAATCTTAAAAACTTTTTTTACCAAGTTGAATGAAAATCTATTAAAATTTGTTCAAGTTATTCAAGTTTTACATTACTAATTTTGTAATGGTTGATTGTTTATTTTAAGATACATTAGCCAGTCAACTGGTTGATTTTTCTATACATCTACGAAGAACTTTTTTCAGTTTTTCCATCCCTTAAAACAGTAGTATACTTAAAATAACTTGTTTCATAAACTTCCTTTAACTACAGTGGTGTTTACATTTACCCCGAATTTTAGAAAAATTTCAAATTCTCGGGGTAAATGTAAACAGTCAGTTTAAGGCGATTCAGGTGCATAAATATTTTTTTGTACTCGATAAAACTTTTCTAGGAAAGTAAAGTAACAAGTTCATGCAAAAAAAATCTGTCCATTTTACGTTTTAACAAAAAAACTAATGATTTTAGTGAAACATAGATATTCCGTTTACATTTACCCCAAATGACCCTAACTTTTTTTATTTTATTCATTTATTAATTAATTTATTATTTATTGATTAAAAGGAAATTATTTTATTGAAATTATAAATTATTACATTATTTACCAATGAAATTTCCCGCTTTCATTACTTTAATTTGCTCGTACGGCACAAATTGGTATAAACAAGTATGTAGATTTACTTCTTCCTCATTCATTGCAACTATCGAACCAAATGTTAATTGGATTTCAATTAGATTATTAAACACATTGAAGCTAGTTTTCGTCTTGGCTACAGTGAAATTTTCGATGAAATATTGCTTGCCAACCTATTTTATTTTTAAAAAACTTAATACAATTAATATACAAATAATTAATAAATAATAAAAATAATAATAATTTTAATAAACACCTGAAACAAATCAAAGAATTTCTTAACAGCATCATCGAAAATTGTACATCTAAACTGCGATGAAGTGTCAGTCATGTCTAAAGAAAAGAGTTTAACCGATTTATAAGTTTTAATATGTGACTTTTTAACAATACGACAGCGAAGTTTCCATCTAAAATAATTTAAAAAAATGTTTTTAATTAGTTTAATTTCCTATTAGTGAATTAAAACAACTATGATAAACGGTACTGTAGGACTCTCCCACATTTACAAATTTATTAAATAAATTTCGTCGTAGTAATTCAATTATTTTCATAAATAATATGACTCATTGCAGAATTTCAATTGTTTTAAATATAATTTTAATCAAATTCTTCGAAATATTGAATATTTTTCAAAAATTTTATTAAACTAAAAATTATTAAAAAATATACTCACACATTTACACAAAGTTCGTACACACCTATACACACAACACATACACACCTATACAAACACATATGAAATTATTGTAATTTTTTTAAATGCTTATTTAAAAAATTATGAATATTATTATAACTATAATAATATATGGAGTGTAAAAGTCCTTATATTTTAAAACAAATATTATATTATTATTTATTAAAATTATAATAAATAAATATATATATATATATATAATTCTGACATAAACTAAAAAATTACAAAGAATTCGAAAACAAAAATCTCTCTAGGGTGAATGTGGGTATTACCGTGGGTACGTGAGTTACCGTGGTTTCGATATTTTTGTCAAATTTTATCATTTATGTTCCAATTTCCCAGTGAAAAAAATTCTATACATGGACCGCGGAGTTCGTATACGAGCTCGGTAGCTCGTATGAGAAATATGCGGAAACTCTCATACGAGGCTTTTCCGTAATGAGAAGTGCATAGATGCTTGTATACGAGGTGACTTTTAAAGCATTTTTCTTAATATAACACTATTTTAAAGTAAATGTAGATAATAGAAATGAATTTTCAAAGTAAAACAAAGCTAAATTTATAAGGGAAATAAAGTTTTAAGAAAAAAACGATAATTTTGTTCAAAAAATTTATTCTCACTATAAAAAGGTTAGAATTTGATAATTCCTTGTTACTCTAACTTACCGACATTAGATATTTCTCGGATGCGGTAAGCACGATTTTGTATTATATTTAAGTATTTTATATAAGAACATTCATATAATAAATAAATAATAATATATTTATTAATTAGTAATGAAAAAAACTTATTTATTCTACCGCCAATACAAAATCGTGCTTACCGCATCCGAGAAATATCTAATGTCGGTAAGTTAGAGTAACAAGGAATTATCAAATTCTAACCTTTTTATAGTGCGAATAAATTTTTTGAACAAAATTATCCTTTTTTTCTTAAAACTTCATTTCCCTTATAAATTTAGCTTTGTTTTACTTTGAAAAATCATTTCTATTATCTACATTTACTTTAAAATAGTGTTATATTAAGAAAAATGCTTTAAAAGTCACCTCGTATAGAAGCATCTATACACTTCTCATTACGGAAAAGGCTCGTATGAGAATTTTCTCATATTTCTCATACGAGCTACCGAGCTTGTATACGAATTCCGGGGTTCGTGTATAGAATTTTTTTTACTGGGTTGTTAACCCAAAAAATTCAGATAGTTACTTTCATATTGTACGTGTTAAATAAATAAAAAATTATTGTTATTTCACTAACATTTCTCGTTTTAAAAAAATTTAAATTTCGTAGGTGCGGATAGTTTGATAAATTGCTCATTATAATGTAAAAATACAGTTTTGTATAAATCGCTTTTTTTTATTATTAATACTTTTAAACTTATTAATTTTTTGTATATTCGATTAATTAATGTGTTTTTAAAGTCAAAACTTCGTAGTAAATTATGATTCAACGTATTTTTATTTCATCAACACGGTAATTGGACGTTTTGAACTTGTGCGCCAAATACCCGTGGGTCGTTATTTTCATTACAAATAATATGTAAAGTGACAAATCGTGCTTTTCAAGTTAAAGGAGAACCACAGGAAATAAAAAAAACTTCAAAATGATTTAGACCAAATACTATTGTTTTTTTAAGATTAATTACTATTTTCATAAAAAATATTTAATTAAATGTTATTAGGTACTAAATAAATCACTAAATAAAGTTATTAATAGATGTATAACGAATTCTGTGAATATTATTAGTATCTGCTAAAATATAAGAATATTTATTGTTAAATTAATAAACCATTGTTTAAAATTTGCTTAATTTTATGCAACCGTTTGTGAATTCTACAAGTTGAAATTTTCGGGGTATAAGGCACACGGTAACTAAATCATCCACGGTATTTGGCACACAGTATTCCGATCATGAAGCTTTGAGCACCACTGTAATACCTGCACTTGCATTACTTTCAAAAATATTTATTACAAAAAATTCAATTTATTTAATTTCTGACAAAATTTTATTTTAATTAACTTCAATATGGAGCTATCATAAAATTTATAACTTATTTAAAGATTAATTTTACTTATATTTTTTTAAATTAATTCAATTTGAAAAGACTTGAGTTTACAATTATAATAAATAAATAAACTTCAATTGATAAAGATTTAAAATTTTATTGAACTTCAATATTGAATTAGTTATATTTTGCAATATGTCTATTTCTTTAACTATTATAAATATCTAATAATAATTTAATATAAAATCCTTTGTCGCAATTCATTTATTTTCATAAATAAAAAAAAATTTCATAGCAAGTCAAAAATTAAAATTTTCCAATAAGGCTATTCAAGTTGGGTGGGGGAAAATTCAAGATGGCCGTTTACTGGTGCACAAATTTGTATACAAAGTGTATGGGATAGAGTCTAATTTTGTAAATATCTCGCTTAAACGAAATTTTTAACCATAAGTATATTAGGATTTTATGTTTTATTTTTAATGGACTATTTTTTGCAATAATAAAATCAAAAAATTTAAAAAATCGATTTTTATTATTGCAAAAAATAGTCCATTAAAAATAAAACATAAAATCCTAATATACTTATGGTTAAAAATTTCGTTTAAGCGAGATATTTAAAAAATTAGACTCTATCCCATACACTTTGTATACAAGTTTGTGCACCAGTAAACAGCCATCTTGAATTTTCCCCCACCCAACTTGAATAGCCTTATATTCCTCTTAATAATTCAATTATTTTCACAAGTAAAAAAATCATTGGAGAATTTTAATTATTTTTAATAGAATTTTAATCGAATTCTTCGAAAAAAACACACAACACATACACACCTATACTCACACATATAAACAAAACACATACATATGTATATTCACACATATGCACACAACACATACAGACCTATACTCACACATATACACAAATATATAAATATTAAATTCGGCAACATCAAATTATTTAATGAAATTAAATATAATTTGTAAATTAAATGAAGTAAAAAATATTAACTTGAAATTAAATTACATTAATTAAATTATATTAAATTTTTTTAATTGTAAAATTATCTGGAAAAATTAATAACTTCTTTCTTTAATAATAAAAAATAAAATATTATTAAAAACTTTTAATGAAGTTTTTAAGAAATTCATATTATTCACCTGCATAAAAACATTTTCTATAAAAATTAAATTATTAGGAATAATATTAAGTACATTCTTTACAAAATGTACTTTGAGTAATTTAATAAACTATTTAATAATTTTATTTTAGAACCGTTTTTTATTAAATAAATTAAATAAAATAATTATTAAAAGGCCTCTAAATATTATTGTTAATAATAAACTATTTATATACATACTTTGCAATTACTTTCGTAATTTCTTTGAAAGAATTTATTACTCGTGCTTCATCCTGATTATCAATATTCATTTTTTTAATTTCAGTCTCATCATCGCTTGGATCGTGCTTCCTTTTACGAGGCATTATTTTACTGTCTTATATTGTCTTCGAAATTATACTAATGAATAAACCACTATATTTCTATTTTCGACAAAATTAATTCATTGTATTAGACAGAACTATTATCAAGTTGTTTACAAAATAGTATATTTATACCTAACATGTACTTAAAAATATATTAATAATTATAAACAATTATTAATTAATGAAAATAGTAATAATAAGAATAATAAAATAATAATTAAATTTAAACAATAATAAGAGCGAATAATCAGTTATAATATCAAAATAGTAATAATTATTGTAACAATAATAACAAATAATAATAATACATTATAACAAGATAGTAATAGAAATAACAACAAAAATAGTTAATAGTAACAAGATAATAACAATTTGTAGCAATACCAAATACATGGTAAAAGGCATCGAAATCTCAAACACATGGCAAATGGCATTTTCGTTTGGATATAAAAAGAGGTAGATTATCAAACGATCTTCAGTCTTAAAAATGTAATCGTCAATAGAAGTCACCGGTACAACAGTCTTAACTTTTTCATCATAACAAGTGGTTCTTTTCGTGATAGTGCTCTCAACCCCAGTATAGTAGTTGTCCTGATCTTTACGTGAATTTCTAAATTCAGTGAATCTTGAAGTCAAATTTGGTGTTATGAAATATCGTTAGAGTTGTGACAAAAGCTGAAAGAAACATAATACCTATTCAACTGCCTAATTTACGAGTGTCGTAAATCATCTACCTGTACCACTCAGTAACCCATTAACGCACAATTGCTATTGTATCTCATCGGCGCCAGCCAGGACCAAAAACTTGCTGTTCTAAGGTAAACAGAGAAACCACTTATGACTCATTTTTAGAAAGCCAGTGCTCAGATTTTAAATTTATCGCACAGAAAACTAAATATGGCGAATTTTGTGCATCAAATTGCGAAAAAAATAAAAAAAAATTTTAATAATTTTTTTTTACTGAAGCCATTTTTTTCAAATGAATACAAGTGTCACAAATTGGCACAAACTTATTAAACTTTCAAAATATGCAAAAGCGGAAATGAAAAAAACAAAATGGCTCTAATTTGAGAAAAAAATTAATCAATTCTTTGTATAGTTCACCGATTCAGAAAAGGGCTATGAAATGTAGTAGAACTTATTGTTTATATGTTGTCGGGGTCGTTGATTATTAGATTTGCTTGAAACTTGTTACCTATGGGTTTCCAGGGTCGCTGATTATGAATCTACTATTGAATTATCAAAATTCAAAATGGCGGATCCAATATAGCCGACAAAAATTGTTTAAATCAATTCTAGTCGCCTGAAATTTGTTACTCAGGAGTTCCTCAGCAAGTTCATTGCAATGAAGTTGCTGAGGATTCATGCAAAATGAAAAAAAAAATAAGTTGAATCTGAAAATTTAGTGACAAATGGATACGTTTTTAGGAACACATCCTGCAATATAATTTGAATTACATGATTCTGATACAGATTATGACGATTCGGTTATACTTCCTAATGAAGATGATTTAGATAATGATAATGAGTAATCTGAAGACGAAGAGAATATTTGTAATGACAGCGATTTAATTACTACAATAAATTATGCGAATTTGTATAAAAAAATTTCAGATAAGAAAGGAAATTTGAAAATGATATCAATATCACTAAATCATGGGTAAAAAAGATTATTCTATAATAAGACTACAACTAAAATTCCATTATATTCGTCAACTACACCTTATCTGTCATCTCAATTTGTTTCATCAACAATGTTAGGTTATAAGTTTTTAATTAATTAAAACTTAAATGTCAAATAACTATTAATATATAAATTTAAAAAATTAAATTAATAATAATCAACATAAATGTAAATAACTAAAAACAAATAAATAAATTACATTTGCAGATTAGAATTATATTATCAAATGATAAATTAATTATGCATCATTAATATAAATATAAATAAATTATGCCTCATATTATTTCGCTAATATAATTATTTCAACGATTTTTTTCTATTTAATGTTTTCAATTTAATTAGTATTTTCATTAATTTACAATTTTTTCAATTTTATTAGTATTTTCAGTAATTTACAATTTTATCAAGTTTATTGGTGTTTTATTAAAAAAATATGTAAAATAATATAATACTTAATAAAGTTTCATCATTTGAATGTTGGTTTGACCAACATATTTGATTATTTATTTATTTAAGTAGTAAACGGGACTACGCCCTTTCGTACAAAGTACTCTTAATACTAAATTTATTGCACTAAGCAAATTTACTGAATATAAAAAAATGAAACATAAGTTACTGAACTCAAAGTAATGAATTACATATCTTTAAAAACAAACCCTTGGTACATTTAGCACAGAACGCAAGCTGCAGTAATCATGAGCATGGAAATCGAATGGTATGTGAAGTTGACGCGCAACAAAACGAAGAAACCTATTCTGAATTCTTTCAAATCTTATAATATTATAGGTGTAATATGGTACCCAAATGACTATAGCATACTCTACTGATGATCTGACCAATGAAAAATACAGAGTTTCTAACGTTGATTGATTATGAAATGCAGATGAATTTCTAATTACAAATCCCAGAGATCTCAAAGATTTAGAGATAACTTCTGAGATATGTTCATTATAATTGAGATCTTTATCAATCAAAACCCCCAAGTCTCGAACCTGAGTCACTCTGTTCAATTCAGTTAAACCTACAGAATAACTATATACAAATGTGATTTTCCTCGTAAAGGAGATTACTACACTTTTATCTAAATTGAAGGTCAAATGATTTTTCTTACACCAAACTATAAGATGTTTAAGATCTAACCTGAGCTGTTCAGAATCGAGACAAGGGAATTGTTATAGGTCGATAATTTTCAATGTCATTTTTGTTTCCACTTTTATGTACCGGTACAATAATGTCCTTTTTCCACTCATAAGGAAATATACAACAACGTAATGACAAATTAAATAAAATGTGTAAAGGCTCGACCAAAGAATGAAAAAATGAACGAAGAAATGATGGGGGTATCTTATCAGATCCCGCCCCCTTACTGATATCAAGATTTTTTAATTTAGATAAAATTTCCTCCCTTGAAAAATACATATTATTTAAATCTATTGAACCTGTAACAGTAGAAGTACTATGTAAATCTTGAAATGGCGTAGTATAAACAGAGCTAAAAAACGTAGCGAAAAGGTTTGTAATTTTGACAGAACTATCACCTGACTCATTACCAAGATTCATAAAATTAGACAGACGTTGATTTTTCCTGTGAATATTAACATATTTCCAAAATGTTTTTGGACAATCAATTATCGAGTTCTCAGTATTAGAAATATAATTATTATAGCATATATTTGACAAAAATTTACATCATGATCTCAAATCAGAAAATTTTAAGTAATTATCATTTGTTTTAAACATCATCTAATGAGCATGCGCAATCTTTTTTTCAAGTACTAGTTTTTTTAGTTCAAGTGTAAACCACGGTGGATAACTGGACTTAAAGATAGCATTCACAGGAACAAATCTGGTAAAAGCACAATACAGAATATCATAAAAAATATCAACGGCGTCATCCACAATGTTGTTTAACTAACATTAGTTTGTAAGTTTAATCCTAATATATAAAAAACATTTACTGCTTTGATTCAAAAATATTTTTTGTTTAAATAATTATGTTTAATTTAAACATATTTTCTGTTTTGATTTAAATAAAAAATATCGTTAAAAAATTTATGTTTGATTCAAACTTAAAAGTCGATTATAAATAATTTAAAATATAAAAATAAAAATTTATACAATTGATAAATATTTTTATTTATTAATGGATAATACATTTTTTAGATTATATTTATTTAATTTTTTTTGCGGCTTTTAGCATAGCCAAAAACATTGTTTCCAAATTATATTCAAAATTTGTTTGCTTCCTCAGATTCCAATGTTTCCAGCCCCCTTTGCTTCCCTGTTTATTATCTAAAATAGATAATGTTATTAGTTTATAATTAAATTTCATTTAAATGGGTTCAAAAAATTATTATCAAAGAAATTATACTACATACTACAGTAGAGACTCCATTATCCGGACCCCTATTATCCGGATATTCGATTATCCGGACAAGTGCCTGCATCCATTAGTCCGGATAATGGAGTCTCTACTGTATATATTAGTATGAGAATGATACTTACTTTTTCTCCATTTAAATGAAACATTTTTATAGTAGTGATATTGCCCATGATTTCGGTTATGATTAAAAAAATATTTATTTCGATTAAAATTTTGGTTAACCCATTCAGATGATTTAGAATGACTTGGTCTTACATCATAAATCTGTCTGCTCCCACCAGTTGTTAATTTTGTTTTTCTTACATTATCATGATGAGATATATGCTCTTCCCTTTTCTCATTATTTTGATCTTTTTCGTTTTTATTAGAACCTTCTTCTCCTACAACAGTAATTAAATATTATAAATTAAATTAAAATTAAATTAAATATTAAAAATAAATTAAAATAATTTAAATTTATAATTTTTAAGGGCATTTGAAATATTATGACGTCACAATTTTTGCAAAGCATGTGTTTTAAATGTGTGACGTCATAATGGTTCAAATTCCCTTAAAGAAATAAAATTTTCAAAATTAATAAATAATCATTTAAAACATTACTAGAAAACACATTAATTTTTGATTTTATTAAAAATTAAAATGGATTGAAAAAATTAATTAAAACAATTTTTTTTAATAAATATATTTTAGGAGTCCTTTAAAAAATTTGTCAAATTTTAATAATTTCAATTATATTATAGTTCTTTATATTATAATATTTACCATTCACAAAACAATCTTATTACTTTCTAAATTTGAATTAGTAAAAAATAATTTATTTAGTAGCAAAAAGTCAGTCACTAATTGAAGTATTAAATTTTCTACTGAAAATCAGTTAAAAATAACTGATTGTCTGTTAATAATAACTGATATTTTAGTAAATTTTTTTACTGATTCAATTAGTCAAGTTTAACTCATTTTTCAGTTATTTTTAACTGAAAACCACTTCTTTTAAACTGATTTAGAAGCAAAAACCCAGTCACTGATTATCACTGACTGTTTAAACCACGATTTTTAATTGATTTAAATTAAGAGAGTATATTTTGAACAATTAGTTTAAATTAAATAAAAAATTACAATATTTTTATAAAATTTATATTGTATAAAGAAATGAGAGAAAATAATAAATGAACTTACCCATAGTAAGTGATTTTACTTGATTGATATGAAAATCCAAACTGCCTTCTTGAACACTCATATTTGTAGTGAATATAAATTAGATATAATTACCTATCTAATAATATTTCCTGGGAAGAATTCTTGTAGAAGTAGAATTACTAAACAAGGTAAATTACTCATCTAAGATACAATTAGTTTGTACAAAATGAAATTTTATAAATGTTCCTGACTATAATAGAATTTCTGCGAAGAATTTTACTATTTATATAAAGATAATTTAAATATTGACAAAAATATTTAAATTTTTTTTGTATATTATTGAAATTTTAAAAGAATTTTAATAATATTTTTGGAAATAATTGAATTCTTTTAATGAATATTGTTATTTATGAAAATAATTTAATTTTACCATGAATTTTATAAAAATTCCTGAATATACTTGAATTTCTGCGATGAATTCTACTATTTATAAAGATAATTGAAATGTTGACAAGGAAATTAAAATTTTTTTTAAACATAATTTAAACTTTGCAATATATTTTAATAAAATTATTGAAAACAATTGAATTTTTATTACTTTTGAAAATAATTAACTTCTGATGATAAATATTGTTATTTATGAAAATAATAATTATTAATTTCCTCAGAATGATTTTATTACTTAGGGAAATAATTAAATCTTTGAAAAGAATTTTAAAATTTATTAAAATTCTTGAATTACTGCCAAAAATTTAATGCGAAATTGTAAAACATTTTTTTTTAATTTACGCAAAATATATTTTTATTATTTTTGTCAAATTGAAATAATATTATATACAAATGAATTATATATATATATATATATATATATAGTTTATTTGTTTTGAATCTTTGATTCATACAAAAGAGTTACATTGATCAGCGAAGAGTGCAGTATTGTTTATAATTTTTATTTAATTTAATTTATTGTATTTTTTCTAAAGCGTCTACTATAAAGAGAGTTATATTTTTGACATTTTCTATCTGTGGGTAATCTAATATATTATATAAAGTATCTTTTAATATCGAAGGGTCTTCGTTTGGGCATATATATTGTTTCCTAATATTTTTAAATAAGTTACACTCAATTAATACATGATATATTTCTCTCCCTTTCAACTCTTCATCTCCGCAACAATATCCACTTTTAAATTTGAGAACTTTACTTTTATATATAATTCTAATATTATAATTATTTATTAAGCGAATTTGTGCAATTACTTTAAGAACTTTTAATGGCACATTCAACCTCAAATAATTTTGCGTTCCTTCGCATAATGTGAGATGTGGGAGGAGTTGCAGAGACCTTGAAGTTGATAGAGAGTTAACATCCTCTGCTCGAAGAAAGTTTTCGTACATTTTTACCAATCCGACTTTGTTTTCTTTGATATATTTTTGATCCCATATAATTTTTTCACCTATAAAATCAAATATTTTCTCGACCTGCTTACACCAATTGTATTTAAAAGTAGAGTTTTGAGATTCAGATAAGAGAATAAGTCTTGTTAAACAAATTTTTGGATATCTATCATTTTTCATATTTAAAATTTTCTCAATTAAGTTAAGAGTCAGTTTAAATACCCTGCATGCTAGTTTGACTGCTCCAATTTCCAGCCTTATCGAGTAATTTGGTGTATTTTTTGGCAATAGGAGGAATCTCTTATAAAAACCTGTTTGAATCCTTTCGATATCCTCAAGATAACGTAAACCCCAAACTTTGATTGCATAAAACAGAGTACTTGTTACTAAACTATTGAAGAGTTTGGGGATTGGTTTCCATGTACACAAGTTTATTTTATTTATAAGAGACAGAGTTGAACTTGAGGCAATCGACGCAGAAGTAAGTGCGCCATTTAGTGCTTCTTCGAAAGATCCCGTCTGATATTGAGGAATTCCCAAATATGAATAAGTTTTAACAATTTCGATCATTACCTTTCCATAATAAAATTTTAATTTTTTATCATGTTTATGACCACCTTTTTTATACACGATGATTTTTGTTTTCTTCTCGTTTACATCTAGTTGATTTAAAATACAATATTTATAAAAAGCTTTCAGTAATTGTTTTAATTTAGCCTGAGATTCCGTTAACAAAACAATATCATCTGCGTAGGCTAGTAATAAAATCTCGTTAGTTGGACCCATTGAAACACCTCTTATCCCTTCGCTTTTTAAAAATTCCTCCATATCAGACAAAAAAAATATATATATATTTGAGCAAAAGGAGGAGTCCAGGAGGCGACCTGTCTGCATAGGGGAGAACGGCTTCCTCACCTTAGACACCTATATCGCCGAGTACATTTCCGGAAACAAGTCGTAGCTACCTAAACTTATTGCGCTCGCGCGCGCAATAAGTTCGTAGCGGCACCGTGGCGTCAAATTTGATTTAAATAAAATTACTGAATTATTCAAAATGACAGAAATTAAAGTATCTTGAAAATTGTAACATAAAATTAGCTAATATAATATTCTAAATAATTTTAATTAAAAAAAAGATTATTAGAATAACGCAAAATAAATTTAAAATAACGAAGCTCAAAATAATTGCTGAAAAAAGGAATTTAGAAAATTGAAATGAGCGATTTTACAAATTTTGGATTCTGGAGCTCTTCTTTAACTACGGAACGTAAAGCCAAAAGCAAAATTAGCATAGTAGATTAAATTTTAAAAAAGAAATTGCTTTTACGTTAAAAATGGTCGTTTATATAAACATAAGATTTTTCACAAACTTCAATAACTTCCAGAAATCTCTTCCAACTAAATTAATTTTTTTCTTCAATTTTTTTGAATATTTTTATTTCTTAACTGTCATATTATAATGTTCCTGTAATTTTCGGTAAAGCAATAGAAATGCAAAATCCTTATAAAAATTTGTAGGTAGAATAGAAATACAAAATATTTACAGAAATATACAAACGTCCGTAGTTATCCTCCTGTCAGGAGTTACTCTACTTGACGGTAAACGCGTAACCAATTTGTAGTGATATGAAATATTATATTATTATTATATAATCTTCAAATAGAAAAAATTTTACTAAAAATTTAGTAAAATGAAAATTTTTTGAAAAAATAATTTTGAACCTGGTTGTGGGCACCCTTGAAAAATCCGCGTAAAATTAAAAAATATGAAATAAAACGACCACAAATAAAGAAGAAATTAAAATTTATTAATTTTAAAGAACCTTATCGACATAAAAATATAAAAGATGACACGTTTTCAAATTACTCATCGCTATCAGAAGTACAATGTTTACACGTGTAGTAGCTGGTACGCATATTTGCGCACTTTAAATCGTGATCATCGTTCCTCTTTCGGCGGCCTCAAGCTTTCCAACATGTCGCGTTCCCTTCAGAGCAATCACCTTGCCTACTTTTGTTGGGACCGTCGAAAATCCTGATTCGTCCATATTATAAATATGAGTCGCTTCGAAGTGATGTTCATCAAGCAACTGGACAAAATTCCGGTAAAAGACGTCAACATTCTTCTTACAAAAGGCTTTTACACGGTGGATGGAGGTCTGTTCCGGTGAGCGTAAAACAAGTTCGGAATGCCGGTGCATGAAACTCGAATACCAATGCCGACCTGCCATCTGATTATTATCCCAATTTTTTGAGTATTCAACCGCGAGTTTCTTTGCGAATTGGTAAGCCAATTCTCTAAGCTCGTTGATGCTTAGGCCATAATAATGGTTGACAAACTTCAAAATATATTCGACAAGGTCCTTTTCTTGAGCCGTAGAGAAAACCTTTACAAAATGAAGTAGGTATTGTAATAATATATTAAATTATAAGGGCTGAAAGTTCGAAATTCCTGCACTGCGCAAGATCATCGCGTAGTTTAGGGCTTTCGAACTTCTGCCGTGTAACAATGAACTATTATTTTTCTTTATACACAGTTAAAATGACGCTCGCTACTTTACTTATTAAAAAAATTTTGTTATAACATTGCAGAATGTATTAAAAACTAAATTATAAAATTTTTAAATATTTTATTATCGAAGAGAGAAGTACTTATTTTCAACCAAGGTATAAAGAAAAGAAAATTCTTATGCGTTACATGCGAAAAAGGCACACAATAAACTTACCATGTTTGATGGTATACGTTCGCTGCATGTGCGGATGAATTCCAACAAAACACCACCTTCAACGGATGAAATTTCATCAAACTGGCCTGTCACTTTCTTTATATAGCGTTGCAGACTGCTCCGAGGAAATCCATATGCTTTAGCAGTCCCTTTGACAGGTTCCTTGCCCAATAAGCAACACTTAATTGCTTGCAATAGCGCATTGAAATGACAACACTGCAAGAAAAAAAGTAATACTTATTTTTTCTGTAAGAATCCACACCAATGTATCGCACTTCAAAAATACTAAAAATTACTTTTTTTAAATTTAATGCAACTTTTTTTTATTATGTTCGCAGCTATTATTCAGATGCATATATTTGCTTCGTTATCAATACAAAAACTTTGTACTGTCAAAAGACACGACTCATAATAATTAAATTAGTACCGATAACTTGCAGTCTAAATTTACGAAGGGGTGCCCACAACCGGAGCGTGCCATCAACCGGCGCACTTCCCTTATATTTATTATTGGAGGCAATGTAGTGAAAGTGCCTCGATAACAGGGATAGTAGGGGACATTTAGTCTGCTTTTTAGTCTGTCATTTCGTTTTCAAGCACTTCAAAGTTCTTTCAAGTTATTAAAAAATTAGGGTATGTTAGATATTACTAAAAATATAAATAATAAAATGAGTAATTTTGTGGCCTTTGGTCCAAGAAGATGTAGTTTTTTTAGTGTATAAATTCAATATTTATTCTCAAATGCATTTTCGGCATAGAACGTGGCTCATCAAGACTACAAAAGAAATATAGGAAAATATTCTTAGCATTATAGACATTTCCAACACAAGACATAAAAATAGCAAACGACTTACCGCATTATAATGGAAAACATAAATTAAATAAGAATTTATTATTATGGATATTTGACAGTACGAAAGTTCCCGGTTAGAACATAATTTCTAGAGTCAAGTCATTCTATTATAAAAGTCGTGTAAATAAAAACTTATGCTATGACACCTTTGGTGTATATAGGACAAACAAAGAGACCCTTAAAAAAGAGAATCTATGAACACAGCTATTCACAGATTCACAAAAAAGGTCAGACAGCCCTTTGTAAGCATTGCAAAGACCTAAACCATAATTTTAACTTCCATCAAGATAGCATTTAAATTTTAGACTCAGAAATTTTTTTAGATCACGCAATTTTTTAGAGATATATTACATCACAAAATATGAAAATTCTATAAATTTCAGAACTGACACAGAAAACCTATCAATAATATATAATGATGTAATAAAAACTCTACATAAATTAACGTAATTTAATGTAGATTTGTAGGCTTATTGTTGTTTACGTGAATTGACCCGTGTATTTTGTAAAAACGCACTTGTGAGCTAACCTTCATGTGATCTACTCATACATGTAGAGTAACATACTCAAGGCTTACATACTACTTCTGTGTTCAAGTCACTTTATATATAAGAGCATACTTTTTTCTTAGCTACTCCTTTTTTAAATCTTAATATTGAATTTATTATTTTGGGTAATATTATGACTTAGGTTGGATGTGAAATGAACATTTAAATTATGCGATGTTCCTAAAACCAAAGATGTCATAGCATAAGTTTTTATTTACACGACTTTTATAATATAATGACTTGAGTCATTCAGTTAAAATTTTAAAAAGTAATTGATTATTTAGAGAGTTATAACAGAAATCGTAGGAATTAATTAAATTCGAAATGATATTTAAATTAAATTTTTTGAAAAGTTAAAGGAAGCAAAAGTATAAAAATATATATATAGTTTTATTTCAAACAATTATTAATTACATTATTTTTCTTTAGAAATCTTTAAAGTTTTAAATAATTTTATTCAAAAATTCTGAATAAATAATTAAATTTTGAAGGAATTACATTTGCAATTTTTATAAAATTTTCATTGTAATTATTTTAAATTCTAATTCTTATGTGAAAGTAAATGAGAATAAGTTTTTAAATTTTTGTTTAGCAAAAAGTATTGAAATTTAAAATAATTTAATTTAGAAAATCGGAAAAAATTGTTTCTTCTAAAAAATAAATAAAATTTTTTTAAATATTAATTGTATTTCTGAAAATTATTGCACTTGAAACAATTGAAAGTTTTGTAAAATTTTCTATTTTAATTAATTTTCTTTTAAAAATTATTTTGAAATATAATTGTATTTTTGAATAATTAATTCTTTCTCAAAATTTGGACAAAATGATTGAATTTAAACAAATTTAGAATTAATCTTATTAACATGATTGTTCCAGTGGAACTCGAAAGATAATTTATTTAATAAAAAATATTTTACATTTAAGTTGATAATTATTTTTGATCAAATTCATTCTATGATTAATTAACAAAATTTATTAAAAATATGTTTTATCTTATACATTAATCTTAAGAGATTAAAATTAATGTATACAAAAATATACACAAAAATAAAAATAAAGATAGTTCACAAAATTTAAAGTAAATGCATGATTTTAAATAAAAAAGCAATTTGAATTTACCCGCTTTTTTCAACCAATAAATGTACTTGTAGCTTAAGAGCAAGATTTTTTTTTCCCTTAAAGATTGGTAGTTTAGCTCAGTTGGTTAGGTTATTGCGTTTGGCGTCCGTCGAACCCGTGTTCGATTCCCGGTTCCCCCAAATTTATTTTCAAACATATTTTCGTATTTGTTAGGTTCTTAAAAATGGTGAGGTTAAATATAAGATTCGAAACTCAAGAAATAAATTTTTTCATATTTTTTAAATATAAGTATAAACTAATCTAATCTAATCAATTACCGAGATCAAACTGGATATTCCCAAAAGGGAAAGTTGGCACTTAGATTAGAGAATCCATTGTACCAAGCTCCAGCTTGCTCGTTTACAACAACCACCCATTAGAGTCCTGTTCTTCTCCAGAAGTCCAGTATTTCCTCTATAGATAGGTTGCTCACCTGCATAGGGTCTATAATTGCTTGACCCCAGCTAGAAAGTCTGATCCTAGCTAATGCCGGGCATTCAGATAATATGTGAGACGACGTCTCGTCATTCGTCTCACACAGTCTGCACATAGGTGAGACTTTGTTTCCTATTTTATGCTGATGATAATTTAAAAGCCCATGCCCTGTAAAGAGTCGGACAATGGTTCTAACTCTGATCTTATCGAGTTTTAGGAGATCGCTCGCTCGCCTCTTGTTGGGCACTAAACCCAATAGAGCATTCGCTTGCCTTCCCACCCCAATGCGCGCCCAATACTTTTCATGTTCCCTTTGGCCCCATCTTTTAATGGCTCCCATAACCAGACACGGCATTAATGCCACTGCTGGTTCAGGACCTAAAAATACCGTTTCAGAACCTTTTTTTGCCAAAACGTCCACCCTTTCATTGCCCCTGATTCCCGAGTGGCCCGGTACCCAGATCAACGAAAGTTTATTTACTGAACCTAACTCGTCTAGTACGCTACGGCATTCCCAGACAAGTTTCGATTCTATTGTGGGATTCTTTAGAGCCCTTAGGGCCGCCTGACTATCCACACAAACACTAATCCTTTTGCCCTTGTCCCTTTTTGAATGGACATTTGGGCACAAGTTAAAATCGCACAGATCTCGGTCTGCCAGACCGTGGCATATTGTCCTTGTGACTCAGCCATTTTAATGCAGCCAGTTTTTCGATATATTCCGAAGCCTGCACCGCAATCCATCTTGGAGCCGTCCGTGTACCACACCTCGTCCCCAAGTGGAAACCCCTTCTTCCAGTCTAATGTGGAAGGTATTATTATCTTGAAGCGAGGTTTAAATTTCACCCTCTTGATCATCCTATCTTGCACCATACTTAATTCTGGAATTGATAGGATTGAACGTGGAAGCTTGGTGTGTTTACCACTTAACTTCCACTTTCCCTGCGCGTTTAGCCTGCTCATAGTAAGGGCCGCCTTTTTCACCGCAGTAATATATAGAGGTACTTTGGCCAGTATGAATCCCAATGCCGCTGTAGGCGTGGTCCTCATGGCGCCTGTAATACCTCTAAAAACCATTGCTTGGAGTTGGTCCAGTTTTTCTTTGACCGTGATCAATTGAGTCCTAGACCACCAAACCACCACCGCGTGAAGAAACCTGGGTTTTAGAATCATCTGATAGAGCTAATTGGCCATATTGGGTCTTAGTCCCCACGATGACCCTATCGCCCTTCTACACGCCCAGAACGCAGTACAGAATTTCCTATACTGATAATCGAAATGTTCTTTCCAACTCATCTTTTTATCCAGGATTACTCCCAAGTATTTAGCCGATTCGGAAAAAGAAATCTCTTGTCCATAAAATACCGGCTTCTTTAAACTCGGTATCTTGTATTTCCTAGTAAAAACTACTATATTCGTTTTCTCTGAATTCACAGAAAGTCCAGTCTGACTGCATCAATTCTTGACAATCTTGAGTGCACTTTCCGTAAGCTCTAAAAGGGTCTCAATTGAGTGCCCTCTTATAATAATTATAAGGAAATCATCCGCATAGCATTGAGTATAATATCCCTGGTTATTGAGTTTCCTAATCATCTCGTCTGCCACTAAGCACCACAATAGAGAACAAATAACTCCTCCTTGTAGGTATCCTTTTAAAACAACGCCTGTTAACCTAGCCTCACCGTACTCTGCTTCGACGGCCTTTTCGCGAAGAATGCTGTCGATCCATTTAATTAGTGGCTTGGGCACACCTCGCCTTCTAGCTGCCCTGCAGATAGATTTGCTAGAAGCGTTAGGAAAGGCACCTTCAATATGAAGAAAGGTACCCACCGCATAACCACCACTGCCAATTTGCTCCTCTATTCTACCTACTGCAGAGTGGAGGGCTGATTCTACTGAGAAACCTGCTCTATACGCATGTTGTCCCGAGTGCAAGGGATAATTCCTCAGACGTTCTTGTCTGATAAAATTATCCACCAGTTCCTCTAACGCCTTTAATATAAAGGAGGTTAGACTAATTGGTCTGAAGTCCTTCACAGCAGTATAACCTGTGCGACAGGCCTTCGGGATAAATACCACTCTCGTCCTTTTCCAGGACTCAGGTGTATAACCAAGAGCAATACACGCTCTCATAATTTTACACAGGGGTAATCTAATACAATCCAATTCTTTTTGTAAAAGGGCCGAATGTGTACCGTCCCTCCTGAGGCTTTAAACGGTTTGAAAGAGCCTATTGCCTAATCAATTCCCTCTGGAGTCACAACTCTGGCTGCAAGTTTCCAGTATTCCCGGTTTCTTCGGGCTCTATGTGGACCCCCGCCAGAGTCATGTAACGTTCTCTCCTCAAAGTCCGGAAAGTTAGCTTCCATAAGATACTTTCAGCAGTCTTTCTTATCCTGAGCATATTGCCCATTAGATAACTTAATGGTAGATAGTTTTGCCAAAGGGTCTTTAGCCAGAACTTTATGGAGTCTTGATGCCTCAGGTACTCTTTTGATTCCTTCGCAAAAACTCCTCCAGCTATCACCCCGTGCTTTATCTACTTCTTTCTTATAAGAATTACGAGCTGCATGGTAATTATCCCATGCTTGCTGATTCTTACGTTTCTTGGCTTTATTAAAAAGCTTTCTTACTGTTTGCCTGTGACCCTCCAAACAGGAGCTCCACCACTCCTGTTGGTGTCCACCTTTTTGGCTACACAGTTTCTTTCAAAGGAGCCGACAACCGAATCTCGCAGATATTCCGCTGCGAGTTCTAACTCTTCATACGTTCCGTACGAGGTGGGGAAGTGATCCATGGAGACCCTGAGGTCCTCAGTAAATGAGTCCCAATTAGTACTCCTAGGGTCACGTCTCCACTTATGTTCCCGATCTTTTGATTCCAGTCTGAATGTGATAAGTCTGTGGTCCGAGAGTGAATCTTCGTCAGATACCCTCCAGTCCCTCACACCACCCCATACAGACTTGGAGCAGATCGTAATATCCAATACCTCCCTCCTATTAACAGTAACGAAGGTTGGCTCATTTCCCTGATTTAAAATTTCTAAATCTGTATCTATCAGAAAATCTAGTAGATTTCTGCCCCTGTCGTTAATGTCAGTGCTACCCCAAACTACATGGTGCGCATTGGCATCACAACCTATTATCAAAGGGAGACGTTGTTGTTGACAAAATTCTACCAACTTTTCCACCTCTTTTGGTGGCGCAGGTTCTCCCTCCGAACCCGGAAAATAAGCGGAAGCTAATATAATCTCCCTTTTAATTCCGTTCGTCTCTGAATACTTAGCCTTTACAACAGCCAAGTCTCTAGTTGTCAATTCCAACATAGGAAAAGCGTCTAGACCTTTATAGATCAGACAAGCCTTTGGAACCGGTTCATGTGGTGAGCAAACTAGCTCTCCGCATCCATTTAGACCTCTGATTCTCCCCTTGAAAACCCAAGGTTCTTGAACAAAAGCTAAAGCTGTCTGCATCTTTGTCACGCCCTTGGCTAAAATCGCCGAAGCGCCTTTACAATGATGCAAATTGATCTGCGTACATTTAATCCCGGAAGCAGCCATTTTAAGGCTGATTTACGGTCTCCTCAGCCGCGTCCCTACCCTGAGCACTTTGCTCAACAGCTGCATCTGTCCCCGGCCTCGGCACTCTTAGAGTGATTTGGCCAAGTCCAAAGCACAGTTTACACTGCCGAGTCCAGCCCTCAGCCGAAGCTTGGTCTATCCTTCCCTCGCCACACGAATACGAATTTGTCGAATATTTGTAGTTATGCATTTTCTCAAATGTTTTATTACTAAATTAAGAACTTGAATACTTTTAAGTTATATAAATTCGAGAATTCGAACTTTTTAATGTTTAGAGCATATCCGAAAATTTCGAGAACCCGAATATAGTCGGGTGCCTGAAAATTTCGAGAACCCGAATGCAGTCGGGTACCCGAAAATTTCGAGAACCCGAATTCAGTCGGGTACCCGAAAGATTTCGGGTATTTAAACAAGCTTGACCCGGTCCGAACCTGAACTGAGTAAGCCCGACCCGACCCGACCCGAGAAGTGAAAAGCCCGAAATTACCCGGTCGGGTTTCGGGATTTTTGCACACCTCTATTAACTTCCCGTTAACTTCCTGCAAAACACGGTGCTATCTGGGAGAAGACATTTTTTTGAAATGAATACAACTGTCACAAATTGGCAGAAACTTATTAAACTTTCAAAATATGCAAAAGCGGAAATGAAAAAAACAAAATGGTGGCTTCAAAATTGCGCTAATTTGAGAAAAAAATTAATCAATTTTTTTTATGGTGCACCGATTCAGAAAATGGCTATGAAATGTAGTAGAACTTAGTGTTTATATGTTTTCAGGGTCGCTGATTATGAATCTACTATTGAATTATCAAAATTCAAAATGGCGGATCCAATATGGCCGACGAAAATTAGAAAAATTTACTCCATTCACTTGAACTTTGTTACTCGGGGGTTTTTGGGGTCGCTGATTATGAATATACTATTGGATTATCGAAATTCGAAATGGCGGATCCAATATGGCTGACGAAAATTAAAGAAATTTACTCCATTCCCTGGAATTTTGTTACTTGGGGGTTTTTTGGGTCGCTGATTATGAATCTACTATTGGATTTTCAAAATTAAACATGGCGGATCCAATATGGCCGACGTAAATTGTTTAAATTAATTCTAGTCGTCTCAAAATTTGTAAAATAGTGACTATCTATTTGCCGTCAGCATAAGGCAAAATATAAATCAAATCCATTAGAAATATACAACAAAAAACTTGTTGGTCTAAATCTAATTGGCTTAGCTCTGATAAATTGTTCTACACTCTTTTAGCATAAGACCTAATATTGCAAAACTTATAACCTAACACTGTTGATAAAACAATTTGAGATGACAGATAAGGTGTAGTTAACCAATTATATGAAATTTTAGTTTTAGTCTTATTATAGAATAATCTTTTTCACCCATGATCCAGTGATATTGATTATCATTTTCAAATTTACTTTCTTTATCAGTTTAGTTTTTTTTACAAATTCGCATAATTTATTATCTTTGTCTTCAGATTCCTCATTAATCATCGTTCAAATATTCTTGCAATTTGTAAATATAAATGTTATAAAATAAAAAATTTGAAAAAATAAAAAAAAAATTTAAAACTTAAATCGCCGTTTTGAATTTTGATAATCCAATAGTAGATTCATAATCAGCGACCCCGAAAACATATAAACACTAAGTTCTAATACATTTCATACCCATTTTCTGAATCGGTGCACCATAAAAAATTGATTAATTTTTTACTCAAATTAGCGCCATTTTGAAGCCGACATTTTGTTTTTTTTTCATTTCCGCTTTTGCATATTTTAAAAGTTTAATAAGTTTGTGCCAATTTGTGACACTTGTATTCATTTGAAAAAATGTCTTCTGTAAAAAAAAATTAAAAAATTTTTTTTTTGCAATTTAATGCACAAAATTCGCCATATTTAATTTTCTGTGCCATAAATTTAAAATCTGAGCACGGAATCTTGTAGAGCGACCCCGAAATTATAAAGAAACGCATCAGTTATTTTCAGGAAGCATATTTAGTATATGAAAAAAAAAATTATGGAAGCAGTTATTTCCGAGAATGCAGAAAATCCGTGGCATCCAACCTTGGAGAATTTCGGATTAAAAAATTGACGGAGGCGGAAAATAGCCGCTGGGAAGCTGTGAACATCAGGCCATCAGAGGCAGCGTATGGGAATTTGAGGTTAGGACTCTCGCGTGTGTTTGTGGATCGTTCGGGTAAGTAATCATTATCTCCCTTGCTCTTATTCGGGCCAAAAAAAATCATTTTATGTTGAAATATAATTTATTAAAATACATGGTTTTTTATTTCTTTAAAATAATAAATCCCAAATGGTATCAATTTATCTAGGTTTGAATTTTTAAAATTATTTTGTGATACATATAAATAAAGTGTTATTCGAAAAAAATGTTCATTTTATCGAAAATAAACTTTCGTAAAATATAGAATGCTTTATTAAATCAAAATTCAATGAACATGGAATTAACAAAATTATCTCGAAAACGTGGAGCGGCTAAAGCCCGTGTCACTACATTCCGTAATTTCGTTATGAGTATTAAATTAAAGAAACGTTAGATGCAAACAATCAACTAACTGAACGCGAGTGTGTTGAGTTACAACAGCGCCTAGATAAAATTAGTGATGTATTGTCAGATTTTGATAATCACCAAACTGAAATCGAATTAATTGTCGAAGACGACAGTTTACCCGGTCAATATAGCGAACGCGCGGAATTCGAAGATTTATTTTACAAAACTACAGCCCTTGTCCAGTGTATTTTTGACCACATGCGAAAACCAGAAGTTAAAATTGAATCCGACGATGGATCAACTTCGGGACACAATTTATAGGGTAATCAGATAAATATAACAAATCGGGTAAAGTTGCCAGTTTTAACACTCCCAAAATTTGACGGTTCATACAATCAGTGGTTAGTAATCTATGATATCTTCAAGTCACAGATACATTCGAATGATTCAATACTGGCAGTTCAAAAGTTTCGATACTTAAGTAGTTTGTTAAGGACATGTTATTCAGTGGTCACGTGCTCCATATGTTTAACTATAGGAATACGTCACACTGAATAACATGACCTTAACGGGCGACGCTGTCCAAGTTATTAAAGGTTTAGAAATCTCAGCGGCTAACTATCAGGAAGCATGGGAATTACTCGAGGAACTGTACAAAAATAAACCTCTCATGATTCATAATCATATTAAAGGTATTGTTGATTATCCGAGAATAGCAAAACAAAGTTTTTCGGCATTACGCGATTTATTAAACTCTATTCAAAGCAATTTAGGCGCACTAAAACCATTAGAGCAATCAACAGATGATTGGAATAGCTTATTAATATATTTAATAACAGACAAATTTGACAGTAAAATAAAAACTGAATGGGAAAAACAACAAATTGAAGAGAAAGAAATTCCAGGATGTTCAAATTTAATTGATTTTTTTGAAAAACAATGTCAATTACTTGAGAAAACTGACAGATCGAATAAAGAAACATATAATCAATCGCGTTTGAAATCTTTTAACAAACAACCGCAAAATAAAAATAATTTTGTTGCAAATACTGCAACAAATCAAGCAGAAAATTGTCCTATGCGCAACGATACATCTCATTCTATTTTTCAATGCAAAAACTTTCTCGATTTACCAATTCATACTCGCATTAAGGGAATAAAGCGTCTTAAACGTTGTCTTAATTGTCTTCGACCCAATAATTTATTTCTTAATTGTGAAGCACAATTTTGTCGTAAATGTCAAAAACCCTACAACACATTATTACACATAGAAAAATCATCTGAAGGTCATCAGCACGGTGGTTCCTCAAATACTGCAACACAGGATGTCAAAAATGAAACAGTAAGTGGTTATGTGGGAAGTTATTCAAACCATTCAGGTTTATTGGCAACTGCGGTTATTAACGTTTTCGATTCAAATGGAAAGGCTCATGATCGTGTAGCGCTACTCGATCCAGGTTCTCAATCAAATTTTATCTCAGAAAGGATGTGTAAAATTCTAAATTTGAATTTTTCTTCTACTAATGTCAACATTTCCGTAGTTAACGAATCTCTATCGAGCATTTAAAAAAACTAACGCTACAATCATGTCCAAACACAACAAGTTTACAGCTAATTTGAGTTTTTTTGTAGCCAAAAATGTCACTTCGAAGCTGCCTACGGAACTAATAGAAACATCAAAATTACACATTCCCAAGGATATTTTTCTTGCAGATCTAGAGTTTTACAAGCCTAAAACAGTTGACATGCTAATTGGAGTTGAACTGTTTTGGAAGTTGTTATGTCATGAGAATACTGGTTATGACTACCTTCACAAAACAAAACTTGGTTATGTAGTTTCTGGTAGATTGCCCCGTATTAAAAGGTCAAAGAAAGCTGTTTACAATCTTTCTATCAAAGTCATTATGGTATAAACACTTGTCTAGGAATCTATACTAAAGCTTGGAATACTGAAGGTGACATTACCCTATGTTGTTAACCTTATGTTTCGTAAATATTATACACTCAGATGCATTAATGCTGTCCTTCCGGTTTGACGGTATTTTGAAAAGTCGTATGATTTCTATCAAAATGTTTTTAGTTCATGACATATGAGAACATTCGTATGTCACGAACTAAGAATATTTTATAGAAATGACACGACTTTTCAAAATTCCTTTAAACCGGAAGGACAGCATTAATGCATCTGAGTGTACTAATAAATATCACTTGTTAATTTTTTAAGGCTTATAAATGCTTTCTTTTAGAAATACACTAAAAACCTACTTATTTGAACATAGCGCACGCAATTCGACACGAAGTGTCGCGTTTATTTGTATTTTGGTCGACATAACCTATTTTGGTGACGTAATTCGATAAATTGACGTGATTGGTTGGTTTTTTTTACTCAACCAATGAGAATCCTACGCATGAGCTAAAATAAGTGGGGTTAGGGCTGATTCTAACTGATAATAACTCAAGCAAAAACGGATTCCAATAAACGCGACTTTAAATAAGTGGGTTACAGTGTATAAGCGAAAAAAGAAAATTATGTATTTTTGGAGATTAGCAAACTACGGGAAAGTACAGCAAAGTATGGGAGATTTAAAAAATAGTTTTTTGGGAAATATTTTTTGGAAAAAAATTTCTGGTTTTATATTTTCAAAAAACTCTTTTTTTAATGCAACAAAATTTGCTGTACTTTGCCGTACTTTGTGTAAATCCGATAAATTAGAATTTTAATTTTTTAAATTAAATAATTTTAAAAAAACTTTTTTTACTTACTTTGCTGTACTTTCCCGTACTTTGACAAACTTAGAAAATTCAGAATTTTAATTTTAATAGTTAATATTTTCAAAAATACTGTTTTTTAAATCTCCTATTCTTTGCTGAACTTTCTCGTACATTTTCGAACTCCAAAAAAATAGAATTTCAGTTTTCATATTTAATATTTAAAGAAAAACTATTTTTAAGTCTCCCATACTTTACTGTACTTTACCGTACTTTGCTGAACTCAAAAATGTAAGAATTAAAATTTTCTTATTAAAGATTCCTAAAAAATTATTTTTTTCGTCTCCCATAATTTGCTGTACATTCCCGTATTTTGCTAAACTCAAAAAATTCAGAATTTTAATTTTCTTATTTAAGATTCTAAAAAACCCTTTTTTCCTCTCCTATACCTTGCTGTACTTTCCCGTACTTTGAATAATTTAGAATATTCAAAATTTTAATTTGCTTAGTTAATATTTTCACAAAAAAGTAATTTTTTTAAGTCTCCCATACTTTGCTGTACTTTACCGTACTTTGCCGAAATCCAAATTTCAATTTTCATAGTTAATTTTTTTCAAAAAACTATTTTTTAAATCTTCCATACGTTGCTGTACTTTATCGTACTTTACAAAACTCCAAAAATTTAGAATTTTTATTCAGAGTTAATATTTAAAACAAACTTTCTTTTTTAGTTTTCTATACTTTGCTGTACTTTCCCGATCTCCAAAAATACAGAATTTTCATATTTTAATATTTCACAAAAAACTCGCTTCCAATACTTTGGGGTAGTTCACCATTCGAAAATATTCCCAAAAACCTATTTTCTTCTACCCGTACTTTGCCGAACTCTCCCCGTACTTTAAATATCGTTGTTAACCATGTACATTCCAAAGTATGGGAAACGCTTATGTGTTTGTTTTTACGTAAGCAAATTGTTGAAAAAAATAGGAAAATGTTTATGTAAAATCATGAGCGAGGTTCACACGATACCCACTCATGTGTAGAATAATGCCTCCAAATTGTAGACCGATCGGTTAAATAGATTTTCAGTAATCCTTGTCACCAGTTAGAAGAAAGTGGTTTTGAGAAAAACGCGTTTAAAGTTTTGGTAGCTGTAGCTCGCGCCCGTGCACTGTTTAATTCTACGCGCTGTAACTTTGTTAGTTTTTCAAATATCAGTCTAAAACTTTTAAACGATATTTCTAAGATATTGTACTTTCGAAACATGAAAAAAATTGATTTTTTCAAACCGTCACATAGGAAAAGTGCCTTAAAAGCCGTACTTTACTGTACTTTGACCATAACAATCTGTACTTTAATGGATATTGCCCATATTTCCTTTTCGACGCGGGCAACTATTAAAATTTCTTGTTGATTAGTTTTAGAATAATTGAAAACAAAGAGACCGCACAAATTAATTGCTTAATTTAAAAAATATACATCAATAATTGTAAGCCTAGTGCCTTTGCCCCACTCTCCCCTATTACTATTATACTTTATTAGTAAAATTAATATAATTTCGAAAATACTTTATATGTTTTAATGTTCTTTAAATAAAGCTGAAATAACATCCAGTTTAGTTTTAAAATATTATTGTTTTTGTTTAAAAAAAGAACATTCATAATTAAAATTTAATTCTAAAAGTTACAGATGCTAAAACTCTAATCCAATTATTAGAGCACCTATTTATTAACTTTCAGAGTTTAATTTTATACCTACCTAAATATTCTCTTTTTAAAAATATAACATAAATGTTTTAAAAATAAAATAAAAACATTTAATACAAAATAAGAAAATAATGTTTCATTTTTAAAGGAAAGTACACAATTAATTTGTTAACTTTCTGTTTAAAAAATATTATTAACATTTGAATATTCTCAGGTTTGCATACAGGGATATCTTGAGAAATTATTCTCCTTTTGTGTAAAACAAAAAACACTCAAATCGATTAAAAATTGTAGTCTGTAGATATTTTAGAGAAGTAAGTTGTAAAAAAATGTTATTGTGAGGCGTTTCGTAGAAGGCGAGCATCTTGCACGTGCTTTTTAAAATTTTGTAAAACTCATTAAATGCATCGGCCCACTTCAAAACTTCTTAGAAAATCTTCTGTATATTATAAGGTATAAATAAATTAATAAAAAATAAATAAAAACTCAATACTTTTAGACTTATAAGCTACTAAAAAAGTCTACAGTTACAAATCCAAAATTTCGAAAATTCATAACACAAAAATTTAATCGATTAAAGAAAAAGAAAAAAACACCTATTTCTTTTTTTCAATACACATTAAGGAAAAATAAATTTAACCAAATTTTTAAGGTCATAGGTCAATCATATGTGGAATTGCTCATATATATTTTTAATTATTTTGTCAATTTTCACTTTTTATCATCCGATATTTTCAGAATAATATTAACAATGATAAAGAATATTTAAGAAAAACACGTGTTCTTTACTTTGTAATCTGTAGTACTCCGTATCATTGTATAATACTCGTACTCAATCACGTGGAATAAATTAGAACTTCAAAACTGCGCGCGCATAAAAATTTAAAATTATTTTAGCCAATAGCGACCGTCATCATGTCCCTTTCACAATCAATCACTATTCTCTACCAAATTTAAAATAATATATATGTATATATATATATCTTTCAAATATTTTCTGTGTTCTTCTTTCTAGATAAATAACATAAATCGGTCCCTGTTTATAACGCAGAAAATCTAACGCTATTGCTTTCTTCCTCTTTCGAAGATAAGTAACATTAGACTGTCTCTCTTTACCTAATTTGCATATTTACTCGTTTCGTAGAAGGATTTTCTTTTTTCTCTTTCTCTCTTTTTGCTAGAATTATTGTTATTAATTATTAATACTACTACTTTTAGTTTTAACTGTTAAACTATTAATATTAGGTTGATTATTGACCTGAACCACTGACTCGTCGATACGGGAGCACGCTCCCTGTTCACATAGTGCGTGGGACAGTTAGGGAGAGGAGTGCCCTCCAACTACTACACCCCGACGTCTCGAGCTCTACTCTGGGGACCAGTACTAGAGGACGCCGCATTCCTCGAAGAAGTTGATGCTTTACTCCAGGAACTCGGCCGAGCACCCTACGTGGCTCCTTCGCCTCCACTCCAGCTGACGCCCGAGAAGCGACCATCTGGGAATGAGCTGTTTCTGGATGAGTGTCCCAAGACACCTCTGCACGGCGTCCGGTCCCGCGGGGTTGCAACCACCTCTGCGAGTACTTAGGCCCCACCTCTAGGGTTTCCTGCCCCGTCAACCAAGGTACTCCCTCACATAAGGACCATCGAGGTTTTGATCCCCAAGGTAGATTTCCTGATAAAAAGAAAGTTCGAGGATCATCGCCGGCCAGACCTGTACCACCGGCCCTTACACCTATCGAACAATTGGCGGTGGACTTAGCGATCTCGGACAGTGAGAACGATGTCCTAGAACTGTTCCCAGGATCACCGATTACGAGGTCTCCTTCCTCGAGTACATCGTCTACGGAGACCTTTTATAACTATGCCAAGGTCGTACGAGGGCCAGCCCAGCACCGAGCGCTCGACCTTCCCATCCTGACCGAGGATCCTAGTAAAAAGGAGGTTCCATATCCAACCCCAACGAAGCGGCCCCTAGTCGCAACAAACCATTGTCGATCGACAAGGCCTCGTGCTGCTCTTAGAAACGCGGAATTCAAACGTCTTAAAAGACTGGCAGGACGCGCCCCTACCACTGGACCAAGATCGGCCTCGCAACAGCGTTAAAGAACATAGAACAATAAATTAATGCACTCACAACTTTGTATGGGGAATATTTTTTCGGGGGTTAAAAGAATCTATGTGTGTTGTTATTAGTAACCATATGTGTTCATTAGAAACTCTTCCCTTTCTTCCACCCTCACGAAAATTGCCCTTTATTTGAACAGTCGCTAACCTTCACGCACGGCCACCGGTAACACTGTTTTAGACATATAATTGCGCAGTGTAGAATGTCCACCGTTTTCCCTATTTTAAAAAAACTGTTTTTTTGATGCGCCATATTGACGTCCATTTTGCATTTTTTTTTAAATAAAATATATGTTTCAAAAGTTTAAGAATGTATCTTTATTTAAAAAATACTATGTACATCGCTAAATCATAGTCGTTTCCCGCAAAAAATTGTTAAAGTTTGGGTTGATTTTAACCTCTCGCAATGAGAATCTCCGCTTAAGAGGTATTTGGATTAAAAACTTGTTTTTTGCTTTTAGTAAATCCTGTTTTCAAAAATTAGAGCATAAAGCTAAAATTGCATACATTTTAATTAATTTGAAACTTTTAATTTCAAGTTTTCAACAATACGAATTTCGAAAACGGCACATTGCAAGTTGCCTTTTTTGGGAGCGCATCACATTTATTACATTTTCTTATCAGCATTTTTTATAAATTTATTTTTTTTGTATTGTTTTATTATGTTTTAATAATATAACATTTTGACTTTCTAAATTAACTACACAAGAAAAAAATTATTAGTCTCAAACATTATTGTTTCATTACGCTAGACTGAATCATTTACTTCTTATTTACCCTTCTTTCTCTTTTTCAAAACGAAAAAATTATCAATAAAGTGAATTTTGTAATGTTTACTCTAAATTTACAGGGTGCTTAATCCTTCACATAATTCTCAGATAAAAGGTACATTTAATAGTTAATAAGCATTTCATGTAACGTAATTTTCAGAGCTCGTTTTCTGAAGAAGATACCCCAGTGAGTAAAGTATCATATTTAATTGCGATAACCAAGGTAAATTATCACGAACTGGAAAAACGAGGTTTAAGTCAAGCGAATTCTCCATCGAGGAATATTTTTAAAATTAAGGGGAGGGGGTGGTTTAAAAAATGTTAATACTATTGATTTTTATCTCTAAGGTGCCTTGAACTGGAAACCAAAAGAACCAGAGATATAACAATTAATGAAATGAGGTTTTTGCATTCTAAACTTTGAAATAAACTAAAAATTCATACTAACATTTATAACTATGTATTTCTTATTAGTTCTACAATAAAAATCAACTTTTATTTTCTCATTTTGCAAACTTTAATTAAAAATAGGAGACTGTTTCTATTTACCTCTAAAAACTGGAAATTTGAGGTAAGAAGAAAAAGCAGATATTTCTTATAATATAAATAAGAAAATTGTTTCTATCACACTACAACACTATAATGAGAGAGAATAGGAGAGAACAAACCTTTATTTGTGTAATGTGTTTTAACATTTGGCATGGTTTATTTTTAAACTTATATTTAAGTAGCACGTACTCACGTGAAACGATTCTGCGGAAAGCGCTCTACGGAAATTCCATACGGAATTCCGTAAATGATTCCGTAAAGAATTTCCGTACGGAATCTTTGCTAATATTCCACATTGTATTTTTTGGAGAGTTTTCAATAAGTTTTAAAAACTGTTACATCAGAATTTGTTTTTGTGAATACAAATCTTTTTTATAATATAATTGAGTGCATAAGAGTCTATGGTTTATCCGATTATCATTAACTATTATTTCATTGTATTCTTGCAAATTTTATGCAATTTTCCTCGTATGTGTGGTATTATTTTTTAGGTCTCATAAAGAAAATCTGTTCACGGAGAAAAATTCTTTTTAATGATTACAATAGTCTACAGTACAGCTCGGATATGTGACCACTTTTTGTGATGATTACTATAGCTGTTGTAAGGAGTACAAATTAAAAGGTATCCCTTACAACAGCTGTAGTAATCGTTCCTACTCAATTCTTAACATATTACATAGTTTTCGTAATCATTGCAAAAAGTGGTCACATATCCGAGCTGTACTGTAGACTATTGTAATCATTAAAAAAGAATTTTTCTCCGTGTTTCGATGCACTAAATGAAATATTTTCAATAGTACATAAGTAACATTAGAATATGTAGCAATTTTGTTGAAATGCATAAAGACTCATTTTAATAAAAAATTATATAATTAATAGCAGGTAGATAAATATTTAAAACTCTAATAATTAATTATTACTTCGGAAATAAAAAAAAGGTTTTTGCTCGTTGCTTTTAGTTTTTACGATTTTTCATCCTAAATAATAATTAATTACAAACAAATAGCTATTTGAAAGAAAGTAATCTATTGAAACCGAAATTAAATGCATTTTGAAAGTAACGCTAATTAAATGCTAACACAAAAATAAATAATTGAACATTCTAAGCTGCACGTTTTTGAGATTTCTTTTTAAACTCTTTAATTTTATCCCGCAAACTTTGCTTCAAAACTTGTCCGGAAGGTTGATGCCACTTTCGTTTTGTGCTAACAGCTTTGACGTAACCTACGAATTAAAAAATATTATTGATAAAAATTAATAATTTATTTTTCTTCAATTGAATAACTCCAAAATATTTTTTTATACACTAAATAATCACACGCTTGTGAAATTAATGCAAGGAATCTCTATATCTGAATCTCTATTAATGTATTACAATCTCTACATTTATTCATATTTTTATTGATTTTTGTACCTAATAAAGCAGTGACTGCTTCTATTGGCAATCCTTTTTGCTCTTTGTCGTCATCAGTTCCTGTTTTCTTTTTCGATCCGGCTAAAGTACAAGACAGAAGTGCTTCAGTAGTGAATAAACTAAATAAAATTGCTCGTGCAAGAGTAGTCGAACTTGTAGCCTTGTTTTGAGCTGATTTTCTATCCGTTTTTAATATAAATACTCCACTTTCTATTACTAATTCGATTGCCTACATAATAAATTAAATGAAAAGAATCAATCAAATTTATAAATAAATAAAAGGAATTATATTTGCTAATATGAAAATAACATGTTTTGAATTAATAGATTAGCAATTTATTTGCAGATAGATAATTATTGAATAAATTTTATTTTACCCAAATCAAATTAAAATTAAAAATTCAATAAAAAATGCCTATTTTAATTATAAAATCAGGAATTATTTGACTTATTTTCTTGAAACTCTTACGCTGTCACTTTCATAATCCATAATTATTCTTTTTCGATTTTATCTACTATTATATTAATTGGCGTGTCCGTTCTTATGTTTAAATTTTTTGAAAATTCTGATATTTCTTCATGTTTTTCGTTATTCCAATTTGTATCATAATTTTCAATCGACTCAATCACCTATAAAAATTAATAAAATCGTAAATTCACTTTTAAATATAACAAATCTAAGGTAAGTGCAAATAATTAATCTTTGAATTAATAATATATTATTAATGAAATAATTTATTAAATGAACGTAATTTACTTCTCCAATTATTAAATCAATTAAATTACAATTTAAATCATCAAAGAAAAGTAAAACATTACCTGGCTAATTGTTGCAATTTTGTCTAACAAGGCTAACCCTATATTACGCAGTTCATTGATTTCTTCCTTCACATTTTTTATTTCATTATTTTCACAAATTTTCTTTTTGTCGATATCATCTATCAATTCCGTAGCCAATTCCATGTTTGCCTTTCGTTTTAAATTTATTGCGGCTTTCTGTATTATCAATAATTTATAAATAATAAATTGTAAATAATTGTAAATTAATAATAAATGATAAATAATTGTGAATAAATAATAAATAAATAATAATTTATAAATAATAATAATATTAATAATAAATTGTAAATAATTGTAAAGAAATAATAAATTGTTAATAATTATAACTAAATAATAAATTATCTACATTAATCTCCGTATTCTTTCATTCATTCGGTCCGCAAGAATTCCGTCTGCACTCCTACTGTGTTTTTGATGACAGAGAAGAGTTGGAGAGAGAGAAGTAGAAAGTAACGCCTTTTTCCATTGGTTAAAAACAAAGTTTCCTGTTTTCTCATTGGCTTTTTATCTATTCAACAATTCGAAGTTGAAAAATGTATTTTATTCATTTAAAATGTAATATTTTTCTTATTTGATTTATTTTTTCATTCTTAACTAAATACAATTAATTTTCTTTTTGTGTTCTTTACTTAATTATTAATAATAATAATCTTTGCATTTTTTCATTAATTCTGTCAGCAGTTTGAAGTTAGTTTTTGTAAATGCTTTTGTTTTTTTTCGTTTTCAAAACACTTTGCTTGGCACATCAAAATTATAAAGTTTTTCGATTTGTCAATATTAACATTTTTATTGTTTAAAAAGAAAGAAGGTTAAAAGATATTGTTTTAATAAAAAAAGGTAAGAAATTTTCATAATATTGATTTATAAATTTTATATAATTTTTTAAATTATTACTTTCTTTTGAAATAAACAATTGTGAAATTTTTGTTTTTTAATTACAATTTTTAACAAATTTTTTTTCTATTTTAAATTATAAAAAAAAAGTGTAGGAAGGATTTGTGTATTTCATAATTACAATTTATATTTTTTTTATGTATATAAAGATATTTTATGTTTTACTACCTAAAAACGCTCAAGTATTTTTTCATTCTAATGATAAAATAGATATATAATAATATAATAATCTAATAATAATGTCTATTCACAATTCACATTTTTTTTATTAAAAAACAAAATATTTCATTTCATTTGAAGAATTTCTTTAATAAGATTTAATTTTTTAACCTTCTAAAAATGAATTTATTATAAGTTTCATCTAAAAATTAATAAATAAATTTGCATAATTTCTTTTTCTTTATTTAAAATCGAATAAAAAATAAAGTAATTTGAACTATTTATATATCTCCATCAATATTTTTTTTTAAAACTTTCATTTTGTAATTAATTTTGACAATCATATTGTTTTTACAAAATTTGTAGTATTTTTTGCATAATTTTCTATTTATTTATCACAATTTTTTAAATAAATATTGATTAATAAATAATAAGAATTAATTTCATTTAAAAATTAATAAAAAAATTTGCATAATTTCTATTTCTTTATTTAAAATCGAATAAAAAATAAAGTAATTTGAACTATTTATATTTCTCCATCAACATTTCGTCGCTTGGGGGCAGCAACATGCCGACTCAGCTAATCGGTGAAAAGGATGCCGTTTCAAAAAGAAAAGTGAAAAACATGCCATTTCGCGAAAGCGCTGAGAAACATACCTTCTTCAAACGAACGGCGAAGAACATGCCTTTTCAACCGTTAATATTAAATATAATATTAAATAAATAAATAATTAATATAATAATATTAATAATTATAAATTAATCAATTAATTAATTAATAATTAATTGTTTATAATAAATATAATATTATTAATTATTTATAATTAATATAATATTATTAATATAATATGAATATAAAATATTAACGGTTGAAAAGGCATGTTCTTCACCGTTCGTTTGAAGAAGGTATGTTTCTCAGCGCTTTCGCGAAATGGCATGTTTTTCACTTTTCTTTTTGAAACGGCATCTTTTTCACCGTTTAGCTGAGTCGGCATGTTGCTGCCTTCAAGCGACGATTTGTTAAAAAAACTTTCATTTTGTAATTAATTTTGACAATCATATTGTTTTTACAAAATTTGTAGTATTTTTTGCACAATTTTCTATTTATTTATGACAATTTTTTTAATAAATATTGATTAATAAATAATAAGAATTAATTATTTAGTATTTTTTAATAATATGAATTGAATTGAAGTCTTATTTATTTTTTAATAATTCTAAAAAATAATTATTAAATTAAAAATCTATTGATTTTATTAAGTTTTTTGCTTTGCTGTACCAAGTTTTGAATTGGATTTAAAACAAAAAATATTTAACATTTAAATTTAATTTTAAAAATGAAGCAGGTGCTGGTGACAAATAAAAATCATGAAATTTCTTTTATTCTTTTCTATTAAAAAATAAGTGTTGTCAAATATTTTTTGTCGGACAAATCGAATTTCTATATTTTCTTTTATTTATTTCTAACAAAATATGAAAATTATTTAACAAAATGTTAATTGTTATTAAAAAAAGATTAAAAAGTGGAATAATTTCTTTATTTTTTAAACATAATCTTTAACAAAATTTTGATTTTTTTAAAGATAGATGATAATATAAATGTTTTGGCTCAATTAACTATTTTTTAGTAATTTCTTTTAAAAATTTAATACTGAAAATAAATAATAATAAAATTTGTATAGCTTTAACTAACTATCAATTGTATTCTAGGTCATTCCAGCGAAAATCGACTAGAGCTGGTTGCTCGAAGATTTTAAAAAATTCTGTAATTAATATATAATATTCTTTAGTAAAAGTAGATTATCTTTTAGTGGTTTATTTCACTAAATACATTTTACATTCTTTTAAATAATTTTTTTCAATTTTTAACTGGTTATGCAGTCTAACGTAGCCCATTTTTTGAAAACTCAGTATAAATCATTAAAAAGTATGATAATTTTCTTTTACTTATATCTTTTGTGGAGAAAAAGGAATTTTAACGAATCCTTTTAAGGAGGCAATCGCAGTTGTAACGTCAAATAATATACATTTTTCAAGAATTTTTTTCTTGTAAGCCATTAAACTTTTTTAAAAATCGATTTTTTTTCTAAAAGTACATCATTTAGATTTGAGTTAACAAAAGAAAAAGTTAAAAATATTAAGAAGTTTCAAAGTTATATACCGTTAAAGTAACGTCCTTCAAAAAAAACAGAGTTTTGCGGTGACCAACACTATGAAAATCTGATTAGTCCGAAATGAAAAATCGAAACGGATTTACTTTTATTGAAAGATTATCTAGTACTTAATGGAAGGATTTAAAAGGAAAAAAATATTTGAAAAAATGGCAACCTGCCAAAGTTAAACGTTCGATTTTTTTCTTTTTTCGTCAACTTTGGCAGGTCGCCATTTTAAAAAAATATTTTTTTCCTTTTAAATCCTTCGATTAAGTACTACAACTGCGATTGCCCCCTTAAACTTGATTTCTTTTAAAATTATAAATTTATTTTAATTAGAATTTCCTTGGGCACTCTACTCATTAATTATTTAATAAATATGAAAAATTATAAGAAATTTAACCTGATTTTCATTGAATTTTTATTTTCAAGACTGGATTGAAGTTTGTTTTCTTTGAACGAACGATAAGGTGTTGTGTCAATTTTTAAAATTAGGTGAAAATGATGAAAATTTATAAAATAGAAAATCTGCAAAAAATTTTTCTCTATTTTTAATGAAAAATTTGAATATTTTCAAAATAATTGTCATTGAGAAAGAGAAATTATGCAATTTTCTTTTCTTTATTCAAAAAAATATTTATAATCTTGTAATAATAATTGATAAATCAACATGACGCAAACTTCTTCCTGTTTTTATACAACAAACATTAAAGTTTTGTAATAAAATTTTGGTTGATAATCCAAAATAATATATTTTCTTTATTTATTATAAAAATTTTTTTTAATTATATTACAGAATGTTAAACTGTATTGAGAAAAAGGTAAAAAAATTTGAATAATTATCTTTTCTAAATTTTTCAATCAGGACTTTCAATAAAATTATGATTTTTTGGAAATAAATAATATAAATCATTATGATTTTCATTTAATGATCATTGTTGTTAAGCTATGTTTGTACTGCGTACTGATATAAGTTTGATTTTATTTGCAAAAATTAGAAACACTGTGATAATAATTGTTTTGGTACAATTAACTACTTTTTTAAATTAAATAATAAAAATGAATGAGAATATCAATTGTAATTTTAATTCGTGATGATAATTGTTTTAACAATTGAAATAGAATGTGAACGCGCGCTTTAGCGCGCGTATCTTATGCTAGTTGGAAATAATTGTAAATAAATTATAAATTGGAAATAATTGTAAATAAATAATAATTTATAAACTATTATTGTCAAATAATTTAAATTAATAAAAATATACAGAAAGAAAGTAGTTTTAAGTAAAATTAAACAAAATAGAAAATTATTATTCATTTAAGACTATTTTTGAAAAATAGGAGTCACAGAATTTGACCTCTTTGTCTTTTTCTTCACTATGCTTAGACAAATTATTCATATTCTTTACTTTCTTATTCGATTTACTTTGAGAGGAACACAATTTATTCATTTCATCTGTCAATAACTGCTCACTTTCTTAAAAATAAATTGCAGTATTTACATTTTTTATTATTATTATTTAATTACAATTTTTATTTGTTTATTTATATTGTACTATATTATATATATTAAACTTACCGGATTCCATTATGATTTTGCCTTTCTAATTTTCGGATTTACCGCGTTTTCAGGATATATGAATTGAAACTCTTTACCGACTTCAATTTCCGGTGATTCTGTTACCCACCTCGATAATTTTGACACTACGTAATAGTAACAGTCAACTGCAGTTATTAAATATAAAGTATCTGACATTTTAATAAAATGTTTGTTGTCAGTTGGTTAGAATGCAAAATGACCACTATTAGTGTTTGCAATAAGACGAAGTTAGTACCAGAACTTCATTTTTTATATGAATTGAGCTACCGAATCAAAGAAGGGCACATAACCCATTTGAATTACATAGGTTATGTGCCCTTCTTTGATCCGACAGTTCAATTCATTATTTCGTATCGAATGTCAAGTCTATTTTTCCATTTACAAAAAAACGTAAATAATAATCTTTAAAATTACGCAATATAAGAAAAGGTATTGAAGGTATAAATTATAAAAGTTTACTTTTTCTAATCAATGCATAATTTTTAAACCATACAATTATTACAAAACTTTTTAGAAAACTATAATTTTAATTAATTATTAATATTAAATTATTTTCGTTTTTTAATTATTTGAAAGATTTAACAAAATATACAAAATACTATATTTTTTCTTCTCATAAGAAATTGAGAAGTCATAAGTTTTTAAATAAAAAGTGAAACAAGTCAAAAAATTAAACAAATAATAATAATTAATAATAAATAATTCAGTATATATTTCTTAATTATAATTTAATAGCTACCTGCATCTAATATTCACATAAATATATGTATATAATTTTTAAATAGATTACATGGATACAAGTTTGGAACTTTTATCAATATGGAAGATAACATTGAAGAAATGGAAACAGATGATTTGACGGTACGCTATATATCTATAGATAACGTTCAACATTACAACTGATGACAAAATAGCAAACGTTTCATCGATTTCATTAGTTTCGTTAGACAATATACATAATGATATGATATTATCACTCGGTTGTTTTAAATATTAAACATTGAATTCAACCATCAATTCCGAGTCAGGAATAAAAAATAAAACAACGATAGTTGTTTGACGTTTCGACAGCGCGGCTGCCCTCTTCATAAACGAAAATTAAACAAAATTTAAAATCGTTGAATTGATCGTTGAATTCAATGTTTAATAATATACATAATGATCAATTTAACATAACACACGAATTTCTGACAGAACCGATTTATGAAAATTCAACTGTGAGTGGTGGAGATGCTTTGCTGCGAATTCTAAAACTTTATGATGAAAATAAAATGACAAAGCAAGCTTTAAGCGATGTATTAGACACCTTAAATTTTCTTCTACCTGCTGATCATATTCTTCCAAAATCGAAACACATGCTTCTAAAAAAATAGTAGATAAAATATTACCTCATTCACAAGAAATCGTTGTCATTAAACATCGAATTTGCTCTGAATGCTGCAATTATATAGGGGTGTGGGTGGAAGAACCTTCAACTGAGAGATGTAAACAATGTAATAGTAATAATCTTCAAAGTTTTTTTTGAAGTACTCTTTGAAATCAATATTAAAAGATGCTTTTGAAGTGAGACAACTGTTTAAATTAATTGATGAATATCGTTTGGAATGCGCAGAAAGAGATCCTAATAAATTATAAGATTTAACGTCAGGATCGGAATATAAGCGATTGAAGCGTATTGATATTCCTGGTGACTACGATTTGATCATGATTTGGTACACTGATGGTGCTCAAACTGCAAAAAGTTCATCAGACAGTCACCTGTGGCCCATTTTTGTCCAGATTTCAAATATTGACCCCAAGCACAGAAGGAGTTTCCAGTTCGTATGCGGGTTATACTACTGCAACCGTACCAATAGAAAACCAATTATGAATTCATATTTACTTCCGGTTGCTAAGGCTATGCAAAACTTGTGCGCAAATGGAATAGAATGGTATCATCCGACATTGAAACGAACTATTCGAAGTAAAGCTATTGCTCCTATAGCTTGCTTAGATGCTCCTGCAAAGGTTTCCGTACAAAACACAATGCTGTACAATGGAGAATACGGTTGCACTGCTTGTGAGCATCCAGGAGAAACAGCTGAAGTTGGCTCGGGAACTAATAAAGTATTTCCTATACTTGCAAAAGATCCACCTTTGCGGACAAACGATCGCATGAAAATACAGGAAACCATCGTCAGTCGATTCCATCAGTTAACTCATTTTAGAGGTGTCAAGGGGAAATCAATTGTTTCTGAAATACCATTTTTTGATAGGGCAACGGGATTTGTGCCTGAGTACATGCATGCCATTCTATTAGGAGTGATGAAATTGCTTTTACTTCTGGGGTATTCGAGAAAAAATCACGAAGAAGATTACTATTTGAAACCAGAGATCTTAATAAACATCGACAAAAATTTAGGAGCAATTTTACCTCTAGACAATATATCTCGAACACCAGGAAAACTGAACCGTTTAAGTGATTGGAAAGCCTCACAGTTTAGAGCCTTCTTGCTCTATTATGGACCAATTGTACTAAAGGACAGATTGGTATTGGTTTATTATGAACATTTTTTATTGCTTTTAAAAGCTGTGCACATTCTATGTAAAAGTGAAATCACTCACGAAGAGTTAAATTTGGCTGAAACTTTACTTTATTTTTTGTACTGGATATGGAAAAGCTCTACGGCCGTAATAGATGTTTATACAATGTGCACCAACTTCTCCACGTTACTCATTTTGTAAGATTGTGGGGTCCATTGTGGGTTTGGTCAGCATTTTCTTCTGAATATGGAATTGGTGAATTGCTTCGTTTAGCTCATGGGTAAAAAAAAATGATGTTGAACTATTTAATACTATTAAAATTGTAAATGCCTATAAAACAATTAAATTCTTAATAAACACAGAAAGACCGCATAAGTTTAACGAAACTGAACTGATAGGACCTCCAGCACAATATAATCTAACAAATAACGATATAAGAACCCTACGAACAGTGATGGAACTGACAGATGAACAAATTAGAACAGGTATTTCAGTTTATAGTAGATGTAAACTTAATAATGACACGTATACATCAGACTTGTATACCAGACAACACGTGCGACTTAATTCTTGTGTTTGTTGGAATAAAAGTACAATGTTTGGTATGATAAAGTTTTTTATTCAAATTGATGAAAAAATCTTGTGCGTTATTCGACAACTTGTCGAATCATACGATCAACAACTTAAAATCGAACAACGACAAATAGGCATAAACTTTAGATCAATTATAAAACTAGTTCGCGAAACCTATTGTTTACTTATTCTTCCTGTTAAAAAGATCGAAAGTAAAGTTCTTTGTGTTACAAATTACTTATGCTTTTTAGCAAATGACATAGAAAGGAAATAATATTTTGCTAATGCTTTGGTACATTATTCAACTTGACGAGTGACAAAACAGAACTCCCGTTTATGTAACTTTTAAAATAAGATAATTTTTAGTCTTCTGTATTTTTCTATGTAGGCTTCGAAAAACATCGAACTGACAATAAATCTAAAACTACTAAGTTATAAGATTCAACGAATTAATTAAGTATGCAGTGAGATAAAAATGTACTTTTAAGTTTGATTTGTAATTCTACAGAATATGTAAACATTACATGGTAATGTTACTGCAATGTCACTGCAATGTTACAAAGAAAGACCGCAAAATTTCTTATAATAATAATATTATAAAATTTCTTTGTAACATTCATGCATCATTACAATGGCATTGCAGTAACATTACTGTAACATTGCAGTGACATTACCATGTAATGTTGCTGTAACATTACATGTAATATTGCCTTGGGGAGGACATTTTAATATTACTGGAATGTTACTGCAATGTTACTAACATAACATGTAACATTGCTGCAACATTCCAGTAATGTTACGTGCTACTTGTGTATAATACATTAGTATTTATTAGTTTGAATTATTGTATAACTGACACCATTTTTATGGAGTTCTTTGTATCTTTTAACATTTCCATACTTGAAATTGATTTTTTCTTAAATTTTGTAAGAAATAATCGACCATTTACCCCGAATTTTCTGTTTTTAAGGGTAAATAGAAACAGTCTCCTATTTTTAAAGTTAATTCTGAATATTAATATAAAATATTATTAATATTAATTCTGAATATTTCAAATAAATATTTCGTCGGTTGGGTGCAGAAAGGTGCCAATTCAGACTAGTCGTGAAAAACGTGCCGTTTCAAAAAACACGTGAGAAACCTGCCACTTCAGCTGCGATTTGGAAAACATGCCAACTCAGAATTGACGTTCATTTTTTTTATTTTAGGTTGACATTTGGCAGTACAGAAAAATTTGAAGCAAAGCTTATAAAGTTGTACAAAAATAATTTTTTTAGTTGCATTTTGGATGATTTTTTTTTTGACAAGGGAATATTTTTACTGATTTATTGAATTAATTGGTTGATTATTTATTATTTGATGGACAACTTCTTTCTTGTACCTAAAATGAAAAAAATGAACGTCAATTCTGAGTTGGCATCTTTTCCAAATCGTAGCTGAAGTGGCAGGTTTCTTACGTGTTTTTTGAAACGGCACGTTTTTCACGACAAGTCTGAATTGGCACCTTTCTGCACCCAACCGACGATTTAATAAATTTTTAGGAAAATTTCTGTGTTGTGGGGGAGATCATTATAAATTTTAGTATGATTCTTTAGTTATAAGTTATTTCAAGTTAAAGTTTTAAACTTTAATTGCCCAAAAACTATACATTTAAATTAAATAAACTTTTTTAAAATTAATTAGTCTTTTATTAAGCTATCAAATTTAAGTGTAAACTTAACGGAAACTTGAAATTAGCTATTTAATAATAGCTCTGCCGTTTAAAATGCTCTGCCGTTTTTAATTATATCTCGGTAACCGATTAAGATTTTTGAACTCTTTTGGCCTTAAATTAAATATGAGACTTCAATAATCGTATTTATATAAGTTTCAAATTTTTTTGCAATTTTTAAAAAATATACAAGAGTTGAAAATTTTTTTTAAAAATTTCATTTTTTCAATTTTTTGGTCAAATTTGTTGATTGCAGAAATGTTTGCATAAATTATTAGAATTTCAAGTTATATATCATTAATGGTAGCCGTACTGATATTTCCCGACGGTACTGTGATTATCTTTATTTTTAACATATAATTAAGCTAAATAATTTCTAAATATCAAAAAATGAACATTTTACATGAAAATTTGTCGAAAAAAATTTTTTTAATGGAGTGTCGATTTTCACTTGTTTTTATATGCAAATTTTATTGGAAAACATTTAAAATTACAAAATTGTGTTACATTTATACAGTTTTTTATTTATAGCATCGTCAAGAAGTAATTATTATCAAAATAAATTTTTGGTAATATGAACTAGAGGATATTGTAATCATACTCACTCATTAATATCAAAACGGGCGTTAGGCGAATATTATTTTTTATATTATTGAGTTCTTGTTGCACTCAACTATCACTCAATTATTCAATTTATTATAAATTAAATTATAAAAAATTATAAATTTTTTTAAATTACAATTAATTAGAAGATGTTAAAAATGAAACGCGTGATTAAAGGCAATTAATTTATTTTTTGTTTTCAAATCGTTTATTATAATTTTGAAAAAGAAAAAGATTATGAACACTCATACACTTAAGACGTATAATTAACGAATTATATGCTTGTTTAGTGATAGGAAAAACATATCTCTTGATAGACTACAATTAACTTCCTTCACGTTCATTCGACAAGATTCATCTTTTTCACAAAGAAAACGAAAATAAAAAAAAATTTGCATTATTTTCAGCAAGGCAATGCAAAAAAGCAAAAAATAATTATCAGTGCATTGGCTTTAAAATTTAAAAATACATGAAAAATGTTTCCATATCTTTTTCTACTTTTGAAAAATACTGTACTCTACATTAATTTCCATGTGTAACCGACAGATATTCTATATAGAGAAAAAGAGAAAAATTCGTGGATTACGCGAGTTGAATGGTAATTCTGCGAGTGATACGAATTCCTTTAATAACTTTATATATAGTTATGAAACACTTATGGCCTTTCTGATTTTCTTGGAATTATGTGAATTCCATGGCACATGACAAAATTGCAATCTTCAATACTTTATTTGTCTTTTTTCTTAATTCAATTCCGCAATCAATTTCATGTTAATTTTACAAACTGTTTATTAGCTTCAATGCCACTGAACTGTAACATACCTATAATCTATTCCCGAGTAGCACATTATATTACAGCAATATTGTGCATATTGCCTTAGCATTACCAAATATTGCCTCCATGTTGTCAATGTTTTTGGAACATTTTGTGCTACTGGGGATGTATATTGTATTGTAATAAAAAGTCCACTGTTTAAACAAATTATATGAAAAAATGGATATACGTGTCGGATAACGTTCCCTAGTAATCTAATTAATTAATGATACGATAAATTTTTCATTTGTTTAAACAATTTTTCATAGTAATTTGTAACAATTGTAAGAACAAAAAAGAGAAAAGCAATTTTTTATAAATTTGTCAGCACAGAAAAAAACTTAACTCAAAATGAGTCAGAAAAAGATTCATTATGAGTTGCATAAATAATGAACCTCGTAGGTGGCGCCACGTTCTATGTCATTTAACATAGACTCATTATGAGTTGCAAAAAAATAAGTCCAAATTTTTTCTGTGAGGTTACAGTATTATTATTTAATGTTAAATGATATATATGGGTGATTCTCCTGAAAGGGACCACTTCACCTGTCTCTTACGTGTGACTCTATATTTGCATTAACTTATTATTGATATTTTGTTGAGTATAAATTTAAAAAAAAATTTATCCATAATCTACGAAACATTATTTATCTTTACATAATCTTGTAATGTTAAAATTTCAAGTTTTTCTTAGTAAAAAAATTTATTTAATTTCTGCTTTTGGTTTTAGTTAAATATGCGATACATATTTTTAATTATATTAAAAAATAATTAAAAATTTTGTAATATAGTCTTAATATATATCAAATTGATGCTTAGAATCTAAAGTTTATTTTTCACCTATATTTAGTATAAATAAAATAAAAGAAATTTTTCAAATAATTAATTAATAATTACTGGCAAAGGGAGTAAAAATTTAAATTCATCTCCGAAGCCTCGTCTTTCAGTTAATAACATCATATTTTGAAACTGTTTTTTAATTATACGTAATCTATATATAAAAATTTGAAGTTGTAGCCCAAAACATTTGTTAAATTATGTTTTAATATTTTTAAATTTAATAAAAACGTTATTTTTTTTATTTGACAAACTATTTATCTCCGAAGCCTTTTCCATATTTGATTAGCGATATTGTTTTGTTTTTAATTTTTTAATAATTATTTTCAAATACCTAACCCTTGAATTATAAAAAAAATTTCCGTTTTAATTAAAATAAAATATTTTTAATTTTTTAAAATATAATATATTAAGTAGAAAGTTAGATAAATTAACAAAATTATAATTTAAAATAAAATTTTTTTTTATACAAAATATCAATTTTGAACTTAAAATGCTAAATTAAAAAATTCATTACAATTTTTTTCTGTTCAATATAAAAAAATATATATTAGTTATTTTTTACAAAAACCCCAATATTGATTACAGTATATTTAACTTTTAAAACACTTAATATTAAAATAATGCCGGAAGGCATATTTTTGAAAATTAATTTTGCGCAACTTAGATTTTTATCTTTAAACGTATTTACAACCTACCCATGAAAAAAAAATTCATAAAATGTAAAAATTAATTTTTTTAGTTTTTGGAAAAACAGGTGCTTTTCAGGAGAATCACCCATATATGAGCCGTTATTTGTTAAACGTCCCAGCCAAAAATTAAAAGTTTTAGGATTGGATTGATACTTAGGGAAATTGTTGTCCTATATGAGAGTAATAAATTTATAAAATATAAGTGCTTTTAAAAAAAATTGTAGAAAGTAGTGCGAAGTAAAGTTTCGACATTTTAAGTAACAGTGCTATTTTCAAAACCATAATTATAACTTTTATGAAACTTTATATATTTTAATGTATATGTAATGAATTTAAAGCATTTTTTATTTACTTTCTAAAAATTTTGATTCTTTTTTTTAAATAAGGATTATTTTTTAATTTTGACCCTAATGAATACTTTTAAAAAAACTTTTTGATTGTCATTGGAAAGATGACATTTTTCCCGAAAAAATTATGTAATTTTTATAGTGGGATAGCCATAAGTTTAGAAAAAAATTACAAACTTCCAAATTCATAAACATGAGTTAATAACACATGCACAAAAAATTTTCGAGTGCGAAGAATGTTATACACTTTTTCTATGTATTCAATTTTTATGTAATTAGAGTCAGTGAATTCTAATCAATAGTAAGAATGTGCGAAAAGTCTGTTGAAGACACAAAAAGTAAGTCAATTACCATGCAAATCAATTTTTTTGACTTCACCACCTTATAAGGCGCACATAGAAAACCCAGTCTCATTTTTGTTGCATCTCAAAATGAGACTATGTTAAACGCCATAGAACGTGGCGCCACCTAAGAGTCTCATTTTTGTTGCAACTCAAAATGAGTAGCGTATGATACTCATTTTGAGACTAGGTTTTTTCAGTGCGTATAAAAAAATACCAGCACCAAACTTTAGGTTCGACTATGTTTTTCTCTTCACGTAGAAAATTTATTCCTGAAAATTTACCGAACTTTGTTCGGTAAAACTGGGATGAAGTGTCAAAACTGTAATTTTTAAGGAACAGGACTGTAAAAGCAATTGCATTGAAAAATAATGTAAAAAGAATAAATCTTATTGTTTTGTATTAGCCCTTCACTTACAGTTCGGTAAAACGTAAGGTAAATATACACTATACTCAGTTTTATTGAAAGTTCTGTAAAACGTAAGGCACAGTGTTCGGTAAAACTTATATTTATTGTATAGTTCAGTCAAACGTAGGGTAAGTGTTCACTATACTTATTTTTATTGAAAGTTCAGTAAAACGTAAGATACAATGTTCGGAAAAATTAATATTCATTGAATTACTGAATAGTTCGGTAAAACTTGAAGAATAAAAAATAAAAAATTATGTCACTGCAGTAGTTCTATAGTAATACTGCCGTAAATCTCATTTTACCAACTTTAATCACTACCTAAACCCCCTTATATATGAATCTGAATTTTATTTCACCGCTTGTGAGAAAGATTCAAATTAATAAACAATAGTTGTATAAAGTAAAAGAATCATCCATATTAAATCCATGTTACTGAATAATTTCTAACTATATTTAAGGTCAATTTATGAAATAGTTTCCAATTATGTTTTTATTGTCATAAAGAAAAATGTTTAAATTTGTATTTTATGTAATAAAACAATTGTTTATTAAAATTCTTATTATTTCCAAATTTTTATCAAAAAAAGATTAAAATAATCAATTTTAGTGTTATTGTTACTATAAATGAGGGACCATCTCAAAAGTTTAGTTTCGTTTTAGTTTTTCACATGGCACGAAACTAACTTTCGTGACAACTCGAAACTGAAGATTAAAGAACATGATTATTTAGTGTCAAACACAAAAAATTGTTTTCCCTGACTTACGTAACTAGAGCAACTTAAGTAATTAATGTAAGTTACGCAACCAGAGTAAATTTTGTAACTATAGTAACTTACATAATTAAAGGAAAATACTATAATTACATAACCAGACTAAATAACGTAACTACAGTAAATTATGTAAATGGTCAAACTTACGTAAGTTTTTTTAATTGCATAAGGTGTTATAGTTACGTAAGTTATGCAACTTTGATCATTTGTATAAGTTACATAAGTTTCATCATTTACGTAACTTGCGTAAGTTATTCTAGTTACGTGACTTATGTAAGTTTGATCTTTTATGTAAATTACGTACGTAACGTAAGTTACTTAAACTTGATAAATTACGTAAGTTATTGTAGTTACGTAACTGACGTAAGTTGGATCCTTGACGTAAGTTGGATCCTTGACGTTAGTTATTGTAGTTGCGTAACGTTAAATCCTTGATGTAAGTTACTGTAGTTACGTTATTTACTCTGGTTACATAACATACGTAACTTACTGTAATTATGTAAATTACTATAGCCACGTAATTTACTGTGGTTACGTAAGTTACATTAATTACTTACGTTGCTCTTGTTAGATAAGTATGCGGAAACAATTTTTCTGTGATTGTCTAAATTATTATTAAACTAAATTATTATGTTTTTCAATCTTTTGTTTCGAGTTGACATTAAACTTAATAGTTTCATAATACTTTTGTTTTTGGATTATTTAAGAACTAAAACAAAAGTAATTTTCTATTTAATTTCCTTTCAGAAGCGGTTTGTGCTATAAATGAAATTATTAATTATTAATTACTGCGTACAAATAGGTTAGAAACAACTAACGATTAACGTCAAAGGGGCATTTAAAACAGTATTTCAATCCTGAAAACTAATAATTCAGGAAAGTCAAGGAAGTTTTACCAAACTATTCCTGAAAACTAACACTCGAGTCAAGTCAAGAAAGTTTTACCGAACTGTTCCTGAAATGTTAGTGACCATCAAGGAGGTATTCAAAAGAAACGTTAGAATTTTATTTAATTTTTATTAAACCTTCAGTTTCAATTTTGTTTTAACTTTTACAGTACTAGTTTGTAAGAAATAAAGATATGACATTAAATTTTGAATATTATTCCTGAAAAAATAATTTAAAAATTATTAAAAATTACTGTTATGCCACTATATCCCAACTTTACTGAAGAATTCGGTAAAATATAAGGAACAAATTTTCTCCGTGTTTATATAATAGGTGTATCTATACACTGCGTACATTAACCCATTAAGGACGGGATGTAAAAAATTTGTACATAATGTTTTAGAACATATTTAAATCTTAAAAAGCACAAAGAATAATGTGTAAATACACTTTTCTTATGTATCTTGAATCCCGTTTTCGAATGGCGTACTCAAAAAACTGAAAAATGTTAAATAAACAATTTATAAAACATTTTATAAGAAAAAACACGATTTTTCAAAAAATTTTTTTGATATAGGACTATTTTAGACATTAAATTTTTAAATGGCTGCCACAAAATGGCGACTAAAGTTACTTTTTTTAATCAATATTATAAACAAATTGAGGAAATTTTTAAAAATAGTTAATTTTGCTTGAAACTTGTTACTCGGGGGTTTTTGGGGTCGCTGATTACGAATATAACCTTAGTTTTCCAAAATTCAAAATGGCGGATCCAATATGACGGACGAGAAATTTCAAAAATAGTTAATTTTGCTTAAAACTTGTTTTTGGGGTCCCTGCTTACAAATATAACCTTAGTTCTCCAAAATTTAAAATGGCGGATCCAATATGGCAGACAATACATTTTTAAAATAGTTAATTTTGTTTGAAACTTGTTACTCGGGGGTTTTTGGGGTCGCTGATTACGAATATAACCTTAGTTATATTACTTTTCATAAGCAGGTTTAGGTTAGTGGAAGCGGCGTCGACTTTGCAGCCCGAGGGTCCTGACTTCAATTCCTCATGTCTTCAGATTTTTCGTTAACAATTAATAATAATTCATATGTTTCAGCATTCTATTTAGTGTTTACAATTAAATTAATTAATTAATAATATTGTTTAACGTTTAATATATGTAAAAATGTGTTGTTAATGAAATATACTAATCTGACACCGTGCCAGCATAACGCAGGGCAGAAAAATCTTACTGGGATATAAAAATGTCCGCCTGGAGGTAGTTTTACGTTTTTCTATTAAAGTAATATTACAGAGCAATATTAAGATAAAGTTAGAATAATTTTATAATTTAGAAAATAACATTTCACCAAGCTGGACTCGAACCCTGAACTTTGTGTACAGCAAGCAAGAGTTTTACCAGTGAGCCAATCTTACTTGAACTTACTGAACACAAGGTTCAGAGTTCAAGTTTAGACTTGGTGAAATGTTTTATTTCTAAAATATAAAATTATTCTAATTTTATCTGTATATTATTATATTAACATTACGGCAATATTACAGTGTAATATTACCTTAACATTGTGAGGCAATATTACCTTAATATTCCCATTAATTTACCGTAATAGTATAACATAATATTACCTCCAGGCGGACATTTTGATATCCCAGTAAGATCACTGTAATATTGCAGTGGAGATTACGAATATCCAGTGTAATATTGCAGTGATGTCACTATAATCTTACGTGCTGCTTGTGAACTGTTTTGTAATTTTTCCATAAGCGTGTAATATTAAAGTAATGTTACTGTCATGTTACAGTAATATTAATAATACCCATCAGACAGATATTTAATATGACTATAATATTACTGTAATGTTACGTTTATATGTATATATGGGAAAGGGATATATGCGTGTAACTGAAATTTTGTTCCATAGGGATTGCTTTTTCGAGTAAAAACTAAAAATCTATACAAAGTAGTCATAATTGCTCTGATATATAATAAAAGTTGCTTCGCTCAAAATATTAATTGCTCGAGACATTTTAAATATTACTCGGCTTTTAATAACATTTACATCCCTTAAAGTAAATTATATTTTTTTAAAAAAGCTCCAAAGGCGCTCACTGCTACCTGACTGACATAAACGCGTGTCGTCCGAGCGTCCGTTCTTGAATTGGGAGCCTCAGTTGTAGACCTATATTCAGTAGCTATAAGTACGAAAATATTGGTTTTAGGAAAGAGTTGTCAAAGAATGAAAGTTTTAGATTTATTTCGACTCTTAAGAAATGTAAAAACATTTTTTATAATCAAATTAAGTTTTCCTTTTAAAATAAACGTTCATTTTTGGATTTCTGTACTGCACATGTTCTAAATCAGTTTATATTAATATAATATAACCTACAGTTAAAAAAATTAATTTGTTTATTAAAAAAAAATTTTATTGCATTTCTTAAAAGTCGAAATACAACTAAAACTTTCATTCATTGACAACTTTTTCCTAAACTCAATATTTTCAGACTTACAAAATATAGGGAATATATATATATGTAAGTAGAAATATTTTTATTCTATAATAATAAATTAATACTTTAAAATTAACTACAAATAGGTAAAAATAAAATATCAATATTTAAAATAATTAAATCCTAATTTATAAACAAATATAAATGTTGAATAACAAATATTTCAAAACACACATAAATAATTTTTAATTAAAGAAAATAAAAAAATATTTATTATTTACATACACATGTATATCAATACACAACACATACACATGCATATATATATAAATTAAATTTTTTTAATGTATACATTATCAATGGAGATGCTATTTAATAAATTTATATAAGTGGAAATAAACAAGTAAAATGTCTTCCGAGCGAGGACAACGACGCTAGTAAATATTAATATTAAAATAAATATTATTAGACTAAATGTAGTTTTCATACTAAAAATTAGTAGTTTTCGAGTAATAATTTGTAGTTTTTTATTAAATACATTGGCCGACATGCAAAATGATTCAAAGATCAGTCTAAGATATTTTTATATGATTTTCTTCGCCTTACACGAATTACGCTGGGTTTTTGAGACTTTGAGGCCATTTTTCTTAAAATCTCGAGAATCCTATAAAAGTATTCTAGTCGGATCTTTTCATCAGAAAAAAGTTATCAAAGAATGAATAAAAATAATTACTAATTCAAATTCTATAGGACTAATTCCACTAATTCAATTTTAGGGACTCCTGTCATTCATAGAAAATTAGCTTAAACTCTATGAACACTTCCTCTCGTGCTCACATAAGAATAACATAATTTTCATCAATTAGAAAAAAATAATTACGTAATTTTCAATTTATGGGTACAATTCAATTAGTAGTATACATATGTGAATTATTTCAAGGAAAATGTATTCAATTTCAATACAAAGTAAACTTTTTGAATACAGTTATAAGAATCTCATGTCGTTTAAAAAGGAGAATCCGTTCCCCTCTTTTATGAAAGAATGGATTATAATGAAGTTGATAAAAATCTTGTTTTTAAAAGAAGACATTAACGATCCATGGTGTATTTTGTTTAATACTTTGATTATTTTTTATTATTGTTATTCCTCTTCATCTTATTCTTCTTCTTTCAAGTTTCAGTGTTGGTAATAAACACGTCGGAAACTCGGAAGCCATTGACGGATGCGCTCTTGCCCAGTGAAGGATTCTGGGCGCAGTCTTCAGTTAGTACTGTTATAACTTCAGCTCGAGGCTGACGTTGAACTTCCACGGTTTGTTCGTACAACGTGTGAATATGTAGACAGTTTCTATGCGGGAGTTCAAAAAGTGTGTGTTTTTACATTTATATGAAAAATATTTTCATTTCTCATTTTCATTTAGTTATAAATAATTATTTTTGTAAATTTTTTTATATAACATTCTTTTTCCCATTTTGAAAAAAATTACTATTTTTTAAAATCGGAAACAATTGCTTAATTAATTTATTTTATTATTTATAATTGTTAATTAAATTGTGACAAGTTGCGGTTTTTTTCCAAAATTCTGTACAATAAAATCTCTTGTGATAGTTTGCCTTTAACTCAAATGCCGGAAAAAAAACCCAAACCGGTTACATCCCAATTCAAATTAAGTATAAAAAAGCAGATAATTGATATCACATTCAGAGAAATAACTCTCAAAACAAGTAGAATTATTTTCTTCAATTTTCTGTCAAATTTTTTTTTTATTAAAAATATGTTAGTGTTCAAAAATATTTCAGTGCTAAAAATATTTATGCGTTAAAAATTATTTTCCATATAAAAAAATATCAATAGTAAAAAATATGTTCAATAGTAAAAAAATATTTTCAGTAGTAAATAATATTTTAATACTAAAAACAGATAAAAAATATTTAAATAGTAAACAATATTTTCCGTGTTAGGGAGTATTTTTAATAGTAAAAAATATATTCAGTCTTAAAGAATATTTACAATAGAAAAAAATTTAATACTTCTAAAAATTTTCAATTTTAAAAAATATTTTCTATTTAAAATAAAACATTTTAAGTTGTAAATAATATTTCAATAGTTTTAATACTATTTTTTCCTATAAATAGTTTCAATATTAACAAATTTATTTATAATTAAAAATTATTTTTAATAGTAAACAATATTTTCAGTGATAAAAAATATTTTCATTACTTCATAAATAATTTTTTCAATAATAAATTGATTGGAAAAGAGTAAATTAAAAATGTTGTATGTATTAAAAATTCTTTTTCACATTTGAAAGAATTAATATTTCCTGGGCAGATTTCCTTTTTGCCATGTTATTTCCACATTAAAATATATATTTTTTACAAATTAGTATTAAGAAGCATTTAAAGAATTTATAATAAACAAATTATATTTTCTTTCTTTTAGAAATGTTCCTAGTTTGAAAACAAAATAATTTCTGAAGAAAATCTAAAATCGACTGAAAAGTGTGAGAAAAAAGGAAATTACAGTAAGTAAACAAAAATCAAGTGTGATCGAATAGTACGAAAAGTGATAATGTGATATTATATATATATATAAATATATATACATAATTATTATTATTATTATTATTATGTATATAAAGACGAGGTGTGCGCAATGACAGTGAAATAAAATTTGTAAATTTCTCTCTTTCTCTCTCTCTCTCTCGTGCTACAATTATATAAATATTTGCTAATGTAATGTTTGGTAAGCACGTGTGAAGGAAAAAGGAAAAGAAAAATGTTGTGCCTCAAAAAACGGAGAACTTACAGTTTCACGCAAGGAACGTGTAATGACCTTCCCAGAAGATCGAAAAAGGATAATATGGATAACAAATCCTTGAACATTGCCGTTACGACATTGCCTCGAAAGCACAGGTGAGTCAGATTTTACACACATATATTATATTAGCCTGGAAGAAAAAAAATATAATTCCCTCCTATTAGCTTCAATGGCAAAAAAATCGTACACTATGGAAAAACTATTCGCCTCACTGCCCGAGGAATAAAACTTAATTATCGCAGTCCTTGTTAAACAATTTGCGCACAGAAGCCATCAAACGGTGTAATGTTTTAAAATTTTCTAAAAAACCACTACTTTATACTTTTCATGAAAAAACTTTTTTTATAAGAACAATATTTCTTCAAGAAGCAATGCCAGTAATTTTGTTGTACTTTTTTACAGTAGAAATTGAAAAAGAAATCCTTTAAGAAAAATGTTTAAAATTGCATTTTGTTAAATAATTATTAGTTAGTAGAAATTGAAAAAAAAATTCCTATAAGAAAAAATGTTTAAAATTGGATTTTGTTAATTGATTATTAACTATTTTTATAAATAGTAATTAACGTAGTTATTAAATATTAATATATGTGGCATTATTTCTCCACTGTTCAGGTCAAAAAATAAATTTTCTGAAAAGTTTAACAAAATGTTACTATTCTTAGTACAAGTGTAAATTTAATTTTTTTTTAATTTGATAAAATACTTTTTGAGTTACGGAGTAACTATACAGACGTCGAGGTATAATGATGTGATACCAGTTGCACTCAGGAGAAGTTTTCTACAGTTTCCCTCTCCTCTGGCGAGAAAACCCATTAGACGCGTGGTCCACGCAAATGCGAGTACTCCTTATTTTAAGACGTTGTATAGGCGCAAAATTAGTATAAGGTTACACAGTATAAGAAAATTTTTAAGAGAAATTGTACTTAGGCTTAAGACGGGTGTATAAACGAATAAAAAAAATAATTGTTAATATGTACAAATTAATAAATAATTATTAACAAATAATAATTAATTAGGGTCAGTTGTGGTAAATAGAAACAGATTTGATAAGTTTTACCAATAATATAAGTTTTTTCTTTTGAATCGTAATATTTCCGATTTTATTGTGTATTAAGTTCATATTTCACTTCCGTGGAACACTTTTATAAGGTAGTTAAAAATATTGGTATCATTAAATCGCAATAATCAACTGTTTCTATTTACCACAAAATTGTCCACTTTGCTAAAATTTAGGGGCAAATAGAAACGGTAGATATTTCAGTAAAATAAAAATTTTTTGAAATTAATACTGCCTTAAACATTCGACCTAGTATCACCCCCAAACGGGTTGTAAGTGTTTTCCCATCTTCCGTTTGTCAATTACCCGTGTAGAAATTGCCTTAAGTAAATTCTATTTGTGATTTGGCCCTGATCAGGATATACTTATCACAGCCATTCTTCAGGCCCTGACCAGGGCCTGATCAGGACCTTATCAGGTTCCAGATTACTTCGAAAAAGCCACATTCAATTATTTAACATTCATTTTACGTCAGTTTCAATGAAAAAGGAACAGTTTGAGTGAAAATAAATAATAATTAATTAAAATGAATTCGAAGAAATGTTCCAAAATGTTCCAAATTCTGATGAAACTAAAAAAATGTTTTTTCTGAATCTGAAGGTATGGATATAATATTCTAATTCTAAACAATAAAAAATATAAGATGACATTTTGTTGAAAAATTGTAATTGATTAAAAAAATTATTTTTTTCCTTTTTCAAAAAAATTCAGTATTTTTTACAAAATTATTGTTTGAAAATAAAAATAATGCAAATAATTTTCTTTTTTTTACTAAAATTTGCATAATTTTCTATATTTCTTTAGAAAGAAAGAGAACAAAATCTGCATAATTTCGATTTGTTAATCATTTTAATTTTTTAACAAAATTTAAGTTTTTTATTGAAAAGAAATAAAACAATTTGTATATTAAAATTAACCTTCTATTTTCACATAAAATGATAGAAATAAATTTTACTGCAGATAAAATAAGCTAATTTATTATAAGTATACTTATAAAATACCAAATCAGGTTGTGATCAGGGCCTTATAAGGCCCTGATGTGGCCTTTTTTAAAACACCACTTCAGAACCTGATCAGAAAAAGTGTTTCATTTCCAAATCAGGGCCCTATTTAACCTGATCAGGGCCGGATGACTACCACATTTCAATTTCTACACGGGTAGCAGCAGTATATGGGCGATTCTCCAAAAAACCTCATTCTCCATGTAGTCAAGATTTTCTAAATAATTACAATCATTTGTGAAAATACCAAGTCATATTTCCCTATTTTATCACTTTTTCTAAATGTTCTGCAAGAAAAAGTTGTAAAATTTTATTGTTTAATACATTTTAAAAATATTTTACCACCTCAAAAACGATTTTCTAACCTGTCATCTAAGTGCTTTTCATTTTATCAATACGTAATCCAATTATTTAAAACATAAAAATAGGTATACTTTATCAATATTTTCTAAAAGTTATGATATTTAAGAATAATTTTCTAAAATATGAATAAAATATGTCGTGTAGTTTTTTTAAATATAGAAAATGAAATTTGTCATGTAGTACCGCGTCATTCCTCTCACTCGTTGAATATTATCCAATATTTTTGCTGTGGGTAGAGATATTGATTAATTATAGTGATAAATATTTAAATTAACACCTCTAATATTAATTTCATAAGTTACTTTTTAAAAAATGTCATTATTTTGCGTTAAAAAAATTAAAATTGAGACATAAGCAGAGATTCACATTCGAAAGCGTCATTCCTCTCACCCCTAATAAAAACAATATTAATATATATAAATTGATCGCAAATTTTTTTCACATAAAGTTATCCTTTATAAACATGATAGGGCATTCTAAGTTGGAGGAAAATTATTTGTCAATTAAATAAAATTAAAAAATGTTGAAAATGTCATTCCTCTCACCCGTCATTCCTCTCACTTTTTTGAATAAAAATTAAAAATTGATATGATTGTCGATTGTTTACAAACTGCCAGTGAAAAGTGAACCTAAAATGTATGAAAAATAATTTTTAATGATTATGTTAAATGAGATTTTTGATAGCTGTAAGTATTTCAAAATCTATAAAATTTATAGATAATATTAATAAATTATAATTATTAAATAATTTTTTGTAAATAGAAAAATATATATAATAAAAAACGCCGGCGCCAAATTTTAACCTCTTAATTTTTTTGTAAATTTTAATTTTAAATATAGGGGAGAGTGGGGCAAAATGGGGTAGGCGGGTCAAATGGGGTACCTCTGTTTCTCCATGATGGGTACATTTAATTTTTTTATCCTCGATATATATTATTTATGTTGATAAGAAAATGTTATTAATTATGAGAGCAATATGAAAAAAATTTTTTTTTATAGTTATAGATTGTTAAATTGTTTACAACAATTTGTAAACATTACATTTTGTTGTACTATCCCGAGTCGAAATTTAAACCCTACTTTGAGGATTTAAACACTGAATAGAGTCTCCTTTACTGCTATTAACGCCTTTAGCATCTATTTTACTGATTTTTGAACCTACATGTCTATCATGTTTCAAGAAACTTATAATCCAGAACCTACTTTGACTCTCTTTTAACCTGTTAGACCCTCTTTTTAATATGTTCACCCTACATTTATTAAACCTCTAAAACCCTACTTTCAATCCGTTCACCCTACATTCATTTGTTCAACATGTAAAACCCTACTTTCAATCCTCTCAGCCTACATTTATTTATTTAGTCTATAAGGCCCTACTTTCAATCTGCTCACCCTACATTTATAAATTACTATAATTGAAAAAATATTTCGTTCACTCCAAGTATAATGTACTTATATTTGGAAACCATTTTGGAAGTTACCTATCTTCCACGTTTGTTTTAGAAATCACGTAAGTTAGAGGATTGTTTTGGAAACTACATATCTTTCTGTTCCGTACAGAATTATTATGAAACATATAAATTTCAATGCATCAACTTTAAAAAAAATTCACTTAACGACAAAATATTAACTTTAAAATAATAGTAATAATAATACAAAGTAGAGCCTCTAAAGCGACTGTCAGAGTTACGTAGTTTCTACACGGAACAGAAGAATACGCAGTTTCCAAAACAATCCGCTAACTTACGTGATTTCTAAAACAAACGTGGAAGATAGGTAACTTCCAAAATGGTTTTCAAACATAAGTTCATTATACTTGGAGTGAACGATTAAAAAAATTATAATCCACTTAGTGAATATTTTTAGTAATTATTTAATCATGTAAAAAAGAATTTTCGAATATTTTTCAGAAACTTTATTCAAGCTCTTTGTCATTAATAGGAAAGAAATAATAATAATCAGGGATGATGCATAAAATTCTATCTAATTTAATTTTAACCAATTTTTAAATAAACAAATACCTTTTTAGGAAAGGGTAATTTCATGTTTCAATTATTATATACTTTATAAACAAGATTTTAATAATGATAATAATAAAAATAATGATTCTATCACTGGGTTTCCAAATTAATTCAGTGTTAAAGTTAACGATCACTCCGAGTCAATACAATTTAAGAAATTAAAACAATTCTTTGAACGTTTTCAATGCAAAGCTGTACTTTTCAGAAACTATAATTTTAATATTGCAATGAACATATTGTCTAAATTTATTTAATAAAATTATAGTTCCTGAAGAGGACAGATTAGCTGTTGAAAACATTTAAGGAATTGTTTTAATTTTTTCCATTGACTTGACTCGGAGTGATCGTTAACTTCAACACTTAATTAAGATTTTAATAAATAAATTTTTTGTTTGAAAAAATTAGTTTATTAAAGTCTTGTTTATAAAATAAATAATAATTAAAACATGAAATTACCCTTTTCTAAAAAGGTATTTTTTTAATTAAAAATTGGTCAAAATTAAATTAGATATAAATTTATGCGCATCAACCCTAATTATTATTATTATTACGGCTTTGTAGGGTCTAGGAGTATGAAAGTAGGGTATAAAAGGTTTTACAATGTAGGGTGTAGGAGAATGAATGTAGGGTTTACTGAATTCGAAATAGGCCCTCCTTTACTTCTCCAAATGGAAGATTTGGAATTTTCCGCCGGTTTTGGGAGTCAAAGTAGGGTCTAAATTTCATTAAAGTTAGAACCTCCTTTACTACTCCTAACTCTCAACAAACCCTGAAAATTCAGGGTTAAAGTAGGGCTTAAATTTCGACTCGGGTATGCAGTGCGGGGCAAAATGGGGTACCTATGTGTTGGGCCATACCAGGTGGTATTTAATATTTATTGAACTACTTAAAAACGATTTATTATGCATATTTAACAACTTTCCGCAGAAAAGTCAAATTTTTGTTGCGGGGTATTATGCTATCGATGTTTCACACTGAAAGAAAAAATTCGCTGGTACAGCTAGAATTATGTCTAGTTTTCCCATAAGGAATAGGTAATAACCTGATACCGGCTACTGACATAAATTATAGGTAGTTCAGATATACTGATCGGAGCGTTACACATACATATGCCAACGTCAACACACCAATGTGTAACATAACCTATATGGATTGCTAGATCGAACCAAAACCACCAAACATACACGTTTGTCTGTTCTTTCCAAAGCCTTTCTTTCAGTGCACTATCGATATATCGATATTTTTCATTATCCATGTTTTTCTGTTAATTTCTAGTAAATATTGCTTGTTTTTTTCATAATAATAAAGAATCTTACTTTTTGTTTGTATTTATAATCTCTTACAACAAGAATTTAACAAATTTTGAAAAAATATTCCATGTTTTGTATGGTAATTTGATACCACCCCATTTTGCCCCACCCATGGGGCAAAATGGTTTTGGCACCTTCTCAGAAAATAGGATATAAGTTCTTTCAAAAAATTTTTTCCTTGCTATTATCATAATTTCCTCAAACCTAAGAGTACAAAGAAGAATTCTGATGATTAGATAAATCGATTTTTTTGTTTGGTTCTCTGTAAACAGCCAATTACAAAAAGGTACCCCATTTTGCCCCACTCTCCCCTATACTTTAAAAGATAAAAGTTAGCATGATCATGCTATAGAGGTGGTAGATTTTTGAAAGTTCAATATAATTGACTGCATTAATCCATAAATAAAACATTTTTTTCTTTTCTGTTTGTAACTTACAAAAAGGAATATTTCGGGAGAATCACCCATATACAAAAATATTTCCTATTGCATAAAACATTGAAAACTACAGAAGACACTTAACTTTTTGACTTGCATTTGGAAAAAACTAAACTAAAAATTCATACTAAAATTTATAATTATCTCTTATCAATAAAAAAATAAAAAATGACTCAGTAAAAAAATGTTTTTTATGCTTACTACCTGTTTAGAATAATTAGCCATAGAATACATCCAGAGAAAAAGTATTATTTAAACCAAATATATTTTATTTGACTTAAATAAACGTATATTTGTCGCAGAATCAGCTAGACTTTTTATTTGTTTTAAATATAATTTCCATTTGACATAAATAAAACATATATTTGAGTCAAATAAAAATTTATTTAAACCAAATTAAAATTATTTGAGAAAAATAAAGAGTCTAGTTGGTTCTAAGATAAATATACCGTTTCTCTGGGTGTACAAAAAGGCAAGAGTATACATATAATATTTATTAAAATATGTCATTAGTTTAAATTATAATAGTGAGTAGTCGAATAATTGAGACTGCGGATCATAAAAGGGTACACGCGTGAACACACGGCCAGTCAGTTGGCCCCAAGATATAAAATTTTAAAGTTATTCAAAATTAATTTCAAATTATTGTTTCTTGTGCAGAATTTCAAGGCGAAACTTTTCTTCTAATAAAATTTTTTTATATAATTTTTCATTTTTAAGTAAATTGAGAAAAACATGATTTTTCAACCCAAGAAATTTTAATGAATTTTTTACTTCAACTGGTCACTACTTCGTTAAATATTAATATTTTTTTTCGAAAATAAATATAATAATATATATATATATATATATATATATATATATATATATATATTTTCGAAAAATGTGTAATATAATGTGTAAATACGAAATTTACACATAATATTTTTCAAACTATTCCAAAAGTGAAACAATATTTTGAAATTTAAAAAAAATTCTATGTCTAAGTAAATAATTATTTAAATAATTTTGTCGGAAAAATGAATCTCCTATTTTCAATTTATTGAAAAAGTTGAGTGACGAATTTTCGTTTTCAGAATACAGTGACAATGTGACAGAAACAAAAATGTTCATCAATATGTTAGGAAGTTTTTTGGAAAATTTTTCGTGATTTGATAATAACCCGCGTGGAAATGAAAGTATGGGCAAAAGATGGCAAAGTATGGGTAAGTGTGGGTAAAGTATAGCGAAATGTGGCACTAAGTTTGACAAAGTATGGCAAAGTATTGCTAAGAAGAGAATCCCATGGTTCAAGCACTGAAAGAAAGGCTTTGGAAAGAACAGACAAACGTGTATGTTTGGTGGTTTTGGTTCGAACTAGCAATCCATATAGGTTATGTTACACATTGGTGTGTTGACGTTGGCATATGTATGTGTAACGCTCCGATCAGTATAGCTGAACTACCTATAATTTATGTCAGTAGCCGGTATCAGGTTATTACCTATTCCTTATGGGAAAACTAGACATAATTCTAGCTGTACCAGCGAATTATTTCTTTCAGTGTAAAAAACCATAAAATACCATAAAATTGTCTAGAATACGAATTAATGATAAAACAGAATTATTCTTAAACCCCCGTGTTCTCTCGCTATTCTGTAATAGAACGGGGGTCAAATGCACATTTCTAGTTGGTACTAGAAGGTAACCAACCCAGATCCGAGCCCCCTGCACTGTCCAATAAGAAAGCTTTTTTTAAAGTGCCTAGTGGAGAAGAAACCACAGTGGCGGGCAAAGCCCGCCTTCCCCCGTGTTCTATCTCTGTTCTGTAATAGAACGGGGGTCAAATGCACATTTCTAGTTGGTACTTGAAGATAACCAACCCAGGCTGAGCCCCCTCTAACGGCTACTACCGACTGAAACAGTTGGATTCTAAAACCGGCTCTTCGATCGGAGCGCAAGCGCTAATACCAGTCATGGCCAACGCAGAATAGAATCTTTAACCGGAACCGCAATCATAAGCGTAACCGTAAGAATGAGTTAAAGAAGGATAGGTATATTGTTTATCCTTCTTTAACTCATTCTTACTGTTACGCTTACGATTGCGGTTCCGGTTAAAGATTCTATTCTGCGTTGGCCTGCAGGTGGCAGTGAGTGGCACAGATGCTTTAAATATATTTATAATTAATTTACTCGAGAACTAATCACAATTAGACAAAAATGTATTGTACAAAAAAGATGTGTTTCGTTAAGACCTACATCTTTTATTAAAATTACTTTTTCAAATTTTGTGTTTTGTAGAAGTTAAATGCAAAAAACCACATTTTTATGGTATTTTTTATGGTTTTCACCATGATAAACTTATTTGCGCCAATTTTCACTATGATTTTCGAAATCAGGGCACAAAATTACGTAAGTATACCAACTTTCATTGAAATCGGAGGTATGCGCTTTTCGGAAGTACACCCAAAAAAAATTGAGAATTATGTATTTTTTGAAATTTTATCATAACACTTTAAAATAATTATTGTAAAATAAAAATTAAATAATTAATATATATATATATACACATTATATTGAGGCAGCTAAATTATCATGAAATGAACAACTTGTTTTCATATTAACACAATTTATTTATTTATATTTGTTTATTAATTTATTATAAATAAAAATTCGGAAAAATTTTAAGAATAACTGTTTTCTTTTGCGAAAATTATTCGATTGTAAAATACTCTTGTATTAGCATCTGATGAGAGAGAATTGATAAGACGATGACATTTTCCGTTAAGAAGATGAGACACGATAGTTGAATGAAGCCATTTTAAAGTCATATACGAAAGAGAAAGAGGAATAATATACGTGTTCTTATATTGCACATTAGAAAAAGATCTTCACGATTGAATATTATTATATTGCGAGTTGTGGCTCTAGTAGGTATATGAATGTGATTCGAAACGATTAAGGTCAAAAAAATAATAGTACCACCGTGCGCCTCATTGTAGAATGATTGTTATTATTATTATTATTATTATTATTATTATTGTATATAATATACCGTACGTGTGTTCAAAGATTTTTTTTCTTTCATTTTCAATAATAATTCATGTAACTCAGCTTATTGAACTACTTTTACTTACTTTTACCTCACTGCGTCCTTCGTCACTGGGAGAATATAATTGTTTATCCGCAGCAAAAGAGGTATAACAATAATAATAACAATAATGTCAGGCGTAACGCGAAATAAAACTCACTTGCGAGGAAAAATTTTTAGCCGCACACACTCCACTACGATTTATTGCAGATAATAATTATAAAAATCTACTCTATAGTGAGGTTAAATTATTTTTTAAATGTTTTTTATATATAGGGGATATAACATGAAAAGGGCCCATTTTATCGGTTCTAGTTTTCGAGATAATTGCAATTTAGTCATTTTGGAGAAAAACCTTTATTTTTTTATTTTTTATTATCAATCTACATGTTTCGACAAGTCAAATCATGCGGTTTTTATTAATTTATCGTTTTAAGTGTTGGATTTAATTGGTTTTTTAGAAAAATGAAAAGGGCCAACTTTGTCGGTTTTTAGCAAAAGTATTAAAAAAAACTTTTAAACCTATTGTTAATTCATCTTTAATGAGGTGCCCTGGACTGAAAACAATTCTTATCTGAATAAGTTCCTAGAAATATCAGACATTTTAGTGTTAGAATCTTTTTTTGTCTCTCTCTCTCTCTCTCTCTTTTATGCACTCATTATCCTAAACGTTTACCATCCCATGCAATACGTCTACCCTTGTAGAATACCAAAAAAATATATAAAATACTATAAAACAATAGAGAATATTTTTTAAAAAATTAGAGTATTTTTTTCTAAATTGAGATAAATAACAGAAAACAAATAAAAAACTAAAAAGAAGAAATGTGTGAAATTCTTTTCCGCGAATCAATTCCCCTTGTTGAATTGGACCTCCTGGCATGGAAATATTGGTAACACAGTATCATATTATTACGACCTGGAGTTTCAATTCATCCTTGAAAGTTAAGTTTGGTTTTAAACGCTATTCAGTTCAATCAGAACTCTTAAATCTTGTTTTACCCTCAAGCTTGTCTGAAAATTATAGAGTTGAGAAGTTCCTGAATTTTACCGGTAATCATTTAAAAAAGCCTATATAAGCAAAGAATTGCGAAAATAGAAAATTTGTAATTTTTTTATTCTTCTTTCCTTATTTGTCTTTAATGTCCCAAGAGACCTTACAATTTTATTTTATATGAGTAATGAGATGATCAAGTTAAAAGAAGTAAAAAAATAATGACTATACTCTCAACTTCTTTATCATGTAAAAACTAAATATATTAAAATATTAAATTTCAATGTGTGACATTAAAATGGCACTTTAAATCGAACTTATCCTAACTTGTTTGTCTTAAAAAACTAAAACTAGTATCGCAAGTGAGAAATACCAGGACTGTAAATACGGCCTAATATTGGTCCAGTGATGTGTGCCAAAATATGTCAGAAATCACTGAGCCATCACTGGCATTTAAATCGTCACATTATTGTGCCAGCATTGGCAGCGATCCTCAATTTTTCTAATTTGCCGACATTGAGACAAATATCGGCCCGACCTTGGCACCGATGGTCAGAATTTCTAATTTCCTGAAACTGTCCCAAATTTTAGGCCAATAATGGCGCATTTACGCCTCAAGTAACAAACCAGAAATGTCAAATTATTATTGCCAATAATGTGACGAGTGTCGTCCGATTACTGTGCCAAGAGACAGACAAAAAGTGAAAATTCAGATTTCGGACTGAATATAAAACAATTTGAATGATTTGTATTATCGTAGGAATAAGAAATAATTAATTTTGGTTCTCTATCCCAAAAAGTTTGGTAATGATTTTCAATTAAGATCAATGCTAAATATCTTAATAAACGCTAATATAGTCTTCTTTCAACAAGTGCAATCAGATTAAAAAATATTAAAAATGATTAGAAAATGTTTAAAGATTAAATTAAATATGTTCCATTTTCAATATTTTTAGTTACAAATGTATCAATAGAAATCAAAATTGTCAATATTAAATAATATTTCATAATAAAAATTATAATTTCATTGCTGATTCAATACGCCCCGGCCCGAGGCGAAATTGCTCACCTTGCATTTCTCCAAAAACATTGTTCTAGAAAAAAAGTATAAGTGATATTATCTGAGGTAGATTTATCTTTTGAGTAAGTAGGATATTTCTAATAATATAATTTCTATTCTAAATATTATAAAGTATCGTTTAAGCAAAAAAAAATTGAATTTTTTCCGGCCAAAGGTGTCACTCCCTCTTAAGTTCATTAAGTGAGAAGTAGCGAAATATAAATTCATACAAAATGTAACTCATTTCGTAACGTCCAATGCCTTCGGGAATATCGTGTAAAACATCAACACTATTATTTTCTGTGACATGAAATAATAGTAAATTATTGAAAAAAAACTCATAAATTCCTGTTAACTTATAGTCATTTAAGTTTACATGTTCTTCGTAATTTTCATTTATTTCTCCAAAGCGAACAATTCTCTGACGGGTCGTTCATATACCACGTGATTAATAATAAAAAATAAAACTAAAAAAATTTTTTTTATTTATTTAATACACTTTTTTAAAATAAATAAAGATTAAATTACATGAAATATTATTGAATATAGGTAAATATTATCATTGATATTATCGAGATAACTTGGCAGGAATATCTTTAATTATTATACAACTGGAAATACTTAATCTCTTTGGTAACAAATTTTAAAATTTCTATAATCCAATAGTTTTAAGCATTCAAGTAAACAAAAAGAGAAATTATTTAGAATTTTTAAGACATTACTGTTATTTAGTGGTTGTTTTGCATTCCTTATTGCCAAATTTTCATGTTTCATCAAAGATTTCATATTTGTGCATTTACGGTAAAGATTTTTTAATAGAAATTTTAAAAAAAAATTTGCTTTCTTTTTAAAGTTAAAAACTTTTGGATCATAAATATCTTCTAATCAAAAATCTAATAATCTAATAATAATAAAGAAAAGAGATAAAATTAAATTTTTTTGTGTCCACGTGCACATTTGCATTGACCCCCCTCCCCCTTCGTGTACAATCATGGACTTTTGACGAATCCTCCCCTCTAAACCGCCCACGTGGTATATGGACGACCCCTGTAAAACCAAGTATCTGATTTAACCCAAGATTATCGTCTACGATATTTGTTTAGGTTGTTTAATAGATTCAGTGGTTCCAATATGAGAGCTTCGATCGGAACTTGCTACCCCAGTAGCACGTAATATTACTAACATTACAACATTATTCTAGAACCATTGGTAACATTAAGGCAATATTGGTAATGTTATGGAACTTCTCACAATATTGCTGTAATATTACGTGCTACTGGGGTACCTTATCAGTAGTATGCAAAGAAATATTTGTCTCACTTGCTTTAAATATTCTTAATGGATTTTTATGACTCTGCATATATGTTTAAGTAAAGAATTATATTATTAAAATAGAACCGGCCACACGATTCCACAGAGCAACAACATTTTGAAACATGTGTAGTTTTATGCACATGTTTTAAATGAATTTTTATTTGTTGGTTTGAAATAGATTGTAAACACACGCTGCACTTAACAAACATTTTTCAACGCAAATTATAAAGTTATGCTTTTACAACAAATTATATATCTCTCTTTAATATTCTGTGCTATGAAAATAATCGAACATGTTAAAAAAGAAAGAAATAACACGCTTTTTTATATTTTTACTACTTCTCAAAGTAAAATAACGATTAAAAATTGTAAGTGAAAAGAATTTTAGTTAAAAATCCAAACTTAAATTTCTCTATCTAAGTGATTTTTTATATGTAGCAATTAACTACCAAATTGCCTCACAGTCTCGTGGATAGATAGCATCAAGAGCGTAGTACGACTTAAAGCATAAATCAATTGCTTCCATCAAATTTACCATCCTATATTTGTGATTATTAATATAAACGTATGCCACAGAATTCTTAAGGGAATCATCTAAAAGAAAAAATGGTTGCAAATTCAGCTTCAAAGATTGAAGCATTTAATTTCTTTATTAACCTGTTTAGAATAATTATGTTTTTTAAACAATTTTTTTCTTATGCAAAATCGAAGAAGAAAAGGAAGAACATAAGAAATTGAAAAGGAAAAAAACAGAAGAAGAAATAGACAAAACTGGGAAAGTGTGAGTTGCACTTACACTAAAATGGCGGGTTCTGTACTAAATATTAGTCTAAACTAATATTTAGATCATTTGGTACAACAAAAGTTTTCTCAAATAAAAAACTATTGTTTTTTATTTAAGCAGATTGTTTTTAGTAGAAAAAATAGAAAAGAGAAAGTAAAAAAATGGAGAAGAATAAATAAAAAAGAACTTGTAAAATAGCATTAGAATAGCAATAGAAAACTACTTAAATCAAGACTGAGTAAAATAAGAGTGACCAAAAAGAAGAAAACTTGTAAGGTTAAATCACGAATTAGCGATGGTAAAGTGGTTCATACACCTTGTCTCTATTGTATTGGTTATTATTCTGACTCAAATGAAGGCTGGGCTGCTTGTTCTGTCTGCAGCCAATGGGTTCACTGCAGTTGTGCTGGTGTCGATGACGAAGATGAAGATGCAACCTTTACTTGTGAAATTTGTCGACAGAAGTAGGTTGCTTTCTTGAGTACCCCATCTTACCCCTTAGGGTAAGAATCTTACCATCTTACTCGCCGGTGGGTCAAAATGGGGAGATTTGCAATTTTTAATGCAAATTAATTTATTTTATGCTTTTTTAAGAAACAGATGGCCTTTGTACGCCTTTATTACAAAAGACTGATTCCCAAAGATGGTTATTAAAAAATATAATATAGTATATATTCAATAATTTTCGTTTTTTTGCTCATTAAACCTTAAGTACCCCGTCTTGCCCCACTCTCCCCTAATAGTTTTTTTTCTCTGTATAGAAAAATTGAAAAGAACAAAAAATAGAAAAGAGGAGAAACAGAAGAGTAGAAAAAATAAACAAATAATTGAAAAAGGAGAAAAAAATAATGCTAAATAGAAATATAAAACAATAGAAAAGAAAAAGATAAGAAATTGAAAAGAAAGAAGAAAAAGAAAGACAATTATCAGAGATTAAAGTTTGCAACAACAAAAAGTTAAAAATTGCGGAATTTGAGGGATTTTCATCTTATTAACCAGTAGCGAGCGGTAAATAAGGAGTTTTCTCTAGTATATATAAAGAAGTGAAAACAAGGAGGATAGGGTAAATAGCGGGCATTAGGTCTTCTAACTGCGATTACATGCGTTGTGTCGCGCAAAAGGCTTTCATCTGTGAGAAATGTTCTAGAGTGCAGCATAGTAAATGTACTCGTCTTAAATTTGCATGTAAATAAATCCGTTAGTTCCCCTGTACACTGTGCCTGAAAGGAAAGATACCTTCATCTTCATTATACTTCTTTCTTTTCTTAAGAAAAAAAAAATAACCAAAAAAAATACTACATCATTATGCCTGACATAAGGTTGCAGTCATCATCATTTTTAGAGACAGCCAACTTCTAAAAACACTTCTCCTATAAATTACCCATCTTTATATTTATCTAAGGCCAAGATCATTTGTAATAAAAAAGAACCATTCAACAAGTACACATGTAATTTTCTAATTCATTTAAAGCCGCGAGAGAGTTCGTTGTGCTGCTTTCGAAAAAAGCTGTTAAAAAAGTATTTATATTGCAATGACTATTAATGAATTTAATTTTAATTTTAAAGTTAATTTTAGATGGTAAAGAAATATTAAAGAAAAACAAATTAAAAAATGTCTGATAAAATGTCTAATAAAATTTGGATTCAGTGGAATATTTGACACTTTTTACTATATTTGTTCGCGAAATGCAACCGAACCGAAACAAAATATTGAAACAGACGCTTTAAAATGAAAAATGTTCTACTAAATTAATCGACAAATACACTTTTTCTAAATTTTCGAATTAATATTTACTACTACACTGTAAAAAATTTTTCGAAATTTTTCGAAAAATAGTTTGCCAGTTTTATTTCGTAAAGGTTAGAAATTTTTCGAATCAATAATGTCGAAAAATTTCGAAATTTGTTTCGAATTTTTCCGAACAGAATAGTAAGAAAAATTTCGAAACTCTGTTCGAATTTTCTAGCAACGTGTTTAGATAAGTTTCTAAACTCCTTTCGACTTTTTTCTAACTAATCGTTAAGAAAAATTTCTTCAACCTATTCGACTTTTTTCGAACAAAATATTAAGATAAATTTCGAAACTTTGTTCGATATATATAGTAACGTGTTCCGAAATATTTAGTACAATTTTTGGATATTTTTCTTACTAAAAATTTAGAAAATTTTCAAAGCTTATAAAGATTTTTTGCTCTACAAATAGTAAGAATTTTTTTTACTTCATTTGGTATTGTTTGTGCACTAATATTATCTGAAGTTACTAAATTAATGCTGTTTCAATATAAATATAAAAATTAGAAATGGGTGATAAATAGAAATAAAACGATTTAATCATATAAGTATACGTTTATTAAGTATTTCTTTTCTTATAAATTAACAATTGTAATTATAAATGATCCTGGTAACTATTACAATTAAATTACAATTATTTCAATAACTTTTTATTTTGTTGTATAAATTAATTTAATAATTTTTACAACATAAATTTTTAAAAAATTACTTCCTTATGAAACAAAAATAACTTTAAACAATTCACTTTACAACAAAAAAATTTTGACTTAAAAATATTCATTTCACCACAACTTTTAGAACAATAACTTACATCAAAAAATTAATTAACAACGACATATTAACTTAAAAATAATTTTGTCACGCGCGATTTTTGTGTCTTTCTGACAAATGCTAAAGAGCAACTGACTCTCGAAAGTCCTTTGGAAGAAGATTTTCCAGTCAATATTTGAAACTTACGAATATTTCAAACTTTCTTTCTAAATGAATCTATAAGAAAAGAAACTAGAACCGAAAAACTTATAAAATAGACCCGTTTACAATAAAGGACCTTAGAGATGGTCAACCGAAGGCAAACCAGATGTGACAAACCTTTGGAAACTATGAAATACTTAAAAATTTAACAATTCTGCTTGCAAGAAGAAATTTTTCTTGTTTTCATAAAATAATAAATAAAACTTATTTATTCAAATTATTTGTAAAGTAATAATTATTTATAAATAGTCTAAAATTATGATAAAATGTTGAATTATATTTATAAAAATATTTCTGAATGTTTTATGGTTCATTAATGATAAAATTTATGATGAAAATCATTTTCTCAACGTTTGTCGAAATATTTCTAACTGTTTGGTAAGAAAAAAAAAGAAATTTATTGTAGTGGTAACATAATGATAGTGTCACCATGTTTAATGCTACAAATGCAGGTAGCTATCTAGATATAGTAACCGTTATCATCAAGATTATGGTAAGTGTTATACCCTCTGTAATATTACCCTTCGTAATTTTTTCCCTTTACCCAAGTCATTTTTACCCTTTACCAAAGTCATTTTTACCCATTACCCTTCGTAATATTACCACCCTTTTTTCTGTCCCTTTTTTATTTTAAAATAACGATCCTAATATTAGTATATTTCCATTATTAATATCATGTTGAAATTTAATTTAAATCGTTTAAAACCTTTTTTGTGGTTCGAGCAGTTCTTAAATAGTTATTTGTCTTTGCAATTATCGTAAATAAGGAAAGTATCATCGCTTGCACATGATTCATGAGCTCATAGATGACATGAAATAGGTACTGACACTCTGTCTATATAGTAGATTTCTCTTAGTTAGGTGCACCACCGCGCTGTAGCTGAGCCAATACGCCCCGGAAGTATTTGACGTATATTTTGTAGAGGTGTGCAAAAAGCCCGAAGCCCAACCGGGTAATTTCGGGCTTTTCACTTTTTGGGTCGGGTTCGGGCCGGGTCAAGCTTGTTTAAATACCCGAAATCTTTCGGGTTCCCGACTGCATTCGGGTTCTCGAAATTTTCGGGTACCCGGCTGCATTCGGGTTCTCGAAATTTTCAGGCACCCGATAATATTCGGGTTCTCGAAATTTTCGGGTATGCTCTAAATCTTAAAAAGTTCGAATTCTCGAATTTATATAACTTGGAAGTATTCAAGTTCTTAATTTAGTAATAAAACATTTGAGAAAATGCATAACTACAAATATTCGAAGTTTTGTGTACTCAAATTCGTTGGGGTTCTCAGAATTCTCGGGTACCCGAATAAATTCGGGTACCCGAATTTTTCGAGAACCCGAATACATCGAGAAAACCCGAGCCCGACCCGAAAAAAATTCGACCCGACCCGACCCGGCTTTTCGGGCTTTTTGCACACCTCTAATATTTTGTTATTTTTTATCAATACCGTAAGTATTAGTAAAAAATTGACAGTTGTTCTTTAAAAACAAATGTGTCAAGCTCAAAACGAGATTTTGGTTTTTTTAAAGCTATTTTCGAAAAAAATATAACAAAAAACAAAGACTTTAAAAATTTGACGATAATTTATGAAACTATTTAAAACACAAATGAGAACTAAAAAATTTAACGTCGGTAATTTTTTATGGTAATTTTCACGGTAATTTATGGGAATTAATGCGATAATTTATAAACATTTTGACAATAGTTTATTAAAATATGTAGAATACAAATTAGAACTAAAAATTTACCGTCGGTAATTTATAAATATTTAGAGGTAATTTACCGCAAATTTACTATGATGTAGTTCATGTAGCTTCGATAGAGTAGTGGTTAGAGTGTTAGGCTATAGAATTATGTAGGTCGTAGGTTCGATTCCCCGCAATATAAAATTTTATTTAGTTATAGGTTATTAGCCGAAACATGAAGAAACGTTAGAAACATATAAAGAACTCAAAATATGCAAAAATTTTGCTCTTTTTAAATTTTTCTGTAAAATTTGCTTTTTACATTCTCATCAAAAATGAGAAAGTCTTGGATTTGTGCGATTTTGAGCATTGTCTAATTGTGCTAAATCTTTACGTTTCATGACCCCCTGATTCCAAAAAAATGGTTTTTAGAAAAGTGTCTGTCCGTCTGTCTGTCTGTCGTCTGTCTGTAGAAAAATTTGTCTCGACGATAACTCGAATGAATTTTAATGAATCGACTTGAAATTTGGCACACCTTCTTAGTCCGTAAAAATAAAGCCTAAGTTCGTTGGGCAGCCAATTTCGTCAAAAAACAAAAAAAACTTTGTTGAATTTAAAATTTTTTTTGAATTTTTGAAAATGGTATATCTCTAAGAAAAATTAATGAAATGTAATGAAATTTTTAGGGAAAAAAAAAAATTTAAATATACAATTTTTGGAAAAGTGACATTTTTTAATAATAATAATTTAATTCCCACTAATTTCACGAGTATTTTCCAAAAAAAATCTATGAAGGGTCTGAAACTTTAGGAGATATTGATTTTTTTGTCCTTGCGCGTAACCGTAAAAAGTGCATTTACCGACTATACTCTACATACAGAATAATATTCAAAATCACCTACAAGTCGTAAATTTTAACCGAATTCAATTTTTCTTTATGGAGATTGTCAGGCTATAAATTCGTAAGAATACTGTGCAATTTTTAAATTTATATTTGTTTAAACAAATTATTATTATTATTGTTAATTACTAACTTTTTACATATTATACACAGAAAAAAAGTAGTATAAATTTTGTTGTGGGTAATTTTAACCAATGCTATTTCACATAGACAGTGGCGCCCTCACCCAGGTGAAATTTTGTTGCAGTCAATTTTTACCCCAAAATCAGGTTAAAATTTAAACTTTGTTTTTCTTGTGTACCTAGAGAGGTGTATTTTCTTTTAATTTTGCAATTTACCAGAGCTAACATAAATACCGATGCATGATTTTACTGTTTATAAATGACTATAGCCAACAATTTTTAACCAATTAGAGTGTTTTTTGTTTAAAATAAAAGTGGTCATTCTTGGAGGCAATTAATAAAACATAAATTATACAAATTAAAATTTTTTTTTCCAAAACAGTGCCAAAAATGAATTATCTCAATTGCAAGTGTTGTTCCTTCTGTGATAATCTTCAAATCAACACATATTTGATGAGAATGTAAACCTTAAAGTCGTAGTAACTTTAAGGCAAATAAATATTTTAGCCTCTCAAAAAAAGTACGGCGTGTACTAACATTGAATTTAAAAAAATTTATCATTTGTTTTGTTAAATAAACGATGTTGGGGGACTGCTTTATTATATTTAGAAAGCCTTACCTTTTGGCCCGCCACAGGCCAGAGTTTCAGGCCAGCCACTAGAATAAAAAATAGACGGTTTGGTCTGACTCAGGCCAGCGCCAAAAGATGTTTCTACACGGGAAGAACATTAATTTGATCGAAAGCCGAAATTACTCTGATTTACCAAATTTTAATAAATTGAAGTGATTCATTACCCCCCTGAGCTATTACGCTCCGGTCTCCCCTACACGTGAGATTTACCTAGAAATCCGCAGCTCCTCAATTGGCGTCGCATGAGTAGGTGACAGAAGCGGCATAAAAATGCGGAATCGGCGTTCCTGTTTAAACTTGATTCATAAACTCTGTAAACAAATTAAGTTTACCAAACCAAATGATATTTATTATTTGAGATTATGAATCTTAAATGGATTTTCAAAAATTCAAATAGGCGGATTCAAAATTGTGAACTATTTTGCGTGAATATTGGAACGCCATTCGCAAAAAGTATTAAAAATTGGCTACATTAAAACCTTTTTAAAACCATTTAAGGTCTCTAAAAAATATTTTTTTCTTGTCCTATTCATCTTCATTTATCTCAAATAATAAATAACATTTGGTTTGGTAAACTTAATTTGTTTACAGAGTTTAGGAATCAAGTTTAAACAGGAACGCCATTTTCGCATTATTTTTTGCCGCTTCTGCCACTTACTCATGAAACGCCAATTGGAACGCCATGCCGCCAAAGTGGTTAAATTAATATAGAAAAATTTCCATAAATAATTTGGAGAATTCCTCTAAAATAATATAGAAAAATTTTCAAAAATTTAGAAAAATTCACATAAATTTGGCAGTTTGTTTGACAGCTGTCAACTGTCAAATCGTTATTTTTACCTCAAATTTGTAATCAGTGACCTCGAAAAATTAAGAAACTTTTTATTTCTTTTTATTAACCTTTTACTATTCGGGTAATGTAAGCTATTTTTTCTGTGTCTTAGACGCCATCTTGAATGCGCCATTTTTAAATTTTTGCAAATTTTTCAAATGCAGAAGGGCCAAAATAAGTGAAACCGGCCACTTGAAAAATTTTTGTCTCCAATTTTCAAGTTATCTATGATTTTTTGTAGATATATGAGTACACTTTATGCCCCTAAAATATTTTTCAAAAAAAAAAAAATTATTTTTGAAGTAATCAGGTGTTAAAGTTTTGGGTCATTTTATTTTCATTTTATTATTACTTTGAAACAAATAAAGATAATTAAGTGAATTTTTTTTTAAATTAAAGCTTAAAGTCTATCATATATCTACCAAAAATCATAGATAACTTGAAAATTGAAGACACAAATTCTTCAAGTGGCCGGTTTCATTTATTTTGGCCCAGAAGGAATAATTATATTCGTTGGTTCAAAAGACTCCAAATAGTGTGATTCAAAAATTTTTTGATACTAGCTTCGTTATATGAGCTAGCAGACTTTTTAAAACAATGTTTCCTATTTGCATAACCTTTTTATTATTTTTTATTAAACATTTTGTTTATATTTTTATTTAAATTTTTTGTACCTTGACATGTAACGCAGGCGTTAAAAGGATAAAGAATAACAATTTATTTTAGAAAACTGGTGGGAAAAACCCTAAAAGATGAAATTTAAAAATTGTAAAAAGACAAAAAATCTGAAGGAAAAATATAAAATTGGAAAATTAGAAAAAGACAAAAAACCTAAACAAGTACTGTATTTTTAATTTATATAGTTTTATTTTCTCGTTTTAACGAATATACTTTTCGATTGTTAAACATTTAATTGTATCAATGACGGAAACACGCGGAAAATTTAATAGGCATTAAGCTATTTGATTCAATAACACTTTTTTCAGTGTAGAGACAAAAATCTAAAGAAAGGATATGAAAGAATATAAAAGGTAATACAATTGACAAAAGTAAAAAAAATTATTAACAACAAAAGTAGAAAGGATTGAAATTATTAGCAATAAGGAAACTAAGAATAAAAATGCGACGTAAGATTTATCAATGTCAAAAAGTCAAAAAGAAGGGAAAAAATCAGCTTCTCTTTGTTTGAAGAATATTTAAATAAATAAATTTTCAAAAAATAGATATAATACGTACTTTTTACTGTACAAATATTACTTGACTACTAGACTATGAAAGTTTAAAAGGGACTGTTATTATCCGCCACTGTCGATAAGGTTAGTGCACATGTATGCGTGTGCATCGTCAGCTTCTTAGCATCAAGCCAAGAAGGTATATAATTTTACATTCCTCATCTTTCTCTCTTCCTCTCTCTCTGTCCTTTTCTTTTTCTAATTAACTATTGTTAAGTAGCACTGGTGAAATGACTTATACTGTACACATTTACGCACCTTTTCATCAACAAAACTTGAATTTAAATTCAACAACTCACTGTATAATAGTTCAAGATTCTATACCCACACAACTCTTTAAATGTATATAATACAAATACAAAAAATTGGTGGGAAATTATTTCCAAAATTTAAATTTTCATTAAAAATTTATAATTTTAAATTACTTACAAAATTAAGTAAGATTAACTAACTGGAAATGTAGACGAAAGATATAGTATTCAGTAGAGGACAAATAAGGAGTCTCTTTTTTTAGAATTCTATCAATCACATTTTATGCAGTTAATTCATTTCAATCCTTTTTTATTTTAATAATAATAATTTTCTTTATTTACAAACATTAGCGTATTAAAAAATATTCTTTTTTGCTTAACAATATTTATATTTTTCAGTACCAATGCTGTACAAACAAACTCTTAAAGTACTTACAGTTACAGCTCAAATGTAATTTTTAAATACTCTGTTTGTAGTTTGCAATTGAAAATTTCGGAACTGTTTACTTTCAAAAGTAAACATTTAATTCACAATTTTCTTGAAAACAAACAACATTTCTAAAGCAAACTATTTTTTGCATTCAATTCGTCATTTGAATATTAAAAAACTAATTTCTCAGTTTTTCTTTAAACTGAGTATTTTTTAACCATAAATTTTATAAAAAAATATACGCAATTGATGTATCCCCAAAATGATCCACTTTTACTGGTTTTTCTCACTAATATGTAGATTTACCATCAAAAATTGTATTTTCACTAGTAAAGCGAAATAATATTTCGAAATGTTTTTTTAAACTTTTCCTAAATCATCAGGAAAGTTTTTAAATCGTCGGCTTGGTGGAAAACTGTACCATTTCGATAAATGTTTTTAAAACATACCATTTCGAGAAAAAGAGCTTTTTTCTTTTTTTCCAAGTTTGTCAACACTGCTGCTAGACATGAAATAAGATTATGCATTTTTAAAAAACGGTATTTTAAATATACTCTTGTTAATGTTTTCAATGTATTAATTCAAAATTTATAAAAATTTAAATTAATTGCTTGTTAATCGTTAGAAATTCTTTAGTGCAACGCTCTTATAGATCTTCTTTGAAATGGTATATGTTTTATAACAAACTTTTGAAAAGGTATAGTTTATAACGAAATCTGGAAGTGGTACAGTTTTCTACTAAGCCGACGAAATGTAATATTTTTGTTTCCTATAAAATCATGAGAGTGTTATTTGTCACCTTTTGTCATGCCACCCTTTATTTTATATATGATAAAATTTACTATCATCAAGAACCGATTTTTATCGAACGAAACGAGCCAAACAAAAACAAAGAAAAATCAAAAATATTGACACCTTGGAGTTCGTTTCAACCGAGAACATTCGAACGATGTCGAGCATATATTTGTTCGACGTTCATCACTATAGTGAAATGAAAGAATTGTAAAAATAAAAAAAATGACTGAAAAATATAAATATAGTTAAACAAAAAAGAAAATTTTTTAATGCGCTAATGTTTGTAAATATATAAAACTATTATTATTAAAATAAAAAAAGCATTGAAATGAATTAACTGCATAAAATGTGATTAATAGAATTCTGAAAAGAGACAATTTTCACGTCTTTACAGTTTACGTTGAAGTCGATGCGAACGAATTTTTTTGAAATTTTCCAAAAAACTTCTTTAAATAGTATAAGGAACAACTTTGTTACTGCAACTTTGCTGAACTCAAAACTTCCCCGCATACTTTTTCTCGTTGAAAGTAACAAAGCGCAATCGATGACACGTCATCGTTTATAATGAAAAAAATGATAAACAATTAAATTATTTAAAAAAATGTAAGACTTTGTTAGCTTCAGGAGACTCAAATGAGCATACATATCAAATTCATGTAAATTTGTACTAAATATTACGATTTATGTTTTGAAATTTAATTAAATTTCGTAGCAACAATTTTCTCAATTTTTAATTTTTATTGTAATTAATAATCGCTCTATAAAAAAATGAGATGAAGTAAAAAGTTGCGCTTTTTCATTTCCTTAAAGGCAGCGTTTTTAAAATATCGAAATTTTGAGTTTTTATTTTTTCCCATATTTAATACCACTGACTGCCTTCACAATTTTCAGTAGAGCAAAGATCGAGTTATTTGACTGAACTCCTCAATAGTAATGGTAAAAACATTATTTTCAGAAAATATTCATACCTTGTATTCGTGGGCAATTTAACGTGAGATTTTACCTATGACCTCTTAAAAACGGGCAAAAATATTTTTTTTCTTCTATTCTGTATTGAAAAAAACAGATAGGGTCAGCCGGGGTAAATCCGAACGCGGGGTAAATCCGAACGCTAATTATTTCAGCTTAATTAAAATTTTAAAAAATAAGTTAGACATGAGAATTTTTACTTCAGATCCTCTTCAAGAGATTCTAAGTATTATCCCATTTTCCGTTTGTTAATTAGCAACAGCATAAACAAAGATAACGAGTATTGCAAAAATGATTGAAAATCAAAGATGACACTCTTTCAGTACTTTGTCTCGTATTTGAAGAAAAAGAAGCTAAAAATTCATTTTATTATTTATAATTGTTTGTTATGAATACTAGAACAGAAACTATTTTAATTTTTGCCTTCTGTTAACTTTTATTAATAATATCAGACCGTTCGTATTTACCCCCGAAAATTGGAAAACCGGGGTAAATCCGAACGGTATTTTCAATAATTTTTTCTTATATCAGAGCCACACAAAATTGTTTTTATTTGATTACACTATTATTTTAACATTATAAAAGTACATAGAAAAAGTTTTTCTTTCTATATGTATCCTCGTTAGTAATTAATAAGCAGAAACTTAATCTCCGTTCTCTCGAAGGAGTGTTCCACTTTTTTTGCCAAATAGTTTGTTGAAAAAAGTTTTTCAGGATCTTAATAAAATTTAGTATTCTGAGGTATTTGGGGTCACTGATTACCAATTTGAAGTCAGTTTTTCAAAACTCAAAATGGCGGATCCAATATGGCGGACGAAAATTAAAAAATTCATTGGATGCGCTGGAAAATTGTTACTCGGGGGATTTCAGGGTCGCTGATTACGAATTTAGAGTTAGTTTTTTAAAATTCAAAATGGCGAATCGAATATGGCGGACAAAAATTAAAAAAATCATTGGATTCGCTCGAAAATCGTTACTCGGAGGTTTTCAGGGTTGCTGATTACGAATTTGAAGTCAGTTTCTCAAAATTTAAAAAATCACTTAAAAATTAAAAGAAGCGGATTAAATTTTCTAAAACTGGAGGAATTTTTATGAAATTTGTGTATCATATTGTACCCGCCATTCTGAACGATGAAGCTCTGATGCCCAATTCGTCATCAGCGACCCCGAAAACCACCAAGTAACGATTTTCGAGCGAATCCAATGAATTTTTTTATTTTTGTCCGCCATATTGGATCCGCCATTTTGAATTTTAAAAATCTGACTTCAAATTCGTATTCAGCGACCCCGAAAACCGAAAAATGGCAAGATTGAAACAAATTTGATCACTTTTAAAAATAAGTTTTAGGAAAGTCTGCCATATTGAATCCGCCATTTTAAATTTAAAAAATTTGACTTTTATTTATGTATTTATATATGATGCATTATTACGTAATAGGTTTATTATTGTCTTTTTTTGAGTTTTTATAAAAGTTTAACAATTGCAATACTTTAAATTTATTTTCCCTAAGATTTTTCTAAAATACCCGTGCAGAAATTAAAATGTGGGCCTGATAGGGTACTGGACAGTTTTCCTGATCTCTGGTGTGGCTCTGGGTAGAGAAACTGTCCAGTGCCCGACTAGTGTGTGACGCTGTTCCCGACCAATGCCCTACTTAGGGAAAAACTGGTCAGGGCCTCGTCAGTTTTTCTTAAAATTGCCCTATTTTGTGAGGTTAATTTTATTCAAAAGAAATTACAATAAAATTACAGTACTTAAAAATATTATTATATTAGAAACATAATGAACATATTCATTATATATACAACATATTTATACATAACATAATGAGGTATTATAGTCATTTTGACTAATAATTTAAAAGAGAAAATGATAAAAATAATATAATTTCAAGAATAGAAAAACTTAAAAATTTTTGAATAATATAATTTTTGGTTTTATGATTAATTCATTTTTCTTGTGGAGCTTGTCGCTCCTTTCTGCTTCCTTAATTTTATACTATTAATAAAGGTTATAATTTTTGTTTCCAAATGTATAAGTAATAATTAATATTTATTTAATAAATATTTTATTCAAATTTATTAATTATGTTTAAAAAATAGTTATTAAATATTGAAGGTGTTAAGTTTAACAATCTCTTCGAATCATTTTCTCACTTTAAGCTAATATAATATAAAATAATTATATATATTAAAATAATATAATATATATACAAAGCAAATGATAAATTCATCCTATAAATTAATAATTGTTTATTAATTATTATTTTTCAAATTCATAATTTTTATTTTTAAATAAATGTATAATACTTAATTATTTAATAACTATTATTATTCGTTATTTATAATTTAGCTGTTATTATTAATAAATAAACTTTATTATAATATTGTACTTAAAGGAAAAAATATATGTATTTTCGTTTTTTAAATATATTACCATAATTATTTTATAAAGTGTTTTAAAAATAAAAAGTTTTTTTTAACTTTAATAACTGTTTTAAAAAAAGTTAATTTTAAAAAATTAAATTTATTTACATGCCTTTAAAACGAGGAAAACTGTCGAGGCCCTTATCAGAGCCCTATTTCATATCTAGTGAACACCCCACTTAGGGTTTTGGACAGAATTTCTGGTCAAACCCATAAGATAAAAAAATTCTTAAAAATGTAGTATAATTACTCCTTTTAATTAATTTTTTCAATTGTTTATAATTTTATTATGGGAACTAATTTAAAAAACTTAATTCATTTACATTTTATTCAAACGAGGAAAACTGTCGAGGCCCTGATCAGTACCCTATCTAAAACCTAATGAACACCCTACCTGGGGTTCTGGCTAGGAATTCTAGTCAAACCCCTAAAATAAAAAAAATTTTAAATAACTATAATAATGATTGCCTTTTATTGTTAATAGCTTCTACAACAAAAAGGAATTTTAAAAACTTTATTAAACAAAAAATTTTAATAGGGAAAACTGACAAGGCCCCGACCAGAACCCTGTTTTAAATAGGACAAAGTGGGACATTTTCTGCACGGGTACAATGGCGTTCGTATTTACCCCGGTATTTTAGTAAAGTTGCAAAGCATCGGGGTAAATACGAACGCTAAGTTTCCTGCGATTGTAATTTATCAAACATTTTTGCTACCCCATAAAATTGTTCTATAGAAGTAAAGCAACAACTTCATGCACCAGAATACCGGAAGTATTGTCTTTTAAAAGAAAAAACTTATGTTATTGTTGAAACTTACTAAAAGCGTTCGGATTTACCCCGACTGACCCTACGTATTTTTTTATTTTCTTTTCGGAGGCCAAAGTTTTGAGTTATGAATTTTCGAAATTTTTGATGTGTAAATATAGACCAATTTTCAGTAGCCTATAAGTCTGAAAATATTGAGTTTAGAAAAACATTTAAATCCATTATAAATTCTAGGCTGTAGACATTTTTGAAAAATTAATTGTAAAAAAATCCCACTGTGAGGCATGCAAGTGAGTTTTGAAAAATTTTTTTAACTCAAAAAACTCATCAGTGAAACTGATGAAATACGTAAGGTACATTAGATTTATCTAACAACTTGTTCTATTCACTCCAGTTCTTTTTGGAAAATCTTTTGTATTTTATAAGGTAAAAAAAAATTTGGTCCAAAGTTTAAAAAAATTAATTTGTTTATAAAAATTTTTTTTTAATTCTTTTTAAAACATTTTGAAAAAGTTGAAAGAAAACTAAAACTTTTATTCTTTGACAACTTTTTTTAAACTTAATATTTTTAGACTTATAGGCTACTGAAAATTGGTCTATGCACGAAAAGAAGAATAGCACAAGAGATGCACCAAACAGTAGGACAAGTCGTGTGCTTTACTTTAGCGCGTCTGGTGTGCCTTTTAGGAACAGCAGACATACCTAGTTCGGCGCAGGCGCTGTGCTTTGAGGCTTGTACATTTTATAAGCACAGCGTCTGTGCCCAAAAAGTATGTCTGTTGTTCCAAAGAGGCGCACCAGACGCGCTGAATTAAAGCACACAACTTGTCCTACTGTTTGGCGCATCTCTTGTGCTATTCTTTTTTCCGTGTGTTTACAAATCAAAAATTTCGAAAATTCATAACTCAAAAATTGGGCCTCCAAAAAGAAAATAAAAAAATTCGTATCTGTTTTTTTCAATACAGAATAGAAATTCAATCATTCAATATTCTTTAATTAATTTTGACTTCAGATTTGTAATCAGCGACCACAAAAACTCCTAGATACTAAGATTTATAAAAATAAATTTATTTTAAATGTCGACCGCCATATTAGATCCGCCATTTTTAATTTTTTAACTTTGACTTTAGATTCGTAATCAGCGACCCGAAAAACACGTAAGTAAACGTTTGTTTACCATTCGATTCCTCATCTAAACAGCTATACTCCGTTCCACGAGAGAATGCTTTCTGACGCGCAGTTTTTTTTCTTATAGGGTGGAGAAAATTTTGGAAATGGTGTTTTCCGAAAGTACTATAACCAATGAAAATCATGCTTGCTAACTAAACACTTCCATTTTAAACCTCTGAAGACGAATTCTTTCCCGACACATGTTCTTGCATCTCATTTTTATGACGGTACTCATAAAAGAAAAAATAGAGGTTATAAAATATTCAAATAATACAACTAATTAATTTTAATTAACAAATTTGGAATCTACCGATTTTGCTGATTCTATTGATATTTAATTTTTTTTCTAAACATAAAATTAAAAAATTTTTATTTTAAATTATATTACAAAACAACTTCAAATTTCTTTTATTTTTGAAAATTAAAATCATTAAAAATATATACACTTTTAAAACATTTAATTTTCACTTTTTATCTTATGTAATTAACAATAGAGAACATTCAATTTTATAGTTGAAAAAGAAATTATATATTAACTGAATTGTCAGAATTAATAGTTTACTAATATATAATTAAAAATTTATTTATTGTAATATTTAAACATTTTTGATATTTTATTGCCTTTTTTTCCTTTATTACCACTGTTATAAACATGAAAAAGTTGTGCTATATGAAAATTTTTGACAGATTCAGAACTTTTTCGATTTGATTCTTATAGTTGACAGTTCAAGCTTTAATTTAGGCCTAATTAGAGATTTCTAGCACGTCGACATCATTCTCTACACGTGATAAAAAAACCAAAAACAGGGTTTTTTGAAACTTTGAGTCCGTTTTTCTTAAAATCTCGACGTGATGGGCACTTTTGGAGGTCAAATTCGTGTTCAGCGATGAAAATCCTATAAAAATATCGTTGCCCGATCTTTGAATCAGAGAAAAAGTAACTTTTTGTCGACCAGTGTTATTGAATTGATAATTTCTGAAAAATTCTAGGAAAATTCAAATAATAATAGTAATAAAAAATAGGATACATCCAGAATTTGAATTCTATTGGAAGTCATAAAAAGGACAATAAACAAGAAATTAAATAAATAAACGAAACAGAAAAGTGTAAAAAGTAAGAAACAGATAAAAGAAAAATTGTCGCATTTTATACTTTTATTTCAATAGAATCAAAAGTACCTATTGAAAATAGCAATTGATTTCAACAAGTGTTATTATCAGACAATCGACATGAAATATTATGATGTAATGTGAATAATAAATAATATAAAACAAAAGATAGAGATCCGATGAATATCTTGTCACTCTTGTAGAACGGTGCAATGATGAATAAATTAGAAAAAAAACAAAATGAAAAAAGAAGACAAAGGAGAAGAAATGTAGGATTAGCTGCACTATGTACAGGTATAGATAAGAGAAAACTGGTTAGTGGTTAGCCGACATTGATTTTCTTTAGGTCTTATTTTTCGCCCTTCAAGAATTTACACCAAAAACTTAAAAAGTTGTCTGATGGGAAATTCTTAGAAAGATTTTAAGAAAAACGAACTCAAAGTTTCAAAAAACCCTGTTTTTGGTTTTTTTAAACGAGAAACCTTGAAATTCTCGAAACTTAAATATATATAGCTAAAGGTTTATTAAATCCAATACTAACCGTAATTTAATACGTAATCATTATAATATTATATAATATTATAAATAAAAGAATATTCATTAAAACATGTTTTCTACTCACCGGAGCGCTCTAAACCCGGTTTTTAGCTCTGTTTACGAGAAAATTCATTTTTTCAATGTTTAAACATTCTTGTCCCACTTTATCATATATATGTCCTTTTAGGAAAAAACCTCAGCTTTCGTTAAAAAAAATCGTATCTCTCTCACCCAAAAATTGAAATTTATTTTTAATTTTGATTTTTTTGGGTAAAAAAAATTGTTTTTTTTAAATGCTTATTTCAATCGAAAGAGCATGAAAAAACCTTTCCAAAATGTACCTTGTCAAATTTTTATGTTTAATAGCTTAAGAGTAAAAAATGATCGAAATAAGCATTACACCGTAAGACACCTCGATCACTTGACATAGAATGCCTCATATAAGTAAAATATTTACAGTTAAAAAGAAATCCACCTGCGCATTATATTTCAATTATTTATATTTTTAAATGTTTAGAAACAATGTTTATATCATTTCAGTTAATACACTACCTGCAGAAATTTTTGTCGGTACACGGAGAGACCCACATTCGTAAAAATTACTAAAAATGGTTGCAATGACCGGAAATAAGGGGACTTTTAGCATAATGTACTACAGAATTAGATAAATTTACAAAAGAAATAGATAAATTTGCTACATTGAAATAACAAGTTTTAATACTTTTTGTAAGAGTTGTAAATGTAGCAAAAATTGATTATAGTTTTCTCTAATTTCATTACACAAAATCTGACAAATGAAAACATTTTCTACTAAAATCTACGATCCACTGCAGTAATTATTGGTGAGCAAGTGTGGCTAGCGAGTGCAATCATATGGCGCCTGCATTTCTATTGGTTGCTAACTTCGTCAATCTCCGTAAATGAGCCGATGCCATCCGATCATTGACAGTGACTATGTTTCGCGTACGTAAAATAAATTTGGATATTATCTACAATAATTAAATATAAATTGAAACGTAGATCGTTCGTTATCTCAGAAATGGACCATTATAAATTAATAAATTTTGCATTTATTCATGTCCCAAGAACTATGTCTTATAATAAGTTGTTAAAAGTAAACTGCTTTCTCGTAAGTGCTGTAAATTTTTATCATTCAATATATAAGGAAACAAAGTTGTATACTTTCAGTGAAATTCGTTGTCGTGCGTGTAGTTGTGTATTAGTGTATTAATTAACCGCGTCTATACATATAAGTGAAATAAACATGTGTGTGTCTTCAAATATTTATCCATCAAATATATAAGTGTGTGTGTCTGTGTATGTAAAAATCCTTCCAGTTTACCTCCATTAGTCAAGAATTGACGGGAAACCGGCGACAAAAATCCGTATTGTTTCTTTCACTCTTTCTTTCTGCATTTACAAACGACTGTAGTAATTTTACTTACACAATACTTCTGAGTTTACTACAGTTGTTTGGAACTATTTGACGAAATAGTAAGAAACTTTGCTAATTTGGTGGACATTTGTCGGGATTAGTGACTTAGTGCAGAAAATAGTAAAAAAATACAAAAAGTCCCCTTATTTTCCGTGGTTGCAATGTGAAAATAATAAATTCTAGTGTGATTTTATACAAAAATTAGTAATCTCGGTCTCTCCGTGTAGTATAATTTGCGGTAGTGTAAAGAAAAGTTATGTTTGTATAGAGTGGTGAATGTATGACTGATAAAAAAGGTAACAAAGTGAAGTGTCTTTAGTGAGGTTAGGTTGCTTGAAGTGAGAGAGAGAGAAGATAGAGAGAGTGGACAAATTTTCAGCATTTGAGTAATAAGGTAGATTTCTGAAATGGCTGAGTTTGATTCAAGTAGTGTTAGCGTGAATGAGAAAAAGGCGCGAGCATTTAAAAGGGGGATAGGAAAGAATGGAAAAAAGATGACGTGTGAGGATTGTATGGATTTGTTGGAGTTAGTATGGATGTTGATGGATGAAGGAGCTAAGAGAGTGAAGGGAAATGTGATGGATATCTGTGAGGATGGGGAAACAAGGGACAAAGAGATAGGGGAAATTGAAGAGGGCTTAGAGAAATTGCAGGAAATGTGGAATGAATGGGATAGTAAGTGGAAAAAGGAAAAGGAAAGCATGTGGAGAAGAATGAATGGATTTTAAAAATTTATAAAAGAAGTGAATGAGGGAAGTGAATATGAGAGGTTAAAGTGGAAAAGGAGAGATTTGTCAAGACGAGTAGATGTAGTGGAAAATGATAAAAGGAAAAAGAATGTAGTGATTAGAGGTATGAATGTAGGTGTGATGGAGGGTAAAAGAGCAGTGGAAAAAGTGTTGGCGTGGGTGGGGGTTAATGTCTCAGTTGGAATGGTAAAAGCGTTAGGAAGGGGAGAATATGGGGTACCAAAGTTATGGTTGGTGGAGTTGGGTAGTGAGGAAGAGAAAATGGATGTGATGAGGGTGAAAGGAAGTGTAATAAGAATAGATGAGGATAGAAGTTGGAGGGAGAGAAGAATGGTATGGGTATTAAGAGAAAGAGCGTGGACGGAGAGAGCGAATGGGAAACAGGTAAGAGTGGGTGAAGATTGTATTTGGGTGGATGGGGTAAAGTATGTTGTGAGAGAGGATACGGAAGGAGTGATGGAAGCGTGTAAAGTGTGATAGACAGGGATAGGCTGGGAATGAGGTGAGAAGATTTTGCTTGGAGGGATGGATGGATGGGTAAAAGTGGATGTCTGGAGGGTGTAAGAGAAGTGAGAAAGGAGTAGAAGGTTTTTAAAAAAGGGTGGGCGAATTGGGTCGAAGCCAGCATGGGCATAGAAGGAACTGGAAACGGAAGCCCGGCATTGGCAATTTGTAAGGTTGAGAGCGTGGAGAGAGTTGTATGTAGGTTAAGTTGCGTTTAGGTTAAGTTGTATGATGAGAATGTTTAGTTGTAAGGATATTTCTTTGAATAAACAAAAAAAGTAACAAAACATATTCTTTGAAATACTAATTTTTTTAATTCTATAACTAATTAGTCAATTAAATTAAGTTAATTAATTATTTAATTTAATAAGTTTTCTAATTAGTTTTAAATTAGTTTAATGTTGTAGAATAAAAAAAATTTGTGTTTTAAAGAATATGTTTTGTTACCGCCTAAATTATAGAAAAACATGCTTGGACATTTTTTTAGATATTTCAAAAACTGTTGAACAGATTTTCAGTTTCCAAGGCTTATATAATATAAAAGCTGAGACTTTACAGATTATGTTGCAAGAGTTTAAAATTTTTCTCTAAATATTTCTAGAATGTGCAGCCACACAAACATGGTGTACAAAAATAGAAAAATTAATCAATTTTTTTAAAAATCTCTTAGATGATAAAATCTCTTAAGAACCAAGCTTCTATCGTTCTTCAATAATAAAATATGTTAATTTAATTTCGGCAGTAACTTTTCGTAGCTCGCCCTTCGTTCGTACCGAAAATTTCTGACGGTGTATGTTAAAATTAAAAAAAAATATTCAGTTAAATATTATATTACACTGTAAAAACACTGCAAAAAAAGAATCTTAAAATACATTATAATCACTTTTAAAACGATTAAAACATCTTATTTTTCTATCTTCTATATTAGAAGCTAATGCATTTTAAGATGCTTTGGATAACTTTTTGGAAACAACTTAAATGTGACTACCAAAGTATCTTAAAATAAGATGCCTCTTTTTACAGTGTAATAGTAATATAATAACCAACTTTTTATTTACTTGGAGAATAATAATTATATAAGAGAAATCTTGAACAAAATATATTTTAACTTATTCAATAAGTTAATATAATTCACTTCTTAATATGTGAGGATTCAACTATTCCACAATTAAATATTCATTTATTCATAAGTGTGTATCCCGTGTAGAAATTGCAACGTGGTATTCATCCGGCCCTGATCAGGTTAAATAGGGCCCTGATTTGGAAATGAAACACTTTTTCTGATCAGGTCCTGAAGTGGTGTCTTAAAAATCACAACCTGATTATTTGGTATTTTATAAGTATACTTATAATAAATTAGGTTACTTTATCTGCAATAAAATTTATTTCTATCATTTCATGTAAAAATGGAAGGTTAATTTAAATATACAAATTGTTTTATTTCTTTTCAATAAAAAACTAAAATTTTGTTAAAAAATTAAAATGATTAACAAATCGAAATTATGCAGATTTTGTTCTCTTTCTTTCTAAAGAAATATAGAAAACTAAGCAAATTTTAGTAAAAAAAAAGAAAATTATTTGCATTATTTTTATTTTCAAACAATAATTTTGTAAAAAATACTGAATTTTTTTGAAAAACGAAAAAAATAATTTTTTTAATTAATTACAATTTTTCAATAAAATGTCATGTCATATTTTTTTATTGTTTAGAATTAGAATATTATATCCGTACCTTTAGATTCATAAAAAACATTTTTTTTAGATTCATCAGAATTTGGAACATTTTGGATAATTTCTTCGAATTCATTTTAATTAATTATTATTTATTTTCACTCAAACTGTTTTTTTTGTTGAAACTGACGTAAAATGAATTTTAAATAATTGAATGTGGCTTTTTCGAAGTAATCTGGAACCTGATAAGGTCCAGATCAGGCCCTGGTCAGGGCCTGAAGAATGGTTGTGATAAGTCCACCCTGATCAGGGCCAAATCACAAATAAAATTTACTTAAGGCAATTTCTACACGGGATGTACTAATTTTATAATTTTTTTTTAATTCACTTATTCTACGTGGAAGAGTTTTGAAAGATGGAATAAGTGAATATTTATACTTAAAATAAGTGAAATTTCACTTATTCAGATTTAGAAAGTAGGGGAGAGTGGGGTAATTAGACGTCTATAAGGTATCTAAAAAACGTCTTTTTCATTCGACTTTTGCAAATAGAAAATTTTTTATAAATACAAAATATTATTTCCTAAGTTCAACTTGGACTTAGAAACTGATGAATATAAAATTTATTGGAATTTCTCTCAAGAAGTAAACAAATTGTAGTTTATGTTTATAATTTTTTAATTAGAAATACAGATAGCCAGATTTTTATTTGAAGGATTCAATTTAATTCCTTCACTGGCAGTCACCTAAGACATCATATTTTAAATTTGCATACATATATTTGTATAATATGCACATGGATAAATGTTATGAGACAAAAATCTAACGGTGACCACAACCGGCACACTTTCCCTATATCTAAAATATTCAATAAAAACTGTTCTCCAATTTAAAAATTAACTTTTAAACAGCAAAATTTTCAATTAAATTAAATTCGAGTTGTCAATTTTGGAATGAGCGAAGCTTCGCCTACAGTATGTTAAAAAAAAGTGCTCGTTCAAAAATTGCCAACTGCTAGCACAAGTTACGAACGATATTTTTCATAACAAGGTGCAAAAAAGTGCCCTTTTTTGCACCGCGTTATGAAAATAAATTTTATTGACTAATTTTATTCTAAATGTTTATACTTTAAATTACTGTAAAGTAAAACTTTCTGTAGTGATGTAAATTATATTTTACGCACGTGTTATGAAATATAAATTAGATAGTAAAACATTGCGTTAATTAGATAATAATGCAAAATGTGTTTATAAAGAATGTGCAAGAATGTTCTTTAACGGGAGGAAGTAAAATTGCATGTTGCCGTTGAAGGTATATAGGAGAAGTTTGCGACCGGAAATTTGAAATAGAAACATTAAAAAGTCTTTTTCTGGACAGGTAAAATTAATGCAGCAACGTTAGTCCGATCATGTGCGCACCCCCTTTGCTCATTATTATAAACGAGAAATGTTTTCGTTATTTTTTCTTTTCTTTAATTTTTCCAGCATTCTGTTTCTTCTTTTTATTTTATTCTTTTTTTAAATGTCAAGTGCGTATCTTAGCACGATTGACCATCTCATCAGCTCAGCACTTTCTATACATAGTTTATATTGCCGTCGCGTTCCTATCAGACTGCAGTTTTGTTGAATGATAATGATCAAAGAATAAGAGCAAAAGAAAATCATGCTATTTCTTTCTTACAACTTGATATATTATTATACCTACTCAAAAAGAGTTAAATTTTATTTTCACGTATATGCGGCATAATTGCTAATAATTTGTTTAAATTTTTTAAAAGAAATAAAGCAATTTATTTTCACTCTTAAACGTATTATAAAAAAGTACTGGGAAATTTTTAAATATTTAAAATTAATTTTTAGTTATTACTTTAAAATATAATAAGAATAAATGTATAAATACACACACTAAAAAGTAAATGTTATTTTAAGAACAAGCTGAAATTAATCAAGTCTTGAAACTAACCCCCGTCTTAATTTAAGCTTGATAATAAAAAGAACAAAATTCATAACCTCAAAGTGTCAAATTTTGTTACATGTAGTAATAAATATTTAGAAATCTCTAGGAATAATATGTTTAATGCAAAAATAGGGATGAGTCGGACAAGACGGGGTACCGGCCCTATTTAACAAACGAATTAATATTCGTAATATATTAATATATACTTTTAGTATTATTTTTAATTATCATTTTTGGGAATTAGTGTTTCGTAATAAAGGCGTACAAAGGCCATCTGTTTCTTGAAAAAGCATAAAATAAATTAATTTGCATTAAAAATTGCAAATCTCTCCATCTTGCCCCACCGGCAGTGGCGGATCCAGGGGGGGTCATGACCCCCCCCCCTCCCCTGAGACGAAAAATTTACATAAAAAAAAGGTCAGCTAATTATGGTCGTCCCCGTGTAGAAAAATTTCGTGGAGCTAGGCAGGAACCACGCTAGTGTTCCATTGCACTGTAATGGCGCTACCAGCATTTCAAACACCTTTGTCGTCTCGCGCCGTCCTCGCAATCGGCTCGCAGTGCGAGATTGCAAACATAACTTCATCTGTCAAAACTTTTTCTTTCGCGAATTTAAAAATTAACCATGTTATTTGATTTGAGAAGTTAAAAAATGAATCGTCGAATATCAACGTAATGATGTTTATGCATTTATCAACTTTATTTCTATTTATTTATTCCATAATATTAACAAAAAAGAAATACGGCCAGCTGATCGGAGAAGAATTTTTTTTTACAAAAAGTGTGTTTAAATTGTTTATATATGTGTATATACAAAAATAGAATAATATATTTTTACTATAAATGTAGAACATATTTATTGGTTTATTAATTATTCAATTAATTCAAGTAATTTCAAAGTTAACAATTTACAAAAAAAATAGAATTTTTAAGGTTAGTTGTTGCAGCAGAAAAAATTTTTTAACCAAAATTTTCTTTAGCTGAATTTTTATTAAGACAAATTTGCGTCCGATCGAAATTTTACTAGCCCGAATTTTCATTTAACAAAATTGTCATTCGCTCAAACTATTACCAACATGAATTTTTATATAATCAAATTTTCGTCATGCAGAATATTTATCTAACCGAATTATCCTTTGATTGAATTTTTATTTTTAAAAAATATAACATTCAATCGTCTTAACTATTTTTTATTGAACCGAATTTTTCTTTGGGTCAAATACGATAAGAAAAAATGCATACAATTGTGAAATTAGGAAATATAACAAATTCACAAATGAAATATGCTTATTATGTAATTGAGAAAAATTCGAAGATGCATTAAAAACAATATTTATATAGAAAATATATATTTATTTATGGAAACTTTTAACATCTAATTTTCAAAAATATAGAATAAACTACGATTTATGCGATAAAAATCAAAGAATTTAACATATTTTTCACGTTTTGACACTTTATGCCAACGACGGGTAAGATGTGGTACCCTAAGGGGTAAGATGGGGTACTCAAGAAAGCAACCTACTTCTGTCGACAAATTTCACAAGTAAAGGTTGCATCTTCATCTTCGTCATCGACACCAGCACAACTGCAGTGAACTCATTGGCCGCAGACAGAACAAGCAGCCCAGCCTTCATTTAAGTCTGAATAATAACCATTACAATAGAGACAAGGTGTATGAACCACTTATTAATATTACATCTATATTTTATGAAATTACTCTGAATTTTAGTTATAAATCTAAAATTTTAGTGTAATGTGAAATATAATACCAACATTTTTATCAATTTAAAATCTTTATACATGAAAAAAATAAAATGTTTTAGGGTCAGAATTCGTGAAATTTTCACAGAAAACAAAAGTATTTTTTTTTATTCAAAATGATGAAAAAACTAGGGTTGCCACCTCATCTCGGCTCTCGGCCCGAAGAATTTTTCTTGATTAGTGACAATGGAGGGAGGTGAATTAACAAAGCGGGAAATTCAAATTTACTAAAAATTCAATTTATTTTAATGATATTAAAAATTAAAATTAAGTCCCATGTTGGCGTTAAACGTCAAAGCGTAAATGCATGAGACTATGAAAGAAACAATCTCATATCACTTTCTCGTTCACTCACATACTTTTATGCCGACGCTTTTGCGCTACTTTATGCTTCTACTATACAATATACCAATTCAGTCATGATGTGTTATCGTTTCAATACTTAAAATTAATATTTTTTTTCGAAAATAACCGAAGACCGGAGAAATTAACTTGCGGCCCGGAGTCTCCGGGCGATCCCGCAGAGGTGGCAACTCTAGAAAAAAACATTTCTATTTGGTCTTAGGAATGTGTCCACCAAAGAACAGAAAAAAATATTATTTTTTATAAAAATTAATTTTTTTGCAATTTTTTAAACAAAATGTTATTTGTCCTAAATGAATGAACCGATTTAAGTGAACCAAGCGGGAATATAAAGGGAATAAAAAATACTTTCGTTTAGAATTAGAAAATTTTTAAAAGTTTATATTTTAATAATTATTTAATAAATTTGTTATAAACAATTAATTTTTTTAATGTTCTGCGCCTTTTAAACATTTTTTTAGAATATCTACATACACTTAAAACTATAAGAAATCAAAATCCGTTGAGAAAATTTATGAGCGACCATTATTGTAAAAGTTATAATGGAAATTATTTGGAACAGAGATGCAATTTTGATGATTTTCTCATCGGATTTTGATTTCTTATTGTTTTAAGTGTATGTAGATATTTTTAAAAAATTTTTAAAAGGCGCAGAACATTAAAAAAAATTAATTGTTTATAAAAAATTTATTAAATAATTATTAAAAGTATTTTTTATTCCCTTTATATTTCCGCTTGGTTCACTTAAATCGGTTCATTTATTTAGGAGAAATAATATTTTGTTTGAAAAGTTGAAAAAAAATTAATTTTGCAATAACTTTTGTAAAAAATAATATTTTATTCTGTTCTTTGGTGGACACATTCCTAAGACCGAATAGAAATATTTTTTCACCATTTTGATTTTTAAAAAATCCTTTTTGTTTTCTGTGAAAAATTTCACGAATTCTGACCCTTTAACACTTAACTTTTTTCGAAATTGAGCCTTCCAATTCTATAACTCGCCCGACGCTCGGATGCACGCGCTAATACCAGTCGGGTAGCAGTGATAGGCCCAGAGGCGCTCACTGCTACCCGACTGGCATTAGCGCGTGTCTCCGAGCGTCGGGCGAGTTATAGAATTGGAAGGCTCAATTTTTCAATCTACCATATAAGTCATTATAATGTAAAGGAAGAAAATAGTTTTTCAATTATTGATCATACAGCAAAATCTAAAGATAAATTTAAAACCTTTAAAATGTCATGATTTATACAAATTGACTGTAAATTCAACTATTCTAAAATCCAATTATTTTTCAATGTTCAAGTAAAATTAGTCTCTGAATATTTTTTAAATAACGATTTTAGGAAACTTTTTCAAGATTTAAATTATTTAAAATAAATTAATTAATATTTGTGGTTGATTTTAAAATTAACAAGCAGAACATGGAAAATTAAAAAATAATTAAATGTTTCAATATCTTCAAAGGTTGCTAAATACAAAAAATTAAAACTTTTTAGTATTTTTGATAAAATTCTCTGATTTCCTATAGAATAATTATAACTATAGTTTTCCAAATTTTTTATTAAATTTCCTGTTTTCCGAACCTGTAGATAGCCATATTAATTGGAAAAATATTGAGACTTCAAGACGAGACGAGATTCTATGTCTCAAGACGAGACTTTTGCAGGACAAGACTCTTTGTTGGTCTTGACATTTCAAGACGAGACGAGATTGAAAAGAATCTCGTCTTGTCTCGTCTTGCGGCAACACTAGAATTGAATATTAAAAAAATTAAAATTGTTCAGATTTCCTTAAAACTTCTTACTGAGAGGTTTTTGGGGTCGCTGATTACGAATCTGACATCAGATTTTCAAAATTCAAAATGGCGTATCCAATATGGCGGACAAAATTATTTAAAATTTCCTCGCATTACTTGAAACTCGTTACTCGGAGGTTTTCGGGGTCGCTGATTACGAATATGGTGTTAGTTTATAACAATTCAATATGGCGAGTCCAATATGATGGACAAAATATGTTTAAATGATTGAAATCTATTGAAACTTGCTACTCCTAAATACCAAGTATCAAGAAAATCTGAGAACAATTTTATCGTAAGTCGTATTGGATCCGCCATTTTGAATCTTTAATATCCAACATCAGATTCGTATTTTGCGATTTCATTCATTTAAATATATTTTGTCCGCCATATTGAATTTTTATAAACTAACGTCATATTCGTAATCAGCGACCTAGAAAGCCCCCCGAGTAAGGAGAAACCTATACGACATAGCAGTCCTGGCAATCCAAATTTTTTTTTGTGTGCCGGTGTAATCAGCAAGGCTTGGATCTTTAAATTTATGAAAAAAATATGATTTGAAATTAAGCGAAGGCTGTCTTAAAAATATTGCATCTTAAATTAAGGTGCCTTTTATGCTTTAAAATAAGACTGTTTATTTACTGAGCAAATTAATCTTTAAGTAAACTTACCTCTACATGTAAAATTTAATTATAATTATATAAAAACAAATAAATATTGAATTTAAAATAATTTATTTATTAGTATATAATTAAATTATTGAGGTGCATGAGTAGGCCCTAAATAACTCATTTGTGAGAATTTTCAGTTGTTACAATTTTACTAGACATAATCACCTTTTAGCCGAATCTCAATTAAACAGAATTTATGTTTAATAACATTTAATTTCTATTTAACCGAATTTTTAGTCACAAGAATTTTCATTTTTCAAAATGTTCAATTATTATGCATTTCATTTAACCGACTTTTTATTTTAAAGAATTATTATTTTAATGAAGTTTTATTTACCAGAATTCTTATTTAACGAAATTCTACAGAAGCTGAATTTTAATGTCAGTATTCCCATTTCAGCAATTTTTTATTTTCATGAATGATCATTTGTACACGGAGAAAAATAAATAGCAATAATTATACTATTTTCGATGAAAAATTACTTCTTAAAAGTAGTAATTTTGAAACTGCTCGAGAAATAGTAACTTTTGCCTCTTTTTCAAAGACTTTTTACTTTTTTGAAAAAGTATAAATTACTTCAAGGAATCTAAATTTTATTAAAAGCCTAGTAATATTTAAAATATCTAGAGCAATTAATACTCTGAGCGAAGCAACTTTTATTACAAATCAGATCCCGTTTAATACAATTTCCCGCTTAAAACGACCTTTTATGATGGTCCCTGCAATTAAAGAAATACATTTTATTTCCCGCCTAATACGTTTTCCCGCATAAGACGCATTCTTAGCGCGGTCCCTACAGAATCGTATTAACCGGGTTTCACTGTATTATAAATGTTTATACAGTGAAACCCGGTTAATACGATTCTGTAGGGACCGCGCTAAGAATGCGTCTTATGCGGGAAAACGTATTAGGCGGGAAATAAAATGTATTTCTTTAATTGCAGGGACCATCATAAAAGGTCGTTTTAAGCGGGAAATTGTATTAAACGGGATCGTATTAACCGGGTTCTACTGTAATAATAATAATAGTAATAATAATAAATAGTATTAATAATTTAAAATTACTTATTTTAATTATTAAATTATAAAGTTAATGATTTTATTTATATAGGGGAGAGGGCCCTAAGGTGGTCACCCATCTTTTGAACGACTGTAGATTTCAAATGGAATTATATATAAAGGCCAATAATACGGCGTTTGAAACTTTATCTTATTACCTAACTTCCTATCATAAAGTTTTTTTCATTTCATTAATAAAAAAAAGGTATGGCACTTTTTAAAAAAAGTTGAAAATTCGACTTTTAAAAAAGTGGCCCCAAGGTGGTCACCATACAAAAATTCACTACAAAAGTTTTTAAAAAATGTAAAAAACGTATTATTAAGTTGTTTATTTAATATTAATTGTTTTTCAGGATCACAGAAACATATAACATATTTTTTTTGCACTTTGTCCTTTCGTCAAAAATGATACTTTTTGTGTATGTATTAGACAGGTAAAATTTTGAAAATAATTTTTTTTCATTATTATTCATCATAAAACTTAAAAATTGATAAAATTCACATTCACAGCGATAAGTGTTGATAAATATAGCGTATAAACACATTTTCATAAAAAATCAAAAGTGACCACCTTGGGACCAAAAAAGTGTTCACCTTAGGGCCAAGACACAATTTTTTAAACGTTAATGAAAAAATTTTTTAAAGCACAATATTAATTATATTCATTTGGAATATTATTGTGCGATATATAAAGATAATTATAACGATTTTTACTAATTTAAAATGGTTAATTTCGATGATTTTAACACCCTGAGAAAAAAATTTCTCGATCATTTAAAAACAGAAATTTTACGACGTTCACGTTACAAAGAGACTCATACGACTATTTACCTCAAAACTTTACTAAAATCTTTGTCTTCTTAAATAATAACAATAACAAAAAACATTCAAAGATACTAACTAATATACAAAAATTTTCTTAGGGTGACCACCTTAGGGCCCTGACCACCTTGGGGCACTCTCCCCTATGTATTTTTTATTAATTAATTAGTAGATCATTAAAAATTAATCAACTAATTATTAAGCAATCATACATGTATTGCATGTTTTAGAAATTGATAAATAATTAAAATGATTATAGAAATTAAAATTAAATAACTTAACTAAACATTTTTCTTTGTTTATAAATTTATTGAGAATATTGTATAACAAAAAGTACACTTAATGAAAGTTATATCGTACATTTGCGACATAATCAATATAATGTATGTATAAACTATAAAATTCAAAATAGGAAATGTTAAATTAAAACCATTTTTTGGCAATGTACTCTTGACTATTTCCAAGGCGTGTCATATACGTGATTTTTGCTTCAGATTCATTTTCCCATTTAAATAAACGAAACTTTATACGCCTGAAAGTTATGATGAAAATAACATTTAATGGTGCTAACAATCACGTTTAAAGCTTCAACTGTATTTGTGATTAAGTGATGAATAAAGTAAAACTCTGGTTCATCTTCGTTAAATTAAATTAAACACATCATTTCACTTTCTGACACACTGAAAGAAAGGCTTTGGAAAGAACAGACAAACGTGTATGTTTGGTGGTTTTGGTTCGAACTAGCAATCCATATAGGTTATGTTACACATTGGTGTGTTGACGTTGGCATATGTATGTGTAACGCTCCGATCAGTATAGCTGAACTACCTATAATTTATGTCAGTAGCCGGTATCAGGTTATTACCTATTCCTTATGGGAATTTAATTATATAATTAAATTTTAGTTTTATTAAACATAACTTCTGTCTAAATGAGATTCGGGAAAAAGGTTATTATGTCTAATAAAATGTTAATAACTGAAAATTCTCAAAAATGGTTTTTAGGGCCTACCCAGGTGCGAATTTTCGGTTGGCCCATAGATGGGCCAACTTTTACAAGGTCGGTCCAACTTCTCATGCCAGAGGTTGGGCCAACCATACAGATGATAACGGTTGGCCGTCTAATGGCGATGATGGTTGGCCCGACAAGTCATAAGGAAGTTGGCCCAACTTAAAATGCATATGTTGTGCCAACTATACATTTCAATGGTTGGTCCAAAGACTGACGCCAAAGTTGGCACAACATTAAATGCGTAAGTTTGGCCAACTTTAACAGCCAGAGGTAAAAAATTATTAAAAAACTAAATTATTTAAACAATTAACACGTTATTATTAGCGGGAACATCAGATATAACCTTTCCCTATTATTATTAAACACAATCTCATACATACATTTTCGAAAATATCTAACGCTCGCTGGGATCGAACCCCTAACCTAACGCGCCGAAGACTTATACACTGACCACGACGCTACGCTCACATGGGAGTCCATACCGTTAAATGTATATTAAAGCTGCAACAGTCAGGCCAACCGTGGCCCAGAGTTAGGCCAACCGACAAAGTTTAAGTCATTTAAACTGTTTTTCACAAAGTTTTGCCAACCGTCGGGCCAACCGTGGCCCAGAGTTTGGCCAACCGAGAAAGTTTAAGTCATTTAAACTGTTTTTCACAAAGTTTTGCCAACCGTCGGGCCAACCGCGGCCCAGAGTTAGGCCAACCGACAAAGTTTAAGTCATTTAAACTGTTTTTCACAAAGTTTTGCCAACCGTCGGGCCAACCGTGGCCCAGAGTTTGGCCAACCGAGAAAGTTTAAGTCATTTAAACTGTTTTTCACAAAGTTTTGCCAACCGTCGGGCCAACCGTGGCCCAGAGTTTGGCCAACCATAAAGTTTGAGTTATTTAAACTGCGTTTTACAGAGTTTTGCCAACCGTCGGGCCAACTGTGGCTCAGAGTTTGGCCAACATAAATTTGTAAGTCATATGAGATACGTTCCCCATAGTTGTGCCGACCTTTGTCGCCAAAGTTGGCCCGACGGTTGGTTATACTCTGCATGTAATGGTTGGCTTGCAAAGTCGGGCCAACTGTGGGCACTAGTACTAGCCAAAGTTGGGCAAACTCTGGCAACCAAAACTTCGCTTGCCAAAGTTAGGCCAACCGTGGGCCAACCTTCAAACTCTGGCGGCCAACCTAAATTCGCACCTGGGTACTCATCCGCCTTCTAATCACTAATATAATCTACGATTAAATTAATTAAAAGAAAATAGTAATAAAATATTCTATAATAATTACATCTTAATTAATCTATAATAATTAAAAAGACCGCTACATATTCGTAAAAAGGAACATATGAGTAATTCTAACTTAAATGACAAATATCATAATGCCATTACTAACCATTTGACAAATTCTAATAGTGACACTTCTCCACATTTTATAAAATGGGATGATTTTGATACTTTGGATATTGAACCAAGTCTTAACAAACGATTACTGTCAGAAATGTTTTTCATAAAAAAAGAGGGTGAAAATAGTTTAAATAAAATGACCGATTTAGATAATTTTGATAAATCTTACGAAATGATTCTAAATTTTATTTCAAGTAATTAACGTGATAATACTCATTGTGTTTCATTCTCTGTTCTTATTCATCTTATTGTTTTTATTTGTTTTTGTTTGTCTCTCTTCAATTAATGTTCATTGTAAAGTGTCGTTAGAGTTTGGAGCTCAGTTTTAAATTTGACTTTGCAGTTTGCAATACAATTTATTTTATTATTTTGTGATTTTTATTTTTTTTTATTTGTGATTTATTATTATTTATTTATTATTATTATTTATGTGTTTCTAAGACGGATTATTTATTTATTATGGTATGTTAATTTTATTTTTTATTTCTTTTCACTTATTCTTTATATAAAATTTTTATTGATTTTTCAAATATATTTTTTTTATTTATTTATTTATTATTGTTTCTTCTTTGAGTTTATTATTATTTACTTAATTTATTTCTAATTTTTCCAATTTGTATTTATTTCTATTTTTATTTTTGATTCTTTCTAATTCAATTTTTATTATTTTCTGACTCCAGACTCTACTCCATCGTCAGGGTTTGAGTTTTAAGTCTTCGTTTATTTAATTATTATTTTTTTGGTAAGATAATTTTTTTGAATATGTACTTTAATTATTTTAATTATTGTTAAAATAGTTTTATTATTTTTTAATTTTGTATATATTTTTTGAATAGACTCCCTGAAGAGGAAATCGATTTGATTTCGAAACGTTGGAGTAAATAAAATTTATTACTTTGTCCGAATGTTTTCGTTTTCATTAATTTGACTTATTTATTAAGTATCTCGGACGTTAAAGACTATTTAATTAATTAAATCTATATTAATGAAATCAAACTTTTGTCTGTACATTGTAAAAAATTATTTTTTTCTAGCATAATTTATTCGTTTAAACAACAGAAAATCCAAAAATGGTAATAGAACATTTTCTGTCTGAATATATGTATGTCTGCAAAATTTTGTTCTCGTATATCACTGGAAAACCCCTTGACAAATGAAGTAAAATTTGTCAGCCTTTAGTAACCTGAATATTCCGGTACACGAAATTTTACATGAAGAATAAAAAAAATATTATAAATATTTCCTCGATGATTAAGAGAATAAAATTATTTAACCCCTACTATTTTTACATAATTATTTTATTTAAAAAATTTGCATAAATCTAAAGGTTTGAAACGCGTAATGACGTGCGAAAAAATAATTTAAAATTCACCTGCTTGAAAACGATTAGAATGAGCTTTGCGATCAACGATAAGACTTTATAAGCCGTTGTTAAATTTATAATATCATTTCCCGTCACAAAACGGAAACGTATAACGTCGCGGATTGAATAACTATTATATGAACGATTGCCAATATAATTTTTCTTGTTTAATCGTGACTTGTTTATCTCTTGATATATCAATTATAAAACATAAATTTTCACATTTTTTTCACTTTTAAATTCTGAAAACATCTGACAAGGAATAATTATGATTATTATTATTAGTATGTTTATGTATGTACTTTAAAATGTCAAGAATGTTACGTTTCTATTTGAATGAAGCCACCAGATTCATTCAATTTATCCCAAGCGCAAATATGCATACATATTTGTGTAAATTTAAAATAAAGTTGAATGAAAAAAGTAAATAAAACCTATTTGTGTGTTTAAATAGAATTTTTTATTTTTTTCATAAAATACAAATTATTTGGAATATTATATCGAGAGATTATTTATTTATTATGAACATGTGACACAAATGGTATCCTGTATAATATGTTACTCAATAAAATGACTCACTCACAATAAACGAATATTTCTCAATACTTTCACACACACACATATATATATATATATATATATATATATATATATATATATATATATATATATATATATATATATATATATGTCCATGTAAACAGAGGATATTATATTCCTGTTAATTATTATTAATTAAAACTGAATTTTCTCGTATACCTTCGACATGTAGAATTTAAGTTCCAGTTCTATGAGAAGAAAGAAGAATATTCTCCCTCATTTAGCTGTGTAATTTCTCTTTTGCCTCTTTCCTAAAGTTACTCATTGTGTTCGACATATTTTTCTTCTTTTTTTCTTTCAGAGGTCAAGATCACGACAAGAATGAAAATAGCTTAATAATTATTATGCACTGTTAGTTATATTATATACGATGAATACAAATAACAAACACTTTTCACATACGAAAATAATTATTTGTTTCTCAGATATGATGATGATGATGATGATGATGATGATGATGATGATGATGATGATGATGATGATGATGAGCTAATAGATTTTTTTTAATGAGACATATTTAACGGCATATTATTTATTATTGTTCAAAATATGGTAGGAAAAGTGATTTTGACGCTTGAAAGTAAATTTTTGATTTTTTGTTATATCTTTTTCAAAATTACTTCTAAAAAATTTTTGTATATTAGGGTTTGAGCTTTAAACCTTTGTTCTTAAAGAACAATTGCCAATTTTTGTTCAATACTGACGGTTTTGATAAAAAATAACAAAATTTTCAACAAACACCTCCTGGGCGTAATGGATCACTTTGCTTATTCTATTAAGAAAAACCCATTATATTTAAAATATTATTTCAATAATCCAACAAGTTTAATTTCTTGAAATCTATATATTAATATGTACCAATGTTAACCTTTTATAAAAAAATAACTGGAGAATAGATTTTTTAAGGAAATGGATTTTGCATTTCGCTACAACTTTTTAAAATTTGAAAATTGCATGAAAATGTTTAAAGTTTAAATTAAATATCCCTAGTAGAAATTTGTTATAGTATCTTTAAGGGCACTGGACAGTTCCACTGGAAAATTTCGAGGCACTTTACAGTTAAACTGGCTAAAAACTATAAAGTGATGTCACGCTAATTTGTTCAAGTTATTGTCCAGTCAAATTTTACAGTTACTGATCATCAGTCCTGTAGAAAAACTGTACAAAATAATTCACTTGGAAATGTCAAAACTTTATTTATATTGACGTTTCGTATTGAACACGCACAAATTTGAAAATATAACGTTAAATTATTTTGTCAACAAATTAAATAAATTAAAATTTTACGAAACTATATTTTTACTGTTGGTGTATCTATTGTTACGTATAATAAATTATCTGTAAAATTATTTTTTAATAACTACATAATTAAAAAAAATTATGAACATTACTGATTCTTGAATTAAGCACAACACTGAAATAAATATTATTATTTTATCACACAACAGACTTAAAAGTAAACCCTAATATGAAGAATTAAATCAGTTCAAACGAAAAATATCTAGCGGTATCGGGGAGCGAACTCGGGTCACACTGGGACGAAATACCTAAACGCACGCTTACGCATCACGGCCGTTCTAGTCGATGGACGATTCCGGAAAAATAATAACCATACTCTACCGGCAGGTAAAGCAGTTCCCTTTTTCATCTTTTCTAGCTCAACTGGCGAATTACTGGACAGCTACTGCATAACACTCTAAAGTTGAACTTATTGATTTTTATTGTATTTCTCATGGTACTGTCTAGGCGTTCCGTGAAATTATGTTTCAAAGTTTGTCGTGGCGTTTGCGCTACCGTCAGTCCAGCAACTGAACAGTGTTATATAGACATTTTCCATAAATACATCAGTGTATACACTGAAAAAAATAATTCGCGGGTATAACTAGAATTATGTCTATTTTTTCCGTAAGGAATTAGTAATAAATTGTTACTGGCTACTGTCATTAATTATAGACAGTTCTGTTATATAGATCGGAGAGCTATACATATGTCAACGTCAATACATCAATGTAAAACATAACCTCACTTTATTGGACCAATTCTAACTTTTTGTATGTAACAGGTTTGTTAAATTAATATTTATACATATAATAAGATTATGTAATCTTGAAAAAATTGTCTTCTGAATTTAAAAATTAGTTATTTTAATTAACTCAATTAATTAAAGCGAATTTTAAAAAAGTTTTCAAGTTGTCAACAGTAAAATAAAAGAAAAAAATTAAAAATATGAAAACTATAAACTTTAAAACCAAAAGATTTATTTTATAGAAAATATTTCGAAAATGGCAATACACAACTGTTTAGTTACTGAAACCGGCGGTAGCGCTGATGCCACGACAAACTTTGGAAAATAATATCTCGGAACGCCTCGATAGTGCCATGAAAATAACTGTACAGGACTTCTATGCAGTAATAATCAAGTTCAACTTTATATTTTCTTTAACAGTGTTATGCAGTAGCTGTCTAGTAATTCGCCAGTTAAACTAGATTAAACTTCCATGACTAAAACTGTACAGTAACTTGAATAAATCTAGTCATGCCACGACAAATTTCTACTAGGGATGTTCCATTTTCAATATTCTTTGTTATAAATATACAATAAAAACCAAAATTGCCAATACCCTTATAATATTTGATGATCTAAATTATAATTTCATTGCTGATCCATTACGCCCAGGCCCGAGGCGAAATTCCTCACCTTGCATTTCTCCAAAAACATTGTTCTAGAAAAAAAGTATAAGTGATATTAGGGCGTACTTTTTTTAATTGAAAGCTGAGATGTTAGGCTAAGTTTTCCACATGATGGGATTTTTATTAATGCAAGAATGACGAAGTTAAGCAACAAAAAGTGAAAACTGATCCATTACGCCCCGGTCTCCCCTAATAAAGTTACTATTTATTGTCACATTGTTAATAATACCTTTTCACATTTCCATTTTTCTTGAAATCGTGCTGTGATGGTTTTGAAAAAAATACTCAATTTTTTGGAAGAAAAATTATAAAAATTGAAATTTCTAACATGTATCAAGTGAAATTAAATATTTATATAACAATCTACATTTTTTAATATTAAAATTCTATGATTAATTAATAATAACAATTTTACAGAATTAAGAAAACAAATTTATCTAAATCTTAATAAATATCAAATTAAACTCAAGAATCTCTCAAAACTAAAAATTGAAGAAAAAAAACAACAATTATATGCCTTCTCATTACTCTTCAAATTATTCACTTATATTTAACTACTTATTTTTAATGATAGTTAATAATAATTAATAAATTATAAAATTATCAAAAATTTAATCATTAGTTATTACTTTACTTAACATTAACATTTTTTTATAAAGTTGCACTTTGCGCCCAGTTATCAACAGGGACTTAAGTTTCCAAAATATAATATTTGTTTTAAACAAATAAATATTTAATTTCTAAAAGTAAGTAGGTGCTGATAACTATAGGTGCCAGATTCAGCTTCATAAAATAATTTTATAATAATTTATAACAAATTAAAAAAACTTTAAATTATGTAAATCAATAAAAAAACAAACTAAATTATAATTGTAAAATAAATAGAAACTATTTCTAAACGAAAATAGTTTCACCGTTCGCGCGCGAGCACGATTATAATCATGGAATAATAATAAACTATTAAAAAATCTAACTGCACTCGTGGTTGTTTCTGATTTACCAGGTGAATTGTTGTCGTTGTGTGTCTTCTCCTCATTAGCATAGAAGTGAAAATATAAGTGAAGGACACATGTCGCATAAACGATGCTCTTTTCCATTGGCGTTTAAGTGGTTAATTAACTTCTTCAATACTTTTAAGAGAATTCTCTCATTATTTTGTCCTTATTTATACTTGTTAAAGCCTATATAATAAAAAACCGTTACCCACATATTGACTTTTTTCTTCTTTAAAGTGATGAAGATGATGAAAAACACATATTTTCTATCAAATTAAAATATTAGAATAATTTTACTTCCAGTTTGTAAAGAAAACGTATAATTTTGTATATTATAGAAATTTTCTAATAAATAATAAGTAAATCATATTTATAGTAAATAGGAAAATTCTTTCTAATTAAAAATAAAAAGAAGTAAGGACTTTTATAAAATTAATTCATTCTCGATATTTTTAATTATAAGTTTATCAAAATGTCCTTAATTAATTTTATATCGTTATTTTCTCGAAATGTTTTTGAATATTACTTTTGCTATACATAAAAATTTACTTTTGTTTATTGATTCTTTTAACCCAGATATTTTCTTATAATCGAAAATTTTACAAATTAAATTTTAATTTATAGATTTAATTCTTTCAAGTTTAATATTTTTTAGTGGAAACTTCTTAATAATTTAGTCATTAAGAATTTTTAATGATTAAAACTTTTCCAATTTTAAGTTTTGTTTCGGAAGATATCTTTGTTAAGTTTCAGTTAACTTCCCTGCACCTCTAAGAGTCCTACCATGTGTGTCATATATGATTTATTATGTGTTCTTTATCTGTTTTAAATATTAGCAAAGTAAAGAAATTATATTCTTATTTTCTGTATTATCATAATTCTAGAAATTGTGAGTGAACTGTGTTTTATATTTTTCTCATGCGCAGCGCTAGTGTTCCTTTCGGTATTTTTCATTGACTATGTGGATACTAAAAAAAGTCCCATTTATATTTTATGTATTAACCCTCCATCCGTTGCATGGTGAGAAGTTTCCCCGCCCAGTTTCTTTTTTTATTTATAATTTTTAAAATACAAAAAATTGTAATTTCATATTCTCAGTACCTTTCAAAACACTCTTCTTCTTTATTTTAAAACAATTTTTGTGTTTTTATTTATTTTAATTTTATTGTAATTAAATTTTTAAGCAGCAAATGTCAAGAATTTTTGACGCAAAGTGAGGAAACTTCTGACCATGCGACTGACCGCGTATACTCGATTTCATTTGTCATTAATTACATTCTCATCACATGAGAAAGTATTAGTTTTGGTCGAAAATTGACTTTTGATAATTTTATAAAATCTTTACGTTTTGAAGTCCCCTGAACCCGAAAAACATGGTCCGGCGAGTCCGTCTGTCTGTATGTATGTATGTATGTATGTATGTATGTATGTATATGTATGTCCGTCTGTAGACCAAAATGTTGTTGACACAATAACTTTTGAAAATCTTATCTGATCAATTATATTTTTCTCGACTTTTTGACATTAAAACCATTTTTAAACAGATATTTTAAAATCTTTCCATTAAATAATGTAAAATTTGAAAAGTTTCGATTGTTTGAAAATATTTTTATACCTATATCTTAGTCATAGGATAGTATTTTTTGCAAAGTTATGCTGAAATGTGCTTAAACAACATGTAATACTTAAGTATCGAAAGTTTGAAATAATCCTTAACAAAATGAAAAATTTTGAATTTTTCGATTTTTTGAAAAAATTGATTATCTTCTGTTCTAATGAATATTTTTTTAAATCTGTAAATTGATAAATCTTCCTTGGGTTAATTTCTAACAATGTGACATAAATTTAATTTAAATCGGTAAACGCTGTCACGGCAAACTCGGGCTATTCTACACAGATTTAAAAAAACTATTCCAAAAACTAAAACATATCTTTCTAACCATTAAATATGCGAAAAATTGTATTTCCAAAACTTTATGAACTCTGAAATCTTTTGTAAACAATCTGATTTTTACGAAATATAATTGGAAACTACTTTGTCAGAATTTTTACAGGAGTTTCCAATTGGAATTTCCTAGGAATGCTTTTCCTGGAACTTTTTTACGTGGGATGTTATGACACTTATTCTTAGAATGATAAAAGTTAATTATATTTGAAATCATCTTAACGATTTTTTTTTACATAAAAAGTATAAAGAAAAGTTTAACTTTCTGTATTGTTTTGCTGGCAACACTACTATTTTGGGTGCGTAGCTTCCCTATAACGCAGCATGCCTCGTATCACATAAAACATAAACTAAAACAAACACTAAAATTCACAAACAAAATGCACTACACGCTGACTGAACTAACGATGTGACGCCATGTTACTTTAGATACATCTACATAGCTAAGAAAAAGTGAGAAACGCGAAAAATTGCCATTAATTAATAAAAGCTTCTTTAAACAAAAACTTGTTTAGAATAAAAATTCTTTTAAATTCAATTATTTTAAAATTATAACGTTTTGAAATTTTACTTTTTTTTAATGTAAATCTCTCTAATAAGTTAAAATTGTTAAAATCAAAATATTATAAAATTAAAAAATTAAAATGAATTAAATTAAAAATTATAAAGCCTTTTCAATTACAAATTTTTTAAATTTAAATTTAAATTGAGAAATATGTTAAATAAAAAAAAGATATTCAGTTTCGATACAAAGAAACTTGGTATATATAGAGTGCATTTCAAAGTCTTCATCGTGTCTGGCAATAAAATAGAGATTCTATTTGATCTTTATCCTTGATTTTAAATGAGATTAAATAAAAAACTTTTGAATCACTGCATTCTTGAATGTAATCATGGAAATTATATGGCCAGTGAATGTCTCGCAAAACTATCTCGATATATACTATAATTATAAGATCAACTTGGTGAAGAGCGAAGAGATCTAAGATGATGGTTAAACCCCATTAGGCAGATGCTTCCATTTCTCCCCCTCTCGCCCCTTTCCAACCCCCTTTTAAATTACACTCACGAGTATGACGTTATAGCTCAATGATTATTAGGTGAATTGCATTTTCTCATGGAATTTGCTGGTCACTTACTATAGTAATTTATTTATTGATAACAATAAAATATATTTTACAAATTATCCAATTGTACGTAAATATGCATTTCTTTGTTTTTTATAAATGTAAATAAGATAAAGAAGAAGGTATCCATAAATATAATTATATATAATATATAATATTCGTAATAAATAATCCCTGCAGCAAAAATACATAATATCAGTCGAAGTAGTCTGCCAACCAAGAAAAAAAATTTACAATTCAAATTATTGACTTTTCGAAAGGATCCAATTCAATGAGCCACATATATATAACGGTTGTATTCCATCAGCAGATAACGATAGATAACGGTCCAGGAAAAATATTATACATAAAATCAGAAATATTCAACTTCATTCATAGAATATTATGAATATTATGAGTTCTGTTCACTTTCAGATTAGTCATCGAAAATGGATAAACTTTAGAAAGAAAATTGATGTAACCTAAGAATTAGATCATTGATTATAAAAAATATTCGAAGAACTGTATCTAATTCGCTATTGTTTCATAAATTATTGTTTAAAAAAATTATAATTCTTAATTATTCAAAACAAAATTTATTTAAAATCTTCTAATATTAAAATTAAATAATTTTTTAATTATAATAATAGTATAATAATATTAATCTAATAATTATAATAATAATATAATATAATTACCTATTACTATTTAATTAAATTGATTTCATTATTAAAAATTGAGATGCTCAATAAAATTATACAACGTTGAAATCCATAACGTTTATCAACGAAAAGAATTGTTCAATAAGTAAATTAATAAAAGATAACACAGAAATATTGCCTAAAAAATATTTAGAAAAAGTAGATTGATGTTTATGATCTGATAATAATTGTGCAATTAAATATTGAATTAAAAATAATATTGAAATAGATTATGGACAAATTTGTTTTGTTGATCAACGTTGTGGACTTCAACTTTGTATAAAATGTTAATTATTATCATTATCATTATATCGTTCGAACGGGAAATAGTTAGAGCATTGCAATTTTAACTGCAGAAGGGTCTTATCATTCTAAATAAATGCCCGTAGTTATGTGACATTCTGTTTATTTTTGTCATGTCCATAATGCAAACTGTTTTAACCGTACACGGAAAAAAAGAACGTGAAATTTTCATTGACTCGGTACTTGACTTTTGAATACGACACAAAATACTAGAAACAGTCTAGTACTTTTGCATGAGAGTTTCAAAAGCAGTCAATGAACATTTCGGATATCCAACATTTCTAGTACCTTGCTTGAGAATTTCATTGACTTTCAAAAAAATTGTATAAAAATAAAAAAATAATTTCCACTTGCTCACAGTTTTTCTGAAATTCACTCATTCATTCACATATTTGGATAATTAATAACACAAACAAAGAACAATTATTATTGTATCACATTGAGAGAAGTCCGAGGCGTATTCTGCTGTGTGATATAAAAACTTAGTTAACTGACATTTTGGTGAAAAATGAGTTTTTGGTATCAACCCGTGTAGAAAAATCTTTTGGCGCTGGCCTGAGCCAACCGCAAAATAGATATTTAATGCTTTCCAAATATAATAAAGCAACCCTCCAACATCGTTTATTTAACAAAACAAATGATAAAATTTTTTAAATTTCATATTAATATAATAAAAAAAAATTAATTTGTATTTGCAAACATGAAATAATCATTAACTTCTAACTTTCAAGCAAATTAATGTTTACTACACATAATAAACACAAACCTATAACTAAATAAAATTTGATATTGCGAGGAATCGAACCTACGACCTACAGACTTTTAGCCTATCACTCTAACCACTACTCTATCGAAGCTACAAGAAAATAAATTTTAATTTTCGTCACCTTTTACACTTACAATTAATAAAGAGTGTTTAACTGTGTAATTAAGAAACTACTGCAAGTTTCGTGTTATGGTACATAAAGAAAAATAACAAAACTTGTGATGAACTACATCATAGTAAATTCACCGCAAATTATCTAACAAATTTCCATAAATTACCGACGTTAAATTTTTTAGTTCCCCTTTGAGTTTTACATAGTTTTATAAATTATCGCATAAATTTCCATGGAAACCTTCTGGTTTCCTTAATAAACATAAATTAAGAATTCAAACGGCATTCTTATTATAAAGGTTTTTTTCTACACAACAAACCTCAAAAACTATTTGTTGAATCTTTTTCAATTTTTTATACCTACACATTGATCTTAAAAAGTCGAAAAATTATGTGTTTTTGGACAATCATCTCCCGTAGAAAATATAATGTGGAAAAAATGTTAAATTTGAGATTTGTTGTCTAGTTTTCCAGATAAAGAATTAAATGGTTTCCATATACAGCCCGTGTGGAAAAATTTTATGGAAGTCTGGTGTCTACAAAGAGACTAGACAGTTATAGTGTAGCCCGTCTAATCCAGCCTGTCTTGCCATCGGCTAAGGAGCAGCTTTAATAGACCTCGTTGAGTCCGTCTATCTAGACGGTCTTTTCAAGCTCAGAGCAGTGACTTGCAAGGCGCAATAAGTTATGACAGTTTACAGTTGGCGTGCGTAACATTCAGTTGATATTACACATGGTCGAATTTTAAACAAATTTTGTAATTATAATATATAAATTAAATTAAAGTTAGAATACATAATTATTTTTAAAACTTCCCAATCCAATTATGTTGTTAATTTCATTGTTTTTAAATAGTGGAAGTAAGTATCGTATTGTAATTAAAAAACATAACCTAAAAAAACAAATAATTGACAAAATGAAAAAGTAAAATTACCCGTGTGGAAAAGTAAAGAATAAGAAACCTAAGTCAAATATGTCCGTCTACTACGGTGTTATTAAGACCGTCTAGATTTGGTCTAATGTCGTCGCGTCGTTTGGCGTCGTTAGATCAGTCAGCGTATGGTACATTTTCTTTGTGATTTTTAGTATTCGTTGTGGTTTCTGTTTTATGTGAATAATAATGTGCTATGTTGTTGTTTTCTGTATAAATTCATTTTAAATGTGCACTGAAAAAAATAGATTTTAATGTGTTTCTATGAGTTTTGATTACTCGGCTGAAGCTAACAGTCGTACTCAGCATCAATGTTTAGGCGTCATCTATCAATATGCCTCTCCTTCAAATTTAGTAATACTTAATAATTTAAAAAACCATCGAGTACTGTTATTTGAGAATCAATATCCACTAAATAGCAAATATAGTAAGTTTCTATTTATTAATTTAATTAATTAGTGGTTGACGCCTAAAGATTGGTGCTGAATTCAACTGCTAGTTTCATCAAGCTGTTTTGATTTGCAGTAAATTTTATTTTACAAAAAGACTACTATCTCCAATGCCAAACATTGGGAGGGGTACAAAGCTTTACGTTTAAAGAAAGTTGAAGTGAAAAATACAGAAAGTTAAAATATTTTTTTATACTTTTTATGTAAAAAAAGTCATTAAAATTATTTCAAATATAATTAAGTCTTATCATTCTAAGAATAGTTGTCATAACATACAATGAGAAATTTTGAATAGACGTAGATTAGAATTTACTAGCACTGCTGATCAGACCAGGAACGCTGGTCTATTCTGGACGATAGCGTGGAAGTTTCGTTTCAATTCTGAACAGCCGCTCGACAAGACCGTCTGTTCTTGGTCTAGAAAGACGTTAGGTGGTCTCTTAAGCTCTTGTTCAGCGCCCTAAAATTTTTCTACACGGGAGTAGAGACTCCATTATCCGGACCCCTATTATCCGGATATTCGATTATCCGGACAAATTTAAAATTAAAATTTTTTTTTAATATAAAGTTTATAAGGTCTCAAACCGTTAACTTCTATTTTAAATTCAAAAACGTGAATTTTTACACGAAATGTTGCGTTTTAAAGTGTTTTAATTATTTAAAGAAAATGTTTATGTAAATATTTTGAAATATTTCTAACTAAATTTTTATTAATGTTAACTTTAAAAGTTTTAGTTTGTTTAGTCTTATTTTAATACATATGCAAATAAATACATAAAATTATGAATCAAAAATTTGTTTAAATCTTTCTTTACTTGATTATCTGGATTTTCGATTATCCGGACAAGTGCCTGCATCCATTAGTCGGTAACTGTATTAAAATTTTAGTCATTTAGAAATTCTGATCAGAATCTGAGCTGGGTCTGACCAGATCATTCAGACTAGCATCGCTCGCCGCAGCCGAGAACTTGGAAAATAAAAAATTTTAGTCATCTAGAAATTCTGACTAGAATCAGAGCTGGCTCTGGCTAGACACTCCAGAACAGACAAAATAGCTACAGTCTGGCATGTAGCTAAGCAGCACCAGAACTGGGTCAAATCAGATCTTCCAGACTTGCGAGGCTAGACACTTTCTAGTTTGCGCCAGGCTTTACTCTAGACGTTCCAAAAGATTTTTCTACACGGGAATGAACTCTTAAGAAAAAACTGCGTCTAATATTTATAGTTTAAATTTTTTTGGTAAAGTATTGTTTGTGAAGAATTAATATTAAAAATTTGAGAAATTATAAAAAGTTAAAGAAAGCACTTTGCGTAGTCCAAAAAACAAACGAGACTACGAGCTTAAATGTAAGATTTAGAGGAAAACCTTAGTTAAAGGTATTTGTGTGTTTTTTGTATCAAACCCGCGTGGAAAAATTTTAGGGCGCTGAACAAGAGCTTAAGAGACCACCTAACGTCTTTCTAGACCAAGAACAGACGGTCTTGTCGAGCGACTGTTCAGAATTGAAACGAAACTTCCACGCTATCGTCCAGAATAGACCAGCGTTCCTGGTCTGATCAGCAGTGCTAGTAAATTCTAATCTACGTCTATTCAAAATTTCTCATTGTATGTTATGACAACTATTCTTAGAATGATAAGACTTAATTATATTTGAAATAATTTTAATGACTTTTTTTACATAAAAAGTATAAAAAAATATTTTAACTTTCTGTATTTTTCACTAAAACAGATACCACAACGAATACTGAAAATCACAAAGGAAAACAACGCGACGCCATTAGGCGCCATGTTACTTAACAGCTGGGCACACATCGACGCATGCGCATATAACATTCTAGACCAAATCTAGACGGTCTTAATAACACCGTAGTAGACGGACATATTTGACTTAGGTTTCTTATTCTTTACTTTTCCACACGGGTAATTTTACCTTTTCATTTTGTCAATTATTTGTTTTTTTAGGTTATGTTTTTTAATTACAATACGATACTTACTTCCACTATTTAAAAACAAGGAAATTTACAACATAATTGGATTGTGAAGTTTTAAAAAATTATGTATTCTAACTTTAATTTTATTTATATAATATAATTACAAAATTTGCTTAAAATTCGACCATGTGTAATATCAACTGAATGTTATGCACGCCAACTGTAAACTGTCATAACTTATTGCGCCTTGCAAGTCACTGCTCTGAGCTTGAAAAGACCGTCTAGAAAGACGGACTCAACGAGGTCTATTAAGCTGCTCCTTAGCCGATAGCAAGACAGGCTGGATTAGACGGGCTACACTATAACTGTCTACACTCAGAAAAAGAGTTGGCTGCCATAACCAATTAAATAGTTGCTATAACGCGATCCAATTAATTGGTTAGCACATCCAACTATTGGATACTGTATCCATGCGAAAAGGTACCCCAGCTATGTATGTAATGCAGCTAAGCCACTGAAAAAATTACATTCTAATTTTAAGAAAAACTTCTTATATATGCGCCTAGAATATTCCCCACTTAAGTTAAGTGGGGAATATTCTTACAATAAGAAGAACATTATTATTTTAAGAATATTTACCACTTAATTTAAGTGGGGAATATTCTTGGCGCATATATAAGAAGTTTTTCTTAAAATTAGAATGTAATTTTTTCAGTGAGGTAATGCAGCTAAAAAGTTGGATGTATCAACCAAGAAATAGTTGCCCCATCCAATTAATTGGATCGCGCTATAGCAACTATTTATTTGGCTATGGCAGCCAAATCTTTTTCTGAGTGTAGTCTCTTCGTAGACACCAGACTTCCATAAAATTTTTCCACACGCGTAGTAGTAAATTTTTCGAGAATAGAAATTTCTTAGTAAATTTTGAATTTACATAGTTCTTGAATTTTTTTAGTTCATTGAAAAAAAGTTGATATATTTTAATTGCAATAGGGGGTTTCTTTTTTAATGTTGAGTGATTATTGTTCAAGAATCAGTAATTTGTCGTCTTAGAAAGTCTTATCATATTCCTTGAATCGGCTCCTCAATTATCTCTGCTATGCAAAATAGCACGTTTTACTGTCTAAAAAACAACATCAGCATTGTCAACTGTATCTTCTTAAAAGAAAAATATAGTTATCTCATTCACAGTGGTCCACTTTCTCATGCGCAAATCATATGATACCTTACCATGGTGCTTTGCATACATTCGCTTTGCATTATTATGTACTTACGCCTACCAATAGGCAGCCCGCCATTCTCTCGGGCTCGCTAAGAAAACGTTTGTAAGGAGAGCAAAATTTACATAACATAAAATTTTCTACAATTTATTCGAAGACAACAAAAAAGTGGAAATTAGAAATTACTTTTTTCTGTATGTGCAAATTTAATTAGTAATTTTTTAAAAATTAATTTAACGGCACTTGATAATTTTTTTGATATTACAATACACTGAAAAAAATTCTTAGTAAATTGGACTACTTTTTAACTGCTTTCCTTAGTTTAACCACTTCACTGGCAGGGCGTTCCAAATGGCGTTCCATGCGCCGAGGCCCAGACTGGCAAAAACATATACGTATAATATTACCATTCATAATAATAAATAATAGTTATTTATATATGTTATATTTATATATATTATTAATAATTATATTATTATATTATAATATTGTAATATAAATATATTTTTTTAATAAAAATACAAGTTTTATAGTGTAAAAATTGAAAAAAAGTGGAACGCCATTTGTTGAAAATTATTAAAAATAGCTGATTTGAACGTTCGGAAAAACGTTTAAAATCACAAAAACTAAAATTTTTGTTGTGATAATCTTGTTCCCTGATGTCTAAATTATAGAAATATTGCTTTACAATAGTTAAATGTGGTGTACACTCTTTAAAAAAAAGTGTTTTTTAGGAACGCCATTTCGGTGTTTTTGCCAGTCTGGGCCTCGGCGCGTGGAACGCCATTTGGAACGCCCTGCCAGTGAAGTGGTTAATAAGTCCCCAAAGATATTTTTGAACTTAAATTAATTATTAGATATGTAGTTGAATGAAGTGATAATACAGTTGCATTAATTACTTTCCTTAGTTATAAATAGGAGCCAATGACAGTTTTGCAGTAAAATTAACAACTTATTTGTGGTTAAAGTTACTAAGATAACTCAGTAGTAAAAACAACTATTTAAAATGGTAAAATAAAATTATTTATAATTTATTATAAATATTATTAAGTTGAATTTTTTTATATTTTCCTCTACCTATTTTGGTTTACATATGCCTCATATATTTAATTTCTATATATCTACACACAAAAAACCCAGTCTCATTTTTGTTGCATCTCAAAATGAGACTATGTTAAACGCCATAGAACGTGGCGCCACCTAAGAGTCTCATTTTTGTTGCAACTCAAAATGAGTAGCGTACGATACTCATTTTGAGACTAGGTTTTTTCAGTGTAACGGAGAAAAATCTCTAAATGTCGGGAGTTGAACGCTCGACCCTAATATTCTTAAACCGATCACCTAACCACGCTCGCCCGCTACGAAGACTTGCTTAATACTTGAGGGCATTCCTGATACAGTTCAACTGATAACTGTAGTTAATTTTTCTACTTAAAGTAGTTGCATTACTTTTACTAATATCGGAATATTGATTATACTATATTACACAGTAATTCTCATTATCTCCTGTATTTAATTCTACTACAGATCATGATTGTAGTTGAAAAATTATCATACAGTGTATTTAATTTAATGAATAATTTTTAATCACATATTGGCAGTAGTTTTTACTAAGTAACAGTAGTAGTTATTTTAATTACAAATGTACTACATTTGACTGTTTTTCTGAATTTTTATCAGTGTAGTTGAATTAATATTATATAACCCCTTCAGTGTGTAGCTAAAATATAAAAAAATTGGTCCCAAAATGTGTAAGACCTTTTTGTGAATAAATTTTCATGACACTTGGTACTGAGTAGTTTTTGGGTCGCCGATTACGAATCCGGTGTTAGCTTTTAAAAATTCAAAATGGCGGATCCAATATGGCGGACAAGTTTTTGAAAAATTCATTGTATTCGCTTAAAAATCGTTACTCAGGGTTTCACATAGTCGCTGATTACGAATCAAATATTAGTTTTTAAACTTTCATAATGGAGGATCCAATATGGCGGACGATTATTAAAAAATATTTAAATAATTACGTATTAAATTTTAAGAAAAATTTTTGGCGGTCATGCCGGTTAAAAAATTAGGTATTATGAAAATCTGACTCCCAGGTGCGAATTTTCGGTCGGCCCATAGTTGAGACAACTATGTGCATGGTCGGCCCAACTTGGTCAACCAATGGTCGGGCCACCCTGTGGATTGGTCACGCCGGCCTTCCAGTGGTTGACACAGTTGGACCAACTGTTGGCACCAAAGTTGGGCTGTCTATGGATGCCAAAGTTGTGCCGACCGTGGGATCGAATGGTTAGTCATCCTTCGGTAACCAGGGTCGGCCCAACTTTGGTAAAATTAGTCTGGCCAACCAATGACAAATGTTAATAAAAAAAATGTTTATTGAAGGACCACAAGTCAACAATTACCTGACATTGATCACACATTTATCGCACACACATTATATTAGTTATATACATATTAAAATATTTAACGCTCACGGGGATCGAACTTGCAACCTAACGCACTACAGTCACACACGCTACCACTATGCTACGCTCACAAGTCTGAAGAAGGAGCGTGATAACTTTATAAACTACAACCGTACCCGACCGTCGGCCTCACTGTGGCTGATGGTCGGCCCGACTATCAAACAGTTGCACTGTAAAAAGAGGCATCTTATTTTAAGACACTTTGGTAGTCACTTTTAAGATGTTTCCAAAAAGTTATCCAAAGCATCTTAAAATGCATTAGTTTCTAAGATAGAAGATGGAAAAATAAGATGTTTTAATCGTTTTAACAGTGATTATAATGTATTTTAAGATGCTTATTTTTGCAGTGTTTTTACAGTGTGGTTTCACAACTTTGACGGCCAAAGTTCACCTGACCGTTGGTCCAACTGTGGCTCGATGTTCCAAATGTGGCGGCCGACCGAAATTCGCACCTGGGCTTTAGAATCATGATCAGCGACCCCAAAAACCCCCGAGTAAGAAGTTTTAGGAAAAAAGATCCACTTTTGAAATTTTTAAAAATTTTTGACGGCCATATTGGATCAAAAATAAAGTATTTAGAAAATTTGACTTCATAATCGTGATTAGCGACCCCAAAACCCCAGAGTAATAATTTTTACGAATATATGTTAAGATGTTTCCTTGTTTTGGCCATGACTACAAATTTCACTATTTTAGCTCTGCCTCGACTGACTTTTTGATGGAAGAACTTAGGGTAATTGCAAGCGTTGCAGACGCAAAGTTTTTATTTCAAAATCAACACTCGGACTCGACTACCCAGTAAAAAAAATTCTATACACGGACCGCGGAGTTCGTATACGAGCTCAAACAAAGCTAAATTTATAAAGGAAATGAAGTTTTAAGAAAAAAAAAGATAATTTTGTTCAAAAAATTTATTCACACTGAAAAAAGGTTAGAATTTGATAATTCCTTGTTACTCTAACTTACCGACATTAGATATTTCTCGGATGCGGTAAGCACGATTTTGTATTGGCGGTAGAATAAATAGGGGAGAGTGGGGCAAAATGGGGTACCTTTTTGTAATTGGCTGTTTACAGAGAACCAAACGAATAAATCGATTCAACTAATCATCAGAATTCTTCTTTGTACTCTTGGGTTTGAGAAAATCATGATCATAGCGGAGAAAAAAATTTTTGAAAGAACTTATATCCCATTTTATGAGAAGGTGCAAAAACCCTATTTTGCCCCATGGGTGGGGCAAAATGGGGTGGTATCAAATTACCATACAAAACATGGAATATTTTTTCAAAATTTGTTAAATTATTGTTGTAAGAGATTATAAATACAAACAAAAAGTAAGATTCTTTATTATTATGAAAAAAACAAGCAATATTTACTAGAAATTAACAAAAAAACATCGATAATGAAAAATGTCGTTATATCGATAGTGAATCATCGATAGCATAATACCTCGAAACAAAAATATTGACTTTTCTGCGGAAAGATGTTAAATATGCATAATATAACGTTTTTAAGTAGTTCAATGAATATTAAATACCACCCGGCATGGCCCAACACATAGGTACCCCATTTTGCCCCGCACTGCATAGTACAACAAAATGTAATGTTTACAAATTGTTGTAAACAATTTAACAATCTATCCTATTGGAAATTACTCTAGAATAAGTGCTGAAAACGATTCCACACTTGCCAAATTTAATAAATTATCCCAAAAAGTTTTATAAGCACTTTAATTTCGAAAAAAAACGATATTTTTTTCGCTCAAAACTTTAATGCTGTATAACTTTCAAAAAAAAAAATTTTTCATATTGCTCTCAAAATTAATAACATTTTCTTATCAAAATGAATAATATATATCGAGGATAAAAAAATTAAATGTACCCATCATGGAGAAACAGAGGTACCTCATTTGACCCGCCTTCCCCATTTTGCCCCACTCTCCCCTAAGTTTTTTTCATTACTAATTAATAAATATATTATTATTTATTTATTATATAAATGTTCTTATATAAAATAATTAAATTTAATACAAAATCGTGCTTACCGCATCCGAGAAATATCTAATGTCAGTTAGTTAGAGTAACAAGGAATCATCAAATTCTAACCTTTTTTCAGTGTGAATAAATTTTTTGAACAAAATTATCTTTTTTTTCTTAAAACTTCATTTCCTTTATAAATTTAGCTTTGCTTTACTTTGAAAATTCATTTCTATTATCTACATTAATAGACAGTTACTAATGAATTGGTGAAAAGTCGTCCAGTAAATGATTTTACTAATTTTTAGCAGAGCTTTACTAATTGTTTAGTAGAATTAAACTCACAATTAGTATAACTGTTTTATTAATAGTTGATAAAACAGTTTCACTAATTTATTCAGTGTAAAAATGACTTTCAATTAGTAGAATTCTACTACTAAAACATTAGTAGAATTGCACTAAATATTAGTAATATTCTACTAATTAAAAAGGTGAAAAGTCGTTCATGAATACTACTAAACATTAGTATATATTTTACTATTTCTTAGTAGAATTCTACTAATTCAGATTTAGAGAGAACGTCTGATTAATAATAATTAACTCTCCTATCTAACAATTGAGTTTGAAATTAAAAAAGGAAAAGAATGTAAAGAATAAGATAAGGCATCAAAAATATAACACTTCTGCAAAATATGCCAGAAATCATTGATAATATATACGACAACCAAGATAAGAATAAGAAATTAAAAAATTTTCGTGTTTTTTGTAAAAGAAGAAAATAAAAAAAATTATTATTACTTTAAAATTTAAATAGTCAATTTTTAAAAGGTTTGAAATACTATATATATATATATATATATATATAGTCTTTTTGTTTTTATTTTATACACACAAGTGTTTTAGCCGATTAATCATATGAATCATAATGTTATTGAAAGTCTCTAAAATTGTTATTGACAACTTGATAATATTTAAATTTCTTTCTTATGATAATAATTCCGATAACTCTAAAAATTTTAGTGTCAAACAATTTTTATTCAATCTATACATTTTATGCAACTATTTCTTACATTATTATTATTACTATTCCTGATGTTACTATTTTTAATTCTATATTCCTATTTTTATTACTGTTAATAATACTATTACCCCATTAGAAATTTGTCATGGAGCCACTCGATTGTTCAAGTTACTGTACAGTTTTTGTCACGGATGCTGATTCTAGGCGGACTGGTAAATAACTGTAAAGTTACTGACCAACGCTATTGGCTAGACATAACTTCTGTCTAGTATTTTTAATGTTACTCCCGTGTGGAAAAATTTTAGGGCGCTGAACAAGAGCTTAAGAGACCACCTAACGTCTTTCTAGACCAAGAACAGACGGTCTTGTCGAGCGACTGTTCAGAATTGAAACGAAACTTCCACGCTATCGTCCAGAATAGACCAGCGTTCCTGGTCTGATCAGCAGTGCTAGTAAATTCTAATCTACGTCTATTCAAAATTTCTCATTGTATGTTATGACAACTATTCTTAGAATGATAAGACTTAATTATATTTGAAATAATTTTAATGACTTTTTTTACATAAAAATTTAAAAAAAAATATTTCAACTTTCTGTATTTTTCACTTCAACTTTCTTTAAACGTAAAGCTTTGTACCTCTCCCAATGTTTGGCATTGGAGATAGTAGTCTTTTTGTAAAATAAAATTTACTGCAAATCAAAACAGCCGGATGAAACTAGCAGTTGTATTCAGCATATAACATCCTACACTGAGAAAACGATTTATTTGATTCAAACATATTTTGTTTAAATCAAACTTAAAACATCTTTGCTATACAGTCAAACAAATTTAAGTTTAATTCAAACATATTTTTTGTTTTATTTATAGAAATAATATATTTAATGCAAACATAATTTATAGTTGATTTAAAATTATTTATTATCAACTTCTAAGTTTGAATCAAGCATAAAATTTTTAAACATAATTATTCAAACAAAAATTATTTTTGAATCAAAGTAGTAAATGTTTTCTATATATATTGGAATTAAGCTTAAAAACTAATTTTAATTAAACAAAATGACTTAAAATTATTTTTTTACTTGAAACAAGTATAATGTTTTCTCAGTGTAGAACAAATCTAGACGGTTTTAATAACACCGTACTAAACGGACATATTTGACTTAGGTTTTTTCTAATAAGCCCATCTGTTAAGTCACTGAGTATTCGGGGTTTGATGGACCGTCTAGAATAAGACGGACTTGATGATTGCTAATCGGGAAATCATTATACTCTAGACTGACAATATTTTTCCACACTGGGTTTAAAGTACTTCTAGAAATTATAGTTCTAAGTTTGTCGTGTCAATGGCACTGCAATAATTTATAATAAATGAACAGCTCGACTGATTATTTGTTAGAGATAAATTTCTTCCTATTCTTTACAATATTTTAAAACTTTTCATTTTAATTTGTTATTAATTATAAATTTAATTAATTTAGTATTATTAATTGATTATTAATCAATTAATAATATTATTTAATAAATATTTACAATCATTTATAATAAATATAAAATTAATTAAAAACTAATTTTATAAAATTCTATTTTCGTTTAATTTTAATTTTCCATTAATTAAAAATTTAATGAATTAATTATTATTAATTATCTAATTAATAATCAATTAATAATATTCAATAAATTAACGTTGCAAATTAAATTACTAAAAAATTATAATATTTAAAAAACATCTAAAATGGTTAACTACATAGAAAATATTAAAAGTAGGTATATACTTATGCTTAAAATCTCTAGTTACGGCATAGGCCAGTCGGTGAGTGCAAAAAGTGCAACCTGAAAAGTCTTAATAGTTTCTTGTAGTTTGGGGGCCCCATATAAAAGCCCCATGGTTTGCTCTCGATTTCCGGTTGCAAAAAATAGTGTAAACAATCGTCAATGTTCGAGAAACGTAGTTTTTCGATGACCCTTGCTTTCGGTTAAATTTTAGAGAAAAAAGTTGTTATTGAAAGTTGTAGAGCTTGGAAATAGCTTAAAATGACTGGTCGTACGTTAAAAAAGGTTTATTAGTTTAGTTGCAAATGAATTTAAACCATTAAAAATAGCACTTTTTTAATTGTTTAATAACATTGTTAATAATTACCGAATTTGTTAATAATTCAGCAGGAATATTCTCCTTGCAAAGCTGAATAAATCCCAAAAAAATTCGACTCGATCAGATAAATAGTTTATGCATAATTCCATTTGTTAACTAAAAACACCCAGCTGAAAAAGTTCTATAGAATTTCACTAGAATTATTCTATAGAATCGTTCTATAGGAATTCTAGTGAATATTCTATAGAATTTCACTAGAATGATTCTATAGAATTTCTACGTGAATTCTACTAAATTTTAGTGTTTTTTAATTAGAAGGAATATAAATTTCGTAAAATAATTTTTTTAACATTATAGTTATGTATGGTTACGAAGTTCAATGAATTTTATATATTTAAAGGATATAAACAATTATTTTGGCCTAAAATTTGTTGAAAAATATTATTTTACAAATTTAAAGTTTTTCTAATTAAAAATCACTAAAATTTAATAGTATTTATGTAAAAATTCTATAGAATCATGCTAGTGAAATTCTATAGAATATTCACTAGAATTCCTATAGAACGATTCTATAGAATAATTCTAGTGAAATTCTATAGAACTTTTTCAGCTGGGTGTTTTTAGTTAACAAATGGAATTATGCATAAACTATTTATCTGATCGAGTCGAATTTTTTTGGGATTTATTCAGCTTTGCAAGGAGAATATTCCTGATGAATTATTAACAAATTCGGTAATTATTAACAATGTTATTAAACAATTAAAAAAGTGCTATTTTTAATGGTTTAAATTCATTTGCAACTAAACTAATAAACCTTTTTTAACGTACGACCAGTCATTTGAAAGCTATTTCCAAGCTCTACAACTTTCAATAACAACTTTTTTCTCTAAAATTTAACCGATAGCAAGGGTCATCGAAAAACTACGTTTCTCGAACATTGACGATTGTTTACACTATTTTTTGCAACCGGAAATCGAGAGCAAACCATGGGGCTCTTATATGGGGCCCCCAAACTACAAGAAACTATTAAGACTTTTCAGGTTGCACTTTTGTGCACTTTTTGCACTCACCGACTGGCCTAGCATTAAACTGAAACATGGCTGGTTCTTAATCCTCAGTATCCATTGGGTTGAACGTCCTAGTGCGTTAAGCGTTCGACTTTAGTCCAGCGAGACCCAAGTTCTCTCCCCGTCGTTACCCCTCAAGATTTTTTTCAGTGAAATTGCCTTATCGTTTCAAGGTTTATATAGATTGTAATGTTTATACTAATAAAAAAATGTTTGTTTCGCAGTGTTGATAATAATTGTGTATTAAAAAAATTAAAGTTTTTTGAAAACAGTAAATACTTAGGATATTCGAATTTACAATTTTTTTTAATGGAATTAAAAATTAAAAAGTAATTTAGGAAATTACATGTAATTATTTACTATTTCTATTATTTTTATATAATAATTCACCTAATTAATTAAAAATTATAAAATGTTTTTATATCATTTTTTATTATATTGCATTTATTATGTAGGATCCCGTGTAGAAATTGCCATTATAGTCCCTGACAATAGTAGGGCTCTTTTGTGGCCCGTAACAGTTTTCCCCAACAAAAAATTATACCGTTTTCCCTATCAGGTCCTAATACGGCCCGATTGATGAGACCGAATTACAGATTTTCGTATATAATGTGGCACGCGAAGTAATTCCCTTATAAGGGTCCAAAACAGAGCAAATACGGTCCCTAATACTAGAAGTTTAATTAATTATTTTTTATTATTTTGCGTGTAGTATTATAGAATCAAATTATTAGTCTCATTTTATTAAACTATTATATTATTAGAACATTATATTATTTTATAATTTTCAATTAGTTATTTATTATTATAAATTTATATCTAAAAAATTTTAAAAACAGCTCCTTGCAAAATTTTAGTTTATTTAAATAATTTCTTTATTAATGTGACACGCGAAGTAAATCCCTCACAACCGTTCCAGTCAGAGGAATAAGGATGGCTGATTACGAATCTGAAGTTATTTTTAAACATTTCAAAATGGCGGATCCAATATGGCGATCAAAATTTAAAATTTGATCAGATTCGAAAGAAACTTGTTAGCCGGGGGTTTTTGGGGTCACTGATTACGAAGCTGATGTCACTTTTTAAAAATTCAAAATGCCGAATCCAATATGGCGGAGAAATTTTTAATTTGGTGCAATTTTTAGTCAAAAATTTGTTACTCACGAGTTACATTATAGATTAGTGTAAAGCAAGAATTTCTTAAAAGTGACTTCAGATTCGTAATCAGCAACCCCAAAAACCCCCGAGTAACAAGTTTTAATAACCGATAGAGACATTATTTATTGTAAATTAATAATTAATGTGAACATAAATGTCCTCAAGTATTAAGGAAGTCATTGTAGCGTGTGAGCGTGGTAGGGTGGTTAGGTTATCGGTTTGCGAATTTTAGGGTCGTGGGTTCAATTCCCGGCGTTTAGGAATTTTTTCTCTGTTAGGTGTATTTATATTAAATATATGAGGTAAAATAAACAAAAGTAGGTAGGGAAAAAGATTAAAAAACGAAATTAAACAATTATTAAACATAAATAAATAAGTTCAGTTTTAATACTTTATATAATTAATTTAATTGTTTTTTTATAGTTTTTTCAACTACGTTTTTTTATTGGGGCCTCCAGGAACTATAATAATTAATGTTAGAATTATGATATTTATTTCTGATAATTTTTTACTAATCTTTCTAATTATTTACGCCTCCTGAAACTATAAGAAATAGTAAAAAATTAATAAAAAGCAGGTTTTTTTTAATGTAGGCGGTCATTTGTAATTAGAAGGGCTTTGATAGGAGACCTGTTAGGCCCTTGTTTGGGGCCACATTAATTTTCCACTGACGGGCCCCATTACATTTTGCGTAACGAAACTAGTAAGGACCCTAGCAATTTGCCCTATTGGGCCCCTAATATTAAAAGGGAAAACTATTACGGTCCCTAACAGTGCCACATTGCAATTTCTACACGGGATATATTATACAGAAACTTTCCAAAGTACAGAAATTTTCCAAAAATATTTTTATTGCATTTTTTGGTGCTAAATAGAAATTTTATATTAATTGCATGGAATAAATGTGTTAACTACAGTCAATCTCAATATTAAACAAATGTTCAGTATTTTAAAATAATTAATTTGTCTAGTTTCTCTACAGAACTGTTTTAGAGTCCCAATGGGAAATTTACAACTAGTACTGCGTCACTACTGGCAGCTACGCTGACAGACAGCACTGGCATAACGCTGGTACACGGAAAAAAGTACGTGAATTATTCCTTGAAAGTGCTTGACTTTTGGATAGGACACAAAATACAAGGCGGTATCATATACTTTTTATTAGAAAATATAAGAAAGTCCTAGAATTATGTATTCTAGAACTAGTATGGGCCACAGTGTTTTTTTAAATTTAAACCAAAAGTCGTTTGTTTATAGTAGGTGAAAGATTAGTTGACTGCGCTTGAAAATTCTGTAGAGCATGCGCAGTGTGCGTTGCGTGTTTCTATCCAAGGTAAATGACAGCTGATCGTCTGTTTTTATTTGTGGTTATTTCAGATGTGAATATACTATTATTTTATGAAAAACAAATAGTGTTAATATATATTTGTCTTCATGAATTGACTTTCAAAAAAATATTTTTTATGTTGTGTTTCTCACAAAACAGAATATTATGTAATTCTCAGTTTTTAGTGAAATAGTATGACTCTCAAGTCGTGAAAAATTTCACCATGTGGTATATAAGAACAATTCGATACGTACTTTTAAGTGTTAAGTGTGTGTTTATATTTAAGTTATACATGAATATATGTGTGTGTGTTATTGGTTAGTTCATAAGTGTTGATAAACGTCGAAAAGTGATACAATAATAATTGTTTTTTATTTGTGTGATTAATTAACCAAATATGTGAATGAATGAGTGGATTTCAGAAAAACTGTGAACAAGTGGAAATTATTTTTATTATTTTACAGAAATATACAATTTTTTTGAAAGTCAATGAAATTCTCAAGTAAGGTACTAGAAATTTTCATTGACTGCTTTTGAAACTCCCATGCAAAAGTACTAGACTGTACTTGACGGTACTTGACTTTACAAAAGTCAAGTACCGAGACACTGAAAATTTCACGTACTTTTTTTCCGTGTAAACTAACCCGTCTAGCAATTGCAATGTGTCACTGTTAGGGACCGTAGAAGTTTACCCTTTTAATATTAGGAGCCAAATAGGGCAAATTGCTAAGGACCCCACCAGTTTTGTTACGCAAAATGTTATGGGGGCCGTCAGTGGAAAATTAATGTGGCCCCAAACAAGTACCCCTATTAAAGCCCAACTAATTCTAATGACCGTCTACATACAGAAAACCTGGTTTTTACTACTTTTTAACTATTTCTTGTAGTTCCAGGAAGCGTAAATAATTAAAAAACAATTAAATTAATTATTTAAACTAGTAAAAATGAAATGATTTATTTATGTTTTATAATTGTTTAATTTCATGTTTTCCTACCTATTAATTTACAATAACAAATTTTGTTAACAGTTCTTTTTTTAATTATTTAATCTATTTACAATACCACAGGCCGACAAAATTTCATCAACTGCATGTTGCCTAAAATGTTACAGCCGATTCTTACAAGATTTTGTCCGTAAATGAATGAATGTTAAATCCTAATCTGAAACAGTAAATTCATCTGCATAGGGCCAAATTAAAGCATAAACACTGCTATTCAATATCCAAAAACAAAAAAAATTAATTTATGTACACTTTAACCTATAATGTCCAACAAGACATACGCTGTTCCATAAACATATTGAAAACAACAGTACTTTTGACCATGTAAGGTAATTTAAAAAAAAATTAGTCTCTAGGGATTTTTGTGATCGCTGCTTACTACACGTTCGCTACCACTGCAAACTTCTTAGTTGTGGTAGCTAATTTTAAGAGATTTCACAGCAAACATCTGTTTACTGCTGGAGCTAATTTCTTTTTTTCCGTGTATACAAGGTCGGTCCACCTTCTCGTGCTAGAGGATGGGCCAACCATACAGATTATAATGGTTCACCGTCCATTGCCCGTGAAGAAAATTGTCGCGGCAGTCTAGATCTATTCAAAGCCAGTCTAGTTTTTTCCTCGCGTTGCTATTTACAGTAATGCTAGATTGGTGCGGTCTTGATTCTATCTAGTTTCCTAGACAAGCTGTTAATTTTTATATAGATTTTGCAACGCGCTGCAGTTCTAGTAAAACTATGTTAATGCTAGCTTGGTACTATATAGTTTACCTAATTATATTTTTATCACGGTGTAAACTGAAATACCAATATAGTTATTATACAGAAATACTAGGTTTTACACTATTAATTAATTTTTGCGGTAATTTATGGAAATTTAGGTGGTAATTTACAAACTTTTGGACGATAGTTTATAAAATTATGTAAAATACAAATTAGAACTAAAAAATGTAACGTCGGAAATTTATGTTAATTTATGGAAATTTACGCGGTAATTTATGGAAATGTATTAGGTAATTTACGGTTAATTTTCTATAATTCAGTTAAATAATAAGTTAAATCAATAATTGTAAGTGTAAAAGTTGTCGAAAATTAAAATTAATTGTTATGTAGCTTCAATAGACTAGTGGTTAGATTGTTGGGCTAGAAATCTGTAGGTCTTAGGTTCGATTCCCTCTAGTGTCAAATTTTATTCATTAATAGGTTTCCGTTTATTCTGTGTTTTAAACATTAACTTGATGAAAAGTTGAAAGTTGAGGATTATTACACGCTTGTAAATACAAATTAATTTTTTTTTATTATATTAACATTGAATTGAAATAAATTTCTGATTTGTTTCGTTAAATAAACTTTTCTGAATAGTTTCCATATCGCAGTAATAATTTAAAAATTTATCTAGTGAGACTATGTAGCGCCAGTCTTGACATGAGTATATCGCGCTTAAGGCGGTGTCAAAGTCGATGCGATTTTCCCATTGAAGCTCAATGCAAAAATCCAATCGACTTTGACACCGCCTTAAAGGATACGAGCGTTACATTTCAGCCTAAATACTAGATTGGAAATATATACTGGGCCACACGGGGAGAAAAGTTATAGTTAATTCTACTTAACATGTTTAGTAAGTCAGTAGGTAATAATAATAACAGAATATTCAGTTACATTTAAAAAACATCATTTAGTTTCGTTTTGTCGATTTTACTAAACCAGTGTTGTCGAAGACACTGAATGCTTAGTTAAAGTCACAGAACACTGCGCAGTACACTGTTTTTTTCAAAATGACGAAATTGTGAAAAGTGTCTATTTTGAGGTTAGAAATTGAACGAAACGCTTTTAAAGGGAATAGCGACAAGGCGCCAACTCGAGACTGTCCGTAATTTATACAGAATAACAAAATTACAAAAAATTTTTTTTTACTGTTTTTGAAAATAATTATATGATACTTATTCAATGCAAGTTAATTAATAAATATAATAATAAAATCAGTAGTACTTAAGTATTTTCTATTATTACCAAACATTTGTTTGCCAATAGTAATGCAGTTTTCTATATTTAATTTGAAAAATAATTTCTGTAGTGATTACAGAAAAAATCAACATAACCTCTTAAAAATATGCAAATTAACTGCTCAAAATTTTTTGATAATTATGTTTTTGTTTTCTGTTAAAATTTACAAATTTCACGTTGACTTTCTACTACTAATTTATTGCAAAATTAAATGTAGAAAACAATATTTTAATATTTTATACTGAACAGTTTAGTCTATTTGACTTTCTGTGCAGTTGAATTAACTGTTTGCTGAGTAGTCACAATGACTAAACATCTGTTTAGTAAATCCTACTACCAGTTTAGTCAGTCCAAAATCGACTATTCTGTTTAGTACATTTAACTGCGCAATGAGTTAATCTGACTACGCCCTTCTCTCCGTGCAGTATAGCATGTAGACAAAATAGATAGGAACTAGGTAGCGCCATTACAATTTTCTACACGGGTGGCGGCGATAGTTGGCCCGTCAACTCATAACAAAGTTGGCCCAACCTAAAGTACATATGTTATGCTAACCATACTTTTGAATGGTAGATCCAAAGACTGACGCCAATGTTGGCCCAACTTGAAATGCGTAAGTTGTGCCAACCACAATACTCAAAGTTTGGCCAACTTTGCAGTTCCTATGCTTTCATATTTTTATAAATTATTCTTAGGTTTTACAATGTGATTGTAATTTTATCGTAAAGACAAAATGATACCCCTTAGACTCGTTTTGAGTCTTTTCCCTATAGAAACTCAGAATGAGTCGAAGGGGTATCATTTTTGTTGCAGTTCGATTTTTTTGTGTATTTAAAATTTTAAACCAACTCTACAATTATAATTTCTGACAGTTTTAACCAATCTTTATTGTCAATTTTAGTCAAGTAAGTCAATTTCCGTTGATAGTTTCAATCAATAATTGTTTGAACTTAAAGCAAAAATAGTTTTAACTCTAACGGTATAATGATTATAATATATACTCAAAAAATTCGTTGAATGATATCCTCCATTTTTAAAATTTTTGTGTTTGTCTCTTTAGATTTAATTTATCCAGAGTCAATTGTTTTGTGACTTGTAATTCGGTACATATAATTTAAATTTAAAGTATTATAATGAATTGCTTTTAATTTATAATAATTTGTGCCAAAAATTTGTACACAATTTCATGCTGTCATTTTTGTGGCAATGAAGAATAACGTAAAACCTTAGTCAATTTCCACTTTATACAATAAAAAAATTAAACACCGGGGAAAGTTTCTGGTGTTTCCCTCCCTTTAAAAAAACACAGATTACAAAAAATCTCGGAAAATTTGAGGAAAATTGCCGTTCAAATATCGTTTATATTAGAAAATGATGACACCTGTTATTCACAATTTTACCTATTTAATATACTAGAAACACCGCTTATTAACCTGCATAAGTGAAATATGTCTGAGAATGGGGAAGTTTTTACAATACAATGACTTTTGTTGATTTAGCCCTCGTTGAATGAGGATTGGTTGATACGAGGGCACGTGATACCTTTAACGGTCATGATGGGTCGTGCGTGACGGCAGCCGGCGCACCCCAGTATGTTTTCGATCGGTCGCGCGTAATGTAGAACTCAGGTGAGAGAAGTGCGCTAAAATTTATCATTATTACGATAATAAAATTTAAAATAGATAAATAAAATTTATAAATGTTGTCATTATTATTATTAAATTATTAATAAATAATTGGAAAAAACAACTAAACAAAAAAATTTTATTATAAGTAGTGGAAAATTTTCAGTTGGAAATATTTATAACACAATGGGATTACATTTACGTCGTCTTTTCAGCAAATCACGGTGAGTCTTTATTGTGTATAATCTTGTATAAATATACGATTTTGTGTAAATAAACAATATAATAATTGGAGCAATTAACCTCAATCACTTTTTTATTTCATTTATATTAGAGAAAAATAAAGGAAGAAAATCTCTTGTCAAACAATAGTTTTTACGCACTGAAGACAAATTTATTTTTATTTAAATATCCGAATACTTTTCTTAATTTCAAGTAAATATTTACTTGTACTAAATATTTCCTTATTTTATCAAATGATTTTTATTTGAACGAACTAATATTTCTTTATATCAAATAATTTTTATTCTATTAAAAAAAATATTTCCTTCCATCATATAAGTTTTAATCAAAACAAATAAATATTTACTTGAATCGAGTGATTATTTTAAATAATATATATATATATATTCACTTTGAATGAAACCATTTTATTTATTCAAGTAAAATAAATTCTTTTTGAAGCAATAAATTCAGTACCTATACTCGAAGCAAAAAACCATTTTAACTGAAATAAAAATTTTTTAAAATAAAGTAATTATTATTTAAACGAAATAAATTATTTTCTGTGTGTTTTTATAAATATTTTATTTTTGTGAAATTTTGAAATTTTTAAACTGAATTTTAATATCTATACAGCTGATTTTCTTTGTAAGATTCTCATTAACAATAGACTTAAGAACGATGATAGAGAATTGACATGTAATTTTTATTAATACTTTATTTCGAAATTTTTGAAATACTTCTAATTATATTCTAAAGGTAAGTTTAGAATGAATTCTAATTATCACTGCGATAATGATTATGTTATGATATATGAAAGCAATAAAACAACATTAAGAAGATTTACATTCAAGAAGATAAGGTAAAAGAAAAAGTTATTCTATTTCGTGACCATGAAAAAAATCAAGAAATTCCCCCTCTACTAACATATGCCGTCTAGTATAAAATATAATTTTGTTTCTGAAAAAAAATTCGTTATGCATAATAAACAATATTCAAAAGATGTAAAACCGGTTGTTATGACATTTAATTAATTTTTTCTGTATATTACTTTCGACTTTGCTTGAAAGTTCTTGAATAATTAATGTTTGAAATTTTTCTTTATTGTTATTAAATATTTGTTTATAATTTGGCGTTCATTAAATTTTTATATTCTACATGTTTTAATAAGAATATATATTTAGGACATCTACTTAAGTCTTTTTATTTTAAAATAATTAAAAAACGCTTTTAACAAAAAGCTAATATTTGTTAATGTGTTTTATTTATATATAATTTTCCTAATTTTTTTTCTAATACAGTTATCAGCTTGTTAATTACACTCATACAAGTGAGATTTCTCATATGGATGTTGTCATACTTTCCAAGAATGTAAATTATACGTAGAAAAAATGAATAACTGAGAAAACAGTTCATACTGTATGTAATCGGGATTATAGTGATTATAATCTTGAATCCATTTTTATTGTTTCAAAATAATTAAATTTATACTTTATTAATATTTAGGAATATTTTCGAGGAAATTAAAGTAAATCTAATGAAATACTATAAAGCATTATATTAATTATATAATATCATGTTATTAATTATATTACCCATATTTTATATTTTACACACAGGGGTGAGTGGGGTAAAATGGGATAGACGTGTCAAATGGGGTACCCCTGTTTTTCCATGATTGGTACTTTTAATCTTTTTATCCTCGATATATATATATATATATATATATATATATATATAATTCATATTAATAAGACAATGTTATTAAATATGAAGGCACTATGAAACATTTTTTTGAAAGGTTTAAATTAAAACATTTTTAAACTTTAAAGTTTTCAACAAAAAAAATATGAATATTTATCAAAATTAAAGCGCTTACAAAACTTTTTGGGACAATGTATTTAATTTGGCAAATATGGGATCTTTTTCGGCACTTTTCTAGAGTAGTTTCTAGTAGAATTGATTGTTAAATTGTTTACAATGACTTTGAAACATTACATTTTGTTTTAATATCCAGTGTGGGTCAGAATGGGGTATACTTAAGTGTGGGGGATACCAGATGCTACGCCGATTCATTCAACTATTTAAAAGCAATATTTTATGCATATTTCCAGCGAAAGAATCGATATTTCTGTTCTGAGTCATTTATATATTTCACTATCGGTATATCGATATTTTGTATTATTGATGTTTTTTTCAATTTTAATAAATATTACTTGTTTTTTCATAATAATAAAAAATACTACTTCTTGTTTGTATTTATAATCTCATACAACAACCCGTGTAGAAAAATCTTTTGGAACGTCTAGAGTCAAGCCTGGCGCAAACCAGAAAGCGTCTAGCCTCGCAAGTCTGGAAGATCTGGTTTGGCCCAGTTCTGGTGCTGCTCAGCTACAAGTCAGACCGCAGCTATTTTGTCTGTTCTGGATTGTCTAGCCAGACCCAGCTCTGATTCTAGTCAGAATTTCTAGATGACTAAAATTTTTTAGTTTGCCACTTCTGGGCTGCGGCGATCGATGCTAGTCTGGAAGGTCTGGCCAAACCCAGCTCTGATTCTAGTCAGAATTTCTAGAGGACTAAAATTTTTTTTTGCAACTTCTAGGCTGCGGCGTGCGATGCTGGTTTGCAAGGTCTGACCAGACCCAGTTCTGATTCTAGTCAGAATTTCTAGATAACTAAAATGATTTATTATTTTGCAACTTCTATAGGCTGCAGAGAGCGGTACTGGTCTGAAGAGACTAGCCGATTTTAAGATATCAAAAACCATCTAATTCTTTATCTAAAAAACTAGACAACAAGTCTCTAAAATTTAATATTTCTTCCACATAATATTTTCTACGGGAGAAGATTGTCCAAAATCACAACATTTTTCGACTTTTTAAGATCAATGTGTGGGTATAAAAAGTTGTAAAACATTCAAAAAATAGTTTTTGAAGAGAATTTTAAAAATTTTTATAAAAAGAATCCCGTTTAAATTTTTAATTTACGTTTACTAAGGGAACCAGAAGGTTCCTCGCAGAATTATTACTGAAAAATGAATTAAATTTGTTGTTAGGGTCAGCCGGGGTAAATCCGAACGCTTTTAGTAAGTTTCAACAATAACATAAGTTTTTTCTTTTAAAAGACAATACTTCCGGTATTCTGGTGCATGAAGTTGTTGCTTTACTTCCATAGAACAATTTTATGGGGTAGCAAAAATTTTTGATAAATTACAATCGCAGGAAACTTAGCGTTCGTATTTACCCCGATACTTTGCAACTTTCCTAAAATACCGGGGTAAATACGAACGCCACTGTATTTCAGAAAAATCTTAGGGAAAATAAATTTAAAGTATTGCAATTGTTAAACTTATATAAAAACTCAAGAAAAATACGATAATAAACCTATTACGTAATAATGCATCATATATAAATACAAAAATCAAACAGGTTAATAATTAAAATGCATTACACAATTAAAACCTTCAATAACTTTATCAAATCATAACGGATTTTTGCAAAACTTGGTACAGAAAGTATTTTGGAGTGATTGAATGCAAATACAAAAATAAAAGTTAAATTTTTTAAATTCAAAATGGCGGATTCAATATGTCAGACTTTCCTAAAACTTATTTTTAAAAGTGATCAAATTTGTTTCAATCTTGCCACTTGGGGGGTTTTCGGGGTCGCTGAAAACGAATTTGAAGTCAGATTTTTAAAATTCAAAATGGTGGATCCAATGTGGCGGAGAAAAATAAAAAAATTCATTGGATTCGCTCGAAAATCGTTACTTGGTGGTTTTCGGGGTCGCTGATGACGAATTGGGCATCAGAGCTTCATCGTTCAGATGAAGCGGGTACAATATGATACACAAATTTCATAAAAATTCCTCCAGTTTTAGAAAATTTAATCCGCTTCTTTTAATTTTTAAGTGATTTTTTAAATTTTGAGAAACTGACTTCAAATTCGTAATCAGCAACCCTGAAAACCCCCGAGTAACGATTTTCGAGCGAATCCAATGATTTTTTTAATTTTTGTCCGCCATATTCGATTCGCCATTTTGAATTTTAAAAAACTAACTCTAAATTCGTAATCAGCGACCCTGAAATCCCCCGAGTAACAATTTTCCAGCGCATCCAATGAATTTTTTAATTTTCGTCCGCCATATTGGATCCGCCATTTTGAGTTTTGAAAAACTGACTTCAAATTGGTAATCAGTGACCCCAAATACCTCAGAATACTAAATTTTATTAAGATCCTGAAAAACTTTTTTCAACAAACTATTTGGCAAAAAAAGTGGAACACTCCTTCGAGAGAACGGAGATTAAGTTTCTGCTTATTAATTACTAACGAGGATACATATAGAAAGAAAAACTTGTTCTATGTACTTTTATAATGTTAAAATAATAGTGTAATCAAATAAAAACAATTTTGTGTGGCTCTGATATAAGAAAAAATTATTGAAAATACCTTTCGGATTTACCCCGGTTTTCCAATTTTCCGGGGTAAATACGAACGGTCTGATATTATTAATAAAAGTTAACAGAAGGCAAAAATCAAAATAGTTTCTGTTCTAGTATTCATAACAAACAATTATAAATAATAAAATGAATTTTTAGCTTCTTTTTCTTCAAATACGAGACAAAGTACTGAAAGAGTGTCATCTTTGATTTTCAATCATTTTTGCAATACTCGTTATCTTTGTTTATGCTGTTGCTAATTAACAAACGGAAAATGGGATAATACTTAGAATCTCTTGAAGAGGATCTGAGGTAAAAATTCTCATGTCTAACTTATTTTTTAAAATTTTAATTAAGCTGAAATAATTAGCGTTCGGATTTACCCCGGCTGACCATAACAACTATAACAATTTTGCGGTAATTTATAGAAATTTTCGCAATAAATCATAAAAATATGTTCCACATAAATTACAATAAAAAATTTTTATTTTAGCAATTTATGGAAATTTTAGCAGTAATTTATGGAAATTTCTAGTAATTTTAGGGATAATTCATAAAGCAAAAAATTATCATTAAAATTTTGGATTTCAGCCATTTATGGAAATTTTCGAGGTAATTTATAAACATTTTGACGGTAATTTATGAAACTATGTAAAACAAAAACGAGAACTAAAAAATTTAACGTCGGTAATTTATGGTAATTTCTTCGGTAATTTATAGAAATTTTTGAGATTATTTTATAAAACTATGTTAAACTCAAAGGAGAACTAAAAAATTTGACGTCGGTAATTTATGGTAATTTATGGAAATTTCGGCGGTAATTTATAAACGTTTTGACGATAATTTATAAAACTATGTAGGAGATAAACGAGAACTAAAAAATTGTACGTCGGTAATTTATGGTAATTTATGGAAATTTCCACGGCAATTTATAAACGTTTTGACGATAATTTATAAAACTATGTAGGAGATAAACGAGAACTAAAAAATTGAACGTCGGTAATTTATGGTAATTTATGGATATTTTAGAGGTAATTTATGGAAATTTATTAGGTAATTTACGGTAAATTTACTATGATGAGTTCAAATCAAGTTGTAAAAGGTGTCGGAAATTAAAATTTATTTTCTTGTCATAGGTTCGATTCCCCGCAATGTCAAATTTTATTTAGTTATAGGTTTGCGTTTATTCTGTGTCGTAAACATTAATTTTATTGAAAGTTAAAAGTTGATGATTATTACTTGTTTGCAAATACAAATTAATTTTTTTTATTATATTAACATTTAATTTAAATAAAAATTTCTCATATGTTTCGTTTAATAAACGATGTTGGAGGGCTGCTTCATTATATTTAGAAAACAGTAAATATCTATCTTGCGGTTGGCTAGAGCCTGGCTAGACTATCTGAATAGCCTGTCTATTCAGCGGCTGACCGTTTCTAGCGTTACACTTTTGGCCAGCCACAGGCCAGAGTTACAGGTCAGCCACTAGTCTGGAAAATAGACGGTCTGGTCTGACTCAGGCCAGCGCCAGAAGATTTTTCTACACGGGAAGAATTTAATAAATTTTGAGAAAATATTCCATGTTTTGTATAGTTATTTGATACCACACGAGGGGCAAAATGGAGTTCTAGCACTCTCTTGGAAAATACGATATAAGTTCTTTAAAAATTTTTTTTCTCCGCTATTATCATAATTTTCTCAAACCTAAGTCGGAAATTATCTGCACCTATGGTTGCACGCACATGGCCTAAAAACACACTAATCTTTAAATCACGATTTTTTTGTAAATACAAGTGCCAGAAAATTAACAGATATATCATTCAAAGATATATATTTAATGAATGTAATCTATCTCGTATTCAAAATAATCTATTCGTGTTAATTTTTCTAATATCAAATAAAGCCTGATGTTGCAATAATGCACCACTGCATGTATACAATTTCGATTTCGTTAATATTGAAATTTTTTATCTTAAAAAAATAATCTTACTTTATTTTTATGTTATCAAACGGAAAAATTTCCAACACATTTTCAATTTTATTAATTCTTTTAAATACTTCGAATTACGTAATCTGTTTATATAAGTATATCCCTCTAATTGTGAATTTTTTAAAACTATGATTTATTTAGTACATATTCGTTCACCAATTTTACTGAAATTAGTAAAATTCTACAGATGGTATAGTAAAATATATTGAGATATCAAAGTTTTAGTAGAAATTTTAGTACAAAACTACTTATTAATAAAAATGTTACTACTAAATTAGTAGTTGGTTACTGCTATTAAATTGATGCTCAAGATTGTAGAAGAAGAGAACTAAAAATACTTTAAACCAAATTTGTTGTTTATACTGTACCATTGGTAGTTTTCTTCTATATACAAAATTCTCATTATTTAATAGGTATAGGTACTTGCAATTTTAGTAATTAAAATAAATTGTAATTAACAATCAATGAATACTTTATTGCCAAATTAGTAGTCGTCTAGCAAACGAAAATTGGTAGTTTCCATTACTTAATTGGTAGTAAAAATTTTAGTCATTAATAGATTTATAATAGTTAATTAAAGAAAATTATTCGGTATTAATTTAATTAAATTTGGAAGAAAAGTTAACAATCTATTCGAATCATTTCTAACTTTAATTTTCATTTAGATTTCATGTATATATGGGCGAATCTCTGGAACTTTTAACCTTTATGTCCGTCACATTATTTTCACTTAAACAGCCTAAATATGAAAACTAATGATTTTTAAATATTTACATGTTTTTAAAAAGAAACTAAGGATTACGATTTAACCATTGATGATGATTTTGCAAGTGTTACTTTCATTTTTTCTAAAAGTATTTTAACTGTTTAAATAGATTTTTTTGGAAAACACGTTTTTTACTGTTAAAAACTATTTAAGAATATCTTAAGAATTTCATAAACAAACTTAAGAAAAATAAAAAGTAAAAATTTTAAAAGATATAATCTTCTATAAAGTGTCCCTCAGTTTTTGTGTCGCTGGTCAAATCAAAATGGTTTTATAAAATACACTTTAAAAAACTTAGTGAAAAAATTTGAAATAAGAGGCACAATTGAATTGTAATTCAAATTTTATGTGCGTGAATTTTATTTTTATTTTCAACTATATTTTAAGAAAAATAATTGTTGGTTACTTGTAATACTGATGTAGTACGAAAAATATGTCGCTGGTCAAATCATCAATTTCTCCAAAGTTTCTTATTTAATTTGCTCCAAAATTGAGGCACATATTACTTTAGATGTACTTAAAACTGTGCATGTGTTTTCATTTATTCTAATTCTAATTTAATTATTTTTTTTAAGTGGATATTTAAATTGTCACTCGTCAAATATGTCGCTTGGTCAAATCAATCGTTTTCCAATCAATCTGAAGTTTCGCATTTATTTGTTCCATGTTATTTATCACGAAGTAACCAAAAATGTAATAAAAAGGGACAAAATGAGAAAAAATCAAAGAAAAGAAAATAAAAAACGAGAAAAAGGAAACGCGGAATGAAAAATTTATCAACGAAAGGCATTTAAGTAATATTTATTTATTTTTCATTAAACGTTCATGAAACTATTAGTGTTTTTTCAAGGTTATATTAATAAGATCCTCGATATTTTTTCAAAACAATTCAGCCAATAAAATAATTAGAAAAGTTCATGTTACCAATTCAAATAATTATACGTAAAAAATTTTTATTAATTTTTTTGATTGTAATGTTCTCCTTATTAGTTGTATTAGATGTTTATTATATTTATTTTCATGTTTAATTATGTTTTTGTGAGACTGAAAAATAATTTACTTAAGTGTCTTTCCAAAAATTTATATTTTAAAATAGAAGGCAACCAAATAATGGTTGTACAGTAATAAAAATGAAATATATTTTGGTCGAAGGTGTAATACTAAAAATATCAAAATTGTGCACACAAAATATTTTTTAAAAAAATTAAAATTAAAATCTTAAAGTTTCCAGAGATTTTCCCATATATCGATAGAACACCTGTCTTATAAAGTAATACAGTCTACCTGCTTTTCCTGAAAAATATTTTTCGAAATTAAATTTTAATTTGAAAATTATCAAAGAACTCAGAAAAAACGGGAGCATGGTGGGATACGAGCCCACGACCTTTCTATTGCCGGTGAACTCTGCCGGTTACACTGATTGTGAGAGAAATAGATATTACGGGATACTATACAGATTGTACAAGATACCAAATTTGATGCTACAAATACGGACAACTATCTAGATTGTACTGAGTAACATCTATATTGTACTAGATAAATTAAAATAAATAAGATAAATTAAGATAAATAAAATTAAATTAAATAAATTAAGATAAATTTTTAAAATATTTCTTTTGAAAAAAATTACAAATAAAATTTGTGTTGTGGAAATTTAAAAAGGATCACAACGCGAAATTCGCTTTGTAGTTGCTATAATATTTGCCCACAACGCAATATGGTACTTAAGAAATGCCACAAAAAATACCGTGCAGAAATTTTGACCTGGCCCTGGCTAGGGCCAGATCTGGTTCCCTGCTGGGGACCCAACCGAGGCAATGGAATTTTTCCCGCTTTGACTGCTATTGAAATTTTTGTGGTATAGGGTAAACCATATAGTCGGCCACCTAACAGTAGTCATCCGCCTAATAATTTAGAGTGGATCTTGGTAAAATTTTTGAACAATATATGGGCAATTCCACGTGAGATTTAAGTCGACATCTTAAAATCGTCCAAAAATATTTTTTTTTCTATTCTGTATCGGAAAAAAACAGATACGTATTTTTCATTTTTGTTTAATTGTAAATATTTTCCAGTCATGAATTTTCGAAATTTTTGACTTTTAATTGCAGACCTACATTCAGTAGTAGGTTATAAGTCCGAAAATATTAAGTTTAGGAAAAAGTTATCAAAAAATGAAAGTTTTACTGTTCTTTCGACTTTTAAGAAACGTGAATAAAAAAATTTTTATTTAATTTTGAGACGGATTTTTTTTTTTTTTTTTTAAATTTATTTATACCTTGTAATATAGAGAAAATTTTCCAAAAAGTCCCGAAATGGGCCTGATGTGTTAAATAAGTTTTAAAACATTTTCAAAAATCCCTTGCAAGCATCACAGTGGGATTTTTGAAAGTGTTTTAAAACTCATTTAACACGTCAGGCCCATTTTGTGTCTTTTTGAAAACTCTTGTCTCTATTATAAGGTAAAAAGAAATAAATAAAAAAAAATTTTTTTAAATTCGGCCTAAAGTTAAAAAAATTAATTTATTCAAAACTCGAATAACTCGAAAATTTGGACAATTAAACAAAAATAAAAAAATACGTATCTGTTTTTTTTAATACAGAATAGAAAAAAAATATTTTTGACCGATTTTAAAAGGTCGACTTAAATCTCACGTGAATTGCCCATATTTTGAATAAAAATCATTATTTTTCTTTAACAAAAAATTATTTGGATGACATAACCTCCAATCTAACAACCGTTTTTATCAATAGGAGGATTCCATTCTTATTATTTTAAATATTATTTTAATTGTTAAAAATATATTAAAAATTGGAATGTTTTGAATAATTTATTTAACAATAATAGCAATATGGATTCAATTTTTTGCAAATAACCTTTTTACAATGTTTAAAATGTCAAAAATTTAAATGCCTTTAGTAATTAATTTAGTAGTGTTGATAATAAACAAAGTTTATTTTTACTTCTCTTTTTCTTGGGGCAACCCGGCCTGGCCACGACCGGGGCCATTAAAATTTACTGCCCCTGGGCCAGACCAGAAAATCCGACCGGGGCCAGGTCGGAAATCGGGAGCAAGGGTGGAAATTTCTGCACGGGATGTACGTGAATCATTCCTTGAAAGTGCTTGACTTTTGGATAGGACACAAAATACAAGGCGGCATCATATACTTTTTATTAGAAAATATAAGAAAGTCCTAGAATTATTCTAGTACTAGTATGGGCCACAGTGTTTTTTAAATTTTAACCAAAAGTCATTTGCTCATCGTGAATACTTTTTGTTTTAAACTCTCGATTTAAAGATTCCTAAGCAAAGTTGAGAATATATATGAAGAGCGTGAGTAACGTGATGTATAAAAATGGCTATTGCGAGAAGGAAATAAGAAATTTTGAGTAAAAACGAAAAATTGAATGTGAAAGAAAAAATGTCAAATGTTGATCGATTACCATATGCTTTACTATGCCTACAATGCATGACAGATTAAAGGGAGCATGACGTTACCGTCACAAAGTTACTAGGAAAGGCGGAAAATTTTGAAATTGAAAAGAAATCCAAGTGAATTCTTTTCCATTTCAAAATTTTCCGCTTTTCTTAGTAACTTTCTGCCGGTAACGTCATGCTCCCTTTAATCTGTCATGCTTTGTAGGCATAGTAAAGCATATGGTAATCGATCGGTACCAAGGGCGGACTTGCCGGTGCCGGCGTGAGACCGGCATTACCGCCGGCCCGGAACCGGTCCAGTCAACAATGATAACCCGGGAAATATCCGCCCCGGTGCCGGTAAACCACCGGCTCGATACCGGGCCGGTAGTAAAAAAAATTATTAATTATTATTATTATACATTTTTACATATATTAAACGTTAAACAATATTATTTATTAATTAATTTAATTGTAAACACTAAATAGAATGCTGAAACATATGAATTATTATTAATTATTAACGAAAAATCTGAAGACATGAGGAATTGAAGTCAGGACCCTCGGGCTGCAAAGTCGACGCCGCATCCGCTAACCTAAACCTGCTTATGAAAAGTGAATGGAAAGTTTATATATGAAGTGTGACACCAGGACTAATTACAAAATGTTCTAAGTTCATAGAAATAACTTTTTCTAAAAGACAGTTTGAATAATGTAATGTAAAAGTTAATAATTTTAATAACATTTGTTAATGTCATTATACGTTGGGACTAAGGCTAAAGAAAAACCGCTGGCATGGTACCGGCTTTTTAGAAAAAACATGCAGAAACTTAGTATAATGAAATTAATATAATACCTTGTTAGATTATCAAAATTTTATAACAATAAATCAGATAAAACCTGATCAAAATTATTTTAAACGAAAAAAGTTATTATAGGGTGTCTAGTAATTCAGCAGTTACATATTCCCAGATTTTTCAGTGATTTTCCCGGACAATTTAAAGCTGAATTAATAGAGTTTAATGAAATGTAATTTTTCCAACTATATAAAAAAAGATTTTAAAAAACATTTGATTTCGAGAGATTTGATTTTCATATTCTACCGAATGGTGTAAAAAAAATTTCAGAAAATTAAATATTTATACTTTTTAAGACACAAAAATATTATGCCGGCAAAAGTCCGTCGACGGTGTAAAAACTGCATCGAATACCGGAACCGAGCCGGTACTAATTTTGATGCCGGAAAAATCCCGTCGCCGGTGTAAAAACAATATTAAAAAATAATACCGGGCCGGTACTAATTTTGATGCCGGCAAAATCCCGTCGCCGGTGTAAAAACTGCATCGAATGCCGGAACCGGGCCGGTGCCAGGTCGGTACTAATTTTGATGCCGGCAAAAGTCTATCGCCGGTGTGAAAACGGTATCAAGTAGTGGTACCGGGCCGGTTGTCTTTTATTAACCGGCCCAGTACCACAGTGCCTGTACCGGTTATTGTTCGACTTTACCACCGGGCCGGTGTCGAGCCGGTCGCGTAGGCATCGGCACACCACCGACTTTTCTGCCTGGGCGTATATATGGATGTGCCAACCATATTTTCGCTAACAATATCACTATTGACGTCCCAACCATACCATTTCTTTCCGTGTACTTCTTAATTTAGTAGAAAACTACTAATTTCGATTAAGACAAAAAAATTTTTTTATAAAACTTACATTATCTTGAATAAACAAACACATCTTTATTAGTTTTTCCTTCCTTCTTAACTATCTCTTTCACTTTTTCTATACACTCTCTCAAGTTACTAATTTTCATTTTTTCAGCCACATAAAAAAGAGAAAAAAATAAAATGATAGTAAAATTTATAATTTATATTCAGAAAAATTACGTAAAAAGTAAGAAAGAAGAAGAAAGAACTACCCATTCATCTTCTAAAATTAGTTATAGTTTTATGGCAGCTCATAATTCCTTAAAGTGTCTGGTCGTGTCTATAGAATAAATATACATAATATAGAAGTACTTACGAAAAAACTTACACTCACTTGACTATGTCCATGTGTACAGAATTTCATAAATAAATGCAGGAACTGTAGGTTGATATATAGAAAAATTAAAACAAAATTATTTCTTTTGAAAAAAACTACAATTGGTTTAAACTATTGATGATTAACAATTGTAATTGATCACAGTCATTGCTGATTAAAATTAAAATTGGTTACAACTATTACTAATTAAAAAGACGTTTGAAATTATTGCTGAAGAAAACTACAATTTGTTACAATTACAAAAAATTGAAATTTTCATTACCTAGGCACACAAAAAAAAGTTGTCTGTTTTTTGATCCAGACATACATATCATATAGTATTTTTGTCCGCTAAAAACGAATCTGAAGTCAGAATTGCTCCATCACCCTCTGTTTTTTCTAAATCGAGAAAACTACCCTTAACTTCAAATTTTAAAGTAAAAAAAATTGAATAACAGATTTCTCTTTACAACAAAACAATAAATTTATCTACTTCTGCTACAATAACTCAGAAGCAATGTCAACATTGTGTCACGTCATCGCGACGTATTGTTTTGATATTTGTAAAGTTAGAATCTGAATCCTCACTTTTTCTTGTAAACCAAACAAATCAATTGAAATGTGTGTCGTCTTGGACAGACTTTTCTTTATATGGTCATCCACGATTATCACCCTTCTATAAGGTTACTGAACTGTCTAAAACAGTGACGAATCAACGCGTTATTATTGATCAGAATGATGTCTTTGTCTAAGTAGCAGATGCCGAAAATTGGTCATCTGCACATTGTCAATCTTTCTATTGGTTCCCCACTTAAATGTAATAAAAATTAACTACCTTGACCCAAAGGTAATAAATGTGGGTGGTATGTTCCCTTGTGAAGGAAACATATTGACCTTGACGAATTCGTCAGTCCAGGAAACGCCGTCAACTTAACTAGTCCACAAGTCATCCTCAAATCAGCAAGTCGCGTTCTTCGTGTCTGTCGCGATTCCGCGACCAAGTTAACAAGTTATGTACTACCCCTAAGCGTATTCTTCGTGTCAATCCAAAATCTCTTCAAGTACCAAATACATTCTTCAAGTCTTACTCAAGTTATTCAAGAAGAATTTTATCAAGGAGATAATTTCTATTGAACAATTCAAACGAAATCTACTGCATATTCAGTTTTCGCTAGACAACGTCATTTCTCCAACCTTACACTGACGGAGGTATCACCTGTTGGGTCTACGACTCTAATAATAATTTTAAAAGGTAAGTTACTAATACTTCAAAATCTTGTCCCTTTCAAATTCTCGATTGATCCCACAAAGTAATAATTTGTTACAGTATCCCTGAAGACATCTGGATCTACTCTTTCTCTTGATTCTAATTGTAAAGGATTCAAATAAATAACTTTAATAATTTAACTTCAATTAAGCAGTTACTCATTCTTAAAACTGTCCCTTAATATCAGAGTTCACTGCTCTGTGAATAAATCAGGTTGAATCACCGATGCCGGCCAAATTAAATATGTAAATTATGATTATGTTTAGTTTCATTTCTTGAGACGTAACAATTGCTTAAACACCCTTCGTTTTTTATTAAATCGAAAAAACTACCTCTAAAATGTGAAATTCAAAATTATAATATTAAACGTAAAAATCTACATTGGTTTTCAAAACAACAAAATAAATTTATGTATACTTCTCTTTCAAATGTCAAAAGCAATATAAAAATTACTTTATCATATAATGTGTTTTTATATTGAAAAAACTACCCCTAATTCAAAATTCAAAATGTATAATAAAAATCAATGAAAAACCACATTGTTTTTCAAAATACAACAATAAATTTATGTACTTCTCTTTCAACAACTTAAAAGCAATGTTAAAATTACTCCATCCCCTTCTGTTTTTTAAAACCTACCCTTAAATTTACAAAATAAAAGTTTAAAGTAAAAAAAATGAGAAACCACATTGTTTCTCTATCACCCTTTGTTTTTTCAAATTGAAATAACTACCCCTAATATGTAAAAATCAAAATGTCTAATAAAAAAATGAAAAACCACAACAAATTGGTTTAAATTATATTGAGAATTAAAACATCATAATTTGTTTTTGTTAAATTTAAATTTAAAAAAAAAGTTGTCTGTTTTTTAACCAGACCTACATATCTTATAGTATTTTTGCCCGCTCAAAGAATTAAAATTAAATTTTTATATTTAAATTAAAATTTTTTTAATTTTTATATTAAATGTTTTTCGTTAAATTTAAATTTAACAAAGACAAATTATGATCTTTTAATTCTCAATAGAATTTAAATCAATTTGTTGTGGTTTTTCATTTTTTTATTATACATTTTGATTTTTACATATTAGGGGTAGTTATTTCAATTTGAAAAAACAAAGGGTGATGGAGCAATTCTGCTAATGCTTTTGAGCACAGTTTTCTTAAAAGTGTTAAATTGATACTAAAGTGAATCAAATTCGTGCCAAAAAACTGGATCCGTTTTTTATTTAATCCACATTTTTTGTATGAATTCATTGCTGTTTGATACTTTTAAGTTAACAGTGAGTTGTTAAAAAAGAAATAGATTAATTTCTTGTTCTGTTTTAAAATACAATGTGGTTTTTCATTTTTTTTACTTTAAACTTTTATTTTGTAAATTTAAGGGTAGGTTTTTCAAAAAAAAAAAAAACAGAGGGGGATGGAGTATTTTTAACATTGCTTTTAAGTTGTTGAAAGAGAAGTACATAAATTTATTGTTGTATTTTGAAAAACAATGTGGTTTTTCATTGATTTTTATTATACCTTTTGAATTTTGAATTAGGGGTAGTTTTTTCAATATAAAAACACATTATATGATAAAGTAATTTTTATATTGCTTTTGAAATTTGAAAGAGAAGTATACATAAATTTATTTTGTTGTTTTGAAAACCAATGTAGATTTTTACGTTTAATATTATAATTTTGATGTTTTACATTTTAGGGGTAGTTTTTTCGATTTAATAAAAAACAAAGGGTGTTTTAGCAATGTTGACATTGCTTCTGAGTTATTGTAGCAGAAGTAGATAAATTTATTGTTTTGTTGTAAAGAGAAATCTGTTATTCAATTTTTTTTTACTTTAAAATTTGAAGTTAAGGGTAGTTTTCTCGATTTAAAAAAAACAGAGGGCGATGGAGCAATTCTGACTTCAGATTCGTTTTCAGCGGTAAAAATACTATAAGATATGTATGTCTGGTTCAAAAAACAGACAACTTTTTTTTGTGTGTCTGTGTTATTTAAGCATTATACCAAAATACAATTGTCATAAATTACTAGTGTTTAAAACTACGATCAACTGAACAACCCTTTCCTCTGGCGATAAAACCCATTAGGGTTCAGGCAAATGCGAGTATTCCTAATTTTCAAGCCGTTCTGTAAATGCAAAATTTAGTATAAGTCATAGTTTGAAAGAAAATAATTTCTACTGGGACACTTGTGATGTTTAAAATTAAGGCAAAAGACGAGTGTGTAAATAAATAAATAAATAAATCTCACAAAATAAAAAAAATTAACAATAAAATCACACTGAGACAGTAAGATACAATGGTATACAGAAGAGATGTGGAGGAAACTTTGATCTCTTTTAAATTCTTCAGTTGCACAAATGGTGTACGATATTCTTGTCAATAAAAAGAGGAGGAGGAGAAGAAGAAGAAAAAATAACAGAAATGCAGCATGAGAGTGGAGTATATATATATATATATATATATATATATATATATATATATATTCTTGTGTTTCCAGTTTAAGTTTTCTACTCGAGGCAGCAGTTTGAGGAGTAATTTTCATTATCCTCCCAAGAGCAACTGTCAGTTGAAGGAGAGGGTAAATAAACTATAACGCAGGCGTATTTTTATGGTAAGGGCGCAGTAGTCATTCTGTGAATGTGCAAGATAGAAAATATCGAGAAATGGCGAATTTTCATTTCACCAAAGGGAAGAGAATTCCGTACCATAAAACTCCACCTCCCGAACGAATGTAATGTAGATAATTGTAAATGTACATAAACTATATTTTCCATTTTTGAAGCATAAGGAGCAAAAAAAAGATGTATATAAGAGAAGGAGAGAAATATTTATGTGCATATTTGGTTCAGCTGTGTACTTGTATTTCATAATCATTTCAAAAAATATGACATCATTAAGAAAACTGTGTTTGAATACTATTCTTTGCAGCATTAATTGTTTGAAATATATACAGAAAATTGAAAATAACAAAGGCTGAGATTAGCAGCGATTCTAAAAGCGATTGGCTAAAATTAGTATCAACTTGTGGTAAAAGTCTTTTTACCATAATAATATTAATAATAATACCGAGTTAATATATATAAATAAATCAAATACAGCTTCTAAATAAACAATTAATTTATTCCTCGAAGCTGATCTCAGGATATACGGATCTCCAACAATTATGTTTTATATTCTGTGATGCCGAATTCTCTAACAAATAAAATGCATCTTAACACCCTGGGCCCAAAATAACGATAGCACAAGTCATCCCTTGGAAAACAGCGCTTTCCGTAGGACTCGACAAATTCCAACGCTTACTTAAATGTCCAGTCAAAATGTAGTATTTAATTAGATATTTTATATAATTAAAAATATGCAAATTTAAAAAAGCTTCTGAAAAATGTTAACAAATATATTTTTTTAATTATTTATTTATAACATTTATCAATACATGTACGAAGATAACCACGGTAATATCAAAGTTTTATTATTAAAATCTTGAAAAAAATTCAGCAGTGCTAGTAAAATTTCTCTCCTTTCACAGAAAAAAACTGAACTCAAAATGAGTCAGAAAAGTGACTCATTATGAGCTGCAACAAAAATGAACCTCGTAGATGGCACCACGTTCTATGTCATTTAACATAGACTCATTATGAGTTGCAACAAAAATGAGTTCAATTTTTTCTGTGTTTAAGATTCTACAGAGTTAATATAATTGTATAATTTGAGAGATAGCGAAAAATATTTGAAAAGTAATAACCATTTTGATAATTTCCTAGGCAATTTACACACATCTATACGCAGAGACTACAAATATGTTAGTCCCTTTTTCGCAAGTAATCTTTAGACTATATATTTTACGGTGGATAAATAATTTGGTCATGGGAAATCGTCTAGATGACAGCTGCATTTCTAATAATGTCAAGTGCATCATACCATCATCATTATATGTGTTTATTTGTACGAGCGAGGCCTTTTGCAATCGGAATTCTTCTAACGTTCTATCTGATTTCTCTTTTTATCTATATTAGGCGCCTACTATCGGCTCAAAAAGAGTAGGCCCCTGACTTTGAAAGAAAAGTGTAATCTGTACCTTATTTATCTATTTATTCCTATAAAAAATTTCGAAATGCAAAAAAAAATTATCGTTCAAGTTATAACATTTAAATGATTTAAAATACACGTTTTTGCATGGTTTTGAGAATATCCTACTTATTCGAAAGCTTCTAGTTCATTTAGAAAATACCCTATCCAAATTTTTTTCTACAATTTTTGAACCTTTCTTAAATATAAAAGTAAAAAATTAAAATTTTTATTTACTTTTGGAGATTATTTAAAACAAAGATGAAAAGTTATTTCTCTTGCAAATAAAAATATATCTTTAAAATAAAATTCATATTATGCAAAAGTTTCTTCTTAGACAAAAACAATTTTAAAAACTTAGTAAATAACTTTTGTTTAATAATAAATTATTTCTCAAAATAAGTTCTGTTTTTTGCTTTGTTATTCCATTAAAGCAAAGTGTAGAGGGGCATGACACCCTTTTGTTAACAGTAGAGAATTCTATAACTGTAGTAAACTATCGTAACTTTTTTATATGTTGTTTTCATTCTTATTAGTTATTTACAACTGTAGAGACTTTTTGGTAGGTTCAAACAGTGGAGAACTTTATTTTTATTTTAAAGCTATATTTTTATTTGCAAGAGAAAAAAAATTTTATCTTTGTTTTAAATAATCCCCAAAAGCGAGAGAGAGAGAATGAGAAAAAAAGTGGAATCTGTAGCTTATTTGATCAAATCAGTTATTTTTCTTTGTATCAAAGACTCTCTCTCTCTCTCTCTCTCTCTCCAAATGGAAAATTGGGAATTTTCCGCCTGTGTTTGGAATCAATTTAACAAATTTTAATAAATTGTATTGAAATCAGACCCTATATTTTACAACTACTAAACACTCTCTAAATCTGAATTAGTAGAAAGTTACTAATGAAATGGTGAAAAGTCGGTCACTAAATGATTTAGTAATAATTCTACTAACAATTAGTAAAATTTTACTAATTGTTAGTAGAGCGTTACTAATTGATTAGTAGAATTATACTAACAATTAGTAGAACTATTTTATTAACAGTCGATAAAACAGTTTCACTAATTCATTTAGTGAAAAAGTGACTTTCAATTAGTAGAATTCTACTAAAACATTAGTAGAATTTTACTAGAAATTAGTAATATTCTACTAATTAAAAAGGTGGAAAGTCATTCATGAACACTACTAAAAATTAGTAAAATTTTACTAATTCTTAGTAGAATTCTACTAATTCAGATTTAGAGAGCATATAAGTAAGCCCTACATTTTCAATAAGTAGGGTTTAAATTTCGACTCGGTCAAAATTAAAGGAAAAGAGAAGTTATAAAATTAAATATTTCCCTCATTTAAATATTTCGAATTCCACGAATACTGAACAATTAAAAGAAAACATGTACACTTCATCAATAACAAGTTCCTTGAAATAATTAAAATTATTTTCATTATATCAAACCTAACAATTTTCTTCTCTTATATCAGTTGTGAATATATTATATAAATAATTTTTTTTTGTCTCCATTCTGGATGTGTCCCTTATACAGACGTAAGTTTTATATAAAGGAATGCATGAAAAGTTGCATAGAATGCAAAGATCCAGTTTCTAAATATAAATATTCCCGAAGAGATTTAATCAGTAGTTTTCTGCGAGGTTGATTTATAAAGTCGGATCTTCCTCTTAAATCTCATTGAAAGATGGTAAATAAAGAATTTGAAAAGAAAGAGAGAAGGAGAAGGTATGAAAAGAAGAACAAGAAGAAGAAGAAGAAGAAGAGGTTTTGAAAAAGATTTTTTCATTGCTCGTTCACCCTTAATGAGTAAGCGGAAATATCGCAGCGGTGGCTATAAAGGCGCGTGCGTAGAAAGGTTAGATTCAATCTACTAATCTACTGCAACCAACAGAGAGATGCCTGGATGCCATTCAGAGAGAAGGAGAAGAATGTTGCAGCGTATATTCATCGCCTTTGCGATGAATTCAATGTATTTCACATTACATTACAAAACAAATTTATATTCTCCTACGAAAGAGAATTTTAGAGATACCGCAGATATCATTTCTTTCTCGTTAAAGGGACATTCCAGTTCAAAATATCAAAAAATTCGATTTTTTTGTGTTTTTATTTTCGGATTTCTTATAGATAAGCAATCGAATGATTAAAAAGTTTTCTCATTTGCATTTTTTTAAAAAGACAAACAAAAATGTATTTGGTGTTGCTGATCACAAATTAGATATCAAATTTTCAAAATTCAAAATGGCGGATCCAATATGGCGGAAATGAACATTTTTTAATTTTAATTTTTTTTACGTTTAATATTGGATCCATATTGGATCCGCCATTTTGAATTTTAAAAATCTGATTCCATATTCGTAATTAGAGACCTCAAAAACCACCGAGTAACGATTTTCAAACAAATCCGACGATTTCTTTAAATAAATGTCGAAACTTATCAACTTTAAACTTATCAACTTTATAACTGCGTTTTCCTCAAAATTTCTTTTTTTTATCTGGTAAGAGTGATATCTCGAGTTCTTCTGAAGCGATTTTAAAAAATCAAACGGCTTTTGATTCAGCGTCATCATGCCTATAAGTGGAACCTCAAAAACTGGAAAATTTCCAACTCCAATTTTTTTTATAAGAGAAATTCTGAATAAAAACACTTTTTTTGGCATATTTTGGGGAAAAAGTACTCTAAAAAAAGGGGGGGGGGAAGAAAATTCCACTTTTTTGAGGTTCCACACCTAAAGAAAAATCAAACAAAGAGAATGTCACTTCGTTTTTAGTTTTATCTCTGTATATTTTTCCTATAGTATTCACGTTTTGTGAAAATAATTATTCACAAACTAATTAAAAAATATACAAAGAAAAAATAATAGGCTTGGGAAGTCTATACATATACATGGATATGGTCAGTACATCCTTTTTCCATGGATGTGGTGATCATAGAAATGGATGTTAAATATAGATATCCTATATTTATACATATAAAAGGTTGCTTCCACTATTCCTTTTTCTCCGTATACGGAAAAAATAAGTACATGAAAGGTTACTTGACAGTACTTGACTTTTGGATGGGACAATAATTCTGTAAATATTTCATAGACAGTCCTAGAGTTTTTCATTGACTTATGTGAAATAATCACGAGCAGTGCTAGAATATTTAAAGTATTCAATGGATTACTTGAAATATTCCAGCACTGCCTGTGATTATTTCACATAAGTCAATGAAAAATTATAGGACTGTCTATGAAATATTTACATAATTATTGTCCCATCCAAAAGTCAAGTACTGTCAAGTAATCTTTAATGTACTTTTTTTCCGTGTATAATAATCGCTTTTTTCCCTTCAGAGACAAAATGAAGCACTTAATAATTATACTAATCCATTTTTCTTAAATCCACTTCAATAATGAGTTGATAAAGAAAATGTTCTTAGAATTTCATGTACATATACAAGGATTTCATAAATTTTTAAATCTATATTCTTTATTTATACATTTTACAGACTTTATTATCTAATTTGAATTGATTAATTATAAAATTTCTAAGGAGATTACAGAAACAAAAGTGTAGTGTACAATCAATGACTTAATTGTACAATATGTATATCATTTTTTTCAAGTATTTCCCACGTCTTCATTTGGAAGTGAAAGTAAGTAAGATGCTTTTGAATTCGATCCGAGTATTATATATTAATTACACATATATAGATTATAAAATAGGTCACCGTGTATTAATTTGAGTGATTTAATATAAATGTTTGATCGTCCGATCCAACTAATTTTTATCATACCTACAGCATATATAAGTTCTTCAACATTCATTTAATAAAGCCATTGTACATTTGAATTTATAGACACTCTACATTTTAATAAAGTAATTTTTATACTGCTATAAAAATTTATGTCAAAAAAAGAAGAATTTCAATATTTTAAAACTTAACAATTTATTAAATTCAAATATTTAACAAAGTTTGATACGTAAAAGTTAAAAAATTCAATTTAAACTCTCTAAATTTGAAATAGTGCGGATTCGTTTACTAATTTGAATTAGTAACATTTTTTACTAATTGCTAGTAGAAAATTACTAATTTAATTAGTATAGAACGTATTTTTTACTATTCCAAATTAGTAATTTTTCTACTAATAATTAGTAAAAACTACTAAAAATTAGTAAAACAGTTACTAATTCAATTGGTAAACGAATTCGCATTATTTCATTAGTAGAAAACTGTACTAATTCAGATTTAGAGAGAATATTTAACCATTTCCATATACTCTTAAACTTCTATTCTTACAAATTTTAATAATAAAAAATTGTACTGTATTTAAAATTTTTAATTGAGGTAAGTCAAAACTGAATTTGTTAAAATGTTGTTCAAGTTGTGAAATTTTAATTCAAATGAGTGTACATTTATAATTAAGTTAACAAAACAATTAGAGTTGGTTGAAAAAATTGTTAATAAAATAATTTCCTTGCAAAATTATTGCAAAAACGGAGAAGGGCACTTCACAGTAAGTCTAATTAAACTTTATCACTATTTAACAAACCGTTTGCTACAATTATAGTCGGAATTTGGTTAAGACAACAAAATTTGTACTGAAAAAACTGAAAATTTGTATTTAGTTAAATTAGTAAAAAATGTGCATTTAAATACATAAAAAATTTACCAATTTAAAAAAAAATTAATGAAATAATAATGTTTTATTAAATTAATACAGTCAAAATTTGATTAACAAAACAAAGTTTTGAATGAAACTTGAATAAAAAATAGTATTTACATGATCAAACTGAAGTTTTGTTCAGACAATGAAAGTTGATTAAAACTGAAATTTTTCTCCAAAAATTTAATTTACAGCGTGAAATAAAAATATTTATCTGCTTTATTGCTAGAAATCATAAAAGAAAAAAAAATTTCAATACTTGTTAATTGGTTCTTTCTCAGTTTTACTAAGAGTCCATTCAAGTATTATACTTAAGCATTTGAGGGGGAGGGGGTGTAGCTATTACTTATTTTCATTAGAAAATATTGAGCTAATGCATGTACAAAATTTACAAGGGGGAGAGAGGAAGTCTAAAACCCATAAAAATATACTTACATAATATTTGAATGGCTCTTAATAAATAATAATTTCTACTAATCTATTAGTAAAATTTACTAATTTCAAAGCAAAAACTAATTTTACTAATAAAATAGTAATTTCTACTAATTTATTAGTAAGATTAATTAAATTTTATTCAAATTTCAAATTTCAAAAGCAAAAAAAAGCCAATTCAATTTTGTAACCATTTTTAGTTTTTACTAATTAAAATTTAGAGAGTGACAGAGAAAAGAATCAGAAAAAGAAAGGCAGAGAGAACATAGAACAAGAGGGAGAAAAACGCGGTTTATTTGAAAGTGAGTGCACCAGGTGTTTGAGTCCAGCGCGAGTGTAGACGAACATTCACCGAAAAAGGCCGAAGCAACCGACCGCGAAAACCGTCGTAGCGACTTGGAGCCGTTACATGTCAGTTCAGTGTCGACAAGGAACTGGTGTACCATGTGTCACTCTTTCTCTCACATACATTCCAAAATATTCCAAATATAATTAATCTTCAAAAATTAATTTAATTAATACTCTAAAAAAAACAATTTTTTTAAAAATTATTACACCACTTTTTCTAGTGCCCGGTGCAAAAAAAAAGTTTTCCTGGACTTCGTTTTTTGTTTTTCTCTTAGAAAAAAATCTTTTCAAGAATCGTGTTTTAAATAACGTGAGACAAAAAGAAACAGATGATTAATTTTTAAACTGTTACTTCCTGCATTGATTTATTAACTTGCGGTTTTAAGTGAGCGATAAAAAAGGGACTTTGTTTTTCATTGTGTTTTGTATTTCTTTGCATTTGAGTGCTGAAAGTGACTCAAAAAATATACCAAGTGACAAAAACGTATTCAAAAGGATAGGAATATGATTCGAAAATTAAGGAAGTGAATTTTTTACGAAAAGGTACAAAAATTGCTTTTTTACATTTTGATAAAATTTGATATTTTTTTCTCTATTGTATAAATCATAGCGAAAAACGGCTCGAAATAATTCTATAAAATGAGATAGAAAGTAGTTCACGAATATAAATTTTCGAATTGTTAGTTTTTTATTAATACTCGAATTTAATTTTCCAGAAATGTTTTAATGTTTTCATTGAAAATTTTGCAAATCAATTCAATGATTTGCCAAATAATTTCATTCTTAATTTTTTTGACGCATTTTATTAACATTATTTTTTTAACAATAATTTGTTTACATTTATTGCTTTTTAATTTTCTAAAAATATTTTGATTACATCTTTTTGTCAAATAATTATTATTTATATATGCATTTTGTTATATTACTTTTACAAGAAAAATAAAAATAATTATTATTCGGCGAAATAATAACAAAATAATAATAAAATTAATAAAAAAATTAATGGAATAAACATAATTGTTTGTCAAAACATTTAATTGTTAGCAAAATGTTTATAAAATAATGTTAATAATGAAATAAATATAGAAAATAAAATCAATTTTGTGAATATTTTATAAATAAAATGAATAATAAACAATATTTCGTACTAACAATATTTTCCACTATAAATAATCTTTTTATTCGTTTCTCAATATTCACAAATAGTAAAATTTAAATATTTTATTTTGATTTTTATTGAACTTGATTTTTACGACGATTAAATGACATAAATTTAGAATAAACCATAACTATAAAATTAAGAAATCCATTGAATTCGTTTCTTTCTCTCAATATTTTCAATAACTAATAAATCATTGATCCAAATCGACGATTATGACGATTAAAAGATAATGAAATTTAATGTGATAATTAAATTTAATGATTATTTGCTATTTGTACATACATCTTTTTATATTATATAGTTTGTCATTAGATTCATGATAACTCGTAAGTTAAATAGATAAGAAGACAAGTGTATTTATTTTTATTTCTTTAATTGTTAACAACGTAAAAAAAGAGTTACCCATTATTATATGCGATATTTACCTGCGCATATAACAAAAACGAGAAAATAATATTTGTAGAATATTTTCTAATAAATATAAATTTTCTATTTTCCAGCATTTTTCTAATTATGAATATATATATATATATATATATATATACCTATATATAATTTGCACCTCTTCTCAAAAGAATCTAATTGTTTTAAATTTAGATAAAAAAAATTTAACAACTATTTACGTAATAATTAATCAATAAAAACTTAATCACCCCATTCAAAAATTGTGCCAACGATAAGATTTTTATCAGTTGGAAAAATATTTGTCAGTAGATTTAAACACTGATACTGTATTTTTTTTAGAAAAAAATTGAATTTTGATTTTCCGAAAGAAAAATAATGAGAATAAAATAGAAAAAAGAAAAGAATTAATTAAATTTCTTATTAAAGGAAGAGTTGGAAGTATATTTTAAAAAAAAATGAAATTTTAAGTTTGACAAAGGAGAAAAATAGATTAGATTTTTTCGTATTTTCGACTCAAGGAAAAGTGTGAACTGGGAAATATATTTTTCTTCAAAAGGAAATGGAATTTTATTTTTCCAAAATATTTTTTTTAAACATATTTTATAAGGGAAATAAAAGTTTAATTTAAAAAAAATGAAATGAACTAATTAAATTTTTGACTGATGGAAAAATTCGAAAAATTCTCAAAGAATCCGTGTTGGAAAGTGTGTGTATAGAGAAAATTTGTCACACCTTCGGTTTAGGAACAACCGTTATGATGATGTGACACAAACTTGTCAGGGCGATTTACATTTGTATGTGAAAATGTCATTCCAATAGTTTGTGACACATTAAGAATATGGTTTCGAAGAGACATATGTACACGAAGATCAATCAAACATGAAGGAGAAAATAATCTAATTTTACAAAAAAGAAATAGAAAATAAGTGTCAATTTCTATAATTGAATATTACATGTTATTTAGTCACATTTCACCATAATTTTCCAAAAATAATATTAAATACTTAAGTTAACATGTTCTTTTGACCTAAGTAGATGATTAGCAATAAAGATAAGTTGTCAATAGATTAATGCTTCAAAAACGTACGAAACCGACTAAAACATAAGAATTCTAGCAAAACTCGCTGTTTTACATAAATATGCACATAGCTAACATTGAAATACTTTACCTCAAAAAAATGATGATATGAAAAAATCCTAAAAATTTAACCATCAAATTGATAGGCAAAAACAAATAATTTCCAATGAGATAAGATAAAAAATCAAAAATAAACAAATAACTTATAAACAATAATAAAACATATATGGGGCATTCCACACCAAATCGGAAATCATTTTGCTTTTGCATCTCAAATTTTTTTCAAACATTTTTTCTCACTGCTCGTTCAAATAAGCTTCCATGATTTTTTTCAAATTTTTTCATAAAGCGATTTAACCCTTTGCCGTGGATAAGTTTTCCCCACCTCAGAAATAAGCAGTTTGACAGTTGAGTCACGTGGACAATATCAGGGCCGAATATTAGTTTGATTTTCAGGTTATGTTTGCATTGGTTATTTATATTTGATCCCACACAGCACATAATATTTCCTGAATATTTCACTGACAGATTGAAATATTTCAGTGAAATATTCAGGAAATATTTCTGCAAACAGGAAAATGTCCGTTTATGTGGAAATATTGACGCGAAAGTTGAGAAAATATTTCATTGAAATATTCCTGCAATATTACACATAAAGATTCTGCAATATTGTGAAAATATTTCACAAAATGAAAAAATTTGTTAAACACCTCAAACCAATAGGAATTTTCTGAAATATTTTAAAACCCATAGGATATAGTAAGCCAAAAACTACTGCGCAGCTCTACAGGCCATAGAAACTGAGTTCGACCAGTGCGCATCATTTCAGTTGAATATTTCCAAAATATTTCAATGAAATATTTTCTCAACTTTCGCGTCAATATTCCCACATAAGCGGACATTTTCCTCTTTGCAGAAATATTCAGGACATATTTAGGAAATATCATGTGCTGTATGGGATAAAAGTCTTTAACGATAAAATATACCGTTTTTAACCCCTTCACTGTCACTGACCTCTATAGAGGCACAAAAATGTAGTGCCCTGTACGTCTATGACCGCTATAGCGGCATAAAAAAAACATTTAAATGTTAACAAATCTGTCTGAAAATGCTTACACTGGGGTTTTCGGGGTCGCTGAATTAAATTTTATTTCTAACAATGTATGTATCAATCAATTTTTTTTCAAAATTTTTTGTAAGAAATTAGCACTAAATTAACCATTTTTAACCATTGTCTGATTGTGGGCAAACAAATGGGATCTACGCTACCGTCGGGGATTGTCGGTACGGCTACACGCGCACGGCCCAAAAACATACCAATCTTTAAATCACGATTTTTTTGTAAATATAAATGTCAAAAAATTGACAAATATACCATTCGAAAGATAATTAAATTCTACGATTAATTATATATATAACTAAAAATTTTAATAATTTATACATAGATTGCAGCAATCAACAAATTTGACAAAAAAATTTTAAAAATACAATTTTTTTGGAAATTTTGTTCAACCCCTGCACATTTTTTAAAAATTGTAGAAAAAGTTTGACATTTATATAGATGTGATCATTCAAGTCTCATCTTTAATTGAAGATCAAAAGAGTTCAAAAATCTTAATTTTTAGAACTAGATATGATTATAAACGTCCGAGCATGTTTTTTGACAAATGCAGTGAATTAGTCGATTTTGAACTGTTTTTGGCTGAAAATTCTCTGCCGTTTATAATGATATCTCGCTAACCGATTAAGATTTTTGAACTCTTTTGGTCTTAAATTTAAGATGAGACTTGAATGATCACATCTATATAAGTTTCAAATTTTTCAACATTTTTTAAAAAATGTGCAGGGGATGAAAAAATTTCCATAAAAATTGTATTTTTTAAATTTTTTTGTCAAATTTGTTGATTGCTGCAATCTTTGTATAAATTATTAAAATTTTTAGTTACATATCATTAATTGTAGAATTTAATTATCTTTCGAATGGTATATTTCCTAATTTTCTGACATTTGTGTTTACAAAAAAATCGTGATTTAAAGATTGGTATTTTTTTGGCCGTGTGCGTGCAGCCGTACCGATAATTCCCGATGGTAGTGTATTTATTTTGAAATTTTATATTTTTATATACGCAGTGAAAACGGTAGGCAGCCAAATATGCCTAATTTGCAATTTCACCAAATTATACAAATTTTACACAGCAAAACCTCTTTGAATTTTCGAAATCTGACATCGGACAGAGTAACAAATTTGAAACGAATTTAATCGATGTTTAAAAATTTGTCTGCCATATTAGATCCAGCATTTTGAAATTTGAAAAACTGACATTGAATTCGAAATCCGCGACTTTAGAAACCCTTGATTAGAGGTTTTTAGTACCTTTAACGCTTAACTAAATTAATTTTTTGAATTTATGATGCAAATGTAGAAGGGGATAATAAACTGAAAAAAGTAGTTTTATTTACTAAATCTAGTGTAGAATTGTCATTTTCAATGCAATCGAGATCCACAAGGATTCCAAGTTTTCGTAATGATATAGTCTATTAATAAAAAAATTAAAACTTAATAATTTTTTACTGTTTGATGTAGAAAAAAGTAGTAAAAGTTACTCTAGTGTCTAAAAATCATCAAAATTTTCATGAAATTTGTGCTGTAATAGACTGTATCTCTCTCAATTTTTATTGAATTTTATTCTTGACCTATGGATCGATAGGTGATTTAATTATCTTTCCAACGGTATCTTATTCATTATATTTTGACAAGCTTATTTTCCCATAAATCAGTTTAAGTGACGTTGCACCTCGAAAATACAAAATTTGTATAGATGCAGCAAAACTGCAAGAGGGAAAAAAATTAAAACTATATGATTATCTTACTCTAAAAGCACCTTCTAATCGAAAAAAATTGTTTTGTTCGAGTGATAATTTCACAGTAAACGAGTGTAATTGAGGAGTTCAGTCCAATAACTCGATCTTCGCTCGGCTTGACCGCTGAGTAGCCAGTCAATGGATCAAATATAGGAAAAAATAAAAACTCAAAATTTCGATATTTTAAAAACACTATCTTAAAGGAAATGAAAAAGCACAACTTTTTTCTTACTGTCATTTTTTTATAAAACGATTATTTTTTACAATAAAAAATAAAAACTGAAAATTTTTTTTTATAAAATTTAATTAAATTTTAAAACATAAATCGTATTAATTAGTACAAATTTAAATGAATTTGATTGCAATTTGGTATGTATACTCATTTGGGTCTCCTGAAACTGACAAAGTCTTAAAAAGTTTAAAAATTATTAATTGTTTATAATTTTTTTTATTATAAATGATGACGTGTCATCTATGAAGCTTTGTTACCTATCATGAAAAAACAGGGGTACCCTATTTTGCCTCACTCTCCCCTAATGTAAAAGAAATAAATAATTTGGAATAATTAGCGATTAATGCAAAGGAAACAACAAACAATTGAAAATAAATTTCAAGTGACTTAAAAACATGACAGAAAGAAAAATTTAAGATTTAGAAACACTCGGATTTCACGGAACATTGTGAAAAAAATATACAATATTCGAGCAAGAGCAAGGAAATGTCCTTTATAAAATAATGTATTTTTCCATCTAAACAACTCATTTTGATAATGATGTTCGCTTCCGCTTCAGATTCTAGTCTGTATTTATCTCAGCAACACTTAATAAAATTGCACGTAATTCATGCATACCGCATATGCACATACACACATATAATATCGCAACAACTTACCTTGTTCAATTTTTTTACTCATTTAACCGGATCGCGTCTCAAAGTACAACCATTAATTTCCCTAGACGATCAATTTATAAGCAATTCAGACATTTTCTACATCTTTTTTTCATTTTTTATACTTATTATACACTGAAAAAAATGTAATTGATTCAAGAAAAGTTTAGTTGCTTGAAGTATTCCGTGGAATTGAATATGGACAATTTCATTAAGGTTTTGCATCAAGAAAATGATATTCTTGATATAGAATACTTGATAGGAGAGATTCAAAAACATGTTATTCGATCAAGAAATTAATCGACATGTAAGAACGGTAGAATATATAACTGAAGATCATTTATATCAAACCAAAAAAATATTTTCTTGATTTGAAAAAATTTATAGATTTCAATCATAAAAATATTTTCTCAATACAAGTAAATATTTACTGCACGGAAAAAATACTCAATGATACTATTAACTATGAACCTATAGTTGAGCATGTCGCTGCAATAACTGGTCGTACGCGTGAACGTTGACTCTACTTAAAGTAGAGTCTACAATGAGCACGTTCACGGTCGTCCATACGTGCCCATTGTAGAACCGACTTAACTGCCACCCGACTGGTATTAGAGCTTACGTTCACGCGTACGACCGATTATTGAAGCTACACGCTCAGTTAATCCTAACCTAGTAAAATTAATAAGGATTCCTAATCATTATAATTATGCTCTCTGGGTTGATTCAACAAATCCAAGCCTTGTAAAAACAATCCTGAAAATCCTGATCAAATTGGCTAGGATGTTTAGTAATTTTGCCTATTTCCATAATGCGCATACGTCTGCTTCTGTTTTGACAGTATTTACCTGTAATGCTTTCGTGTGAATTATCGTGGCTTCGTAAAACTATTGTCTACTTTTTATACATGAAATGAGGTTTTTACTTATATAAAAATTGCTGTTTTCTCGAAAGCTTTGGAAATATTCAATTCAATTATATTACACAATTCTTTCAGATTTTTGTTGTTAGGTTTCAATATAAATCGTCGAAATTTTTACGCATGTGGTGACAACATTTTTACTATTTTAATCGCGTAGTGTGTTTGAAAATTAACCACTGCAATAATTCGTGCATTTAGATTTATTTTCATTTAAATGGCATAGATGATTATAAATTAATAGCTTTTGACCTGTAAATAAAATTGTGTACTTGAAGTATATAAAACTTCATCTGACTAAGAAGTAAATTAATTAAAATTAATTAAGTAAACTAAAGTAAGTAAATTGTATTTTGACTCGAAAATCTAGTATCTATAAAAAAGTGAAAATATCAAGTGCGTGTTTAGTGTAGTGGTTATCGTTCCAGGTATCATCTTTACTTAAATTAAAAAATCCAAAAAACAAATTTTACATCTTTACTAAAATATGAATATGTTCATTAAAAATATTAATTATTTTTTAACTATATTTAATTTTTCTCTTTTATTGGATAATAAGAATTTGATAAAGACTTCAAATAATTATGATACAAGGTCTAAGTCTAATAACATTATCCTAGTTAATTTGAATATTTTTCTTGGTTACGTCAACTAATTTTCATGGTCACTTTAACTATGCTTAAATTTTATTACATTGACTAGGATTCTATACTGGGTTCCTCTCGTAGCAAGGAAACCTATAGTCCATTTTTTCGGTATTGAATATCCCCCCCCCCTTTACTCCCATCCCACCCCATCACTTCTAATTCTTAGGTCAACGTTTTTATTATTTAATTAACATTGACATTTTTTTATTTAAATATTTAATCCCTACAACAAATACAATAATTAATATTGAACCACTCTCTAAATTTGAATTATTAATAATACCCATAGAGAAATTTACACCTGGCGAAGTACTGCGCCAGCACTGTCAGTACTGGCATAACGCTGTGTAGTGCTGGCGAAGTACTGTCTGTCAGTGCTGCCAGACTGTGAATATGGCCGCAATAAATACTGTACTCACTGCAAAAAATGGCGTCTAAAAATAAGACGTTTAGACTTTTATAAACGTCTTATGTATAGATAAGCGTTTTACTTGAGCGTCTTAAATGAAAACATAACCTCCAAATACATGCATTTTAGAAGGCAAATAAGACGCTTATAAACGTCTTCAACCAAGACGCTCTTTTTTTACAGTGCTGTTAATTATAGCTGTTAATTAATAATTATAAATAATTTAACAAAGCCGAAAAAAATATTCTTGTTTTAAGCGAATTCTTCTTATTTCAATGCATATTTTTCTCTACATATGGCTCCAAAATAATCCTCTTATCATCCTCACAGTAAGAAGTATAATAATATTTTAATAAGAACCAAATTATTTATATAATAAAAAGGTAGCCATTCATTAAAATTAGTAAATATTTTTTTGCTAATTCTAATTTAAAGAGCAGCCCTTTATTCCAGTTTTAAGTTATAAATGCTTTTTTGTGATGTTGATAATTTTATATTGACTTTTTAGAGAAAATAACCTATTAAAAATAAAAGCTTAAGCTATGCATGTGAAATATTTTTTTCTTTACGGCAATCGATAAGTTTTCTTGGCAATTCAAATGTATAAATTAACCTTAACCCTATTAAAGGTTAATTATTTTTCCAAGTATGAAGCAAAGCGGAAGTCTGTGAGAGTAAAAAATTGTAAAATTTCTTTTTACATAAAAACCAGAAAAAATTATTTTGATAAATAAGTTGTAGCTAATATATTTTAAGAACTGTATTATCGAAAAGTAGTGAACAGGGTGGCCGCCAAATTTTATTTAAAAAAATCTAATTTTCTTATTTTTCCTGACCAACAATATTTAGAATTATTTAATATTCTACCATTTCTATCAAGATTATAGGAAGTAACATCTTGATAGTACGGGGTATCATAATTATATTTTTTAATATCTGTGATGGTAGCTAGTAGCATAATGATACTATCGTGTAACATCATGTTTTTAACATCAAAATCTTACTATCCATTTCTCTCAGTGTAAATAATTGCATATTATTATTTTTTATTCATGTACATTATTTCTATTTATTACCAAATCATCGATAAGTACACTTGGGACCACTATTCAGTCCTTAAATAATAATGTCTAAACAAAAATAATTATTTTCAATAATATACATAAATATTTTGTGTTGTTAATTTGTTACAATTTTTGATTTTAGAATACAAAATCAAAAACTACAGTAATATTTAAATAGAACTGCGTTATTATTCCGTCACTACTGCGCCTATACCGGCAGTCAGTACCAGAGTTGGAAAGCCAGTACTGATTATTATTATTGTTATCATCCCGGTATTATAACAGCAATGTCGCGCCACTACTGATTTACGGTACAGCACCTGTACTGACCTGTACTGCGGCATGGCGTAGGCCGTTTTCGGCATACATTTGACGGTATGAACTCAACTTAAGATGGAAATCTCGAGAGAAATATTGGTATTGCGAATAGTACTTAGCATTAAACTTATGTTAACAAACTTTCGTTTAGTTGCAAGAATTCAACATAGAATCAGATGCGGTCAAGTATTTTTACATACAAAAAAACCTGAGTTCATTGTTGTTGCAACTCAAAAAAAGTCCATGTAAACGCCATATAACGTGGCGTCACCTACGAGGTTCATTTTTGTTGGTTTTTTCAGTGTAGAGGTGTCAGAAAAAACGTTCTTTGAATTTTTAAGTTTTTCGATCATTATTTTTGAGTCTTAATTTATTTTGCTAAGATTTTTTTATCCTATTGAATATCCTTTGTCGAAGTAAATGTAGGGTAAATGATACAGTAGTCGGACACTTAAGGACAGACCGGTGCATTTCCTTTTTTTCCAAAAAATGATCAACTTTTAGAATTTTTCACTATTTGTTATGAGTTCGTACAAAACATCTATATTCGTCCACAACAAATACCAGTAGTCGGCCACCATAAATATTAATAAATATTAGCTAATCTACGAAGTTTTTTATTTAGATTGATATTAGAACGCAAAATCTAGAGTCTTTTTGTTAAAATTAAATATTATTTTAAAAGAAACGTTATCGTATTATTTTATTATTACGTGTTTAAACTCACGCATTATGGGTTATGTCAGTTGTGTACACTAAAATCTCGTCTCTTACCAAGCACCTGGCAAATGCAACATAACGTAAAATTTTACTTTCTCCAATTATTTTAAAGCACTTAAAAGTTTTTACTATGCAACATTTTTGTTTATCGTGAAACTTTAGGTTATCAGGAAAATTAACATTTTTGTTTCACCTTTCGACGTTAATGATTTCTTTTAATTTCACGAAAAATAAGATATAAAGTGGCCGACTGCTGAGAGGTGGCCGAGCATATAGTATCACTTACCCTATATTGTTTTGTTTGATATCAAAAACACGTAATTAAATTTATTCTGAAATGTGATGGATACATTTGGAATAAAGCTGGTCAATTAGTTTTAAATTTTAAATTTAGAATAAAATAATTTCACACTGATAGAAATTTTCCGTCATTACTGCCACAATTATGGCTGATTCTGCCAAAATAAGTCACTGTATTATAATGAACTACAACTGCCAAAATAGTTTGGTTAATCCAGCCATACGAATGACAGAAATAGAGGACAGTAAATGTGAATCAACCTTCATAATATAACATTATATTTATTAAACTAATATTTATTGTTTATAGAACTCATAGTTTATCAATAACAAATCATACTTAAGACCGGAATAAGATGAATTTTAATATTTAAAAAATGAAACTGTTTCGTTATGACAAAATAAAGTAAGTAGATTTACTCTGGAAAATTGTGATTTTGAAATTTGGTATATGTGAATTAAAAATTTTCTCTAAGTAAAAATAAAAAAGATAAATAAAAATTTTAGTAAAAATCATAAGCTTTCAAATGATATAAATTAACTTGAATTTAGAGAACAATTTTCTAGATTTTTACCGGTCTGACAAAAAGTGAGCGGGTTTATACCCCACTCTCCCCTAATATAAACAATTATAAATAATAATTGTATAAACTCAAGATGATGAGAATCAAAATAAAGAAATTTATTGGATTGCAAATGCCGACGAGGGAGACAAAATAGAATTGAAGGAAGGACAGGTTGAGCATAATGATTGAGAAAAATGAAACCAACTTCTTGAGCTAACGCGCGCGCACGATATAGTCTCTCTCTCTCTCTCTCTCTCTCTCTCTCTCTCTCTAAGAGCGCGCCTCTGTAACGTAATCGCATAAGAAACCGCGGAAGTTGATTAAGGCGACTCTAATTAAAGGCTTACGGTCTATTCGGTCCCTTGGCTGTTATACAGCAGCCACGAACTACACGAGGACGTTTCGAATGCCAAGGATTCGTTTCAGAAGATGTTTCTAGAGCTTATATAGTTTGCAATCTTCTTTATTTATCGCCCGTCTCTACTCACGGTGAGATGGGCACATGAGAAAAAAGAGAGGGGGGAAGAGGAGTGAAAAAATAAATAAAAAAAACTATCCGAGTTGATTAACACGAACGTAATTAACGGTCACTAGTCTTTTATATACTGGCTCTATAATTTTTTATAACTAAAGAAATCAGAGCGTGTTCTCTCTATATATATATATACTTTTAAAATTAGAGGTTCCTGTGGAGTTACCGTTTTTTTATTTTTCATCATTCACGATGTTGATCGTAGTGATAATCCTGATAGGCAAATCGAGTTGAAGTTGTATACATAAATACGGAATTAGACTTGCATTCATTATGACTTCGAATTTTTATTTAGGTAAATTATTTTTTTTGTTAGGTAGGTAAACTTGCAAGTACCACTTTCACAAAAAAATTTTTTTTTAATGCCTGAATTTAGAACTAATTTAGTGCTAATTTAGTACCGAATTTAAAAATTTAGAGCTGTTAAACTTTTTTTAAAAACATATGGTACCATACCCTTAAAAGTCAGCATTTTTAAAAATTTCTTTCACGAGAATTTAGAGCTAATTTAGTGCTCTAACATAGCATAAAAACAATTTTTCAAAAACTACCCATAAACTCAAAAACTACCTAAGTGAAATAAAAAAATGTTTTCTTTTTTTAATTTTTTCATAGGAATTTAGAGCTAATTTAGTGCTCTAACATAGCATAAAAACAATTTTTCAAAAACTACCCATAAACTCAAAAACTACCTAAGTGAAATAAAAAAATGTTTTCTTTTTTTAATTTTTTCATAGGAATTTAGAGCTAATTTAGTGCTCTAACATAGCATAAAAACAATTTTTCAAAAACTACCCATAAACTCAAAAACTACCTAAGTGAAATAAAAAAACGTATTTTATAAAACTTTCTTTCATAGGAATTTAAAACTTATTTAGTGCTCTAATATACCATTAAAAACAAGTTTCTAAAAACTACCCGTAAACTTAAAAACTACCCAATTAAAATAAAAAAACGTATTTTTTAAAACTTTCTTTCATAGGAATTTAGAGCTAATTTAGTGCTCTAATATAGCTTAAAAAAAATATTTCAAAAACTACTCATAAACTCAAAAACTACCCAATTAAAATAAAAAAAAGTATTTTTAAAAAATTTCTTTCATAGGAAATTAAAACTTATTTAGTACTCTAACATAGCATTAAAAATATGTTTCCAAAAGTACATATAAGGTCAAAAACTACCCAACTAAAATAAAAAACGTATTTTTTAAAACTTTCTTTCATAGGAATTTAAAACTTATTTAGTGCTCTAACATAGCATTAAAAACCAGTTTCTAAAAACTACCCGTAAACTCAAAAACTACCCAACTAAAATAAAAAAAAGTATTTTTAAAAAATTTCTTTCATAGGAAATTAAAACTTATTTAGTACTCTAACATAGCATTAAAAATAATTTTCCAAAAGTACATATAAGGTCAAAAACTACCCAACTAAAATAAAAAACGTATTTTTTAAAACTTTCTTTCATATGAATTTAAAACTTATTTAGTACTCTAACACAAAACTACCCAACTAAAATAAAAAACGTATTTTTTAAAACTTTCTTTCATAGGAATTTAAAACTTATTTAGTGCTCTAATATACCATTAAAAACAAGTTTCTAAAAACTACCCGTAAACTTAAAAACTATCCAACTAAAATAAAAAAGCGTATTTTTTAAAACTTTCTTTCATAGGAATTCAAAACTTATTTAGTGCTCTAACATAGCATTAAAAACAAGTTTCCAAATACTACCTAACGAAAATAATAAGTTATATTTTTTCAACATGTCTATATTTTTTAGAAGTGATAAAAGTATTATAAAATATAATATATGTATTTTTTCTTTTGTTAAAAAATTAAAAATGTATATTGTTGTTTTATAATCTAAAATTAGATTTAAATCAGACATAAAAATTTCAAATTAATCCTTCAATTATCGGCTAAAATGGCAATTGTGAAGTTTTATGTTGCAATAAAATATTATTTTTCCAATCAACAAATTCGTTATTGTATTAGAGAATACAATCAAATGAGTATTGTATTAAGAGAAAACAAATTAAATTCACACGAAATCACGAAATTAAAAAAATTGTTTTTGCACTTGTAAGATATTAATAACCAATTTTTAAAAACATGAGATAAATCAATGCAGGTATATAAAGAGCTACCGTATAACTAATGACAATTTCTGTAAGGCGTATTGTATTTCGACATGACTCATTCGACAATTCATACAAAATCTCACATTATATACAAATAAATTAATCCAATATTATTAAGAAATATATGCTTTGGAAATTCTAAATATTACAATTAACGATATATTTCTGCAATATAAATATTTTTAAAAATTTTGAAGTGTAGTTAAACTTGTAAACGTAAATTTAATATTTAGAAAATTTAAAAATTAGTTTTTAATACGCAACATAATTTATTAATTCAATAGTAACAGTTTACTAATCTTTAGTAGAAACTTACACATTTAATATTAGATAATTAGTTACCTGATACTTGATACCCAGGTACTTTTTGAGTTTCAGCGTAATTTTTAGGGAAATTGGTTTTAATGCTATTTTAGAGCACTAAATAATTTTTAAATTCCTATAAATTTTTTTTTAAATACGTTTTTTATTTTATTTAGGTAGTTTTGGATTTTGTGGGTGGTTTTTGGAAAATTGTTTTTAATGCTATATTAGAGCACTAAATTAGCTCTAAATTCTCGAAAAGAAAATTTAAAAAAAAAACGCTTTTTTATTTCAGTTAGGTAGTTTTGGAGTTTATAGGTAGTTTTTGGAAACTCGTTTTTAATGCTATATTATTAGAGCACTAAATTAGTTTTAAATTTCTATGAAAATTAAAAAAAAATACGTTATTTTATTTTAGTTGGGTACTTTTTTCCTATAGTTAGGTAGTTTTAAAAAATTTGATTTAATGCTATGTTGGAACACTAAATGAGTTTTAAATTCCTATGAAAAAAATTTTAAAAATACGTTTTTTATTTTCGTTAGGTAGTTTTTGAGTAAAAGTGTAGATTTGAAAACATTTTAAATACTAGAATACAGCCCTAAATTACGAACAAGAAATTTAATTTCTCTTTTTTCCTATAGTTATATAGTTTTTGGAAAATTGTTTTTAAAAATATGTTGGAGCACTAAATTAGCTTTAAATTCACGTGAAAGAATTTTTTAAAGAATACGCTTTTTTATATTTTAGTTAGGTAGTTTTTAAGTTTATGGGTAATTTGGAAAAATTGTTTTTAATGCTATGTTAGAGCACTAGATGAGTTTTAAATTCTCATAAAATTTTATTATTTTTAAAATGCTTTTTTATTTTAGTTGGGCAATTTTTGAGTTTATGGGTAGTTTTTGAAAAATTGTTTTTATGCTATGTTAGAGCACTAAATTAGCTCTAAATTCCTATGAAAAAATTAAAAAAAGAAAACATTTTTTTATTTCACTTAGGTAGTTTTTGAGTTTATGGGTAGTTTTTGAAAAATTGTTTTTATGCTATGTTAGAGCACTAAATTAGCTCTAAATTCTCGTGAAAGAAATTTTTAAAAATGCTGACTTTTAAGGGTATGGTACTTGTAGCTATACGTCAAGCTAGCAGTACCATATGTTTTTAAAAAAAGTTTAACAGCTCTAAATTTTTAAATTCGGTACTAAATTAGCACTAAATTAGTTCTAAATTCAGGCATTAAAAAAAAATTTTTTTGTGAAAGTGGTACTTGCAAGTTTACCTACCTTTTTTTGTTTACTATATGTATAAACTTTTATTCATATCTTGATTTTATTTATTTGTTACTTTTATTCAAATGTGCAGTTTAAAGTATTGGCAAATGGCGATTCCTTTCTAGACTGTATTTATTTATTTTTAATATTGTTTTAAACTATTATTTTCATTATTCATTTTTACTTCTTAGATTTTGTTTACACTACCGTCGGGAAATATCGGTACGGCTGCACATGCACGGCCCAAAAACACACCTATCTTTAAATCACGATTTGTTTGTAAATACAAATGTCAGAATCTTACTAGTAAATTAATTGAAATTACTATGTGCATAATTATTAGTAAATTTTACTTATTAAATTAATAATGAAATATTTAGTAATTATTTCTCTAAACTTAAATAAATTAAAAATAACTGATTTGGAAACAAATACTAATACTATTTGACGCACATACAATCCCCCTCAAGTTCTTATACTTTTAACTCAATCTGTACCTACTACTGCATATATTAAATTTCCTAATGTATTAATTTAAGTTAATTAATTCTCCTACTCCCATTAAATTAGTAGAAATTGACATTTATTAGTAGAACTTACTAATTCATAAGCTGGAAGTCAGTCGCCAATTCAAATTTAGAGAAAAGTAAATTTTTTTTTTTTGTAGTAATTATTAGAATTTGTTATTATGTATTCATTAATTCAAGTGAATTAGGATTATATGATTATATTGTTGAAAGAAGAACAAGTGTAAACAGATATGTTTAAAGCTTCCAGTGATGTAAAATATTGACATAGACGTATACGTGTGTGTTACGAACATGGCGCCTGGTTTTTTTTCTTTCGTTCTATATATATATAGACGGTGGCCATTAGGTGATCCGTGGCAGTAAATAATAAGCGCTTTTAATAATAAATTTTAATGCTTCAGGTACATGAGGAAAACTCAAATAGGACTTTGGAACTTTAAATTTTCATCTCCAAATAGTTTTCCATCAACTTCATTTATTTCCAGAATATTAATTTTTATTTTATTGTTGTTTTCATGAAACTGGTAGTTTTAGTTCCTCTTAAAAATAGTATTATTATTACATGTTTTCTAGTTAGGGGAGGCTGAGGCTAAATGTTAAAATGTCAAAACAGTTAAAATACTTAAAATTCATTATCTTTCGAACGGAAACAGTTAGAGTATAATTGTAATTTAGACTATTGAAGGGTCTTATCACTCTAATTAAATGTCCGTAGTTATGTGACATTTCACAGGTGAGAACTGACGGCGAGTTCAGACTTTACGAATCCTGATTGAGGCTTGGTCAGGATTGATTGATCCACTATTCCCAAATTTATGCGTTTCTCGTGCTCATTCAATATAATATGAAAATATCAGTTGATAATAATAATAATAATAAATATTATACTATTATTTTTATTCATATTATATGTGTGTATAAATTTAATTACAATATACTATTAGAACAATTATATTATTTTCATGTAAATAATATATTACTAGAAATAAATGTCATTTTAAATAGTAATATTAAAAAAATAATTTTAGTAAAAAAAGACAATTTTTCTGTTAATTAGTACATTTTTTTCTTGATTTTTAACAGACTTTTAATATTATTTACAAACATGTTCACATTTTTTATTCATAACACAACACACAATTTTATATACCGCTTAGAAACGAAAACTGAAAACTATTCGCTTGCATGTGAGATCGAACACCCCGACGAATACCCAACACCCCTATAAACGCACACAAAAAACCCAGTCTCATTTTTGTTGCATCTCAAAATGAGACTATGTTAAACGCCATAGAACGTGGCGCCACCTAAGAGTCTCATTTTTGTTGCAACTCAAAATGAGTAGCGTATGATACTCATTTTGAGACTAGGTTTTTTCAGTGCGTACCTATTTAAACCGCACGGCCAACGAAGGTTGGAAAGGATCCCGCTTAATAGACTATATCACTCAACATTGATTCAGCATGGGACACCAATGTTCGTTCCATGCTCGATTCGAGACTCAGACAATCTTCGTGAGCGAAAATACAATATTCACTTTTTTTATTACCGTGTGCACTGAAAAATATTAAATATAAATATTTATAAATTATTTAATATTACAATTTTTTTTTTGATAATATGTTTAATTTTTTAAATATATTATTTTTTTCTTGCACAGTGTCAAATTATTATTTTTAAAAATCAAGAGTTTCGTTTGTCTTAAAAATGTTCAGTGATCAAAAACTTACAGTGTAAAAATTGTTCATTAGGGTGTAATAAATATTTATGCCATGTGTTTTTACACTAGGATTAACCGTTTAGTAAATATTATCAAAATACTATTTTTTGTCAAACGCGTGTGACCTTGAAACTCAGCGTAGCCAACTCAACACATACGTTAACACGAACTCAATTAAGTATAATTTTTAAATCTATTCTCATCACAATTCATTTGGATAAATGAAGATGTACCTAAATGTATTTGCTAAACATTTTTAGTCAGATTTTTTATATTTGTTATTACAGCTAAAAACGCACCCTGGGGCTAAATGTGAAATGTTTTTTTTTTTTTTTGACATTAGGAAAGTACTCTGTGAAAAAACAAGATCCTTCACGTGAAATAAACCCAAAAGTTTTTATTTTACTTTTATTTTATTAATTCTGTAACTATTATAAAGCTATTGTTCAATAAACAAATGTTTATTTGTTTAAATATATTATATTATATATAATATATTATATTTCAAATAATGGTAGTTTTAAGAGATATGTACATAGTAATTTTCGTTAAATATAATTAAAAGGATTTCATTAGAGCTGTGCAAAATAATTCGACATTTCAGAGCCCCAAAACCGAACAAAACTGGATTCGGTTCGAATTTTGAACAGCTTTATATTTCACAAATATTAGTTGAACTATTATCATTAATGAACTAATATTAATAATTAGGTAAAAAAAGAAATACTAAAATTATAGTTATTAAAATTTACCGAAATTTATTAATACTTTTTAATTAAACCGACTTCCCTCTCTTTCATAATAAATAATATAGAAAATAAAATATAATTTCTAAATATAAATTCTAAATCAAAACTATTTATAAAATAATATCCACTGAAAATAATTCCTCAAAAGAAGAAAATAAATTATAATACATTCTGAATTTTAAATTATCAATTCTCGATTTTTTTTTGAAATTTGAGATATTTATAACCTGTAAAAGGTAAAAACAGATAGAAAATATCTATGATAAAGGTATTATAAAACATTCTTTAAATATTTGGAAATAAAGTATATATTCTAATAATAATTGGAAAAAATAAGCATACTAATGTAATGAATATTCTTAAGTTTGCATGGAGGGAAATGTTGAAAAATTATTCTTCTTGAATTTAAACCAAAAGACATTCAAATCCATTAAAAATTCTAGGCCGTAGACATTTTTGAAAAATTAATTGAAAAAAAATCCCACTGTGAGGCATGCACGTGATTTTTGAAAAATGTTTTTAACTCAATAAACTCATCAGGCCCACTCCAGTTCTTTTTGGAAAATCTTTTGTACATTATAAGGTATAAATAAATTTAAAAATTATAAAAAAAAATTTCGTCCAAAGTTTAAAAAAATTAATTTGTTTATAAAAAAAATTGTTTTTAAATTCTTTTTAAAACATTTTTAAAAAGTTGAAAGAAAACTAAAACTTTTATTCTTTGACAACTTTTTTCTAAACTTAATATTTTTAGACTTATAGGGTACAGAATATTGGTCTATGTTTGCAATCAAAAATTTCGAAAATTCATAGCTCAAATATTTGGCCTCCAAAAATAAAATAAAAAATACGTATCTGTTTATTTTCAATACAGAATAAAAATTATAAAATAATTAAAAAGAGAAAAATATTTGTTTATCAAATATTTTAAACTAATTAAAATTACATAGAAATAGAAAATTCTGTCTCAGATGGTCCTTGCTATAGGTCCTAAGATGGACCCATAATAACTCGCGAAACAGTGAAAACTTAATGTAATATACGTGATCGGAACATTGTTGTTTACATGTATATTCAATGTTGTGATTATGTGTACATGTAAAAATAAGGGAGAATTTAGAATTTTTTTATTTTGCATTGGTTTGTCGAGTTTTTTCATTTTACGAAACTGTCGATGAAACATTAGTACACTGTAGAGTATAGAATACATTCAGGTTCGCAATTTTGCTCGACTGTCGCGGAAAGTTTAAAAGCTTTCGTGCATTCGCTCAATTATAATATATAATTACCATATTGGTGATAAAGATGCAAAAACGTAATTTTAACTATTTTTGTAAAGAAATAAAATTCTTTTTCCAAGCACATTTTACAAATAATGACCGAGCAAAAATAATAAATTGTCAAATAAAAAATAATCGTCAATGTGAAATCTGCAAAAAAAAAAAATATATTGAACGTTGCCTGATGAAATAAAAAATTGTAATGCATAAACTGCATTTTAAAAGTTGTTAATATCATCGCATATTATACCTATGCGCGTACACATATAATATAATGACAATCAATTAGACACATTATACAAAGTTTCCTTCTCATTTGTCTCTATCGCTAATGTTTTCCGGAGTCATTTTTTATAAAGAAGCTGTTGAATAATTTAATTTGTCTATAATATCTATATATCCTTGTAAAAAATTATCATCGATTTCTTCTTTTTCTTTTTACATAATCGTCAATAATTCCTAAACTAATGCATATGCATGACGGATTTCATACATTATTAATACTAGGAAAAGAGACACATGAAAATGTCCGTTTTTACTAAAAATATATGTAAAAAAGAACAAAGTTCTCCATTTTTATCACTTTTTTATTAAATTAAAAACTAAGATAATTAAAATAGAAGAAATCGAAGAAACCATCAATTACACGGAAAAAAAGTACGTGAAATTTTCATTGACTCGGTACTTGACTTTTGGATGCGACACAAAATACTAGAAACAGTCTAGGACTTTTGCATGGGAGTTTCAAGCGCAGTCAACTAATTTTTCACGTACTTTATAAAACTGAACAAAACACTTTTGGCAACAGCCCATACTAGCATTAAAATAATTCTAGGACTTTCTTATATTTTCTAATAAAAAGTATATGATACCGCCTTGTACTTTGTGTCCTATCCAAAAGTCAAGCACTTTCAAGGAAGGATTCACGTACTTTTTTTCCGTGTATTATTTTTCTTTTTTTTAGATTACAACACTTTAATCAGTAAATTAATTTACAAACATAATTATATATTGTTCTTTGGAGAAGTGTAGACGAAAAACAAATGATGAAATTCGACAAGTGCTTCATGATTTTAAATGATGAGATTTCATTGGAATGCAAGTATGTATATATCAAAGATCATCCATAAATTTCGTAACATCCAATTATAGTTAAAAAATAGTCGCATTTTGTATTCTGACTCTCTAGAATTCACACCCAGAGAAAAATATTATTTATAAAGCAAATATATTTTATAAGTGTTAAATAGATGTATATTTGTCTCAAAACCAATTCAGGGTTGCCACAAAAATTTAACTTTGTTTTTCCTTAACTTTTTCCTGATTTCCAGACAGAATTTTGACTTTTTCCCTGACCCTAAAGAATATTCTAATTTACTCTAAAAATTACTTAGAAAAATGTTTTAATACATAATTTGAAACTTTCTTAAATTGTAAAATTATTCGAAAATAACAATAACTTCTTTATTAAATAATTATATTTAATCATTATTATTTTTCTAAAGAAATTAGAATTTACTTAACTGCTTCGAAATTATTTTCATTATTTAAAATCAATTATATTTCTAAAAATTCAAGTAATAATGCTTTTATTATTAAATTATTATCTACAATTATAAAAGAATTTTAATTTTAAATCTATCTTTATTAAGGTAAAGGTACCAATATCGGAACGCTTTTTAACCTAACTAAATTTCTATGATAAATATCATGGAATTAGAAGTGTTAATATGAATAATTAGGGTATATATTGAAAGATTGGTATTTTATTAATAGTATTTAAGCCCTAAAATGATTCTTTTTTATGAAATAAGAATAATATTAATTAAATTATAAAACTCTGCACTGTACCTATTACGGAACGATTATTTTCTGTATGTACGGGTGTTCCAAATTGAATGTCCCTATTAAGGAACACCTAGAACACCTTATTTGATTCAATAAATCATTACAATTCTATTGATCTATCTCAACAATTTGAATATTAATTATAAAGAATTAAATACAATAAACAAATTCTAGTTTAATAGATAATTAAAAAGCCAATTTTTCTGGTAGAAAATAAATACGAAAATACTGAAAACATTTGAGGTTATGTTTGCTGTATATTTCCTGTGTGTTACATTAATCGGGGCATGTAAATAATAAATGTACCTAATGTGGAACGGTAGTTTGATGGACACCTCAACTCAGTAACAGTTTTGTAAAATCTGCTAAATTTATTTTTTCCGTGAAGGTAATTCTACGACAATTGATTTATTTAAAAAGAAAAATGAACAATTTTTCTTAAAATTTATTTTTTACGAAAAATTTTACTGAAAAAATTTGAAAATAATTAATTTCTTTTAAATAATTCAATTAAAATATTTTACTAAAATTTAATATATTAAAGGGTGGCCCGACCATTGGTTGACCAAGTTGGGCCGACCGAAAATTCGCACCTGGGTACCAGTAAATTATGTTACTAAAGAAATAGAATTATATTAGAAAATTAGATACACTTTATTTGTTTTAGTGAATTTCTAACAAAAAATTAGTATAAATATTTACTAATTAAGCTAATTCTTTATTAAAAATAGTCTTATTCTTTTATCAAATTTTTAATAAAGGAATATAGTTAAACAAACTCGTAAATCGATTATAATTTTTGAAATTCTATTTATAGAGAGGAAATGAATAAATAAATGTCTTTGACCTTTCAATAAAGGAAGGAATTTTGATTTTTTAGAATAATTAAAAAGACGATTGATGGAGTGAATGATATTCGAGTGAACATGAACATATAGAGATCAAGTTAAATATTTTCCCCTGTCGTGAATATTGCAACTAGAGTATTGCGTATATCATATATAATGTACAATATATACATATATACGATACATAAATATCATTACACACATATTTAGATCGTGTGCCAGAGCACGAGAAGAAATTACGAAACTCAAATATAGTAAATGTGTTGGTACAATTGCCCTGCGTATTTTCCTTTGCGCACACCTGCGAGAATTTACTCGTAAAATGATTCGGATCAACTGTACATATATATATATATATATATATATATATATATATTCTCGTGAGTCGAGTCATTGAATTAAATACCTCCTTTTACGATCAGTTTCGTCATAGCGCTTGAAAAAGAATTTTTATTTTCTCTCCTAAATACTTCAGAAAGGCATCCTATGAGAATTTTCACGTGCCACTAAAAACAAAAGGGTTGTGAATCATGTGAAATTTCTTTTTCTTCCTCCATTTGACGTATATATGCTCATTAAAATATTCATTCTCTCCATCGAGAATTTGCAACTTTTACTATATAAAATTTTTTAAATAGGTTATAATTGTTTTTAGTGCAGGATTGTTACAAAAAGTTTATTTTATTTTTTCCTGACTTTTCCAGACAAAATTTTGACTTTTTCCCAGACTTTCTAAAATGCAATTATTATCTAAAACTTTAAGCAAAATTAATTTCTAAATCATTTTTTATTAAAAACTTCTACGACAACTTTTATTGAATTATAGAAAAATATTGAAAATCATTGAATTAAGAAAAAATTTTCAAAATAATTGAAATTTTACCGTGATTTTTATTAAAATTTTTGAGGTGCACAAGAATTTCTAATTCTTGTGATGAATATACTATTATTTATGAAAATAATTGAATTTTGCAGCAGAATGTTGCTATTCATATCTAAAAATAATTAAATGTTGACAATTTTTTTACATTTTTTGAAATTAATTGAATTTTTGCGAAGAATTTTATCTATTTTGAAATCAGAATGTTAAAGCAAAGTTCACTCTTATTCTTATCAAATGGGCATTTCTCTGTAACCGGTCAATCTTATAAATATGAAAAATTTTAAATTGCAAATACAGCTTTTATTTATAGACTATTTTGTTAAGAATACATTTGAAATGAAGTTCCTGAAGTTGGCATCGCTGCTCAGTATCGAAAAGTATTTTTCCTTATTTTTAGAAAACAATTTTTAACTAATTTAAAAAAAACTATTTAATAGTATTTTTTTTAACTCAAAACTTTGGAAAAAATTGAGTGATTTTTTTGGTTTTGTAGAAAAAATATTTTTCAATGCTGAGCGTCGATGACAACTTTAGGGACCTTGAAAATAGTTATTTTCTTTGTGAAACATGTTTCTTTATGTGCTAAAAGAATTATATCAATTCAAGTCTAAGGGAAATTTTGTTGTCAAAAATTCATTACTGTAAAAGGCAAAATAAATTAAGGCTACTAAACCTTTAGATAAATTTATGTCGATTATTTTAATAATAAATGTTGAAAAATTTTTAATTACACGTTTTTTATAGTTTTTGTTTAGAGTAAATGTTCTGCGTTTAGAAACAATATTATTAATAACAATATATCTTAACTCATCGTATGCTTTCGTCCGAAAACACTGCACTGCCGTATTATAAGCGTGCTGCTAGCGACCTTATAGGTATTATCATTGATAGTTTTATTTTATTAATAATGTATCAAAATAATGGTATAGTGTGTCAGCTAAAATTCTTGCGGTGAATGTGTGTAAATTGGAGTTATTTTCAATAATTTCGACCCCGAGGCATGAAAAGGATAAAGGAATTTAATATAATGGTTTAATGAAGAAGAGAAAAAAGCATTTTAATTATAATTCTAATTTATCACAACTGCCTAATTGTTCAACGTGGATCATAAGGATAATCATCATCTTCTTTAAGTAAAGAAAACGAATTGAAAGCTGCTACTTCTTAAACGGCGAAAGCAACGATTGGATAAGTTTTATAATTATTTTATATACCTTTTTTTATATTTTGTGAATGTCTTTTACTCCATATTTTCTTTTATTATAAACGAAAGCAATATTTGTATGTCTGTTTAATGTTTTATGTGCACTCCAAATAATGAATATAAATTTTAAATTAACGCCAATAAGATAAAATAATTATAAATTACGAAAGACGTCTCTATATATATTTTGCGATCTAAAGGTCATTTTTGTATGTTCAGAAAACTGTTTATAGTGAGTTAATTAAATCAAAATCAAATACTGTTAAAAGAAATTTTCGTTGTGTTTATATTCATTTTTACCAAATTCAGGATAAATTATTTGACGTATTATATTTTATTAATTTGTTAATTCTATAATGTGATGATGAAGTATTTCATTTGAAATTTTAGTTAATTTTTTTAGTAATAATTAATTATCCATATTGGTTTTAAGAAGTACTGCATATTTATTTATTTATTTTGAAATTATTATATTTTATTTAAAAGAAATTAAAGCGAATCATAATTTAAATTCGTTCACACTTGAATGTGAATAAATAAATATTGTTATATTATCTTTATTTTTAACAGCACACAATTTAATACTGTTATACTTTATTACTTTTTTTATAAGCAATATACTCAGTTAAGAAAAGTTAGAATTGCATTAAAAGGGATCTTACGCACATAATCAAGTTTTCGAGAAAAACATTCTTAAAGTTAACAAGTCAATATTCATGCTTTAGCACATTAAAATTAAAAAAACTTATCAAGCTAAAGATGCAGGGTTTATTGATATAGGAAGAGCACGTCTTTATCTATAAAAATTACTGAAAAAATAAAAATCATTTTTTTGACCTTAGGTTCCTTTTAACTTACGAGGTCACATATAATATATTTTTCAATATTAAAAATGTTATTTATTAAAAGCTTGTCTGAAATTTGATATTTAAAATTCATACACGATTTCTTACTTCTTAAGTAGAATATAAAAATTATGATTTAATGAACTTTTTCGTTCAAAAAATAATACTGAAAACACAATAAAATTAAATAGTGTTATTAAAACAACATAAATCAGGAATAATATGAAATTGTCCGGTTTCAGAGAATCGCCCATATATAAAACGTGTTTATATTTCAATAGTCTGTAACCGAAGTGACTCATCTCAGTCGTAAAGAAAGTAATGTCACGTATTTAAATTTCGATGTTGCCAAAATATGAAATAGAAAATGGTCTGTTGCCAGATTCATAAAATATTTTTGACAATTTAAATCGAAATCCCTAACTTTTCCTTGACCTGCGTCAAACATGTAGTGGTTTGTTTTTATTGACTTCTTTTTCACTGTATGCAGAGAAACAGCATACGAGAAAACTGCATGCAAACAAATTTTAATACTAAAATTATTAAATTAAAATTACAAACTGCTGTACATGTACATGTTTAAATCGCATGCCGTCAAACTGCATACGAGAGAATTGTAGACGACTAAAAATTATACAAACTTTAATTTAAAAAATTAAATTAATTAAAACTACATACCGTTGAAAGCCGAAACTGCAAACGCGATTAAAAATTTTTACCCCTGTATAAATTCTGTTAAAAAACTGCGATCAAAAAAAAAATATTTAACTTTCCTTCTTTTTTTCGATTCGTGAGAGAATGTCAAATTTTCAACATCCAATGCAAACTGCAGCAGTATTATTTCTCTGTAATTTACGTTACACAACAAATAATTAAGTGGATCAACACCAAAAATAAAAGAATCACTCCTGACAATAAATGTTTATAAAATACATAATGAGCGAGGAGATTTAAATTAAAATAAATTTCCGCTGAATTCGCCGTTTAATAAAGAAGCGACAAAAAAGCAACAGAAATGAAACGATTCGTGCAAATAATCCAGAGTTTGATGTCGGAATAACAGAAAAGACGAAGAAAGTAAATGGAGAAAGTACACGCACCTTTACATACATATACACAAACATAAAAGCGAGAGAGATAGAAGAAAAAGTAGATTTTCTGTAATGGAATCTAAGATTGTAAAAACTTATCCGATGGAATTAAAGGTACCTACTGGACTTTAATCTCGAAAAGATACATAGATTTAGATTAAGCCACTTCCAGAAGTCTATGCGGTAGCTTTTAATATAAATATTCCACATCATTACTCGCATAACTACAGTGTTATAAAATTCTATCTTATATCTCTCTGCTTCTTTTTTTTGTTAATTTTTATTTTCTAACGTTCTTATCCTCTATCTTTCTCTCTCTCTACTGCGCGTTTGAGAAAACTTGCGCGTGTTCCGGGAAGAGGAACAGCAATTAAGCGCGACTACATTGCTAATTATCAGCTTAATGAGGTTTCAATTTATTCCATTTGTCGATTCACTAGCACTCCCACAATTATCGTGTCACGAAACAAACGATCATATCAAAAAACGAAGAAAAAAAGATATAAAGGCCTTCGGAAAAATTAACGTTTCTCCTTTTCTTTCAAGTGTATTTAAAATTTTGTGTAAAATTATATTTGTGATGTACTTCCAAGAAATAAAAAGAAGCAAAATTTTAGGTTACGTTCAGCATATATATACACTGATTGAATTAGCTTTATACTCTGGGCTGGTAACTTTTCGCTGATTCTGCTTTTCGTCAATAGTTTTAGCAAATAACGAAAAAATCGTTCTTAATTTTCGTATAGATTTTGTAAATGGATGTGTCTGTTTACTTACTATACTGTATACTTTTATCAATATTAAAAAATTTTGAACTTAAAATAAACTGTAATCTAACTGTAATCGCAGTACTACTTTGAAAAGCAATACTTTTAAACTTTTTATAACCGAAATTTAATGATGTCTCTGTTAGAAACAAACACGTTTAATTATCCACGTCTATAAACATAACCAAAAACTTCGTCTTTATACATATATAATATAATGACAATGATCTGAAGCAGGGCCACCTTAGTGCTCTCTATCTTATCACTTAAATAAATGTTTCGCGCGAAACTTTCCTGAACATTTCAATGAAATTTTTGCATAATTATATTTATAATTAGATTACGATTTCATTAAAATGTTCAGGAAAGTTTTGCGCTAAACAGTTATTTAATCGGGACATTTAAATATTTGCACAATTTTCACTAAACTTTTCAGTTAAATATGCCAAATATTGCAAGTAAATATTTAATAAATTTTTAGAAAAGAGAGAGAGTGAGAGAGAGAAATTTTTTTCGCTTACGTAACTTAATTATACTAACTGTTAAATAAAACTAAACGAGCACTTTGTTATTGATGTAAACTTTTTTCCAAGTGTAATCATTTTTAATTCTTCTATATATACATGAAAAAATGTTACTTTACTTATAAATATTTATGTTCTTGAACCAAATTATAAATTAAAAGCATACAATTGTTTCAGTAAACGATTGCACATGATTAAAAGTGCATATTGTAGGAAATGAATTGTATATGTAGCATTTCATGTCAAGTGATCTAGGTCCAAATTTTAAATGTTTGCGATCAGGTTAAAAAACTGGAGGGGCTCAAAGTTTAAACTTATAAAAAAAATGTAATTCAAAATGTTGCATTTAAATTCCATATCGGAACCACGCTCTGCTTTACCGATACCATAAATAAACGAAATACTAGGCAGGAAACTCGATAGTAAAAATTGACTCCCAAAGTAAAAATAATTTCTCACAGTAATTATTACACTTTCGTATCAAGGGCGCATAATAAGTGATTTTAATCTTTAATTTAGTAAAAACTGATTTTTATGTGTTCGAGATGCTTTTTGACATGTTTAAGTGAGAGCGAGCGCAAAATACTTTCCCGCCCGCTTGTGTGACTTACTTTGTGTCCGCTCTAAGTGCATGAAATATCATACTTTCCGTGCAGGTAGGACAACATGGAGAGGAGGGTCATAGTCGTGACAACAAAACGTGCTTAGTAGCAGAATTACATGAAGAACGATAGTACCGCCCCTGGTGGATTAGTTCTGTTTCTGTTTTGTAACTTGGACTAAACGTACAGTCGATCGTAGCACCGGTTAGTACATTCGAGAGTAAAATTTGTCCATCGAAAATTCTATCAAATCGAAAATTTCTATCGACTATCGAATCGATAGTCGCCTTCGCTTTTCAGTTCTCTCCGTGAAAAAAGTAATTACCTTAGGTGTGGGAGAAAACGATGAAGATAAAAAGAACCTAAGGCAAGGGTTTACCATCATCCACCTCCCCCCAAAGAATATTACATGCCCCTTCGATGAAACTCGCAGATTACAAATCGATAGCCCACGGCCGACAAGTTACCGCAATAATCCCAGCAAGGACAGTCATCAACTTTTACCCTGGTCTTTACTGTCGATTTAATCGCACTGGATATTTCATTAAATCCGTTATTGATTTACGAGTCAAGTTACGATTTATCGCACATGAGTAACTTTCACACAGAGTCACTCTTTTGCCAATAGCCATTCCTATGTGCTTCTTGTTGCTGTTGATGTTATTGCTGTGATAACAAACTAGTCAAATCATCTCTTTTCAAAAGAGAAATTGCACATCATATAATGTTTTACGCGACTTGGACATTTTTGCTCTCGTCAAAATAGTAATTGACATTGCTCGTAATGTAAAGATTGCACCAAACGGAATTGTAGAAAAAATATATAAATAGTTTCTAACCATGATTCCCTGTTTTTTGTCTTAGATTTCTCAAACTTTTCTCACTGTAATAATTTTTCTTTGAAAGTCGAGATCTGTGAATCCTTTCGCTTTGAAAACGGCGGAGCAGGAGAAACTGCGACTGATGATTAAAAATAGGCAGAGAAACTTGGTTCAATATTAAAGTAAAACATTTCGATTCCTTTTCAATCGAATGTTGAATTGAAATAATTTTTCTTTACGGAAATTATCGTGAGGTGTTGTATTTGTTCGATGATTATTTTTTCCACTGAGTTTCCTTCCTTTGCAAACGTTGAAAATACTAGAACCAAGTAGGAAACTAACTTGATTCCTTTTGTGCATTAAATAAAAACCCAAATTTTCATTTTGTATCCTATCCCTGAGTCTTTTTAAAGACTCAATAACCACGAATCTTTAACAATCAAATTTTTTAATGGCTCAAAAATTATAAATATTCACAGCGTATATACTCTAATTAAATCAGTGGTATAGGGCGTAATGAATCACTTTAATTTATTCAAAAGTGGTAAATCAGAGCAATTTCGGTTTCCGATCAAAATAATGTACTTGGTTTACTGAAAGTTTGTACCAAGTTTTATTGTCTTTCTTTCATTATTCTAGAAAACATGGTAGAATATGTAATTTTGACACTTGAAATTAAATTTTTAAAGTCTTTGTTTTTTGCTATATATCTTTTAAAAAAATACTAAAATCTCGTTTTGAGTTTGAAATATTTATTTTTAAAGAACTATGGTCAATTTTTGACTAACACTTACGGTATTGATAAAAAATAACAAAAGATGTTGAAGTAAGTTTTCCATGTTATAAAATTTTAATTAATGTAAGAATGACGAAGTTAAAAAGTGAAAAGTGAGCCATTACGCCCCGGTCCGCATTTAGAGAGTAAGTAAAAAATTATCAAAATTTATATAATATATACAAAAATTCGGTCAAGTAATTTTCTAATAACATCCAATTCAGAAAATTCTGACAATCGTCATTTTATGAAAAGAGTCGAATAAATGCGTCTCGCGAGATCGAGGTCCGTGAATCCTTTCGCTTTGGAGGAAAAAAAATAATAATGAATGAAAAAAAACACGGAGAAGAAACCTGATAAAATATTATAGCTTGCATGAAAGCTGCTGGGCCAGATCGTCAACAACAATCGAGACCGACTTTTACCAGAAACGATATACCATGAGAGCCATGTTAGTATTCAAAAATGTTTATAAATTTAACTTGTCTAAAAACATTTATACATTAGAAAACTTTTGGTTTTTTTCACATCTTCCCTACAACAAAAGAAGAAAATGAAAATAATTTTTTTCCTACTCATTTACATACAAATCTTTTTTACGTTCCTGAAGTTGGCGTCGATACTCAGCATCAAAAACTATTTTATCTTATTTTTAGTGATACAATTTTAACAATTTCACTTTTTTTATTAACTGAAGAAGAAAAAAACTTTTTAAGAGTAAATTTTTTATTTTTTAATATTTAAACCTTTGAAGAAATTGAGTTATTTTGTCGGTTTTGGGGAAAAAAATATTTTTTGATGCTCAGCGTCGACGTCAACTTCAGGGACCTTCTTTTTTCTAGTTTCATGGAAGATTGTTTAACGTTAATGTGAGGTGCAACCTGCTTTTTGTAAACCGTCCCTTTTCAATGTGAAGACTCGCGACAAATGTATATATATATATATATATATATATATATATATATATATATATATATATATATATGTATGTATATATATATATATATATATATATATATGTATATATATATATATATATATATAAACTGTGTATACACACAGCTATAATAAAGTATATATATATGTCCAAATTGTTGGGACCAGTTTTTTTCCTTAGAAAATTTTTTTAAGACTCATCACGAGGTCCTTGTGATCCGCAGAATCCAACTTGACCACTTCTTTTTGTTTCTCGCAAAAATGATAATACCATGAAATAAAAGACGATATATCATTATCAAAAAATCTTCTAAATGTTCTTTAGTCTCGAAAATTTCGAAAAATAAAAAACATAAAACAGAAAATTATTTCGGTAGTAAAGACATCGAAATAACGCCTATAATTTTAAATTCTTTGTGTCTACATTTTAAGAAACAAGTTCTGATTAAAGATATCTGTTACAAAGTAAAAAATTTAAGGAGGTTCTATCGCAAATAGAATTAACATTACCAATTTATTGAAAGATGGGCCACTATTAGATAAAAGTTTGAAAAATATATAATTAAATTTTTGAGACCTGAAGGTACATTTGAAAAAAGTTAAAAACGTTTTTATTTTTTAACTTTTAACATTGAGTCTTATGGGAATTGAATACATACATATTTATTCACTACGAAACATTTAACATTAAGAAATTGATGAAACATTTTTTAATACGGAACAGATATATAATGATTAAATATCTGTTAAAAAAGTTTCATTAGGTACCTGTGAGAGTTGCAATAATTTAATTTTTAAAAAGATTTCATGTTTTATACACTAGTATATTGAAAAGCTGTCTAAACGTCTGGCAACATTGCACAGAATTTGCTACTCAAAACTAAATGTAAAGAAGTCGTACCAACATTTTACAACACGACTAAGGAAATGCGGTGTTGCCAGACGTTTTAAAGTACCAAGCAAATCAAATCACAAAATAATCGTTTCTGTTTTGATTAGTTCAGTCAAGCAATAGAACCTCGTTAACTCAAGAAAAGAAAGACGTTTATATAAACTAAAATATTATTTTTACATTTTTTAAATGAACAACTTAACATATTGAACTTGAGAAACGTAAATACTTTATTATTAAAAATGTTTTGAATAAAAAAAACTAAAAAATACAATAAAAAAATATATCAAATAAATAAAAAAACATATATATATATAAATAAAATCTACAACACAGAAAAAACTTAGTCTCAAAATGAGTTACAACGAAAATGAAACTCCTTGTCTCATTTTGAGCTTACATAAAAATTACTCATAATAAGACCAATCATTCATTATGAGTATGAAAGATACCTGCCAATTTTCATCAAATAATGAATATCCTAATAAAAACAACAATTATTTGTGTTACAAGTACGCATCTGTAGGGAAATCGAGACTCGTGTGCCTGATGTAAAAAACGAGACACACAAGCTAATGAACCGATATATACAATCAAACGTACGCAGTTGTTTGTTCGCGTGGGGGAGTTCGGGGGGCCTCCCCCCGACGAGGTCCAGGAGCAGCGCCCCGGTGGGGGGGGGGGCAGAAAAGACGACAAAAAACCAACTCAGAATAATTAAATTAACTGACACTTTGAATAGAATTTGAGGTTAGTATTCTTACACCGCATTAAAGGCCTAAGCACAACTAAAGTCTTAAGGCATGCGCATTTGCATTTCTTATTACATATTGCAGGGTTGGACAACTACAGTGTATATCTGGACGCATAGTATAATTATTTATGTTAGGTTATAGTAACAATGTTTCAGTAGCATAGAAGGTGGGAGGAACTATGCGAGAATCTGCTACCTTCCCTCTTTTCTCACACTAGTGCGTCTAAAACGGCGCTTTAGTGCAGTTTTTGACGCACGGTGTTATGGAAAATATGTTAATTACCTGTGTGTAGATAACATATAAGATATTATGTAATATTCATTTCACATATATTTTGCCTACAATTCTTCAATAAAAACAATCAAATTTTTAGATTATAAATGTTTGTTGACATAACAGTAGTGCCAAACTGATTTTCCACTTAATTTAATTAAGTTACTGTTTATTTAATAAATTAATTTTTAAATAAGAGGACATTAAAATATTTTTAAACTAATAAAAAGCAATACTTTTTACAGTAAATATATGAAAAAGCACAATATGACACAACTGCAAATGTTACCGAACATTTTGAAAATATTTATCGACATGTAATACTCATTTTGAGCAATTTAAAGTTAGTAATTCTAAAACACTATATTATTACAAATATTCATGATTATTATAAATAATTTGCTTTTACAATAATTTTTAAAGTATTTAAAAAAATGAATAAATACACTGAAAGAAAAAAATAGAAGGTACAGGCATAATTTAGGTTATATTACCCATACACAGTGGTCCGGACTGCTGCAGTCAGCGGAAAAAAATCTGAAACTTATTCTTTAGGGCTACAAACGTTTACCCAGGTGCGAAAAGTTGGTCGGGCCATGGTCGCGCCGACCTAGTGGACCATGGGTGCCAAAGTCGGGCCGACCAGGGGTGCTAAAGTTTTGAAGACCATGAGAAAGAAGGTCGGCTTCACTTTGGCAACCATGGTCGTGCCGACCTTGGCAGCCAAATATCGGCCGACCGTTTGCAAAAAATTATTAATTTTACAATTAACAGATCTTAGGTGATATCATAATTAATTATTTATTTATTGCATACATCTTAACACTAAACGCAATCTTACACATAAATACAAATTAAAATTTCTAACGCTCGCAGGGATCGAACTCGCAACCTAACGCACCGAAGTCTAACACGCTAACCATTACGCTACGCACACATGAAAGCCTAAGAACAAAAATGATTTTCTCCAACACTTGCTCTGAAAGGAGTACTTTTCTTGGTAGAAAAGTGTGGCGAAAGTAGAACTTTTCTCAACTGCTCTGAAGAGCGTGGCGAAAGTAAAATTTGGCGTGGCGAAAGTAAATTCAGCGTGGCGAAAGTAATTTTTAGCGTGACGAAAGTAAATTTGGCGTGGCGAAAGTAAATCATGAACTTATTCTTTTTTCTTTTTCTTTGACCGAGATTTATTTTGTATCTAACTTCTTCCCCACTAAAAAAATTCGTCTTTTATTATATTAAACATAAGCACACGTTAAATTAAAATTATACGAAACTTACGAAGAAACCTTTCCTCGCAAGGTGTTGGAGAAAACGTAGTGCACAACTCGTGGTGAAAGAATGATTTTTTGAGAGTGAAGTTTACGGCTCGAGCGTAGCGAGAGCAGCAATCACTCTCGAAAAATCATTCTTTCACCACGAGTTGTACAATGTACTATTATAAGCTGCAACTCAAACAAATAGAAATTTGTAATTCATAACGACCAATAAATAAGATAATGTTTATTAATTTTTGGTGAATCCATTATAAATAAAATAGTTAACACAAAAAATTTTAATTTTTACCATGACAGTATGGAAATGTTTAAGACGCGGTCGGGCTGACTAAGGCCAAAGTCGGCCCGACCAACTAAAATTAGGTTTTTTACACTCTGGCAGCCATAGTCGGGCCAACTGTGGGTGAAAACAGGAACCAAAGTCGGCCGGACTTTGGCTGACGACCTATTGGCAGCCATAGATGGGCCGACCTGGGCCCGACGTCCCGACTCTGGCTGACGACCAAAATTCGCACCTGGGTACTTACGTATTTTTGGGATCGTTGATTACGAATCTGAAGTCAAAGTTAAAAAATTCAAAATGGCGGATCTAATATGGCGGTCGACATTAGAAAAAAAATAATTTGTATAAATCTTTGTATCTAGGGGTTTTTGTGGTCGCTGATTACCAATCTGAAGACAAAATTTGAAAATTTAAAATGGCGGAACCAATAAGGCGGTCGACATTAAAACGAAACATATGTGGACGTCCACATGAAAAGGGCCCATTTTGTCGGTTCTAGTTTTTGAGTTATTTGCAATTTAACTTTAGTGTTTAACTTTCTTGGTTCTTTAGAAAAAGAAAAGGGCCCATTTTGTCGGTCCTTTGCAAAAATATTCCGTATTTTTGAAATGGAGGGTCAAAAAAATTAAAATCTCTTGATTGGTCATCTTTAAAGTACCCTGAACTCAAAACAATTATTATCTGAATAACTTTCGAGAAGAACCAGAAATATTGATGTTAGAGTCATTGATTACATAGTCGTAGATGTAAAAAATGTCGATATTTCGTCAAAATTTCATAATAAAACCTGTTAAAAATTTTTTAATTAGTTTAATTTCTATTCTTTACCTTCAAATGACACAATAAAATTGTTCCCAATCATTAATCTTGTACAAAAATGGTTTATTAATAAAAAAATCGTCTTTTTTAGAAAAGGGCCCATTTTGTCGGTTTTATGTATTTTGAAAATTAAGGGGGGGGGGTGGTTTTTAAAATTTGAAACCTATTGGTTTTTCATCTTTAAGGTGCCCTGGACTAAAAACAATTATTATCTGAATAACTTCCCAGAAGAACCAGAGATATCACAATTAATAGTTATCACAATCTTTAATTCCGTTTTTCTCGAAATGAGGTATTTGTCACTATAAACTTTAAAATTTTGTAACTCATCGAATTTTAGACCAAAAAAGTTGTATGACTACTCAAAATTTTCGTAATTTTGCAAGGAATTCGCCTATATAGATAAGTCCAATAGTGCCAAAATGGGTCCTTTTCATGTGGACGTCGACATATAACGACAATTATACAGATTCGGTAGATTGCGTTGATTCCAAAAATTAGAAATGAAAGAACAGCTATGCACTAGTAACATTCATATCGATTTTTGTTGGCAGCTTTTGGAAGGTTCAGAATAATCAACTAGAAAAATGGTGTTTTTAAAAATTACATCAAAATTTTGCTAATTAAGTAAGTGTCTAATTTATACAACGACTTAAAAGATTAAATTTTTTATTGACTTATAATTTATAGTTATTTTGAACTTTTTAATAAAAGATATAATCGTACCCCAGGCGGAAAAGTCGGACGAATGCCGGATGATCCAACCGTCAAGGATCCGCGCTGATTGATTTGGAGAGTCAATGCCGGTGCGTCCGGCTCGGTACAGATTTCATGCCGCCGAACAACCGGCGTTGTACTGGCATTCGTCCGTCTGACAACCCGAGCGGTACAGACATTCTACCGACTGCGAACTAATATCATTTATGTTGTTATTATTAAGATTTCAATCAATAATAATATGCTAAGAATATGGTTATTGTCATTGTTTTTCTAAAACAATTTAATGTTTTCTAAAATAATTTTTTTTAATTAACACATTATTTAGAATTTTCAGAAATAAATTTTTTACAATGCAAAAATTTAGCTATAGTCTTATTGTTTCAATAAAAATTAATAAAATAATAATTATAGTAATAAAAATTTTTAATCTATTATGTTGTAAAAAATTTTTGTAGGAGAATTGTTTAAAGTTTAAATATTAAAAAAAGAATTAACAATACAATAGAATATAAAATTTAATTGTAAAAATTAATGAATTTGAAAAATAGGTTTTAATTATATTTTTATTTATTAATTAACAAATAAATTAAAGAATTAAATTTTTTTGTTATAATCAAATTTTTTAAATATTTAAAAATAAAGTATACAGATAATTTCTTATAAATATAAAAAAATGAATAATAAAAATAATTAATAAATATAATAATAATAATAATAATAGAATAATTAAAAAATTTTAAAATATTGTTTTAAAACACTAGATTTATTTACATAATATTTATAAAATGCTAAAATATTCCAAAGTATTTGTAAAATTATTATTTATTGTTTGCTTCGTAGCGGTATTACATATCGACATTATTATGCTCAGATCCGCATGCGAGCGAATAGCGTAGTGGTTAGCGTATTAGACTTCGGTGCTTCAATTAGGAATAGCTTGGGCTTCGTATCCTACTTGCGAGCGTTTAGAATTTTAATGTGTAATAAAAATGTAGAATGTGTTAAAAATGCCGGTACAACCCCGGTTGTTCGGCGGCATCAAATTTGTACCGAGCCGGACGCGCAGCCACTACAACACATTGTCATGTTCCAGTAGAAAGCCTGCACCGATCCGGTTGTCTCGCGGACGAATGTCAGTACAGTCTTACCGACGTCTGTACAGGCGCGGTACGATGCCAGTGGTCAATTTCCGCCTGAGACACTGAAAAAAATATATTTTTGTGGTACTGCTATAAATATAGCCAATTCTGACATATTATATTGGTAGATATGATACTGCCATACAGTATTGCTGTTTTAGCCATACGCAGTGTAGAACAGCAATATGTATTTGAGAGACAATAATATGTATGCGGAGAACACGCACTGCAAAAACTGGTATCTCACACTCAGAAAAAGTGTTGGCTGCCATAGCCAATTAAATAGTTGCTATAGCGCGATCCAATTAATTGGATGGGGTAACTATTTCTTGGTTGATACATCCAACTTTTTAGCTGCATTACATACATAGCTGGGGTACCTTTTCGCATGGATACAGTATCCAATAGTTGGATGTGCTAACCAATTAATTGGATCGCGCTATAGCAACTATTTAATTGGTTATGGCAACCAACTCTTTTTCTGAGTGTAGCAACTATTTAATTGGCTATGGCAGCCAACTCTTTTTCTGAGTGCACTCGTGTCTTAAAATGAGTTGCTTTAAGTGTTTCAACCATTGAGATACACAATCTGACTTATTTTAAGACATTTAATTTCATCTTGTGTCTCATTTTAAGACATTTAAGGTGACTCAGTGCGTATAAGACACACACTCAGAAAAAGAGTTGGCTGCCATAGCCAATTAAATAGTTGCTATAGCGCGATCCAATTAATTGGATGGGGCAACTATTTCTTGGTTGATACATCCAACTTTTTAGCTGCATTACCTGCATAGCATATTTCTGCATTCCATACATAGCTGGGGTACCTTTTCGCGTAGATACAGTATCCAATAGTTGGATGTGCTAACCAATTAATTGGATCGCGCTATAGCAACTATTTAATTGGTTATGTCAGCCAACTCTTTTTCTGAGTGCATAAAACGTTTTCTTACCGTAAGACGGATACTCGAAACACATAACGTGTCTTAAAATGCAGTACTAAATGTGTGAGACATTTGTAAAATCTTAAAATGAAACACTTATCTGTTTCAAATATGTGGACACAAGACATTTAAGTGTTTCAAATATGGGGACAAAACGTCTCAAAATGAGACACTTGATTTTGCAGTGCGAATACTGTATTTTAAGAACAGCAATATGGTATTGCTGTTTCAGCTATACATCCTAACCATACTTGTATGTCAAAATTAACATTATCATTTTTTTCAGTGTATAAAATACGGTTATGGACAAATATCTAAAATTTTTATTACTTGATAATTTGTGTGCGTAAGTGCTTAAAAGTATTTAATACTTTTAGAAAATATACTTTACATAATCAACAATTGATGTTAAAAAGAATTTTTTATTTTAAAGACTATTGTAAAAATAGACTTTTAACCGAACGCCGGACCACTGTGCCATATAGTATTGCTGGAATAGAAACAGCCCAACAGTTAGAGTATTTCAACCATATACCATTAGAACATACAGATATTTGAATTACGGAAATCTATTACAAATTATAGGTAAAGAGTTCCTCATTTTTAAATTTCTCATTTATCGAGGTAAAATAAACATTTGGTTTCTCAAAACTTGACAGAAATTCTTAAACATAACCAAATTCCTAACATACCGAAATCATTTCTTTCAGTGGAAAATAAAAAACAATATCTTCATACAAAATATATATAATTTTCATAATTTATATATTTAGCGACTGTAGTTAAAAAAAATTTAATTTAAAATCAAGTTATAAGTACTTTTGTTTTTTCAGTAAAAATAAGAAAAGGTAGAAATTGGCAATTTTACTTTAGCTTTATGTCAGTAATTTTATTCACTTTTGCGGTAAAAAAGTATATATATATATAAACACAACGATGAATTGTTAAGAACGAAGGGAGAAAAAGTCTTGAAAGTAGAATATTGATCGCAAGTCCCGACTCTCAGGCATTGTCTTGTGGTCTTGAACGTATCGAACGTTCTCGATAAATCAGCGATTCCTTCGATAGAGTCCCGGGACCGTGACTATCCTTTTATTACTTCATATATACGTGACCATATATCTATTCAATAGTCTGTCTTTACTCTGTGTTTCATTGCGCTTCAAAAGAAAAAAAAAGAAAAAAATTTCAATACCAAACAATGGCGAATCTGCTACTTTTCCGTATTGTGTGTCTCTCAGATCAAAATACATTCTGCATATTAGTTTATTAATTTCTCTATTCTATTTGATTTATATTTATTATTTATACCTATTTAAGTATATTTCTTTCTTATTAATTTTATATTTATTTTTTAATTAATAAGGGATTTGTTTATTCCCAAAAGAAATTAGAATTTTTGTTATTAGAGAAATAGTATTCGGATTGCAAACAGTAATTGTTGTCAAAAAAAGTATTTTATGTTTAAAAAACATTTGAAGTGAATTATGAAAATTAACCAAGATATAAAAGAATTAAATTAATTTTGACTTTAAAAATATATTCTTGTTTTGAGAGGAAAATTCCTCTTGTATCATGAACACTACTCTTAATCAAAGAGTAATTTCCTCTTCATTTTAAGACATATTTAAGAGAAAAATATGCATTAAAATAAGAGGAATATACTTAAAACAAGAATATAGTTTTTGAGTGTTTGAATAGAAAATATTATTGAATCTACGGTCGCAAATAGAAGTGTACAGAGGGTGAGGTGATTAAGGCACTGGCTTGAGCGCATGCTATAATCATGCGTTCAAATCTAGTTACACTAAAAAAATGATTTCGGTAGGTCAGAAATTTGGTTATGTTTAAGAATTTTTGTAAAGTTTTCAAAAACCAAATGTATATGGGTAATATAACCTAAATTATGCCTGTACCTTTAATTTTTTTCATTCAGTGTATCTGTGATTTTTTCTCTTAAGTAAAATATATTCAAACTATTAAAAAATGAGAACTGTAAATAAAAAATAAAAATAAGTTAGTAAATAATTAAAAACTGAAAAATAGCTTCTTAAAATTATAGATTATCGTTTTTTCAGTGTTTAAACAATGGTTATAGCAAATAATAATACAGGATTAAATTTTATAATTAAGTAAATATTTTTTTAAATAACAAAACAAAAATGTTCATCATTTTCAGGGAAACAATATTTTAGGCTCTAATTCTGATTAGAAGATATCGTTAGGCTGAGGTATATAGAGATAAATAAAATTAACGTGGGCAATAATGACAATGCTGAAAAATAAAATATTAAAGAAATTTTCATAAATAAACAATGAAAATGACATTCTTGATACAATTGTAAATATGATAATTTTTTTTATTTTCTTTATTGGATATTAAATCTGCGATAATAAGAGGCATGACCTATATATTATAATAACAGAAGCTGTTGAATCATACGTGTCATATGGAAAGTTTCGGATTAAAATTCTGGAGTCTGACATGCATTAAACGTAAGTCAGACCTAATCCTCTTCACATTTGTCGTTCGAGGAACAAAACCATAAAATGACAAAAAGAAGAATAAAATGTAGAAGAAGAAGATGACGAAGAGGAAGGGAGTGACCTTTCAATCAGTCATTGTACGATAGACTTTCAGATTTAATATTCGTAATATATTGAATGAGGCCTATTAATACATACTCTGTCGATTCCCATAAATTCTTGTAACCAATTCATTGAAAAGAATTTAATAGGATTGAAATTAAGAATATATACACATAAATCATAGTATATACTATATCCAGAAAATAAGAATATATTTTTAATATTTAGAAAATAATTTTAAATTTTATATACTATATTAGAGGCTTAAAATATATTCTTATTTGAAGGGTGGTTTATACGCACGGAAAGAAATTTCTGTTAATATTTACCGTGCTGCCACCTGAAACTGTGTTCAAAGTACATTCTGGCAGTTTTTACCGTGCTGCCTCTACAATCTGTAATGCAAAATTATAGAGGCAGTACAGTAAAAACTGCCAGAATGTACTTTGAACACAGTTTTAGGTGGCAGCACGGTAAATATTAACAGAAATTTCTTTCCGTATACTCAATTTATGTATAAAATATAATAAAACATGTGCCAAGTATATAATTATTTTTAATTGCAAGATAATTTTTGTCAGTGTTTTTTGAGGGGAATAGTTAACTTAGAAGCTGCAGTTGTAACGATATTGTGATACATTTTTTCACTGGAAGTAATGCGAATTACTTATCACCTTTCGCTTGATATACCATCCCATGTGGAATAGTTAACGCTAAACTAACGTCCTATTTGATTATTTGAATTTTTAAACGCCAGAACAATTTTTGGGATAAGATATTTTTGGCTTGTTTGGTCTAATAGCTTTTCAATAAAATATATATAATTTTATATAACGAGTGTTTATATATTTTATTAAAAAACCATTAGATCAAACAAACCAAAAACATCTTATTTCTAAACTATGTTTTTGACGGTCAGGAAAGTATTTACCATAGAAAATTTTTCCTGTGAATGTTACCGTAAAAATTATTTCACGTTTGAAAAGTTTTTGCGTAAAAAAGAAGCATTTTACAACTAGAAATTGTATTTTTCGGTCACAAAAGTATTTACGTAAAATTCTTTCGGTAAAAATAGTATTTTAGAGTAAACAAATATTTTTTTAATACGAGTATTTCTGTTCTTAAAATACAGTATTGGTGTTCTTCACATAGGGGAGAGTGGGGCAAAATGGGGTACCTTTTTGTAATTGGCTGTTTACAGAGAACCAAACGAATAAATCGATTCAACTAATCATCAGAATTCTTCTTTGTACTCTTAGGTTTGAGGAGATTATGATAATAGCGGAGAAAAAAATTTTTGAAAGAACATATATCCCATTTTCTGAGAAGGTGCAAAAACCCCATTTTGCCCCATGGGTGGGGCAAAATGGGGTGGTATCAAATTACCATACAAAACATGGAATATTTTTTCAAAATTTGTTAAATTCTTGTTGTAAGAGATTATAAATACAAACAAAAAGAAAGATTCTTTATTATTATGAAGAAAACAAGCAATACTTACTAGAAATTAACAGAAAAACATCGATAATGAAAAATATCGATATATCGATAGTGAAACATCGATAGCATAATACCCCGAAACAAAAATATTGACTTTTCTGCGGAAAGTTGTTAAATATGCATAATATAACGTTTTTAAGTAGTTCAATGAATATTAAATACCACCCGGCATGGCCCAACACATAGGTACCCCATTTTGCCCCGCACTGCATAGTACAACAAAATGTAATGTTTACAAATTGTTGTAAACAATTTAACAATCTATCCTATTGGAAATTACTCTAGAATAAGTGCTGAAAACGATTCCACACTTGCCAAATTTAATAAATTATCCCAAAAAGTTTTATAAGCACTTTAATTTCGAAAAAAATCGATGTTTTTTTCGCTCAAAACTTTAATGTTGTATAACTTTCAAAAAAAAAAATTTTTATATTGCCCTCATAATTAATAACATTTTCTTATCAAAATGAATGATATATATCGAGAATAAAAAAATTAAATGTACCCATCATGGAGAAACAGAGGTACCCCATTTGACCCGCCTACCCCATTTTGCCCCACTCTCCCCTACATATTACTGTCTCTCACATACATGGGTCATTTTCCGCAAACTGTTTTATTTCAGATGCTATATTTTTTTTTAAACTTTCGAATGAAAAATTGGTAATAACTGTATACTCTACTTGTATTTCTTAGTAAAATAAGTAGTAAAAGTGATTCTACTACAAATGTAAAATTTTCAAAGATATTCTATAAATATTCCATTAGTGCTGCCACGGTAGTGACAACGCAATGTTTAGCAGAAATAATAATATTTATTTATAATTAATAATTATTTTTATTTAAATCACAGACAGTTGTTATTTATCAACTTTTTACAGACTGCACTTAGAAAATTGCAGTTTTTTCTAATTTTGTAATTTACTAAAACTTATATGATTACATTTTACAATTTATAAACAAATTATTAATTTGTCTAAAAATTGTTTAAATAATAATTCAATTTTTATTTTTCATCTAATTTAGTGAATTGCAAAATTAGGAAAAAACTGCAACTTTCTAGGTGCATTCTGTAAAAAGTTGTTAAATAGCAACAATAATTTGTTTAAAAATTGTTTAAATAATTAGTCAATTTTTACTCTTTATCTATAATCATATAAGGTTTAGTAAATTGCATTTCAGTAAATATTATCTTTAATTTATTGATTTTATACTACACTGAGAAAAAATGCTATTGAATCTATAGCACGCATATTCACATACGTTCAAAAGCAGATGTTATTAACTTGATGTGATATGTAGTTTATATTTTTATAGCACTGCTTTTAAATAAAAAAATGACTTCTTTGATTCAATAGCGATGCTATGAAATGAACTACATTTAGCATTAAGTTGATCATATCTGCTATTGAACGTATGTGAATATGTGTGCTATAGATTCAATAGTATTTTTTTTCAGTTTAAGTAAAGCTAAAAAAGAAAAGTTGTCAAAAACTTTCTAATCTCTTTGTTTATTTGAAAATAATATAATTTTGCAATAATAAATTGTTTAAACAATTGCAATATGCATGAAAACATTATTAAAATACAGTATTTGTATTAACACATAATTATATACAAAAAGTTTGATAAATTTTATAAAAATAAAAAAGCGTTTAGCCACCCCGGGTGGACAGCCGGTAGTCCGCGTATACAAAAATCTTTGGTAGCGCGAAGGCTAATAACAATTAATGTTAATATCATTTTACAAAAACAAATAATTAAATAAATACAAAAAATAATAAAGAATAAAATTTAATTTAATTATTTACAACCCTTTATTATTAAACAATAGGATACGTTAAACCACATTAACCTGAAAATTATTTATTTCATCATTTTTTACTTCTACATGTATTTATTAAAACTTAATTTTCAAGAGTAATGTTATGAAGATGCTATATCCATGAAATGCCACGGTAGTGACATTTTAGTAATGTTTTATGTCATTACGTCGATATGGGTAAAAATAAACAACTTTTGTTGTCGGTCCACTTAAAATAGTGAGTTCGAAATATAATTTATATAAAGCAGATCGTTAATTCATTAATATGCAGTTAAAACTCGTTAGGGACATAAATATCACAGTTTGCTGAAAATCCCTCACATATGTGGACGCCCACATGAAAAGGGCCCATTTTTGCACTATTGGACTTATCTATATGGGCGAATTCCTTGCAAAATTACGAAAATTTTGACTGGTCATACAACGTTTTTCGAGAAAAACGGAATTAAAGATTGTGATAACTATTAATTGTGATATCTCTGGTTCTTCTGGAAAATTTTGACTGGTCATACAACGTTTTTCGAGAAAAACGGAATTAAAGATAGTGATAACTATTAATTGTGATATCTCTGGTTCTTCTGGAAAGTTATTCAGATAATAATTGTTTTTAGTCCAGGGCACCTTAAAGATGAAAAACCAATAGGTTTCAAATTTTAAAAACCACCCCCCCCCCCTTAATTTTCAAAATACATAAAACCGACAAAATGGGCCCTTTTCTAAAAAAGACGATTTTTTTATTAATAAACCATTTTTGTACAAGATTAATGATTGGGAACAATTTTATTGTGTCATTTGAAGGTAAAGAATAGAAATTAAACTTATTAAAAAATTTTTAACAGGTTTTATTATGAAATTTTGACGAAATATCGACATTTTTTACATCTACGACTACGTAATCAATGACTCTAACATCAATATTTCTGGTTCTTCTCGGAAGTTATTCAGATAATAATTGTTTTGAGTTCAGGGTACTTTAAAGATGACCAATCAAGAGATTTTAATTTTTTTGACCCTCCATTTCAAAAATACGGAATATTTTTGCAAAGGACCGACAAAATGGGCCCTTTTCTTTTTATAATAACAACCAATATAAAGTTAAACACTTAAATTAACGATAAATTAATGAAAACCTCATGATTTGACTTGTCAAAACATGTAGATTCATAATAAAAAATAAAAAGAAATTAAGGTTTTTCTCAAAAAAGTATTAAATTGCAAATAACTCGAAAACTAGAACCGACAAAATAGGCCCTTTTCATGTGGACGTCCAAATATGGTTGTTCTTCTACACTGCTTCTGGCTGAAACAGCAATACTATATGGCTGTTCCATATCCACCAGAGAAAAGTTCTATTTTCGCCACACTTATCTATAACAAGAAAAGTTCTCGTTTCGGAAAAGGCGTTGAGGAAAATATTTTTGTTGAATTTTTTAAAAATATTTTTGGTCAAAAAGTGTTTACAGTTAAAAATTATTTACCGGGAAAAAAGAGTCAAAAATGTACTTCCTTATCAAGAAAGTATTTTCTGGTAAAAAGTTTATTATCCACGCCTCACGATCACATTAAAAATAATAACAAAAAAAATAGAATAACTTTTTTCTAAATAAAATAATAAAATTCCGAACAAGACACGTTATTACAAACAAATTATCCCTAAATTAGTGCTACAATTTGCTTAATGTATAATTTAAACAAAAATTAGCGTAGTTATGTACAAAAAATGTTTATTCTTCAGTTTAAACAATAAAAAAATAATTTCCCACACACCTGAACCATTTTCTCGCAATAAAAAAAAGAATTTAAAAACAAAAAGTACACAATTTAATATAAAACTGCATATAGTTTAGGAATTTGAATAAAAAAATCTGTTTCAACAATTTACCCAATAATCTGCAACTAAACTGTCACCAAGTTCAACACATTAATTTTCGACTTTCGCCATTTCTGAGAATATTGCACGATAAAGTCAGCCCCATTTACCGTTAATTATCGAGGCTTGATTTTGCCATATACCTGACCATTAAAATTCAAATTTCTCATTTTTTCTGTTGCGATAAAAAAATAGTATGAAAAAACATCTCTCTGCAGAAACGATAATCTTCTTTAAAGAATCAAACACACTCAGATAAAGTTGTAACTCCGATTCTTTTTTTAAAGTCTATAAAAAAAATGGTAATAAATACACGAGCTCGCAGTACGTAATTAGTGAAATGAATATTTATAAATTTTTAAAAAGTGAAACCAATCTCGAAAACCTGAATAATCGTTAAATTCGTTTGTTTATTAAGTTTCGTTTAATTCTAATCCATATTAATTATTTATTTGATTATTATTGTTGAATTTCCATTAAAATAATATTTATACAGAAAGAAATATTTTACTCAAATATTAACACTAAATTGTTATTAAAAGATTAAAAGTAAAAAGCAACATCTATAAGTAACGAATGAGGAATGCTTCTCATCAAGGGATTCGAGAAGAAGGCGGAAATTGTTTTGAGTTACACTGATTACGTTTGGAGGTGGAGTCACTTTTTAATTCCGCGCATGTAAGTCTGAATTTCCGTGTGTGCCTCACTAAAGAATGTCAGTCCAAACTCTTTCTACCGTGACCTCTATATAAATTTATGCTACTTTCCTTCGTTGGTCCATATTCGACCTTCCAATATAATTTCGCATACCCACCGCAGTCAATTTAGCAAAAAAAAATTTCTTCTTTTTCTCAAAACGAATCACCAACTTATCTTCATCTGAGGTGTAATTATCATTTTGCCAAAACTTATACACTTTATTTTCCCTTCTCGAATGTGTTTGACTTGTTGCCGAGAGTTCATATACGTGTGGCTTATTAAAGCGCCTATTAAATTAAAGTACAAACGTTTCAAGCAACTATTAACTCTCGTACTAACTGAAATAATCGGTGGACCTGGGAATTATTAACTGGAATAATAATTATAACTATAAAGAACAGTGAGTAAAGGAAATAATTTTTTATAGTCATTTTAATAATAATTTTTAATCAAAATAAGTTTATATTTTCTCGCAACGATTTTGATACTTTTTTTGTCTCAATTTGATATCCTTAGAAAAAACTGTGTTTTAATCAAAATTAATAAATCGAAACAATTATTTACCGAAATTACCCAAGTAGCACGCTGTATCACCTGAGTGTCATGACGATATCTATCGGGAATATTCCTGTGATACTGAGGAAGAATCATAATGTCCGCTTTTTTTTAATATCCCTGTGTCATTCCTGCGATATTAAGGGTATATTGCTGTAACATCGAGGAGATACTGCCGCGATATTGCTGTGATATTCAGGGGAAATTTCACAACATTTTCGATGTAATATCAAATTTGAACTTATAGATGAAATTCTTTGAAATATCCCCTCAATATCGCAGCAATATTCCCTCAATATCACAGCAATATCCCGCCTCAATATCGCCGCAGTATCTTCTCGATGTCACAGCAATATCCCCTCAATATCGCAGGAATGTCACAGGGATATTAAAAAAAGCGGACATTATGATACTTCATCAATATCACAGGAATATTCCCGATAGATGTCGCCATGACATTCAGGTGATACAGCGTGCTACTTGGATATTGGAGGAAACAATTATAATTAAAACGAATATTAAGCAAAATTACTAATCAAAGCAGATGTCATTAACTTGATGTGATATGTAGTTTATTTTATACACGCAGAAAATTTCTTTATTAATGATTACAATAGTCTACATTTTTACACCTCGGATATGTGACCACTTTTTGTAATGATTACGAAAACTATGTAATTTATATTAAGAATTTAGTAGCACCGATTACTATAGTTATACTTTAATGAATCCAAACACTGTATTAATCGTGTTGAAATTTATTTTTTGGAACTATTAATAATTTAGATGTACTGGTTCATAAAGAGGACTGTACTCATTCACGCAGAATCTTGTTTTGATTACAATAGTCTATACGTTAAAAGGAAATCGTGGATTCTATTCACATTTGCAGCAGTCTAAGGGAATCAGTAATATAGATTGTCGTAACCTTTACAACAGGACTATTGTAAAATAAGGTGACCGGCTGCCTGGCCTTCTTATTTTACTATAGTTCTTTGTAAAGACTACTATTGCTATATTTCTGATTACAAATGACTGTTGTAAAGAAAAAAAGAAAATTTTCAACTAAAATAAATTTTTTTTGTAATTCATGACTTGCGTAAAGTACGTAAGTTACCTAATTAGTGCAATTTACAATAATTCGTTCCTTACGTAACTTAAATTATTTACGTAAGTGCAACTTACTTTATTTACGTAACTTATGTTATTTATGTAAGTGTAACTTACGTTATTTACGTAACTTATGTTATTTACATAAGTTAACTTACTTACTTTTGATATTTACGTATCTAACGTAAGTTATGTAACTTACGTAAATTAATTTTACAGACAAGAATATAAGGTACATACAAGAAATCTTGTACCTTCGGTGCGTGTGTTAGAAAAACAATTTTCACTATAGAGATGTAATAAAAAATAGATCTTACAATATTAAATACTAACATTGAACAATAATTGTATTAATTATTGAGAATGAAGTGATTTTTTTTTACATTTAAAGTGTATTAGTCTTTCTCGCAAGCGGTGAATTTTTATAGCAGTTAGTATATAAGGAAGTTTAAGTCATGTATAAATATGTGTAGATAGCGATCGTTATTATGTTATGCGTTTTAGTATTTAAGTTAGATTTATGTACTTGAATTTATCTTGAAGTTGGGAGTCTTGGAAGAGTGAAATTAATGTGCAACATATAATTAGAAGTCAAGAATTACAAAATAATTTTATTTTAGTTGAAAAATTTCTTTTTTTACTTTACAACAGTCATTTGTAATCAAAACTATAGCAATAGTAGTCTTTACAAAGACATATAGTAAAAGAAGAAGGCCAGCCAGCCGGTCACCTTATTTTACAGTAGTCCTGTAGTTGTAAAGGCTACTATAGTCTGTATCACTGATTCCCTTAGATTGCTGCAAATGTGGATAGAATCCAAGATTTCCTTTTAACGTAGACTATTGTAATCAGCCACATTGACTTTGTGCTCACTTATATTTAGTTCGTATTTACTTTAAATAAATTTTTAATGAGTACGTTCGACTTACAGCATTATTACAACGAAGCTATACTTTATAGGCATTACGAAAAGTTAACAAAAAATTTTTCTCCGTGTAATATTGTACGGAGATGATAGTATCTTGTTTACTAAATCTAAAAGCGATGAGAACAAATCTTTTATCTGTTGTACTAAAAAAAGAAGAAAGCATGTAAGGTTAAATCATGAATTAGCGATGGTAAAGTAGTTCATACACCTTGTCTCTATTGTAATGGTTATTATTTAGACTTAAATGAAGGCTGGGCTGCTTTTTCTGTCTACAACTTGTGAGATTTGTCGACAGAAATAGGTTGCTTTCTTGAGTACCCCATCTTACCCCTTAGGGTAAGAATCTTACCATCTTACTCGCCGGTGGGGCAAGATGGGGAGATTTGAAATTATTTACATATTATTAATTTTATGCTTTTTTAATAAACAGATGGCCTTTGTACGCCTTTATTACGAAAGACTGATTCCCAAAGATGGTTATTAAAAAAATAATAAAGTATACATTCAATTATTTTCGTTTTCTTTGCTCATTAAATCTTAAGCACCCCTGTCGATTATTGTCCGGTACACACCATTAGAACTTGACAGTCGTTAAAACCGGTTGTACTTAAGAGAGGTTTTCTACAGTTTCCCTCTCCTCTGGTGAGAAAACCTAATTAATAGGTGGTCCAGGCGAATGCGAGTACTCCTAATAAACGTGGCTGTAGACGCAAATTAGGTTAATATTTAGAAACTTATGTAGAATGGTTATGCTTAATCCAAAAAAGTATTTCTCGGGGACTCTTGTCAAGTGCGTAAGGCCAATAGGACAGGAGTATATAAAAAAAAAAAAAAAAAAATCTTAAGAACCCCGTCTTGGCTCACTCTCCCCTATCTATTGCTAGGTCTTAATTTTTAATACAATTAAATCAAGAAGAGGAATATTTTATGAATAATAACATTTATTAATATTACTTACCATTTTGTTAATAAATTATTTATAATTATTAATTTACAGCTATAAATAACAATACGGTATTTATTGCGGCCATATTCCCAGCCAGCGCTGACAGTGCTGGCGGAGTACTCCACCAGTTGTAAATTTCCCAATGGACATTTGTATATATGTTGAATTCTTCAACTGCTTCCCGTTACACGCGAGTAGTTACATCGCTATTATTTCTCTATTCGTGTACTTTCGTCCCGCTTCCTCGACAATCTGTAAGCAGTCTTTCTCGTCCAAACATGCGCATATATATATTTATATATACCACAAGAAGCGATGAATATGGACAGAGATTTATTTTCAACAAATCTAACACTTATCTTCCCATCACAAATTGCTATTGCTTCAAATTATTTCATAAGCAATTTCTACATTTCATTCTCTCTATCCTCCTGTATTCAATACTGTGTAATTAAAATTCTTCCTTCTGAGAAATTGCAACATTTTTATAGTTTTTTAGAATTTTTGTTTCTCTTCTTTCTTTTTTCTTGTTTGATAAATTTCAATGAGTCACTTTTCAGGTGCTTATTAACGTGTAAGTGATTTAGGAAAAAAAATATTGAAGAGAAACTCGGATAAAATCTTATTATTTTTATTGATTATTATTATTGGAAAGTTTCATCCTTTTTGATATTGAATTCCTGGAGTTTTGTTGGATCAATTATATAAAGTGTTTTACTTGAAAGGGAAAATTGTTTTTAGATATTATTGAAAATATAAATATATTATATGAAGACATTCGAAGTGTACTATTTTTCTTTCGGAATCTTAAAGAAATCACTGGTAAGATTATTTTAGTGTTTGTTTCATTCAATTTCGTGGTGCATTTCAAAAGTTATTCAATTATTATCTAATAACTTTTTTGTTTATAAAAATTTGGTGTAAACATAATATAAACAATTTTTCGTTTTTATGCTGGATTTTTTTTCAAAAAGAATCAAGTGATTTGGTTAAAATGGAAAGGAGATATAACGATATCAAAATTTTTCCAAAATTTTGACATCTCAAAAACTACTGCGAATATTTTGACGTAATATTTGGTGGAAACATTTCTTTTTATGTGTAGATTAAAATTCCTGAATTTCATTGCAATTGGTTTACTTATTCCGAAAAGACTAAAATCTCCCATGGAATCGCACACTAAATAAAAAATATTTGCAAAAAAAGAAAGCATGAAAAATAGTTATGTATAACGTGATAATTAATAATTGACTCAGGATGATGGATAATTTCAACTACATTATATAACGTGGTAATATTAAGGTAACATTACATTGTAATATTAAGATAATGTTAAGATAATATTCAGATTAAATTGGAACAATTTTTATATTTTAGAAAGAAAAATATTTTATCAAGCTGGACTCGAACCCTCAACCTTGAGTGAGCCAATCTTACTTGTAGTGTATAATAGCAAAGGTTTAGAACGAATAGTGACAAATTTCTTAAGTAAATTTAAATTAGAAGACAATATGTGTTGTAGTTTCTATAAGTTAAATAATAATAATAATTATTATTATTATTATTGAAGCGTTGGGTGCAAAAAGCGTGTTAGATAGACAACGTCCGTTATTTGGTATTATTGAGTGGGAATGATTACAATATCCTCTAGTTCGTATTACCAAAAATTTATTTCGATATGATACTTCTTAACGATGCTACCCACGTGAAACGATTCTACGGAAAGTGTTCTACGGAAATTCCGTATAGAATTCCGTAAAAATTTCCGTACGGAAATTTTGCAAATATTCCACATTATATATTTTTGTAGAGCTTTCGATATCTTTTAAAAAACTGTCAACAATTCCAATTCGATTTGGTACCAGTTGAACAGTTTTCTATCATCGAAGGATTTTTTTTCTTGTAAAATTGATTAAAAAATTGAAAATTAAAAAAATAAGGAAATAATATTAATATTAATTAATCTTATATTTTTATAAGTTTCAATTTTTTTATCAATTTTATACAAAAAAAATCCTTAGACTTTTTTAGACCAGTTTAACAGTTTTCTATCATTTAAGGATTTCTTCGTATAAAATTGATAAAAAAATTGAAACTTAAAAAAATATAAGATTAATTAATATTAATAATATTTCCTTATTTTTTTAATTTTCAATTTTTTAATCAATTTTACATGAAAAAAAATCCTTCGATGATAGAAAACTGTTCAACTGGTACCAAATCGAATTGGAATTGTTAACTGTTTTTTAAAAGTTATCGAAAACTCTACAAAAATATACAATGTGGAATATTTGTAAAATTTCCGTACGGAAATTTTTACGGAATTCTATACGGAATTACCGTAGAACGCTTTCCGTAGAATCGTTTCACGTGGGATATGAATACAAATCTGCGTGAATGTCACATATTTTTGTAATTTTAAATGATTTTCTATATATAATTTGTATGTAAAACAAGTGAAAATCGACACTCAATTACAGAAATTTGGTCAAAAAATTGTTATTAAAAAGGTTAATTTTTTGATAATCATAAATGATTTAAAGCTTGATTATAAGTTAAAAATAATGAAAATCACAAAATATATCCAGAAGTATTTAAAAGTTAAAGTTATCTTAACTCAAAACTTCAAATCTTACTAACGTCTAAGGGGCCGTTCATAAACTACGTCACACTATGTTGCATAATTTTTCCACCCCCCCCCCACCTACCCACGTCACAAATTTTACATGCTTTAGCGCCATTTTTTCTACAGAACGTTACAAAAAATGAATTCCACCCCCCCCCCCCTCTAAGGCGTGACGTAGTTTATGGACGGCCCCTAAAACATTGTTTGTATATGGGCAAATCTCTGGAAACTTTAACATTTGAATTTGAATTAAAAAAAAAAAAATTTTGTGTGCACAATTTTGATATTTTTAGTATTACATCTTCGACCAAAATAAATTTCATTTTTATTACTGTACAACCATTATTTGGTTGGGAAGAAAATGATTTTTTTCTAACACACGCGCCGAAAGTACATCATTTCTTACCTGTTTAGAAGGTGGAAAGTAAGTCTTTCCCGACGACAGGGAGGTAATGTTACTTTACCTCCCCGTGACGTCATAACGGGGAGGTAAAGTTACTTTACCTCCCCGCTGTGATGTCACGGTGAACAATAAAAAAGAAGAGAATAAACAATTACAATGTAAAAATATGGAGGTCGGTTTCGGACCACCCCCACTATTTTCACAAAATAGTGTTTTGCCAATCACTTATATCAATAGAATCAATTTAATTTGAATGTTGTGCGTTGAAATTAAGGTCGTCACAATCAAAATTAATTTCGTAAAAATTTTCCTGTATTCAAAAAACACTGTTAGCTCGAATTCCGTATAGGTCAAAAATTAATCTAACCAATGCTAAAATCTAATATTGCTTCAATTTCCAAAATGAAATCAAACGCATTGACAAAACCTGTGGCCCAGTTGTTGGTGTTGTGAAAGTGTTCCATTTATAGTACTGACGAATTTTTTAGTGGTACCATCTTTAAGAAACATAAGGGGGTCGGTATGGGACCACCCTCCCCTAAAAAACAATTTGAATGATTTATATTATCGTAGGAAGAAATATTAAATAGTTTTCTATACCAAAAAGTTTAGTAACAATTTTCAAATAATTTCGGGCTAAATATATTTAGTTCGAAATATGAATTTTCATTTTTATCCGTGAATTGAATATTATGTGAAATTCACTTGTTTTCTTCATAAACTTACCTTCTTATTTTACAAAACTTCTCGTGTTTATTTAATAAAATTAATTAAACACAACGAAAAAATAGTTTAAAGTGAACGAAAAAAATAAATAACGAAAAAAGTGTTGCAAAGAAATAAGGTATATGTGGTGAAACTTAATATTCAATTTTGCTTGCTAAAATCTCTTAAAAATTTATTGAAATACTTTTAAAATATGATTATTTGCCATATAATTAAAGAAAAAATATAAAAATTAACAACATATTTTGCTAAAATCGCGAATTGGCTTTTTTCCCCCACCAGGTGGTACAAAAAAGCCACTTGTAGTAAAACTCTTATAACTTAGTCTTTTCATGGGATAAAAAATATTCCCGACAAGAATGTTCAAGCTTAGTAACTAAACTTTCAATAGCAATTAAAAATTTTAGAAAAAACTTTTAAATTCAGTTTTTATACAGTCAAATTTAAAAAAGTGTAATTTTCACTCCGTTCTACACACAAAAAACCCAGTCTCATTTTTGTTGCATCTTAAAATGAGACTATGTTAAACGCCATAGAACGTGGCGCCACCTAAGAGTCTCATTTTTGTTGCAACTCAAAATGAGTAGCGTATGATACTCATTTTGAGACTAGGTTTTTTCAGTGTACTCTACCTACAAATATATGTATCAAAAAATTAATGTAACTGTATATATTCCATAACCTTGAACTTGACTAATTCGCTTTCTTTGCCATTTCCCTTAGAATTTAGTTTCACAATTCCATAAAAGTGAATTCACTTCTAGAATCTATCTCAACTTGATCTCGACATCGTTTCTCTTTTCTTCAATAAGATGAGAATTTTTTTCCCCTCTACACACTCAAACACACACAAACACAATCATTAGAAAATTGTCTTCCACAAGGAAAGCCTAATTCGATTAACTTGTTTTCAACTACATCATCAGAGGGGAAAGCGTATATTATAGATTTTCTAATTTCTTTATTAAATTTAATTCCGATTATTGCATATGCGACAATTAATTTTGTAAGATTCGAGGAATAATTTTGATAAAAAAAGTTAACATTAAAAATAGAAAAAGAAAGGAAAATTTATGAGTTTACGTATGTTAGGAAATTTTATAAATTTAAGATGATTAAAAAGAGAAGAGAGAGAGGAGGGGGGGGGGAGGTAATGTAAACTTGTCATATTCAAATGATGTAGGTGAAGAGAGGGAGATTGAGAGTTTTGTAATGATATGATTGGAACGTACTTTTTTCTCCCCTCTGTCACATACATTATACATATGATTAATATACAATAGAAAAAAATGATATCTTGGATTGTCTTCCCCACTAGACATAAACTATAAGAGGTGTCTCGCTGGCTGAAGGTTAGTAGCCTGAAGTAGCAGAGGCAACGACCTTGCTGGCAGGCTACTCTTCTTCAAGATGTATATTATGTTTACATAAAATAAATTTTGGATATTTTCATTTTGGAACTTTTCGATTGGAACTTCCGTTTTGGAACTTTTGTACCCCAATCCCCGATCTATCTGACTACGAGGCGACACACGGGTAAATTTAATCCATTTTTTCGATCCTGCATATGTCCCAATTAATGCGAATCACTTATCTTTCCACGGCGATAAGACTGCGAGATAAAATTAATCGAGTGATTATAATATACTGATAAGATAAATTATTTCCTATTTCTTTAAATTGAATTATTCACAGTTTTATTTTATTTGTTTTTTTTAGAATTTCTAATTACCCTTTCTTCGGGAGCATTTTCTTGAGAGATGAAATGACTATGGAGAGATATCTGTCGGTTACGACAGTTTTAGGTCGATAACCCTAAAATTAATTGCGTCGTTCGCTTAAATAATAAAAATTGTAGAAATTTTTGCACAGAGAAAAAAATGCTATTGAATCTATAGCACGCATGTTCACATACGTTCAAAAGCAGATGTTATGAACTTGATACGATATGTAGTTAATTTTATAGCATCGCTATTGAATCAAAGAAGTCACTTTTTGATTTAAAAGCAATATTACACGGAGAAAAATTTTTTGTTAATGATTACAATAGTCGAACAGTACTGCTCGGATATGTGACCACTTTTCGTAATGCCTATAAAGTATAGCTTCGTTGTAATAATGCTGTAAGTCGAACGTACTCATTAAAAATTTATTTAAAGTAAATACGAACTAAATATAAGTGAGCACAAAGTCAATGTGGCTGATTACAATAGTCTACGTTAAAAGGAAATCTTGGATTCTATCCACATTTGCAGCAATCTAAGGGAATCAGTGATACAGACTATAGTAGCCTTTACAACTACAGGACTACTGTAAAATAAGGTGACCGGCTGGCTGGCCTTCTTCTTTTACTATATGTCTTTGTAAAGACTACTATTGCTATAGTTTTGATTACAAATGACTGTTGTAAAGTAAAAAAAGAAATTTTTCAACTAAAATAAAATTATTTTGTAATTCTTGACTTCTAATTATATGTTGCACATTAATTTCACTCTTCCAAGACTCCCAACTTCAAGATAAATTCAAGTACATAAATCTAACTTAAATACTAAAACGCATAACATAATAACGATCGCTATCTACACATATTTATACATGACTTAAACTTCCTTATATACTAACTGCTATGAAAATTCACCGCTTGCGAGAAAGACTAATACACTTTAAATGTAAAAAAAATCACTTCATTCTCAATAATTAATACAATTATTGTTCAATGTTAGTCTTTAATATTGTAAGATCTATTTTTTATTACATTTCTATAGTGAAAATTTTTTTTCTAACACACGCACCGAAGGTACAAGATTTCTTGTATGTACCTTATATTCTTGTCTGTAAAATTAATTTACGTAAGTTACATAACTTACGTTAGATACGTAAATATCAAAAGTAAGTAAGTTAACTTATGTAAATAACATAAGTTACGTAAATAACGTAAGTTACACTTACATAAATAACATAAGTTACGTAAATAAAGTAAGTTGCACTTACGTAAATAATTTAAGTTACGTAAGGAACGAATTATTGTAAATTGCACTAATTAGGTAACTTACGTACTTTACGCAAGTCATGAATTACAAAAAAAATTTATTTTAGTTGAAAATTTTCTTTTTTTCTTTACAACAGTCATTTGTAATCAGAAATATAGCAATAGTAGTCTTTACAAAGAACTATAGTAAAATAAGAAGGCCAGGCAGCCGGTCACCTTATTTTACAATAGTCCTGTTGTAAAGGTTACGACAATCTATATTACTGATTCCCTTAGACTGCTGCAAATGTGAATAGAATCCACGATTTCCTTTTAACGTATAGACTATTGTAATCAAAACAAGATTCTGCGTGAATGAGTACAGTCCTCTTTATGAACCAGTACATCTAAATTATTAATAGTTCCAAAAAATAAATTTCAACACGATTAATACAGTGTTTGGATTCATTAAAGTATAACTATAGTAATCGGTGCTACTAAATTCTTAATATAAATTACATAGTTTTCGTAATCATTACAAAAAGTGGTCACATATCCGAGGTGTAAAAATGTAGACTATTGTAATCATTAATAAAGAAATTTTCTGCGTGTATGTAAAAAATAATCGCGATTGGTTAATTCGTTTGTTAAATAAGGCTGGTATCGGGCCTTGACCCACTCTCCCCTATAGTAAATGAAGTAGAAAAATTGTTTATAACATTTAAAAATTAAACAATAGGCAATTACAGGAAGTGTGCATTAGATTTTCATATTTTAGTACCTAAGGATTGGAATCTAGAAATATCGCAAACCTATAAAAATAAAAAAAATTGCTCACGAGGAGTATCGAACCTATCATCCATGGGCATATAGACTAACGCTCTAACCACTCTGCTATAACGACGCGTGTGTGCAGTAAAGTTTTAATTTCTCAGTATCATTGAGACTTAAAATTATTCAATTAAAAAGATTGCAAAGAGATGAAAAAATAGGGATACTTTAGAAATATTTAATTGAAAAATAAAACACGCATAGAAAGAGTTTGCTGTGGCAGCGAACATTATTATTTCTCATTCTAAAATTTTTCAATTTATTTTCACCTCATTAACTATTTTTTAATTCTCTTTTTATTTAAATTACGTACGTAAACTGCAGATTGGTAAAAAGAAAATGTTTTTTTTCTTCTGCAATCAATTTTTAAGTTGATAAAAGAAGAATAATATAAAATTAAAGACAATTTAACATTTTTTATACACGCAAACTTGTACTTCGGTTTTTCCTTTTTTTGCTCTACGCGTGTCTCACATGCGGGTTCAATTATATGACATTCAGCATTCACTGAACAAGCGTTGTAATGTTGATATATTTACTGTTACAATTATTAAAACCTGAAGTTTCATTGTCCATCAAGAATTATCATTCATTCTAAATAAAATTTTCCACTATAGTATCTAAAGATTTATTACTCTCTCTCAAATGTTCTGCAAACGAAACAATAAACTTTCATATAGATATATACCTCCTGCTTGACAGTAGAAACCTAAATTTCATTATAATTAGGGGAGACCGAGGTGAGTTGAAACGATTTTTACATTATCCAGTATAACTCAGCCAAAAATTGTCCTATTTTTATGAAATTTGTATTTTTGGATAGGTAGTTTTGTGTAGTATGTGAACCAGAAATTAAAAATGTAAAAAGTTGTAAGGTTTTACGAAAACATTGCAAAATCGAAAACAGTTCCCGGTGTTACAACTCACCTAGTACCAAGGTGAGTTGTAACACATGTCGACGTTAGTTGTAACAGTTGCAAATTTTGTGATTTTGATGAAAAAAATTAATTTTTAAAGCTTAGTTTAGTTAGTAAAGTAAATTTAATTAGTTAGTAAAGACATCTTATTAATAGAAAAAAATAAAACAATCGTTTTAATACCTTCATTATTTTTAGAATTAGGTTATCACATATTTCGCTTTCTTTAACACTAATTAGATATTTTAAATCAATCTTTGGTATTTAATTACGATCTATAATAACAATTTGAGCTGTATAATAGCTAAAAAGAATATTATATAACATATTTTATAGAAATTTCAGAATAATAAAATTTTTTCTGCGAATTTTTAAATAATTAAGGAGTAAATTAGAGTAAGGAAATTTATGAGACCAATATAAATCAAATTAAACCAAAAACTAAATTAAAAATGAGCAACAAGCTCAATAATAACAAAAAAAACCTATAAGTAGAAATTATTTTGACTTTTGTATGTAAAAGAGCAACTCGAAAAATGTTTTTAATAATATTTTTTTTTCCTTTGGAAAATATGAAAGTGATTTACACAAAAAATTGTAAAATTCTAAATACTTATAAAACCATAATATAAAACAATATACTTTAGCAAAAGTCAAAACAGTCTCTATTCGATCAAGCTCAAATTTGCGTAAACCTAGATGAGTTGAAACAGCCTGTTACAACTCGCCTGGGTGCGAAAAACTGTGCATCGCTTCAAATAATTATTTTTTTTTTAAATTTCGAGACTGACACAAAAAAACAAAACCATTTCATAAAACTAAGATATCCAACAGTTATTATGGTAAATATTAGAATAACAAAAATATAATATGTGTCCAATAATAAAGTATCAAAATTTCGGCCAAAAACTTACTTTTAGCAATTTTTTTGCACACATATTAAATACATCTCCAAAACTTTTCGCAGGTGGACAAGTAAATTTGCATCAAATAGTGAATAAAAAATGTAATAAATTTACGCTTTTCAAAATTTTTAAAAGGTCATAGTTTTCGAGAAATCGGCTTTGTTACAACTCACCTCTGTTACAACTCACATCGGTCTCCCCTACATTTTGAATTTTTTTATACTATAAGCGATTCAACGTCAAGTGATCAAGGGTTCTTTCGGTACAATGCTAACTTTAATAATTTTATACTCTTAAACAATTAAATATTAAAATTTGGCAAAGTACAGTTTCGAAAGGTTTTTTCATGCTCTTTCGATTGGAAATAAGCATTTTTAAAAAAATTGTTGACCCAAAAAAATCAAAATTAAAAATAAATTGTAATTTTGGGGGGGAAAAGATACTTTTTTTTTAACGAAACTGAGGTTTTTTACTAAAAGAACATATATAAGAAAAAGTGGGTCTATAATGTTTAAACATTGAAAAAAGAGATTTCTATTGACTGGAGAGCTCTAAACCCGGTTTTTAGCTCCGTTCAGTAGAAAACACTTTTTTCAATGTTTAAACATTCTATACCCACTTTTGGGTGGGTATATGAAAAAATGGGTATAGAATGTTTAAACATTGAAAAAAGTGTTTTGTCCAACGCCTTCAGGGAAATGGAGTCATTGTGCACTAGGCACCAGTGGAGGAATGTACCTCATTCCTCCACTGGCCGTTTGTCCAGTGGAGAAATGAGTTTGCCCAGTGGAGGAATGAGTTTGTCCAGTGGAGGAATGGAGTTATATGTTTATCATTATTTGTGTTTTGGCTTACAATTCATTTATTTCTCTAATTCATTTTTGCAAATATTGTTTTAAGGAAGTATCTAAATAAACAAGTTGCTTACTTCAAGTAAGTAAGCAAGAGAGTAAAAGTAAGCTTAACATTGCTTACACATGTAAAAACTCAATAAATTAAATTTAATGTAAATAAAATAAGTTTAAACAGTTGTTGGACAAAGTATTATGTGCAATTCGTGGAGAACAGCGATTTTCGCTTGCTTGATTGCTGCTCTCGCTGCGCTCGAGCAGCAAACTTCAAGCTCGCGAGAAATCGCCCTTGTTCTCCACTAGTTGCACAATATACTATTCTACTGAACGGAGCTAAAAACCGGGTTTAGAGCTCTCCAGTCAATAGAAATCTCTTTTTTCAATGTTTAAACATTATAGACCCACTTTTTCATATATATGTTCTTTTAGTAAAAAACCTCAGTTTCGTTAAAAAAAAAGTATCTTTTCCCCCTCCAAAATTACAATTTATTTTTAATTTTGATTTTTTTGGGTCAACAATTTTTTTAAAAATGCTTATTTCCAATCGAAAGAGCATGAAAAAACCTTTCGAAACTGTACTTTGCCAAATTTTTATATTTAATTATACCGAAACCCCTAAAACTTTAACTCTCTCCGCCTCGGAAAATATTGGACCCTATAGGTAAAAAAATATTTTCACTAAAAATTACTATCCATTAGTACTACGAAAGTCCCAAGTTTTGGCACGATTGGAGACAAATTTTTGTCCTTCTAGATATATCACTTGACATGGAATCGCTAATATATATGTTATTATATATTGTATGTATTTTGTAAAAGTATTTTACAATTTGAAGAAAAAATGCAACAAACCGATATTTTGACATAGAAAATACTAAACAGTGAAAGAAGTAATATAAAATTTAGTAAAGTTATAATAAAATTCTTAATATACTGGGAATTTTGGAAAATCTGGAACATTAAAATAAGTAAGTATTATATCAGTTAAAATTTTTGTTGAAACAACGTTGGTATACACTGAAAAAAATGGATATTGACCTTTAATATCTAGATATTAACGATCAATATCTGTGACAGTCAAATACATAAACATCTTAGATGTTTAAATTTAATATCCACAGATATTAGAAAAGACATAATCAAAAATAACCTCAAATTGGTAGATTATACCTGTAAACATCTGAAATATTTAACCATAACATCTAGATGTTATGAAATACCATCTTTTCTTAATATCTAATATATTAAGATTTTTAATATCCAATTTTCTTAGTGTAGAAAACCTCTCCTGAGTATAACCGGTTTATCGACAGTTGAGTACTAATGGTGTGTACTGGACAATAATCGACAGTGCACATCATTATACCTCGACGTAAAACCTCCCGCTTGATAAATCACGAAAGTAGTGAGAAAAACACCAGGCTCACGGTGGTCGGGAAGGCGGAAAGTTCCGAGCAAAAATGTCGCCAAAGTCTACAAACTATGTTTTAAGGAAGGTTTGGGCATTACAAAACCGTTTGATTTGAAATCCTAGCTGATCATTTAAGTGAAATATCGTGATATCAATCTCAAATGTGCAAATTTAGACCTAAATTTTTTTAAAAATGCAACTTAACAGAAAGTATTGGTACAAATATTAGCATAAATAAATAAATAAATAAATAAATATATATATATATATATATATATATATAAATCAATATATGTATATATACATATATATATATGGGCAATTCCACGTGAGATTTTAGTCGACCTCTTAAAATCGGCCAAAAAAAATTTTTTTTTACTCTGTATCGAAAAAAACAGATAAGTATTTTTTTTATTTTTTTTAATTGTTAAAATTTTCGAAATTTTGCATTTTTAATCGTAGACCTATATTCAGTTGCTTATAAATCCGAAAGGTTTTGTAATTCCCAAACCTTCCTTAAAACATCCCGGTTGGCGATTTTGGCGACATTTTTGCTCGGAACTTTCCGCCTTCCAGACCACCGTGGGCTATAGCGGACACCAAGGCGCGGTCACCCATCTAAGTAATAACCGCACTGAATCTTGCTTAACCTCGATGATCTCAAGCCACAGAGTCTCACTACTGTGATTTACCATCGGTTATAATTAATTTATTAATTGAATCGAAAAATAAAGTTGAGGGCATTTTATAAAATCTACGAGGGCACATACGTAAAAAATTTAAAAAAAATCAAAACGACAATTGTAAATAACTTCAAACTCCTTTACAAAAGATTAAATGCTTTTGCAACAATTGAATAATTATAACAACATTTCAAGCTACAAAAAACAATACTTATCAAGCAACCTCATTGATAACGAGAGGAAAAATTAAAACAAGGAAATACGGAAATTGTTTTTTAATTTTACAATTATTGTGTTATGTAAAAAAATGTTTGTCTTCTAATAGTTTTTTTAGAGGAAAAATAATAGCGATCTTTTTTTTCTTAATGGAAAAAAATGTTATTAACTTTTTGTACTATTATCTCTTTTTTATCTCGTTTTTATACTAAATGTAGTTTTGAGAATTTTTGAAACCATCTTTTAAGTTGAATTTTATAAAAGAAAAAAAGATAAAATGTTAAATTGCAGTCCAAGTTAAAATTAAAAGGAAAGTCAAGAAGTCAATATCAAAATGAGAGTAAAAGTAAAGTAAAATTACAAAATTGCTCCGCAGAATAAATTTAATTATTTCCAAAGTAATTAATTAATAAAAAATAATTTTACTATTTCCAATATATTAATTAGCAAATATTAATAAATTTTACTTCAAAAGTAAATTAATATAAAACTCTAAAATAAAAATTTTTTAGAAGGCAAAAATTCTAGACACTCTAGATATCTTACAACATGAAATAAATTTTCCATTATTTCATCATTTATAAAAATTGGAACAATACATACTTCTTTCTTAATTTGAAAAAAAATTTGATTTTAAATATAGGTTAAACTATTTATGTATAAATAATTGCGAAAATTGTCTTATATGTACCCAGTTTTCCTGTTCCTATGTCAAATCGTGCCTAACTGGGCGTTTGAAATGCTGGCGCAAGAAAGAAATGAATTCAAATCCAGCTTAGTTTGTTAATTGCCATAATTAACCTACATTCTCAGCGAGAGATACAATACTGCTTTACAAAATACCACCACAGACTCCGCAATGAAAGTCAAATAATCCGGTTTTGCATTTAGAGGAAAAAATTACGCCTTTGAAGTATTGTTTCATTTAGAAGATAGTAGAATGAGAATGCAAATTTGTTCTTGAGAGTAAAAAATGTAGAAATTATTTCGAAATCAAGGAAATTGAGTTCACAGATCAGGAAAAAGAGTTTTTTTTAAATAACTCTTTAAAACTTTTCATTCCTTTTGTGTTTTTAAATAGTTATTGTAATTTTGTAACACCAACAAAATTAATTGTCAATATTTTAATAGTTATAAAAAGGAAGAAATTGCATATTATTAATTAATGATAATAATTAAACTATTAATATTTAATTAAATAATCTACTAATCTATTAAACTATTATATAATTAAATTATTACTAAATTGAATTATTACCCAGGCGCGAAGTGACGCCGAGTTCAGGCTTTAAAAAGATTTGCTGAGTATTGGTCAATATTCGTTGAGCCTTAGTGAGACAGCGAGAGCAGGACTGATCGAAGCTTTAATGGGTGTTTTCGACGTCGTCGGTCGTACCGGTCAGTTGCCACATTAAGGTGCTCAAATTGTTTATTTCAGACTATATAGTTCAACCTAAATAGTCTGAAATAAGCACCTTTTTGTGGCAACTGACCGGTACGACCGTCGACATCGAAAACACCCAATATAACACCGATTCCAGACTGAAGCGCGAGCCTTGATTCAGCATTGGACACCAAGGCTCAATTAATGCTGCGGAAGCCTGATGCAGGACTCAACAAGACTGCTTTTACTGTTCCCAAATTTAAGCGTCTCTCGCGTTCTTTTTTTTAAATTAATCCTTGGAGTTTTGCGCAATACAACATCGAAATGTAATGTTTCAAAAACATTGAGAACATTCTTAAATTTGCAATTGTTTAAAAGAATTGTTAATAACAATTATAAATTTTAATTTTTTAGCAATCGCTTTATTTATTCCTTAAAATATAGACTTAAAGCTTTAATTTAAAAAAAAATTCACCTAATTATCTTTATTTGTTTCAAAGTAATAATAAAATGAAAATAAAATGACCCAAAACTTTAACACCTGATTACTTCAAAAATAAATTTTTTTTTTTGAAAAATATCTTAGGGGCAAAAAGTGTACTCATATATCTGAGGAGTTTCATATGAGATTGAGGGGTCAACTCTCGGATTTTTTTCAAATTTCATTTTTCAATAGAGTTTGTTTGCCTATGTAATTATCCCAAATATTAATTAAAAATATTTAATATTTTGTTAGATATTTGCATAAACAAATTAATGCAATATTTTTTTTAAACTTGAATAACTTTTTTATTTTTGCTTATAGAAAAAAGTTGTCTGAATGTTTTTTGTTTAGAATGAATCAAATTTTTTGAAAAAAAAATTAATTAAATAAAAATTAACTTTTTTAATAAATTTATTTAAAAAATAAATTTGTTTTTTAATATTTAAACCTGTTATCGGCCTTCAAACAAGCTGAAAAAAAGATAAATATTGCTTACTATACCACAAAATAAAATGCCAAATTTGGCGAACACGTTATTTTTTGTTTTTGAGAAAAAAATTTTCAAAAATTGAAGTGCAGGTAGCGAGCCGACTTAGCTGACGCGACAATGACTCCTGAGACGAAAATTTCCCATTGTCGCGTCAGCTAAGTCGGCTCGCTACCTGCACTTCAAGTTTTGAAAATTTTTTTCTCAAAAACAAAAAATAAGGTGTTCGCCAAATTTGGCATGTTATTTTGTAGTATAGTAAGCAATATTTATCTTTTTTTTCAGCTTGATTGAAGGCCGATAACAGGTTTAAATATTAAAAAACAAATTTATTTTTTAAATAAATTTATTAAAAAAGTTAATTTTTATTTAATTAATTTTTTTTAAAAAAATTTGATTCATTCTAAACAAAAAACATTCAGACAACTTTTTTCTATAAGCAAAAATAAAAAAGTTATTCAAGTTTAAAAAAAATATTGCATTAATTTGTTTATGCAAATATCTAACAAAATATTAAATATTTTTAATTAATATTTGGGATAATTACATAGGCAAACAAACTCTATTGAAAAATGAAATTTGAAAAAAATCCGAGAGTTGACCCCTCAATCTCATATGAAACTCCTCATCTACCAAAAATCATAGATAACTTGAAAATTGGAGACAAAAATTTTTCAAGTGGCCGGTTTCACTTATTTTGGCCCTTTGATAATATTTTTAATTTTATTATATACTATTTTTTTCTTGCACAGTGTCAAATTATTATTTTTAAAGATCAAGAGTTTCGTTTGTCTGAAAAATTTTTAGTGATCAAAAACTTCCAGTGTAAAAATTGTTCATTAGGGTGTAATAAATATTTATGCCAAATATTTTTACACTGTAAGTTTTTGATCACTGAACATTTTTCAGACAAACGAAACTCTTGATCTTTCAAAATAATAATTTGACACTATGTAAGAATAAAATAATATAAGATTTAACTTTATTTATAATATAATATCATTAATGTAAATATTATACACTAAATAATTATTAATATTTATTTACTATTGATATCTTAATATTATAATTATAGTATTATTATTTTAAATAATAATGATTAATAATAATATTTATTATATTATATCATTATATAATTATTATAGTATTTAATAATAATAACAATAATTTTAAAATAATATAAAAAATTATCTATTAATATCTATTTTTATTTTTTAATAATTTCTAAATATTTACATTTAATATTTAATAATTATTTATTAATTTAGATAATTTTTTATATTATTTAAAGATTATTGATGAACAATATATTGTTCAGTGCATACGGTAATATATAAACTGAATATTGTATCATGGTTGATTCAAGCCTTGATTGAAGCTTGAATAAAGATTGGATATTCAAGCTTCACACACGAAGATTGATCGAGTCTTGAATCGAGCATGGGACGAACATTGGTCTCCAATGGTGAACCAACATTGAGTGACAGTGTTTTAAAGACTGCTTCAACTCTGGGCTACCCACGCTGGGCGTTCAAGGCTCAATCAAGCTTCAACCCATCGTCAGCATTGGTCTTTCGCGCCTGGGTAGTTAATTAAACTGACAATTAATAATTGAAAAAATATGCAATTTTATTGTTGAACAAGTAAAAAGCCTTAAAGAATTGTACATAGGGGAGACCGAGGCGTAATGTGGCGCAGGTGCGTAATGAATCACTTCAATTTATTCAAAAGTGGTAAATCAGAGTACACTCAAATCTCGCTATAACGAGCGCTCTCTATAACGAGGGCTCTGTCTCTCGGTATAGCGAGAAAAATTTCCTGCACGGAGAAACTTTGTATACTAGTTTGTGAAACACTATGTGTTTTTAGTAAATTGACTACTAAAACGGGGAAAAACTGCGACGGTATTAATATTTCGTAGTCTGACTATTAAAACACGGAACAGAATCAGACTTTTAAAATTTCCCAGGTGCGAATTTAGGTTGGCCGCCAGAGTTTGAAAGTTGGCCCACGGTTGGCCTAACTTTGGCAAGCGAAGTTTTGGTTGCCAGAGTTTGCCCAACTTAGGCAAGTACTAGTGCCCACAGTTGGCCCGACTTTGCAAGCCAACCATTACATGCAGAGTATAACCAACCGTCGGGCCAACTTTGGCGGCAAAGGTCGGCACAACTATGGGGAACGTATCTCATATAACTTACAAATTTAGGTTGGCCAAACTCTGGGCCACAGTTGGCCCGACGGTTGGCAAAACTCTGTAAAACGCAGTTTAAATAACTCAAACTTTATGGTTGGCCAAACTCTGGGCCACGGTTGGCCCGACGGTTGGCAAAACTCTGTAAAACGCAGTTTAAATAACTCAAACTTTATGGTTGGCCAAACTCTGGGCCACGGTTGGCCCGACGGTTGGGAAAACTTTGTGAAAATCAGTTTAAATGACTTAAACCTTGTCGGTTGGCCTAACTCTGGGCCACGGTTGGCCCGACGGTTGGCAAAACTCTGTAAAACGCAGTTTAAACAACTCAAACTTTGTCGGTTGGCCTAACTCTGGGCCACGGTTGGCCCGACGGTTGGCAAAACTTTGTGAAAAACAGTTTAAATGACTTAAACTTTGTCGGTTGGCCTAACTCTGGGCCACGGTTGGCCCGACGGTTGGCAAAACTTTGTGAAAAACAGTTTAAATGACTTAAACTTTCTCGGTTGGCCAAACTCTGGGCCACGGTTGGCCCGACGGTTGGCAAAACTTTGTGATTAACAGTTTAAATGACTTAAACTTTCTCGGTTGGCCGAACTCTGGGCCACGGTTGGTCCGACGGTTGGCAAAACTTTGTGATTAACAGTTTAAATGAGTTAAACTTTCTCGGTTGGCCGAACTCTGGGCCACGGTTGGTCCGACGGTTGGCAAAACTTTGTGATTAACAGTTTAAATGAGTTAAACTTTCTCGGTTGGCCGAACTCTGGGCCACGGTTGGCCCGACTGTTGCAGCTTTAATATACATTTAACGGTATGGACTCCCATGTGAGCGTAGCGTAGTGGTCAGTGTATAAGTCTTCGGCGCGTTAGGTTAGGGGTTCGATCCCAGCGAGCGTTAGATATTTTCGAAAATGTATGTATGAGATTGTGTTTAATAATAATAGGGAAAGGTTATATCTGATGTTCCCGCTAATAATAACGTGTTAATTGTTTAAATAATTTAGTTTTTTAATATTTTTTTACCTCTGGCTGTTAAAGTTGGCCAAACTTACGCATTTAAAGTTGTGCCAACTTTGGCGTCAGTCTTTGGACCAACCATTGAAATGTATAGTTGGCACAACATATGCATTTTAAGTTGGGCCAACTTCCTTATGACTTGTCGGGCCAACCATCGTCGCCATTAGACGGCCAACCGTTATCATCTGTATGGTTGGCCCAACCTCTGGCACGAGAAGTTGGACCGACCTTGTAAAAGTTGGCCCAACTATGGGCCAACCGAAAATTCGCACCTGGGTTAGTAGTCAGTTGATGAAAATTTAAAATTCATGATTTCACTAAAAAACAATGTCGAATGTCAGTGACAGGGGCAGACTGCCGCCATCTCATACTAATAAGTCAGGTAGAAATCTATTTTACCTATGACGATTGATAACTTATTTGAACGCAACCTAATCTAATGCCTAACATACTGATAAAGTAATGCACACTTTAATCGACGGAACCCATATACAATTCATATCAAGAAAGTAAGTCACTGTTCTTATATACTAATCCAAAACATTGTATTGACACTTGGGAGAAAATTTGTTGAATGCCGTATTAAATAATATTTGTTTGTTAAATAAAATTCACAAAATCAATTATATTTAAAATTAATAAGGTCAATTTTTGAAATGGACAGAATTATCATTATTATTTCGTAAAATTATTTATTCTTTTGATTAAATTTTTATACTCTGTAGAAAGGACCCCGCACAAAATAAATTGAAAAAAAGTTTCGGTCAAATTTGATCAAACTTTAAAGTTTTGTAGCTTATAATCTCCTGAACAAAAAATGTTAATGGCAAAAATCCCGAAAATCAATAGTTTTTTAGCTACATCATGTTGAGCCTAAAAAAATGTGTAAAAAATAGTAAAGCTTGCTCATGGCTCAAGGCTCAAGACTTAATGCAAAGCGTGGAAGTTTGTTAATGGCTGTAGGCTTAATCAAAGTTTGATCTTGGCTCAAGGCTTGATCTTGGCTTAAGGCTTGAACTTGGCTCAAGACTTGATTATGGCTCAACGATTAATCATGGATTAAGGCTTGATCAAATATTCCAGTTTCGAGACATAATCATGCTTTAATCCATGATCAAGCCTTGATCCATAATGGAGTTTGAAGCCATAATTAATCGTTGAGCCATAATCAAGCCTTAATCCATGATCAAGCCATGATTAATCGTTGAGCCATAATCAAGCCTTGAGTCATAATCAAGTCTTGAGCCGTAATCAAGCCTTAATCCATGATCAAGCCTTGATCTATAATGGAGTTTCAAGCCATGATTAATCGTTGAGCCATAATCAAGTCTTGAGCCAAGTTCAAGCCTTAAGCCAAGATCAAACTTTGATTAAGCCTACAGCCATCAACAAGCTTCCACGCTTTGCATTAAGTCTCAAGCCTTGAGCCATGAGCAAGCATTGCTATTTTTTACTCATTTTTTGAGGCTCAACCTGATGTAGCTCAAAAACTATTGATTTTCGGGATTTTTGCCATTAACATTCTTTGTTCAGAAGATTATAAGCTACAAAACTTCGAAGTTTGATCAAATTTGATCGAAACTTTTTTCAATTTATTTTGTGCGGGGTCCTTTATGGCTAACATTTAGAATAAATATTTTTTATTAACTTAAAAGTTTATTTCTTGCATATATTGTGAAATATAAGAAAACAAATAAGTTTAAATTAAATAATTTTAAGTTAAAAACTATGAAATCAGAATAAGTTTTCTTTATATGTATTTAAAAGAAACATTTCAATTTATTATTATTAAAAAAATTCACAATTATGCGGCAATTACAATTTTATCCGTTATTAAAAATAATTATATAAACATAGAGAAATTTAGAAAAATCCTCTTAAATAAAATTGTGAAATATATCTTGCAGTGTTGAAATTTAAGTAGTATATCGACAGATCCATATTGGAAAATACCGAAAATACAGAAGACTTGTAGACACATAACCTCACATTTACAAATTATACTTTTTAACATCTCAGATGTTAAACCACAACATCTAGATGATATGCATTAGCATCCTTTTTTAATACCTAATGCATTAAGATTCTGAATATCCACTTTTCTCTGTATAATGAATTATTAAATTATTAAAAGAGAACCAGGTGGAATGACAGCAGCCATTTGACTTGAGCACATGTATATGAGATTGAGTGGTTATGTGTGACTACACGAACAGCGGTGCTCGTTTGTATGCGTGCAGTTTTGATCGTTTGACTACTAAATTGTAAACGCGGCGCGAAGAAAATATCATTCTTTCGAATATAGAAAACAAAATTTTTGCATTTCTTTCGTATATCATAGGTGAGTTTCTCATAACTTGACTACTAAATATTGCAAAAAGAGAGATCATATAGTATTATAAAAACTTCTATTAAATTATAAATCTTGTCTAGTGACCACTTTTTCCCCACTTTAGTAGTCAGTTTACTAAAAATACATTGTGAGTTTAACAGGAACTAGTATACAAAGTTTTTCCGTGTGCCGATTGTCCCCACTATTTATAAACAAATGCACATTCAGTTGGTTCAAATTTGGTTAAAATCAATTTTATTTATATAAAATAAAAATAAAAAAGTCACTTCGTATTTGAAATTATATCAATCAGTCGAACATGTATATTACAGTTCAAATTAAACTAGGTTATGTTTGGTAAACACTAAAAAAATGAATGAAGAATCGTTAAAGTGGGGATTTCTCATTTCTCCTCTTGCGCTCGTAATAGAGGGAGACTTGACTCCCGAACTTCTCGTTATAGCGAGATTTTAGTGTAATTTCGGTTTTCGATCAAAATAATGATCTTGGTATACTGAAAGTTTGTACCAAGTTGTGTTGTCTTTCATTCATTATTGTAGAAAATATGGTAGAATAAGTAATTTTGGCACTTAAAATTAAATTTTTAAAGTCTTTGTTTTTTGTTATATCTTTTTCAAAAATAGTTTTAAAAAAATACTAAAATCTCGTTTTGAGCTTGAAATATTTGTTTTTAATGAACAATGGTCAATTTTTGACTAACACACGGAGAAAAATTCTTTTTTAATGATTACAATAGTCTACAGTACAGCTCGGATATGTGACCACTTTTTGTGATGATTACTATAGCTGTTGTAAGGAGTACAAATTAAAAGGTATCCCTTACAACAGCTGTAGTAATCGTTCCTACTCAATTCTTAACATATTACATAGTTTTCGTAATCATTGCAAAAAGTGGTCACATATCCGAGCTGTACTGTAGACTATTGTAATCATTAAAAAAGAATTTTTCTCCGTGCACTTACGGTGTTGATAAAAAAATAACAAAATATACAACAAACACCTCTGGGACGTAATGGCTCTCTTTGACTGGGGACTAGCAGCTTGTAAGCTTACTACGTTGAATGCGAAGCAAATTATTTCCAACGTCCGACGTTGTAAATTAACAACGAAATTTTTTTGAGTGCAGTTACAGAGCAATGGTGCATTCATCAGAGACAAATTTACTATATCGACAGAGTTTTAGTATACTGCAAAATTAAGTGTCTCATTTTGAGACGTTTTGTCCCCATATTTGAAACACATAGATGTCTTGTGTCCACATATTTGAAACAGATATGTGTCTCATTTTAAGACGTTACAAATGTCTGACACATTTAGCACTGCATTTTGAGACACGTTATGTGTTTCGAGTATCCGTCTTATACGGTAAGAAAACGTTTTATGTGTCTTATACGCACTGAGTCACCTTAAATGTCTTAAAATGAGACACGAGATGAAATTAAATGTCTCAATATAAAACAGTAGATTTTGTATCTCAATGGTTTAAATACTTAAAGCAACTCATTTTAAGACACAAGTGAGATACCAGTTTTTGCAGTGTATTAAATAAATTATTCAACAAAAGATTAAAGTGAATAGATACATAAAATCAATGTCACTTTTTTAAATTGTTATTCGCTAATAGTAAATTGTTAATTAATCGTTTTCTTTCAATTCATGGATCAATCATCCCGCGGTTGCTTTTGTGAATCACGATGAAGTAAGCTAATTGCAACGAATTAACTTGAATATAAACCATAGACATGATACGATATAATGAACACACTGAATGAGAGACACCAATGCTCCTAACTCTTTTAGAAACGAAATATTCTATTCTTTTCTTTTCTAAAAAAACAAAATAAATTTAGAATAATAAAAAAAATAGTAAAACATCAAATACACTGTAAAAAGTATCTTATTTTAAGATACTTTGGTAGTCACATTTAAGTTGTTTCCAAAAAGTTATCCAAAGCATTTTAAAATGCATTAGTTTCTAAGACTAAAGATGGAAAAATAAGATGTTTTAATCGTTTTAAAAGTGATTATAATGTATTTTAAAATGCTTGTTTTTGCAGTGTACGACTGACATGAAGCTTTTTTACTGTATACATTGTTGCGGATGGAAATTCGCAAGTTTTTAAAAAAATTTTGTTATAAATTCATTTGAAAGCCATGAGGAAAGCTTTCTTCGCGGAAGACTCGATCTAAGGTCACGTTCTCTGGGCAGCAGGGGCATAGTTTATACTATCCGTGGATCGTGTTTCATGTTTCTTTCATTTTCCCTCTCTCTTTCTCTCTCCTCTTTTTCCCTTGAATGTATCGTTGTTACGTTAACGCGCTCATTACGTACATTATATTGACGATGTAAAAGTATATTTCTGGTTACGTGCTACGAACTGTATACGTGCTTCATTACGTATTATGCCTATCTTTCACGCAACTTTCCGTATCAATATATATATATATATATATATATATATATATATATATATATATTCATATGCAAAATTCTCATCTGGATATTCAAGTTTTCTCTTATTTCCGTGTAGAAATTGAAACGTGGTAATCATTCGACCCTGATCAGGTTAAATAGGGCCCTGATTTGGAAATGAAACACTTTTTCTGATCAGGTCCTGAAGTGGTGTTTTAAAAAATGGCTACAACCTGATTTGGTATTTTATAAGTATATACTTATAATAAATTAGCTTATTTTATCTACAGTAAAATTTATTTCTATCATTTTATGTGAAAATGGAAGGTTAATTTAAATATACAAATTGTTTTATTTCTTTTCAATAAAAAACTAAAATTTTGTTAAAAAATTAAAATGATTAACAAATCGAAATTATGCAGATTTTGTTCTCTTTCTTTCTAAAGAAATATAGAAAATTATGCAAATTTTAGTAAAAAAAAGAAAATTATTTGCATCATTTCTATTTTCAAATAATAATTTTGTAAAAAATACTGCATTTTTTGAAAAAAAAAATAATTTTTTTAATTAATTACAATTTTTAACAAAATGTCAACTTATAATTATTTATTGTTTAGAATTAGAATATTATATCCGTACCTTCAGATTCAGAAAAAACATTTTTTTTTAGTTTCATTAGAATTTGGAAGATTTCTTCGAATTCATTTTAATTAATTATTATTTATTTTCACTCGAACTGTTTCTTTTTCGTTGAAACTGACGTACATAACCATTCATTTGATTGAAACAACTTTACACGGAGAAAGCGACAGAGTTGGAGCGCCGCCCTCGAAGGCTAAAGTCTTACGACAGTTCCGAGGGTGGGTACATGGCTCCAAAAGAAGGGTTACGGGTTTTAGTGGGTCGGACTGGCAGTAGGTCGCCAGTTTATTAAATTTACTATTTTATATATATATATTTTTTTTATATTTTATTTTATTATCATACCAACCCCACATAACCTTGGAGTGCGGAATCCAAGGTATCTGTAGGCAAATTTCCCAAAAATCCCTAAGCAAAAAAAAAAAAAAATCTACTCTGCTTGTCGCGTTTAAGATGTTTCGAATCTAGGGCTCAGACGTCCCGAATCTGTCAAACATTGTTCCCGCATGTGACAGAACGACTCGTGACCGAAACTAAAAGTTGTAAGTAATACCGCTATTCACATTTTTTATCGGGGCTTGAGACGTCCCGATCGAGGGTTTACATAAGAACATTCAAAATTATCACTCAAGTCTCGCACGGGACGTAATAGTTCCCAGATTTCTCTCAGTGCACTATTCCTTGAAACCGATGAGACATTTTAGTATGTTAGATTAGATTCTATGGAAAAACGAAATAGGTTGTAGAAATTATTATTGAGATTATCAAATACACGCATTTAGTATATATTTTACAATTCTTCCTCAGAAGACTAACGAAAATTAGAATGTTGTTTTAGAAAGAACAGAATAATTTTTCCAAAGTTGGGAAGCCATGAATTAAAAAGAAACAACAAAATAATTGTCTATAGACACCCATAAAGAACTTTAAGAACAAATCATGTAAATAAGTCAGTTCAAAATTGGTATGTTACGTTAGAATGTCTGTCATATTATATAAAAAAGGTTAGAATTATCGTATGATTTCACAAACAAAAACTGGCATCTTATTCTTTTCTTTAAAAAAATAAGGTCATTTGTAATGCAGATACTAATTTTTGTACACTGAAGGTTGCTTAATGTATTAGAAACATAACATTTTTTCTTATTGACGTTAAAATTATTGACACAATGCACTAAAAATCCTACATTTCTGTTTTCGATTATAAATGAAAGTTCTATTATTATATTTTCCAAACCGTTAATGAAACATATAATAAAATATTTTTTTCTATATAGCAAAAGTGGTAAATTGACCCCCACTACCATATCCAAATTTTCGAAAAAGTCAAAAATGTTTTTGGGGAACATTTCTACTTGACAGATCAACAAATTCCCCGAGTTTCAATTTTTTTCAATAAGTTGAAATTTCAACTTAAGACATTACAGGTAAAATGCCTATTATATATAGCATTTCATCAAAAATAAGAAAAAAGAGAGAAAAAGTGGAATAAATAATTTCTTCAATATAGTCTCGGTAAAAGGAATTAGTCCCAATGGACGAATGGAAAAACGTGGGAAATAAAATTGATTTAATACTTGCGTGTTCGAACGGCAGACACGAAAGTGCTTTAATATATCTTCTTATCAAAACACAAAAATCCAGAAGTCGGAATTTAAATTAAAAAAATAAACAAATTTTCAACTCTTGATTAATGGCCAAATGAAGTGTTCCTTATTAATGGAAGTAATTATAATTTTTATTTAATTTTACTTTTACTGTTATAACACTGAAAAAAGTTCTGGTTAGGGTATATTCCCGTGTGGAAAAGTCGGTTGGGTTCCCAATCTCCAAAGTGGGCAACCCAGTCAACGCTCAAACTGGGTTTGAAACGTTAAAAAACCAATTCCGTGTTGAAATGCTAAGTGTGGGAAAACTGTGGATTAAAAATTTTTAATATATCACCCATAGTTAGGCCAATATGGCTTAAGTATGGGGTTTGTCCTAATCCCACAGTTAAACTTTGGCAGTTTATAAGTCAAACACTTGATAAAGTTTCGCCGAAAAATGGGCCATACTATAGGCCAAGTATAGTGTTATTAGTTCTCTTGATTCAGTTGTAGATACGAATCAGTCTATGAATTTAACCCCTGATAAAATTTCACCGCTACTTTTACCATATTAAAGGTCAAATATGCACTGAAAAAATTAAATTCTAATTTTAAGAAAAACTTCTTAAATATGCGCTAAGAATATTCCCCACTCAAATTAAGTGGGAAATATTCTTACAATAATAATGTTGTTCTTATTGTAAGAATATTTCCCACTTAATTTAAGTGGAGAATATTCTTAGCGCATATATAAGAAGTTTTTCTTAAAATTAGAATTTAATTTTTTCAGTGTGGGGTTTGTTGAAATCATTTAATTCAATTGTATACTTTGCTTTTTTTGAATTCTAATAACTCTTATATAATTAATAGGTATACAGAAATACAAAAAATTTAATTAAAACGCTCTCCCACTGGAACTTTTAGTTATTTATGTAAAGAAATTTTGCAAAATTTTGATTATTTTGCAAGATATTGTTATCTTAACTTTTAAGTAGCTTTTTTCAACAATTTAATTTTGAAATCTATATAGTTACACTACCGTCCACGAGTATCATTGTATTTGCATCGTTGTTTTTTATTAATTACAATTTATTATAAAAATTTTTACTCAATTCCGTACCTCCTAGTTTTTTACTCGTTTTTAAAAAATATATTTCGAAAAATTATAATGCTTTGCAGGAATTATTAAAAAACTATCAGAATCACTAAACAAAAATATTTTTTGGAATATTCTTATTTTTTTGTAAAATTAAGTATATTAATTATACAAAGTCTATAAAATTGTCACTTTTTCATCTATTAAAAAATATATTAAAGAAAACACCAAAAAGAAAGAATATTATTTAGATTAGGTCTATAGGGAATACACAATTTTCGAAATATATTTTTTAAAAACGCGCCATAAACCGGAGGGGCGGAATTATGGTTTCACACTAAACATTTATTCAAGTGGGACATTTCGGTGCTGTGGGGAATCTGGGTTTTGGGGAAAGAATAAAATTGAGTCGAAGGGCTATCATTTTAAGTTTATGATGAAATTATAATCACATTGAAATAACTGGAAATAATTCTTTAAAATATTAATTGAAATAATTGTTTATAATAAATAAACACGTTACACTTGTCAAAACATTAATACTTAGAGTCGATTTATTGGCGATTCCAACAAATTATTGTTATTTATGTCTCAGAATAATTAAGATCAATCTGAATCCTGTAAATATTAAAAAATTTAAGCATAATCTCAAAAATAGAATATCGTTCTAATGCAAATAACAATTTAATTAAAATAGTAAATTTAATTTAAATACTTTTAAAAGTTCTAGTTCTACTCATTTCCGAAAAAACTATGTTATTTTTCAATCTTTTGTAAAATAGTTATTTGTTATTGATCTTAGTTATTTTGAAATGAAAGAGTAACTTTTCTCTATGACAATTAAAAACAATAATTAAATTTTACGAAAACTCGATTTCGGTGGCTCTGGGCCTGATGTTTATTATGAAAGCACTGAGTCAATCAAAATTTCACATACTTTTTTCCGTGTACACACAAACTTGCAATTTATTTTATTTTGATTTTCGTTTCATACAACACATATTTTCATAAAAAAAATTTTCTTGTTTGTTTCAGGTATGTACCTTTATAAATGTGGAATTCAAAGTCTAAATGATAAAACTTATAAAATTAAATTGTGTATCATTGGTAAGCAATAATTTTTATTTTTATTTTACATTTTTTACTTATTTTTGTCTTACACGGAAAAACTTTTTTCAAGAGTCATTACTAAACTTATTCAAGAACTCAGGATATGGAAGTCGGGGATAACTGTAGTACATTTCTGGACTACTTATTGAATTTTTTTGAAAAAGTCCTGAACTGGTTTAAGAATAGAAAAATTTAAAATTAGCGAAAAAAATTTGCCCGCCTGAGTAGTCGAACTTGAGACCTCGAGACTCAAGATCGCTCCGCCTTATGCCACTCGGCTGCAGGGACGCGTTACGATACTTTAGTTTTAGATCGTTTAAAGGGTTTAAAGCCAAGTGGCGCTGTATACCTATTGGTTACGCTTCGTCTTCTTTCTTAAATAGTTCGAGACTTTTTCAGGGCGCAGTGACTGAAGAACTTAGTCGCAGCGTCAAGAACAATTATTTTCAAGCCATTAGAAAAACTCCTGAAAATTCTTTAATGAATATTTAACTTTTCTAAAACAAGTTCTAAATTTTTCCCATTTCCTGAGTTCTTGAATAAATTTAGTAATGACTCTTGAAAAAAGTTTTTCCGTGTATTCACGTAATTTCTACGGAGTTTTTTTTAAAATTCAAATTTACTTCTTAAATAATAATTATTTTCCCTTTATTACAAAAAATTCACTTCTTATTTATGTTTAACGAAATATTAATTTATTTTTTTACTAATTTTCCTTTTAGTTAAAAAAACCCTTCTATCTTTTTCTTCTATGCAGAAAATAAAAATTGCGGTTATTATTATAAATTTCTGAAAAATTATTAATTTTTATAACAAACTAAGGGCTGATTTCACCAAACTCAATTAAAAGTTAATCAATGATTAAAGCCATAATTATTTTATTTTAATTCGAAAAAATTTCATTGTATTCATTTTTTGTTTTAATAAAAGAAAAATTAATTTTTTCTAACACACCCACCGAAAGTACACCATTTTCTACCTGTCAAGCGGGAGAAAAGTTACTTACCTTCTCAGTAATGATATTATTAGGTGCGAAGTATAAATCAAAGTATGACCATTAGTGAATCAGTTACGTGAGTCACATAACTTAAACGACTGGCGTAACTTACGTATCTGATGTTAGTTACGTAACTTACGTATCTGATGTCAGTTAGGTTACTTACGTAACTTACTTTGTTGTTTACATTCAACAGTTACGTAACTGACGTAACTTTTGTAAGTTACGTAACTAACTTTTTTATTTGTATTCAACCGTTACGTAATTGACATAACTAACGTCGGCTATGTAAGTTGCACCATAAAAAACGGCACACGGTATACATGTGTTAGAAAAAAAAGTATGTGCAACTAAGGAGGAAAAATGATTTCCAACTCGTGTGTCATTTTTTATGCGAAAATATCGACAAACAACCAATGACAAAACTTTCCAATAACATCTTTGAAATAAGACGATTTTCGGTGTTCACTGTATCTCAGCTGAAAATGATTTAAGGGGACATTCCAGTTCAAAACAGGCAAAAAGAAGGCTTTTCTAGTATATATTATTAAAATAACTATGACATTTATTTAAAAAATTTCTTTTACATGTAATAAATAATTTATTTAAGATTTTATAAAAAAATTTTTTTTTCATTTTTATCTCAAAATGGCGGCGAAATAAGCCATTTTCGGTGGTAAGACCAAACTTTCTAAAACAGATAAAACCAAAAACGAAGTGACATTCTCTTCGATAGATATTTCTTCAAGTGTGGAACCTCAAAAAAGTGAAATTTTCTTCCCCCCTCCTTTTTTTAGAGTACTTTTTCCTCAAAATATGAAAAAAATGTGTTTTTATTCAGAATTTCTCTTATAAAATAAAGGGGAGTTGGAAATTTTCCATTTTTTGAGGTTCCACTTATAGGCATGATGACGCTGAATCAAAAACAGTTTGATTTTTTAAAATCGCTGCAGAAGAACTCGAGATATCAGTCTTACAATATCAAAAAAAGACATTTTGAGAAAAGTGCATTTAAAGTTTTTGTTCTTAAGTTTCGACATTTAAAAAAAAATCATTGGATCTGCTTGAAAATCGTTACTTGGTGGTTTTTGAGGTCACTAATTACGAATATGGAATCAGATTTTTAAAATTCAAAATGGCGCATCCAATATGGCGGACATTCTTTTCAAAATCATTGGATTTGCTTGAAAATCGTTACGGGGGGGTTTTTGGGGTCGCTGATTACGAATATGACAAAATTTTTTAAAAATTGAAAATGGTGGATGCAATATGCTGGACGAAAAAAAATTAAAATAAAAAAATCTTCTTTTCCGCCATATTGGATCCACCATTTTGAATTTTGAAAATTTGATATTTAATTTGTGATCAGCAACACCAAATACATTTTTGTTTGTCTTTTTTTAAAAATGCAAATGAGAAAACATTTAAATCATTCGATTGCTTATCCGCATATACAAAACATCTTTGACATGGCGAAGAATAAAAATGTATAATTTTTGTTTTACTTCGAATTTTGCAATAATATTTTAGGAGAGTATTCTTGACACTATAAGAAATCCGAAAGTAAAAACAAAAAAATCGATTTTTTGACATTTTGAACTGGAATGTCTTAAGATGAAAGTTCTTTAAAATTCAATTAAAGTAGGTATCATCAAATGCTATAACCCCAACGTTCTCTAATTATAATTTTCAGAATGTCAATAATATATTATATAAGTTTAGACATTTGTAAATAGACACTATACCTACAAATTGCACTAATCATGAGTATAAAAAATTATGATTTAATTGTTATTGCCGTGGCATTCTGTGCGGATATCTCAGTTATATTCCTTCAAAGCCCTAAATACACTCCTGGAGGGGGTTGAAATTACATTTTTCACGAAAAGTCGAATGCAGTGTCTGTTCTTATAATTTTTTGCTCCCTGACACCGAAAGGGACCACCAAATAGTATATTTCGTAACGTGTGTAAGCAGTGGTCGTTTAAAAACGGCAATTGCTCACATAAGTGACAAACGATATTTTTTATGACAAGGTGCAAAAAAGTGCCCTTTTTAGCACCGCGTTATGAAAAATCTATTAGTCCTCTCCTTCACGCCCTGCACTCTTTTACTGTATCTTTAAAGAGGATAAAATTTTTGTTTTCTTAATATTTTTTATCGAACATATAATTATATTATTTTATTTTTTTAAATTAAATTTGTAATAAATTTGGAATAAATCGAACTACATTATTAAGTAAAATTTTTAGTTACAGTAGTTTTTTTTTTGAAAAAAAAATTTTAATTTGTATAATTTATGTTTTATTAATTATTAATTATTAATCATGCATCGGTATTTATGTTAGCTCTGGTAAATTGCAAAATTAAAAGAAAATACACCTCTCTAGGTATAATATGTAAAAAGTTAGTAAATAACAATAATAATAATAATTTGTTAAAATAAATATAAATTTAAAAATTGCACAGTATTCTTACAAATTTCTAGCCTGACATTCTACAAAAAGAAAAATTGAATTCGTATAAAATTTATGACATATAGGTGACTTTGAATATTAGTCTGTATTTAGAGTATAGCCGGTAAATGCGCTTTTTACGGTTAAGTGCAAGGACAAAAAATTATATCTCCTAAAGTTTCAGACCCTTCATAATTTTTTCTTTGGAAAATACTCGAGAAATTAATACGAATCGAATTAATATTATTAAAAAAATGGCACTTTTTAAGAAATTGTATATTAAAAATTTATTTTTTTTTTAAAATATTTTCTTTAATTGTCTGTAAACAATAAGCATTCCCTGAAAATTTCATTAAATTTCATTAATTTTCCATAGAGATATACCATTTTCAAAAATTCAAAAAAAATTTTAAATTCAACAAAATTTGTCTGCTTAACATCAACAAGGATACATTTAAATCAAGTTAAAAAGTTAAAAAAATAATTTGATTCAAAAATAAAAACTCTAAGCCTTATAAAATAAAAAAAATGTCTGGCCCAAAAACTTATAAAAAAAAGTCTGGCCCAAAAACTTAAAAAAAAAAAAAAAAAAATACAAAAAAGTGTCGAAAGGAAAAGTTGTTCAAAATTTAAGAAAAAAAATAAAAAAAAATATTTTTTTGAAAAATGTCAAAAAAACAAAATTTTGAAAATTTCAAAATTTTTTATTTTTGTTGTTTTTTGACGAAATGGGCTGCCCAACGAACTCGAGCTTCATTTTTATGAACTAAAAAAATCCCCCAAATTGCAAGTCGATTCATAAAAATTTACTCGAGTTATCGTCGAGACAAAAATTTCTACAGACAGACAGACAGACAGACAGACAGACTGACAGACAGACACTTCTCTAAAAACCATTTTTTTGTAATCAGGGGGTCATGAAACGTAAAGATTTATGAAAATTAGAAATTTCTCAAAATCGCACAAATCCAATACTTTCTCATTTTTGATGAGAATGTAAAAAGTGAAAAATGCACTTATTTATAAGTAATAAATTCATTTATTTATAAGTGTATATGCACTTATTGATCGAGAAGACGATTTATAACGCAGAATAAGTGAAATTTGCGACAAATTCAGATTTAGAGATTTAGATTCAATATAGTAAATTTTAAAGCTTAAATTTTCTTATTTAAAAAGTTTAGAATTATTATATTTATTTTATCATTACATTATAGTGAAAAAATTTTAAGATGCAAGACTAATAATTTATGAAATTGTTATAACGTTCAGCAAAATAACCTATTCTGAATCCGCCATTTTTTGGAACACCAAAAAATAATGCAATATTGCATAAAAAATGCTATCTATTTATAATTATTTATAAACTGTTAAACAATCTTAGAGTATTTTATAAATAAAAACTTGTTTACAAAGGTGAAAAATGTGTGTTTTTACGGTCTCAAGTCGAATAAAAAATTAATTTTTAGTAACGCTTTCTTAACCAGAAGTAGATAAAAAAAACTTTCCTCCCGGTCAGAGGGACCCGGCTCGAGCTCGTGAGGGTAAAATGAAACAAATGTTGCCTTCTAAATATTAATTTTGTTTCGAAAAAAAAAATTTTTTTGTTCGTAAAATACAAATTTTCATTTTGGAAACACTTTAAATTAAAATTTAATCTATCACAGTCTTTCTGCAGATATATGTTCCATTAGGACAAAAACGAATTAAACCGTTGCTTCGCAACACTTTTGATTCGTTTTATGTCTCAATTTTATATCTGCAAAAATTAAAACAAAAACCACTTGCATTTATAATTTCCAAAAGTAAATTCCGTTTTACTAATTTTTTCCAGTTTTTTACAATCACAAAGATTAATTCTCCCCAAGTGTGTATACAATAACTTATATTTTATTCCCGGTGAGTTTAAATATTCAAACAATTTTCCACTCATGAGTCCTCGTCCTGATCGTCGTCATCAAAAGAGACTGAACTTGAAAAATTAATTTAAAAATTTCTCGACAACATTTTTCCATGACTAATGATGACACTCTCTCAGTATTCAATATATTTACACATTTGAATATTAAAATATTCTAGAAAACGTAGGTGTATATAATAGTATTTTTATGGGGGCGATAATATGGTGTTAGAGAGAGAGAGAGAGAGAGAGAGAGAGAGAGAGAGAGAGAGAGAGAGAGAGAGAGAGAGAGAGAGAGAGAGAGAGAGAGAGAGAGAAGGGGGACAAAAAGGGTGGTTTAAAAACAAGGTGGCGACATTGCAAGGTTGTCATCGTGTTGCAATTCTGACGTAATCAACAAATGGCAATCCGTATATACGAGAGTGCATACTTTACATATGTATATACAAGACTCGTTTTTCTATACACGACTTTTGCAAAACAGTCTCTCTCTTAACTTCGTACGTGATTGGTCAGTCGCGTTTTATGGCTATTTGATCTAAATGACGTGAGTAAACTTTGCCATAAAGTGACAAGTTTTCTGTTGGTTGTTCTTTTTTCCATCTCTTTTCTTTTTTTCTCGCCCTTTCCCCTCTCACTACTAAGATCATAGGAAACTTGTTTCAAATAATTATTCTAATTATAAACATGTAATAAAAACTGTTTATTAGTTTTTTTCCTCTCCAGACTCACAAATAACTTTTTATAAGTACTCTAAATCTTCGTACTTGCTATTATTTTTCAATAAAACATTTATTTCTTAATTACACACATGGAAAAATCAGAGAAAAATATTTGTTTTCATTGTGAAACAATTTAAAAAAACATTTCCTTACTTAATTAAAAAATAAAATAATTAGAGATAACAATTCATTTAATCTTATCCGTAATTTAAGTCTTAAAGTAGTTACAAAATCAAACTAAATTTTTTGGTGATAGAAATTTATTTCAAAAAATGATTAATTTATTAATATTTCTTTCGTCGAAGAATGAATAAGAAATATTACAGAAAAAAATTATTTTTCATATAGAAATTAATATTTCCTAATTTTTTTTCATCGAAGTTAATAAATAAGACATTATTTTTCGGTAAAAAATTCATTTTTCTCGAAATTAATTTATTGATATTTCAACAACAAATCGAGGGGAATAATAATATAATTCAGAAAATGTAAATTTCGTTACACAACTTCCTCTATTATTACAACTTTATGTGTATTGACCCTCAATCTAAAAACAATTTCATTGGTTATAATGATATGAAATGATTTGTTTTTTGATTTGAAAAAAAAATTCAAAATGATAATAAATTAATTTCTATTTCTTTCTAATTTGTTTTCATTTCAAAAGAGATCATATATTTCAAATATCAAGAAAAAATTTTTAATTAAATATTAAATATGAAACTTCCCTTATTATCAATACTATTATGTTAATTAGATACTAATTATTTAATTAGGTGTCTTGCTTATTATATATTTTCTGACATATTTTTCGTACAGCGTACTTACTCTCTAAATCGGAATATGTGAAATTTCACTTATTCTGTACGTTATAAGTCGTCTTCTCGGTCAATAAGTGCATATACACTTATAAATATGCGAATTTTTCATTTCTTTGAAGTGAAATTTCACTGATCGAGAAGACGACTTATAACTTAGAAATAAATGAATTTTCATACATTCAGATTTAGAGAGAAGGAATTGTCACAACCTTTGTTTTATTTGTTTCTTACATTCGTTCATTCTTAGTTAATTTAATTAGAGGGAGGCACCACTCCCAACTTTGACCCCTTTAAATTTGAGTTATTAAAGTAGGTTATATTTTTTTTCTTGTACCATTTTTAACCCTAAAATATATAGAATGGTCAAAAATTTGAAAGTTTAAGATTTGAAGATGTTAGAATTTTTATCTTTTAACTAATTGCATATATTTGCAAATCCATGCGAGAGGTTGTTTAAAACTATAAAATAAGCATAGAAAAAATTTGCGTTAAAAAATATTGAAAATTGTAAGAAAAGATTAATTTTAAATGTTCAAATTTTACAATTTTTGACATTTTTCCAAAGTCTTAGACGAATAATCTTCTTGAGAATATCTTTCAGACATCCAAAAGGCGTCTTTAGGACATACTTTAGACGCCCTTTCTTATGTCTTTTAGACGTCTTTTGCACCAGACATAGGATGTTAGTCCAGTCGCCCTGTGAAAAAAGTGGTCATTTTTTGCCAAAATTGATACCTGCAGTATGATTGTGGATTCATATAGTGTGGGGTGGTAGTATGAAGATGTATATATGTTTCCCACTCGAGATTTTTTAAGCTGCGCGTTATAAACAATTTTGAAGGTGCCAAAAAACGGTTTTTTGATGACCGTTCTTTCCCATAAAAATATAGGGGAAAAAGTTGTAAATGAAACTTATAGAGCTCGAAAATACCTTTAAAATGATGGGTCATATGTTAAAATTGGTCAATTTGTTTACTTGCAAATGAATTTAAACCACTAGAAATGGCACTTTCTTATTTGTTTAATAACTTGAACAAAAATTAACAAATTCTTTCGATATTCTCCAAAAATGTACCTCTCAAGACCCTCAAGATGTGTGCCAAATCTGAATACGATTCGATAAATAGTTTATGAGAAATTCCATTTGTTAACTAAAAACATGATTTTTTAAAATTGAATCAATCAATCTAAACATCTATGCACTTCTTGTTCGTAAAAATATTATTTTTAGTTAACAAATGGAATTTCTCATAAACTATTTATCGAGTCGTATTCAGATTTGGCACACATCTTGAGGGTCTTGAGAGGTACATTTTTGGAGAATATCGAAAGAATTTGTTAACTTTTGTTCAAGTTACTAAACAAATAAGAAAGTGCTATTTTTAGTGGTTTAAATTCATTTGCAAGTAAACAAATTGACCAATTTTAACATATGACCCATCATTTTAAAGGTATTTTCGAGCTCTATAAGTTTCATTTACAACTTTTTCCCCTATATTTTTATGGGAAAGAACGGTCATCAAAAAACCGTTTTTTGGCACCTTCAAAATTGTTTATAACGCGCAGCTTAAAAAATCTCGAGTGGGAAACATATATACATCTTCATACTAGCACCCCACACTATATGAATCCACAATCAGACTTCAGGTATCAATTTTGGCACGAAAAAACACAGGGCGACTGGACTATGTCTTTTAGTTGTCTTTTTGATGACCATCTTTGTCTCCGAATGTCCGCGGACTTATTGTAAAATAAGTAAATTATTTATTAAATAATAAATATAAAAGAAATTGTTTGTAAAATACCATTTGTCGAGGCTCGGATACCAATTGCTCGATATCTTAATCCACTTGTCGTTTTTATTTTGTATGATGTGAACGTAATCCCATCATAGTTTGTTATTATATTCGCGTCAATTAATATTTTCAAAATAACAAATTTTATATTAAAAATTATTGAAAAAATTAAATTTAAAGAACTTTCTTACGTCACTAGTTGATGTTGACATAGGCGTTCATGCGGACGTCCATATAATCATATTTATTTCTCCATCTTGAGTTTGTTTTCTAAAACCCAACTCATTTTTTTGTGTTTATTATATTTTCAAGAGGTATCAAAGAATTTTTGTTACTCTTCGCATCCACCTTTCCTTTTATTTTGTCTCTCAGTGCGTCTGATCGTTACGCAATTTTAAATCATTACACGTTGAGGGACAAAACAAATCGAATAACTGAAGTAAATACAAGATGATACGTGATGGAACTACTAACTATATATAATGAATAACACGTATTTTCTGATACTTTTTTGTTTGCTATTTTTTCTTCTTTCTTTAAATGCTCGACTATATTATACTCTCGCGAGACCATGAAAATAAAAATAATAATAATTATACACAATATCTTAAAAAAATTCACATCAGTTTTAATTTCAAATCAATAAATTTGTTTCTTTGTTTATTCTTACTCACGAAATCACTTCTGCTTTTAGATAGAAAATAAATTCTTCTTGAAAAGAAATTTTTTTAATTTGCTAAAAGTGTTTTTTTCTACTCCGAGGAGAAAGTATTTTTTAGTAAAACAGCATAAAACGCTCGAAAGTATTAAATTGTAATGAATTGATAACAATAATTATGGATAGAATCAAATAAAAATTGGGCCAAATTTTTGGTATGATTTTGATCCAAAAATTGGTTTGAATTTGATACTTTTAAGAAAAATTGTGAAAATGATCAATATTGAAATTATAATATATATAATGTAATATAAATTATTAATATTTATATAAGAAAAGAGACTCGTTATCGAATTTCATTCTGATTATAATAAATAACACATAATATGGAATTTCAACGGAAATTAGGATTCTTGTGAATGTGCATAAGCTGATAATTTGTCGAATTCGTGCATACACAACAATCACGAAGTGACTCTGATCGATAATACTCTTTTTCTCAAGACAGTATACTTCACCATTAATTTAAGAGAAAGTAGAACGAACAATTCGTCATTTAGTAAAATGACCAGGGGCTGTCGTCATAATGACGGTTTATAAGGAACGCGGTCTTTTTCCACCAAAGATTAAAGTTATATTCTTGCCATCACAGCATCAAGGACACATCCCGGATTATATGAGTATGCGCTGTATAAAATCACATTCTCGCGTGTCAATATCATCGTCAGGATTTTATATTAAATCATCTCATTTTTTTCGTAGTCCAAAAAAAGAAAACAAAATTTCCCTTTAAGTAACTATATACAATTTGAATATTTACTTCCTTAGTTTATTATTGTATATTGAAATTAAGCTTCCACACTAAAAAAAAGTTATTGCTATAGGGTATTTATATTAAACAGAATATTTTAGTTAAAACAACCAGAATTCTGGTTAACTTAACTAGAATTCTAGTTAACCTCAGCAGAACAATTTTAGTCGAAATTCTATAGTTAAAAACAGCTTTTCGGGTGATTCTAATCAGAAATTTTTTTCCAGTGTGCAGAAATAAATTTTAACTGCAGACAAAATAACAAAATAAATAAAATAATATATTATAAGTAAGCCCCTGATCACAACCTGACTTGGTCTTTTGTTTAAAATAATAATTTAGAATACGTTGCAGTAACAAACAATATTCTTATAATATAAAATAATATATATAGTGTACAAAAGACTAGTTTCCTTTCTAGAAGCAAAATTGCAAAATAGTTCAAACTAAAAAATAAAAAGAACACGACACAATGAACAATGTGTAATGTATAATAAGATTTAATAGGTCAGAAAATGTTCGCATTTACAGAATCATCTCGATTTTATTAAAAATCTTTTTAAACAGATTGTTTAAGCAAAATTACACCTCCTCCGAGAGAAATAATACATCAATGAACAAGATCTTTATCAGGTACACTAAATATACCTCACTATTATGTTATATTACACTATTTCCTTATTCGGAAGCATCACAACGCTTTTGGCAAAAAGGAATTTTCTCTCTCACACACACACACACTCATCCATATAAATCCAGCATTGCACCACGTCGATCGTGCAGCGGATTCTCGGGCAAATGCAACCGTATTGCATTCCTATTACCTATAAAATCTGCAATTTATCGTCAAGCGCGCGTATATTATACCAATCAGAAAACACGCGTGTAATGCAGGCAAATTTTCGAGGTAAATTTTTTTCCTTTTCTTTTCCTTTTTTTCTATCATCGTACCCGGAAATTCTGCATCATGCAGCCGCGAGGCAATAGTAGAATTTTAATTCAGTGGGAAAAAAGCCGGTGGAAGAAAAATAATAAAATTGACTTGATTTCCAGCAAACGAGAAATAATCATAGTCGATTGCAAAACATTTTTCTTGACGATCACGATATTGTCGTGGCCACGTGTTTTAGCATCAGGAGTCAAGATATAGTTTTATCTTTTGAATGGATCTTCAATGCGAGGAATTTTTACGTATATTTCAAAATCATTTTTTTTTAATTTTAAATTTAATTGTTTTTAGAATTAATTATTGAGTAGTACTTCAGAAGCAAGTAAAAAACATTTTTTCTAAAAAGTGAGAAATTTTGAACAGAATGACTTTGAAAAAATTTCTTTTTACGTAAATGGGAGCACTTTAAAGCTAGATTTTGCTTTTTCAAAAAATTTAATCTTACTTTAAAGTGCTCCCATTTACGTAAAAATTTACAACATTTTTTAGAATTTAAGAATTTTTTTTAAATTTAATTTAATTTACCTTCAGGATGGCGTAACCCCTTAAGAAATTTAGAAAAATCTTCTTAAATCTTATTTAATATTTTAAAAATTACAATTTAATTTGAAGGTCTAATTAAATTGGATTTATGAACATAATTATTTATATGAGATTCAGTGGTTATTTGTGACTACATGAAGAACAGTAATCGTTTGTATGCGTGCAGTCAGAAATAATTTTTGTTTACCAGATATTTTAATTATTGTAAAATTTTTTAATGGTAAAAATATTTAGTTTAAATTTTTTCAACAATTTAAAATGACAGTGAATCTTTTGTAAATTAGTTGTAAATGCAAAAATATAATAAAATGTTTGCAAAAAACAGGAAAAATATCCAAATTTGTTGTCAGTACAAAGACAATAACATTTTTGGAAATTGATTAACAGTAAAAAGACAAAGTCAATAAATTTTTTGGAAATTCTTTCTCAGTAGATATTTCTACTGTTCGTAACAGTTAGACTGTTAGACAATTTAAATTTACATTTTTTTTCTATCAGTAGCAAAAGAGTGTTACAATAAGCTAAAAATATAAATTTTACTTTAACCCTCCATCCGTCGCATGGTGAGAAGTTTCCTCACCCAGTTTCTTTTTTTATTTATAACTTTTAAAATACAAAAAATTATAATTTCATATTCTCAGTACCTTTCACAAAACTCTTCATCTTTATTTTAAAACAATTTTTGTGTTTTTATTTATTTTACTTTTTTTGTAATTGAATTTTTATGCAGCAAATGTCCAGAATTTTCGACGCAAAGTGAGGAAACTTCTCACCGTGCGACTGACCGCGTATACTCGATTTCATTTGTCATTAATTTTTTATTTAAATAATTAACAGAAAATGAAATTTAATTTTACTTGCAATAGGTTGTTTGGAAATTATAATGAACATTCCAAAAAAAATTTGTCATTTTATAACAATTTTCGATTAATTTACGATGGGTGAGAAGTTTCCTCACCTGCGACGGATCGCGTTACAAAAAAAGATGCGACGGATGGAGGGTTAAAGAAAACTACCTTTTTGTAGTTTTTCTGTCAGTATAGAGAAAATAATTTTTAACCATTGTTTGGAATTTTAAATTTAAACAATTGGTGAGAAAAGAATTCTAAAAGTTCAGTTAAATTTTTTCAATTCGAACAAATTTGGAACCAAGTCTCACTTTTGTATTTTTTGTCTCTTTCTTCTGTGTAGAAACAGAATTTTTGAATTTTTATCTCTCTTCTGTGTTTTTGCTTCTTCGCATTCTTCCCTTTTTCTCTTTTCCTCTTTTTTCGAAAACATCTCAAAAACAAATGAAAAGTCATGATTATATGTCCAGCGAGTCTGATCAAATTTCACTCGTTTCGATATCGTGTCACGAGACGATAGTTTCCTCGTTCGATGGGGCTTCTTGTCCGACCACTGTCTTTCCCTTTCTACTTGACACAGCTCCACCATCTCTCATTACATAAGTAATCCAACGTCAAAGAAGGAAAGTCGTGGGAGTGTAACTTGTTACCATTAACTATTGGCCCCAGCAGACACCGGTGATAACAATAATAATAACCAAAATTGCTCATCTAACCACCGATAATTTCGGAAATTAAATAGAAAAAATAAACTTTTCCATCTAAAACCACTTTTCCAAAAAAAGATATTCCTTCAATCATAAAATCCAATAACTTGATTTGCACTCGGACACAAGTGCTAGTATCAGTCGGGGAGTAGTGAGCGCCTCTGAGACACTCACTACCACCCTACTAGTATTAGAGAGTGCGTCCGAGCACAAATCGAGTTATTGCCTGCGGGGACTCAATTCTTCTATCACCAAAGAATTCATAATTTTTTACTATTGCAAATGTATTTTTTATGTATATGAAAAACACGAATGTTTCATCAATAAAGAAAAGCGGCCATGCTTGATAAAGTAAAAATAAAATTCGATATTGAAAAGAAAATATAATTTTCAAAAAATTTTACCTGGTCTGCGTTCTCGGACGACACATGAGAGCGTAGCTTGAAGTCCTGGATTCGGAGCGAGGTGCAATGATCGAATGAGAAATCATTCACCGAACACCCCGCACCGAACGCAATATACGGTAATCGGTACAATGATTGGCCCCTTAAGACAATTTTTAGGTTTAACTCATTGACAAATTTACTGCATCTATAAAAAATGTATTATAAAAGCACAAAGTAGAAGCAAATTTATTCTATTTTTAATGTTGATAATGACACAGGAGTAGGAAATAGTAAATAATAAATATTTAAGTAAAATAACACAACTGTCAAAAAATATATTTATTGGCCCTAAACACATAGTAATTAAATCATTGACCTCTGAAAATATCCAAATACAGTGATTAACCGCTTGTTACAAATCATAATACTTATGCAATAATAAAAGTTGAATTTTCAATCATTGGCAGTTGCCAAAAATTGTATTTCAAGGGTTTTTAAATGTTTTACTTCCAAAAATTTATTTAAAAACATTTATTTAACTGTTATATAATATTCTTTTTAATTAATATTTAATAATATTTTTTTAAAAATACAGTCATCAGCATTTCAAACCAACCTGGCCAATCATTGTGTTTTCATACAATTGAAATAGAGTGTTATTGGTCTACTTATAAATTAAGAAAATGTCATATTTTTTAATAAAACATCCATTTATTATTATTTAGTAGTTTTAAAATGACAAATTTTCTTTAAGGATGCACTATACTTACCACCATAAGATTCGTAGCTGTCAAGCTATTCTTTCGGAAAATGTGAATAAATAATTAAATTAAAATTAATGACGATAGAAAACATAATTATGATTGTCGAAATGGTTGCTCGCATTGCATTAAGTTTACACTGGTCGACACTAAAAATGATTCAAAGATCGGGCAACGATATTTTTATAGGATTTTCATCGCTGAACACGAATATGACCTCCAAAAGTGCCCATGACGTTGAGATTATAAGAAAAATGTACTCAAAGTTTAAAAACCCCTGTTTTTGTCCTTTTTTTATCATGTGTAGAGAATGATGCCAACGTGCTAGAAGTCTCTAATTAGGCTTATAAATTAAAGCTTGAACTTTCAACTATAAGAATCAAATCGAAAAAATCAGACCTTGGCAGCCAAAGGTCGGCCGAACTACCGAATTGTAACATCGGCCGTCCAGTGGCTAACATGGTCGGGCCGACCATGGGTGCCAAAGTTTTGACGACCATGAGAAAGAAGGTCGGCTTCACTTTGGCAATCATGGTCGTGCCGACATAAATACAAATTAAAATTTCTAACGCTCGCAGGGATCGAACTCGCGACCTAACGCACCGAAGTCTAACACGCTAACCATTACGCTACGCACACATGAAAGCCTAAGAACAAAAATGATTTGATAAGCTGCAACTCAAACAAAAAGAAATTTGTAATTCATAACGAGCCTAAGTCGGGCCGACTTAGGCCAAAGTCGGCCCGACCAACTGATTGTTGGTCGGGTCGGATCTTTGAATCAGAGAAAAAGTAACTTTTTGTCGACCAGTGTTATTAACCACGGTTTATAAAACATTTTTATATAAGTTTTTTATTATTATATTTATATTTCAACTAAACGACCAATCATAGTGGGGTGGTCAACCATTGTACCGATTACCCTACAGTGGCTAAATATAATATAATTATACCGGTCTGATTGGACGAGCTATTCATGGTCTAGTCAGCACCGCTACATTGCACTTTGTGCAATTATTAGAGGTGTGCAAAAAGCTCGAATAGCATGGTCGAGCTCGAGCCGGGCTCGAGTTTTAGTCACTCAAAAATATTTGAGTGCTCGAAAAATTCAAGTGCTTAAAATTATTTTAGGTTTAATACTGCACGTGTCGGATAGAATTTGGTTCAAGTTCGGATTGATTCTGCTCAGCTCTGCTAGAAAAACGAAAAGCTTGAAATACTCGATCGAGCGTTTTGCACAACTCTAGCAATTATACATATTTTAATTTATAAACAGCTTACAATTAACACAAACTTATGAAATAAAATATTTTACGCTGAGGGGACGTGAAACCTAACGCCAAATGCAAGCGCACATTCAAAGTCCGGAACGCTAACCACAATACACTATTCACGCACTTAGAATTTTCAATTTTTTATAACACATATTAGAATGTCCAGTCAGAATGTAGTATTCAATTAGATATTTTATATAATTCAAATTACACACAAATTTAAAAAGTCTTCCAAAAAATGTTATCAAATATTTTTTTACATTGTCATTATAACATTCGTCAATACATGTACGAAGATAACCACGCGTAATATCAAAGTTTTGTTATTAGAATCTTGAAAAAAATTCAGCAGTGCTATAGTAAATTCCAATCTTTGGATAATTTCTCGTTATGCCTGTTTCGACCACTATTCTTAAAAACAAAACCTAATTATATTTGAAATAATTTCAATGCATTTTTTTTTAATATAAAAACATATTTTTACCTTCTGTATTTTCCTTTTCAACTTTTTTCGAGCGTAAAGCCTTGCGACCCTCCCACTCTTTGCAATTGGAGATAGAAGTATTTTTGTCAAATAAAATTTACTACAAATCAAAACACATAGAGACACATAAAAATCTATTTTTTGCAGTATACTTTTTAAATTAAATTATACAGAAAAGAACTGCAATATATATAACATTGTAGACCAAATCTGGACGGTCTTAATAACGTCTTAATAGACGGACTTTTTTGACTTAAAATTTTTCTAATAAGACCATCTATCGGGAAATCATTGGACTCTAGACTGCCACAAAGTTTTTCCACACGGGATATGTTTACTTTTTTTAATTAAATCATGACCATGGCAATTTCACTTTGACTTTGGATTCGATATTGACTTTAACATTGATTTTTAACATTAACTTTAGACATCGACTTAGAATTCGTGGTAATTTCATAGGTAGTTCATAAGTCAAAAAAAGCCCAAAATTTAGAATTTTTTTAAGAATTTAAAAAATTTAAGTTTTTCTAGTACTTTTAACAAATATCTCTGATTTCCCTGACTAATTCTACTTTCTAAGACTTTTCTCTGACCTATGGTAATCCTGAATAATTAAGTAAATAATAACTAAATTTAAATTATTTGTATTATTGCTTCCTCTCTTTTCTTAGATTCATAGTATATTACATTATAAGGGCAGAAAGTTCGAAATTCCTGCACTGCGCGAAATGATCATCGCGTAGTTTAGGACTTTCGAATTTCTGCCCGTGTAATGTATACTATTTTTCTTTATATACGGTCGAAAGTACGCTCGTTAATTTATTTTTTAAGAAAATTGCAATCGTGTTTCATTTGACAGACGGCCATCTTTATTTACTTTTGCTCCTCGCTTCAACACCTCTGGCGAACACTCGTGAATCTCTGGTTTATTCTCTGTCTCTCTCTTGCAAACAACATTCGCCTGCTTCGCCATTTGATGCACGAGCGAAGCGAGTGCTTCTGGTCGGGGCAGGCACGAAAAAATGTAAAGATAAATTAATGTTATATTTTCAAAATAATTTTATGTTTCTGAAATTCTAAACGTTCTAATAAACAAAATTTCATTATTCCATCAAATTATTAAAATTTTATTATAACATTTTGGCACGTATTAAAAAACAAATTACAAAATTTCTAATTATTTTATTTTAGTTTCTAATGTTTATTAAAATAATTTTTCAAAATAATTATATCAGCAAAAGATTTCGTTCATTCCAATATTCAGAGCGTGTGGATAATATATTTATAAAGTATAAAAAGTATTCTTGATAATTTTTTTTCTCATTTTGTATTGCAATAACAATTACTCGTTAAATTGCCATGGAAGTGCAAAATTTTGTTATTTACCGACAGAGGTAGAGGTTGGGTATGAAAATCGACCAGAGCACAAATGTTTGACTTTCTGCTGCGAAATCGCAGAGGGAAGTACGTACTTTCGACCGAGGTATGAAGAAAAATATTTTGACAAATTTTCAAGTGTAGTATATATATATATATATATATATATCAATCAGGGAGTAAGACTAAGGAGACTGCACTAATGCTATGGAAGTGAAACCATTCGTCGCATTGAAACTATACGTAAGAACGAAAATTATGGTTTTCGCGCATGCGCACATGTAATATATTTGTCTCTGTCTTTCTCACTAACCCAGACGACTGAGAAAATCATAACAATCTACAAAGTTGAGAAGGTTATGTTTATTGTTTGTGATTGTTGTGCGTTTCAGGAATATTATTAATAATAACTATTAATAAATTGAAAAAAATAAATTTAATAAATATATATGTGTATACAAAAATATGTATTAAAGAGTGTATATTTTTCAGTGGTAAGTAATATATTAATAATATAATTAAATATTTATATAAGTTCAGAATAAATTTTTTTGGTATATAACTACAAAGTGTTTTATTCTATGTGGAAACAATTAAAAAATTCGTAAATAAATAATATTTACGAATTTGTAATTTACTTTAATTATATACTTTATAAATAAATAACTTTAAATGTCACATAAGTGAATAAAGTTAATTTATTCGTTTGTCGATCATCATTTTAATATGATGTTTTGCATCCTGGGATGCAACAAGCCATAATTTTGTAATTTTATTCTCATACAAGAAAAACACTGGAAAATAAAATAATAAATTTGTTTGGAAATAATTCGTTCTATTACTCAAAATAATTTTATAAATCATAAATATTAAATGTAATGTACATAAATCTAATAATTGTAAGTAATATAATATTATTAAATCCTACCTACATATAAAATTCTGCTCCAACAAAATATTTTATTTTAAGAAACATGTGCCAAAACACAACCATAACCTATTGATATGTTTTTGTTTTCTCACGTGCATATATTTTACGATTTAAAAAGAGAGGGAAATATACGCATATACTACGCATGCGCGCAGAGCATAAGTGTTGTCATTCTGCGAGTATATGTAGTTCTTCTACAGAAAAAGGTTTCATTTCTGAGAGACTTCACACAGTCAGTTCAGTCTCCTTATTCTTACTCAAGAGGAACAAATGTCCGAATATATATGTGTGTGTGTGCACGGAAAAAATTTATTCAGGAAACATTCCTGAATTAGTTCAAGAACGGTGGATATGAGAAAAAGTCGCTAAGATTTACGGATTAACTAGTTTTAAAATATCATATACACATTTCAAGAAAGAATAATTAAATTTCTGTGAAAATTCGTTAATAATTCAAGAGAAACTCTAAAGTAATTGATTGAATATTTCTAATACTGTAAGCAGTAGAAACTATAAGATAAATCTAAGAATCTATTGCCATGTTCAGTGAAGCTATACGAACCGTACGGCAACAACTCTTGTTGAGTTCGGGAAAATTTCTGGGTGAATTCAAGAAAAAAAAATTCAGAGATATGAAGAGAAATACAGTATTATTTTCACATACACCAACCAACATACATTCAAACAAGATACACTGCAAATATAACACATCTAAATATACATATAAACACAAACTATACTTATAAATATAACCTATACTAGTAACATACATATACGCTCGCAACTACAACGTTTATCGAAATATCGCACGCACGCGCTACACGAAGATCGCTGTGAACGAGTGGTTTAGAATTTTCTTATATACTAACGTATAGGATATTTCGCCACTTTTGGATTGCTTTGTTTTGTTAATAACAAGAGAAATTGTAAAAAAAATTTGTTTCTAAAAAGATGGAAAAATTTTAAAATACCAAGGTCAGTTTTTAAAGAAGGTTTTAACACGAAATATTTAGAATTGAAAATTATAGGTACTAAAAATATAGATAATCGATATCAATTATAATTACAAGTTGTACATCAGTTAAATCTATAAATATACATTGTTGTAAATATATTTTAGAGAAATTTTTAAAAAAGTAAAATAGGAATTTTTATTTTTGAAATAAATTTGAAAATTTCAAAGGTTTTTAATTAATTTACATTTTATTATAATTAAAATAATATACATAAAAATTATTGATTAATAAAATAATAAATAATAGTATAATTCATTCTAAATTAATTTATTAAATGAAAGATAAATTACAATAATTAAATAAAACATAAATAATTAAATTACAAAAAGAAAATAATAAAAACAATAATAATTAGTATAATTATTTTAGTTGAAATATAAATATTAATAATTAATTTTTCTGAAAACTTTTCTAAAATCATAAGTTTTAGAAACATTTTAAACCTATAATTTAAAGATTAATTTTCACAAATTTTTTTAAATCTAATATTTATAGAATGTAAGTATAAAAAATTAAATTTCAAATATAATTAAATATTAAAACTGATGATTTTTAAAACAATTTTAGGATGAGATTACAAAACTAATCACTTATGAAGTTGATTGACACTTGCATTTGAATTGCATTGTATTGGCATAAATTTACATTTTACATCCACACTTTTGAAATGTAGCTATAGCCATCACTATAAGTTAAACTTGTTGAATACATTCTGCCGTTCTGCGCAAAGTACACTGAGAAAAATGGATATTGAGCTTTAATATCTAGATATTAACGGTCACTATCTGTGACAATCAAATACATAAACATCTTAGATGTTTAAATTTAATATCCACAGATACTGGAAAAGACATGTTCACACATAACCTCAAATTTGTAGATTATACCAGTTAGCATCTGAGATATTAAACCATAACATCTAGATGTTATGAAATACCATCTTTTCTTAATATCTAGTATATTAAGATTTTTAACATCCAATTTTCTCAGTGTAACCGTTGCGCACTCCAATTTTCTTTTAGAGTTCGGGAATTTTTCAGGCACAACAAGCAGTGATTCTTACTGTTTGGTAATACTAGAAATCTTGTTCAAAATAATGTGATTTTCTCGAAAAATCTAGAACCGTTATTAATTTTTTCAAACTCTGTCTTGAACTTACCATTAGTATATCCTATTTCTATTATACTGTATCTAATTTAAATCTTTTCTTTTAAGGTCAGGAATAATTCTAGAATGTTTTCAACTATTTCACTTAAAGTTAAAGTATTATTGTCGACTTTTTCTTATATCCACCGTTCTTGAACTAATTCAGGAATGTTTCCTGAATAAATTTTTTCCGTGTGTGTCATCGATTCTTGTGGACAAATTTTCTCTTACATGTTTTGACGGATGTTGATAAAATTTTGTAGATATATTACGATAATGAATATCTAGAATCAAACAAAAGGATTTTTAAAAATATCTATAAAAAAAATTTTTTTAGCAATTTTTTTATTTTTAATGAAAATCAATTTTTTTACTTTTTAAAATAACTTTTTTCTACATGAAAATTTTCATTAATTCTTAACAAAATTGTATTCCTGACATAAAAACGAATCGATTCATGTATATAAAGTATATTATATTCTATCAATTTTTATAAAATTAATCGATATTTTCCTTAAAAATAATTACTCTATAATAAAAAATAAAGCAATTGGTATGTATTATATTGAGAAAGGTAAATGTTAATGGAATTAACAACTTGTTTATACTATATTAAATTGTACATAATTTTTTATATTATGATTTATAAATTAACATTATTATTATAAATTGTATCATTTTTTTTATTTTATTGAAAGCGTCTCTTCTTTTCTAAGCTCTTTGATACTAAACAAATAATTGATTTTTATGTATAATATAATTGTCTAATAAAAAAATAAATAAAAAACAATATTCGTGCTCATTTTTTTGCCTAGAATAATTAATATACTTTATTTCCCAATCGTAGAAAATAATGTTTTGTAAGTGTTTTTTGTTGACTGTAAACAGATATTGCCCAATATCAAATAGTTAACTTTTATATGCAATAAAATCTATTGAGATAAGTGACATCGAAAGAAAAGAAAAGACATTGAATAGTGGTATTTAGAAATTGCTATATCGTATCTTCGTATTTATATTATGTGCGCAATATCCTCGAGAGAGTGACAACTTGCATAATGTCCCTCATATCGCAAATATCCTAATATATAGTATACAAAGAGAAGGGACGGTAAAGCAAAATAAAATGCAAAAACGTAATAAAAGAAAATAAACATCGCAGAAATTCATTCAAAACACATACATTTCACTCCGCCATTCCTTGAGAAATTTCCAATTAATCGATACCCTGTTTGCTTTACTATTTCTTGTGATGGCGGTTAATCACCGTTTGTTTTCTTATTCGCTCATTGAAAGTTGAGTCCTTGTTGCTAATCGGTTTCTCTCATGCGTGAAAGCGAGAATAATTTTGTGATTTATTAATTTTTAAGAATAAACGAGAAAATTAAAAATATTATCCAAAGACATGTAGTAAATATTGCATTAATTATAATTCTTTTTTTAGAATTGAAATTGCAATTTTTATGTCACATCTCTAAATTCGAAATTTTGACAAATAAACCTAAAAAAGAACTAGTTCTGGATTTTTCATGTAGGAAAGAATTCGGTAAAAGAGCCAAAGAATTAGAAATTTAATTAGCTTCCGAGGTGATGCTATTTTCACTTAAGAGATTTATTGCTTCATTACAACGCTTGTAATCCACATTTTTTCCACTTTGTATGACTTTCTATTATACCTCTAATTCAATACATTTCATGGGAATTATATGGCGAAAATGTGTCATATAGAGAAATTGCTTTTTAGGCGAAAGAATTCACTAAAGAATAAATAATTAGTCAATAAATGTAGTTCAATAAATAAATAAATAAATAAACAGTTCAATTAGTGAACGAAAAGGGACAGAAAGTTATTTTTCCAGAAGTTTCTATTATGCTTTCCATAAAAAAATTATTACAAACAAGGTCAGGATCAATTATTTAACAAACTTTTAATAAATATAATATATAAATTCAAAAAATATAATATAAATTGATGTGGGCTAATAAAAAATTAAAATCTAAATGATGATTTTTTTTCTAAAATCAGTTGTTATTTTTAAATAAGTAAATTTTAGTTATCTATTTTCCATTAAAAAACTAATTTAGAAAGTTTAGATATTTTCAAATTAAATAAATAAGTTGTTTCTTTAGAGACCAATAGAAAAAATCGCAATAATTTTTAGGAGCTAGTAACATAAATAACTATTTGTTTATTAACAATGAAAATCTATTTTAAAACGAACAAATAAACAAAGAAAAATTTTGAAAAAAACAATTTAAATAATAAAAAATTAATATATTAATAATGAATAAATAAAAGAAATAAATAAAAATAAAAAAAGTGAAAATACAAAAAATAAAATAAAAATAAATCATTTAGATCTTACACTACTGTTCATACTATCTTTCATAAAAACTATACTAACCCTAAAAGCACTCACCCTAAACAGACAATTTTCTCCCCGGAAGGAGTCAATAATAATTTACGAGCCAAACATAAAAAAAGAAAAAAATGTTCCTGTGTAATTTTTTTAATAATATATAAATATAAAACTAAAGAAAGTTTGCTTATTATTTAAAGTAACTTTGGAAACTATTATATGCGCGGGATGTCACGACCCGACAAAACTGACTTTATGTCAGAAGGACGACATCTCCATAAATCGTATGGACACACGTTCATACAAGCTCGTTAAAGGAAAGTTGCACTAGACGTCTTCTTATTTTCTATATAGTCACTCTCTTAACGTATGTACCTCGCTTATGGACAATGCCATCTCGACGAGTTTTCTCGCGTCCATCCTGAAGAAACGTCATTTTATCTGTGAGCGCATAAGCACCCTGAGCACATGAGATTAAAGTTTCTTCATCGTATCGTCCAATTGATTGAATACCGAGCGAATAATAATTATTCCTCGTCTACAGTGTGGAGCATTAATCAACTAAATATTTGTTTACACCCAGAGAAATATTATATTTGTCTCAGAACCAACTAGACTTATTTGTTTCAAATACATTTTATTTTGTTTAAATAAAAGTTTACTTAAGTCAAATAAAATATGTTTGTTTTAATTAATGGGTCAGTCCATTTTATTTCACCCAAAGTCGTTGCGACCTATTTTTAGAAAATTATGATATTCAGGAATAATGAGTTACCCTCAGGGTACTGACTGGGTTAGCGTAACATTTGATAGTACGAAAATATAATGGGATGAAAGTTGATCGTCGCCACCTAGAGAAATGGTGACGCTGGCTGTACTCTCGGGCCGACTTTTATCAAAATGTATAGGAAAGTACGAAAATATTTAACTTTCATGTATTAGATTGCATTTAATGATACTTTTTTGTATATTATATAGATCCAGTAACTTTTAGAAATATTTTATAATATAATTAACTTCAGAAAACAGAGAAGTTTTTTATTTATAATGAAAATTGTCTTTTAATTCATGGCGGGAAATTTAAATAAAGTAATAATAATACAATTATTTATTAATTTTTATTAATTGTTTAATAAAATTAATTATAAATACTATTAAATATTACTAATTAATAAGTAACAAATAATATATATAATAATATTATTACTTTATTTGAATTTCCTGCTGCATTTTGAAAAAGTCGGCCCGAGAGTACATCCAGCGCCACGGTGGTCGCTGTTCAACATTTGTCCCATTTCTAACTTAAAGTGTCACGGGGCTGCGGAAAAATAATAACCATACTCTACCGGCAGGTAAAGCAGTTCCCTTTTTCATCTTTTCTAGCTCAACTGGCGAATTACTGGACAGCTACCGCATAACACTCTAAGGTTGAACTTATTGATTATTATTGTATAGAAGTTCTGTCTATCCAGTTATTCTCATGGTACTGTCTAGGCGTTCCGTGAAATTATGATTCAAAGTTTGTCGTGGCGTTAGCGCTACCGTCAGTCCAGCAACTCAACAGTGTTATGTAGACATTTTCCATAAATACATCAGTGTATACGCTGAAAGAAATAATTCGCGGGTATAACTAGAATTATGTCTATTTTTTCCGTAAGGAATTAGTAATAAATTGTTACACTGAGAAAAAAATACTGTTGGTTCAATAGCACCGATGCTATTGAATTTAATTTGTTTGAAGCAATAATTTCTGTATTGAATTAAGAAAATATTTGTTAAAATATAATAATTCATAATTTAGAACTAGAAGCATAAGGTTGTCTAATAAAACATGCAAAATGGTTGAGATGAGGGGTTGATACAATTTTATTAAAAAAATATTAATTTGTTTGAAATAAGTGTTGCAATTATTTCAAATAAAACTTTGTTAAATTAATAAATAGTATTTACAATTTGTATAGATGTACATTTTAGACGCTGCAATATGCTTTTGAATCAATAGCACGTGCTTTTGTTATTACAAACTATGTATTCAAATACGTTCAAAAGCAGATGCTATAAAATTGACAGCACCATGCTATAAAATTTACAGTACCGTGATATAAAATTGACAGTACCGTGCAGTAAAATTGTAGTCATACTTATTTGAGTTAAAAGTATTAGGTATTGTCTTATTCAAATTAAGATAATTCATTAATTGATATTTAATAAATCATCTGTTTTAATTTGCAAAATTTCATGTTAATGTTTTGGAAATACTTGAAAGAGGAATTTGAAATTTTAATTTTCCTGGGAATGTATCTTTGTTTTGTGATTGGTTACTAAATATACACTATACACACTTGAAATATTAATTTTTTCTCTCACAAGCGGTGATAGTTTCATCTCTCTTGTATATAAGGAAAGTCAAATCAACATTATTTAAATGTATTATGTATGTATAATGTTAAATAGTATGTTAAGTATAAGTTACAATAAAATTTAATTTTAGGTTCCAATGTAAACTTATAAGTTATATCTCAAATTGTATATATTGTATGTAGAATTACAAAAAAGTCTATCTTGAAATAGGTAACAAGATGTAAAAGAGCAAAAATATGTCTATTTCTCAAAATATTTTTTTCAAAAGAATAATATTTTATATTTGAAACTATAGAATTATGCTATAAAATTGAATTTTAATTCATTAAAATCTAAAGTGTGATGTATTCTTTTTAAAATTATCTGTTATTCAAACTATAGCATCATGCTATGAAATTGATAGCATATTCTATTGATTTGAAAGTACATGCTATTAAATTTATAACAGATTTAATTATAGGAATGTAATGCATTTCTTGATATTATAGCATTTTTCGTTAATACTATAATTTCTGTAATAATATTGTATAAGATTTATTTAAATCTATAGTGCAGTAATCAATCGCACATGTTATTGAACCAACAGTATTTGTATTCGAACGATATTGAATATGCCGTTTATTGCGACAAACAAATATTTCATTGATTCAATAGCATTTTTTTCTCAGTGTACTGGCTACTGTCATTAATTATAGACAGTTCTGTTATACAGATCGGAGAGCTATACATATGTCAACGTCAATACATCAATGTAAAACATAACCTCCCTTTATTGGACCAATTCTAACTTTTTGTATGTAACAGGTTTGTTAAATTAATATTTATACATATAATAAGATTATATATAATCTTGAAAAAAAATTGTCTTCTGAATTTAAAAAATTAGTTATTTTAATTAACTCAATTAATTAAAGCGAATTTTAAAAAAGTTTTTTTTTTCTAAAGGAATTTTCATTAAAACCAGGGCCGCCAAGCCACAATGTATTGTATAGAAACGTTGAGTTTCGGAACCCGTCTACCGTCGCGCTACTCTTTTCTCATTTTCTCATTTATTAAAATTAATTAAAGGTTCTGAAAATATTCCGAATGAAGCTGATGATCTACAACTTATTGTATATAAAGCAAGCATGCGTTATAAGAGAAAAAAGTAAAATAATTTATTTTTATCATTTAGGCGAAAACATTAGATTAAAATTTATATAACTTTTTATACAATATTTTCTACATTTTAAGAATTTTTAAGTTTACCAAATTTTGAACATTAAAGTATTATATTTCTGATAAATATAAAATTACTTATTAGGGATAAAAGAAATAGCAAAATATAATAAAAATTATAGTAATAAATATTGTAAAAATAGTTTTTAGAATTTAAATTGATCTATGAAAATAATAGAAGCATTTCAAAAATGAATGACACGTCACAGCAATATGATACGTCATCAACACGTACATAAGCTTTGTGTGTATAGAGGTGCGACAGTAGACGGGTTCCGAAACTCAACGTTTCTATACAATACATTGTGGCTTGGCGGCCCTGATTAAAACTAAATTTTTATTTAAAAGAAATTTTTATTATTAAATCAAAATTTAATATTAAATAATTTTAAAAAGTTGTTATTTAGTTGTCAACAGTAAAATAAAAGAACAAAATTAAAAATATGAAAACTATAAACTGTAAAACCAAAAGATTTATTTTATAGAAAATATTTTGAAAATGTCAATACACAACTGTTTAGTTACTGAAACCGGCGGTAGCGCTGACGCCACGATAAACTTTGGAATATAATATCTCGGAACGCCTCGATAGTGCCATGAAAATAACTGTACAGGACTTCTATGCAGTAATAATCAAGTTCAACTTTATATTTTATTTAACAGTGTTGTGCAGTAGCTGTCTAGTAATTCGCCAGTTAAGCTAGATTAAACTTCCATGATTTAAACTGTACAGTAACTTGAATAAATCTAGTCATGCCACGACAAATTTCTACTAGGGATACGAATAAAAATCAAGGAGAATGCAAAATAAACCCAAATAGAGAACAAAGGAAAATCAAGAAATATCAAAAACAAAAATAAAGTAAAAGAAAAAAAATGACACAGTTTCTAATGGCGTACACTCTTATAGGTGCCGCTCATTCAGCAAAACACAACGTGTGGAGACTGATATGAGATCGGCAGGGCAATGCTCGATGTGGCCTTGCTCGCGACCTCCTCGGAACGTCCCGCAAGGTAGAAATGGTGAAGGAAGAGAGGTAAAGGAGGTGGTTATCTCTCCGTAGTTAACTGCAACCTTCTGGGCAAATATATATATATATATATATATATATATACATTCTCACGCGAGAGAGAAATGTATATTTCTGAATAGAAAACAAGGTGTATATAATTTTTATTATACATGTAAAAGCATCCATACATGACGCCAAGGATAAAGAGAGACTGTATAATTTGTGAAAGTAAAAGAGGAACAAGGAAGAGAGGATTCCCAAAGGGAAATCGTTCAATGTTTAAAAACGATCCATGTCTCTCCTTCTCTCTTCCTGTGTAAGTGAGTGGCTAACTGACTGATATTTTATGTAACTCTAAGGGTGTGTGCGAAGGCGACAAAAAGTTCAAATTCCTTCCGTCTTCTACTTCTTCTTATTCTGCTTCTTGCACTTCAACGATGAGGCTCTTTTTTACTTTTCTTGTTCCTGCACTTATACATCATTCCTTCTTTTTCTCTTCTTTTTTTGCAATTCCCTTCCTTTTCTTCTTACTCCAGTTTTGCACCTGTCTTCCTTGAATATTCCACGCAGTGCAGAGACCTCCTCTTCAGTGTTAAGAGAGAAATAGAAAATGTAAGCGAGAGAGAGAGAGAGAGAGAGAGAGAGATTTTCCCAGAGTGAGAACTTATACTCGAAGAGTCATAAAACTAGTGACGTAAACAAGCGCAAGGGACTTGAAGAGAAGATGCAAAAGAAAAAGGGGGCAAAGAAAATTTATTGATGAGTTATAATGATTGCCTAGCAATTTCAATTTTTCCTTTTTTCCTCTTTTGCAAAACTCTTAATGTGAAATAGAATTTTATTTCCATCTATTTTTTAAAATTCTTTTCATTCTTTTCAAACACATATGATAAATAAATAATTCTCCAGAAACACATAAATCAATTTTAATTCCCACTTTTGTTATATTTATAATTAAATACAACTTTTTTGTTTTTACCTTGGTTTTTACTTATAGAGGTACCAGTAAAAACAAAAAAGTCCTTGACATTCGTAAAATCAAGTACAAAATGACGATTATCGTCAGAAGCATACAAATGTAATTTGCATAAATTTATACTTGAAAATGTTTACTGTATAATGTGCAAAAGGACGTCATGGGGTTCTGTGTGTTTGATGAGAAATCACTAAGTCGAATACAAATCACTTCTGGAACTCATTTGATATTTTGTCGCCTCTCTCTCTCTCTCTTGGCTTCAGGAAAAGAATGTTAAAAAGGCGCAATGAAAAGAGGAGGAGAGGTGAAAAGAGAAAAATCAGGAATGTTCAGTTAGAGAGGACATTTTTACTATATAACCTGAAAGAGTATAACTATATTTGTTTGTATGTGAAAGGAATTGATGATGAGTGGGGAAAAAACAAAAGGAGAGGTCAGTTCCTGTCGACATGGCAACATGCAAAACCTATATGTTATTTGTGGTTGATTATCATATATATGTGCACAGGACCGATACTATTTGTCTCATACATTTAACACACACACACGATTAAAAATTTTTATGCACGTAAAAAAAGAAACTTGAAAAAATGACTCCAAATGAACTTTTACAAAAAATATATGAATAAAATAATAAAAAGTAAAAGTACAGAAAAGTATGCATAATTGAAAATATATAAAAATATAAAACAGAGAAAATATAATCAAATAAAAATACAAAAAGCAATTAAAAATTTTTTAAATAAAAATAAAGAATAGTAAAAATGCAAAAGTAAAAATGTAAAAATAAATTAAGAAAGACATTTCTAAATTTTAAAATAAATCGAATAGATAGCTATATAAAGACAACTGAAAAAAATAAAACTTAAAAATGAATTTGAAAAAAGATAAATGATGAAGATAAATAAAAAAAATGATGTAACTTGCTTCGTGTAATATGTGTGTGATCGCGTGCCGATTTCTGCGTTTGCATTCAGTCAACATTATCGAAAGATGACAATTCACCGTGACGTTACCGTTAAGAAAACACACTCTCCGTAAATATCAGACATGTGATAAACTCACGCAAGGGCACTTAAGGGGGGAAACAGTTCAAACTAGGCATTATTGGTGTTGTTTTACGAATTTTTTTCGCAAACTAATTTTGTACACATTTTATACTAAATTAATAATTTTTTAAATATATAATTAATTAGAATTCAGGCTCACAAAAAAGTCATGACCCAGAGGACACATCCGCTACCCCTATGTTCTTGGGGTCGCTGAAATCGAATATGACAATTAAAATTTGTTTATAATAACCCCTTTTACACCCCCATACGGGAGTGGGAGGCTTGGCATTTCAGTTTTCAAAAAAAGTCGAGTAGGGTGTCTATTCCTATGTCTTTTGGATCGCTGAAACCGAAAAAATACCACTAAAAACAAATGCGTCCTTTCCCTTACCCCGTAGAACGCCTTAAATAGAACTTAGAGGTGTGTATTGGGATTGTATCAGGAAAATGGGTCATTAATAAAAGCTTTAATGCACGGAAAAAATAAGTACATGAAAGATCCCGTGTATAGAAATTCAACCATGGCCCAAATAGGGGCCAGATCTTTTGATCATTGTGTAGGCCATAACATGGCAATTTCTACACGGGATGACTTGACACACTGCAAAATTAAGTGTCTCATTTTGAGACGTTTTGTCCCCATATTTGAAACACATAGATGTCTTGTGTCTACATATTTGAAAGAGATATGTGTCTCATTTTAAGATTTTATAAATGTCTCACACATTTAGCACTGCATTTTGAGACACGTTATGTGTTTCGAGTATCTGTCTCACGGTAAGAAGACGTTTTATGTGTCTTATACGTACTGAGTCACCTTAAATGTCTTAAAATGAGATACGAAATGATATTAAATGTCTCAAAATAAGACAGATTTTGTATCTCAATGGTTAAAACACTTAAAACAACTCATTTTCAGACATGAGTGAGATACCAGTTTTTGCAGTGCAGTACTTGACTTTAGGATGCGACAACATTCTGTAAATATTTCATTGACGGTCCTAGAATTTTTCATTGACTTATGTGAAACCACAAGCAGTGCTGGAATATTTAAAGTAATCAATTGAATATTTTAAATATTCTAACAGTGCTCGTGATTATTTCACATAAGTCAATGAAAAATTCTAGGATTGTCTATGAAATATTTACAGAATATTGTCCCATCCAAAAGTGAAGTATAACTGAACTCTTGCTATAATGGACTCGAATGTGCTGTGGTCCATTACAGCAAGAGTACTCTTGAAGCAAGGTCACAATAACATTCGGGGCAGTATAAAGTTTTAAAACATAGATGTGGCATTCCAGGAGTAATTTACTACTTTTCGGAGTACCCTTACCGATTTCTTTCAAACTTGGTAGTATTACATTTGTTGGTCTAAAGTTTCAGAAAATCAATTTTTTATGAAAAATCAATTGTTTATTTAAAAGTTACAACAATTGCTCAAAATTGTTTAAATGCCCATATCTTTTAAACGGTACAAGATAATTGAGTTTTCTTTTTTTCTAAACATTCATAGAGACGAGACGCTTCAAAAATGTTACTAACATTTTTTTCTTATTTTGTTAATTAAAAAAGTTATTTAAATAAATAATATTAACTTTTGATCAGGAATTCAAAATTCAATGACTTACGAACCAAAAAATTCCTTTTTTTCCACACTTTTATATTCCGAAGAAAAAAAGTTGCTATAGTTTTTCAATAACTTATAATTTAAACAATGATTCGCTTGTTTAAAATTATTTTCCAGCTAAATGATCAGCTGTTGTCTCTTGCGCTTGACTACTGCTACGTCACGTCCGTCTATAAATATTTGTCAACCGTGGAAAAATTGAGGTTATGTTTAATCAAAAAGAAGCATTTCAATCTTTTTAAAGTTTTTAGCACTAAATCAATTAATTTTTGATTAATCAAAACAAAGCATTTTAATCTTTTTAATGTTTTTTGCACTAAAAACTTAAAAAAGATTGAAATGCTTCTTTTTGATTAAACATAACCTCAATTTTTCCACGGTTGACAAATATTTATAGACGGACGTGACGTAGCAGTAGTCAAGCGCAAGAGACAACAGCTGATCATTTAGCTGGAAAATAATTTTAAACAAGCGAATCATTGTTTAAATTATAAGTTATTGAAAAACTATAGCAACTTTTTTTCTTCGGAATATAAAAGTGTGGAAAAAAAGGAATTTTTTGGTTCGTAAGTCATTGAATTTTGAATTCCTAATCAAAAGTTAATATTATTTATTTAAATAACTTTTTTAATTAACAAAATAAAAAAAAAATGTTAGTAACATTTTTGAAGCGTCTCGTCTCTATGAATGTTTAGAAAAAAAGAAAACTCAATTATCTTGTACCGTTTAAAAGATATGGGCATTTAAACAATTTTGAGCAATTGTTGTAACTTTTAAATAAACAATTGATTTTTCTTAAAAAATTGATTTTCTGAAACTTTAGACCAACAAATGTAATACTACCAAGTTTGAAAGAAATCGGTAAGGGTACTCCGAAAAGTAGTAAATTACTCCTGGAATGCCACAGATTCTAAATTATTTTTTTTAATTTTTTTAAATGTACAAATTTTTAACTATCATAAAAAGAAGTAATTAAGGAGTGTAAACATAATTTTGGAAATTATTTTCCACTCAGATTCGCGGACTTTTCAGATATTTACACAAAGAGATTTTATGTAGGGAACTATGTACCTTCAAAATTTAGAAAATAATAATTTGTTGGTGGCGCTAGGTTTGCGACTTCAGGGCCCCTTTCCCATCTTACCACCTCATCATGAAACTAGTTCATTACAGCAAGACTTCAGTATATATACTTGAAAATTTGTCAAAATATTTGATTCTTAGAAATTCCAAAATTGACATCATTACAAGGCTTCCTTTGAAAAGAAAGCAAAATTATGAAAAAAATCGATTAGAAAATGCTGAAGGTACCCGGGTACCTCGTCAGTCCCATAAAGGTTAAAAAAAAGTTTTTCCCAGTCCAATTAAATTCCCAGTTGGTTGACACCCTGTCAAATATATCAGTAAAAACTAAAACCCGTCGAAGATGGGTACGACAACTGGTCTATAATGTAATTAAATTGTCCAATAAAAAATAATTATCATAAAAAAATAGAACTATGATAAAAAATAATTACGTAAACATGATGTATAATTAAGAAATACGCAAATTTCAGTACGTTTTTTCTCTCCTACTCTCAATAATGTTTCAGTAGTGTTCTGGTTCGATGACCTTGTAAGTCGATGAACTGATACACACGGAAGAAAAGAAGCTTCGCGCGTGGTCTCTTTGCAGGTTGGGACTATATAAACTGACTTCCTGAAAGAGTAGTGTGTATATATATATATATATATATATATATATATATATATACAAACGACCCGTAAACGTCGCTTCAAAGTTCCTTGGGACGATTAAAGTCTTTTTGAAAACGTCAAGGAGGGACGTTTACGGGCAGTTTGTCCTATTAGGATACATACATCGAGTGACGTGTGTTGCTGTTGCTAGGGCTTTTCCTACACATGTACCGCGTGTGTGCGGTTTTTAAAAGAAAAACTATGCAGGACTTATAAACGAATACGCATCTTGTCCGAGGACAAGTCGTTTCATCTCTGATGGACGGAGGCAGTAATGCAACTAGAGGAAGCATCAATTTCGCAATTGTCGAGCGAGTGTAAAAGTTAAAAGTACGAAACGTTGCCGGTTTGCAATTCCTGACGTGGCACTGGCATCCGCAATCATTTTCATCTCTGGTTCGCAGAGCGTTACGTCCTTGACGATTATTATGGCACTTCAGGTTTTACGTGGAAAAGTTCAGATCAACCGATAGAATATTCTCTTTCTGATTATTTCTTTACTATTATTCTAATTTTTATTATCATTACAATAATTTTATAGGTAAGAAATAAAATATATTTCTAAATGTTATTTTCATTTTTTCAACAAAGAAATAAATATTTTATTTTAATTATAACATGGTTGCAACACAACTTGGTAAACCTTAAAATAGAATGGAATCTGAAAAAGAGTATGGAAAACCTGGAAATAACATGGAATTTGATCTAATTTCTGGAATTTTCTTGTTTTACATTATAAAATATGTGTTTATCAGCCCAGGCAGAACGACCGGCTTGGTGCATGCTAAGTTCTCCCATATAACCAAGCTGGTCAATAAAGTAACCATTATTGCCCTAGGGAGATAATGGTTTATTTATTGACTGCTGGGTTATAAGGGGGAACTTAGTACGCGCCTGTTCAGGTAGATAAAGTGACCATAATACGCCTGAGTTGTATAAAAATTATTAATTATTATTATTATTATTATACATTTTTACATATATTAAACGTTAAACAATATTATTTATTAATTAATTTAATTGTAAACACTAAATAGAATGCTGAAACATATGAATTATTATTAATTATTAACGAAAAATCTGAAGACATGAGGAATTGAACTCAGGACCCTCGGGCTGCAAAGTCGACGCCGCATCCGCTAACCTAAACCTGCTTATGAAAAGTGAATTGAAAGTTTATATATGAAGTGTGACACCAGGACTAATTACAAAATGTTCTAAATTCATAGAAAAAACCTTTTCTAAAAGACAGTTTGAATAATGTAATGTCAAAGTTAATAATTATAATAACATTTGTTAATGTCATTATACGTTGGGATTAAGGCTAAAGAAAAACCGCTGGCATGGTACCGGCCCGTTACCGGCTTTATAGAAAAAATTTGCAGAAACTTAGTATAATGAAATTAATATAATACCTTGTTAGATTATCAAAATTTTATAACAATAAATCACAAAAAACCTGACCAAAATTATTTTAAACGAACAAAGTTATTATAGGGTGTCTAGTAATTCGGCAGTTACATATTCCCAGATTTTTCAGTGATTTTCCCGGACAATTTAAAGCTGAACCGGGCCGGTGCCGGGCCGGTACTAATTTTGATGCCGGAAAAAGTCCATCACCGGTGTAATAGGGGGACACTCAAATGTGGATTTCCTGATCAGGGCCATATCGGGCCGTGTGTTTTATTCCCTAATAGGGAAGGCCCGATCTGTCCCTGATCTGGGCCATAGCGAAATTTCTACACGGGTATTTTCGTAGAATTATCTGGTATTGAATTTAACGGCGTAGAGTTAATAATTTAATTTAATTAAATATTACAATTGCTATCTGTAGACATTTTTCTCGTATAATTATATTTGTAGAATTTTCTTGCGTAAAGTTTAATCTTCTAAAAATTTATTATAAAAAAAGTTTAAATTTGTAGAATTTAATTGCGTAGAATTTTTAAAAAATCTATTTATTAAAATGCATTTATTTTTGTAGAATTATCTGATGTTGAATTTAACTGCGTAGAGTTAACAACTTATAAAGAATAATAAAAAATATGTTTTATCATGCGTAGAATTAAACTTTGTAGAATTTATCGGTGTAGTATTTAATCGTGAAGAATTTAAGAAAATTAATTAAATTATATTTTATTTAATTAGAATGCGTAGAGTTTCATTATGTAGAATTAATTTGCGTAGAATTATTATTACTTGTCTAAATATAAAGTGAGAGTTTTCTCGTGTAGAGTTTACTGTGTTGAATTTTTATTTGTAGAATTTAATTGCGTAGAATCGCTACCGCCTCTTTAAACTCACATAAATATAATTTTAAATTTCTTTTAAATAAAAAAAATCGTTTCATTTTGAATTTGACTTTTACCGCAAGTAGCAAACCAACTTCAAGTTAGTTATAATACTTGTCGGTAACCTTCAAAATAAACACTTTTTTTAAATCAATTTCTTTTGAAGACTAGTGCAGAACCCAACGCGAAATTTTTGTAGCAAGAAGATATTGCTTCAATCAACGTGCTCCAAAAATTTGTCATAAATCGATTTTTCTCTAAGGAAGTTACAATCATTCAAAGCCGCGATAAACTGAAGAATGGATAGTTTTTAAGGTAAATTCTTTTATATTTCTCAGCTTATAATCAAAAAAGTTTTTAAATAATATTAAAGTGTATTTAAAATACTTATTATTTAAATAATTCCGAATTCCTAAAATTAAGTTACTTTGCCAAAATAAATTATTAAATATGATAGATTTTTGACATTTCATACACAAACTTAAATAACATATTTTACTGTTTATTACATATTATTAGATTCTGTTATTAACTAGAAAACACAAATTCAACCTTTTAAAATAAATATTTATCGCTTCTTTTATATTTATTAAAGAATTTTCTCCTTTTTGAATATTTTCTAATGTCTGTCAATATAACCTTTTTTCATGTACTCTCAATTTAAAACATTTTTTTTATACAAAATGCAATTATTTTTTACAAATCATTATGCATTTCGCCATCCCAAAGCAAATAAAAATATTTTCCTATAGTATTGGAATTTTTTGTAATGGTCAAAAATACATTAGGCGAAATAAAATGGTTTGACCTAAAGAAAAATCATTTAATTAAAAGATATAATTTTTTAAAAATTTCTTTTTATAGAAAAGGAATTCCTCTTAGTCAAACATTATTTTTTAATGTCTAAAATGTTTTGTAAGTGTAAAATTTAACTCCCGAGTCCGTTAACTCCCTAAATTTTTTACAGTGCAATAGAAAGCACATGAAATTTTAAAAATTAAATTAAATTAATAATTTCAAGTTCATACCTTTTAAAATTTAATTAAACTTTTTCAAAAACTTAATTCTACAAAATTGTTAGTTAAAACTAAAAGTATTAAAAATTTAAATTTTCAAAGATTTTAAGTCGAAACCTTTTCAAAAAACCGCTGCCAAGTTATAAATTTTGGTTATAATTTTGGTACTCATTTCATTCGTTTTTGTAAATCTTGTTGTGTTCACTTCCTGAACACTTTGCTTCCTCATAGAGATGTTAATAACAATAAAGTATAAATTTTGAACAATTATTCTTAAGTGCTGTAATTTTTTTTCTCTTTATTTAATACTTTTACATGAAATTTTATTTTCACAATTTGTTTTTTAAAATATCAATAACTTCTTTATTTCTAATCGAAATAGCTTCAAAAATAGGTCAATCGAAGGGTTTTTTAATGCTCTACAAGTTGGTTACTATGGTTTTAATGTTATTTCTACATTTTTCAACAAAATTCTCAAAAAATGTGTTATTTTCCAAAATTTTTGATTTTTAAAAGTTTAATATCTCCGGTGAATATGAACGAAAAATGTTCATTCTGGGCTCAAAAGATGCGTCTAAAAAACTCTAAAAAATTAGAGAAAAACATTTATAGGTGTCCTAACATTTTTTTAAAGTTATGGGCAAAAAACGTTTTTTTGAAAAATTAAAAATCAAAAAAATAAATAGTTAAACTTTATTAATCTATCTCAAAGTACTCTCATTTTATGTCCGCAGATGAGACCTACAATTTAAAAAAAATTCTGCCCAAAAACCTCTTTATAATTTGGAGATATTTATGAAAATGTGATGTTTACACACACACACACACACATACGCAATGACATTTTTCAAAAATATTATTTTTGAAGTCATGAGGTCAAATAACATAAAGATATGTTAAAAAATCGAACTAGAAAAATTTTGGTATTACAATACTTCCTCAGTATGAGGAAGCAATACAACTATATTTCTAAAAATGCATGTTATAATGTTTTTAAGAGTGTGTAGGTTATAAGGTCTATTCGGTGAAAAAAAGCATATATAAAAAATTTTTTTTGTCATACTGAGAGAGTTAATTTATTGAGGTATCTCGTAAAGGAACTTCAAAAATGTCAAGCTGAAAAAAAACGCTTCAACCTTTAAGCATCAAATGTACAATACTTGACATTTGCGTATTTTTACACGTTAAAATACGATTTAAAAATTTGGCAATTGACATTTCTAATGCTTCAGAAATTACTTTTTCATAAATGGTGTATCGGAAAATATTGCAAAAACAAACAAATTACAAATTATTACACAGGCACACCCCCAACCCCCATGTTTTTGGGGTCGCTGAAACCGAATATGACCATGAAAATTTTTTTTCATCGCCCATTTTCCCGCTACCACCCCCTTACACCTGCTCCCGAGCGTTGGAGTTTCAGTTTAAATAAAAGTCGAGTACGGTGTCTTTTCATATGTTTTTTGGGTTGTTGAAACCAAATAAGACTACTGAAAACAAAATCGTCCCACCCATAACTCCTTACAATCCCTTTAACACCCCTAAGGTGGGGGTTAAAATTCGAATTTTCACAAAAAGTCGAGTCGCTGTCGATACCTAAGTTTTTTGGGTCGCTGGAACCAAAACAGACTACTAAAAACAAATCCTATCCATCCTGAACCCCCTACAACCCCCTTAATACCCCAGAGATTTCAAAACGCAATCGACTTTTTTTTGTGTGACTGTTTTATTTAACAAGAACATTAATCTTGAAGCTTGAACCAAAGGAACTAAAATACTCATAACTCCATCAATTTTGCTCCGATTGACTTGAAATTTTAACACAATATTATGGATACATTATTCATTCATTTAAAAAAATTTTCACAACGCAACATAAAAATTATAAGACCTTACCTCCCCCCTTAATCTTTAATTATTAATACCATACTATTAGGAACAATAAAACACTCTCTAAATCTGAATATGTGAAATTTCACTTATTACAAGTGTATATGCACTTATTGATCGAGAAGATGACTTATAACTTAGAAATAAGTGAATGTTCACACATTCAGATTTACAGAGCATGAAAGAATTTTTAAGAAATTTTAATTGTAATTTTTAATAACCCAAGTAGCATCACAGAAAAAAACCGGACTCAAAATGAGTCGCATATGAGACTCATTTTGAACTGCAACAAAAATGATACCCCTTCGACTCATTCTGAGTTTCTCGGGAAAAGACTCAAAATGAGTCTTAAGGGGTATCATTTTTTCTTTTCGATAAAATTACAATCACATTGGAAAAGCTAAGAATAATTTATAAAAATATGAATTAAAATAATTGTTTATAACTAATAAACACGTTGCACTTGTCAAAACATTAATACTTACAGTCGATTTATTGTTTTTATGAGAAATGGAAAAAATTTTTCAGGTTAGACATTTGTCAATTGACAGACAGGGATGGGCAACCATGGAACACGAAACATGCGAAACACAAGAGAAAGTAACTAGAATATTGTTATTTTACTCATTTTGAGTCACTTGAAGTTGCCAATTACTCATTTCGAGACCGACTTCCAAATGAGTTGCAACAAAAATGAGTCGGGGTTTTTTCTGTGCACGCTGTATCACCTGAATGTCATGGCGATATCTATCGGGAAAATTCCTGTGATATTGAGGAAGTATCATAATGTCCACTTTTTTTTAATATCCCTATGACATTCCTGCGATATTGAGGGGATATTGCTGTGACATCGAAAAGATACTGCTGCGATATTGAGGGGATATTCCACATAATTTTTTCTATAAGTTCAAATTTGATATTATAGCGAAAATTATGTAGACACAAAAATTCCAAATTTTCTTATTAATTCTAAAAAATTTTTTCCCAGTACCTGTAATAAAAATTCCTGACTTTTTCCTGACAATAAATTAAAAATAAAATTATCAAAACATTCCAATAAAGGGTTTACAAACCTTATTGATAGCAAAAAGAGTGATTTTCTATAATTATTTATAAATTCTTCATTGAAAGTTTATTAAAATAATGTACACTGAGAAATATGGATATTGAGCTTTAATATCTAGATATTTACGGTCAATATCTGTGACAGTCGAATACCTAAACATCTTAGATGTTTAAATTAAATATCCACAGATATTGGAAAAAACATGTTCAAACATAACCTCACATTTGTAGATTATAACTGTTACATCTGAGATATTGAACTATAACATCTAGATGTTATGAAATACCATCTTTTCTTAATATCTAGTACTTTTCATTGATTTCGATTTTTAGTTAAGTTTTCCCGTTTTGTCGTGCACACGACAAGCAGCTGAAATTTTTTTTTTCGAGATAACAGCTATTGTAGCTGTTATAGTATCTTATATAATTTACATTATTTTATTTTAATAAAGTTTTAATGAAAAGCCTAAAAAATAAAAAATAATTATGAAAATTTCTCTTTTTTTGTGGTCAAAAACGTATGTAACCCCTTAAAAATAAATATAAAAGTAAATATAAATGAAAAGTATCAAAAAGCAAAATTAGAAGAAATTAAGAATTAAATAATAATAATTAATAAATAAAAAATACAATTGATTTGATACAAAAATAAATATTTTACCAAAAAATAAAATAAAAAACTTGTCTAAAAATTAATTAACAAATTTTTTGTATTTACATTAGTTTCTTTAATTTTTCAATAAAAAAAATAATTTAATAAATAACTAATATTAGTATTTATTAACTTGAAAGGAAAAAAATTAACATATTACAAAAAAATTTAATTCAATACATTGTAAAGAGGGAGAAAAAATATTCGTTATAATTCAGTTTATTTCATTATTTTTTTTATTTTAGTATGTTTAGTACTTTTAGTTAAATAGTTTTCTGTAATTGCGTTTTTTATTCAATTAGTTAATTAATTCATAGCTAAAATATTAATTCGCTGTACTTTGATCAAAATTTTTATTAACATTATTTGTATATCAGTGGTATTTTATTCTCTATCCTTCATATTTAGTTTCAAGGGAATTTGGTTTTTAGTCTAACGGTAAGAAAATGAGGAATAATAAAATAGAAGTGCTCACTTTCTTGCTATTTTCAATGTCAGAGTGTTGGAATTACACTGTTTTGTGCTCACCTTTTTTAAAAAAAAAAAGAAAAACATTTGACTACGAGAAAAATCTTCTAATTTTCTTCTCAGAATTCCTCAAATATAACCTGACTGGTAATAATACTCAAGAGGATCATAAAAATCATTTTTGTGCAGAAGGAATTCATAAAATTCCTTGTAGCTAATTCCTAATTATTATTGTATATTAATCACTGTAGCACTGCATTTCTCTCTTCACTTCTATTGTAAATTTTTACAGTCAAAAACAATGTAAATGTTACTATACCATCGTAACGAGTTTTCGTAGCCGAATAAATACGAAAAATTCTCTTACGACAATTACCTATAACGATTTTACAATTGTGAATAAATCAACCATAAACGTCACTCTAAACACAAAATTGCCGATTATTAACCTGCGAACTTCAAGACGAGACTTTCATCTGTCATAAATAAAATGGAGACGTAAAAGTTCATTGAATTCCATTATATTGTCATTGTATGTATAGACACATTGAAAATAACCCTTGTGGCTTAAAAATTAATTAATTAATTATTATTACCAAAAGTAATAATACATCCAGAAAAAAATGTTTCACCATCTGTGAGGGGTAGAAAAACTATTATTTCGTTAATTTACGATTGATTTGCAGTTTCTGATCAAACTGCTTCAATTAAATTTATGATCGGGTTCTTTTTTTTTCTTTCTCTCTAAAATAGGAAGGTATTATTAAAGAAGTATGTTTACAACAGGATGCATATTATTTTCTTTTTAAAACGATGCATAACTCGACATTGACCATAATGTGGGGATCATCATTGACTTGGATACGCTTTCACGAGCCAGTGCCAATGATTATATTAGAAGAAACGACATAAAAGAATAAATTTTCATACTCGACTGAACAAACCAGAATTTTGTTATTTAAAGATATATAATTATCCTCAAGTACGAAAAAAGCTCGACGCGAGAAATTTGTTTCAAAAACTTTATTGCGGTTATTTAATTTATTTATAATTTATATTCTCAAAAAAAGAATATATACAAACTGGAATCGTAAAATAGAATATGTAAGCATAAATTTCAAAAACCTATCTGATAATATAAATGAAAAAATGGTTTCTATCAAACTACAACATTATAATAAGAGAGAACAAGAGAAAATGAGAGAGAACAATCTTTTATTTGTGTAATGCCTTTCAGCATTTGGCATAGTTTATTTTTAAACTTATATAATGCTTTATTATTTATTAGTTTGAATTATTTTATAACTAACACCAGTCTTTTATGTAATTCTTTATATCTTTTAACATTTCCATACTTGAAATTGATTATTTCTTAAATTTTGTAAGAAATAACACTGGGTAACAAAAAAATTTCCATATCATACCTAAATTTTTGCGCATTTTTGTCTTTTATTTTTTACTATTTTCAGAAATAATACACGGAGAAAAATTCTTTTTTAATGATTACACTAGTCTACAGTACAGCTCGGATATGTGACCACTTTTTGCAATGATTACGAAAACTATGTAATATCCCAGGTGCGAATTTAGGTTGGCCGCCAGAGTTTGAAGGTTGGCCCACGGTTGGCCTAACTTTGGCAAGCGAAGTTTTGGTTGCCAGAGTTTGCCCAACTTTGGCAAGTACTAGTGCCCACAGTTGGCCCGACTTTGCAAGCCAACCATTACATGCAGAGTATAACCAACCGTCGGGCCAACTTTGGCGGCAAAGGTCGGCACAACTATGGGAAACGTATCTCATATGACTTACAAATTTAGGTTGGCCAAACTCTGGGCCACAGTTGGCCCGACGGTTGGCAAAACTCTGTAAAACGCAGTTTAAATAACTCAAACTTTATGGTTGGCCAAACTCTGGGCCACGGTTGGACCGACGGTTGGCAAAACTTTGTGAAAAACAGATTTAATGACTTAAACTTTCTCGGTTGGCCTAACTCTGGGCCACGGTTGGCCCGACGGTTGTCAAAACTTTGTGAAAAACAGTTTAAATGACTTAAACTTTGTCGGTTGGCCTAACTCTGGGCCACGGTTGGCCCGACGGGTGTCAAAACTTTGTGAAAAACAGTTTAAAATGACTTAAACATTCTCGTTGGCCAAACTCTGGGCCACGGTTGGGCCCGACGGTTGTCAAAACTTTGTGTGAAAAACAGTTTAAATGACTTAAAACATTCTCGGTTGGCCAAACTCTGGGCCACGGATTGGCCCGACGGTTGTCAAAACTTTGTGAAAAACAGATTAATGACTTAAACTTTCTCGGTTGGCCTAACTCTGGGCCACGGTTGGCCCGACGGTTGTCAAAACTTTGTGAAAAACAGATTTAATGACTTAAACTTTCTCGGTTGGCCTAAACTCTGGCCACGGTTGCGGGCCCGACGGTTGTCAAAACTTTGTGAAAAACAGTTTAATGACTTAAACTTTGTCGTTGGCCTCTAACTCTGGGCCACGGTTGGCCGACGGATTTGTCAAAACTTTGTGAAAAACAGTTTAAATGACTTAAACATTCTCGGTTGGCCAAACTCTGGGCCACGGTTGGCCCGACGGTTGGCAAAACTTTGTGAAAAACAGTTTAAATGACTTAAACTTTGTCGGTTGGCCCGACGGTTGGCAAAACTTTGTGAAAAACAGTTTAAATGACTTAAACTTTGTCGGTTGGCCAAACTCTGGGCCACGGTTGGCCCGACGGTTGGCAAAACTCTGTAAAACGCAGTTTAAATAACTCAAACTTTATGGTTGGCCAAACTCTGGGCCACGGTTGGCCCGACGGTTGTCAAAACTTTGTGAAAAACAGTTTAAATGACTTAAACTTTGTCGGTTGGCCTAACTCTGGGCCACGGTTGGCCCGACGGTTGTCAAAACTTTGTGAAAAACAGTTTAAATGACTTAAACTTTGTCGGTTGGCCTAACTCTGGGCCACGGTTGGCCCGACGGTTGTCAAAACTTTGTGAAAAACAGTTTAAATGACTTAAACATTCTCGGTTGGCCAAACTCTGGGCCACGGTTGGCCCTACTTTTGGCAAAACTTTGTGAAAAACAGTTTAAATGACTTAAACTTTGTCGGTTGGCCCGACGGTTGGCAAAACTTTGTGAAAAACAGTTTAAATGACTTAAACTTTGTCGGTTGGCCAAACTCTGGGCCACGGTTGGCCCGACGGTTGGCAAAACTTTGTGATTAACAGTTTAAATGACTTAAACTTTGTCGGTTGGCCTAACTCTGGGCCACGGTTGGCCCGACGGTTGTCAAAACTTTGTGAAAAACAGTTTAAATGACTTAAAATTTGTCGGTTGGCCAAACTCTGGGCCACGGTTGGCCCGACGGTTGTCAAAACTTTGTGAAAAACAGTTTAAATGACTTAAACATTCTCGGTTGGCCAAACTCTGGGCCACGGTTGGCCCGACGGTTGTCAAAACTTTGTGAAAAACAGTTTAAATGACTTAAACATTCTCGGTTGGCCAAACTCTGGGCCACGGTTGGCCCGACGGTTGGCAAAACTTTGTGAAAAACAGTTTAAATGACTTAAACTTTGTCGGTTGGCCCGACGGTTGGCAAAACTTTGTGAAAAACAGTTTAAATGACTTAAACTTTGTCGGTTGGCCAAACTCTGGGCCACGGTTGGCCCGACGGTTGGCAAAACTTTGTGATTAACAGTTTAAATGACTTAAACTTTGTCGGTTGGCCTAACTCTGGGCCACGGTTGGCCCGACGGTTGTCAAAACTTTGTGAAAAACAGTTTAAATGACTTAAACATTCTCGGTTGGCCAAACTCTGGGCCACGGTTGGCCCGACGGTTGTCAAAACTTTGTGAAAAACAGTTTAAATGACTTAAACATTCTCGGTTGGCCAAACTCTGGGCCACGGTTGGCCCGACGGTTGTCAAAACTTTGTGAAAAACAGATTTAATGACTTAAACTTTCTCGGTTGGCCTAACTCTGGGCCACGGTTGGCCCGACGGTTGTCAAAACTTTGTGAAAAACAGTTTAAATGACTTAAACTTTGTCGGTTGGCCTAACTCTGGGCCACGGTTGGCCCGACGGTTGTCAAAACTTTGTGAAAAACAGTTTAAATGACTTAAACATTCTCGGTTGGCCAAACTCTGGGCCACGGTTGGCCCGACGGTTGGCAAAACTTTGTGAAAAACAGTTTAAATGACTTAAACTTTGTCGGTTGGCCCGACGGTTGGCAAAACTTTGTGAAAAACAGTTTAAATGACTTAAACTTTGTCGGTTGGCCAAACTCTGGGCCACGGTTGGCCCGACGGTTTGGCAAAACTTTGTGATTAACAGTTTTAAATGACTTAAACTTTGTCGGTTTGGCCTAACTCTGGGCCACGGTTGGCCCGACGGTTGTCAAAACTTTGTGAAAAACAGTTTAAATGACTTAAACATTCTCGTTGGCCAAACTCTGGGCCACGGTTGGCCCGACGGTTGTCAAAACTTGTGTAAAAACCAGTTTAAATTAATTAAACCTTCTTGGTTGGCCAAACTCTGGGCCACGGTTGGCCCGACGGTTGTCAAAACTTTGTGAGAAACAGATTTAATGACTTAAACTTTCTCGGTTGGACTAACGCTGGGCCACGGTTGGCCCGACGGTTGGCAAAACTTTGTGAAAAACAGTTTAAATGACTTAAACTTTGTCGGTTGGCCTAACTCTGGGCCACGGTTGGCCCGACGGTTGTCAAAACTTTGTGAAAAACAGTTTAAATGACTTAAACATTCTCGGTTGGCCAAACTCTGGGCCACGGTTGGCCCGACGGTTGGCAAAACTTTGTGAAAAACAGTTTAAATGACTTAAACTTTGTCGGTTGGCCCGACGGTTGGCAAAACTTTGTGAAAAACAGTTTAAATGACTTAAACTTTGTCGGTTGGCCAAACTCTGGGCCACGGTTGGCCCGACGGTTGGCAAAACTTTGTGATTAACAGTTTAAATGACTTAAACTTTCTCGGTTGGTCGAACTCTGGGCCACGGTTGGCCCGACTGTTGCAGCTTTAATATACATTTAACGGTATGGACTCCCATGTGAGCGTAGCGTAGTGGTCAGTGTATAAGTCTTCGGCGCGTTAGGTTAGGGGTTCGATCCCAGCGAGCGTTAGATATTTTCGAAAATGTATGTATGAGATTGTGTTTAATAATAATAGGGAAAGGTTATATCTGATGTTCCAGCTAATAATAACGTGTTAATTGTTTAAATAATTTAGTTTTTTAATAATTTTTTACCTCTGGCTGTTAAAGTTGGCAAAACTTACGCATTTAAAGTTGTGCCAACTTTGGCGTCAGTCTTTGGACCAACCATTGAAATGTATAGTTGGCACAACATATGCATTTTAAGTTGGGCCAACTTCCTTATGACTTGTCGGGCCAACCATCGTCGCCATTAGACGGCCAACCGTTATCATCTGTATGGTTGGCCCAACCTCTGGCACGAGAAGTTGGACCGACCTTGTAAAAGTTGGCCCAACTATGGGCCAACCGAAAATTCGCACCTGGGATGTTAAGAATTGAGTAGGAACGATTACTACAGCTGTTGTAAGGGATACCTTTTAATTTGTACTCCTTACAACAGCTATAGTAATCATCACAAAAAGTGGTCACATATCCGAGCTGTACTGTAGACTATTGTAATCATTAAAAAAGAATTTTTCTCCGTGTAAATAAATAAATAAAAGTAATTTTACTGTTCCCGAAAATACTAAATTTTACTGTTCTCAAAAATACTATATTTCACTATTTTCGAAGTACATTTCCTGTACAAAAATTAATTAAATTTAATAGTATAATTCAGCAGAAATTGTAGACAGTTTCGATTTGACTATCTTAATATAGTAAATGTTACTTTGTTTTTAATTAGCAGATAAATTAGTAAAAAAAACTATCATCAATTTTAACAAATTTTTGCTTGAATTTTTACTATTTTCGAAAATAATAATTTTTACTATCAAGAAATTTATTATTTAATGCATTTCGCGTCAGAAATATTACGATTTGCAAAAGGTTACGCAAACTTCGTGGGATTATAGTTCTATATAAGAGACTTCTCAATTGGTTCCGGAGATATTGAAGTTTTTGTAAAGAAAAGACCTATTTGCAGCAACAATGGACGACTCCGAAAACATACTACGCGACCTGTGCGGTATATGGTGCATCATTTCCAAAATTTATAAATAGCACTTCCAAAAACAATAAATGTTACTATTTTCGAAATAAATTATTAGCACAAAAAAATGGTAAAAATTTACTTCAGCGTAGTTATAAATTTAGTACTTTCGAAAAATGCGAAAATTAACCGAAATTCCTGTTAGTTTCAGTTTTACTAAAAAAATGTACAGCCAAAGTTACCTTAATTATATTTAAAGCATGAAAATTCTTGTCCTATAATGCTAATAAATATTGAACTCAGAAATTTTTTCAGATCTTAAAATATAAATTTCAATAATTAGTATACATAAACGCAAAGAATTTACAATACTTAAAGAGTGAAACCTTACATTCCTTCCTCTTATACCCATCAAAAGCTATAAATATATAATTCCTCGCTTATTCGATTTTTGCGCTATATCATTTTCATTTCGATATTTATGTCAATTATTCACTCTCATGTCAAGTTTTAACGATCACATTCGCTTATCAATCATGTGAATTAGAAAATGGAATGTTGCTTATATGTATGTATATATTAAGGAATTCATATTATTTGTCTCGTTCCAATATAACGTATTTATCATGATGGATTGTGAAGACTGACGATTATGTTGATTACTTCTTGATTTATGAAAGCAAAACGTGACTTGCCTACTATTTTAACAATATAAAAAACAAAAATTTTTTTTGACAAAAATATATTGCCTTAAAGAAAACTTTCCATTTTTTTAATTAATTTTCAAATTTTTCGCTCAAACAGGATTTGACTTTCTTGTAGATGCAAATAATTAACTTTAATTCTGATACTTCGAAAAAGTCAATTATTTCAAGAAGTTCTAATTAAAATTTTTATAAATTTTAAGTCATATACAAAATTTAAATATTTTGTTGGTAGATGAATTTTTTAATGTATTTAATTATAATAATTATACACCCAGAGGAAAATTTGATTTGAGCAAAGAATTTTTTTTTGTAACAAATAGAAAATCTAGTTGACCCTGAGCAAAATTTTTTATCTTTTTTCTAAAGATACCTATAAATAATAATTAATTATTTTATTATATATATTTTCTATGATAATAATTTATAATTTTGTTCAAATTTTATGTTTCAGGTAAGTGGGAAAAGCAATAAACAAAGGGCGAAGAAAATAATGTAGCAAAATGGAGAGCAACTGTAGGTAAGCCAAAATTTCGAAGAAATACGTGCGCGGTGCGGTGTATTGTAAAGAGAAAACTTGTATGAGAAAGTTATAAAAAAATTGTGCTATTACCTTCCATAAGAATGTAGAATATCGATTATTCACTTGATTATTCTAACGGTAATTTTATGTTTCCTGTCTCGGATAAGAGACGATCTATACCACAAGAAATTTCAAAGTATATTATTGAAAACAAATAGTTCTAATTTCCCTCCCCACCAACACTCTTCTTCTTTTCTTTCTAAAAAAAGTGTGACAAAGAGAGGCAAAACATGTTAAATAGTGTAACAGTCATCGTGAATAGGAATAAAATAAATAATGTCATCAATTTTGACATTATATATGAGCGATTCCACGTCAAGTGATCAAGATGGAGAAAAATCGTAGCAAAACTTGGGGCTTTTGTAATATTCATAGATAGTAATTTTTCGTGAAAATATTATTTTACCTAGTCCAATATTTTCCGAGGGGGAGAAGGTTAAATTTTTGTGTTTTTCAGTACAATGCTTATTTCAATAATTTTTTACTCTTAAAAGGTTTTTTCATTCTCTTTCGATTGGAAATAAGCATTTTGAAAAAAAAATTTTTGACCCAAAGAAACCAAAATTAAAAATAAATTTCAATTTTTTGGGAAAAAGATACGATTTTTTTACGAAAGCTGAGGTTTTTTCCTAAAAGTACATATAAATGATAAAGTGGGACTAGAATGTTTAAACATTGAAAAAAATAATTTTCTCCTAAACGGAGCTAAAAACCGGATTTTGAGCGTTCCGGCGAGTAGGAAACTCTTTTTTTCAATGTTTAAACATTCTAGTCCCACTTTATCATTTATATGTCCTTTTAGGAAAAAAACCTCAGCTTTCGTTTAAAAAAATCGTATCTCTCTCCCCCAAAAATTATTATTTTTAATTTTGATTTTTTGGGTCAAAAAATTTTTTTTTTCAAAATGCTTATTTCCAATCGAAAGAGCATGAAAAAACCTTTCCAAAATGTACTTTGTCAAATTTGTATGTTTAATTGTTTAAGAGTAAAAAATTATTGAAATAAACATTACATTACATCACTTGACGTGAAATCGCTCATATATATTAAGAGTTACAATCTCATCTCACTGTAAAAAAGTTACATTGCCAAGTCTCTCTAAATCAAAACTAGTCACACTTAAAAAAAATTTATTTGATTCTAATAATTTATTATTATTATCAAATCAATGTTTACCTAAATCCAATATTTTTTAAATTTTTTAATTATTATTTATATCAAATAAATTTAAACCACAAATCATTATGAAATTATTGCTTCAGTATCGAAATACTGAATTATTTGAAGTAAATACCCTTTTAATCGGCTAAAGTAAAATTTATTTAATGCAAGTAATATTTTTTTTAATGCTTAGAAACACTGTGTTATAAAAACCTTAGTTGATATGCAAAAAATTTGTTGGATTCAAAAACCATTTCTTTATTTCAAAGAAAACTTTTAGATAAAAGAACAGTTTTATTTGGTTCAAAGAAAAAATTTATTTTGTAGAAAACAAATTTTAGATAGTTAAAAGAAAATTTTTATTTGATTGAAATGAAAAATAAGTTGGTTAAAAGATAATCTTTATTTGGTTCAAAGTAAAATTTTATTTTTGTGCTAAATAAAATATCTATTTAAACAAAATAAATAATTTGACAGCTTCCGTGATGAACACACTTTTTTTTATTCAAATAAATTATAATTGATTCAAATAAAATATTTCTCCGGTTGTACGATTATTATTATATACAAAAGATGGGAAGTGGATTTCAAGAGAAAATGCACATTTTGTCACATATGTGCTCGGCACAGATTGCACCATCTTCTTTTTTTACTTTTATAGTCACAGCAATAAAATCCTAATGAATGAACAATTGTGTGAAATTATAATTCTTCTTTTTCTCAAATAAAATCTCATTACGGTTCCATGGTTCCTGCCGCAGCGTAAGAGAAGTGAATCTGCCAGTGAAAGATTTATTTAAAACCAACATTTTCAAGTCAATTCCTTATTTGTACAATTGCGTCCAATTAAAATTCACTCTAGTCTATAAAAGGCACACACAGAAGGGGCGAGAGAGAAAGAGGTATTAAACGACTGAAATTTCAGTAATTGTCATTCAACTAAAAGTATCATTATTCACTGATTGGTGAAAACCGACATCGAATGTTGATAATTTCTTTTTACGATATTTATATAAATATATGAAAGAGAGAATCTTTTCGTTTTCTTTTGATAATGATGATAAATAGAAGAAATGCGAATGTTGACATTTATGTGTCATTCGAATAAATAGATAATAGCAGGAGTGGTGTATAATGCTTTTATATATTGCATAGAGAAAGTTTTATTCGCGTTGAGACAGGTCACGAGTCACCTTGGGTCGCGCCTCCCTGTTTCTTTTAGAGGTCAAGTTCGTAACGTCGTTCATATAATGTCTGTGTCTGCTCGACTGTCTACTCTACTACTTTTGTTTTGTCCTTGTACTCAACGTGAAGCGCGATGACAAAAGATTTACATAGGAACGTGAAAGGAATTTTCAACAATAAACACCCTTTCGTACACTTTTTTACAGGGGTTGTGGCAAAAAACATTTCACTTTATTCAACAAAATGTAGTTTATTTAATTAAGATGATGAAAAAAATCGATCACTCCAAGTCAGGATTCAAAAAATAAAAAAAGAAGTAATTTCTTTTAACGTTTCAACAGCACGGCTGTCCTCTTCAGAAACTATAATTTATAAAAAAAAAATTTTTTAATGTGAATTATAAACATTTTTACAAAAATTAATTTACAAAAAAAATAAAATACAATTATTACCGTAAGAAAAATTATAAATCATTTAAGTAACACACATTATTCCAATCAAAATTGTGATTTAGCTTGTTATTATGATCAGCAATTACATTAGTCGTAGAATTTTTATGTTCATTAATACGTACACCAACATTTCTTTTTGAATGACCAACATAAGAAGCAGAGCAATTAACATAATTAATTTTATAAACAGTGTTAATATTTTCAGTTTTTTTGCTTTTGTCCTTAGCTTTTTTGACGAGGTTATGACTCATTTTTTTATTATCTATAGGAACTGACAAGATATTTTAATTTTTCAGGAATATTGAAGTGTTCTCATAAAGAATTGGGACATAAGGTAAACAGCATTTTATAAATTACATTATTGTTAGTAATTTTAATATTAGAAGTAGATTTTTTTCATCATCTTAATTATTTATCGACCGAGTGATAGCATCATTACTACATTATATATGTAGTTTATTCAAGTTAAATAAAAATATATTTGTCGACTTTAGTCGATTAAAAATAAAAAAAAAGTCGAAAATATCGTTCATTGTACTCAGTTTTATCACAAAAATTTCATTTTGTATTAAATTACATGTAATGTAATTTAATTGACTTCTCCCTTTCACTAGATTCTATATTCAATTATTCAAAAATTTTTAAATTTTGTTAAATACATATTTACTTATATATTTTCTCACAAGAAATAAAATTTAAAACATTTAAATTTCAAATTTACTAAAATTTTATAATTGAGATTTTTTTAGCCATTACAACTTCCAAATTATTTAAGTATTTTCTAGAATAGAAAAAAATAGTTATAAGAAATAATAATAAGATCTTGAAGAATAATAAAACAGTTATGTAATTTTTCGAAAATAATTGAAATATTTAAAAGAATTTTTGTAGAGGAGACCTAGGAGGAAAGTAATGAAATTCAGTTTTTTTTATTTTAGCGTTCAAACTATTTAACGAATAATTTTTGTTAATACGTTAATTGAAAGCTTGGACTTTCACCTGTTAAATAAAATTTGAATTAGACATTTAGATTAAATAACCAGTTCATAGCATAAATTTTTCACGAGCTCTGCATTTGTTACTTTCCTCCTAACTCCCGAGGAGAAAAGTAACAGCACCTATCATTTTAAGACTATTATCAATTTAAAATATTTTTATTATCAACTTAGAAAAATGCTCAAAGTACAAATTATGCATATTTGATACTTTATTTAATACATATTCAACACATTTTTGAACAAACATTAATGTCTCATCGATATTATCTTATTATCTTTATCACAGATCTAGCATTTAATTTTTAAAACTTAGCATATGTGTAATATTAAATTATTAAAATGTGAAACGAAAATACTAATTCTATATTTAAAGTTAAATTAATCAGTAATAATAACGTAATAGCTTTCGCCACTTAAAAAAATTGCCAAATTTTCCATATGTTTTATATTTTTAGCATATAAAAAATTAAAAATAAAACATTAATCTTTTCAAACATGAAAATAACTTTATTGAAACTTTAAAAGCTAAAATCAACAATTATGGCAAACATAGATTAAAACAAAATAAGAACACAGAATTAAAACTTGCCTGGTTCAATAAAAAATGTTTAGTTCATTTTTAATATGTCAAAACGAAAGTCAATTTACTTATAATTAATTACATTTCACTAATGAAAGTTTATCTGTAACTTTAAATATGATTTACTTGACTCATTTCATAAAGTATGAACAATATATATATATATATTGAAACGAGGAGGAAAGTAACAACGTGTTACTTTCCTCCTAACTCTCCTTCTCAACAAAAAAGTTAAAATTACACAAAAGTATTACACGTGATTTTGAAATACACCATTGCAACTTCAAGACAGATAATTAAGCTACAAAAACCCGAAGAGCACATTTTATAAAACTGTGTAATTACAAACATATGAGGTTTTAAAATTGAAACGAAAACTTACTTTTGACGTATTTTTGTACACTGAGAGAAATATGCTATTGAATCAACAACATTTCTGCCGAAAGTATAAAAATTATTGATTCAAAAGCATATGCTATAAAATTCATAAAATATGATTTCAATTCTATAGCATATGCTTTTGAATCAATATTTTTTATACTTTCGGCAGAAATGCTGTTGATTCAATAGCATATTTTTCTCAGTGTAACATCACGTCAATAGCGGACTTCACCTAACCGGAAATGCTCTTGCACAATATGGAGAAGTTGTAGAGGGTACTACTGACTAAAAAAATTTAAACTTTGTGTTTTCACCAATTTGTTTAAAAGATATTAGCGTTGTTACTTTCTTCCTCGGTTTCCCCTATAATTTAAAAAATATTATTTTTTGAAGAATTGTATTTAAAAATTTTTAATTTTAAAAATGTTGATTTAAAATGTTACAAATAATTAAAAAAAAATTTAATGTTTGTATCTTTTTTTGAACCGATTTATTCGAATTTTTGGAAGTACAGTAGAATCCGCTAATAGCGACCGACCGATTATAACGACGTACACAAACCTTTTAGTTTGGTTTACATTGAATTCAGTATGGAGATGAGTCCGGTTATAAAGACTTCGCTTATAGCGACCAAACGTTTATAGTGACGTCTTTTTTCAGATGTATCCGGTTGTAACGACGAATTTTAAAGTATACAAACAATAACTATGTCTGAGCCATACATTCTTTTGTCTTGTTTTTCCCAATATTCAATTCAATCAAGTTAAGAAAACAGTATTATATTGATAGTTACTCAAGAGTGATCGTTAATATTAACACGAGTAAAAATGACATCGCCTAAGCGTAGAAAATGTTTTTCGATCGAAGAAAAGAGTGCAATAATTCATCGATTAGAGTCAGGAGACTCAAATTCTTCTCTTGCAAAAGAGTTTGGCGTGTCTCACTCTACAATCTCAACTATTTTTAAGCAAAAGAAGAAAATTGAATCGTCATTTAATGAAAATGTTTTGAAACCGAAACGTTTAAGACCGTGTGATCAAAAGGAAGTTGATGAAGCTTTATTAAAATGGTTCAAAGTGCAACGAAATCGAGGGATTCCAGTTAGTGGACCTATATTAGAAGTAAAGGCGAATTTCTTTGCCTCGGAATTTAATATTGTAGACTTTAATTGCACACCGAGTTGGGTTAATAGATTCAAAATGAGACACAATATTGTTGCTGGTCAAATAAGTGAAGAATCAATGTCAGTCGATAAAAATATTGTAAGTGATTGGCAGGAAAAAGTGTGGCCTAATTTACGTGCACAATATACTGATGAGCAAATTTTCAACGCAGATGAGACTGGGTTGCTTTATAAATTAACAGCAAGTAAAACTTTGAAATTTAAAGGAGAAACATGTGCGGGCGGCAAGTTATCGAAAGATAGGATAACTGTTATGGTTGCAACCAACATGAGTGGTTCAATTAAAAAAAACTGTTAATTATAGGTAAATCTAAAAACCCAAGATGCTTTAAAAATGTATGGTCGTTACTAGTGGATTATAAAAGCAACCAAAGAGCGTGGATGACGTCAGAAATTTTTACAGAGTGGGTTCGGTCTTGGGATTGTGAATTGAGCAGCTGGATCGTAGAAGGGCACGTAAATTTTTTTTGACCAAAATCAAAGCTCTCCTACACACTCAAAATTCAACTTTTGAGTTTAAATATTTTGAATGCATACCGTTAAAGGAAAAAACATTACGCATATAAAATATTTAAAGTTAAAAGTAAAGTTTTGAGTGACCTGAAGGATTTTGATTTTAGTGAAAAAAAATTTACGTGCCCTTCTACGATACAGCGGCTCAATTGATTAAAGAAAAAAAGAAGATTCTACTTTTGGTAGACAACTGTCCATCAAATAATGCTATCAAAGACTAAAAAAGTATAAATCTAGTATTCCTTCCTGCTAACACTACTTCTATATTGCAACCCATGGATCAAGGGATAATTCGAGCATTGAAAACAAATTTTCGTAAAAGTCTTGTTTTAAAAATAATTGACAATCTGGATGAAATCTCCAGCTGTAGTGACAAAAAAATTAATATTTCTGTACTGGACGCTATATTGATGATTTACGATGCGTGGTCAAATATAACACAACAAACAATTTCAAACTGTTATAAACATGCAGGATTTACTAGAGTGGATAAAAATTATCCCAGTACATCAACGGATTTAACTAACAATATATAAATTATAAATTCTATTATAGGGCAGTATGGATCATCATCTTTAACAAGCAAAATAATTGAACAATATGTAGATGTCTATGCGATGTTATCACATGTGAAGATTTATCTGATAAGTTAATTGTCCAGGACATACAGGACACAAAATACCAGAGTGACGACGATGAAGACGACGACTCAGAAATTCATGACGATGAACTTAGTCGGATTCCAAACGCATCAGGAAGCCTTAAAGGCTGCTGATGTACTGAATTCATTTGTGCATTTTAATTTTAGTGATGAAAATATTAAAAATGCTATGTCTCGTATTCATAATGTGATACGCAATAATTACTATGAGACAAAAGTGAAAGAGAAACAAACTAAAATTACAGATTTCTTTCGCTCATAAAACCATTTAAATGTAAATAAAAACGTAATAAATTTCTGAACTGATGTTTGATTTTTCCTCTTTGACGCTTATAACGACGTCCGGTTATAACAATTAATTATTGATAAGATCTGCAAACGCCCAAAACAATCAAAAATTTAATTATTTTTATTCCTTGTGAAGAAAGCTTTGTTTTCGTTAAATTTATAAAATTTTTAGAAATCCGTTTAACAAATTTTTCTCTATATGGGAGTGTGTTATATAAGACCCTGAACAATTGTCTGAATGTATGTGTGTGTGTGTTTATAGATCCCACTTTTTGTGAACACGATAACTTGAAGACGTTTCAACGAATTTAGCTACAAACTGTTAGGTATATTTTTATCATAATATTATCTCGAAATAGATTAACAGACATTAAAAAATATTTTTAAAAAATTTTTCTCCAAAATTGTTGTCCCAATTTTTTAAAAATTGAATACTTTTCTTTACTAATATCAATATAAAATTTGAATAAGTTTACCTGACTATTTCCTATGAATTCTCTGACCTGTTGCACCTCTTTCTGACAGTCATAGAAAAATAAGCACAATCTAGGTATTAAAAAGTCCCCATCTCAAGTTTGACACTATTTTTTAAAATAAATTTTATGCAATATTCTCGGAGAGAAAATTCTTTTTCAATATCAAAACGTTCAATACACATTGATATTGGAAAGGATTATAATTAAGAAGTTATTTTATCAAAGAATACATCTTAAAAGTCCAGTGGAATGAAACGCTGTTAAATTCCTGTGAAAGCAGCAAATATATATTTTAAGAAAAGAAAAGATTAAAAACTCTTCAATAAAGTTATCAACCGATTGTAAATCAGGTAAGAAGTTTTGCGCCAACAAACGAAAGTCGCAAGTGAATATAATGCCGACAATTATTCGATCGTAGATTCGCCTTGTTAATTAGCCGTGGATACAACTATATACTTACGAAAGAGCGCGCCACTGACCCAATTTCCTCTTCCATTGAGAGGTTTCCAAGCAAGTGTACGATTGCTGCTTCTGCTATAGGTGACCTTGCCTGATTTCTTTTCATACCGATAATGTTGCATGTGTATTAAAAGGCAATATCGAGAGTCATGCCAACTACACTTATCTTAGTGCACGTATCGTTTTTGCCGGTACACCTTAGGCCTCAGCCACAGCTTGAGTTCTCCTCACGAATCTATACACGAAAGATAAACATCCCACGCGACACACAAGATTCATTAAAATTTTACAGAGACACCCTCTTTCTTATGATCAAAGTCTAATGAATTCCTGATAAATATAGGTTTAATTCTTCGGAATATGCGTTGGCGATTTTCTGTCTATGTAATTCCGCATAATACATAATCTCAAGTAGTAGTAGTAATAATAATAACAATGATGATGATGATGATGATGATGGTAATGATGATCGAAAAAACTGTGGGCTCAATACAGCAATTTTTTTTAGAATAACTAATTTAGAGAAAGTTGTAACATCATAATAATCATAAACTAGAATTATAAGAGAGAAAAAATTGGAGGATTATAGAGAAAATGAACCTCAAAAGGAACTAGCGGAAGAAAAAGAAGCATCTTCTGCTTCTTCTGTTACTTTAATACTTCTTTATACTCATTTTTACTCTGTTACTTCTTTTATTTTATAAGCTTTTTTATTTTATAAAAGATATAACTTGCATCTTAATTTATATTGTGAAGTTGGCCCTCCACTTTTGCAGCGGGAAGTACGCACTTTCGACCGAGGTATGAAGAAAAAACATTTCTATTTGGTCTTAGGAATGTGTCCACCAAAGAACAGAAAAAAAATATTATTTTTTATAAAAGTTAGTGTAAAATTAATTTTTTTGCAACTTTTTAAAAAAAATGTTATTTCTCCTAAATGAATGAACCGATTTAAGTGAACCAAGCGGGAATATAAAGGGAATAAAAAATACTTTCGTTCAGAATTAGAACATTTTTAAAAAGTTTATATTTTAAAAATTATTTAATAAATTTTTTATAAACAATTAATTTTTTTAATGTTCTGCGCCTTTTAAATTTTTTTTTAGAATATCTACATACACTTAAAACTACAAGAAATCAAAATCCGTTGAGAAAATTTATGAGCGACCATTATTGTAAAAGTTATAATGGAAATTATTTGGAACAGAGATGCGATTTTGATGAGTTTCAGAATTAAAACATTATTTTTAACTATGAAATGAACAAAACACTGTCGAATAAACATTTTTATTCAGTTATATAACCATAAAAATGATCAAAAACTAAGTTCAGTGTTGATGCACTTTACCGCGCCAATATAATTTCTGTTATAACTTTTAAAATAATGGTCTCTCATAAATTTTCTCAACGGATTTTGATTTCTTATAGTTTTAAGTGTATGTAGATATTTTTTAAAAAAATTTAAAAGGCACAGAACATTAAAAAAAATTAATTGTTTATAAAAAATGTATTAAATAATTTTTAAAATATAAACTTTTTAAAAATGTTCTAATTCTGAACGAAAGTATTTTTTATTCCCTTTATATTCCCGCTTGGTTCACTTAAATCGGTTCATTCATTTAGGAGAAATAACATTTTGTTTAAAAAGTTGCAAAAAAATTAATTTTACACTAACTTTTATGAAAAATAATATTTTTTTCTGTTCTTTGGTGGACACATTCTTAAGACCAAATAGAAACGTTTTTGCATCATTTTGATTTAAAAAAATACTTTTTTATTTTCTGTGAAAATATCACGAATTCTGACCCAAAAGCATTATTATAAAGCATCATTAATAAATAATATCCATACAATTCGAACAACATTTAACACCAGATTTAAAATTCTCAGAGATATTATGTTTAACATTTAATTAATGTGAATTTATTTTTAAAATCTTGCGAAGTGCAACACTATAGGAATAAAAAAAGAAGAAAAATATTACTATTCCTTGAAAGAAACATCTTTTATGACACCTTCAAGAGAATAGACACAATTTTTGACAAACTAAAACAACTAATAATTTTTACATTATGGAATCAATTGTCAGACAAAAAACAAAAGAGTGCGAAAAAGTTAATTGACGTAACCGAGTAAGTTAATTAACACTTCTGGAACATCAATGATTGACTGTTAGTTACCGTAACCAAGTATCTTAACAAATTTCACTCGAAATTTCTAATCGTATTTGATCGGTTACTGCAAATAATTCACATAGCTAGTGCTATATTAGCAGCATCGCTCGGCTGTATTTAAGTAAAACTTGGTTATATTTAACCTTTTATTTTTCTCAGTGTATGATGCCAGCAAAATGAAAATGAATTCGAGGGACAAAATTTAAGATAATATTTTTTTGTCCTACATGCGCGATAAACTCGACTTTCCGTGCATGTATAGCGGGCGGAAAGTAAGCTTTTCCCGCCCGACTACCAACAGCGGGCGGAAAAACTACTTTTCCGCCCGCCTACCAACAGCGGGCGGAAAAATCACTTTTCCGCCCGCCTCCATGGCCTTAGCGGGCGGAAAAACGACTTTTCCGCCCGCTGCTTTAAAAGTACTAAATAAATACTACTAATTATTATATTATCACTTTCTATTACTCCAAATTAAAACGGAGTGAACGATTATTAACTAAATAACTAATTTAGTTACTAACGAACTTACTAATTAATTTTATCTGTATTTCAGAAGATGTCAAGTTTTTAAGTAAAATTTTATTGTTAAATTTGTCAAAAATATTCGGATTCGCCTTAGGCTTAATAAAAATAATTCAAACAAATTTAATAATTAGTGCATATTCATTTTTGAATTTACGGATGCGTCTTGTTTATCGCGCAATTGGACAAAAAATATCGTGTGCAACTCGGGCGGAAATGTCAATTCTGACCTCGTACGATTGCCGCCCTCGCTTCGCTCGTGCGGCAATTTTCGAACTCGGTCAGGAATTGACAACTTTCCGCCCTTGCCACACAATATACTATTTAAATAAAACATAAAGTAATGTAACAATTATTTCAATCTATGTAAAATACAACTATTTGAAATTATCATCCAAGTGTAATATTTTTATTTATACGCTTAAAAATTTTCACATTGGGACATGCCCGGGAACTCAGAATTTAGGACTTAAATGCTTATCTTTTGCAAAAAATATTTCTTGAAATCTGTTAACGTTTTGTAGCATAATAAAAATCATTAAGCACTATAGTTCCCATTAAAAATGATTTAATTTTTTTCAAAATTAATGTAAATAATGACATTGAACATCATATATTCCCTCTTTTATAGAGCTATACCCATATATTCACTTCAATGTCCGCCTTGAAACATTTTTCTGAAAAAAGTTATAGTAATTACAAAAAACAGGATCAACACATACACATATATGTGTATAAATAAATGTATATACATATACATGCGGACAATTGTTCAGGGTCTTATATAACACATTCCTATATAAAAAAATTTGTTTAAAGTTTTTTTAAAAATTTTATATATTAAAACTAAGCTTCCTCCACGAGAAATTAAAAGATACCACAACACAGAAAAAACGATAATATCTAATTTTAAGAATTACTACTTAAATATAGAAGCTAAGAATATCCCCACTTATATTAAGTGGGAAATATTCTTACAATATGAATATCAATCTTATTGTAAGAATACTATTTTCCAATTAATTTAAGTGGGGAATATTCTTGGTTACTATTTAAGTGATGCTTTTTAATATTAGATTATCATTTTTTCTGTGAAGAGATAAAAATATCAAAAGTATTACATGCCAAAAAGAGAACCATAACAAGAGTTCCCCATGGGCTTATTACATATTCACGGTATAATTCATTAAACTGCGAAACATTTATTTATCTTAGACGTTCACGTATACCTATCCATATATATAAAATGCCTGAAAGAATCGATTGAAAATAATCGATGCGCATATTAAATTGAAATCGTGGCTTAAATGCATGACGACGTACTTACGCAATTGTGAATTTAAATTCAATCACGTAAAAACGACTCAATATGCTTGCACACACAAAGACACTCAAACTATAAAATAAATATTAACATAAAAGCGTGACACCCACACCCAACCAATTCCTCAAAATTATTCTAGACCAACTACCGAAACACGTACTTATATACAAATTGTCATCAAAGCGAGCATTAGATTCATTTTCCATGAAGGAAAATATGTATGTATATGCATTATGTATATGCATTATGTATATAATGACATTGAATAAAACTATTTGAAAGGGGACCACAAAGTATAGAGAGAGAGAGAGAGAGAAAGAGTGATTTTCTACTGAGGAATACAAATCTCGCGATCATTGTCCATTCTGATTAATAGGTTTTCATGTTATTTTGTGAGATTACCGGACGAGCTATTATATACCTACAGGGAGTGGTAGCAATTGCTTTTTCTGAGAGCCAGGCAGCAACTACACAACACGCTAAGTCTACGTGTTTAAATGGACACTCAATTTAATTCTCCATTGAGGGATTGTATGTCTTTCCTTTTTTTTCTTATCTTCTTAATGGGAACACTTCGCGCGTGTCTCGGATTAGAGTCAAGACTTCTTTCAAAATGAGAGTGCTTACGGGATTTCCGGTACTTGGTTTCGTACTATGGCCGTGTTTACCGAAATAAAACAGAAAAGATTTCTAGTACGCATAGAAAAAATTGGAGACAAAATTTTTGTCTCGTTTTGTTTAAATCAAGGGAAAAATTAGAGGTGTGCAAAAAACTCGAAGCTCGATCGGGTATTTTCGAGCCGACCCGAACCCATTCAGTTCGAGCTCGGACCGAGCTTTATAAAAAGCTCGAATAATTTCGGGTAATCGGAATTTTTGAGTACTCGATTTGATTCGAGCCAGGCTCAGGCTCGGCTATTCGAACTTTTTTTGCACACCTCTAGAAAAAATCAAATTTTTGTGACAAACATGATGTAGAAAAAATTTGTTGTACTTCACGCTCATCAGAAAAATTTGATTTTTCCCCCTGATTTCTGGAAATAATTTTAATTTTTCCCTGAAAGAAAATATTCCAAACATCCCACAATGATCTCAATTTAGTTACACATAATTATATGTTATAAATCTACACTGAAAAAAATATATTTATGATACTGCCATAAATATGGACGATACTCACATATTTTATTGGTGGATGTGGTACAGCCATACAGTATTGCTGTTTCAGCTATATGTCCTAACTATACGAGTATGACAAAATCAACAATTTCTTCTTGTTTCACAGAAGAAATTACAAAAAGAAGTCTTTCAACTTTTTTTTAAACCGATTAAACCGAAAAACGAAGAATATTTCGAAAATAGTCTAAAAACAAAATATTGGAGCAAAAAAGTTAGAAGGAAGATTTATTAAGGTTTATTAATTATTTGTTTATTTTTGTTTTTTTGTACCCATAATTCATAATGAAAATTTCATTTTTTCTCCATTTTCACTGTATTATACAATTTGGAATGCTAACCAGACTTGTAATATTTTGTAATTAGAAACTTGTTTTGTAGATTAAAACTTGATTAAACATTTTTTGCCAAATGTATTTAAAATCTTGTAGCCCTACTTTTAGGGGAAAGTTTAATAGAATATACTTTCTAAAATTAACATTTAAGTATTAGACAAAAATTTATTTACTTAAAAAAATGAAAAAAGAGAACTATGAATCAACAGAAAATCACGAAGGTGAATTAATAATTATGGTTATTTAACCATCGAGACAAATATGTAATGAATAAAAATAACAAAAATGAAAAATTTGTATGTACACTGTAAAAAATGGAGTTAAATTTTAACTCCCCAGGGGATTCTATAAAAGTCGCACCCATTGGGGAGTTAATGCCAGGGGAGTTAAATAAAGAGAGTTAAAATTTAACACCAAAATGCTAACTCCCCATAGAAAAAATAACTCGTGCGGGTGTTGAATGAAGGAAGTTAGAAATTAACTCTCTTTTGGAGTTGATTTTTAACTTGAAAAATTTAACTCCCAACTCCCGAGTCCGTTAACTCCCTAAATTTTTTACAGTGTACAAAAATTTTTTTAACAATCATTGCCTATGTTCAGCTAAATAACCGCATGGAAGAAATTGTCTTTAATCCCAGGCAGAAATCGACGACCGGCATGGTACCGGGTCCGGACTTGTCGGTGCCGGGCACTCCTGTGCCGGTGAAAAAATAAGAAAATTTTTGTGCCGGTCCGACACCTGTACGGTTGTTTTTTTTATTAACCGGCCCGGTACTACTACGCCAGTGCTGGTATAAGTCCGTCTTTTCCACCGGTGCGGTACCATGCCGATCGTAAGCATCGGCAGAACTCAGACTTTTCTGCCTGGGTAAAAGGATATACTTTCTCGTTAAGTGCTTTAACCCTGGAACGAATGACCTTTAATTCATTACTTTGCGCGACACTTGAGAATCGAGGAAACGTTCAATGAACTTTTACAGAGCAGACAGGTGCCTCAGGCAAACTTCTACAACAAGTCAACTTTAATTTTTGAAATTGCTTTTATTTTTGAAAAAAGGGAACAAATAAAAATATGTTGAGTGCTTTTATAATCATTTTGATCCACATTTGTAAAAAAAGTACGTGGAAAAAAATGTTATACTATGATTTTTATACTGTTTCCAACAAAGAGAGACGAATGAATAAACCGCAAAGGTCATAATTAGAATTTTTCCCTGATAAAATTTTATATCATATAGAATTTAATTTCGTAGAATTTTTCATTTCACAGAATTTTTGTTTGATACAATTTTTGATTAATCGAATTTTTATTTAACAATTTAACTGCAGTATCGATTTATAAGAATTTCTATTTAACTCCCTTTTTATTTATAAGAATTATTATTTAACCCTATTTTTTTCAACAGAAAATCCATTTAACTCTCTTTTTATCCAAAAGAATCTCTATTTAAGATAATTATTATTTGATCTACTTTTTATTTCAATAAATCTTCAAATTAAGGAATTTTTAATTTAACTAATTTTCGTTATAACAAATGTTTATTATAATAAACTATTTTTTATTTTACCAAATTTTATTCAAAAAATTTTCCACTTAACGAACTTTTATTGAACACTTTTTGAATCTAAATGATATAAAAGTTTAAATTAGTTAAAATTTCAACTAATATTTCGTTATTTTTCACTAAATTTCACTTTATAACGAAAATTTTTTAGGAACTAAATAGAACAGTTAAAGTTTCCTATATACTAGCTAAAATTCCTACTAATTTAAATTAATTGACAACTTTTTACTAATTCAGATTTTGAAAGTGTTAAACGACAATTTTACTGAATGAAAATTTGTTTGAAAAAACTCTTTCTAATAAAAATACAATTAAATACAAATTCTCTTAATTAAGGGCATCCGGGAAATAATAGTGTTTTCGTGATCGACGTCTCATTTAAAAAGAAAAGAATATTTTAAGTCGGGAATTTTTGGTAAATAAAGATGAACGCTCTGGGACTAGCGGCCCTCTCGATATTTTTCAAAATTTTGGTAAATAATAAGTGAAAAAAATTGTTAAACATAGGGAAAAATGAGGTTTTTGACGGTTTGGTATCACCGTCTCATTTTGAGAGGATAAAATATTTCTGGTTCATATTTGGAGAGGTGATAGAAGAAGTCTCACTGAGAAGCGGTCCTCTCCGTTTTTGCAATAATCTTGCGAGGAAATTATTTTATTTACGATTGAAAATGAAGTAATTTGAGGTTGGAGACATTTTCGTAGTTCAAGTCGCGGTCACTACTGAGAATTGGCGCCACCTCCTGGACCACTGACACATAGATCCACTTGTCTGTGTGCTCGCCGCCATATTGTCCCCCACTTTCGCCAAAAATTAAACTTTTGTAATTTCGTTTGTCAATATTTATTTCAAAAATTACATGCAAATTTTGAGAATATTCAAAATCAGCACGAATTCCCCTAATTATCCTAATATATATATTATAACGAAACATCTCTAACCACTTAGAAGTGAGACGACAGGCGGGAAAACACTTTTTGGGGCCAATTTTTCCCGGATGCCCTTAAAAGTCCAAGCAAATAAAAATTTAATTACACACAAATAAATTCTACCAATCCGAAATTCTATTTAATTAATTTACTTTGAAAATACACAGAAAAAAACTGAACTCAAAATGAGTCAGAAAAGTGACACATTATGAGCTGCAACAAAAATGAACCTTGTAGATGGCGCCACGTTTTATACCATTTTACACAGACTCGTTATGAGTTGCAACAAAAGTGAGTCCAATTTTTTTCTTTGTAGTAAGTTTGTTTCTTTTTTTACGTAAAAATTACTTAAACTCTTCCACATCAAGAAATCTTCCTTTTTTTTAAATCCAAAATTTTCCAAAAGTGCAAAAACTGTCTAAAATACCATTTCGAAAGAAGAATGGAACAGAAGAAATTTCTCCACCAGCATTAAAATTCTACATATTAATCATGACTAATAATGATCATTATTAATAGAGTACAGTTGTCGTGACTAAATCATTTAGAAATGATGCCATGTATAGAAAATAACAACAACAGTTCTCGAATGATCAAAAATTTCTGAATGGGTCTAATGCCTCATCACAGAGAAAAAACCGTTACACCTGAGTTATTTTTATCTTCATTCAACACCTACTTTTTTTTGTTGTACTCAAACTTTATTTGCCATATAATACATTTCTCGCCTGTTATAACTAACTAGTTCAATGATTTACTACCAATATCCCATTTTTGTCCTCCTTTAAAAACAAAATATTAAAATAATTCATAATTGGCTAAAAAAAATTAGATTGAAAGATTTTAATGACATAAACAATTTTTCTCAAAGAAACTCAAAGGGTGCTCCATTTCTTTACCTACACTGAGAAAACATTATACTTAATTTAAATAAAAAAATAATTTTAAGGGATTTTGTTTAATTGAAATTAGTTAGTAAGTTTAATCTCAATATATAGAAAATATCTACTGCATTGATTCAAAAGTATTATTTGTTTGAATAATTATATTTAATTCAAACATAATTTCTGTTACAGTTTAAACAAAATTGTGTTGTATAATTGACAAATAATAATTATATTTAATGACTTTACAAGTAAGGAAACTATAACAGACAATAAATTACATGAATAAAAATTTCCAATCAAAATCCAATTTTACACTCCAACTCTGATTATGTATTGAGACGAATACGTAACACAATTTTCTCTACTGTTTATTCTTTATTTCTATTTTAACAAAAAGAAAAGACTTTTAGAACGAGAACGAAATGTAAAAAAAGGAAAATATTACTTTCGGCGTTGAAAGTGATAATGATAAATTATGTGAATCATTTTTTTTTCCTTTTTGTGTCGTCGCCCACTTTTTTAAGAGACTTCTTGTCCATCGAAGAATTTTTGGGACAATCTTTACCTTGCAATTTCCATCCCAAAAGAGAAAATCAATTTACACATTGTCGAATTTACGACGAGAAGATTCGAAAGAACAATAAGAAAGTTTAAAAATAATCAACTCTCGCCATCACTTCTTTATTTTATTTTTCAAATACGTCAAACTCTTAACATAGAAAGCTATAGGATATCAGAAATCAATTCACAAACAAACACTACGTGTCAAGTGAAAACAATCAACTTTCGATATAAAGAAAAGTCTTGGCCGTCAGTATTCTAACATCAATCTTTTTCAAACGATCACATTGAAATAAAACCGAAAACAAAACAAAGAAATTTTCACTTAAAGCAAAGAGACAATGTCACTATTCATCGGCAATAATTCACCGCAGAATAAATGTTTTATAAAAAATTTTCCAAGTAAAAAGTAATAAAAAAATAAAAAAATAAATTAGAAAAATATTTTAAGATCGTTTTTGGAATTTTTTTTAAGAAACTTGTTAAAAAATATTCTAAAATATATATTTTTAAAATTATTTAAAATATAAATTTTAATGTAAAATTCCCCGAAAATTTTTTTTTGAGCTAATTAATTGATTACGTGGAAATTTGCAAAATAGTATTTAATTGAAACAAATTTTGTTTTACAACTAGAAATAAAAATTTACAAATGAACGAAAAATAGAAAAAATAAGTTAAAAAATAAAAAAATGTTTTCGAAATAAATAAAAAAGTGTCTAAAAGTCAATATAGCTGTAGAAGTTAATAATTTTTTTTTAATCTTGATACTTCACAGTATTTACATATGAAATATGAAGAGCATTATGACTCTTAAACACAAATTATTACTTTCGAAACTTAAAAATTAAGAGCATTTTTGCAGAAATTGAACTATATAAAAGTGCATGCTATAGATTCTAATTCTTGAAAGTTGGTCTTAATGTTTTTTATTTGACTTAAGTACATATTAAACTTCAAAAGAAAAATTAAAAGCCACATTTTATTCCGGCATAGTTTTGTTTAATATATTAAAGTTAAAAAAATGGTATTTCTCAGTAAACTGCTTACTGCTGTTCAATGTCTCCGTGTCTCCACTCGTTAACAACAAAAATATAATATACTGTATGTTAGCTTGAGATGTCTACTTTAATATATCTCGCGCCCTTTTGCGCATTTTAGTGTTAAAAACTGCAATACATTATTACATAAAATATCATCAAGTAACGTTATAACACTGTTAGGTCAGATCATCACATATGTGATGATCTGATCTGACTTTTATAGCGGTTGCATTAGAGTGTAATGAGAGAATATATTATAAGTATCAAGTAACACTTGAACAACTAAAGTAAAGATATAATTTAATTGAAATAAAGAATTGTTAAAAATTGTAGAAAGTTTAAAAATTTCTAAAAATTATTGAAATATATGGGTAGTTCTACAAACGAGGGAATTCGTGATATCCAAGGTTGTTTTTACATTAACTTTGAAAAAAGAAAATTATATTTAATGGGAATTCTAAAACTAAATGGTTTCTATTATGTCACCAGACGTAACTCGATTTCGAAAAGTTTTTTTTTTACAAAAATGAGCATTCAAGTGCTAAATTCTGTTCAATTCTCAGTTTCCTGGCATGTCCCAATATGAAAATGAAAGTTAAAAAAATGTATAGGGGAGAGTGGGGCAAAATGGGGTTTTTGCATCTTCTCAGAATGATTAGTTGAATCGATTTATTCGTTTAGTTCTCTGTAAACAGCCAATTACAAAAAGGTACCCCATTTTGCCCCACTCTCCCCTAAATATTATTTTTAAGCATTTAAATACAAATGTACACTTGGATAATAATTTCAAATAGTCGTACTTTACAAAAATTTAAATCATTGTTACATTACTTTATATTTTATTAAAAAAATGTTATCTTGAATTTTGTCCCCGAATTCATTCTCAGTTTACTGGCACAATAAAAAACGTTAAAATTATTAAGAATTTTCATTTAGATTAATTCACCATTTTTCACAGTGATTAGTAAAAGTTACACATGCATTATACCTAACTTGCAGTTTAACTAACTAAAATTTTGTTCTTTATAATCGAAATTGACATATGGTAAGACAAATTCTCAGTTTCCTGGCACGCATTTAAAAAAATATATATTTTATGTTTTTATACTTTTGTTGCTCTAGGTGTCGTAGAACCTTATTACCTGTTGACCAGTAAGTTGAAATTTGTTATTAAACGTTATTTTTAAATTTTTTAGACGAAAATTCTCAGTTTCCTGGCAAATTCTGCCAGGATACACATGTGCTTATGTTCAAAATAGCGTAGAGACAACAATTTTCAATCCTTTTAAAAAATTATACTTCGACGTCAAACCTCCCACTCAGATTATCTCACGTGCCGGAAAAATCCCAGGTTAATGGGCGCGAACCAAGTACAACCTTGGTCCTAAGGGTCCGTCTAGCCAGACATTTAACCGACCGAGCATTCATAACTCACCCTGTGCATTTATACGTTTTTCAATGTATAAACAGCTTAGAATTGACACAAACTTACACCAAACGCATACGAACATTCTAAATCCAGAACGCTAATCATTACACTATTCATGCACTTAGTTTTCAATTTTTTAACACATACTAGAATGCTCAGTCAAAATGTAGTAGGGAAGACCGGGGAGTAATGGATCAGGGGCGTAATGAATCACTTCAATTTATTCAAAAGTGGTAAATCAGAGTAATTTCGGCTTTTGATCAAAATAATGTACTTGGTACACTGTAAGTTTGTGCCAAGTTTCATTGTTATTTATTTATTTTGACGCTTGAAAGTAAATTTTTCAAATTTTTTGATTTTTTGTTATATCTTTTTCAAAATTACTTTTAAAAAATTGTTGTATATCAGGTTTTGAGCTTTAAACATTTGTTCTTAAAGAACAATTGCCAATTTTTGTTCAATACTGACGGTTTTGATAAAAAATAACAAAATTTTCAACAAACACCTCCTGGGCGTAATGGATCACTTTGCTTATTCTATTAAGAAAAACCCATTATATTTAAAATATTATTTCAATAATCCAACAAGTTTAATTTCTTGAAATCTATATATTAATATGTACCAATGTTAACCTTTTATAAAAAAATAACTGGAGAATAGATTTTTTAAGGAAATGGATTTTGCATTTCGCTACAACTTTTTAAAATTTGAAAATTGCATAAAAATGTTTAAAGTTTAAATTAAATATGTTCAATTTTCAATATTCTTTGTTATAAATACAATAGAAACCAAAATTGTCAATATCGTAATAATATTTGATGATCTAAATTATAATTTCATTGCTTATCCATTACGCCCCGGTCCGAGGCGAAATTCCTCACCTTGCATTTCTCCAAAAATATTGTTCTAGAAAAATAATTTGCAACATTCACCGGTAAATGGTATAATTAAAATAAACAATTAAAAAAATATATTAAAATCATTTGATAATAAAAAATAATTTTTAAAAATTAAAGCATTGTATATCTAATATTGTAAACAATAATAGGTAGAGGAACTAATTGTGAAAATTTTGTTTCTTTACTTATTATTGTTTACAATATTAGATATACAATACTTTAATTTTTTTTATCAAATGATTTTAATTTATTTTTTAAATTGTTTATTTTAATTCTACCATTTATCGATGAATGTTGCAAGTATGGTTTTAATATTTGTGTACTTAACCCGTCATTGCAATGCGAGTTCAACTCGCACTTGTCCAATTTTTAAAAAATTGTATTTAAAAAATTTTTTTTTAAATTTTTAAATATATTTTTTGTGATCAGACTGTAAGAATATACTAATAAACTTATTTTTAGTTAATTAGATCAAACAATGTGGAAAGTAGAAAAAAAAATTTTTTCAAAAATTTCTTAGTTTTTCCTTGACAACGCTATGGCTATTATTACATAGCCAGTTCTCTATATTTTTCCTGTAATATTCGCGTTAAAATACACCAAATACACCAGGGGGGGATGGTCACTTGTTGTGACGATTTGACTACGGACACAAGAGTCTCACCAATAGGGTTCCGTCGGTACACCGAAGGTGTACGTAACCCTAAAAAGCCTCCGAAAAATGTTAACAAATATTTATTTACATTGTTTATTTATAACATTTATCAATACATGTACGAAGATAACCACGGTAATATCAAAGTTTTATTATAAAAATATTGAAAAAAATTCAGTAGTGTTAGTAAACTCCAATTTATGTATATTCTATAAAAATAGACAAATTCAATTCCTGATACGCAAAAAAAAGAAGACTTGAAATATTTCAAATACTGAATTTTATACAATAATATCTTTTTTTAGAACGTTTAAAGTAGATAGACCTCTTCATTTCTCATTTCATGTTTCGACAACTATTCTTAAAAACAAAACTTAATTATTAAATATCAAAAAGCTATCAATCCGAATCAATTTCTCAAAATAATTCTCTTAAACAAGATTATATGTATCGACAGCACAGCTATTCTAATACAGAAATCTGGTTTTCTCATAAAAACATTTTTTCATAATTAACTAATAATTTCAAAATTATAAAAAAACTCAAAAGAACGGTAGCATGTCTACCGACAATAGAAAGGTCGTGGGCTCGTATCCCACCATACTACCGTTTTTTCAGTTCTTTGATAATTTTGAAATTATTAATTAATTTTGAAAAAATGTTTTTATGAGAAAAGATGATTTCTGTATTATGGTAGCTGTGCTGTCGCTACATATAATCTTGTTTAATAGAATTATTTTGAGAAATTGATTCGGATTATTAATAGCTTCTTTCATATTTAATATTAAAATTCCAAATGATAAATTCACTCCCTTTAATTTTAATTTAATTTAAAACCTAATTATATTTGAAATAATTTTAATGAATTTTTTTTTAAATATAAAAACATTTTTACTTTCTGTATTTTCCTTTTTAACTTTCTTTGAGCGTAAAACTTTGCGACCCTCCCACTCTTTGGAATTGGAGATAGAAGTATTTTTGTCAAATAAAATTTACTGCAAATCAAAACACATAGAGACACATAAAAATCTATTTTTTGCAGTACTTACACTTTTTAAATTAAATTATACAGAAAAGAACTACAATATATATATATATATATATATATATATATAGATATATATATATATATATATATATATATATATAACATTGTAGACCAAATCTAGACGGTCTTAATAACGTCTTACTAGACGGACTTATTTAACTTAGAATTTTTGTAATAAGACCATCTTTTGAGTCACTGATTTGTGACTTAATGAACCGCCTAGATCAATAATTTTTCGCTTCGAGTTAATTGATTATTAGAAATAAAAATTTATACACAAATAAAAAGCAATTATAAACAGAAAATAATTTATGGTAATGTTTTCCAAAATTATTTTAATAAATTTTATCCAAAAAGATTTTAGAAGTTTTATTTCACAACATATAAAATACTATTTAATCAGATAATATTTGATTTAAATTAAGATTTCAATTGTCATAGATATTTTTATTTTGTGCGTAAGTAAAATTTGAAGCAATAATAATTACAATTTCAAATAAAAATATTTCAAGTATAAATGTTTCAAAAAATAAATATTTAAAGCAAATAAAAGTTTTAACAATTACTTAAAATAAAAAAATTATTATATCCAAATAAATTTTTCCCAATAAGAAAATATTTTTGTACAAAACTAATAAGAAAAATATGAGTGAAACATTATTAAAATCTGCTAAAGAAACTCGTCCGTTATATTATTACGAAACGAGATTCGCATATTAAAATCTTTGCCTCGTGAGCGTGTTAATCGAATCAATCCCGAGGCATAGAGCCATCAGTCGAATATAAAAAATATATTCACGTAAAAAATTCATAATATTCTTTATAAATTTATTTATTGAGCATTTTCTTCTTCTTCTTTTTTCCTTGGGAGAATTTTACGACCAAACATCTCTTGCATAAGTAATATACATATATAAAATGTATAAATACCTGAGTAACACTTCCCATATATACAGGTATTCAATCCACAACTCTTGTCCTCGAGTCCTCAACTCCGGAATGTTTGCTGCAAACAATTTTTTTTTGCTTTAATTAACTTTTATATTTAAAAAATACCATATTCTTATATAATAATTATTTTATGTTTTGCAACAAACAAAAAATAAATATCTCAGCATTTTTTACTTCACATACTCAATGTTTTATTAAAAAAAAATGTTGACGGACATATTGAATTTTCAATTTTTTGATACTTTTTTTTGAAAATTCTATATCTTTGGTTCTTTTTAACGGACTTTACTTTCTGACCTCTTAGATTGTTCGTATTAAAGTATAGTTTTATTTAAAAATTTAAAATTGAATTTTTTTTCGTTCAGCATATTGGATCCGCCATTTTGAATTTTAAAAACCTGATTCCATATTCGCAATTAGCGACCTCAAAAACCCCCGAGTAACGATTTTCAAGCAAATCCGATGATTTTTTTAAAAGAATGTCGAAACTTATTAACAAAAACTTTAAATGCGTTTTTCTCAAAATGTCTTTTTTTGATCTGGTAAGAGTGATATCTCGATTTCTTCTGAAGCGATTTTAAAAAATCAAACGGTTTTTGATTCAGCGTCATCATGTTTTGAACTGAAATGTCCCCTTAAAAACCGCTGCCAAGTTCTAAATTTTTGTTATAATTTTGGTACTCATTTCATTCGTTTTCGTAAATCTTGTTGTGTTTATTTCATGAACACTTTGCTTCCTCATAGAGATGTTAATAACGATAAAGTATAAATTTTGAACAATTATTCTTAAGTGCTGTAATATTTTTTTCTCTTTGTTTAATACTTTCACATGAAATTTTTTTTTCACAATTTCTGTTTTTTAAAATATCAATAACTTCCTTATTTCTAATCGAAAAAGCTTCAAAAATAGGTCAATCGAAGAGTTTTTTTAATGCTCTACAATTTGGTAACTATGGTTTTAATGTTATTTCTAAATTTTTCAACAAAATTCCTAAAAAAGTCTTATGTTCCAGAATTTTTGGTTTTTAAAAGTTTAATATCTTCAGCCCAAAAACTCTTTATAATTTGGAGATATTTATGAAAATGTGCTGTTTACCCACACACACACACACACACAGATACGCAATGACATTTTTCAAAAATATTATTTTTGAAGTCATGAGGTCAAATAACATAAAGATATGTTAAAAAATCGAACCTGAAAAATTTTGGAAAATTACAAATCAAAATGAATTGATAGAATTTAACAAATCTTCAAAAGAAAAATTGGTATTTATATTAACTTTACATTGCATTTGAATTTATAGAATTAATCTCAATAAAATTTTTTTTTTTAATTTAAACTTTTATTAAAAATCATTTCTTTTTTTATAATTATGTTGTTGTGTAATTAAATTTTTTTTGTTAAAAACGAATGTGTATATTTGTGAGTATACATGTGTATATGTTGTGTGTATATTTTGAGTAAACATGTGTATGGGTTGAGTGTATATGTGTGAGTATACATGTGTACAGGGTTGCCAGATTGGGCTACAAAGCGCGATTTGGACTATCTTTTGTCATAGTTTCGCGGCGTAAATTTCATTTTCGCTACAAGTAGCGTATTGGGCTATATTTCTTTTATGAAATTGCGCTTTTTTTACTATCAGCATATTTTTTTAAACACATGAAAATCGAATACCAAATCATTAATATAATGAGAACTTTCAATTGGCGCCCTTTGTTAAATCTATTCACTAATGATATGTATAAAAATTATGAGGTTTAGAATTAAAACGAGACTCACGATACAATTGAAACCGAAAACACAGAGACTGATTTGCCGGAAGAAGAGTGCAGAGATTTAATTGATCTATTTCAAAATCACTTCGACCAGTGTAGTTCTGTTGCTACATTTTTTTAAATATAACCGAAGCTAACCTTATTCATTTAAAAATCTTAAATATTAATGTTATTAAATTGCAAATTATTAAAAATAATATATTAAAGTTATTTTATGTATAAAGACAAAAATTTATATATGAATTTTTTAAATATATTAAATATTAAAGGTCCCGCGGTTTTTGGGCTACGTCAGCGCCTTCTATCTGCGGTTTGTTGTGCTAAAAATCTGGCAACCCTGCCAATCTATATATATATATATATATTCTATAAAAAATAGACAAACTAAATTCCTGATACGCAAAAAAAAGAAGACTTGAAATATTTCAAGTACTAAATTTTATACAATAATATCCTTTCTTAGAACGTTTAAAGTACCCCTTCATTTCTCAATATAAAAACATTTTCACTTTCTGTATTTTCCTTTTTCATTTTTTTCGAGCGTAAGGCTTTGTGACCTTCCCACTCTTTGCAATTGTAAATAGAAGTATTTTTGTCAAATAAAATTTACAGCAAATCAAAATACTTAGTGACACATCAAAATCTATTTTTTTCAGTACACTTTTGAAACTAAATTATACAGAAAAGAACTATAACATAACACATTATTGACTTAATGGACTGTCCAGGTTAGACGGACTTGATGATTGCTAATTAGGAAATCAATGGACTCTAGACTGCTACAAAGTTTTTCCACAAAAAATTGTACTTTTTTATTTATTTCATTATTTTTATTTTATTAATATTCATTACTTGTTTACTATTATTAATTATTTATTTACTTTTTTTTGTTTATTTGTTTATTAACTCCTAAGAACTAAAGTACTGTGTTTTATAAATTATAATAAAGATTTTTTCCTGTCAATAATGTTAAGAAATTAGGAAGAACCACACACAATAAAATGCTTATAATAATATAAATGAGTGATGAACTCGATCACCATGGGAGAGCGTGTCGTGGACATTTACGCGAACACGTGCGCCTTGATTACAGAAATTCATTGTGTATTGGTGCCTGTGCATGTAAATAATGTGTTTCTGTTTACATGTATGAACTGTGTGTGTGTGAGAGAGAGATAGAGAGAGAGAGAGAGAGAGAAAGGGAGAAGGACAGATGAGATGTACAGCTCGAGGCTTCGGCCTTCCTAAATTCCAGTATGTCCCGTTACTCCACCTGTCCGGAAATACTGCAAAATTATTGTCCAAGTTTCGCATTTAAGGCACACGCCAGTGACTGACCAAACAAATTATTCCGGGCCATATAATCGTCTTGAATTGACATCGTGTGAGAAACATATATATATATATATATATATATATATCGCGGAGAAAATGTTTGTTTCACTTAACCAAACTGTTTAATTAACCTATTTTATTTGTTACGATAAAACAATTTCGTTGATTTAAATAAAAATTTGGTTCATTTTAATAAATACGTAAAATTTGTTTAGTTATCCGAAAGAAATTTTTTATTTGAAGGTATTTGTTTCATTTAAAACAATTATTTTTTTGAATAGAAAATATTGTTTAGTAAAATACAATTTGTTTGACACAACACACAAATTTGTTTGATTCAACTAAATCACTTTATTTGAGTCAAACAAATTTGTGTGTTGTGTCAAACAAATTGTATTTTACTAAACAATATTTTCTATTCAAAAAAATAATTGTTACGTATTTATTAAAACGCACCAAATTTTTATTTGAATCAACGAAATTCTTTTATTGTAACAAATAAAATAGATTAATTAAACAGTTTTGGTTAAGTGAAATAAATTTTTTCTCTGAGTGTTTCAAGAAATTTTAAGAAGAATTTTTTTATAAACATATTTTTTTAAAATTTGGGCACGATTAATTTTTATTTTTTTTTATATTCATTTATACCTGACAATATACCTAAAATTTTCCAAAAAGTCCCAAGATGGACCGACTCATAGTTTTCGTTCTATAAATTTTTTAATTTCGCCATGCAAACTCTTAATATGCCATAATTCGTATTGCGTCGTATTGTATCTTTATTGAACTTGACTCCGACACGTGATTACCTTGCATTTTGTGATAATAAATATTATACTTGAACACTTAGTTGAATTAGACGTTTTATTTTATAGAATATACAAGGCGGTCCGAATTATGCCATATTAATCGCGCCTAAATATTTAAAAAAATTAATTTGTTTATAAAAAATTATTTTTATTAAAATTAAAAATTTATTCTTAAAATTTCTTGAAAATTGAAGAAAAACCTAAAATTATCATTGACAACTTAGAGTCTCCCAGGAATCTAGCCTTGGTCCGCTCATTTTTACATTATACTTAGTATTAGACTTAGTAAGACTAGCTGCTTGGTGTATAAGAAAAACTATTTGGCAATCAATATTAATAAAAGATTTGTAGTTTCATACTCTAAAGGTAATGTCGAATTATTTAATTATTTATTGATGACTAGGAATTATCAAGGGTAACGAGAGAACGTGATTTGAGATTATTATTTACCTTATTTACCAATAATTATTTATTGAATGATCATATCTCGGAAATTGTTACTAAAGCATTAAGAACATTGGGTTTCGTCATGAGATGTGTATCTGTGTTTCATAAACTTGGAACTCTTAGAACCTTACACTTTACACTTGTCAGATCGATACTTGAATATGTCAGTATCATTTGGATAGATTACACTTGATAATGAGCATACTTTTTTATTCTATCAAGAATGAACGAGTGTAGTGTACATCGTGTTGAATTTTCATCTACCATTTGGTATTTGGTATCATTATAATTTGGTAATTTATAATCCACACTGAGAAAACGATATATTTGATTCAAACAAATTTTGTTTAAATCAAACTTAAAATATCTTTGCTATACAGTCAAACATATTTAAGTTTAATTCAAACATATTTTTTGGTTTATTTAAAGAAATAATATATTTAATTCAAACATAAGTTGTGATTGATTTTAAATTATCTATAATTCACTTTTAAGTTTGAACCAAACAAAAAATTTTTAAACATATTTTTTGTTTAAATCAAAACAGAAAATATGTTTGAATTAAATATAATTATTCAAACAAATAATTTTTTTGAATCAAAGTAGTAGATACTTTCTATATATTTTAATTAAACTTACAAACTAATTTCAATTAAACAAAATCATTTAAAATTATTTTTCTATTTAAGTTAAGTATAATGTTTTCTCAGTGCATTTGAATTCACCGTTACTACAATACTGAAAATCTATTAAATCTACTTGTCCTCTCATGTTGAATCCGTTTGTTGTAATGGGTTTTATAACAACACCTTTTATTGGGAATGCTTTTTTGCGGTTGCAAGTTTGACAACACTGAAGAAATATTTCACAAGCTTGCTTGGAAATTTTCCATTTATTTTTCATGTAATATTATTAAGTTTATTAAGTTGATTTGTCTATTGGACGTCGATCAGCTATAACTACCTCGGTTTTTAGCTTTACAGCGGATTCTTCTATTCGGCTACGACATATATATACACTACCGTGCAAAAGTCTTTGGACACCCCTTTTTTAAGAATGAAAAATTTGTTCAAACACAAAAAGTATAGAAAATACATTTTTTTATATTTTTTTCTAAAAGGTAATGAAATTTCGAAAAAAATAAGACCTACTTGAAGTCATTTTGTGCATTTGTTGGTTAGATATCTTTAAAAATGTTGTTTTTTCAATTTTTTATAAAAATGCAAATAACTTTCGAAATAATAAACGTTTTTTGATGGTCCTGGGCTTATTTTAAAGGGAATTTCCTACAAAATTTGAATAACTTTCAGTAATGCTTCATTTTTTTCTTAGAGATTTCCAGGCTCCTAAAGTTGATTATAAAAACTTGGAGAAATTCAAAATAATTTGTTTAGGACAACAATAATTAATAAAAATTAGGCAATTATAGTTATTGAAATTTTCTCCAAAGTCCTAAACAGTTTCATGTTTTACATATTTTACATAGCTAATTTTGGTATAAACATTTCAAAAAAAGTTTTTCGAAGTTTTTTTAATCAACTTTAGGATCCTGGAAATCTCTAAGAAAAAAATGAATCATTACTGACTGTAAGTTATTCAAATTTTGTAGGAAATTCCCTTTAAAATAAGCCCAGGACCATCAAAAAATGTTTATTATTTCGAAAGTTATTTGCATTTTATAAAAAATTGAAAATACGACATTTTTAAAGATATCTAACCAACAAATTTACAAAATGACTTCAAGTAGGTCTTATTTTTTTCGAAATTTCATTACCTTTTAGAAAAAAATGTATTTTCTATACTTTTTGTGTTTGAACAAATTTTTTATTCTTAAAGTATTTGGTCATTCATTAATTTAAATAAGTCATAATTTCTACTAATATTAATCACTCTTTACTAAACGTCAACTAAAATAATTTTCAATTTCAAATATTTAAGTTGTATTAAAACTTAGTGATAATATGTGACGGTCCACGACAAAACGTGTCTTAGCTCCCAAAAAATTATTGTCGAATTTTAATAGTACTTTATAGATTTTAAGTTCCTCTTTTATGTACAAAAGTCAAAAATACTTTTTACTTATAGATTTTTTGTTATAAATGTTCGAAAATGAGCATAATATGAACTAATCAGACAGACCCAGCTTCTAATACGTTTTCGGTAGAATTCATATTCGGGAGCTAAGGCACGTTTTCTCATGGACTGTCACATATTCTGTCTCGCTAATTTGAATTAATAAAAATTTCTACTAACCTAAATCTTTTTTTGACTAAAATTTTTAATTATTTTGTGCAACATCTATATGGGGCATTCCATGTCAAGTGACAAAGGTGGAGAAAAATTTTTCTCCAATCGTAGCAAAACTTGGGGCTTTTGTAGTACTCACAGATAGTAATTTTTCGTGAAAATATTTTTTTACCTAGTCCAATATTTTTCGAGAGGGAGGGGGTTAAATTTTTGTGTTTTTCAGTACAATGCTTATTTCAATAATTTTTTACTCTTAAACAATTAAACATACCTCAGCTTTCGTTAAAAAAAATCGGGTATCTCCCTCCCAAAAATTGAAATTTATTTTTAATTTTGATTTTTTTGGGTCAAAAAAATTTTTCTTTTCAAAATGCTTATTTACAATCGAAAGTCCGGTATGGAAATTTTTTCAAATGACAGTCTGAGTTCCTATTTAAGGCCATGTGGAAACAGCCAACTTCAATGAATACGTGTAATAATTCCCACTGTATTTGTCATAGAATAAAAAATAATTGTCGAAGATTTTTTCGGGAATGTTAGTCCGACCATTTTTGGGCAAAAATATACTCCAAAATATCATTTTATTATGAAGTAAAATTTTAATTATTTTTGCATCATATGTAGATGACAATTAGAAATTTGTACGAATTACTATTTTACGTCAAAAAGAAATTGCGAGAAAAATGATTTTGTACACTATGCATTCATATTAAGAGAACATGATTTAAAAATAAAAATTAAAATAAATGTAAGAAATAGTTAGGGGGTTGGCGCGCGAAGCGCGCATGGGGGCGAAGCCCCCCTAGTATATATGTATATGTGCGTATATGCAGGTAAGATTGTGTTGTATAAAGTCCGTCTGAAAATCAGCCGGAGTTCGAGCGATTCTTATAAGAAGAATTTAATACTTTTATAGCACGTTCTCTTTGTATTTATAATAAAGATTTCGTGCAAAATTAGCTACTGTCTGTTATGCTTATTGTATCGAAAGTATTTTTACAATAAGTATATGAGGCATTCCATGGAAACTGATCCAGGAGGAGAAAAATTTTTCTCCAATCGTAGCAAACTTAGGGCTTTTGTAGTACTAATAGATAGTAATTTTTCGTGAAAATATTTTTTACCTAGTCCAATATTTTCCGAAGGGGAGGGGTTTAAATTTTTGGGTTGTTCAGTACAATGCTTATTTCGATAATTTTTTACTCTTAACCCAAAAATTTGACAAGGTACATTTTGGAAAGGTTTTTTCGTGCTCTTTCGATTGAAAATAAGCATTGAAAAAAAAAATTTTTTGACCCAAAAAAATCAAAATTAAAAATAAATTTTTGGAAAAAAGGTCCCATTTTTTTTTAAACGAAAGCTGAGGTTTTTTCCCAAAAGGACATATAAATGAAAAAGTGGGACAACATTGAAAAAATGAATTTTCTCGTAAACAGACCTAAAAACCGGGTTTTGATATAATTGAGAGTATATCGAGTATGCATAATATAGGAATGGGGATGGGTTATTTTATAATTTATAAAATGTTGGGAGGAATATAATGTATTCGAGCGAGAACTACATATAATTACAATCGAACATTACTAAGGTAAGTTCGTTTGATTGTTTAATTATATTTCGTTCTCGCTCTTCTACATTACTTTTGTAGTTGTTTCGAGTAACTAATTAGTCCGATTTGAGGCTGCTGATGTAGCAGTGTGTCTTGATGAGTGACTGGAAAAGATTGAAATATCTATTCCACTGTCCTGTAGAACCTTTTTTACCCATTTACGTGTGGTTTGTGATGAGACTGCATGTATTGGTCGTTTACTGGAGACAAATAAATTATCAATATTATTTCTAACTAATTTTGTTCTTTATAAATATGACAATAGCGTAAAAACAACTCAAAATTTAGGTTTGCTGGTGAAAAAGAGGAGTTGTAGTAAGGGCTCGTATTTCCCGGCACCGGATGTTTTGATCAACTCTGGAATTTTTATTTCTAACCCTTCACTTGTTTTCCTTATATTACTAATCTTGATTTTAGATAATGTTTGCGCCCTATGGGCTGTACTTAAAGCTAAAAGAACAACAATTTTAAATGTTAAGCTTCCTGTGCTTGAATCGTCTAAATTTTCTAAATAATTCAAAACAATGGATACATCCCAGATACAAGAATATTTAGGTGTCGCAGGTCTTAATTTAAAAACACCTTTTATAAACCTACAGATGAAGGAAATTGCACTTCTGCAAGAATTTAGCGATCCGTAAGATGCACCCAGTTGATACCTACAAGTAAGGAACCTAAGAGTATTTTTAACATTTACGTCTAAAAAGTCGATATTTTCTTTGGATGAAAATTCTCTCCATTGCTTGAGAGCGCAGTTATATTGATTTAATGTATTTTTGCTGAGTGATGCTAGTATTATATCTATCGATTCTTAAGAAAGGTCATTTCTTATAAATGCTTGCCTGCAGATACTTTGCTCGCAATTAAACGTAGGTGATCCGCTCTCGGATGAATTAGTGTCCTACAAGGAGACAATAACATCTTAAAATCTGGTTGAAAAATTAATTGTTTATCTACTGTTAGTTGATTGAACAAGGGAAACCATGGTTTGTTTTTCCAGTCAGGAACTATAATTATACCTTCAGCTTTATCCTTTTTAATCTTAGATAAAATTCTTGTTATGAGTGAAAAGGGCAGAAAATCATAAAAGAAAAATTTTGACCATTTTATCGTGAATGCATCAATAGCAAAAGCTTCTTTTTCTGGTTTCCAGGAAATAATAGTTTTACATTTAGCATTACAGTAGGAAGCAAATAAGTCAATGTTTAGTTGACCTAACTTTAAACAAATTTCCTGAAAAATTAATTCATTCAATTCCCACTCAATATCTATGTTTTTTATTCTTGAAAATCTATCTGCAATAATTTTATTTTCTGAAAGTATATAAGAGGCAAACCGAATGTTTTTTCTGCACTCCGTCGATGGCGTTAACTTTTGTAACTCTCCAACCTGTTGAGGAAGCATTGGTGAAAACCGTCATTTCATAAGATTCACTTTTTAATGTCATGAGCGCTGTTTAAGTTATTTTCCTACCAAGAAAGCTCGGTTTTAACTTGTTCCGAAATATACATATTTCTTTTATAGTTGTAATCGTTGATAACTAGATAAAAAAGTTTTTCCTTTTCTAAAATTTTAGTGTACAACCAAGAGTACTCTACTCTGGGGAAACATGAGATTAATTTTCCAATTAAGTGAGCAAAATTCAGTAATATTGTACAACATTTTTTGCTTAAAAACGATTAAACTAAAAGACTTAAATTTTCGCGCTTCTATTCAGGTAACGGAATTGCACATCTTTTTGTATCGATAACAAAACCTAAAAATTTACATTGTTGGGATGGAATAAGATTTGATTTTGTATAAATAATTTACCAACAAACCTAGTGTTTGAATTAATTTAATAGTCTCGTTAATGTTTAATGTACAAGTTTGTTATTTGTTATACTTTTATTTTTAGTTTTTACTCGAAAAAGCAATCGTTATGGAACAAAATTTCATGCATATGCTAAATATTGTTATTAACCCTTGTGTTCATACCCGGGTACCCACACGGAGAAAAATTCTTTTTTAATGATTACAATAGTCTACAGTACAGCTCGGATATGTGATCACTTTTTGTGATGATTATTATAGCTGTTGTAAGGAGTACAAATTAAAAGGTATCCCTTACAACAGCTGTAGTAATCGTTCCTACTCAATTCTTAACATATTACATAGTTTTCGTAATCATTGCAAAAAGTGATCACATATGGGTCAGAATTTCTCAAACGGACCACTTTAAAAAAAATATTTTTTAATTCCATCCAAAACAATTTTTTTTTACTCCTGGTAGAGTAAAAAAAAGACCCTGAAAATTGTAGACCAAAAAAAATTTTTTTGTTAATGTTATTAACAATTTAGTTTTTTTGTAGTCTTAAATTAAAAAATTTTTTTCTCGAAATCCAGTTGACCGATTTTAAAAATTCAAAAGGGGTTTTCTTCTTCTTGAAACAAAGTATTTAAAAATAATTTTTGTTTTTAAAGAAATTAATTTTTAACTGTTTTTTATATAATTTGTTTATAAATTGTTAATAACAAATTGTGTTCTGGGCCTCCTAGAAAAAAAATAAAAATTGTATTGTATTGCCAATATCCCCCTGAGAAAAAAAACGTTTAGAAAAAAAATGTACATCAATTACAAAAAAAGTTATTAAATAATTAGTGTCGCGGTGCAGAGCGATATATGACTCACAAGCACGGCTCTAATGGCACCTGTGTGCACTGGCGCTACACTATAAGTTTGTACAAATCCTAACAATCTCAATATTTAAGGAAAAAGTAATACAGTTTAATTATTCGTATATTTATATAACATTTTGTTTAAAAAATACTAATATTACAATATACCTAATAAAATAACAATATAATTATATATAGAGTTTAACGTCTTGTATCGCTTTGTACGGCCGCGGTTATTATTTACTAATTAACGTTATTTTCATAATTAACGTGGGCAGATCACAATTTGTTATTAACATTTTATAAACAAATTATTTAAAAAACTATTAAAAATAAATTTGTTTAGACACTAAAATTATTTTTAAATACTTTGTATTATAAAGAAGAAAATCCGATTTATAATTTTTAAATCGGTCAACTTTATTTCTAGAAAATTTTTTTTATTTAAGTCAACAAAAGACTAAATTTCCAAGAATAATAACAAAAATTTTGTTGTTCTAAAATTTTTGGGGTCTTTTTTTGTACTTAACGAGGAGTAAAAAAAATTATTTTCGGACTTTTTATAACAACGACGGTGAACGAAATAATAAAAAAACTTTAATGATTAACTATTTTACTAAAGAGTTTTCATTTATTATTATTTTCGAAAAGTTTTTTAAAATTCTTAGCAAAAATTCAATTGTTTTTATAAATAATAAAATTGTTCGGAATACTTCAAGTACTTTTATAAACAATACACCGAAAAAAATAAAATCTCAAAGTGAGAAGAAAATTTCGCTTAACAGTTATTTTTACATTTTATTTTTAATATACGAAGATTCATGAACAAAAAAAAATTTTTTTTTTAGATTTGAAAGTTTTTTAACTAAAAGATGACTTTTAATTTTTCTTCATTGATTGGAATTGTTCCTCTGAAATTAAAACAAATTTACATTAAAAAGAAGATTTTTAAGTTTCTTTTGTATTTCTGAACACAGCTTCAAATTGGTTAAAAAATGATATTTAATAACAAAATATAAAAAAGAAAAATCCTCTCAATTTGAAAAGAAAAATTTAATGCCCACATATAAGAGGAAAAAATTCTGCAAAAAAAGAGGAATCGTATAAAATTAAAAATATTTTTTTGGGTGTAAAATTCACAGAAGAAATCTAACTATTTTCAATATAATTTTACTAAAATTCTTTGAAATGATTAAATTATTTTTCTAAATAGTAAAAATATTCGTAAGAATTTAATTTTTTGATAGGAATTCAATTATTTTTAATACATTTTATTAAAATTTCTCGAAATGATTCATTTATTTTATTGTAATAAAATTTTTCTAAAAAATTTAATTAGGTACTATTATAAAAAAATTTTAAAAATTGATTTACAAGATCAATTTTTTTATTAAAATTATTTAAAAAAATTGTTAATAAATATTTATAAAATTCTATTATTTATGGACCAAAATAAGTAAAACCGGCCACTTGGAAAATTTTTGTCTCCAATTTTATATTATGAGTACACTTTTTCCCCCTGAAATATTATTCAAAAAAAAATTATTTTGGAAGTAATCAGGTGTTAAAGTTTAGGGTCATTTTATTTTCATTTTATTATTACTTTGAAACAAATAAACATAATTAAGTGAATTTTTTTTAAATTAAAGCTTAAAGTCTATACTTCAAGGATTAAATAAAGCGATTGCTAAAAATGAAAATTTATTATTGTTTTTAACAATTATTTTAAACAATTGCAAATTGAAGAATGTTCTCAATGTTTTTGAAAGATTAAATTACGATGTATTAATGCGCAAAACTCCAAGCTTGAAATAAAAAAAAGAAAAATCAGTAACCTCCAATATTATAGAAATTATGTAGATTTTTTTGACAAAATGCAGGCGAAATTCGACTCGAATTACTGGAAAAAGATAAAATTGCAAACGAATAAATAAGATCGTCTTTTGTTTTGTTAGAAACTTCACGCTTTCAAGCGGATTTTTAAGATTAAAAGTGGATTTTTGCCTGCATTTTTTTATTATTTCGTTCACCGTCGTTGTTATAAAAAGTCCGAAAATAATTTTTTTTACTCCTCGTTAAGTACAAAAAAAGACCCCAAAAATTTTAGAACAACAAAATTTTTGTTATTATTCTTGGAAATTTAGTCTTTTGTTGACTTAAATAAAAAAAATTTTCTAGAAATAAAGTTGACCGATTTAAAAATTATAAATCGGATTTTCTTCTTTATAATACAAAGTATTTAAAAATAATTTTAGTGTCTAAACAAATTTATTTTTAATAGTTTTTTAAATAATTTGTTTATAAAATGTTAATAACAAATTGTGATCTGCCCACGTTAATTATGAAAATAACGTTAATTAGTAAATAATAACCGCGGCCGTACAAAGCGATACAAGACGTTAAACTCTATATATAATTATATTGTTATTTTATTAGGTATATTGTAATATTAGTATTTTTTAAACAAAATGTTATATAAATATACGAATAATTAAACTGTATTACTTTTTCCTTAAATATTGAGATTGTTAGGATTTGTACAAACTTATAGTGTAGCGCCAGTGCACACAGGTGCCATTAGAGCCGTGCTTGTGAGTCATATATCGCTCTGCACCGCGACACTAATTATTTAATAACTTTTTTTGTAATTGATGTACATTTTTTTTCTAAACGTTTTTTTTCTCAGGGGGATATTGGCAATACAATACAATTTTTATTTTTTTTCTAGGAGGCCCAGAACACAATTTGTTATTAACAATTTATAAACAAATTATATAAAAAACAGTTAAAAATTAATTTCTTTAAAAACAAAAATTATTTTTAAATACTTTGTTTCAAGAAGAAGAAAACCCCTTTTGAATTTTTAAAATCGGTCAACTGGATTTCGAGAAAAAAATTTTTTAATTTAAGACTACAAAAAAACTAAATTGTTAATAACATTAACAAAAAAATTTTTTTTGGTCTACAATTTTCAGGGTCTTTTTTTTACTCTACCAGGAGTAAAAAAAAATTGTTTTGGATGGAATTAAAAAATATTTTTTTTAAAGTGGTCCGTTTGAGAAATTCTGACCCATATCCGAGCTGTACTGTAGACTATTGTAATCATTAAAAAAGAATTTTTCTCCGTGCACGACTACACATTTTTTCATTTTACTAACGTAAATATTAAAATATCGCCTTAGCGCGTCAGATCTACGTTATTTATGTTAAATGAAAGCAATTTCTTCAAAAAAAAAAAAATTTTTTTTTGTTCGTTATAAATAAATAAAAAATTTGTTTAAACTATAGATATGCAGTGTCAGCACTTTGGGTGGCTGAGACAAATAGTTTAAAAATTTATTCGATTCACTTAAAATTTGTTACTCGGGGGTTTTTGCGATCGCTGATTACGAATATGATGTCAGTTTTCACATTCAAAATGTCGGATCCAATATTAGTAAACGCAATGGGGGCCATTCAAGTATTACGTAAGCATATTTTTGAGGTGTTTAGACCCCCCTCTCCCCCAATGTAAGATTTTTTATATGTATTAGCGCTATTTTTTCTAATGGAAGTAAGCAATAGCTAAACCCCCCTCCCCCTTAAATGCTTACGTAATACTTGAATAGTCCCATATTGCATTCGCCAATTTGAATTTTTAAAAACGGACATCATATTCGTAATCAGCGAACCTAAAAAACCCTGAACAACAAATTTTAAGTGAATTTAATGACATTTAAAAAATGTCGTCCGCCATATTGGATCCACCATTTTGAATTTTTAAAATCTGACATCATATTCGTAATCAGCGACCCCGAAAACCTCCGAGTAACACATTTCAAGTGAATCTAATGAATTTTGAAACAATTTGTGTCATACACCCAGAATGCTAACACTGCATATCTATAGTTAAAACTAATTTTTTATTTATTTATAATAAAAAAAAATTTTATTGAAGAAATTTCTTTTATTAAACGTAAACATCGAAGATGTGGAGTGTTGTGATAAAATACTCCTGATTCTGCTGGTCAGATTATTTTTATAAATTTTCTGCTTTAGTGGGTAGCCCGGGTGCGAGACAACGTAGAATATGTTCGGTATGGACACAAGGGTTAAGCGTTGTTTTTCAATTTTTTAGACGAAAAATGACCAAACTCTCAGTTTCCTGGTTGTCAGTTATTCCTGTCAAATTCTGCAAGGATACTTTTACTATTTCTAGTACTGAAAATTACTAATAGTATTTATTGCAGTATTCACTTTTAAAAATTGCTTTAAGAATTTTAATTTTTACATCGTCATTGTAATTAAATTTTGTATTACTTTTTACATTCAATATGTTCGAAATATTGCTCGATGGAATTTGAATATTTAATACTCGGAAAATAAAGATTACTTCTGGAAGATGTTACGGTCTAATTTATTAAATAGACACAATTTACTTTTATTCACTTCAGAGAGTGACAATTTATTAATGAAATTAATAATACACTTAAAAGGCAGAAATAAGACTGAGTTACAAATACGTTTTGCAGCTCATGTCGAATATGAAACAATACAGGTGGGGATATATAGTTTTGCTGACTATAACAAAGAAACAAAAGCGAAACTTTTACTCGAATAAGTAGTAATCCGTACCGCTACCACTGCACACCTGAGTGTGTGATCACGTCACTACTGTCATGCGCAGCGATCGTAGCCTGACATCAATGTCATTAATGTTATATAGTATTAATAATCGTTTATGCTAATACTCCCAAACTTCTTGATATTAAGGGGAGGCACTACCCTCAACTTTGACCCCTTTAAATTTGAATTATTAATGTAGGTTATATTTTTTTCCTGCACCATTTTTAATCCTAAAATATATGGGATGGTCAGAAATTTGAAATTTTAATTTTTGAAGAGGTTAGAATTTTTTTCTTTGAACTAATTTCCTATTTTGCAAATTAAAATTTTACATATTTTGACATTTTTCCAAAGTCCCAGACCAATATTCTTCTTGAAAATGTTTACTAGGTTAATTTTTTAACATCTGTCAAAATTAATTTTATTTTCTAGGTTAAAATTTTGACAAATGTTAAAAATTATTAATTAAATAAAAAAAAGTTAAAAGTTATTTAACACGATTTTTGTATTCAATGAATAAATTTTTGTAAACACTCGTATTCTGTAGAAGATTATTGGTCTAGGACTTTGAAAAAATGTCAAAGTTGTAAAATTTGAACATTCAAAATTAATCTATCCTTACAATTTTCAATATTATTCAAAGCAAATTTTTTTCTAAGCTTTTTTTATAGTTTTAAACAACCTCTCGCATGAATTTGCAAAAATATGCAATTTTTTGAAAGATAAAAATTCTAACCTCTTCAAAAATTAAAATTTTAAATTTTTGACCATCCTATATGTATTTTAGAGTAAAAAATTGTGCAGGAAAAAATGTACATAACCTACTTTAATAATTCAAATTTAAAGGTGTCAAAGTTGGGAGTGGTGCCTCCCCTTACAATGTGCAATTTTAGCAGTACATGATTTGTAAGATGATATAATTTTAAAAATAATAAAACCTTTTACAAGTCATTTGAACAATATTTTATTTATTAATTTATAAGAATTGGCATTTTCAATGTTTTACAAAAATTTGAATAACTTCTAACCTTGACGTCCTGCTTAAATGAAGAAAAAATGACAGGTTAATGTTTATAAGTAATTCTTATTATGTAGTAAGTGACCTTTAAAATAAGCTTAAGATCATTTAAAAACGTTTATTATTATTTTAGACGTTATATAAATTTTTGTAAAACATTGAAAATGACAATAAATTTTTATAAATTTTATGTTAAACATAAGTAATTTTAAATCAAATATCCCGTGTAGAAAAATCTTCTGGCGCTGGCCTGAGTCAGACCAGACCGTCTATTTTCCAGACTAGTGGCTGACCTGTAACTCTGGCCTGTGGCTGGCCAAAAGTGTAACGCTAGAAACGGTCAGCCGCTGAATAGACAGGCTATTCAGATAGTCTAGCCAGGCTCTAGCCAACCGCAAGATAGATATTTACTGTTTTCTAAATATAATGAAGCAGCCCTCCAACATCGTTTATTAAACGAAACATATGAGAAATTTTTATTTAAATTAAATGTTAATATAATAAAAAAAATTAATTCGTATTTGCAAACAAGTAATAATCATCAACTTTTAACTTTCAATCAAATTAATGTTTACGACACAGAATAAACGCAAACCTATAACTAAATAAAATTTGACATTGCGGGGAATCGAACCTATGACCTACGGACTTCTAGCCTAACACTCTAACCACTACTCTATCGAAGCTACAAGAAAATAAATTTTAATTTCCGATACCTTTTACACTTACAATTAATAAAGAGTGTTTAACTGTGTAATCACGAAACTACTGCAAGTTTCGTGTTATGGTACATAAAGAAAAATAACAAAACTTGATTTGAACTCATCATAGTAAATTTACCGTAAATTACTTAATAAATTTCCATAAATTACCTCTAAAATATCCATAAATTACCATAAATTACCGACGTTAAATTTTTTAGTTCTCGTTTTTGTTGTACATAGTTTAATAAATTATCGTAAAAACGTTTATAAATTACCGCAGAAATTTCCATAAATTACCATAAATTACCGACGTTTCATTTTTTAGTTCTCGTTTATCTCCTACATAGTTTTATAAATTATCGTAAAAACGTTTATAAATTACCGCGGAAATTTCCATAAATTACCGACGTTCAATTTTTTAGTTCTCGTTTGAGTTTAACATAGTTTTATAAATTATCTCAAAAATTTCTATAAATTACCGAGGAAATTACCATAAATTACCGACGTTAAATTTTTTAGTTCTCTTTTTTGTTTTACATAGTTTCATAAATTACCGTCAAAATGTTTATAAATTACATCGAAAATTTCCATAAATGGCTGAAATCCAAAATTTTAATGATAATTTTTTGCTTTATGAATTATCCCTAAAATTACTAGAAATTTCCATAAATTACTGCTAAAATTTCCATAAATTGCTAAAATAAAAATTTTTCATTGTAATTTATGTGGAACATATTTATATGATTTATTGCGAAAATTTCTATAAATTACCGCAAAATTGTTATAGTTGTTAACAACAAATTTAATTCATTTTTCAGTAATAATTCTGCGAGGAACCTTCTGGTTCCCTTAGTAAACGTAAATTAAAAATTTAAACAGGATTCTTTTTATAAAAATTTTTAAAATTCTCTTCAAAAACTATTTTTTGAATGTTTTACAACTTTTTATACCTACACATTGATCTTAAAAAGTCGAAAAATGTTGTGATTTTGGACAATCTTCTCCCGTAGAAAATATTATGTGGAAGAAATATTAAATTTTAGAGACTTGTTGTCTAGTTTTTTAAATAAAGAATTAGATGGCTTTTGATATCTTAAAATCGGCTATTCTCTTCAGACCAGTACCGCTCTCTGCAGCCTATAGAAGTTGCAAAATAATAAATCATTTTAGTTATCTAGAAATTCTGACTAGAATCAGAACTGGGTCTGGTCAGACCTTGCAAACCAGCATCGCACGCCGCAGCCTAGAAGTTGCAAAAAAAAATTTTAGTCCTCTAGAAATTCTGACTAGAATCAGAGCTGGGTTTGGCCAGACCTTCCAGACTAGCATCGCTCGCCGCAGCCCAGAAGTGGCAAACTAAAAAATTTTAGTCATCTAGAAATTCTGATTAGAATCAGAGCTGGGTCTGGCTAGACAATCCAGAACAGACAAAATAGCTGCGGTCTGACTTGTAGCTGAGCAGCACCAGAACTGGCCAAACCAGATCTTCCAGACTTGCGAGGCTAGACGCTTTCTGGTTTGCGCCAGGCTTGACTCTAGACGTTCCAAAAAGAGTTTTCTACACGGGATACTGTCCCTTATTATTATTATTATTATTATTATTATTATTATTATTATTATTATTATTATTATTATTATTATTATTATTATTATTATTATTATTATTATTATTATTATTATTATTATTATTATTATTATTATTATTATTATTATTATTATGACTATCATTACAGTACTATAACTGTAATACACATTTAATAATAAGTGCATATTCATTTTTGAATTTACGGATGCGTCTTGTTTATCGCGCAAATTTTTGTAAATTGTTAACTTTGAGTAACAAAAAAATATATAAACAATTAAAAATTGAACCAACGGGTCTCTGGGAAACTCTTAGAAAATTTATCTCCTTTCATTTCAGACCAAGAACATCAAAATCGGATAAAATTTGTAGGCTCTAGACAATTTTGAACTGTGCGAGGCGTCCCGGGTAGTAACACAGCGCTGGCACCGAAACGTTGTCGCGCATCCACAAAGACTATCTGTGATAGCCAGAAGAAACATGATTTCAAGTATAAGCCTTCCAAATTTTATTAAATTTCATCGAAAACTTTCGGAAATAGTAAGATTTAAAAAAATTATAACAAAAAGATTCAAAATGGTGTAACTTCAACAAATTTCAAAATTTTCAAAAAATTTTTGGCACACTAGTTTCTAGTATGCAATACTACAATTTTACCAAATTACAGCCTAATCCAAAGACCCCATGCTAATCGCATATTTTCTGCACTCAGAAAAAGAGTTGGCTGCCATAACCAATTAAATAGTTGCTATAGCGCGATCCAATTAATTGGTTAGCACATCCAACTATTGGATACTGTATCCATGCGAAAAAGTACCCCAGCTATGTATGTAATGCAGCTAAAAAGTTTGATGTATCAACCAAGAAAAAGTTGCCCCATCCAATTAATTGGATCGCGCTATAGCAACTATATAATTGGCTATGGTAGCGAACTCTTTTTCTGAGTGTAATAATACAAAATCGTTTTTTTCGTATTTTCTTTTTGACATAAAAGAGTAATTCGTACAAATTTCTAATTGCCATCTGCATATGATGTAAAAATAATTAAACTTTTAATTTTAATAAAATGATATTTAGGAGTAAACTTTTGCACATAACTGGTCAGGGATCAATGTTATGTTACATAACAATATCCAATAACAATAGAATGATTCAATCTGGTTTCAAATGGGATTTTCTAACATTAGGAATTAATTGGTTTTAACTTTACAAGCCCAGTTTGGGCGTTGACTGAGTTGCCCACTTTGGAGATTCGGAATCCCAGTTGAGACCACATTGGAGCCCAACGGACTTTTTCACACGGGAAAATATTATTGTCTATAAGAGAAAATTTTTTCTTCTCGAGACGAAACATGTTTTGCTTCACTTTTAATTAGCTAAATTGGATTACACATTGGCGTAATAATTTATTAGATAAAAGTCAATTCCTCATCCTTGGTTCTCAAGGAAGGCGTTTGTATAAATACACTAAGTATTAGTCTTGTTTAGATATAAGCCAGTGTCAATCTGTATATATATATATAAAAGAATTCGCGTGCCATCTTACCAAACAGCTCGTTTTTTTACTTTGTTTGAGAAGGAAGTGCCAATTAAGATAATTATCGATTTCATAATTGTACAACGACAAATAGCGTTAGAAGTTTGAAAAACAAAATATAATAACGATAATTAGCCACTTGGATTTATATATATATCATAATACTTCCTGGTATAAAGAGAAATTTCTTTTTCTGCAATCTATAAAATCAAAACAGACAATTGATGACAAATAAAACCTCTTTTAGTAAAGAAAAACTAAAATTAGTAGCAATTACTACCTATTTGAATCAATTAAGGACCTTGCTAAGGATTCATTTTTTTAGTTTTTATTAAAAAATCATTTAAATTTATACATAGCACTCAATAAATAATTTTAAAAAAGTATAGCTTTAATACTGAAAAAGTAATAAAAAATTAGCTATATAAAAAGTTAATTTTAATGAATAGAAAAGAATCGTTTTAGACTATTCACAAAAATTTGATTATGACTTCCCCTGAATTTTTTCTAATCCTCAACAAAAATATTTATTTTTATTGTAATCCTGCTAAAAACTTTAATTCTAATTTTTTGAAAAATTCAATTATTTCTAAAAATTTTATCGGAAATCCATTTTTAAATCAACTTTTATTAGAAATTTTAAATAAAATTTAATTATTTAGGGTCATTTGGGGTAAATGTAAACGGAATATATATTTTTCAACCTAGAAAAATTTTATGAGGTACAAAAAAAAATATTTATGTACACCACTGTAGTTAAGCGAGGTTTAAGAAACAAGTTATTCCAAGTAGCCCGTGTAGAAAATTGTCGCGGCAGTCTAGATCTATTTAAAGCCAGTCTAGGTTTTTTCTCGCGTTGCTATTTACAGTAATGCTAGATTGGTGCGGTCTTGATTCTATCTAGTTTCCTAGACAAGCTTTTAATTTTTATATAGATTTTGCAACGCGCTGCAATTCTAGTAAAACTATGTTACTACTAGCTTGGTACTATCTAGTTTTCCTAATTATATTTTTATCACAGCGTTTAACTATTATTATATTAACTATTATAATATTAACTATATTTTACTGTTTTTTGCTATAAACTTTTTTAATTTCATTATTATTATTAAGTTTACTTTAAATATTACTTATTTTTTCAAATTTCGTTTATATCTCAAGTTAGTAGGATTTGGTTTAGAAAATTAAAAAAAAATTTATCGTTATGATAATTAACAATATATTATGTTGAAAATAAAGAGTTCAGAAAGAAAAATTCATGGCGAACAGGAAAAATTATTTATAATTTATTAAATTGTTTAAACAAATTTAAAGAGAGATTTTTTAATTTCATAAAATATTGAAATCTTTTTGTAAATTGTTTAGAATTAAAAAAGCATTGATCCAAAAAAGATTTCTCAGCAAAATTATTACGGAAAAATTAATTAAATTTCTTGTAAATAATTATAACAATTAACAAATTCACTGTTTGGGCATTTTTGGCGTAAGGAGGTGTTTTCTTCTAATAATTTATGAAAATTATAGTTATTTATAAAAATTGTTGCAGTAATTTATAAAAATATTGCAGTTTGAATCTCAATTGAAAATTATTACTTTGGTAATTTATGAAAATTTTCAATGTAATTAATGGAAATTTATACAGTATTTTATTTATAAAATTATGTAAAATACAAATTAAAACTAAAAAATGTAACGTCGGAAATTTATGTTAATTTATGGAAATTTACACGGTAATTGCTGTAAATGTATTAGGTAATTTACGATTAATTTTCTATAATTCAGTTAAATAATAAGGTAACTAGATCTTTTCAATAACTGTAAGTGTAAAAGTTGTCGAAAATTAAAATTAATTAATTGTTATGTAGCTTCAATAGAGTAGTGGTTAGATTGTTGGGCTAGAAATCTGTACGACATAGGTTCGATTCCCTGTAGTATCAAATTTTATTCAGTAATAGGTTTCCGTTTATTCTGTGTTTTAAACATTAACTTGATGAAAAGTTGAAAGTTGAAAACATGACTATATCGCGCTTAAAGAATACGAGCATTACATTTCGGCCTAAAAACTAGATTGGAAAGATATACTGAGCCAGTATAGCATGTAGACAAACTAGATAGGAACTAGGTAGCGCCATTACAATTTTTTACACGGGAGGGGAGACCGGGGCGTAATGGATCACTTGAATTTATTCAAAAGTGGTAAATCAGAGTAATTTCGATTTTTGATAAAAATTATGTACTTGGCATACTATAAGTTTGTATCAAGTTTCATTATTAATCATTTGTTATTCGTAAAAATATGGTAGAAAAAGTGATTTTGACGCTTGAAAGTAAATTTTTGACATTTTTGATTTTTTGTTATATCTTTTTCAAAATTACTTGTAAAAAATTGTTGTATATCAGGTTTTGAGCTTTAAACATTTGTTCTTAAAGAACAATTGCCAATTTTTGTTCAATACTGACGGTATTGATAAAAAATAACAAAATTTTCAACAAACACCTCCGGGGCGTAATGGATCACTTTGCTTATTCTATTAAGAAAAACCCATTATATTTAAAATATTATTTCAATAATCCAACAAGTTTAATTTCTTGTAATTTGTATATTAATAAGTACCAATGTTAACCTTTTATAAAAAAATAACTGGAGAATAGATTTTTTAAGGAAATGGATTTTGCATTTCGCTACAACTTTTTAAAATTTGAAAATTGTATGAAAATGTTTAAAGTTTAAATTAAATATGTTCCATTTTGAATATTCTTTGTTATAAATATACAATAGAAACCAAAATTGTCAATGCCGTAATAATATTTGATGATCTAAATGATAATTTCATTGCTTATCCATTACGCCCCGGTCCGAGGCAAAATTCCTCACCTTGCATTTCTCCAAAAATATTGTTCTAGAAAAAAAAGTATAAGTGATATTAAGGCGTACTTTTTTAATTGAAAGCTGAGATGTTAGGCTTTTCCACATGATGAAATTTTTATTAAAGCAAAAATGGCGAAGTTAAGCAACAAAAAGTGAAAAGTGATCCATTACGCCCCGGTCTCCCCTATATATTACAAAACTGAAAAAAATTCTTCGAAGATGTATAGTAAATAAACCAGTTGACTGATAATTTATCATATAAAATAAACAATCAACCATTACAAAACAAGTTGTTCATTTCATGACCATTTCGCTTCCTCAAAATATCATAAACCAATTACTGAATTTAATTTTAATATGTTAAGGTAATATTTCAAAAAACGCAAAATTTGAATTTTTGTGAAAAAGAAAAATATTGATTACTTTTATAAATTTTGATGAAATGTGCACTTTGTATATATCAATCGATTCGTTTTCTTGTAAGGAATGTAATATTGAGAATAATTTATGAAAATATTAAGAAATAAAAAAGTTATTTAAAAAAATACAAAAAAAATTTTGTTTAATTTTGAAAAAATTGTATAAAAAAATTTTGTGGATAAATTTGAAAATCCTTGTGTCAGATTTTAGGTATTAATGACTGCAATAAACCTGCAAAATTTCAGGGCAATCCATTAAAATTTGTTTCAGATAATTTGAACACAATTTTTTGTGACATACACACACACACACTCACACACACACACACTCACACACACACACATACACACATACATCTGGACATTTGCTCAGAATTTAATATACATATATCCTAGATGAAAAAGAGTCCATATAACCATGTTTTGAAAAATTGAAAATCGTCACGAATGCAAAGCTTCCTTATGAGGAAGTAATTAGTAATGTAAAAACTTGAATAACTTGAACAAATTTTAATAGATTTTCATTCAACTTGGTAAAATAAAGTTTTTAAGGTTACTGAATAAGAATCTAAAATCGAATTTTTAAATTTTAAAATGGCGGATCCAATAATTTATTCAATTACTTTCTTTTAAAATATAGTTATTTTTATGCAAATGCGAGACAAAATACTGAAACAGTAAAATTTTGATTTTCAATCTTTTTTGCATTAAAAGATAACTTACATTTACCCCAAATGACCCTAAATACAAAAAGAAATATTATATATGTGAGCGAATCCATGTGAAGTGATCAAGGGGGATATTACGGTACAATTCTTATTTTGATAATTTTTTACTCATAAACAACTAAATAAAAAAATTTGTCAAAGTTAAGTTTCGATAGATTTTTTCGTGCTATCTTTCGATTGAAAGTAAGCACTTAAAAAAAAATTTGACATAAAGAATCAAAATTAAAAATAAATTTGTTTTTTTGAAACTTGCTATTAGGAAATTTAAATTAAAGTGGAACAAATTTTTTCCAAAAAACAAAAAGTTAGTCACAAATGTAAAAAAGGTATTTTTTATTTAAAAATTTGTTTTCAAAATATATCCTCAAATAATTCGGAAATGATTCAGCCAAACATAACCAAGCGATAATTTATTTAAAGTAAGTAAAATAACAAAACACACTCGCCCTGGGTTTATTTTTGTTGCAACTCAAAATGAGCTCATGTTAAACGCTATACAACGTGGCGCTACCTACGACGTTCATTTTTGTTGCGTTTAAAATTGAGCGTAGGCTACTCAATTTGAACCTACAGGTTTTTTCATTGCGGTTATCATATTTATAGTTGCACTATAAAGTGGAAAAGCAAAAGACGACTCAAAAACGATAAGATAGTGATATCTCTTAAAGGATATAATATTATTGCGGAAATAAGTTTCCACATTCTATAAAGCTTTTTGATTAAAAATTTTGAAAGTTGTTGTTCAGACTATAATTAATGAAAGTTAAATGATCTACCACTGCGGAAGTGTAAGAAGAGAACTAGTCTTCAACCCGTTGTTCAGAATTAAATTGAAGCACCTCAACCGTCGTAAAATGGCTAAGACCGTAACTTTTATTGTTGATCGTTTGATATACCGGTATATCAAACGATCAACAATAAAAGTTACGGTCTTAGCCTTAGCCAACCTGTTCTAATTACTCGATGTACAATATTAAAAAAAGAAGAAAAATAACACAAGCTATATTCAAACGAATACTACCAATTTACTTCGATCGTTAAATGTACATATAATTATACATACGTATATTATGCAAAGTCACACACTTGAAAAAATAAAAAACAATGTCAAACATAAATAGAAAATGACATTTTTCTTCTATAATCGATCTCGACACAAAACATGGGAATTTTTGCGACATTAAAAACGAAAAATTAACAATCACGTGGAATTATGTACATTCACGTGTATATTCATACAGGTGGTAATGATTTATCGACGCATTATTAACAAATAATAATGATTATCATTATCATCATTTCCAAGGCAGTGGTTTTGATTTTTCGATAATATTCAATCATTCATTCACGTAATATATGATTTTCTCTCAACACCGCGTATTGTAAAAAAATTGCATGTCATTTCTTAATAAAATAATTTATATATTGCGGTTGTAGAAAAGTACGATTGTTTCTAAACGAATATTTAAAAAAAATTGTCCGATCAATTGCTAATCGATGTTAACTTTTTCCTTTCTGGGGAATAGATCTTTTTATCTTCTTTATATCCCTTTCTCTTCGAATGTTATTATTTTCGTCAAGAAAAAAACCAAAAGCAATCATTTTTATAAAATGCAAAAATAAACATATTTATATTCGTATTTCTTATATTCATACAATAGTTAAAACTATTATTTTATTTGTAACTTATTAAAAAATCCTCAAATTCAATTATTTCTAAAAATTATAACAGTATAGATAATTCTCACAAAATTTCATTTATTCACAAAAGCAAAAAATATTACAGTTTTTTAGAAATTCATAATGATTTTAAAGTTGAGATGAAAAATCCATTAACCATTAAGTTTTAATGGTTCAATTAATTTAAATTATTTAACATGTGATTTATTAACTATTTCGCAATTTTCTAATTTTATGTTTTTTCTAATTTCCTTAACCTTCAGGCAATTCTTATTATACTCTCTAAAGTTGAATTAGTGAAATAATGAACTCTTTAAAAAACTATTCGCTTGAAAGATCGTAATTAACGAGAGATATAGAGAGAAAGAGAGTCTTCATTACCACTCACATGTCTGAAAACCCCTGATGTAATTACATAAGGGCTTCTTTCAGATGCAGAAACGCTTCTTATGCAATTCTCCTGATTTCATTTCTCAAACACGCAAAAAAGAGACACACACAGATAGACAACACGAGAAAATTCTGACAGATTCTATACATTAGCTCATAAAATAATTCTACTCTGCATGGCAAAGAAAATTTGCATTTAATCGTGACTACTTCCACAAAATATCTGAGTTTTCGTGACAATATTTATTCAACTTTCAATAAAAAAGTTTCTAATATTTTGGCGTAAAATCTTCTTTCTTTTTTTTAATTTTAGATTTAAAAAATTTTTTAAATTTAACATTTAGCTCCGGCATGGGACTAAAGAAATCCTATATAGAAAAAAACCCCGAAAAAATGGAAAATCCTATATAGGCTCCTATAAGGAATCCTATAAGGATGCCATGTAAATTCTTATAGGATTCTTCATGAAAACCTATGTAAGTTCCTTTCAAGAAATTTCCCATAGGAAAACAGTCATTTTCCTATATAAGCTTCTTTCTAGGTTTCTATGGGAATGGGGTAGGATGACATATAGATTTCTATACAGGATCGTATGTAGATTACCTTTACGAGAATTTATAAAATTTCCTACGTAGGAGGAAGTGAAATTTCACTTATTTTAAGTAAAACTTTTTGCGACGTAGGACGATTGCTCTCCGCGCACGTGCAGACCGTGCCAAGGACGCATTGAAAACACCATGCAAAAATGCACATTTTGTTTTGCACTGAAAGTCAGTTATTTTCACATGCTTTCAGATATACTATAGGTATAAATACCAAATTCTACACTTCAATTTACCATTTTCATGAAAAAAATGTAAATTTCTATTTATTTACAAAAATGAGAAGATCGAAAAATTCCTCAATATTCAGTCTTTCGCTGCTTTTTTTCGACCTTCTCATTTTCGTAAATCGAAATTTACATTTTTTCATGAAAATGGTAAATTGAAGTGTTGAATTTGGTATCTATACCTAGTATACCTGAAAGCATGTGAAAATAACTGAGCTTTAGTCTAAAACCGCACGGACGTTGCAGAAGTTTTTACCCTTTCTCCTTTATATTAAAAAAATATTGAAGTGTAATTTATCTATTTAATAAAATTTAGCCTGATATGAGGTTGGCAAACCCTAGTTTACGTTTTAACAAAAAAAACTAATGTTTTTGGTGAAACATAGATATTCCGTTTACATTTACCCCAAAAGACCCTAAGTAGATTCTATTTATTAATAAGTGGGAAAAAGGTTCACACATGAAAAAAGTGAAAATTTCACTTATTCAGATTCACAGAGTATACAGGTCAGACAATAAATTTTTTTTTAAATTACAGAATTTATTCTAAACAATTTATTGTAATTTAAAATTATTTAGAAATCTTAACATATTAGAGAAAAGTTTGAGAATAAATTTGATGGGACAGGAATTCGAACCTGAGACTGACGAGTGGACGCGACTTACTAATTTTAAATTACAATAAATTGTTTAGAATAATTTAAAAAGAATAATTCAAAAACAAATTTTTTCTCTGACCTATGTATGTAGGATCCTACGTAGAAAACTATATAAATTCTCGTAAAGGTAATCCACATAGGATCCTATATAGAAAACTATAAGTCATCCTATCCTATGGAAACATAAGTTACCATAAGGTTATAAGATTCTATAAGGATTTACATGGGATCCTTATATTAGGAGCCTATCTAGGATTTTCCAGTAGGAAGTCTTAAGGTCTTCAGTAGTAGATAAGTTAAAGTACCTATACGCGTATTTATAACAAAACTTGACATAATGTATGAAAATACTCTTTCTTAAGTTCATATGTTAAATACTTATGTATTTAAGTGAAAAATTTCTTTTTATTTCAATTTTTATTTATGTAAACAGGCCCGAGTAAAAATTGAAGCCCTACTTTTAACCTAAAACATATAGGTTTTGTTTAAGAATGAGCATAGTCATAACGCTGCTGGAAATTGTGGATTAATTTTTACACTGAAAAAAGTGCTGTTCAATCAAATAGCTCCACGCTATTGAATTTTCCGTCATTGATTCATTAACAAGTTTATTAATCAAAAAGTATATTGCTTAAAACGAAAAAATGAAACTATTTAAATTAATAGTACGGTATTGTAGAATTAATAGCACCAAATAATGTATTGCTTCTTTGATATTGAAAAAAAGAAATTATAGCTGCAGCAGTAAACAGATGTTTGCTGTGAAAACAAACATTAGTAAAAATTTATGCAAGTTTGCTGTCATAGCGAACTTGTTTGATCTCACAGAAAAAAATTGGACTCATTTTTGTTGCAACTTATAATGAGTCTATGTTAAATGACATAGAACGTGGCGCCATCTACAAGGTTCATTTTTGTTGCAGCTCATAACGAGTTACTTTTCTGACTCATTTTGAGTTCAGTTTTTTTCTGTGCTCACAGCGAACTTTTTTTATTTACTCAACAATAAATAACTAATTCTATACTTGAATCAAATAATTTTTTCCCAGTATAGTAATTATTTAATTGAAAATCGAAAATTTGAAAGTAAATAGTTTATAAGCGTCTTTAGTGCCTAATAAGCAAAACATCGTAATGCGGGCTCAGTCATTGAAAAAGTCTCGAAGCGTGCAAACTTCGTCTTACGAAATCGTGATGACATCACATTTTCTTTATACAATCCGAATCCTAATAGTCCATTCACAATTCCTCCTTTCCCCCACCCCAACCTTCCCCTATTGTACGTGAATATGGTATTCGAGTCGATTGTAAAAGTATACAATTACAGACTTTTAAAAATGTAATAAGAGGATTCTCACATTTACAATTATTTTACGAGAGAATAATGACACGTTCATAAAATATCAAATACCGATACCTTAACATTATAATATTTATATTAATAAATTTTTTTCTTTTTAAAAGAGAAAGAGATGTGCAGGAAAATTCAACTCTCTTGTCTCACCATAGGTTACAGTTACTACAAGCAACATGGATAACAACAGAACATGATTTTCATCTTCCAAAAGTTAAATTTTTCAAAGTACTAAAAACTGTATCTCACATGCTGTCCCATAAATAAAGGGATGGCGAGGAACAATGCGATGTACTGAAACAATGGTACATGAGAGGGGGAGAAGAGAATAAGAAGGGGAAATAAAAAAGCGAGAGAGAGAGAGAGAGAAGAGTAACAACAATGGAAATAATAACCGCATGTGTTTGAAAAGCATGTGCGTTAAATGTGTACATACATTCACAGAAAATAGGAGTGTCGTTTTGGTTTAATCGTTTCGCAACACTATATAAATGCAAATTGGCGTAAGAAATTTTAACCACTTTTTTATGCGCATAAAATTAATATTATTTCGATCTCATTGGCGAGATTGAAAATTTTAATGATCTAGAAAAGAAAATCAATTGTCGAGATTTTCAAGGAGAAACATTATTTCTTAATCTGTATGCATTATTCCTTATATACAAGACAAAAAAACGCAAAAATATTTTTATGTGAAATGACCAAAATTTTTACTTGGACTTCAATACACGATTTGAAGTATTTATAAACAAAAAATTTTAGCAGCAATGAGATGTACGGGGGTTTTGGGGGTCGCTCTTTCAGATTATAGGGTCAAAATAGAAATTCGATTAACACAAAATCCAATATAGCGGCTATTTTGAAAAAAAAACAAAAAAATATGTACCTTTTTTTAAAAATATTTTTTTTAGATCTTAAAATTTTTTAAAAATCTTTCTTAAGTATGCTTTTGGTGGACAAAATAGTTATACTTTCAAAATATAAAAAAAAAGAAAAATTCTGATTTCAAAATGGCGGAATCAAAATTTTGAAAAAGTAAATGCATTATAGTACAAAAAATCAAAATTTAAACCAACATTCAAAAAGTTTGCAAATTCGATTCAAAATGTATACTCGAAGGTTCCCTACTGAAAATCCCCGTGCAATATTTTGTACAGAAAATTGTACAAGATCTTGTACAGTAGGAAACTATACCATTTGTGTCAATGAACCTGTACCATTTCAGCATAAGAAATTGAAACAAGTTCTTGTACAAGATCTTGTACAAAAACTTGCGCAAGTAATTTTTTTCGATTTCGAACAATAAGGTTCATGTACAATTTCTTGTACGAGATCCTGTACATGTTAAAATTAATTAAAAACTTTAATGGCTGCGCAGTAGTTTTCTATGGCTTCTACAGCTGCGCAGTTGTTTTTAAATCGTAAATGCAAAGAGTCTCTAACAACAATGTTAAAAAATTTCTTATATTTTGCATAAATAAAAAAATTAATAAAAAATAAGAAAAAATATTATCTACACAAGAACTTGTACAGGATCTTGTGCATGTACACATTCTTGTACAGGATCTCGTACAAGAAATTGTACATGAACCTTTATTCAAAAGAGAAAAAATTTACATGTGCAAGTACACATTCTTGTACAGAATCTAGTACAAGAAATTGTACATGAACCTTATTGTTCGAAATCGAAAAAAATTACTTGTGCAAGTTTTTGTACAAGATCTTGTACAAGAACTTGTTTCAATTTCTTATGCTGAAATGGTACAGGTTCATTGACACAAATGGTATAGTTTCCTGTACAAGATAATGCACGGGGATTTTCAGTAGGGTTGTCGGGGTCGCTGAAGACGAATTCGATGTCAGTTTTTCAAATTTTAAAATGGCGGATCCAATATGGACGACATTTAAAAAAAATGGATTTGATTGAAAATTATCACTCGGGGGGGTTTCGGGGTCGCTGATAACGATTCCGATGTCAGTTTTTCAAAATTCAAAATGACGGATCCAATATGGCATATCGTGGAGATCCACTTTACCCATAAATATGGGAAACAATTGAAGAACAAAGCAACTTTATATAATTGTATGCATATGTTAACGATCGCAAAAACATCAAAAGGTCAATTGTTAAATTAATAACCCAGCGGGCACAAAGACAAAAAACGTTCTTTGAACGTCTGTAGAACGTAAATTGGCAGACATTAAACGTTCTACAGACGTTTAAAGAACGTTTTATGTTTTTGTGCCCACTGGGAATTGTACACGGAAAAAAGTACATGAATCATTCCTTGAAAGTGCTTGACTTTTAGATAGGACACAAAATACACGTAGTTTTCTACACGTATATTACGTATGTAAACTACCTTAAAAATTTCAAACACAATGCATTTCTTTATGGTGGGGGGTAAGATACGTTTTTTACATATGTAAAATACCCACGTAATTTACGTAGACAACTTAAAATTATGCGTAACTGCCAAACCCTGATGGAAGGTGGGAGGAACTATGCGAGAATCTGCAACCTCCCCTCTTTTCTCGCACTAGCGTGTCTTAAACGGCGCTTTAGTGGAGTTTTTGACGCACGGTGTTATAGGAAATATATTAATTACCTGGGCGTAAATGACATGTCAGATATTATGTAATATTTTTAAAAATTTTTTTTATAAAAAAACATTATGTTTTTTTTAAATTAAAAAAAAAATTTTTTTTTCTTTTTTATACTTATACTTATAATACTCTTCTGAGAGATATTTTAATCCTCTTTGATTTTTTTTTTATAATGTTTCCAATTTGGATAATATATATGTAAAATTGTTCATCCCCTGATGAGGAATCATATATGCGGTTCGAAACTAGTTGGAACTTTAAATAAACACCAAAAAACGTATTTAGGCCTTTTCATTATTCTACAAATTACTTTAATTAAGTTACTGTTTAATTAATAAATTTATTTTTAAGTAAAAGGAGATTAAATCCACCTTCGAATGCAAAACTTATGCATGCAGGTTGCCATGGTAGCGTTCAAAAGAGAGAGATAGGAAATTATTCTATCTCTCTCACTCTTGAACGCTACTACCCTACTGGAAAATCCTATATAGGTACTTACAAGGAATCTTATAAGGATCACATGTAAATTCTTATAGGATTCTTTATAGGAACCTATGTAAGTTCCTATGTAGGAAACTTTCTATAAGATTCTTTATGGATTCGTATACGATTCCTACATAGATTCCTTTAGGAAACTTTGTATATTTCTATAGGACTTCTATGGGATTTCTATTGGTTTCTATGTAAGATCATATGTAGTTTTTAATAAGGAAACCTATAAGAATTTATATAGTTTCCTATGTAGGATCCTGTGTAGGTAAAAGAATAAATTTTTTAAAAAATTTATGTAATTTATTGTAGAAGATTTGTTTATAGCTTAAAATTATTTAGACATCTTAACACTTCAGAGAAATCTTTTAAAACAAATGTGGTGGTACGGGGATTCGTACCTGAGACCGACGAACACACGAGATTTACTAAGCAACTACCTAACCAACTACGCTAAACGAGCTATTATTGACGGAAAAAAAATCTTCTATGTAGGAATCGTATAGGAATCCATAAAGAATTCTATAGGAAGTTTCCTACATAGGAACTTACATAGGTTCCTATAAAGAATCCTATAAGAATTTACATAAGATCCTTATAGGATTCCTTGTAAGTACCTACCCAGCTGAAAAAGTTCTCTAGAATTTCACTAGAATCATTCTATAGAATCATTCTATAGAATTTCAATAGAATGATTCTATAGAATTTCTACGTGAATTCTACTAAATTTTAGTGGTTTTTAATTAGAAGGAATATAAATTTCGTAAAATAATTTTTTTAACATTATAGTTATGTATGGTTACGAAGTTCAATGAATTTTATATATTTAAAGGATATAAACAATTATTGTGGCCTAAAATTTGTTGAAAAATATTATTTTACAAATTTAAAGTTTTTCTAATTAAAAATCATTAAAATTTAATAGTATTTATGTAGAAATTCTATAGAATCATTCTAGTGAAATTCTATAGAATATTCATTAGAATTCATATAGAACGATTCTATAGAATGATTCTAGTGAAATTTTATAGAACTTTTTCAGCTGGGTATATAGGATTTTCAGTAGGGTATGGCTACCTGGATGCAAAAGTTTTGCATGCGGAGGTCTGATTGCTTCCTAAGGGCACAGTCACACAATCTAAGGCTGCGGCTACATCTCTGCAGGCAGCCGCCTGTCTGCAGGTTGTCATGGTAAGGTACAAGAGTAAGAGAGTCAATGACTTCAATCTTCTCCCATACTGTAATAATTGTTAATACGTTATTTTTAAATCTTAATCAATTTTAAATATCCCGACAGAAAAATGATTTTACGAAAGCGAAAAATGAGGTGTACCCTAATACTCATTTTGAGCAACTTGAAGTTAGTAATTTTTTGAAATTGAGTAGTACTCAAAATGAGATGCAACAAAAATGAGACCCAGTTTTTTCGGTGTTAAGACACACTGCTTTTCCTCGGTTTTTGTTTTTTGTAACTCAATCACACACATATATCACATGGCCTTCACATCTTATCATTCGACCAGTCCCTTCCAAATTCGTTAATTTTTATCTCTCTCTTAGACAAAGAAGTTAATAAATTATATTGCTCAACTAAATAAAAAGAAATGAAGAGAAATAAAATTGTTACCATATTGAATCGGCAATTAGCGTATATCAATGATTAACAAGACTCGTTTCATTTTCATTAATGAACTTTAGTTATAGTTTGCACTTCATTGCGCTTGATTCTAACGGCATTTGCATATAAATTGAAGCGCAAATCTAATACTCCTCGTTATTTCACTTTCGCATGAAAATCAACAATTATTATTTTTTCCCCACGGAATTTATCTTGATGAGTTTAAAAAATTCCAATTGAGCAATAATTATTACCTATTTATTGAAATAGATAAAGTTTTATGTTATACTTCTTTTTTCACTAATTTATACATTTAAATGTTTCCTTGAATTCAAGAATTTATGGCGGCATATTTACAAAATCAATTTATGCACCATTCAAGGCCTATTATCAGAGTGAATTTAAGTTTTGTCTTTTATTTATTAAAAAATAATCCTGCAATGATATCGTGTTATTAATTATTGTAACTGTTATTAATCATTATAATTAATAAGTAATATAACTATTATTAATTATAATGATTATTATTATATTATATAAAATTATTAAATAAATTATAATAAAACGATATAAAAAATTCAACTATAATATTTATTACAACTAATGCAGTATTAATTTATTTATTATGCGGAAAAATTCACGGAACGTCATTCTTAGTAAACTGAACAATTGATACAATGGTTAGAGTACGGAATTGATATCTATTGATAAAGTGCTCCAACTCTTGTCATCAATTTTTCCATAATCATTTAAATAATGAGCCTACGCTTTATTCCCTCACACAAATATAATCTTGTGCCTAAAGAAATAATGTACAATCTTAAATCTACGACTATTATTTTTTTTCGCAATAACTTTCCAATATGTCTAATGACACCTATCAATTCCATAAAAATTTTATCGGCTTGTTTCGAATGGGTGTCCCATTTATTCATAGATAATTTCAAATATAAATCTATAATTATCGAACCCATCCTTATAAGTTGAAAGAGAAGGTTAAAATTGCCATTTAGTTGTATTTTATTTATTATCCCCGTGAGGTAATTAACTGGTTTTTCTCAATCCAATAAGTATATTTGAAAAAGAAAATAAATAAAAACAAAAAACAGGTGGAAAGTTGTTTGATTAAATAAAATGTGCATTAATTAATGTTCATGGAATTTCTTGATGAGAGTGTTAAAGATGGTAAACAGAGAGTGAGAGACAAAAAATAAATTTTCTAATGCCCAAGGACTTGTTCTTATCTTTAAACTTATCAACCATATAAAAAATATTTTCGACTAAAGTCATGAAGACGACTACTCATTAAACCGGTTTTTCGCATTTAAAATTCAAGTTTTGTATGAGCGTATCAACGATAATAGTTGACATTGAAGTTACATATACGTGACATGAAGACAGGCAATCCTTGCCAATGTCACCGCGACATTTGTAGCAATCAAAGAAGTGCTTGGGGATCACTTCAATTATTTAAGCGTGTATCTCTTTGAATATCTATTAAATATGCCAACCGACAAATCTTGGTCCATACAAAACCAAAACATGATTGAAAAAAAGAAAGACGATATCAAGATAACAAGATACTTTTTCTTTTTAAATACATATCAAAATGTAATAATACTTATACTACCGTCGAGAATTATCGGTATGGTTGCACGCGCACGGCCAAAAATACATACCAACCTTTCAAAAGATTATTAAATTCTACGATTAATGATATATAACTGAAAAGTTTAATAATTTATACAAAGACTTCAGCAAACAACAAATTTAACAACTAAAAAATTATTTTTCGAAATTTTTTCAACTCATACATATTTTATATATCATTCCTTAAAAAATCTATTCTCCAGTTTTTTTTATAAAAGGTTAACATTGGTACATATTAATATATAGATTTCAAGAAATTAAACTTGATAGGATTATTTTATTAATATTTTAAATATAATAGTTTTTCTTAATAAAATAAGCAGTGATCCATTATAGTCCAGGCGCCCTGGCAAAAAAAGGTCTGTTTTGTGACATAATTCCAACCCAAATGAAAAAAATTGCATGTGAAAAATTAGTGGTACAGAAACAAAGATCCACAGTTTGCACCAACTTAGACTTAGCGCGTTTGTTGTTAAAAATCATTTAAGGCGCAAAAATCGAAATTTTAATGGTTTTTTGAGGATTGCTGCTTTCAATGAAATTTTAGACAAAAAAGTTGCTATTAAAAGTTGTAGAGCTTAAAAATACCTAAAAAATGAGTGCTCGCACGATTATTTCCAACAATTTGTTTACAAGTTATAGAATTAAAACGATAAATTTTTTCTTTTTTTTAATATTTAATAATTTAATTAATTATTATTTAAATTATCTCTTTCTTGGTGAAATTACTGCTCCTAAGGCCCTTAAAAAGTATACAAAATTTGGACCTAATCGGATAAATAGTTTTGAAAAAATTTAATTGTTAATTAATAAACTGTTTTTTATATTGGATGTCAAATTTGTGCACCATAAAAAAAAATATTTTCGATGGCTCATTTTGTTCCTAAGGATCTATATTATTGAAAACATGTATTGCACAATTAAAAAAAGACATTTTGTTGCATATAAATAACTAATAAAAAAGGTCAATTTTTTCACTATAAACAATTAAGTATACCTTGGTCAAATTTCATTTCACAAAATCGGGAAAAAAACCATTAAAATTTCGATTTTTGCGCCTTAAATGATTTTTAACAACAAACGCGCTAAGTCTAAGTTGGTGCAAACTGTGGATCTTTGTTTCTGTACCACTAATTTTTCACATGCAATTTTTTTCATTTGGGTTGGAATTATGTCACAAAACAGACCTTTTTTTGCCAGGGCGCCTGGACTATTACGCCCCGGAGGTGTTTGTTGAAAATGTTTTTCTTTTTTATTAATACCGTATGTATTAAACAAAAATTGTCAATTGTTCTTTAAGAACAAATGTTTAAAGCTGAAAACCTGATATAAAAAAATTTTTTACAAGTAATTTTGAAAAAGATATAACAAAAAAACAAAGACTTAAAAAATTTACTTTCAAACGTCCAAATCACTTTTTCTACGATGTTTTAACAATAATTAAAAAATAACAATGAAACTTGGCACAAACTTACAGTGTACCAAGTACAATTCCCGACGGTACTATATTTTCGATATCGAAATTCTTTAGAAAATGCATTAATGAAAGAACGTCCAATCGCCCGTCCTGCAGTGGAAGGACGACAATTTTTGATAGTTGTGCCTTTTTGTTACAGAGGTCGAGAGGAGAGACCTGCCATGGTTCTAACCGTGACAGAGGACACTCCGGCAGACATGTTGGCTGGAAGCATGGAGCTTCTGGTCCAACTGCCTAGAGATCACAATGTTCAAACACAGAGAGTCACCGTACAACGAAAGTAAGCAAAATTTGTGGTTCAACTAAAAGTATTAAATTAAACATCAGTTCTCATAATGGTTATCTTTTTATAGTGAAGCAAAAAATATTTTTAACTCAAAAATATTTTTGCTATTCTTCTGTCTGTTGTTCTGATAAAAACAATTTCGATCAGAACAACAGAAAAGAGCATAGCAACAACAAAATTAGTAATATCAGGCGTCGAAATTCCGACAATACCAGATAGAAAACAAATTGACAACAAGAAAATAATGTTATTTTAGTTCTCGGAATACGTTTTTATTAAAGAAACTAATTGAACATTTTTTCGAGGATCAACTGCAGTAAACAGGTTAAAACGCTATCTTATTTTGATTTTCATGTTGTGTCCCATGTAATCACATCCGCGGCGGTCGTGGTTTTGACGCGTTAAAAGAAATGAGAACAACTTCCAATATATAGCAGTGACCATCGGAGCAATACACAACCTGTCGATTCCCTTTTACGTAATCCCTTGACCACGGTTGATTGCACTTGATATCAGTACTTCGTCCTACTAAGCAATAAAACCAGATCTCTCTACATTCCTAAAACACCATTTCTTCGACCAAGTTTTTATATAAATAAACATAAATAAACTTATAAATATTAAATAAGGTTAGGATTAATTATAAATAAATTATAGACTAAATTGTAAACGCTTTTTAAAACAATATATATATATATATATACCTACTATCTTTTCACTGGAATTACTTTTAAAAAGATAATTTAAAAATTAAAGTAATACATTCTACTTCATTCTATTTTAATTAAGAGAAACACACGTTTTTTTAAATCATTACACTGAGACAAAGGATACTTTAACGTGTTAGTTTAAAAATAATAAAAGCATATTATGAACGCGAGAAAAAGACCATTGTTGTAAAAAAATTGTTGCAGCTAATTTTTCTAATTACCTCAACAGCAAATTGTGTTTTCCTACAATAATTACAGTAACAGTTGAAAATTTTTACCAAGATTGTTAGAGTTGCCGTTTAACAAAATGCTCTCCCTATTTTTTAGCACTTTCGCTTTTTTCCTTTCTCGCGCCTTCGAACAAATGGAAAATTAAACATTTTACATTATTATAATAAATTATTTCTACACTATAACCTTACAGGAAAAGATGACACTCATGAGTGTCGTATTTTGAATGGTTATTTCGCTACGACACTCAAAAAATGGATATGGGGTATTCTCCGCGAGATTTTCACTAAAAAATTTTTTTGGATTAAAACAATTTTTCTCGAATTCTATATGAAAAATAAGTAAATACGTGTTTTTTTATTTCTTTATTTGATAAAAATTATAAAAGTTATGATTTTTTGAAATTTAACATCTTGAGAAGCAAAGGACTTTTTAAACGCTTTTTTCTCTCTTATATCAAAAAATAAAAAATAATGTAATATATGAAAATGACTTATTTTTTCTTGAATATTTCAAATATGTAATAAAAAATAACGTTAATAAAGCGAAAACATCAAATAAATTGAAATTTCGTCTAAAAAGAGACTTTTCTCAAAAGCGAAGTAATTGATTTTCGATTTTTTTCTTTCATTACAACCACTGATAAATAAAGAAATTTTTACCACTTATACCGAAGTGGTGTTCTTTAGCGTTCAAATTATATTTAAAACTATATCAGTCGTTGCAGAGAGTTTTATTCGATTTTTACACTTTTTAAAAGATTAACCTTTAAAACAAAAGAAAACGAATGTTTTGTGGTTAATTTCTCAATTTTCTTCTCTCAAATCTCTGTAACGACTGATATAGTTTTAAATATAATTTGAACGCTAAAGAACACCACTTCGGTATAAGTGGTAAAAATTTCTTTATTTATCAGTGGTTGTAATGAAAGAAAAAAATCGAAAATCAATTACTTCGCTTTTGAGAAAAGTCTCTTTTTAGACGAAATTTCAATTTATTTAATGTTTTCGCTTTATTAACGTTATTTTTTATTACATATTTGAAATATTCAATCTCTAACTCCCTGCTAGATGGCTTGGAGTTCTTTTGTCATGCACGACTTGTCTCTAAATAAACGTTATACTTTTAAATAATAAATAATTACTTATTCAACTCGTTGAATAAGACATATTATTATCATTGGTAAATCTTATTTTCTGATTGTCATTTTTTGAGTATCATTTTTTGAGTGTCGTAGCGAAATAACCACACTCAAAATACGAGAGAGAGAGAGAATTCCATTTTTCCCTGTGTTGTAATCTAGTTAAAAAGTAGAACGGATTTAATATTATTGTGACAAGAAATTTTCTATCTAAATCGAAACAAATTATGCGAAAGGTATTGACGTTTTTTGCCATCAACCATCATGCGACATACTACCGTTAAGCGGACCACATTGTCCATAGCATCGAGAAACATTTTACAAACTGGGAATCAATAAGAAAATAAATCAAATTCTCACCTAAGATGTGAAACGCTCGATTTATCTAACGGTTACATCTCAAATTGACGGTGAAAACATTTTTCCGAACAAAAATAAGAAAAAAATTTACAACAGAATAACAAGAACGATGAAAATAACAAAGAACCAGTAGCAAATATTAGCACCTCAACAATTGATGATCACTGATCAGTAAACAATAATTAAAATTATCACTGAATACCAATATTAATGATTTAACAGAAAGAGAACGTTAATTAATTTAGAATTATTTTATATTAATTTAGAATTCTGATTAATTTGAGTAGAATTGCAGTGTTAAAATTAAACTAACCAAAATTCTAATTAAAATAACCTAGTAATTAAAACTCTGGTTATTCCAACCATATTGTACTTATCCTCTGCAGCAAAAAATAGCAAAACAGCAATATGAGCTGACTAATATCAATAAACATTATAATTAAACTAAATAACTGGTTAGAATTTCTATGAAAATGAGCAATAAATTTTTGCTTTTAATATTTTTCTTTAGTACGCCAATGATGGACCTTCTTGTACAAGTGGCAACGGCTCACAAATTGGTTGCTTCCAGTTACACCCTGCAAGCTATTGGCGAACGGGGTATGGTTTTACCTCATCAACCAAACACACCAATTGGAGCACTTGATGCACTCCAGGTAAAATATATTTTAACAACTAGGAAATCCTTTTTACCAAGAAGCTTGATTAGACACTTCTTCCAGTTTCCAAGAAATTTCCTACCCACATCTCACTCTCTCATGGCGATAGCAAGAAAATCGATTCAGCGGATGCTATCACTCTACACTGAGAAAACATTATACTTAAATGAAATACAAAAATAATGTTAGACGATTTTGTTTAATTGAAATTAGTTTGTAAGCTTAATCTCAATATATAGAAAATATCTGCTGCATTGATTCAAAAGTATTATTTGTTTGAATAATTACATATATAATAAATTCACACATATTTTCTGTTACGGTTTAAACAAAAATTATGTTTAAAAATTTTATGTTTCAATCAAACTTAAAAGTTAAGTACGGATAATTTAAAATCAGTCACAATTTATGTTTGATTTTAATATATAATCTCTTAAGCTGAACCAGAAAATATGTTTGAATTAAACTTAAATATGTTTGACTGTATAGCAAAGATATTTTAAGTTTGATTTAAACAAAATTTGTTTGAATCAATTAATTTTTTTTTTTCAGTGTACAAGAAAAGAAGCTACGAGATGTAATGGCAAAATAAACATTAAAAGAAAATATTTTCAAATCATAAATATTAAGAAAGTTGGAAAAAAGGTTGCAGGGTTGTCACTTTTTCTCTGATTTGCAAACAAAATTACACTTTTCTTTAACCCCAAGAAAAACAAATTCAAATGTGATTGAAACATAAATTTTGAATTTTATTTTAAAAAACAACACAATTTTACTATTTTAAATACTAGTATTGGGGATTTTCAATCATTTTAAAAATTTGCAATAACCTTCTTGTTTATAATTCAATTACAATTCAATAAATATTCAATTATCTTTCATTTATTTCTTGAAGGTAAAAAAGATATACCATCGAAAGAGAAAAATTTCTAAAGACTACAATTTTTCGAAATAAAGAAACGTTTTTGAAAAGCCAGTGAGTTGAAAAATAAGAAGACTAGAACAAATAATTTTCTCAATTGCAATAAAAAGTCAAATATATATAAATATAAGCTTCTAGTGAATCGATATTCTCTGCTTCCTGTTCTATAGACAAAGATTGATATTAAAATTGCCATGCACTGATGAATCTCTCTCTGAGTCGTTTTCCTGCCATTAAAGTTGTCATCATTATCATCAGTCGTTGTCGTGCAGTCTTTGTATCAAGAAGAAAAGAGACAGAGGGAATATACGAAAGAATGAATGACAAAAAAAAGAATAAAAAGAAAACACGATTGTTAGTGGTCAAGTAAAAGACTGCGAAAATTACTCAAAGAGAGGGTGACTTGACAATTTGAAAACTCGAATATTGACACTTTCTTTTCTTCCGCAGGTTAAATTACTTCCCAAGCAAGGGACATTCTTATCCCGTAAAACGAAGAAAGCCAACCAACCATTCGAAACAACTTTTCGATTACAGGTGAGTGAGACAACTTATTAAAAAAACAATGTTCAATTCACATTATTTTTACTCAAACCCCATAAAAGAGACTATTTAATTTTAATTAAAAAAGTTAGATAAAAAAAAATTCGCAGAATCATTTTGTTTGAGCAGGAAAAAATGTCAATAAAGAAATTACGATTCTTTTGCGTCATGTTTTCATTGACCGCAATGATCTATCCTTTTTATTAATTGCTATTTTTTTCTTCAATTAACTACTTAAGCAATTCAATCACTGTTTCCCTTATATTAGTCCATTTTTATCGTTTAAAAGGAAAAAAGTGATTTAAACTTAAAAAATATTTAACTGTTTTAAACATTTACTAGCTTCAAGTTAATATTTATTTAATTATAAACAACTAATCAATCACTTGATTCAAATAAATCTTTTTTTATATAATTAATAACCTTCCACATGAATTAAAATAAATAATTACAATTATAATTAATTGTTATAGGTTCATCTACCAAGAAATCAATTATACGTTTCGAGAGTAAGTCCAAAAATGAACTTGGGAGATATTCTCGAGGAAGTGTGCCGCGAGAAAAATCTCGACATTAAAAAGTACGAGCTTCGTCATCCCGGTGAGTGTACACACATATACATATTTATATTTCTACATATTAAAGAAAGAAAATATTAAAACTAATGATTCGTGTAACTGTTGATTATTGCGTGTGAAAACACATACAACCAACCGCAGACTTCAATTATTCTTTACGGACAAATAAAAAGGATAAATAAATGATAATGATGATGCATAGCTCTTTCTGTTGTGCTGGTATTTCTTTCTTTCACCAAAACAACTTTTCTTTATTATTTTTAACTATTTTGCCACTATTAACCTGTCATTAATCAGTACGTTCAGTCAAAACTGCCCTCAAAATTGACCTAAATTTTGAGGGGATTTCGGCCTTAAATGTTTATTTTTTGCAAAAAATATTTTTTGATAACGAGTCATGTTTTGTGGCATAATAGAAACTATTAAGCACTAGCTTCTTTCATATTTAATTGCCGAATGATAAATTCACTTCCTTCAATTAAGCACTATAGTTCCCCTAAAAGTAATTTTATAGCCTGCGCAAGCAGGAGCAACAGGAGAAGGAGAGAATTTTCAATTCACTGACTCTCTTACTCTTGTATATTACTATGACAACCTGCAGGCAGGCAGCCTGCAGATGTGTAACCGCAGCTTCATGCTGCAGTCACCATTATGCTAGACCCAAATAGTTTTAACTTGGGAGAATAGTAGCATCTATTTACTGCTGTAATGTTACTCTAACTCATCAGGTGGTGTTTCTATAATCTTTGTCATCACATGCAATCACATGTTTATAAAGACTGTATGTCACATTGTTTCACATTTCTGAAAGAAAAGGAGACATGGTGTTTATGATTTTGTATTTGCTAGTTGTCCCATATCGGGAAGAAGAGACCACCCAGTAAAAAAAAAGTATTCAGAATAGAAAAAAAGTATTGGTGGTGACGTTCAGTGAATGCGTTTTCGCGACAAAACCGTATTGGTGGGTTACGGTGAATACATTTTGCTCACCGTGAATACTTTTTGTTTTAAACTCTCGATTTAAAGATTCCTAAGCAAAGTTGAGAATATATATGAAGAGCGTGAGTAACGTGATGTATAAAAATGGCTATTGCGAGAAGGAAATAAGAAATTTTGAGTAAAAACGAAAAATTAAATGTGAAAGAAAAAATGTCAAATGTTGATCGATTACCATATGCTTTACTATGCCTACAATACATGACAGATTAAAGGGAGCATGACGTTACCGGCAGAAAGTTATTAGGAAAGGCGGGAAATTTTGAATTTTTAATGAATTTTTAATGAATTTTTATTCATTAATTATAATTAATAATTATAATTAATTATTAACTAAATATTATTTGCGTTCACTTGGATTTTTTTTCAATTCCAAAATTTTCCGCCTTTCCTAGTAACTTTCTGCCGGTAACGTCATGCTCCCTTTAATCTGTCATGCATTGTAGATTTGTAGGCATAGTAAAGCATATGGCAATCGATCAACATTTGACATTTTTTTCACATTTAATTTTTCGTTTTTACTCAAAATTTCTTATTTCCTTCTCGCAATAGCCATTTTTATACATCACGTTACTCACGCTCTTCATATATATTCTCAACTTTCCTTAGGAATCTTTAAATCGAGAGTTTAAAACAAAAAGTATTCACGGTGAGCAAAATGTATTCACCGTAACCCACCAATACGGTTTTGTCGCGAAAACGCATTCACCGAACGTCACCACCAATACCTTTTTTCTATTCTGAAAACTTTTTTTTTTACTGGGCACTTATCCAAAGGAAAGAAAGATGTTTGTAATTAATATGAAATTTTTTTTATTTCGTATCTTAAAAATGTGAGAAATAAAAAATTTTTTTACAATAGAAAAAACAGTGAATCAAATCAGTTATTATTATTTTTAAAAAATGAGTGTCATGTGTACTAAAACACTTAAAAAATTTAATATTTAATTTATTATTTAATTGGACTCTTAGTTAAAAATGTATTAAGAATAAATGAATGTGAGTTAATCCTGCCGTGTGATATAAAAACTTAGTTAACTTCCCAGGTGCGAATTTTCGGTTGGCCCATAGTTGGGCCAACTTTTACAAGGTCGGTCCAACTTCTCGTGCCAGAGGTTGGGCCAACCATACAGATGATAACGGTTGGCCGTCTAATGGCGACGATGGTTGGCCCGACAAGTCATAAAGAAGTTGGCCCAACTTAAAATGCATATGTTGTGCCAACTATATATTTCAATGGTTGGTCCAAAGACTGACGCCAAAGTTGGCACAACTTTAAATGCGTAAGTTTGGCCAACTTTAACAGCCAGAGGTAAAAAATTATTAAAAAACTAAATTATTTAAACAATGAACACGTTATTATTAGCGGGAACATCAAATATAACCTTTCCCTATTATTATTAAACACAATCTCATACATACATTTTCGAAAATATCTAACGCTCGCTGGGATCGAACCCCTAACCTAACGCGCCGAAGACTTATACACTGACCACTACGCTACGCTCACATGGGAGTCCATACCGTTAAATGTATATTAAAGCTGCAACAGTCGGGCCAACCGTGGCCCAGAGTTCGGCCAACCGAAAAAGTTTAAGTCATTTAAACTGTTAATCACAAAGTTTTGCCAACCGTCGGGCCAACCGTCGGGCCAACCGTGGCCCAGAGTTAGGCCAACCGACAAAGTTTAAGTCATTTAAACTGTTTTTCACAAAGTTTTGCCAACCGTCGGGCCAACCGTGGCCCAGAGTTTGGCCAACCGAAAAAGTTTAAGTCATTTAAACTGTTTTTCACAAAGTTTTGCCAACCGTCGGGCTAACCGTGGCCCAGAGTTTGGCCAACCGAGAAAGTTTAAGTCATTTAAACTGTTTTTCACAAAGTTTTGCCAACCGTCGGGCCAACCGTGGCCCAGAGTTTGGCCAACCGAAAAAGTTTAAGTCATTTAAACTGTTTTTCACAAAGTTTTGCCAACCGTCGGGCCAACCGTGGCCCAGAGTTTGGCCAACCGAGAAAGTTTAAGTCATTTAAACTGTTTTTCACAAAGTTTTGCCAACCGTCGGGCCAACCGTGGCCCAGAGTTTGGCCAACCGAGAAAGTTTAAGTCATTTAAACTGTTTTTCACAAAGTTTTGCCAACCGTTGGGCCAACCGCGGCCCAGAGTTAGGCCAACCGACAAAGTTTAAGTCATTTAAACTGTTTTTCACAAAGTTTTGTTAACCGTCGGGCCAACCGACAAAGTTTAAGTCATTTAAACTGTTTTTCACAAAGTTTTGACAACCGTCGGGCCAACCGTGGCCCAGAGTTAGGCCAACCGAGAAAGTTTAAGTCATTAAATCTGTTTTTCACAAAGTTTTGCCAACCGTCGGGACAACCGTGGCCCAGAGTTTGGCCAACCATAAAGTTTGAGTTATTTAAACTGCGTTTTACAGAGTTTTGCCAACCGTCGGGCCAACCGTGGCCCAGAGTTTGGCCAACCATAAAGTTTGAGTTATTTAAACTGCGTTTTACAGAGTTTTGCCAACCGTCGGGCCAACTGTGGCCCAGAGTTTGGCCAACCTAAATTTGTAAGTCATATGAGATACGTTCCCCATAGTTGTGCCGACCTTTGTCGCCAAAGTTGGCCCGACGGTTGGTTATACTCTGCATGTAATGGTTGGCTTGCAAAGTCGGGCCAACTGTGGGCACTAGTACTTGCCAAAGTTGGGCAAACTCTGGCAACCAAAACTTCGCTTGCCAAAGTTAGGCCAACCGTGGGCCAACCTTCAAACTCTGGCGGCCAACCTAAATTCGCACCTGGGTTACATTTTGGTGAAAAATGAGTTTTTGGTATCAATGAACTCGTAAGAAAAAATTGCGTCTAATATTTATAGTTTAAATTTTTTTTGTAAAGTATTGTTTGTGAAAAATTAATATTAAAAATTTGAGAAATTGCAGAAAATGAAAGAATATTTGAAAAAAAGTTAACGAAAGCACTTTGCGTAGTCCAAAAAACAAACGAGGCTACGAGCTTGAATGTATGATTTAAAGGAAAAACTTAGTTAAAGGTATTTGTGTTTTTTGTATCAAATAAGTAGTCGAGTCCGAGCGTTGTATTTGAAATAAAAATTTTGCATCTGTAACTCTTGCAATTAAACGAGAAAACATTTTGGGTAAGCGCTGTATTTCTTACTGTGCAGCGGCGTTTGTATAGACCACGCATAGCAGCGGCTCAGATTATGGGCATCAGCTGCTCATGTTACAGACAACTCGTACACATTTCACATGGGTTAGGTATTTGCGTTTAGCGTGTGCGCTGTTATGGGGCATCTCCTGTTCTGAAATTGGATACCAGCTACACAGAATGCATAGACAGCAACGCGTGGCCGCTAGCAGGCAGCTGCTACACAAAAATTTTCCCCGTGTACCTAAGTTCTTCCATCAAAAAGTCAGTCGAGATAGAGCCGAACGACTTCTTAACTGCATTCGGCTAAACTCGGTTTATCCTTCGGGTCGCAAGCAGCTGTTTACCCTCTTGTCAATATTTCAACTCAGAGGTTATGTTTAAGTTAAACTGTTTGAACTAAATGTTGTATTTTATATTGACGAATTATTAATATGTTATTTTGAAATTAATGAAAAATAAGTTGTTTGTAATTCATCTTCAAATTAAAAGAAACTATGATTCATATTTTTATTCTAATAATAGCAGTGTTTTCTACTAATTTTATGTAAACCTTATTTACACCTTTCATTGTTTAAATAAACTTATTAACAAAATCAATGCCTTTAATAATTAAAATTATTACACACACACCTACACTACCGTCCGAAATTGTGCGTACGCTAACATCTCGAGCTATTAAAAAACACACCCGCACAGAAACAGTGATAACTCGGTTAAAAATGAAGCTAGATGCTTTTTTTAAATTGCATTGGAAAGCTTATTAAATTTCCAATGAAATGCCACTATTTTAAGTTGTATTGCATAAATAGGAAGCGAGATATCATGTTATGAAGACAAAAAAATAATTCTATTTTTTCGGAATTTCTTACTCTGTCTTTGACTCCTGGCACAGTTTAGCAAAGTTTATGAATAAAATTGATACTTTTACAGACTATTCCTTGTAACCTAAGCTTTAAATAGAGACCAAGAACAGCAAAAAATATTTACGGGTTCCCGAGATATTACAAAAAGAGTCGGACCGTGCAAAGCAGAATTTTCAATCATCGATTTCTCTAATTCGCCGTTGAGTCAATTACTTGTCTGTGAAAAAAGTGTCGAAAATTAATTTTACCAAGTACATTCTTACTGGGATCCATTTTTTAATTTAATTTATTATATATCGATATAATAAATTAAATATTAAAAATTATTAAATTAAATTAAATTAAATTAAAAAATGGATCCCAGTAAGAATGTACTTGGTAAAATTAATTTTCGACACTTTTTTCACAGACAAGTAATTGACTCAACGGCGAATTAGAGAAATCGATGATTTCAAACGGCAGTACGGAACACAACTTTTGTATGAATGCTCACGGCACTGCAACGCTCTATGCCTTTCCCCTCTCGCCGTTTCACCACCTCCTCACCAAACTTTGTAAACACAGTCACAGCAGAGGGATTGACACGAGCAAGGCTTCAGTGTACAAGGTTGCCGTAAGATTACAAAAAAATATTTCTGCAAAATATTTTAAAATATTTTAAAAACTATTTTTTATAGTTTTTTATTGCTTAATACGGGGGTATATATAAAACACAAAAATTTTTTAAATTGCAGCAACCTTTCATTGTAACCTTGCGGCTATCTTACCGAGCAACATTGAGGCAAGATTACAGCCATCTCACAGTGTATCATTGTGTCAGGTGTGACATTTCTAGCTTGAGGTAAGCTTATGTGCTGTCTGGGATCTTGAATGATTGAGGTGCTTAAGGCGCAGTGCTTTAAGTTCAATAGGTACCCGAGTTCGATCTTAGCTTCGTTTGAATTTTTTCATTATTTCTGCATTTTGTAGAAAAAAAAATTAAACTTAAAATAAATTTAATACAATATTACTGTATTTTAATTTAGAAAATATTATAAAAGAAATATCTATTCAAGACCTGAAGGAATGTGAAAAGGACGTAAAAACCGATAAATGAATCACATGTGACTGTGACGCCGATAGAGGTATCAAGTAAGGAAAACTTGTTTTTTCTCTTCGTGCATGTTTTAGGCGTAACTTACTCTCTAAATCAGAATTAGGAAAAATATTTACTAATTTTAATGAGTGACTGACTTTTTGCTTTTGAATTCGTAAAGTTTACTAAGTAAATAGTAATTTTTACTAATTTCTTTGTACTTTTTACTAATTTTTTAATAACTTTACTAATTCAAAAGCAAAAAGTCAGTCACTAATTCAAATTAGTAAACATTTTTACTAATTCAAATTTAGACAGTAAAGGCGCTTGTATACCTCCACGTTTTTATAAGTATATTTAAAGTTTCTCTAATTATGATTAGCTATTCCTATAGAGAAATTTCACAACTTCCTAATTTTTAGAGATTATTGTCTATGAGCATAACCAATCAAAATTAGAGAAACCTTTGGACATTTTTGAATATACTCAGAAAAACGTGAAGCAGTTTTCTAAGTTGCACTGAGAGAAATGAATAGTTGTGGTACCCATTTTTTCCAGGATTATTTTTAGTTAGTAAACTATACTACTGTTAACTTATTGGTTGGTGTTACCATTTTCTATTAGTATACTTAGAAAACTCGTTTTCAACTTAGAAAACTGCTTCACGTTTCTGAATATACTCAGAAACTGGGGGATATACAAGCGCCTTAACCATGACTGTCAGTTTTGCCCTTACAAAATCAAGTGTCTCATTTTGAGACGTTTTGTCCCCATATTTGAAACACTTAGATGTCTTGTGTCCACATATTTGAAACAGATAAGTGTTTCATTTTAAGATTTTACAAATGTCTCACACATTTAGTACTGCATTTTCAGACACGTTATGTGTTTCGAGTATCCGTCTTACGGTAAGAAAACGTTTTATGTGTCTTATACGCACTGAGTCACCTTAAATGTCTTAAAATGTGACACAAGATGAAATTAAATGTCTTAAAATAAGTCAGATTGTGTATCTCAATGGTTGAAACACTTAAAGCAACTCATTTTAAGACACGAGTGAGATACCAGTTTTTGCAGTGTATGGCCATGCTAAATCAAGGGGCAACAAAATTTTATGCGTGCGGTTATACTTTCCGGCGGCTCATTTGTATTTACAAAAAAAAATTGTAATTTAAAGATTAGTATGTTGAGTATGATGTAGTATGTTTAATTGAACGGCTGGAAAAAGGAACTCGCTGACTGTTCGACTACACGCTGAAGAGCCAGTCAGAAGTATAAAATGGTGATGAAAATTGAAATTCAAAATTATGATTTTAAAAAGGCACTACTTTATAGGAAATGAAAAGACGCATCTTTTTTCCTTTGAATTTTTTTTGCCAGATTAATATTTTAGATAATAATGACAAAAAAATGGAAAATTTTTATCGTAAAAATTCATTAAAACTTGAAACATAAGGTCATATCTTTAACAAATATTAATGAATTTACTTGTAATTTGGTATACACACTCATTTAGGTTCCTAGAAGGCAACAATATAAAAAAGTGTTAAAAATCAACGACTGTTTAATCATTTCTTAATGTTAATAAAGACGTATCAGTAAATACGTTTCCTTACTTTCGCCGAAAAAAAGTCTGCGGGAAACTTGTTAGTTTAAAGAACATCCAGTGAGACATTTGTTTGTTAGCATTTAAGAAAATTTTCTGGAAAATTTCAAATGGATTAATTGAAAATTATAGGAGATATTCAAGTTTTAAAAATGCGCAGGTGCTCTCTAAATCTGAATATGTGAAATTTCACTTATTCTACGTTATAAATCGTCTTCTCGATCAATAAGTGATATATGCATATACACTTATAAATAAATGAATTTTTAACTTATTTTGAGTAAAATTTCACTTATTACAAGTGTATATGCACTTATTGATCGAGAAGACGACTTATAACTTAGAAATTAACGATGGTTTGTTGACATAACCTACATTTTAAACTATTGTTAAAGGACTTTAAAAATGTCTACCGAAACATTTAAAAAAATTAGACTGAAATTGTACTGAGGGCAGTACAATTTCAGTACCTTTTCAGTCTATTCTTCCGGCAGGGGTACTTATGGGTTTTTTACACGAAGAAAAATAAATAGTAATAATTATACTATTTTCGATGAAAAATAACTACTTTCAAGTAGTAATTTTGAAACTGCTCGAGAAATAGTAACTTTTGCTTCTTTTTCAAAGACTTTTTACTTTTTTGAAAAAGTATATTTTACTTCAAGGAATCTAAATTTTATTAAAAGCCTAGTAATATTTAAAATGTCCAGAGCAATTAATTGGTAGTATTCATGACTACACTCACAGACATAACAATAGTTAGACATATTTATAAACAAAAAGTACACTTAATGAATGTTATATCGAACATTTGTGACATAATCAATATAAGATATGTATAAACTATAAAATTCAAAATAGGAAATTTATTTTTATTTATTTTAAGAATAACAAAGTTCCTAGGGCTACGAAGCCCTTCTAGGAACAAATACATTAAAATTAAATTTGGTTATTTATTCAAGAATGATTACAATGATTATTATAACAATAGTGAGAAGAAATTACGAAAATAAGATAACAATAATATTGAATATATATATATATATATATATATATATATATAATATATATAAAGAATGTAGCAGCTTTACTAATATATGGAAACTGAACTAAAAACTGTAGATAATTTATAACAATACTGATATATCCTACCAATAAGTAATATTAAATGTTCCATTGTTTTCTCTAAATAATAATTCAAAAAATAATTTTTTAAATGCTAATATATTAGGTGCATTTCTTAAAACTGGATGCAATTTATTCCACAGTCTTGCACCCCTAACAATAAAAGATCGTTGCATTATGCAAGTTCGATGTGGTGGTATTATTAATATCGATTTTCTTTCTCTAAGCCTGTAGTAACCTTCTTCGAAAATTTTGTTGGACTCAAAAAAATTAAATAAATAATCAGGAACTTTTGTTTTAACGGTGTTCAATGGTCTCTGAAATTTCTCGATAATATGCGACTCACAGTTATCACCCGACAAATACGGCACTGACGTGAAATTGGTAAACAATCATTGTTGAACGAGTTTTTCTCTGCACACAAGCAATTTTTGCAAAATCTGAATCCGAACCAGCGACACAAATCTTCTTAATCACCTAAATCCGAAAAATTTTTTGAATCCATGCAGAAACGCGGTTGCAAAATGGGAAAGGCCAGAGTAATGTAATGCGGATCATTTTGACAGCTGAGCCTTTACACTCACTGCATGCTTCTGCCCTCTACCCGTGTAGAAAAATTTCGGGGCAGTCTGGAGTCCAGTGATTGCCCCAACTAGACGCATCTGGACGGTCTAATCTAGACTGTCTAACTGTATGCTATATGGGATTTATTTGAACGGTCTAATCTAGACTGTCTAACTGTATGCTATATGGGACTTCATTGGCATCACTAGAATTCAAATTTTTTAAGTACAATCAAGAATTTAGTTCCCGATTTGTAGGTCTTCTTTGAATTTATATATGCACAATGGGTTGTCACTTCAAAATTGAATAAAATAATTTAGTCAATCTAAAGAATCGTTCAAAAATAAATATTGTAGATTTATATGAATTATTATAAATAAAAATAAAATTTAAATCTATACATTTAATGACCAATTTTACTTAGAAATTACAAAATTGAATTTTATTAGAGTTACGTTTACAATTTTCATTAATCACTTTAAACTTTAATTTGATATTTTATAAAGTTTGAATTTGGAATTAATTTAATTAAAAATTTTTAAAAACTTCGATTTCTGAATAATGTCTAATAATTCAAGTTTTCCTGAAATTAGATAAATTTTTTAACATATTGTATTTGATTAATTATTAAAAATAATTTATCTGTAGAACAATTTTAGTTAAAAGCACTATAAAAAATTGAGTGTTGGACAAGTTACAGATTATTGTAGAAATTCAATTATTTTCCAAACTTTTACCAAAATTCTTGACAAAATTCTAATTATTTTCTAAAATGTTCTTTAATTCAATGATTTTCAATATCTACTATTTTAATAAAATTAAAAAAAAATTCAATTATTATAAACGAAAATTTCCATAAAATGTAAGTAAAAATTTAATTACTTTCATAAATAAAAAACCTTTCACAAAATTTCAATAAGTATTTACAAATCTTTTATAAGTTTCTTCTTATAATAATTCAATTATTTTCATACATACCTAATAAAATTCTTATTATTTTTAATACAACTTTTATCGAGTTCTTTAAAAAGTGTATAATTGTACTTAAGAATTATATACTTTAAAAAATTGTTGAATGACTATAATTTATTGTAGTAAGAATTAATTATTGAAATATTCATTTCTAATAATTTAAATAATTCAGGATTATTATGTGTAATAATTTTATTCATAGTTTTCACTTTGTCTTTATATAAGCAACAGAATATATGACACTGGCATAAATATAGATAATTAGGAGAATTATCACCCAGACTTCAGTGGCCGTGCGGTTTAAATGCGACGCGTTCGGTCGTCAAGGGGGTGAGGGACGTGAGTTCGATCCCACATGCGAGCGGATATTTTTCATTGTAAGTATTGTATAAATATAAAAATATATAAAGTATTATATAAAATAATAAAATTACTATATTTAATCTGTATAAGTGTTATAAATTAAAATTGTAAACATGTTTGTAAACAATGTCAAAAACCTGTTAAAGAATGGATTTAAAAAATATACCAATTAACGCAAATAGTTTTTTTTACTAAAATTATTTTTAAATATTACTATTTTAAATGATATTTAATGCTAGTGTAATATATTATTTATTTCAAAATATTATGATTATAATAATAATAAGTTATTGGCATTAAATATATACACAAATCTACATGAATAACAATAATATGTACTATTATTTTTAATAACTCATATATTCACATTACATTGAATAAACATAAGAAACGAGTAAATTTAGGTAAATTATTAAAAATTAAAAAACTGAAATATTCAAATCGAACCTAAAATTTTTAATATTAGCACTGCTCATTAGCCCTGATTAGCTCGTCCAGTTTGGACCAACGCGTGGTTCGAACGTCACTTATCTGATTAGCTCACGATCAGACAGTCTTTTCAGCGCCCGATTAGAGAATAGACTGTCTTTCTGGCAACACACTAGAACCCAACAATTTTTCTACACGGGTAATGGCAAATAGCTGTAACACATGTCTTGTCGCCTGTCATTACATTACTTTTGAGTTTCCCATTTTGCAACCGCGTTTCTGCATGGGTTCAAAAAATATTTCGGATTTAGGTAATTAAGAAGATTTGTGTCTGTGGTTCGGATTCAGATTTTGCAAAAAGTGCTTGGGCGCAGAGAAAAATTCGTTCAACAATGATTGTTTACCAATTTCACGTCATTTAAACCAGTCAGTTCCGTATTTGTCCGGTGATAACTGTGAGTCGCATATTATCGAGAAATTTCAGAGACCATTGAACGCTCTTAAATAATGAGAAAAGTAAATTACCCATAAAAAATTTACGTCTAGTAGCAACATCTAATAAGCCAGACCTAATTCTATATTGCGTAATATGTTCAAACTTAGGAATATCATAAATGTAACGAATGCAAGCATTTAGGGATCTTTCAAGTTTTTGATTTAAGTCATTGCTGATATCATCATAAACAATGCAACAATAGTCAAAGAAGGGAAGAATCAAAGATTTGACCAGCATTAAACGAGTAGATGTAGGAAGTGAGTCCTTATTTCTATTTAGTTGTTATAATGTACTAAATGTTTTACGCGATATGTCAGAAACTTGCTCCTTCCAAGACAATGTTCTATTAAATATCAACCCAAGATCCTTCACTGTCTCCTTGAATACAATGGGTTCACCCCCTAACAAAAGTGAAGGCAAAGTTGACAACGCCTCATACGAAGGCTGACCCGATGCCGAGATTATGTTAAATGAAAACCATTTTGGCAATGTACTCTTGATTATTTCCAAGGCGTGTCATATACGTGATTTTTGCTTGAAATACATTTTCTCATTTAAATAAACTGAAGTTGGAGTCACATCGAGCAACTTTATACGCCTGAAAGTGATCATGAAAATAACATTCAATGGTGCTATCACGTTTAAATCATCAACTTTATTTGTGCTTAAGTGATGAATAAAGTAAAACTCTGGTTCATCTTCGTTAAAATGAACTAAAATCATTCCTGGCTTAACTACTTCTCCATTAAAAGAGATCCAAGAAGTAACTAACAAATTTTCAATTCGCAAGTCATTTGGCAAAATTTCTACAGAAGAGTCGTAATTTTTCAGGTTCGAAGAATGAACACTTTTTACGGGACCTTTAGTAAACTCGTAGTTGCAGTATATTCAAAAATATTTCCTATTGCATAAATAATTGAAAATCAGAAAAGACACCCATTAACTTTTTTGACTTACATTTGAAAACAAAATAAAGTACAAATTCATATTAAAATTTATAATGATCTCTTATTAATACTACAAAAAATATCAATTTTTATTTTCTCATTTTGCAAACTTTAATTAAAAATAGGAGACTGTTTCTATTTACCCCTAAAAACTGGAAATTCGAAGTAATATTTTTGTAGATACTGCTGCTAATTGACAAACGAAAAATGGGAAAATACTTAGAACCTGTAAGGGGTGATCTAAGGTTCAAGGCCGTATTTATTTTTTAAATTTTTTATTCAACTGTAACAACTACTATTTCGATTTACCCCTTGTATTTATTTACCCCATCTGACCCTACAAGGTTTTTTTAATGAGATGTTTAATCATTTCACAAAAAACTCATTATTACATTCAGATTTTTATTTTTACGTTTTATATTTTAAAAACGAAACAAATACATTGAATATTTTTCGAATAAGCGAAACGATTATTTTGTTCTCAAAATGTTGACTACTATTTCCGTTAAAAAATAATTGTTTTGAGTCATAATAATTATTGTAAATGTATATAATATATAATTAATGTTCAATTAATCCATTTGAAATTTTCCAGAAAACTTTCTTAAATGCTAACAAACAAATGTCTCACTGGATGTTCTTTAAACTAACAAGTTTCCCGCAGACTTTTTTTCGGCGAAAGTAAGGAAACGTATTTACCGATACGTCTTTATTAACATTAAGAAATGATTAAACAGTCGTTGATTTTTAACACTTTTTTATATTGTTGCCTTCTACACTGAAAAAAAAGTGCTGTTGAATCAAATAGCTCCATGCTATTGAATTTCCCGTTATTGGTTCAATAACACATTTATTAATCGAACAACATATTGCTTAAAACGAAAAAATGAAACTGTTTAAATTAAAAGTACGGTACTGTAAAATTAATGATATTCTACAAATTGTTTCTATAGTTCATCTATATATAGCAACAGAATAATTTATTGCTTCTTTGACATTATTCATTTGAAGCATCTAATAGATAAATTTGAAGAAAATGCGTGTAAATTTGAATCAAATGAAAAGTTGTTTGCTCCAAAGAAGCGCGCTTTTGAAAATGAAAGCATATGCTTTCGTTTCAATGAGTGGTGCTATAGCGGACTGCCTATAGCATATGCTATAAAAATAAGGACACTATGTGTTTGAGACATTGACAGGTGCTAAATTTATTGAAATACTTATCCACACTTATTTATATGTTTATTAAACCTGTCGTTTTTGAGATTCTTATATAAAAAACTATTATTTAAATTGTTTTGAAGAATTAAGGACTAGTTAAATATTAATTCCCTACATAAATTCCCTTATTCACGAGAAAAATCTCGCGCACGGTATTTAACTACAAAGTAACTGCTCAATGTAAGAAGCGAATGTATTACAATGCAGCGCGGCAGTTCTCGTCCATCACGAAAGTTAAGCACGTTTGGTCGCGGTTACTACATGGATGGGTGACCGATTGGGAACAGCGTTTTTTTCAGACTCAAAAAAATATAAAGTGTGTTTGAATGTGTATGTATGTGTGTTTGTCGTTGGAAAAAATTGAAAAAATAATAAAGATATGTATGTTAGTGTGTAAATTTGAAAAAAAGATGTATATAAGAAGTGTTGTGTTAAAGGTGTGAGAATTAATTATAGTATATAAAAAATATGTGAACAAAAATTTCATTTTTTCAATTTATCGTTCGTATATCTTTAACTACATAAAAGAATTGACTTAACAGTATGGTGTTATTCAATCGATAGCAACAACTGAAAAAATTAAAAGTACAAATTTTTGATTCATAAAAATTATGCTTTTAAATTTAAAAACTATAGTCATTGACTCAAAAGCATATACTGTTAAATTAAAAAATTTTGATCGTTGATTCAAAAGGAATACCTTCAAATTAACATAGTATGCTGTCAATTTGAGAAATATGCTTTTGTTTCAATGAAAGTGATACTATCGAATCATTAGAATCGGTGCTTTCAAAACAACAGCATATACGTTTGGCAGCCCGTTATGACACTATTCAATGAATCAAACTCATATATCATTGATTCAACAGCATTTTTTTCTCCGTGTAGGAACCTAAATGAGTGTGTATACCAAATTACAAATAAATTCTTTAATATTTGTTAAAGATATGACATTAGTTTTATTTATTTATACACTCGTCTTTTGGCCTTAATACTAGCGTTTACAAATGTCACCATGGAAAATTTTCTTACACATTATCTTATACTAAATTTTGCGCCATCAGAACGGCTTTGAAAATTAGGAATACTCGCATTTGCCTAGACTATCCGCTTAATGGGGTTTCTCGCCAGAGGAGAGAAACTGTAGAAAACCTCTCCTGAGTATAACCGGTTTATCAACAGTCGAGTTCTAATGGTGTGTACCGGACAATAATCGACAGTGCACATCATTATACTTTGACGTCAAACCTTCCGCTTGATAAATCACGAAAGTAGTGAGAAAAACACCGGGCTATAGCGGACACCAAGGTGGTCTCCCATCCAAGTACTAACAGCACTGAATGTTGCTTAACCTCGATGATCGCAAGCCACAGAGCCTCACTACTGTGATTTATCATCGGTTGTGTTTTAAGTTTTAATGAATTGTTACGATAAAAATTTTCCAGTTTTTTGGCATTTGTATCTAAAATATTTATCTGACGAAAAAAATTCAAAGGAAAAAAAGATGCGCCTTTTCCTTTCCTATAAAGTAGTGCTTTTTGAAAATCATAATTTTTAATTTTAATTTTCATTATCTTTTTATACTTCTTACTGGTTCTTCAGCGTGTAGCTGAGCACTTGGCGAGTTCTTTTTTCCAGCTGTTCAATTATAATAAAAATAATACAGTAGAATAATATAATAGTTACTATCAATCAAATCAAATGTGTATCTACGATATATTCTACACATTATATGTACAGATGAAATATAATTGTAAATTGCTGACAAATAAAAGATAAAATTTCCCCGAGATTACTTTATTGACTTCAATATTACGTTGGTAAGTTTGGATATGCGTTTTAAAGAGTAATTGCAGCAACTAGTTTCGAGATCATTATCCGGATTTTAATGCGAAAGTAATGTGTGGCGATATATGTGACGCTCCACGAAAGAAAGGACCTATCCCCGAAATAACATTAGGCTCAGTTTTCATGCATTGTGTACGGAAAATTGAGCCTAATGTTCTTTCGGGGATAGGTCCCTTCTTTCGTGGAGCGTCACATATATGATCGAGTCGGATCGGAAATCATCCAATTTGCGGTCTCTCTAGTCATGGAAAAGACTTGATGTCTTTTGATATAGTACCCCTTTAATTTTTTTGCATCATGTTATTTAACTCAATCAAGTACTCTGCACTGTTAATTTTTACATTTTCAATTAGATATTCTCAACGATTCTAATTTTCCAGTGAATTATGTATTGTTTTTTTCAAAAATTAACACAGAACATTGCGAATTCTCTACATCTGAATCAGTTAAAATTTTAACTAAAGATTTAAAAAAAGGAAAAATTAAAGCGCTAAATAAAGTAATAATATCGAAATGAAACTTTCACCTTATAGAAAAGGAAGACTTTTTCCCATATTAGACAGATTTGGTACCAGAGTAAATCCACTACCGGATTTAGGTGATGACTTTTGCAATTGAAGGCACTTGTTCTCCGCAACAAGGTCTGTAATACAATTCTCAAAGACGGAATTGCATACTCGTGTAAACGATTGCGCAATTGAATAATATTCACGCGATTAGAAATAAAAGTCAGAATTCTGTACTAAAAATGAAAAAAAATTACTAAAATATAAAAGTTCATATGCAGACATTTATTTTTTTAAACCATTAGGGCATTTTCGAAAAAGAAAACTACAACAACTGAAAACAAATTTTCAGAAATAATCAATATTATTTATTTTCCATTACTAATGATCGATTTTAGTCACTATCAGAGTCAGTTTATCCCTTTTTAATCTGCGGTATCAATGCTGGTTATTTCTCTGTAAAACAAGTTGGTCTCGATTCTTCAGAGTCGGTCACACGATTCAGTTGTAAGACTTCAGAAACCTGTCAGTTATGAACCAAGGCAAAATCCAATTTTCTCTGAAAAAGAAAAATTTTGCTTTGCTTCAGACTTTATGGAGGACAATCGATTTAATTATTTCTTTTATAAAAATAATACCTTTTCATATATATATATATATATATATATATATATGTATATATATATATATATATATAAATGTAAAAATTAAAATAAAAATTGAGAAAAGTAGTTATTATGAAAATTTCACTTCTTCTTTGCAGCAAATCTGGAAGAAATTCTAGATCTCTCACTCACCCTACAAGACTATCATCTACAAGAAGTGACACTCTACGCCATACAAGGAAGAATTATAAGTGCAGCTCTCAGTTCACAAGACATAATGGCACTTCAAAAACAAGAAGAGCGACGACGTCAACAAGCGAAACAAAGTGTTTTTGGTTTTATGTTCAAAAAATCAAAGGAAAATTCCTTGAGTACAGATAGTCTTGGTGAACGAAGTGTATCACCGGCAAGAAGTGACGAGACCGGTAGAAGTTCAAGTCCAATGGCACCACCGCCACGACCACTTCGTAAAAGGAGACAAGCGCCAAAACCACCAGTCTTAACGACGTCTGTCATTGAAGAAACCAGCGACAGTGCAAAAGACAAAATGGTCATCAGTCACAGTCGAAACAGTAGCGACAGTTCCGGTTATCATGAGGCGTCAGTATTGAGTGATCATCCTGAATCCGCTGGACGAATGCCGGAAACTCTTCCAAGAAGAGGAAAAACTCTGGACACCCCTAGAAATCTTGCTCAAACCTCACACGCCAGTAAAAGTCTAGGTAACTTGGCTCTTGCTTCCGGAGGACTTAGTCATGGAATTAGCACCACTTCTTTAAGCTCTACTGGTAGGTTCTTCTTTTTCTACTTTTTGTTTTTTACTCTCGTATTTTTTGTACAAATACTTTTAATTTACTTAAACAATTACTCAGTTTATTTCTAAAAACTCGAATTCTGCACAAAATGTTTGTTTGCACTGCCCACAGGTTCAAATGCAAGTGAGTAAACCCAAAGTCCACTAAAATTGTTCACACTTACACACAAGCAGACTAACATCATATACTTTCAGGTCAACGTAAAAAGAGAGCAGCACCACCCCCTCCGATAGCAAAATTACCATCAGCAATATCAAGCCAAGCGCTCGAATGTATCGTCGATTCGGAAGAGTCCCTAACGTCGGACATGGAACTATCGAAACCATCATCTGAGATTGCAACCTCATCGAAAGCAAATTCCGACATTGCCGTTCACTATAAAGCGAACTCAGACATTGATGTTACAACACTATCGAAACTTATTTCAAATTCAAAATCACTTTCCGAATCCGAGGAGAATACGAGAATACGAGAGAAAGCAGCAGCATCAGAAAATATTTCTGAAACGGACAGAAAAACTCTCGAAACAGAAACTTTATCCAAAGAGGATGCCTCAAAACCTGTTTTAAGTCACGAACCAGTAGTAACGAGTGCAAACAAACCTGTAGTTGCCAACGCTAAAGTAGTAAAAAGAGGTAAGCTAGTTCACAGACCCAATAGTATAGACAATAATTTTACTTCTTATAGTTTTGTATCAAGAAATTCTTTCGAAAATGTGCTTGAAGTCGAACCAGCAGAAGAAATCCATCAAAACATCTCCCTCTCCCACAGTATGTTCGAACCGGAAAAATTAAAATTACATACGAAAATTGAACACTATCGTTCCAAACATAAAACACCTGAAATTATCCAATTATCCTGCTCTCCAAACTCCAAAAACCAAGTTCTCAAACATTATGAAACCTCTCCCCAACGAGTCATCGGCTTCGTAAAACCAATAGTTAAACCCAATCAATCAAATCTCCAAAAACTAAAATCCGACCTCAAATTACAGAAATCAAAAAGTTTTCTAAATACTTCAAAGAAAAATATGCCAGCAAATAACAAAAATTGTTGTAGAACGTCTAGTTTCCAAACAAATCTTAAATCACCGGTAAACATCAACCAAAAATCGACTCTAAAATCCTACGATGGTAAATTCTCGCGAGAAAAACTGGTCAAAATTCCTACAATTTCCCACCTTGACGACATAGAGAACCACTTGGAAAATATGCCCGAATGCGGAATTCTAAAAAATAGATTCAGTCCAATCAAATCCCACATTGGAAGTTACATCTGCAGCGAAAGAAGGTGTTCCAAGAATTTAAAATACAGTAACAGTTTCCAAAATCAAATACTAAGAGACACAAAGATTATTAATAGTTTCGAGCAACCACAATTCCTCCTCTCTCGTAGTTTTTCCTCCCGCTACAATTTGAACTCAAGATCGGAATTCTTCCTTAAATTAAATTCGAGAACTGAATTATTCCCCAAATTAGGACACTACAATATGACCGACTATTACAAAAATCCTATCATTTCCTCAAATACGCAAGAATTAAATTACATTTCAATGGATTCAATTGACTGTAATGTACAATTTACTCCTCCACCTTTGAGTAAATTGCAGATTTTTGCCATTTCTACAAAACCCGAAGACATCCAAATTGGACCAATGGACTCAATACCAAATGAAATTGACAAACTGCCATCGCTTCCAATTATTAATCATTCGACTAATGAGATTGAAAAAAAATTAAGTATCCTGGAACCTCCGCCTCCGGGTCTTGTCAGTCGGGAAGAATCCAACAAAAATTGGAATCAATTTCTACTCAATTTGAATTCCATTCTAGAAAATAGAGACGAGGAATTTGTCTAATTCACTGGATTCGATTTCAAAGCACATTGACTGTCGGGGTGCCACAAATGTTTAACTTTGATTCTTCCTTACTTTTCCTTTATTTCCAGACAAAATTTGACTTTCTTTCTGATCCCAGAAAAATATTTCATTTTAGGCAACATCAAGTAATTTGGGTCAAATCAAAAGTCATTTAATTAACAATCACTCTAAATAAAATATTTTTTTCTGAGTATATGAAACAAAATTCAAGAGGGGTTCAATTATTATTGAAAAAGATATTAAAGTTTTAGAAGCAAAAAATTAATTTTAAACTTTAAGTGTGACTATGTTAAAAATGTTAAAAATAAAATTATCTACTTTTTCAGAATTTCAAATAAAACTTTTCGAAATTTCAATTTTTAAAATTTTTGATTTAGAAATTACTTAATTTAATTTAATTAATTAATTAATTTAAAATCAGTTTTTGTTGAATATTTTTGATGTAATGAAGACTTGTGCACAATTAATTTGCAATAGTAATTGAATCTCCTTCTACAATTTTACTCTAAAAATTATAAACATAACCTACGATTTTTTGCTTCTTAGGTACCTTTCTTGGGAGCGCGTCACATCCCAGACAGCACGTATGCTTGTAGCAACCTTGCGGCAAGCTTGCCACGCAATATTGCCAAGCTTGCCGTAAGCTTACCTCAAGCTTGAAATGTCCCACCTGTCACAAGGACCACACATTAAAGTTACCGTAAGTTTGCCTCAATTTTGCTCAGTAAGATTCCCGTAAGGTTACTGCAAGATTGACATAAGATTGCTGCAAGATTACAAAAAAATTGCTGTAAATTTTAAAATCGAAAATTTCTAAGTTTTTTTTTTAACTTTATTATATTTTTTATTGCTTAATACGCGTGTATATATAAAACACAAAATTTTTGAAAATTGCAGCAACCTTTCATTGTAACCTTACAGCAATCTTACTGAGCAACATTGAGGCAAACTTACGGTAACTTTAATGTGTGGTCCTTGTGACAGGTGGGACATTTCAAGCTTGAGGTAAGCTTACGATAAGCTTGGCAATATTGCGTGACAAGCTTGCCGCAAGGTTTCTACAAGCTTACGTGCTGTCTGGGATATAATGATTAAATATCTTAACCAGAAAGAGCTAAAGAATTCAATTCTTTCTCAATTTTAGGTCTTCCGGGGGACATAAAAATGAGAGTATTTTCAGCCCGATTCATAACGTTCACCAAATTTTTTGCAGATTAAATTTTTCGAAAAAGCATTTTTTGGCCATAACTTTAAAAAAATGTTACCACACCTATAAATGTGGTTTCTAAGTTTTGTAGAGTTTTTTTCAGATTAGACGGAGATATTAAACTTTTAAAAATCTAAAATTTTGAAAATTTTGTTGAAAAATGTAGAAGTAACTTTAAAAGTCAATATCATTATCAACTTGTAGAGAATTAAAAAACACTTAGATTGACCTACTTTTTAACCTAATTCACAAAAAAGCAGTTTGTTAGCAATTATAGAGTATTTTTACAGTACTTTTGAAAAGATTCCCTGACATTTTCCCAATTCCTCTGACGAATTTCAGTTTTCCTGATTTCTTCGACCTATGGCAACCCTATATGCCATAGGTGTATATATAAAAATTTTTAAATAAATTTTAAATCTCTCTGCGTAATTTTTTTCAAACTAATAGTCACTGCTTGCTATAGTACCTAGATAGAAAGTATGCTTTTCCTTACGCACTTATAGTACTCATTTTTTTTATTTTTTAATTTATTTTTGGTGATGGTTTTTTTTTCTATAAAACTAGTTGCAGAATACTGTCCAACACCTAAGCCACGTAAGTTTGTTAAATCAAACACCGTAGAGCCAGTCTTGTCCGGCATACCAAAACGCAAAGCTCCATTTCCATTATCAGAAGATCAACGCTTATCTCAAGCAAACACACCTGAACTAGTTACCTTTGAACAATCAGTCGCTAACAGTATCAAAAGCTTGGATGATGTTTTAAATAATTCTCTCCTGACTGAAACCGAACTAACACTCGAAAACGAGAATAACAATCAAGACAATAATCTCTCAGAAAATAATGTTGAAAGTAATTCACCAAAACGATCAAATTTACCACAGGACACTAAATTTACAAAACAAGAAAATAAACACCCAGAAATAAAAAAAGTAGAAAAAATAGAACAAACAGAGAGAAATCAAAATGCAACAAATTCGGAAAATCTCGAAAATGAAAATTTAAATCAAAATCACAATATTTATGAACTAAGAGATAATAAGCAAAATGAAAACAATTGGGAAACACTTGCAATAAAATCATCAAATGAAATTGACAATAAAAACAGCTCATGTAAAATAATATCAACAATTCCAAAGTGTGATCATCTTGATTGTATCGACTCTGAGGATTTAGAGATTTCTAATCAGTATTCAAATAACGGAACTGTCAATAAATCAGAAAATGATAATTCTCAATTAATTGAGAAAATAGAGAGTGAAAAGTATACCGTCGATTTGGGAGATAATAAGAAAACTTGGAAATCACCTGATAACGAACATGAGGTTCATAAACGTACAAAAATATTTAGAAGTCAGTCGGAATTGAGTAATTTTGAGATAAATACACCCGAGAGAATTGGAAAACATCTAACATCACACGCTGATGATTTTTTGTGTACATTCAATACGAATTTGTCAGGAAATATTTCTAATTTATCACCATCACCATCATCATCATCAACAACAATAACCACAACAATCACAAACAATTTTGATAAGACTGAAAATTTTTCCACTCAACACAATAAAGAGAAATTCGAATTAAAGCATTCTGATAAAGATTTCAATTGTCAACGTATTTTGGAGAAATTAAAAGAGGATGTGGAGCAAGTGAAGCAACTTACACACAATACAGGTGCATGTCTCGCTGCTTTTACTAACAATCTATTTTTATTTTATTTACACTTTCATTTACGTATAAATCAATGAAAAATATTCACTTAAATAAATTCATAATCTACATAAACCTAAATATTGATTTAAATTTTTGTATAGATTAAGATTTGTTTAATTTAATTTTATTATTCTAAAGTACATTTACATTAATATTTCTAATACTATTTCTAATCCTGTTTTAGAAACCAGTTTAATTTTTCATTAAATAATAATGATATTGAGAGTACATTTGCATTACTAATTTTAATAAATTGAATTATTATTCATGTTCCATTTGTTTTTCAACGTGAATCATTTTTCTCCTACGCACAAACATTACAAATATTGAGTTTGTCTGATAAAAGATTTCCAGATATGGGTTTGTCGTTTTGTAATATAATTCATTTTCGGTGATGGTTAAAATTCATAGAATTGCACTGTAATAAAAGCACAAAAAAACTTATTTCACGTATTTACTTAAATATTGACAGTTTTTTCTTTTTTAGCAAAACTTTAAAACTAAAATTTAATATTAATTTTTTTAATTTAATTATTATCTTATATTTTTAGAATCATTTCCAAACAAAAATGTAATATTATGTAATTTAATTAATTATTTAATTCAACTATAGTGAAATACTTTTTCAATTAAAATCAAATTTAATCGTTCAATTAAAAAAATGTTATTACATTATTAAATATTAATATTGAATCATTTTTACACTATCCAGAAATTAAATATTTAATTTTCCCTTAATTGTAATTACGTCAAAGTTGACAGAAAATTTTGACTTTGTTGTTCATTGCTTTCTGAAAAAAAAATTTTACTTTTCTCATAACCTAAAGAAAAAACCAATTCAAATTTTTAAAAATTTTAACTGCAAATCTTCAAAAATTCAATTTATTTTGGAATTTTTTTGTAAAATTTTTTATTTATCGAATTCATTTTAAATATAAGAGATTTCAAAAATTTCTTCGAGAATTAAATTATTTAAAAGACAATCAATTAAATAATTTCAGCTTTGAATTTACCTAGATTATTTAAAAAATTTGAGTAACATTTTTTTTATTTTAGTATAATATAGTGTTTTTTGTAAATTTATTTATTTTTATTTATTGTAAACTAAGCATCTAAAGTATGTGAAGTAGTCAAAACTCACTTTTTCATATCTATTAGATAATATTTTAAAAAACACATAATTTACTATAAAATCGTAAAAAGAATTATTAGAATTTATTAAGAATGACTTAGTTTATTACTAGGGGAGAGGGCCCCAAGGTGATCAGGGCCCTAAGGTGGTCACCCTAAGAAAATTTTTGTATATTAGTTAGTATCTTCGAATGTTTTTTGTTATTCTTATTATTTGAGAAGACAAAGATTTTAGTAAAGTTTTGAGATAAATAGTCGTATGAGTCTCTTTGTAACGTGAACGTTGCAAAATTTCTGTTTTTAAATGATCGAGAAATTTTTTTCTCAGGGTGTTAAAATCATCAAAATTAACCATTTTAAATTAGTAAAAATCGTTATAATTATCTTTATATATAGGGGAGACCGGGGCTAAACCGGACGGATTTGGTCTTTGACCAGAAAACTCATACAAAAACATACTTTTTGCTAAAGTGTAATATACCGTTTTGAAGCTTGTACTTTCACCTACAAATCGCACTTGTTCGATTTAAAAAAAGTACAATAGCTTTAGAGATATATTGCTTTGAAGGTGACTACCTCAAAAACGAAAATCCGAAAATTGGTGGGGCTAAACCGGACACCCCATGGGGCTAAATCGGACACGGCCAATTAATTAAAGAATGAGATACAAATTTTCTTTTTTTTTGGTAAAAAAGTCAAATCAATTCTTCTTTTATTTATTTGTAGATAGTTCTATACAAAGAATATAATATAATATGTAAAATCAGTAATAATTATAATATAAAATGAATTACAGTTTTCAGGCTTGTCTGTTTGTAGCAACTCGCTTGCAAATTCGAGTTTTAAAATAAATTCTTTATTTATTTATTTATAAAGTGGTTCTAAGCAAAGAATATAATATAAAATAGTTAATTTATATAAAATAAATTAAAGAATTCAAAGATTTAGTTGTTTTTAATCACGATGTCCGATTCAGCCCCACACCGTCATCTATTAATTAACCTGCAATATATTTTTTCTTCTTAATGTTTTCCATTAAACTTTTTTTCTAATAAACTCAGTACACCTTGAGCTGAAAGAAAAATGTTCGTATGATATTTGCACTTTAATTTTAACGATAAAAACCCAAAAAAATGAAGAAAATTTTTTTTTACTTTTACCTCAAGAAATGCCATTTTCACATATTAACGGCAACTATTATTACAAGAAAATTGACACGTCCCTAAAGCCTCATGCAGCATATGCATCACGAAATTGCGCGTTAATAGGTTATTTACACGATTTGAAATGCTTCACGGTTTCGGAAATATTTGACTTGTCCGGTTTAGCCCCGTGTCCGGTTTAGCCCCGGTCTCCCCTATCGTACAATAATATTCCAAATGAATATAATTAATATTGTGCTTTAAAAAATGTTTTCATTCACGTTTAAAAAATTGTGTCTTGGCCCTAAGGTGGACACTTTTTTGGCCCCAAAGGTGGTCACTTTTGATTTTTTATTAAAATGTGTTTATACGCTATATTTATCAACATTTATCGCTGTGAATGTGAATTTTATCAATTTTTAAGTTTTATGATGAATAATAATGAAAAAGAATTATTTTCAAAATTTTACCTGTCTAATACATACACAAAAAGTATTATTTTTGACAAAAGGACAAAGTGCAAAAAAAAATATGTTATATGTTTCTGTGATGCTGAAAAACAATTAATATTAAATAAACAACTTAATAATACGTTTTTTACATTTTTTAAAAACTTTTTTAGTGAATTTTTGTATGGTGACCACCTTGGGGCCACTTTTTTAAAAGTCGAATTTTCAACTTTTTTAAAAAAGTGCCATAACTTTTTTTTTTATTAATGAAATGAAAAAAAAATTATGATAGGAAGTTAGGTAATAAGATAAAGTTTCAAACGCCGTATTATTGACCTTTATATATAATTCCATTTGAAATCTATAGTCTTTCAAAAGATGGGTGACCACCTTAGGGCCTTTTCAAAATATTTTTTTTCTTTAAGTGCTAATTGAATTGAACAACAATGATTTTTTTCAATTTTTTTCATAAAACGATTTAATAGATACAGATTCTTAAAAAACTTAGTTTTTTACGTAATTTTTTGTTGAAATGTCAAGTTAGGCATTTGGCTACCTACCGTTTTCACTACGAATATAAAAATTAAAAATTTTAAAATAAATAGATTCCGCATCGTTTGCTCAAAATCAAACAAGGCTTGAAAATTGTTAATTCAGTGCAAGAAGGCTAGAGACAGGAGGTAAAACTTCGGTAGTGGGGATGAGTCAGGAGCCTGCTATTAACCAGGCGTTTCGTTTCGAAAAGTCGTCGACGCGATGCTTCTGCACATCACTCACACATTCAAATTTTTCTATACCGTGTGATTCACACATGATATATGCTTTTAATTTGAGGTTAACTTTGATGTGCAATTGAGACATAGCTTAAATCAAAAGCTACAATTTCCATCACTGCAATTTTCCATTAAATAAATATACTTACAGATAATTATTTAAAAATATGTGTCTTCACAAATCTTAACGAGGTGACGACAATGTATAAATGGGTATGAATCAACTAGAAAACGTGCACTATTTATATTAAACTTATCAGGAAATCAAAGAAAAAACATGTCACTTCTCAAATCCCCAAAAGAAATTAGTAAATACTATATATTTTTCTTAATTTCAAGTGAAAACGGTAGAAAAACACTGCGTATTTTTATTAATTTCATTGTCGTCACATTTCATAACTTTATTACTTTAGTACGTACATCAATAAAAAGCCGATAAAAAGTTGAAGATGGATACGACAAAACATATTGCCAAACCATTTTTTATTTGCTTTTGTTTAAAATAAGTATTAATGGATTTTGTACAAATTTTCATTGTCGTTACGAAACATTTTCGCGGATCAGGTACGAAGCATGAACGATGTGTAGCCCGTAGCAGAAAATATTTTTCAAATCTGAAATATCATTGATATTTTTCTTCTTCTTATACATTTACTTAAATATAATTTAAAAGGCCATAAAATTAACCCGTATATACTTTAATTAATGATATAATGAAAAAATAAAATTTTGAGTACCCTTTCTTGTTACGTCTTTACACGGTAATTGAGGTTAGTTGTATGTTTTCATTTTAACAATTTAAAATATGTCATAAAATAAACAGCTCAAATATTATAGAATTTATTTTTAATATGGATTGTCGAACAAGGAAACAGTTAGATAAAGAAAGAAGAGCAAAATCAGCAAGAGATAAGCGTGAAAGAATACGAAATGATCCCATAGAAAAAGCTAAAGAACAATTGAGGCGACATTTGAGGTTAGTTTTTATGAATTTTCTAAAATTACATTATTATTTTCTTAATCTATTTTAATTGCATAATAGGTACGAAAAAGCTAAACAAATGGAAAAGTGTTGCTAATAAAAGATTTGTCTAAAAAAGAATGTGCGGAAAGAAAAAGAAAATTTACCAGCCGCGATGAACGTCGACGAAGAAAATTTTGTAGAAGCTGAACCCGCTTCTTCTGAAAATTTTGAAGAAATAAATCTTCAAAATTTATCGAATAGACCTATAGAAGCTATTAGTAAACAACAAAAAGTGGGTAGACAAAAAGTTTTACGTAGAAGGAGTAAAACTGTCCGAGAATTGCAAAAAGCAAAATCAGAAATTGTAAATTTATATATACAAATCAAAAACTGAAACGCACTGTTTGGATGTTGTCTAAAAGACTGAATAGGATTGAAAATAAAGCTTCATTGTCCCCAAAAACAAAAGTTAGAAAATACTTAAAAGATAAGAAAATTTGTAACAAAGATATTGCAAAAAGCTTTTATTCAGTGAAGTTTTACAAACCGAATTAAATCAAAGTACGAGTAAATTAGAGAACCAAAAATTAAAAAGAAAATTTTATGATGCACTTTCTGGTAAAATTGTAAAAAGTATCGAATGTTGAAAGATGTCAAATCTTTATTAAATTTAAAAAGCGTACGTAAATATGGTGTCAATAATAAGAAAAGTCAAATTAACGTAAGTCATAGTGAAATTATTGTAAATTCGGTAAAAACATTCTTTCTAAGAGATGACGTTAGTGTTTGCTGCCCGGGAAAAAAGGATTTTATTAAAAAAATAAATAAAATTAAGATGCAAAGAAGATATTTATCAGATGCGCTACTAGAATTACATAAAAAGTATTTGAGTTCCAGTGACTTTATTGTCAGTTATTCTACTTTTTGCAAACTTCGACCGTTTTGGATTTTACATCCGAAAGTTACAGCAAGGGATACATGTCTTTGTATTACTCATGAAAACATGAAACTTTTAATTCAGGGAATGTATTCGTCAAAACTAATTAAGCAAATCACTACAAAGCAAGTACTGACGTCTCTCTGCTGTAATATTGAAAATGAAGACTGTCTGTTAAGAAAATGTCAACTTTGTAAGGACAAGAAAATTGAATATAATTCTCATGAAAGTAATTCAATCATTCACTGGAGATAATGGATAACCGAAAAAGAAACAAAAATTAGCGGAAAAAACAAAGAAGGACATTATTGTGACTCGAACTTTTAAAAAAATCGTGCACGCTCCTGCTGGTGATGTAACGTTATTATTTACACAGAATCTGTCAAAATTCATGGGACATGTAGCTAGAATTTCACATCAATATAAAGTCTGCGATCATATTAAAAGAAATTTGATAAATAAAGATGTTTTATTGCATATCGATTTTGCTAAAAATTTTACAACACAATATGCAGAAGAACCTCAGTCGGTTCATTTTGGAGCTTCGAGAGAACAAATTACATTACATACTGGAGTTTTCTATTCTAAGCTGTTTTCAAAAGCATTTTGTACAATTTCTACTTCTCTTCGACATGATCCTTCAGCAATTATAGCACATATTACACCTATTATCAAAACTCACCTCGAACTTCTGCCAGAAGTAACGCATTTACATTTTGTCAGTGATGGCCCAACCACGCAATACCGTAATAAAAATATGTTTTTTATTTTGAGCACAGTTTTACCAAAGAATTTTAAACAAATTACTGCAATTACATATAACTTTTCGGAGGCAGGTCATGGTAAGAGCGCTGCTGGCGGTGTAGGTGCTGTTGTAAAAAGAACAGCAGATCAAGGTATTGCGTTTCAAAAACTATTGAAATTTAAAACATTTAATTTGTAAATTCTGAAAAATTAGGTTTTTCACAAATAGTGATTAACAATTTTAAAAAAATATATAATTGAATTCCCGAAAATAGTTTTTATATAATTTTAAAAAAATTGAAACAATTAGAAATTTTGTAAAATTTTATATTTTCAAGAATTGATTTAATTTTGATAGGAATAGATAAAAACACCATTCAGTTAAAATTTTAGAAAGTAATTGATTATTTAAAGAGTTATAACAGAAATCGTAGGAATTAATTAAATTCGAAATGATATTTAAATTAAATTTTTTTCAAAGTTAAAGGAAGCAAAAGTATAAAAATATATATAAAGTTTTATTTCAAACAATTATTAGTTACATTATTTTTCTTTAGAAATCTTTAAAGTTTCGAATAATTTTATTCAAAAATTCTGAATAAATAATTAAATTTTGAAGGAATTACATTTGCAATTTTTATAAAATTTTCATTGTAATTATTTTAAATTCTAATTCCTATGTAAAAGTAAATAAGAATAAGTTTTTAAATTTTTGTTTAGCAAAAAGTATTGAAATTTTAAATAATTTAATTTAGAAAATCGGAAAAAAATTGTTTCTTGTAAAAATTAAATAAAATTTTTTAAAAAATTAATTGTATTTCTGAAAATTATTGGAATTGAAACAGTTGAAAGTTTTGTAAAATTTTATATTTTAATTAATTTTCTTTAAAAAATTATTTTGAAATATAATTGTATTTTTGAATAATTAATTCTTCCTCAAAATTTGGACAAAATGATTGAATTTAAACAAATTTAGAATTATGTAATCTTATTAACATGATTGTTCCAGTGGAACTCGAAAGTTAATTTATTTAATAAAAAATATTTTACATTCAAGTTGATAATTATTTTTGATCAAATTCATTCTATGATTAATTAACAAAATTTATTAAAAATATGTTTTATCTTATACATTAATCTTAAGAGATTAAAATTAATGTATACAAAAATATACACAAAAATAAAAATAAAGATAGTTCACAAAATTTAAAGTAAATGCATGATTTTAAATAAAAAAGCAATTTGAATTTACCCGCTTTTTTCAACCAATAAATGTACTTGTAGCTTAAGGGCAAGTTTTTTTTTCCTTAACGATTGGTAGTTTAGCTCAGTTGGTTAGGTTATTGCGTTTGGCGTCCGTCGAACCCGTGTTCGATTCCCGATTCCCCCAAATTTATTTTCAAACATATTTTCGTATTTGTTAGGTTCTTGAAAAATGGTGAGGTTAAATATGAGATTCGAAGCTCAAGAAATAAATTTTTTCATATTTTTTAAATATAATTATAAACTATGTTAGTTAACATTTATTTTAGGGGAAATTTCCTTATAATTCTTTAGGGTTCTTTACGAATATAAGTTTAGAGAAAAATACAAAATAATTTTTTTGTACACTTACACGATAAAACTGTATAAATTTTCCCTTGTAATTTCTCAGGAAATTTACGGGGAGAACGTCAAGGAAGTTAACACCGGAAAATAACAATCGGAGGACATTTAGAGGTTCTGGGAAATTAACGGGAGGTTAACCGCGTTAAGTTTCGAATTTAACATGGTTAACTTCCTGCAAAACATGGTGCTATCTGGGATGATATTATGAATATTGATAGCTTATTTAAAGTTCTTCAGAATAAATTGACAAATGTTTTGATCGAAATTGTTACTTCCGAGAACATTGAAGAAATTGACAATCATTTACCACAAAAATTAGAAGCATTTAAGGGGACTATGCGGGTTCATCAATGGCTTTGGAAAAAGGAAACGAAAATAAAATATTTTTTAATGAAATGAGCTGCTATAACTGTCCTAGTCAAAATCAGCAGTGTATTCATTTCAGTTTAGGTAACGCGTGGAATATTCATCAAGGTTCTAAAGAAAAACATTTTACAGTTGAAAAAAGGCAACAAAAAAGAAACCGAAAAGAACCTAATATAGCGAAAAAATCTCCGACAGTGGATCGACCAAATGACTGTTCAAAGAACAAATATTTAATGTGATTGTTAATTAAAGTTATAATAAGTATAGTTTTTTATTTGACACAGTGTTATGAATCAAAGTTTATTTTTAAACAATATTGTTTATTAAAAATTATAAAAATAATGTTGTCATCGTAGTTACTAACCGAATATACATTAAGTTTAATGGATTAATTTTAAAACATTCTTAAATATTTTCAAAAATTTGTGTTTTCCTTAATTTTTCAATTATTACTTAATAATAATAATAAATAATTTTTATTTATTCTCAAACATACACTAAAGCTGTATATTTATACGTAATGTTTCTGCCTATTTAATAGTATATTAAGCAACAAGGTACGTAAAGGTAGCCATTTATTTACGGTGATTTTTGTGACACGAGTGGAGGTCGAGGGCGCCCTGAGACCGTAACGAGTGGCACAAAAATCATCGTAAATAAATTGGCAGCCTTTAAGTCCCGTGTTACTTACGATATTTTTTATTCCAAAGGCCCAAAAGTGGCGATTTCAGATAGCAGACGACAGGGAGTAAAAGTCATTCACTTGTTCGACTTGCATGAAAATAGCGGCCTTTTTTTCCCATGAGCAAAATAACGCATGGGACCATAGCTGTTTTTTTGCCCATGGGAAAAAAAAGTCGCCATTTTCATTCAAGTTGACAAATGAATAGCTTTTAGTTCCTGTCGGCTGCTATCTAAAAGCGCCTATTTTGTGCCTAAGGTATGAAAAGTTATTTTTTAGAATTTGTTCTATTTATGTACCGTTCTAATAAATAATTATTGGGTTATATAGCAATATGAAAATGCGTGATAATAAAAGTCTTCTTATTGGCTTTAAATTAATTTTGTATCGTGACTACTTTAACAATAACCTAACTTGATGATAATAAACAAGAAACAATAAAAAAATTGAATTTATAGTAACTAAAAAAAAAATTTTTGTTATTCTCGAAAATGCCCTGTTTTTAAAGAATCACCCATATATTATATATATATATATATATGATTCAAGTGATTAGTGAATTATGTGCATTAATTTAGTGTTATTTAAATATTTATAAAATGCCGACAACGAGTCCAGAAAAAAGATAAACACAACACTGAAAACCAATGACAATTTTTTCATATTGTATTTATAGGTTAGGTGTGCAGAAGTTTATTGCGCCGGAGACTTTTTTGAAATAAAACGCCTGACCATACAGCAGCTGAGCGACTCAGCATTGCCATACCCCCACTACCGATGTTTTACCTTCTGTCTCTAGCCTTCTTGATTCAGTGCTAGTTTCTTAAAAGAAATTTGGAAAAAAATTAATCGATACATACATTGTTAACAAAATTTTATTTAAAAAATTTTTAAATCTTATTGTAAATTATTAAAAAAAAAAATTTTTTCATATTTTTATTGAAAACCATGTGTGAAAACAAAAATTTTCATTACAAGAACGTCTAATTTAATCAATTTTAGGCAGAGTTATAAGCATTTCAAAAAAAAATTTACGGAAAACATAATTTTTTAGGAATTCGTCTCTTAAATCGCCCCAAATATTTATTTAATAACAGAAAAATAATCAATTAGTTGAATCAAATAAATTTTCTTTCACTAGTACAGTGAAAAATACTAAAAATTCTTGAATCAATTATAAAAAGTTTGATATTTTTCCCGTACTTTTAAAAAATTTTCTTATTTTTTCCTGATTTCTCTGACCAATTATTTTATGTTTCCTGGCCTATTGGTAAAAGTTAAATTTCAGATGTGATAAATTTAATTTCTGGATATTTCGTTTCATTGTCCGTAAACATTTCCATCTACTCAAATTATTAACTATCTATCACTAAATAAGAATTAAGTCAACATAAATAGAAATTAACTAAATTTATTCTGATTCAGATTTGCCAGCTCGACTTTCGGAGACGGATATCCTGCTACAGAAAGTATCGGACACACTTTCCAGTGCCCTTCCACCCACTCCGCCACCAACACCTTTGGAAAGTTTGGAAGTAACACGAATTATTGACTTAGAAATACCAAGAAAAGAACCAAAAAAAGAAAAGGCAATTGTCGAACCCCAAAAATCCGAAAAATTCACTTGTCCTACAGAAGAAAAGCAATCATCATCAAAAAATCATATTTCCGAAAAATCAATTATTAGCACAAGTTCTCCCGATGTCACCATAAATTCCCAACAAGACACTTCCGACTACGTGTCAGCTTCCGGAGAAGATTTATCATTACCAGACTGGGAATATCAACTCCCAGCTCCGCCAACAGCTTTTCGAGACGTCGAGACATCATCTATTATCATTTCCGAAAACGATTGTCCCCAAAAACAGGAAATTATCCCCCCACCAATTATAACGACCTTCAAGGAACCAGTTTCCATCGATCAAACCGATTCCACAATAAATTTCCCTCAAAACCAAAAATTCAAAACAATAGAAAAACTAAAAACAGAAATCCCTTCCAACATGGAAAACAAAATAAGACAAATATCCCCAGAAGCCTACAAATCAGAACTAAATTTAGAACTAAAGAGAGAAATGATTTCCGAACTAGAGAGTAAAATCGAAATCAGATCTCAGCAACCGCTAGCAAAACACGAAATCGAAGAAGTTTCGACTCCAAATATCGCCCCGGTTGATAACACTCTGTCGAATTTCACCTTCACAACCTACTCGAGGCAAAAGAGTTTAAATATATTCGACGAAATCGAGGAGCAAAGTGTTCCACTGGTAAAGACGTCAAATGAAAAATCAAGAGCTACAGTCACTCTACAGCGGAACGAAGAATTAAAAGACAGAATGGCTCATAAACCAGTCGATGTAACAACAAAGGTATTTATAAGCAGGACACAAAGTATCGAGAGAGTTACCACCCCAATGGATTCGGAATTGAGGCGAACTGAATATAAAACGAATCAGCAGGGCAATTTGAATCGAAGACGATCGTTAAAGAGTGAAATCGATAAACCTGTCACTGTCTACAGATCCAAAAGCTATATCACATTGACGAGTAATGAGAAATATAAGGGTCACAGTAATGAGGAGGATCACGAAAAGATCACTTTAGAGGAGGAAAGCGAGAAGACGACTTCTTCAAATATTCAAAAAGCGACAAGTGTCACGAATTTGAATCAAGATATGACGCGAAGCAATGAGAAATTCTCGCAATGGAGGGACAATATCTTAAAGAGGCAGGAGGAGCCAACCAAAGAGAAGCAACTACAGTCCCTACAGGTACGAATAACTATAGGGTTACCACAAAACTTTTAATTTGTTGTTACTGATTTCCATACCAAATTTTAACTCTTTCCGGGCCCTAAAGACACGAGACTGTCAAGGAATCAAAACAAAATTAAAAAATACTTTTGTTTTGATTCGGTATCAGAATCAACAGTAGTCTTTATTTAGTTTTGACTCAGATTCAAAATTCTACTATGTTTAGTTTTTTTTCCAACATCAGAATCAAAAGTCTTTCTTTTTTAATTATAATATAAAGACCTGAGTCAAACTAAAAACTTTAGATACTAAATTACTGATTTAGATATTGAAATTATGTAATATCGAAGAAAATAATGTTTTATGTATTGCAGTAACGATTGATGTACATTTACATACGTAAAATTTTTTGCGCATGTTAAATTGTATCAGAAAGATATAATATCGTTTTGAGATCTGATTCAGTACCAAACCAGAAGTATAAAATTCGAATTGAATTCTGTTTCCATAAGAAAACCAAGTTATTTAAAGTAAACTTTTGTTTCGTTACTGTATCAGAATCAAAATAGAAAGTGACTTTTGTTTCTATATCAGCAATCAAAACTAAAGTGTAATAGACTTTTGTTTCGTTACCAAATCAAAATACATTAATAATTTCAGTTTGTTATTAAATATCATAATGAAATAAAATAATACTTTGTGCAACACCTGTTTACCGAAAAAAGTAATTTTTATACTTTTCTATTCAATAAATATAGTTTTATGTTAATTATAATGTATATTATACTGTTTACAGAAAAGTGTGCAGGAAAGTACACTTTCCTGCACACTTTTAAGTGTGTAGAAATTTACCACTTTGTGCTGCATTTATGTTACAGAAAATTATCTCTTTTCCCTTTTTTATTTGTGTTGCACAAATTTGATTTTCGTGAAGGTCCCTGCCTGAAGAATATTCTGATTCACTCTCACATTGATTAAATACTCCAAAAATATTTCTATTACATTTATTTACAAATTTCTTTAATTGGAAAATTAATTGAAAACATAAATAACTTCTTTTTTAAATAGATAATTAATCATTATTATTCCATAGATAATAAGATTTTCAAAAATTTCAAATTCAAACCTTTTGAAATTCAATATATTTTTGGGTAGTTCTACAAACGAAGGAAGAAAATGAAGAAACTTTTAGCATAATATTTTTTTACATTCAGGTTTTAAAAAGTAGGTTAAATTCAAGTTAATAGTATCATCAAAGTTACCTGAAAGTTGCCAGTCAAAAATTACAGATTGTAAATTTTACAGATATTTATAAACAACTCAACCACGAACCTGCACATGAACCCTGTCCCAAAATCCCGTATAGGATCCTGTACAGGACCAGTACGGGATCCTGTATGGGATCCTGCACAGGACCTGTACAGGCTCCCGAAAGGATCCTTTAAGGATCCTGTATGGGGATTTTAAGCTGGGGAAAATGTGAATTTTTAAATTTTTTGTCAAAAAAATTGAAAAACAACGGTTAATATAACAAAATTCAGCATACTGGTTAACAGAGTCTAATGACTCTGATAATTTGTCTGACCAAATGGCCATTTCGATTACAAAGTACACAATTTTAGTTAATTGAACTGCAACTTCAGTAAAATGCAAGTAATATCATATTTAGTTAATCTTCAGTAAGCATTGTGGAAAATGGTTAATTAATCGGAATGAAAATTCATAATATTTTAACTTTTTTTATGATGCTAGGAAACTGAGAATAAATTCGAGGGACAAAATTCAAGATAATATTTTTTATATAAAATATAAAATTATATAACTATATCTAAATCTGAATTTAGTGCGGATTCGTTTACCAATTTGAATTAGTAACATTTTTTACTAATTTATAGTAGTTTTTTTACTAATTGCTAGTAGAAAATTACTAATTCAATTAGTAGAGCGTATTTTTTACTATTTCAAATTAGTAAATTTTCTACTAATAATTAGTAAAAACAGTTACTAATTCAATTGGTAAACGAATTCGCACTATTTCATTAGTAGAAAACTACTAATTCAGATTTAGAGAGTAATTTCCAATACAATAGATTGTTAAATTGTTTACAATAACTTGGAAACATTACATTTTGTTTTAATATGCAGTGTGGGTCAGAATGGGGTACCCAAGTGTGGGGCATACTGGATGCTACGCCAATTCATTCAACTATTTAAAAACAATATATTATACATATTTCCCGCGAAAGAATCGATATTTCTATTTCGAGTCTTATACTATATCGATATTTTGCATTATCGATATTTAAAAAAAATTTTAATAAATATTAGGCAGATGATTTTCATAATAATAAGGAATACAACTTCCTGTTTGTATTTATAATCTAATACAACAAGAATTTTAAAAAAATTACAAAAAGGAACCCCATTTTGACCCACTCTCCCCTATTAGCATTTAATTCTTACAATTATATTAAAATCTGAAACCTACGTGAATTTAAACCCAGATGCATCTATACCTATAAGTTAAGACCTATATAACCAAAGAGCCTTAAGGCATATCAAAGTCGATACGAATTTCCAATTTAAGCTCAATGTAAAAATCCAATCGACTTTGACATCATCTTAAGGTGATATCTATTTCTATTTTATCGTTCTATTCTATCGTCAGCTAAATTTTCTTGTGTTTTACAGGTGCTTAAAAGCATTTTGCCGCAGTTGAAAAGCGCTCAACAAGCGGAAGAAAATGTTCGCAAAAATGCCATAGAAAAACAACCAACTACGGAAAAGAAGTAAGAATAAAATTTATTTCTTTAAATTATCAATCGTGGCCATACAAAAAAATTAAATGAAGTTACTTTTATCGTACTCTTAGTAAAACCAAAACTACTGTAGTTTTTGAGTGAATTTCTCATAAGATTTACACTCAGGGAGTTTTTAAATTTTGGTTTTTGCGAAAAAATTCTTTTGATGTTTATAGCGTCGACGGGAACTTTAGGTATAATTTATTTTCTAGTATTGCTTCCTCATACTGAGGAAGTATTGTAATACCAAAATTTTTCGGGTTCCATTTTTTAACATAGCTTTATGTTATTTTTTTGGTTTTTAATTTGTCAAAAAACGTTTTTTGCCCATAACTTTAAAAAAATGTTAGGACACCTATAAATGTTTTTTTCCAATTTTTTAGAGCTTTTTTAGACACATCTTTTAAACCCAGAATGAACATTTTTCGTTCATATTCACCGGAGATATTAAACTTTTAAAAATAAAAAATTTTGGAAAATAAGACTTTTTTTGAGAATTTTGTTGAAAAATGTATAAATAACATTAAAACCATAGTTACCAACTTGTAGAGCATTAAAAAACCCTTCGATTGACCTATTTTTAAAGCTATTTCGATTAGAAATAAAAAGTTATTGATATTTTAAAAAACAGAAATTGTGAAAAAAAAATTCATGTGAAAGTATTAAATAAAGAGAAAAAAATATTACAGCACTTAAGAATAATTGTTCTAAATTTATACTTTATTGTTATTAACATCTCTATGAGGAAGCAAAGTGTTCATGAATTAAACACAACAAGATTTACGAAAACGAATGAAATGAGTATCAAAATTATAACAAAAATGTATAACTTGGCAGCGGTTTTTATATTTTTTACTAAATTAATTATTTTTGATAAATTGAGAAATTTTTATGAGATCGCAAATATTAAAAGAAGAATTTAATTGAAATACATATAATACTTTACTATTGTCAAAAATATAAAAAAATACCTTAAAAATGTAGTAGGCAAAAGTTACTCCATTTTCTTTTGCATTAATACCAAAAAAATTCTAGACAAAATTACGATTTAATCAGTGCAAAATAAAAGATTTAAATTTAATACTAATATTAAATAAACTAACGAGACTTCTTTCTCCTTCAGATCAGAAATTGTACCCGAAGAACCGTCGAGAGAACCTAAAATAACTACAACAACGAACGACGTTCATATGAGGTCAGAATTAAAAAATCGAAAAGTAAATCACGAGAAGCGTTACACCTACTCAGGACCACCTGCAATAAGTTTGGGAAGCTGGTCCGAAAGGCCTAGTGTCAATGTTCAAATAAAAATGGACACAGACTATAAACTAAGCGTCAACAATACGTCTGGATCAAAAACAGTTGTCAATCTAAACGGCTCGCGAAACGAAAGTAATCCAATAAAAACCCAAGACCCATCGAGAATCCTACCAAAGAACATAATAAAAGGTCTCAAAGAAAAGGAAACAAAATACGAGAGCAATGACTTCTCAAAAAAAACAATTACCGCCTTCAAAAAACCAACAATAATAAACAAAATAAATTACACCGATTCCCCAGAGGTGAAGCCAATCGTCACAAGCGTTGAATTAAAGAAACTCGATAAATCCGAAACTAATGAAATAGAAACAAAATCAATAAAATTCGAGGAATTATCAAAAACATTCGGTCAAGAGGTGCGCCTAAGAGCAAAGCCAAAATCATTAATCAGTCAAAATCGTCATTCAGAATATTTCGGTAGAAATTCAGAGATTGTCAATAACATTGTTAATGGTGGAAGAAATAACAACAATAATAAACAAAATGGTAATCAAGAGGCAAATAATCACGTTACAACATTTAATGGAACGCAAAATATTCCAATTAAAAAATATACTTCGGTCGTGGGTATTAATTCACAGAGTAACAATAATTTTCGATTTCAAAATGGTCAATTATCGAAAAATAATAATGTTACGTCAATGAGAATCAATGGTCCAATGCCGATTGTGAAAGGATTCAATATTCTACCATCGCAAATCAGTACGGTAACTGTCAAGCAGAACGAATCGTCGGTTGTTGATTCATCAAAAAATGATGCACGAATACCAAAACCACCAACAATGCCCATCATTACTGGAGTGACTTTAAAAAGTGCCAATGCAAGACCAAAATCAATGCCTGTTAATATTGATCCACGCGATCAACTATTGGAATCGATTAGGAATTTTGGTGGTCGAGATAAATTAAGAAGTGTGAGTATTCAAAATCTGAATACACTCAGTCTATATTAATGGGACTGTCCATAAATTACGTAAGACATTTTCGGCCTATTTTAAACCCCCTCCCCCCCTTGTAAGATTTTGTAAGATTTCAGTGTCCCTCCCCCCCCCTAGGCAGAAAATATTACGTAAGATTTAATAAACTAAAGTGGATATTTTTAAAACTTATTTATTAATATATTTTAATAAAATTTTAATGTTACTTTTTGATGCACATTTTCATTATAAAAAGCTTTAAAAACATTATACATCAATTTTGCCCAAAAAACCCGGAAATTTTTTTTTGAAAATTGTTTTTAACAGGGTTATTGCAGAGGTACCATTTTTGAAATGTGACAAAAATATCTCTAAAAGTGTCTACTATACCATATAATTTTTCTAGATTTTTAAATTCGGTGTAAAATATTGAAAAAAATGTAAAACCGAAAGCGAAACATCATTCTAGCATGTGCGTAATTTGGGTTATGAAATAAAATAGTTTTTATAAACCACTCCATAAAAATCAATTTTTATAATCACAAGATGAATTATAAAAAAATACTCAAAATTTTTGCTAAAAAATACAGGAAAAAAATGTTTTTAAAAGGGTATTGCAGAGGAACCATTTTTAAAATGTGCCAAAAATATCTTTAAAAGTGTCTACTATAACATATAATTGTTCTAGATTTTCAAATAAAGTGAGTGTGAAGTAGAAATTGGTTACATTGGAGTAATTGATCAATTGTGTCTTAGTTGTTTGTACAATATGATGTTTTAAACATGACTAAGGTAGTAAAAGTTATTGCATTGAGAATGGTTTACATTATTCCAGTGTGTTGGAGCATTTTACGTCAGAAATATCACAATTTGCAAAACTTAGATCGATTTTTGCAAAACTTCGTGGGATTATAGTTTTATATAAAATACTCCCCCCCCAAAATTAATTTTTTTAAATTTAAAATGGTTGAAAATACTCCATTTTTAATTTTAATAATTTTATAAAATTTTGAATATCTCGGAATATTGTACATGGGGCATTTCATGTCAAGTGATCAAGGTGGAGAAAAATTTTTCTCCAATATTTTCCGAGGGGGAGGGGGTTAAATTTTTGTGTTTTTCAGTACAATGCTTATTTCAATAATTTTTTACTCTTAAACAATTAAACATACAAATTTGACAAAGTACATTTTGGAAAGGTTTTCTCATGCTCTTTCGATTGGAAATAAGCATTTTGAAAAACAAAATTTTTTTGACCCAAAAAAATCAAAATTAAAAATAAATTTCAATTTTTGGGGGAGAAAGACCCAATTTTTTTTTTTAAACGAAAACTGAGGTTTTTTCCTAAAAGGACATATAAATGGTAAAGTGGGACTAGAATGTTTAAACATTGAAAAAAAGAATTTTCTCCTAAACGGAGCTTAAAACCGGGTTTTGAGTGCTCCGGCGAGTAGAAAACTCTTTTTTTCAATGTTTAAACATTCTAGTCCCACTTTACCATTTATATGTCCTTTTAGGAAAAAACCTCAGCTTTCGTTTAAAAAAAAAAAAAAAAAAAATTGGGTCTTTCTCCACCAAAAATTGAAATTTATTTTTAATTTTGATTTTTTTGGGTCAAAAAAATTTTGTTTTTCAAAATGCTTATTTCCAATCGAAAGAGCATGAAAAAACCTTTCCAAAATGTACTTTGTCAAATTTGTATGCTTAATTGTTTAAGAGTAAAAAATTATTGAAATAAACATTGCACCAAAAGACCCCTTGATCACTTGACGCGGAATCCCCCATATATATGGTTCTTTAATGAAATTTACACTTTTAAGGTAAAAATATGTACTTTAAAATGAAAATAAAATTAATAAAAAAAATTTCATTTAAAAAAATATAAAATTTTTTTAAACAATTCGCTTATTTACTCCCCTCTAAGAGAAATTTTATTAACATACTTGTATTCCTTATGAATTCATCTTTAATTAAAAAAAAATTTGATGAAGACTCAACTATATCAGGAGATATTGAAGTTTTTGTAAAAAAAGGATAGTTGCAGCATCACTGCTCTACGTATATTGTGATGGTACCTCTGCAAAAAAACTATTAAAAAAATTATCTAAACTTAAAAAAAAATTTCCGGGTTTTTTTTAGCAAAAATTTTGAATATGTTTTTATAATTCATCTTATGATTATGATAATTGATTTTTATGGAGTGGTTTATAAAAATTATTTTATTTCTTAAACCAAATTACGCACAAGATAGAATTATATTTATGTTTCGCTTTCGGTTTTACATTTTTTTCAATATTTTACACCGAATTTAAAAATTTACAAAAATTATATGTTAAAGTAGACACTTTTAGAGATATTTTTGTCACATTTCAAAAATGGTACCTCTGCAATAACTCTGTTAAAAACAATTTTCAAAAAAAATTTCCGGGTTTTTTGAGCAAAAATTTTTTGCGTATTTTTTATAATCCGTCTTTTGATTCTACAAAAAAACATATTATTAAAATTAATCCTTGGCTAAACATAGACAATTAATGTTAATAATTAATTTGATTAAACATTATTAAAATTCTAGAGATCCTACCTCTTAAAATTTGTCAAAATATAGTCAACTAATTTATTAATTATCCCTGTGAAACTTTAAAAAATTGTTATAAATTACATTTTGTCTCTCAAAATTCGGTAAACTGCGTACAAACGAATAAAATTTTCAAATTCATCTCTACGTTTTACCTTTCAAAATGCAACTACATATTATAAAAATAAAAAATTCCTATTAAAAGCAAAGCAGAAAATATAAAACGTAAATTTAAAAAAATTTTTTAAATTAAAATATTCAAGAGGCAGAAATAAAATGTCAGAACAGTTTTTTTAAGTTTAAAATTGAATTAATTATTTCTTTCAATAAATCATTCTTCTTTACTTTACACACATTTTCAATAAAAATTTAATCCTATCTTGCTAATTAACAATTTTTTGTTTCAGGCTGCCGGAAGGTATTAAACTTTCTAAAAACTGTAAAATTATTCCAAAAGTAAGAGCTGAGTCATAATGTTACACTAGTTACGTAATTAAGAGTAACTGTAAAAATTTAATTAAGTTAATTAAAATCACGCGATGCCTTATCGTTAATTTAAATTCTACGCGTTTGTAAAGTTATTAAGTTATCAGATGTAATCTCTGGTGTAGGAAACAATTGTTAAAACAACGTTTCGTATTTTGTTTTCCTTAAACTATTTCCATAAACTTTTTTTGCTTCTTTTTAGAAATACAAAAAACCCACGCTCCAAGAACTTGTAAATAATATTTAAAAATAATAACTAACGGGTGCTCCATTTGTCTGATAATAGTTAATAAGTTTTTGCAGAATTAAAAAAAACAAAAGAAATTGTATTTTGTTTATTGTTTCGTACGATTTTTTGCGTTAATAATATTATAATATAATCGAAAAGATAAAACAAATTGTTGAAAACAATGAAAAGAATGAAATGTAATTGTATGAAAAATTGTATATTAATTGTTTAATTGTATGTTAATAATATTTTTCTGTATGACACTGTTCCGCTCTATTGTTCTTCAGGAATTGACAATCCACATAAAAAATTATTTATGTAAATTTGTGTAAATCCCAAAAAAAATTTTAGCAATCTAGGGAAATTGCTAATAAAAATTATACTTAGGATTCAAGAATTTAAATTTTGTTCCTTGATATCAAAAAGAAAATTATTTTCATAAAGTTATAAATCTTTTTGATATTCGTTTAATAATTTTAATCTAATTTTATCGCCAAAAAATAGTTAAGAAAATTTAAATTCCTTGAAAAAAATCCTGAGTGATACAAGAAAAAACAAACATAAAATGTACATAAAAATTGTCCAGTTTGACATAATTTGTATTATTGAAAATTATGTATTAATAAGCATTGTCTCAAAATAGTCAATTAATAATCATCGATATTGCTCATTTTCCTTTTTTTCTTTAGTTTGAATGAAATATACCGTTCAATCTTAGCTTTGGTCATGTTTCAACGAGAAAATAGGAATGAAAAAACACTAAATACCAAAGTCTATCAAGGACGGATGTAATATTGTGCAAATAACGCTAAATAGCGGTAAACTAACACATTCTAATCATTGAAAGTAAACTCCATTAAGTTTCTATCAACGGGACCAAAGGTAACATTCTTCTTATTTTTATTATGTATTATACGTATCGAAATAAATTCATATGGTTAGAAAGACAAAAAATCTGTGCAAGAACAAAGGCTGATAAAAGTCAAATTACGAAAAAAAATTCAAAGGCCTATAGTAATATTTTTATGGTGAATGTATTTTGTATTGTATAGCATAAAAGAAAAATCCTTGTATAAAATTTCTGTCACATTTGTGTAAATATTTCTTCGTTTAAATATTTTTTAGTGTATTGTTCATAATCGTTTAATTGAAACATCATAGAATTTTCTTTTTCATTAAAAATTTCTTAAAAAAAGAAAAAAACTTTTTAAAACAAGGAAATAACTCTTCCATTAATAACTAATAAAATAAAATTTCTAATTTTCATTAATATTAAATCTTCCATTTTCAATATAACAACTAATTTTTCTTCCATTATATCAATTATTAATTTTCACATTTGCATTATAAGAATAAGCCACCTCGTAAAAATCTTTGAAATACTAATTAAAATGTCGAAATAGTATTTCAATTTAAAAAATAGAAAACAAGATTTTAAATAGTTTAAGCATAAATTTATTTGTACAAAGAATGTAATATTCTATTTAATGTTTCACATTCGTTATTATTATAGTAAAATGCTGTAATCTATTTATGTACGTTGCAACCTATAAATAATTGAATTAAAAATTAATTCAAGTGAAGAAAAAGAATCAAGATTTTTATTATTTTCCCAAATAGCACTCACATAGAAATAAATATAAATTTTAACTTTCATTTTTTCAAATTAAATAAATTTTTAATTCAACGAAATTTTAATTTCAAGTTTTAGGATTATAAACAGAGGTGTGTAGAATTCGAAACGATAGAAAATTCGAATCGACGTAGCCAATTCGAAATTCACCGTTTCGAATTATTCGATTCGAATCGTGGGTATAATTCGACTCAAATTGGTCAATTCGACTCGGTTTACTTTCGATTCGAAGTTTCGAATTTCGAATTACTCGATTCGATTCGAAATTCGCAGTTCGAATTGTACCATTTAGCTTGGTTTGTTTTCGAATCAAGTCGACCTATTCGTACGATTAATTTTGTACGAAGCCAGTAAAAATTTTAGCCAGTAAAAATACTGGCTAAAAGGGAAGGAAGTACCCGGCAAAAAGGCTTGCATTAGAAAGTATTGAAAAAATTGAATTCCTTTTTATCCTTTTTTTGTCCTGAATTTTTAATTCCCAATAGAAGTATATAAATAAAATTTTTTTAATTCCCTTTAAAATTAGGTTATGTTAAAATTCAGACAAACAGAAATTATGATAATTTATAATTACAGCACATGTCGATTCGATCATAAACTATTCTCTCATATTCATTTTCGGTAAAATGTTAATTCCAGAAAATAAAATTTCCTTACATTTAAAATTCGATAAAAATAAATTTCTAACAATACAGATTCTGAGGTTGTGGATTCGACGTAATAGTCATTCGTGTAATTCAATTTGGTACATGTGGATACATCTCAAATTAATATTCGAACACATGTACATTCTGATAAAGTAGATTTCTATCAAAAATATTTTCGGCAATATTCAGATTCTATTTAATTACGCTTCTGTAAAATTACGATTCTACGAAAAAATGATTCGCATAAATTGATATTCGGTAAAATTAGATTTCTGGAAAATTGAAATTCGATCAAATTGACTTTCTGTCAGATTATAATTCGGACGAATAAATATTCTACTAAATTAAAATTCTTTCTACTTTTCTTTCAGTCAAGCTATCATTCTAACATTATACATTCTACTATAATGATATTCTAGGTAATAAAATTCTATTAAATAACATTTCTAACAAATCTGGTTTGGTCTTTTCATGCGCCCCCTTCAGGCTTATAGCCAATTATGTTCCATGCCAACCGGATCAGAGCTCTGTGCATAATTCTATGAGCTCAATTATAACGTATAAGGTCTTTAAATGTAAGTATTGAAGTACTCTATCAATTACGATCTGGCCTTTTTAAAAATCCAAAATGGCGGACAAGTTATGACACATTATATGACTGAAAAGTACAAAATGTCTAATTGAAACATCATTTAAGAAGAAAAAAAACTTTTCAATTGGCATTACACCGATTGGAGGTTTAAAAAATCAAAATATGTTGAAATTTTTCAAAATTTTTAGAAATACAGGTGGATCCAATATGGTGGACTATTATCTTAAAAATGACTCAATTTACTCAAAAATTGTTACTCGGGGGTTTTTGGGGTCGCTGACTAGAAATATGAACTCAATTTACAAAAATACAAAATGGCGGACTATTTTTTTTAAATGGCCCAATTTACTCGAAACTTATTGTTACTCGGGGGTTATTGGACCTGGTTTCCAATTACAATCAAATTTCTTGGGACCTTACAAATACTTCTGCAACGTCCGTACCGTTGATATAGTCAAACACTTAAACTTTTTGCAGTTGCAGCGTGAGACGATTGCTTCCTACGCATGAGCAGACCGTACCAAGGACACATTGACGCCACCATCCGGAAGTACACATTTTGTTTTCTCATGATTTTCAGCTATGTTAAATATAGTTAAGATTAAGTTACCTACTTCAGCACTGTAATTTACCATTAATGTAAATTTATATTATATATTATATTGGCGATTCTCCGCAAATTGTGATATTTATGTCCCTAACGAGTTTTAACTGCATATATTTATGGGTCTCACTATTCTAAGTGGACCCACAAAAAAAAGTTTATTTTTACCCATATCGATGGAATGACATTAAACACTCCTAAAATGTCACTACCGTGGCATGTCACCTACCCAGTTTTTATAACTTTCCATCTGTTTTTAGAAAACAATTATTGAAAAAGCAGAAATCTGATCATACCCAAGTAGCACGCTGTATCACCTGAGTGTCATGGCGATATCTATCGGGAATATTCCTGTGATATTAAGGAAGTATCATAATGTCCGCTTTTTTTAATATCCCTGTGTCATTCCTGCGATATTGAGGGGATATTGCTGTGACATCGAGAAGATACTGCGGCGATATTGAGGCGGGATATTGCTGTGATATTGAGGGAATATTGCTGCGATATTGAGGGGATATTCCACAGAATTTTCGCTATAATATTAAATTTGAACTTATAGAAAAAATTCTGTGGAATATCCCCTCAATATCGCAGCAATATTCCGCCTCAATATCGCCGCAGTATCTTCTCGATGTCACAGCAATATCTCCTCAATATTACAGGAATGTCACAGGGATATTAAAAAAAGTGGACATTATGATACTTCCTCAATATCACAGGAATATTCCAAATAAATATCGCCATGACACTCAGGTGATACAGCGTGCTACTTGGATATAGTTATGAATATGATTAGACTCACTGAATTTATACTTATTATTTTGTATTATGTTGTTTATTTTTTGTTTACAAATCTCTTCAATCTTTTTCCCTAAATTTTTGAGATTTTTACAATTACAATTACTTTGCTGAAGTATTTGTAAGGTCCCAAGAAATTTGATCGTAATTTCCAACCAGGTCCTCTTTGAGTGTTGACTAATTCCGTCATTTTCATAGTATTGATCTGCTCACTAGTTCAATTTTCTGAACTTGTATCAGCATCTTCACCCATCTCTAAAGTAGCGTTGCCAACCCTCCGAAATTTTTCTGATTTTTATCCTACTTTTGGATCTCCGGAGAAGTGTTAAAATCTCCGGATTAACATGTTTCGAGTAAATTGGGCCATTTAAACAAAAAATAGTCCGCCATATTGGGTCCGCCATTTTGTATTTTTGTAAATTGAGTTCATATTAGTAATTGATAGAGTACTTCAATACGTACATTTACACTGTAAAATGTGTGTCTGAAATCTACACATTGATGTGTAAAAATATTACTAGAAATGACGAATGAAAATGATATAATTAATGAAATTTAAATGGTCAGTCCATGTAACTTTCAAGCATTTTTGAATTTTCATACGAGTGTCCCAGCTTAAAATCCCCGTACAGGATCCTTAAAGGATCCTGTACAGGTCCTGTGCAGGATTCCATACAGGATCCCGTACGGGATTTTGGGACAGGGTTCCTGTGCAGGTTCCGATGCAGGAAACTTAGCTATCAAATGTTTCTGTAAAGGTTCCTGTACAGGAACACGTGCAGGATCCTGTACAGGAAACTTTTTAATTTTTTTAAGTTTTTATATGGTAAGCAACATTTGACATACATAGACTTTACATTTTAATATGTTATGGTCGTATATCAATGTTGGACAGAAAAATGTATTGCGCATTCGAGAAACAAATAGAAAACTACTGCGCAGGAGTTAAAAATATAAATAAATTAATTGAGGAAACCGTGTAGGATCTCCTTTACGGGTTCCCTACAGGATCCTTTACACTTAAGTACCTGCAGTTTACAAAACTGCAAAGGTTCCTGTACAGGAACCTTTACAAAGTTTCCTGTACTGGATCCTGCAAGTGTTCCTGTACAGGAACCTTTACAGAAATCTTTGATAACTAAGGTTCCTGCATCGGAACCTGCACAGGAACCCTGTCCCAAAATCCTGTACAGGACCAGTATGGGATCCTGCACAGGCTCCCGAGAGGATCCTTTAAGGATCCTGTACGGGGATTTTAAGCTGGGGTCGACGGACATAAAGTTACAACGGAACCACGTATGAATTTTCAATGGACAACCTAGTGAGGGGGGTTAAATTTTTGTGTTTTTCAGTACAATGTTTATTTTAATAATTTTTTACTCTTAAACAATTGAACATACAAATTTGACAAAGTACATTTTAGAAAGGTTTTTTCATGTTCTTTCGATTGGAAATAAGCATTTTGAAAAAAAAATTTTTGACCCAAAAAAATTAATATAAAAAATAAATTTCAATTGAAAGAGCATGAAAAAACCTTTCCTAAAGGACTTTGTCAAATTTGTATGTTTAATTGTTTAAGAGTAAAAAATTATTAAAATAAACATTGTACTGAAAAACACAAAAATTTAACCCCCTCTCCCTCGGAAAACATTGGACTAGGTAAAAAATATATTCACGAAAAATTACTTGATATATAATTCTTTGAGCTCAATTATAACGTACACTGAGAAAAAAATGCTATTGAATCTATAGCACACATATTCACATACGTTTAAAAGCAGATGTGATCAACTTAATGCGATATGTACACTGAGAGAAATATGCTATTGAATCAACAACATTTCTGCCGAAAGTATAAAAATTATTGATTCAAAAGCATATGCTATAAAATTCATAAAATATGATTTCAATTCTATAGCATATGCTTTTGAATCAATATTTTTTATACTTTCGGCAGAAATGCTGTTGATTCAATAGCATATTTTTCTCAGTGTAGTTAATTTTATAGCATCGCTATTGAATCAAAAAAATCATTTTTTGATTTAAAAGCAGTGCTATAAAATAAACTACTTATCACATCAAGTTAATAACATCTGCTTTTGAACGTATGTGAAGTTGCTTCTACAATAACTTTTTTTTCATCGACATGAGCGAGAAAACGTTGCGCGCGCAACTATTTTGCATGGTTTTAACAGTGCATTTTGTTCGTGTCGTTGAAAAAAAAGTTGTTGTAGAAGCAGCCTGAATATGTGTGCTATAGATTAAATAGCATTTTTTTCTCAGTGTATATATACTAGGGGGGTTCCGCCCCCCTGCGCGCTATCGCGCCAACCCTCTGATATTATATATTCTTCTATTTATGGATAATATAAAGATTGTAAAATTCTCAAATTTTAAATATTTGTCATCAATTTTGAAGTAACATAATCGCCTGCAAGTAAAAAAATTGTCTTTGGCATAGGCTTTGACGTCTTATTTAACGCGCCTATTTGAGGGGGCAAGCTCAGACCTGTTGGTAAAACACAGATCAAATTTTGACGTAATGTGAAGACCCACATTAAGTCCCCTTTTAAAAACCCGTAGCTTAAAAAATAGGTAAAATTAAACATGTATTTTTATCCGTTATTTACCCTCTTTTTGACCTATAGGTAAAAAATAGGTCAATTTTGACATAAGTTTTTACTTATGTTTTTCACCTGTAGGTAACAAAAATAAGTCAAATTAGACATAGATTTTGACGTAATGTGAGGCCACTATTTATCAACTTTTTGACCTATAGGTCAAAAATAGGTCGAATTAGACATAGAGTTCGACGTAATGTGAGGTCGTTATTTATCCTCTTTTTGACCTAGGTCAAAAAATTGGTTAATTTTGACATAAGTTTTTGACCTATAGGTCAAATTAGTCATAGATTTTGACGTAATGTGAGGCCGTTATTTATCCTCTTTTTGACCTATAGGTCAAAAAATAGGTCAATTTTGACGGCCCTTACTACAAGGGGCCCTTAGAAATCCTGACTCTGCGGCGGCGGCGAAATGTTTTCATATAATAGGGAGAGATTCTTATTTTGGCGATGTTTCCAAATCTTCGGTCTCACCCCAAAAAAATAATCAAGGTATAAAAAAAATGTTTCCTGAAAGTTTGAAGCAAATTGAGCAATATTAACACCTGCTTCTAGTGCTTCTTCTGGAAAATACATGTATTTTCCATTTAAAAATTCAGTCGACTAGAAGCACGTGTTAATATTGCTCGATTTGTTTCAAACTTTCAGGAAACATTTTTTGTTATATCTTGATTAATTTTTTAGGTGAGACCGAAGATTTGGAAACATCGCCAAAATAAGAACCACCATAATATATATATATATATATTATGGTATATATATACTATTATGTCATTTATTAATATTTGAACTTAATCGTTATTATTAAATATTTAATTTATTAATTGAATTGAAAAATAGAGTTGAGGGCATTTTATGAAATTTATTACGAGGTACCTCATGGAAAATCTATATGGAATCCATGATGATTTTCAATGAGGGAAAAAATCACGCATTCGAAGGCTACACGTGGATTGTCCCTACGGATTCCATACGGGACGAAGGCAATCCACAATTAATTATTTTTAACATATTCAAATTTAGAGAAAAGTATAAATATCCTATAAAAATTGGAATAAAAAGTGATTTTTAAAAAACAAATTAAAATAATAAACCTTTTTTTAATTTTGGTGAAAAAATTCCAGGTTATTAGATACCCTGAATTTGCATAATAGTAATTATAAATTGAAAATCGTGTTTTGCGTTAGATATATTTAAAATAAAAATGAATATTTATTATTTTGACGAATAATAACACTAAAATTGAAAAAAGTGCACCATTTATTAATCAGTAAAAAAACATCCATTAGTCAAAACCACGTTAAAATATAAAAATTTGTATACATAAATATGTTCTAGTTTTAGTATAAATAAACCTTAGTACGAAATACTGAATTGTCAACCTGTAATAATTTATTATTATAAAAAATGGACATAATTTAAAATTTGAGCATAAGTTTACGATAATTGTCATTTTCTTTCTCTCTTTTTTTAACATCATTTATAATAATTATGAGATTCTTTATCAAATATAGAAAATTTTTATACAATAAAATACCAGACAATCGTAGACAAATATCAAATAAAGTTACGTAATGGAAAAGTAATTAGTTTTTACATTAATGGCATTCAGTACAATAGATAGTATAATATCTCATTAATAATTAATTTATTTATATTTAATTTAATTCAATTTCAACAAGGCCTTTGCACATTATAAATTTCTTTTCCTTTTCCAAAAACCTCTTTTCTTTATAAAAAAGACAAATATTTTAATAATTGCCACTTTCTAATCACAACTGTCAACATTTTTTTGTTATAAATGTTTAAGTATTAAAACTCAATTTTAATATTTATAATATTAATTATTAAATTTTATAATAAAGTACTAACATTTGTAATATTAATTATCAAAATTTGTAATAATTTTTCTATTATGAAATTTTTATAATAAAATATCATTTATCAAATTTTATAATAAATTATATCTTTAATCTATTGTTAATCGTCTGGTATTGGCGAATTACAATTTTCATGCCACAATTTTGTTTTCGAATCACATTGAGAATAATTGGCAAAAACGTCTGCATAACCACGATCTCGCCACCAAGTACACAATTGTCTGTTCCATCCGCAATCAATTGTGTGAATTAATTCGGGACGTTCCATTCCTAAAAGCGTATAAAAATCTTGATCTCCTAGATGTCCCTAAAAACCATTTTTTTAATCTTCAAAATACATAATAATTCTTTAATAAAATTGTTCTTCTTTTCTAATAAAAATAAGACTCAAATAATAATTGAGGAGCTGGATTCTAGAACCGGCTCTTCGCTCGGAGCGCAAGCGCTAATACCAGTCGGGTGGCAGTGAGTGGCCCAGAGGCGCTCACTGCTCACTGACTGGTATTAGCGCTTACACTCCGAGCGAAGAGCCGGTTCTAGAATCCAGCTCCTCAATATTAAAATAGATAATTCGATATTCGAATACTTAATATTATATCATTTCCAATATAAATCTAATTACATTATTTTCATTCAATAGCAAATATTTTTTAACATCTGATTTCAAATTAACGAACAATAAAACAAAATTTTAAAAAATACACTACCGGTCAAAATTAAAAAATTATCGGAGATATGAAGTAATAAAGATATGGGTGATTCTCCGCGTAGTGCACAATTCAATGTCCCTCGTATTTTTTAAGAAATTAGTTGCACATATTGCAATGAATTGAATGAGAAAATCTAATTTCTGTGTTTACAAACAAAAGCCAATAGTCGTTTACATTTAAAAATTTATAATTTTGCTTTAAAAGCTGTTTTAAGGTACCAAAACGTCATGGTCTGGCCTGTCCCCAGTACGATGTATATAAAAAAATTGTTATTTTTAATTAAATACAGTAATTAATCTAAAAACTATTCATAGTTTCGTATTGTTTATGTTCATAGAATTGTGAAAAACAAAGAACTTGCGAAAAAAATTTATTCAAAACAATTTTTTTTTATGTTAATTCTTGTCCCTCGTTTTTGCGTCATGGTCTGGCCTTTTTATAAAATTGTATTATTTACATAAAAATCAAATCGAAACTTTACTCAATATTAGAAAAACGCAACAACAAACTCTCCTAAGTAAATTACTAAGAGAGAAACTAATTTGAGAATTAATTGTTTAATTTTTTACACATTAAAAGCACCAAACTTGCATAGGGAATCACAGAATCGTCATGGTCTGGCTTCACATAATTCTCAATAAAATTAATAATTATTAATATTTTACGTCAATTAAAGTGTAGTAGTATTAGATCAGTGAATATAAATGACGTAAATATGAAACAGAATGAAAATCGCAAATAAATTGTTTAAAAAATAACTTTTTCTTGAGCGTCATGGTCTGGCCTCAGCGTCATGGTACGGCTTTTCTGTATTAAACAGCGTGTAACAACAGAGTGAACTGAATAACACCAACAGAGTGAAGTAAAGCAAATTGTTTTAATCGTTGAAGTTTAGGAATGTAATAAATAATTATATAAATTTCCATAAATTACCGCATAATTTTTCATAAATTACCGCATAAATTACCATAAATTTCCCAAAAAAAATTTTTTAAATTTTAATTCCATTTTATAATCTACTCTTAATTACAGCATAAATTTCCATAAATTACCGGATAAATTTCCATAAATTTCCTAAAAATTTTTTTTTAATTTTAATTCCATTTTATAATCTACTCTTAATTACAGCATAAATTTCCATAAATCTCTATATAAATTTCCATAAATTACCGGATAAATTTCCATAAATTCCCGAAAAAAATTTTTTTTTTAAACTTTGACAAAAAAAGAATCTTAAACAACCTTCCTAATTTTTCGTGTAGAATTGATTAGCATACATAGTTTTTCAAAAAATGTTACTGTTTTCATAATTTGTTTAAACAATAATTGTTAAACAATTGTAATTTGCAAAATAACATATACAGATAATTATTATTCCATTTGCCTGTAAATATAACAGGTGCTTTCATTTTACTATGGCTGAATAGTATAGCCGCAAAATATATACGCAGATATATAAAAATTATTTGTTTAAAAAATAGAAAAATTATAAATATTTTGTCCGGCCCATCACAGATACTTCATTCATAAACATTATATTTGAAGATTCTATATCGACTTTTACTCAATTTGAAAAAAAAAATTAGTAATAGTAATAACTAAATCGTGCGCTACGTTGAGAATCACCCATATGTATAATTTTCATTATAAGTGAATTTTCATTGTCCAACTTTCATAGGCTGAAATAAATAACCTATTTCGGACGAGCAAACAGTTGAATCACTGCATTGAAAATCTTTTGTGCATGGTTAAAAATAATTTACCCATAATTTAAAAACCAATACATAGATTAAAGTGTTCTTACTCTTATTTTAAAGCTGAAAATACTAGCTTTCATTTAGTACATATGTTAAATTTTTCTGAACATTTTTTAAAAAGTTTCAGCCTATGAAAGTTGGACAATGAAAATTCACTTATAATGAAAATTATACATATCTTTATTAATTCATATCTCCGATTATTTTAAAAAATAAGTCTTAAATATAGAATCATTTAACGGCAAATTTTATAATCTTTCCAAAACTGTTTTTAATATCTTTCTACGTTAATATTTGACGAAGTTATCAATATTTAAAGGATGTCATGTTTTTAATGACACTTTTGCAAGTGGTCTCTCAATTCTGTGGAAGAAAGGCATAACAGCATGACTGCATTTGTCATGATTTCGAGATAAATTAATTTTAACGTTCTCTCACTTCTGTCAATTCAGAAAATCAACAGATTTGTTCGGTCTTTTGCATTTAGTATTACTATTTAATATATTTTCAAAATTCGTTTATAACATTTAATAAAACACACGATATGGTATAAATTTTGATAACTTTTCATCGAAATCATGAGTTTTATTGCACTTATGCGGTTATGCAAGTTCAGTTTGTAAATGAGTCCAACTTCAGACACTTTTAATGTCACAATTTATTTTGGTTATAAGAGTTTATTTTTTTATAAAATGTATTTAATTTATTAAAACGAGAAAAGAAATGTACTTTACTGAATTTGTCAATTTATTTTTGAATAAAAATAAGTACATAATTAAATGCACAATTTATGTTATAAAAAATTTGTTCCAGTTTTATTAAAATAAATATATTTAATTTAAAGTACAAAAAATGTATTTTACTAAAAATATTTCATTACAAAATTTTTATTGTTTTTATTCTTAAAGGTTATTTTTATTTTTAATTATGTCAATTGTTTTTTAAACTGAATGCAGTTATTTTGTAGAATAATGATAGAAGGCCTAAATACGTGCAGTTATGTTATTATGCTGGTCTCCTTTTGTCAAAAACGCAATTATGCGATTATGTTTTCCATTATTGTCTACATTAATAACCATTTTAATGATTTTTCAGCTATTGAACTTTGAAGAGCAACATTAAATATATACAAATCTGATGTTATCTCAAATTTGATAAAAATGTCAGTTATGCTGTTTTGCATTTCTTCCACAGAATTTTGACCGGTAGTGTATTTCTTTTGTTTGTACACTCGAATCTTGATATAACTAGAAGTGAGGGATCCGAAAATCGCGATTTTACGACGGCAAGAGGGGGCCCCACTCTTCAACAATTTATTTGTGTGAAGGTAAGTAACTGTACTTAATGTCATGTACAAAACGTTTGTGCTCAAATGTTTTCACATAATGGTGATAAAAGAGAAAAAAATTTCTCGTTGTAACGAGAGTTGACAGTTCGTTGTATCAAGCACTCGTTATATCAAGATTCGAGTGTATTCTTATTTCTGAAAATTAATTTTTATTTTTTATTTAAAATTTTTATTTAATTTATTTGTCAATTCTAAATGTAAAAAAGGATTTACGACAATTTATCAATTTATACTAAATTTTCTAAATTTTAATTCAAAATAATAAAAAATTTTCATGATTTGAATAGACGAAAATTTCCAAAAATATCTAAAAACTAAATTTTGAAAAAAGATTGAAACTGATTTTTTTCTATTTCAACAACTTATAATTTCACTTTTATTTCAGACATATATTTGTTTTACACTAATGGACTCAAACATTTTTTAATTTTATTTGATCCCATCAAAATTTGAATTGATTCCAAATTAAATCACTTTAAAATAGAATTAAATTAAAAATGAAATAAAAAATTAAATTCAGATTGATTAAAATTTGAATTCAATGTAAAATTTTATTAAATTCAAATTTAGAAAATTTGTTTTTTAGATACAATTGAAATTTGAATAAATTATATTATGAGTATATGAAAATGTGGATTAATTAAATTTTGAATTAATGGAAGTGATAATTAATTTTTGTTAGAATGAATTTAAATTTTCATCGATTACAAATTTAATCAATCAATACTGCAAACATTTTAATAAAATTCTTTATAAATTGACATAATAAGATTCTTGAGATTTTTAACCAAATTTTAAATAGATCAAAAAGTTTTATAAGCATAAATTAAAACATTTGTTTAATTTAAATAATGTTTTTGAGTGATAAAATGGTCAGGGTGTCTAGTACATTAGCAATATAAAATTCTCGGTTTTTCCCTAGTATATAAATCATTTTCCCAGACAATTTAAAACTAAAATAGTAAGGTGGAATTAATCGTACCTAATATTTATGAAACTTTATAATCGAAAATCGATTTTTTCAAGAGTCGCCGGAATACCTCCTCAACTTGATAATATCACGTATTTTAGTGCTGAGAAATAAAATCTTTGCTTTTTGTAACCGATGATAAAGATTATTAAAATTTTCTAGTGTAACTTGTTAAATATTATACTTAGGGCAGGGTGGGGAATAAAATCATTTGAGTTTTATACAAAAAACTATTAAACCGATTTATCAGCCATTTACACTGAGAAAAATAAACATAACTGGGTACTGTCCGGACAGGAATGATCCCAGTCCAGAAAGGACTCACTAATGTCTTAGACATTAATAAAACAGACAGTAATGAACAATGTCTGGACAGGAGTGGTTCCTGTTTAAATGACATAAATGACAACTCGCCGCAATTAAAAAAATCAGTGTACATACATATAATAATCATTGAAAACATTTAATCTTAAATCATCTTAGATTTTATTTTAATAAAAAAAGATTTTATAACTGGTATAATTCATTATATTTCAACTAAAGTGGTCGACTACTAATTTTAAAAAATTGTAATATTCTGCGAAAATGATTTTGATGTTACTAAAGTCACAAAATGAAAAGATTTTTTTAATATCTTTATAATTTTTTCAGTACAAAATAATTTAAAAGTTATACAATTTAGTACAAAAATAAAACAAAAATTATCGGCCAATGTTAAAAATGTCTAAATTTATTATTAAAACTGATATAATCATTTAAAAGTATTAAATAATAAATAAAATATTAAAATATTATCTCAAAGTTCATGAGTAAAGTAAAATAAAAAAAAATTTCCACTTTGCCTAAAGTTTTTTGCTCTATTCTACCCTATATATTTTTAAATAAACATTTAAACCACAATCAGATGTAGCATCACTACATAATTTTGGAACGACTTTTTCATACCGGGAATCATTTCCCATTTATAAATTAATTGTTAATTGGACAATAATAAAAAATTGACTATAATATATAGAAAAAGAATCAATATACAACTCTAAATTGACAAAAATTTATATTATGCGTTAAAAAAAATGTAACTATTTTTTCTAATAACATAATAAAGTACTTAATAAAAAATTCCCGGATTTTAGAAAAACTCCCAGGGTTTTCCAGGTAAAAAAAATTCCCGAGGTTTTCTCGGATTTCCGGTTTCCCAGACACCCTGATGGTGGTATAATTTCTCCACTTGAGAAAGCCAAAGTGGTGGCCACCAACTCAACTGACATCTAATGTCTTTGGCATTCTCAGGTGGAGAGTATCATCTCCATATTGAATCTCAAGCGATGTTTACATTTTTATAATTAATTATAATCAAATTTAGAAAGTTTAACAATTAATAAATTGATTTCAATTTTTAATTTTCGATAATTTTATGATCTTCAATTTTTATAGTCTGAATAAACTGATATTTACAATCTCAGTTTAAGAAATAGTACCAATAGTGTCTTTTTTAAAGAATTAAGCGTCATTAGTAACTTACTTATAAATATAGCAACTAAATAGTCGTATTTGGTAAAATAATAATCAAAAGATATCAATAGTGAATTTAAATTAAAATACCTTAGATAAATAAAGTGTAATACCTTAAAGTAATACTTTTCAACAATATGCTCAACCATATCTCTACTGACAATTTGATCGTATTCCAATGATTTTCTCAAACGGTCAAGATTAAGAAGAATCACTCCACTATTGTAACCCGGATAACCACCCGAGTGTCCAGGATCGCCAAATATGGTTTTTGGATTTTTGCTTCTATAAAGGTAGAGAACGTGACGATAAACGGGTGATAATTCAGGAGCCAGGCCAAATAAGGCACTATCTCCAAAATTATCAAACTCTTTAAATATTTCTTTAACGTCTGTTCGAAATTTGGTATCAGCGTCAAACATTATTGCAATATTTTGTTCGGGTGGCGCTATCCTGTGCAAACCCAATGATAGAAAAAAGAGAGCATCTGAATAATAAGTTCCAGGCTTACTGCTAAAATGTGGCGACATAACAGAAACAACATCCTCCAATTGAGCCGCTAGTTTATGTACGTCATAAAATTGCACCTGAAAAAGACAATTTTAATAATTACTTTACTTTTATATATATATATATATATACTTTTGAATAAATAAATAACTTTGATTTTTAATTATTTACTTTTAATGTTTATTTAAAAACAATAATTAAATCTTTTAAACATTTTTGAATTTTTTTATTTAAAGTTAAAAAAACTCAACAAGAATAAATTCAAGGTTTTTAAATTTTTCAAACCTTTTTCTGATTCTCCTTGACCTGCGGAAACCCTTTTTTTGGAATGCTACAAACAATTTAATACACACTTACCTTCATTTTTTTTCCCAATACGGTCTGAACCACCTGTATCACTTTCTCAGCGATACTTTTACTATTGGTGTCACTGATAACATGTAAAAATATCTCAACAGATGTAAATTTCAACAGTGATTCGATGAAAATTTTAAATTTCCTTCGCATTGGTGAATTATTTGTAATTTTGGTAAATATGCACCATATATTATAATACTCTTTTCTTGTCGTTTTCATCGAACTCGTAAGATTTGTGTTCCTTTCAATGAAAACATAATCACTGCTTTTATTTCTTTGCATTAAGGTGGATGGAAGATTTGTTTTCTGAGTGGCATTTTGTACTTTAAAATTATTAATACTCCAATAAGCACCATTCGATGTTTGTAGACAGTAAAGAATGATAACAAAGACAATAATAATTGTCAAGTTCAGAAGAATCTTGCGTAATAAGCGCATTTAACTATTATATGAACATATTATACATATAATAAATACTTCATATTTAATTTGAATATATATCTTTATATATCTCTGTATTTTTTGTTCACAAATCTTATTTCATTATTTTAGCACCAACACTCGCGATAGTTAAGAAAAAATTAATTATTTTCTTATTAATGGTAAAAAATACTTCCATTTTAGTTGAGAAAAAAATAAATAAAAACACATGGACGCAATGAAGCATAAAACTTCTAGGATGCTGTCGATGAATGGCGTGGGAGGATTATAAAAAAGAAGGGGAACTCGGCGCCATCTTTTTCTAGGCCGACAATCGATTGGCCACCAAAGAGTCGCGCAAATATTCAAAACATTTAAGTTTTATACTTCCTCTACACAAAAAAGAGCAATAATACGATGATAAATTTTTCTTTTTATATTAAAAAAATGTTTTCGTAATAAAATTAACCTTAAATAAAAGAATAGCCAATTAAAAAAAAAACAATTTGAATTGAAATTTTCAATTGAGATAATAAAATAGTTGTTTGAAATTAAATTTTTGTAATATATTTTTTAAACCGAACAAATTTCTTCAACAAACAACAACTAAATATTTTTTAGCGTTTCCTTTGTTATTGATAAGTATATATTAATTTTCAAAGCTAATGTTGGAGCTTCTTTGTTATTATAGTAAACTATTTGCTTGCTTAATACAAAAAATATCACAAAAACTTTTTTTATTGATTTTTAATTTTTTTAAATCAATTAGTAAACTAAAATTTACTTTTAAGTAAACGATTCGATTATTTTGCTTTATTGCACTGATTTTTCTCGTATTTAAATTAAGTTAAATTCAATTAATTTCATTTTAATTAATCTATTCAATTTAAATTTAATTAATTTAATTTAAATTTAACTAATTAAATTAAATTTTATTTCGATTAAATACTAATGAATAATTTAGACAAAAATGAAAATAAAATTGATACAAAAATTTCTTTTTACCATAGATATAATAAACATAAAAAAGATTATGCATAATGTAAATAAAAGTCGGTAGAAATTGAAATAAATTAAATTAAAAATTTTGTTTATGGAAATCGAGAAATAAATTTTTCTTGTATTTTATTTTTTTAATAGAAATTGTTAAAATATACAATTATAATAAATTATAAATAAAAATTCTTCAAAAAAACATGTTCAAGGCTTTTTAAAACTTTGTATAGCCTGATCTTTGTTTCTAAATTTAGTCCTAAACACCTTTATTTTAATAAACAAAAATTATTCATTCATAAATGTCAACAGCATGTACACGGAAAAAAACATGAAATCTTCATTGACTCGGTATTTGACTTTTGGATGCGACACAAAATACTAGAAACAGTCTACCTAGTACTTTTGCATGAGAGTTTCAAAAGCAGTCAATGAAAATTTCTAGTACCTTACTTGAGAATTTCATTGACTTTCAAAAAAATTGTATATTTCTGTAAAATAAAAAAAAACAATTTCCACTTGTTCACAGTTTTTCTAAAATTCACTTATTCATTCACATATTTGGATAATTAATCACACAAACAAAGAACAATTATTATTGTATCACTTTTCGACGTTCATCAACACTTCCCTGTAAAAAAAAAGTATTGGGAGTACGGGATTCCGCATTGCGAGTGCCTACCTGTCAATGCGGTATTCGCGAAATAGCGCATTGGGTGTCGTGGTGAATGCGGTAATCAAGGGGTCCTAATGCGGTGCAAGTTTTAAGCTTAAAAAAAAGAAAATCCTTGATAGGAATAAATAATGAATGGCAGTAGAGAAAAATGCTAGGTTAAAGGAATGAGAAAATACTAAAAGTGAGTGTAAAATTTAAACTTTAAAAAAAAATTGTAAGTTGAACTATCAAATATGAGTCCAATGCCGCATAGGCTGCTTTCAATGCGCCACAGCAAAAGAACTTTGACTGGTTTGTATGATGTGAAATAGGTAAACAAACATTTTCTAACACATTTGTCTCCGAACACAGGCACTTTTCACTAAATCTGTCAACGTACAATTGGTCAGCATCTTCTAAATTACAATAATCGAAAATATTGTTTAGATTCATGCAGAAACGCGGTTATAAAATAAAAAATTGGAAAGTAATGTAATGCAAATCGTATGTCAGCTGGGCCACTGTGTTCGCTCGATTCGCTCTGCATGCTTCTGCCCTCTACTGGCGACTTGCACTATGTACCGATTGTGTAATGCATTGAAAGCAGCCTATGCCGCATTGGACTCATATTTGATAGTTCAACTTACCTTTTTCACTTAAAGTTTAAATTTTACACTCACTATTAGTATTTTCTCATTCCTTTAACCTCGCATTTTTCTTTACTGCCATTCATTATTTATTCCTGTCAAGTATTTTCTTTTTTTTAAGCTTAAAACTTGCACCGCATTGGGACCCCTTGATTTCCGCATTCACCACGACACCCAATGCGCTATTTCGCGAATACCGCATTGGCAGGTTGGCACTCGCAATGCCGAATCCCGTACCTCCCAATACTTTTTTTTACAGGGCGGAGAAAAATGGTGTTGAGTTTCTAGTAAAAGTTCCTATGGAATAGTAATAATTCTACTTTCATATTAAAAATTACTATTCATTGTAAAATGTACTTTGCATGAAGTGAATATTACTATTTCTGGTAGTAAAAATTACTAATAGTAATTATTACAGTAGTCACTTTCAAAAATTGCTTTAAGAATTTTAATTTTTACATCGTCATTGTAAATTTTAATAAATTTTGTATTACTTTTTACATTCGATATGTTGTGAATATTACTCGTAGAAATTCTAATAATTAATACTACGGAAAATAAAGATTGCTTCTGCAAGAAGCAACTTTTACTATTGCAGAGCGAACTTTTTGCTCGGAAAAGTAGTAATCCGTACCACTACTATTACACACCTGTATGTGTGTGTGTGGATCACGTCACATACTGTCATGCGCAGCAACTGTAGCCTGACGTCAGAGTGATCCAACATTTCTAGGTTACAAGAAGAAATAAGCCATCTGATTTTAAAGAAACTCATTTAAAAATCGAACATTTTCAATGTCAGCAAGTGAAATGATGTGTTTAATTCGAAATTTATCAATGATTATTGGTTATTTTAATGGAGAAGTAGTTAAGCCAAGGAATGATTTTAGTTAATTTTAACGAAGATGAACCAGAGTTTTACTTTATTCATCACATATTAGTTAATTAATTTTTAATGAACTACAAATTAATTAATAAAACATGCATAAATAAATAAAATCATTAACATTATAATCTAATAATTAAAATGAGTAATTTTAAATTAATAATACTATTTAGTATTATTATTACTATTATTATTATTATTATTATTATTATAAATGTTTATATTTTAATTCGGTAACTTATCTAAATAAATATAATTTATGATTCACTTTTTCGAAAAAAGATGTATTCGAGTAACCGAAAATTTTTTCCATAGCGATTGCGTAGCCGAGAGGCTTACAATTAGTATTAATGCGTGCGATTTTCTAGGTTTCTTCACGGAAAAAAGAAATTAGGTGCAGCAGTAAACAGATGTTTGCTGTGAAATATCTGAAAATTAGCTACCACAGCTAAGAAGTTTGCAGTGGCAGCGAACATGTTAGCTGTGACAGCAAATATTAGTAAAAATTTATGCAAGTTTGCTGTCATAGTGAACTTGTTTGATCTCACAGCGAACTTTTCGCTGTCCCTAATTCAATGAACAAGGTTTACTGTGGCAGCAAAATGTTCGCTGCCACAGCAAACCCTTTCTATGCTTGCTTAGATATAAGTTAGGTAGGGTTCGAATCTGTATAGATGTTAAGATTTTCCGATATGTTATGTTGTTAATTGTAAGAATGAATGTGATAAAAGAGTGAAATTTATGAATAATGAATAATAATACACATGTAGAGTGTTAATTACTTATAAAAATATTTTTTGGACGCACTCATTATTTTATTTTTATTTATAAAAAGAAAACGAGAAAATATATAGCTCTCTACACCAGCATTATTTTGTCAAGACGTGGATAGATGCGCAGGCACGCTGTAATTTGTTTCGCCTGTCGGTGTGAGGTGCGTCATTGTGTGGGTACGGATTACTACTTCTCCGAGTAAAAATCTCTACGAAATAGTAATAATTGCTCTGATTCGTAATAATAATTGCTTCGCTCAGAGTATTAATTGCTCTGGACATTTTAAATATTACTAGTCGTTTAATAAAATTTAGATTTTTAATTGCGCCCTAAAGTATATAAACTCAGTAAAAAAAAAGTATTCAGAATAGAAAAAAAGTATTGGTGGTGACGTTCGGTGAATGCGTTTTCGCGACAAAACCGTATTGGTTGGTGGGTTACGGTGAATAAATAAATTTTTACCACTTATACCGAAGTGGTGTTCTTTAGCGTTCAAATTATATTTAAAACTATATCAGTCGTTACAGAGATTTGAGAGAAGAAAATTGAGAAATTAACCACAAAACATTCGTTTTCTTTTGTTTTTAAAGGTTAATCTTTTAAAAAGTGTAAAAATCGAATAAAACTCTCTGCAACGACTGATATAGTTTTAAATATAATTTGAACGCTAAAGAACACCACTTCGGTATAAGTGGTAAAAATTTATTTATTTATCAGTGGTTGCAATGAAAGAAAAAAATCGAAAATCAATTACTTCGCTTTTGAAAAAATTCACTTTTTAGACGAAATTTCAATTTATTTAATGTTTTCGCTTTATTAACGTTATTTTTTATTACATATTTGAAATATTCAAGAAAACGTAAGTCTGTTGTAGACATAAGTTAGTCTAAAAATTTCCGCATTTCCGTTAGATTACACATAAAAGCTGATGTGAGATTACACCTAATTCTATTGTAAGCTTACTCAAAAAAACTCATAGTAAGCTTACATGTAAAAGTTGAGGTAAGCTTACAAGTAAAAGTTGTGGTAAGCTTACAAGTAAAGGTTGATGTAAGCTTACAAGTAAAAGATGTGGTAAGCTTACAAGTAAAAGTTGTGGTAAGCTTACAAGTAAAGGTTGACGTAAGCTTACAAGTAAAGGTTGAGGTAAGTTTACAAGTAAAAGTTGTGGTAAGCTTACAAGTAAAAGTTGTGGTAAGCTTACAAGTAAAGGTTGAGGTAAGTTTACAAGTAAAAGTTGTGGTAAGCTTACAAGTAAAAGTTGTGGTAAGCTTACATGTATACACTGAAAAAAGTATATTTATGGTACTGCCATAAATATATAGCCAATTCTGACATATTATATTGGTAGATATGATACTGCCATACAGTATTGCTGTTTTAGCCATACACAGTGTAGAACAGCAATATGTATTTGAGAGACAATAATATGTATGCGGAGAACACGAATACTGTATTTTAAGGACAACAATACGGTATTGCTGTTTCAGCTATACATCCTAACCATACTTGTATGTCAAAATTAACATTATCATTTTTTTCAGTGTAGATTGAGGTAAGACTGTTGGAAGGTTATTATCAAGTTTTGTAAGGTTCTTGTAAGGTTGTAGTGAGTTTACCTATTATGTTTTCAAAATTTTCTGCAAAATGTTAGGTTTCCAATAAAGAGAAGGGCAACATACTGTAGTGTATAAAGTATGATTATATGGCTGTGTGCGTGTGTATCGGCGGAATAAAAGTAGTGTGGAAGATTCTCTCGAGTGCGCAGAAAATCTTCCACAATAATGCTAATTTGTAATTTCGTGATTGGCAAAAGATAATTTCCCGCCTAATGCAAAGAGGGAAAATGCGGGAAAGACAGATTACCTCGGGAACTCGAACGTGACGGACGTTGTGTAACGAATCCATTGAACCATTTTTTAATTAATAAAATCGGAGTCAAATGTACCTATGTGTATTACTTTGCCATCCAACGTCCTACAATTTTAGAAGTGGGATACGCGTGTGATCAGACTTATTTTTTTTTCTTAAAATTGGTCGATAAATTCGCCCGCGCACTGAGAAAACTGGAGTATTGGACTAAACATCTGGAGGAATAAATCGTTAATATTTGATAGCTATTGTATAACAATCTCAATATTCAAATACACCATTGACAGATATTCGTGCCATTTCTCTTGGAGGGAAAATGAGTTTATAACAGAGGGATAAACTAACCATCTTGAGAAATCCCTTCCTTATACGGCGCGAAATGAATAAATATGGCAACCTAACCCCTAAATTAAATACATAAAATGTCAGAAAAATAATTTCGCGCGCATCAGTTCGTACACATTTTCTGCGCAACTTTTAACCCTCAGATGTAATGGGAGAGAATATATAAGTAGTTTTCCATTATCAATTCAAAATTTATTTTAGGACTATTTAACTCTCTTCATAAGCAAAGCAAACATACAGTTTTTGAACCTCTGAATTTGATTCTCCAGTTTTCTCAGTGCGTGAACCGAAATACTTAAGATGGCCGTCTAACCACGCGGAGTTTTCTTTGCGAGGCGTCGTTGTCGAGTGCTGTGTGAGGATGTTTTCCTTTTCGTGAAGTGTAAAGAAGTTAAACTTATGTGTAGTAGAGCTTACGAATTGTTTTTAAGTGATGCCCTTAATTGAGTGAAAAAGGGGATTCATGCCGATATTGGAAAGAGTGTTCTATTGTTCGAGTTCAAGCTAATATCAAGGTTTGTTGTATGTGACCTGAAGCAGTGATCGTTTTGTGAGCAACGATTTGTGTGTGAGCGAGGAAGTAGTTTGTGTTCCTGGGAATCAGCGAAGAGGAAGATTACAGCATCGACAAGCCGGGCCTCGTGAAGAGGATTCTTGAAAACGAAGATGGCGGCTAAATTGCCACATGAATACACGATGATAGAGTTAAAAGAGTTCCTGGGGGAGAGAAATTTGAGTTCATCTGGTAACAAGGCTGAGCTCATCCAAAGACTTTCCGAAGATGATCCGAACGTGTGGGAAATAATCGCCGAAATTAGTCGAAAAGCTCAGCAAGAGCAGGTGGGAGATCTATTGAGGCTTGATGGAGGCGACAATTCAGCAGGACCAACGGGGACTCAAGTGGTGGGGAAAGACGAAGGAAGATTATGGCAAGTGGGTGAGTCTTTCACAGACTACTATCATACGAAAGTCATATTGGCGAATGCAGTTCCTATAGTAGAGGATGATATGGTGGACTATATTATTGATGAGATTCCGGAACGCCGTCTGCAGGACCAAGCACGATTCATGAATTTTACCAAAATAACCGACCTGTTAAGGTCATGTTATTCAGTGTGACGTTTTTCCATAGTAAAGAATATGGGACACGTGACCACTGAATAACATAACCTTAAGAGCTTTTGAAAACATTATCCTCTCGACTGGAAAAAAATATACTGATCAACGGTAACGTGGAACTGTTATCCCAATTACGTGAAATATAGATGACAACATGTCAATGGCTAGAAAGCAGATATATGGTACCAGTATGTTTAAGCATCGACGGTAATGTAAATGATATTTGTAAATATCCTATTAACGCTATGTTAGATTCTGAGTTACCGATAAGTTTAATAAAAAGTAGTATGGTACCCGACGCATTAAAATCACCAATCACCGATGATTTAGCACAATTTAAGGGGATTAATGATTAACCTGTAAAAATATTTGGGGAAGTTAACGGTCAGAATGTTGAAATTAACGGGATTAAAATCGATTTAATGTTTTATATTGTAACGGACGACACAATGCATGCAGCAGCATTGCTAGGAAGAGATTTTACGACACATCCGAAAATTAAAATTAAACTTGACGGTTTAAATTTGAGAATTTTAGAAAATCAAGTAGCCAATATCGAGGATAATTTAATCACAGAAATTTACCAAATAATGCAAATTGATGTTGCCAATGAACGATCAAGATTAAGTGACGAGTTAGATATAAATGTAGATATTGACATTGAGGTGGCGAACGAAATACGCGAAATTTTTGATCCAATTTATTTGAATAGCTTTGAAACGGATAAGGTAGAACCTGATTTCGAGATGACAATAAAATTAGTAAATCAGCAGGCTATATTTTCGGGACCGCGTCGATTGGCATTTTCAGAAAAAAAAGAATTGCAAAAAATTTTAGATATTTTGATCAAAAAGAAAATACTACGGCCTAGTAATGCCGAATACGCGAGTCCTGTCATTTTAATAAAGAAAAAGAATGGTAAAATTCGTCTTTGTATTGACTATCGAGAAATAAATAAAATAACCATACGTGACAATTTTCCAATGCAATTAATTGACAATAACATTGACCAGTTAAAAGATAAAAAATATTTTACAATTTTAGATTTGAAAGACGGCTTTCACCATATAAAGATGAGCGAGGATTCCGTAAAATGTACGTCATTTGTCACACCAATGGGACAGTTTGAGTACTTAAGAATGCCCTTTGGTCTGACAAACGCACCACGCGTGTTTCAACGATATGTGTTGACAATTTTTGATGCATTAATTCGGGGGAATAAGATTCTGTTGTACTTGGACGATATTTTAATAGCGACACGTGACCTTGATAAGCATTTGGAAGTTTTGAGAGAAGTTTTCGATTTGGCAGGTAGACATCATTTACGCTTTCAATTGGATAAATGTCATTTCGTTATAAGACAGAGATTAATTATCTTGGGTATCAAGTAAGTGAGAAGGGCATACGACCTAGTATACAAAACATAGAGGCAGTATTAGATTATCCTATACCAAGAAATACTAAGCAGGTCCATCGATTTGTAGGTCTTGCCAGTTATTTCCGACGTTTTATAGCTGGTTTCTCGGTACTTGCTAAGCCATTGTACGATATGCTTAAAAAAGACACAAAATTTGAATTTGGTCAGAAAGAGTCGCGATATCATAGCTTTGAGTTAGAGTGCCTCGCAGTTGTGTACGCTATTAAGCGATTTCGAATTTACCTCACGGGAATAAAATTTAAAATAATTACCGATTGCGATAGTTTTCTCTGGAATTTGGGAAAAAGAAATGTAAATCCTCGAATATCTCGATGGGCATTGTTCCTTAAAGATTACGATTGCGATATTGTACACCGGCCTGAAAATAAAATGAGTCATGTCGACGCTTTAAGCCGTTGTAATGGTATTAATGTAATAGAGGCAAATACTTTCGACGAAACTCTGTCAATACATTAGAATCTCGATGAGGAGATCCGCGGAATTAGAGACCAATTAGAAGAAACGGAATTGAAATTTTTTGATCTCCGGGACAGCTGAGCATATTCTCACTGCAGTGAGCACACCACGTGCCAATGGGCAAGTGGAAAGGTTCAACAAAGTAATAACTCCTATGCTCGCGAAATTATGCGATTGTCCAAGTAAATGGGATAAAGTGTTAAATCAGGTTGAATTTGCTTTGAACAATTCTATGTGTAGATCGACGGGAGAAACCCCTAGTCGGTTACTATTCGGTATCGATCAAAGAGATAAAATAAATGATAATATAATGTTAATTTTAGAAGATTGTATCGACGATGAACGTAACCTCGAGGAAATGCGTGCAAGGGCAGCAGAAAATATTGAGCGAAATCAGGACAAAAATAAAATTTTTTATGATAAGAAGCGTAAAGATGTAAGACTGTACAATGTTGGTGATTATGTTATGATAATGAATAGAGACACGTCACAAGGCGTCAACAAAAAGTTATTACCAAAATGGAAAGGTCCGTACGTTATTCAGGCCGAACTGTGTGCGTGTGTATCGGCGGAATAAAGGTAGTGTGGAAGATCCTCTGCGAGTGCGCCGAGAATCTTCCACACTAATGCTAATTTGTACACAGAAAGAAAAATATGAAAGGTACAGGCATAATTTAGGTTATATTACCCATATAGTATTGTTGGAATAGAAACAGCCCAACAATTAGGGTATCTCAACCATACCATTAGAACTAGACGAAAATTTCTAAAGCGCACTAACCTCTTAACCAGATTTCACATCAGTTTCGTTCGCTCACAAAAGAGGTGCGTGTGATTCAGGGAGGAAGAGGTGTGATTCTGACATATATATTACAAATTATAGGTTAAGTGTTTCTCATTTAACCTAACTATTGAGGTAAAATCAACATTTGGTTTCTCAAAACTTGACAGAAATTCATAAACATAACCAAATTCCTAACATACCGAAATCATTTCTTTCAGTGTAATTTCGTGATTGGCGAAAGATAATTTCCCGTCTAATGCAAAGAGGGAAAATGCGGGAAAGACAGATTACCTCGGGAACTCGAACGTGACGGACGTTCTGTAACGAATCCGTTGAACCATTTTTTAATTAATAAAATCAGAGTCAAATGTACCTATGTGTATTACTTTGCCATCCAACGTCCTACAAAACTTAATTTTTTATTTAATATTTATTAATTAATTATGTTACAAATTATTTTGTTAATATTGACCATAATAGGTAAACTCCCTACAACCATACAAGAACCTTACAACTTGATAAGAGACGCATGCTTATTCCCGAAATATTTTTTGACCAAATAGTCATTTGATATAAAACTACTTAACTTAAAATTCATATAATATGAACATTATTTGACATAAATTTCATTGCACACAGAAACGATTTAACATAAATATAATTTGTCATAGAATTTATTTAACAGAAATATTATGTTACATAAAACTCAGAGTACTTCCCAGAGAGCACGTAACCTTGCAGCAATATTGCTGCAATATTGCCGTGTAACATTACTGCAAGGTTGTCATAATGTTAAAATGTCCCACCTTGCTTAAGATTGCACAGAAAGATTGTCGCAAGATTGTTCGGCAACATTGCACTGCAAGCTTGATGTAATTTTACGTGAGAATTGTTTATTATATAAAATTAATAATTTATTATCAACAAATTTATATTTAATTTTTATTATACATAACATAATTATAACAACGTTATAATATTAATGTTATTAATTTCCCTAAAGAATTGGAGTTGGGAACTATTATCCATGATCAGTGGATAATAATTAAAAATTGTCAACGTCGATGCAGACGTTAACTATACACATTATCATTTAAGACAATGCTACTGTGCAATCTTAAGCAAGGTGGGACATTTTAACATTATGTCAACCTTGTAGTAATGTTCAGGGTGGCCACCGAACCGGGAGAACCGGGAAAAACCCGGGAGAAAAATCAATCGGGAGAAAACCGGGAAAAAGCCGGGACAGAAATTTTAATCGGGAAAAAACCGGGACTAAAATTTTACATTTAAAGATTTCAGAAAATTAAAGTTAAAGGAAAAAATTTTACTCAATAAAATTTTCTGATAAGTTTATTTACAGATTTCATTCAAATTTTTCATAAAACATCAATAACTTCTTTTTTAAATAAATATTTAATTATTATTTTTCTATAAGAATTAAAAATCATCAAAAAATTCAAATTCAATCATTTTGAAATCGAGTGAGAAAATCACTATTTTATATTATAAGATTTTATAAAAAAATATTAGAAAATAATTGAATTTCTAGGATAATTTTTTTTATTTATAAAGATAATTAAAATTCTTTGCAAATAATTAAATTTCAGAGAAGAATTTTATTATTTATAAAGATAATTGAAATTTTGAACAGATTTGTTTTAAAAATGTTTAAAAATTATTGAATATTGAAGAAGAATTTTGATATTTTTAAAAATAGTTGAAATTGTGAGGAGAATTTAAAAAAAATTTTTAAAATAAGTGAATTTCTGCGAAGAATTTTATTACTTTTGAAAATAAATGAATTTCTAGGATAAATTTTATTATTTACAAAAATAATTACAAATGTACAGAAATAAATCATTAAAATTCTGACAAGAATTTTATGAAAATTCTTTGAAAATAATTGAATTACAGAGAAGAATTTTATTATTTATAAAGGTAATTGAATTTTCGAACAGATTTTTTTTCAAAATGTTTAAAAGTAATTGAATTTTGAAGAAGAATTTTGATGTTTACAAAGATAATTGAAATTTTGAAAATTTAAAAAAAGTTTTGAAAATAATTGAATTTCTGCGAAGTATGTTATCTGAACTTTTGAAAATAATTAAATTTCCATGATGAAATTTCTTATTTTTTGAAGATAATGGTAATTTGACGAGAAATTAAAAAAAATTTGAAAATAATTGAAATTCTGCGGAGTATTTTATTACTTTTGAAAATAATTGAATTTCCATGATGAATTTTATTATTTATAACATTTTGACGAAAAATTTAAATAAAATTTTTGAATGTAATTGAATTTTTGCGAAGAATTTTATTATTTTTGAAAATAAATTAATTTCAGAGAAGAATTTTATTATTTATAAAGATAATTAAAATTATGACAGGCATTTTATTGAATTTTTTTAAATAATCGAATTTTGGAAAAGAATTTTATTATTTATAAAAATAATTGAAATTTTGAACAGCATTAAAAAAAATGTTAAAAATACCTAATTAAAATTTTGCCATGCATTAATTTTATTAAATTTTATTAAATATTATTCCAGATTGTTTGATGTTAAAGTATATGTGTTAGCGAGAAATGTGATTTTTTTTACAATTTTGTGTTTCCTTTTCGGCGTTTTTTTCCTAACATTTCATTCGACTTTTTTCCAACTTTTTCGGAAATTTTATGAGTCTTTTCGTGACTTTTGTTGTGAATTTATGCGACTAAAGATACTTTTTTTAGTTTTAAAGACGATCCGAGCCCTGTTTTTAGTGTTTTTGGCCGAATTTATATCATTTACAACTACATATTACATAAAGGGGGGCGCATGAAAAGACCCTAAACCAGATTTGTTAGAAATGTTATTGAATAGAATTTTACTAGCAAAATTGCGCGCTAAAGCGCGCCTAAATTTTCTATTTGTTTTTGTTCAATTGTGAAATAAAACTTTTAAATTACAATAATGTAGTGAATAGAGAATTTTTAAAGGTAAGTTTTATTATTATTGGTATAATTATAAATATGTAAATTAATTATATTTATTGAAAAAAATAATCGTTTTTAGGGGTCATCGGGGGGAGTCTATATTACCGAAAATATATATTACATGCTTTACGGACAATCCCTTATAAAAAATGTAATTTAAACAAATTTTTTAGAATCTTTGTATGAAGGTGTACTTTTTATAAAAAATGAAGAAAAAATTATAGCAAGGCTTATTTAAATTAATCAATCCCTTAACAATGTAGTCTAAATAAGGTTTTTATGCCACAAATATGTTAAATTTTGTTTTTGTAACATTAACCTGTAAAATTTAATTTTACACGCAGAAAACTGTAAACTTACGCACTTGTATCATAAATAAGTATTGTATTGGAAAATATTGCTCATTTCAAAAATAAACAAATTATAAATAATTATTTAATAAAACATAGAAGTCTGGACCTATCTATGGAACTAAAATATTTATAACTTTGTCAATTTTGCTTCCATTGACTTGAGATTTTAACCTAATATTCTGTAGATATTATGCATTCATTAAAAATTTTCAAACCTTACCCCCCTTAAAAGTAAATTTTCATAAACATTTAATGAACTCAAAAGTTTTAATTACTGTTTAATTTTTCTTGAAAAATAATTATACATTATTTATTCTCCTTGGCCACATGGTTTGAGGATCCCCATACATATTTTTATAGTAAACTTAAATTTATTTACGAAGAATCCATTACTATTCCAAATTGATATTTATATAGTTTTATTTTAAAAATGTAAAATTTACAATAAGAATAACAAAACTTTTTTCCTTTTGAATTGGAATAATATTATCAAGACTATATAAATATAAAGAACTTTGCATATTGAAAACAGAATTTGATACATTTTTTAACAATTTTGCAAATTCATGTATGTGATCATCCGTTAACCATCAAAACAGAATTTGAAACATTTTTTAACAATTTTGCAAATTCATGTATGTGATCATCCGTTAACCATCAAAACAGAATTTGAAACATTTTTTAACAATTTTGCAAATTCATGTATGTGATCATCCGTTAACCATCCATCTTCATTCTCTATAATTTTAAAATCTGTTTTACTCAATGTAACACAACTTTCTTTGTTTGCCATGATTTTTAAATTTATTAGTCTTATAGAACTCATGAACTCATGTAAATACTTATCAACTTTTGCATATATCTCATAAATCTCTTATATTGCTCATATATCTCATATATAACTCATAAATCTCATATATATCAGAATTCTCATATGTAATTCATAAATCTCATAAGAAATTACTCATATTTGCATGTAAATATAAGCATAAAAATAATAAAAATATATAATTATATTCACTAGGAATCACAAATTTCAACTGAAGCAAAAATCACTACGTCTCACTCTTTGCACTTAAAACGTCTATTAACAGCAACATAAAAATAAATTTATAAAAATAACTTCTAAAACACCATTTTTTCAAAATATATTACACTTTAAACTTTAATAACAAAAAATTAACAAATTGATATGATTTAGTTCACTACGTACCACAAATTTCACCTTAAACAGAAATTACAGTTTTCATGTAAGAAACTGTATAAAAAAAGTACTTAAAGAATTCACTAATTATAACAAATTACACTTTAAACGTAAATTACAAAAAACTAACAACAAAATATCATTAAATGCAATGCATATTACAAATTGCACTTAAAACAAACTACAATTTTTATTGTTATAAGAAATAACTTGTAATTAAATTATAAGTCACAAGATTTTGTAATTAAACTACAAAATCGCAAAAAATGTTTCCATTAAATAATTAAGAAATTTTTCACTTGAAGAACTTTCACTTTACAGCCGAAATTCATATTAGAGATTCCCTTACCAGTAAAAACCCCCACTTATTTTTTCTTTACACTGTCATAAAGAGATGGAAAATTATCTACCAATAAGGAAACATTACGCCCTTTGGTATTTTCGCTTAAATGTAAAAGTCCTCACTTTTAACTCCCCTACCACTCTTTTACTCACTCCTTCTATCTGTCTCTGAAAATAAAGAAAACCATGATGCCCAAACGAAAAAAAGTAGGCGTTACTTTCTTAACTATTCGCCTCTCTTTCGCTCCTACTCTAAACTGAAAGAAGAGACGATACTTCCCTCTCTTACTCTGTATCGTGCTTTCTCTCTCATACTCTGACAGACAAAATGAATTTTAAATACGAAGATTAATATAGTTAATTATTATATAACATAAACATACTATCAAAGTATTTCTTGGAAAACAATATTTTTAATGTATAATTTTTCCGGATATTTTAAGTTCTTGACTACAACATTATCAAGGACTTGAATTTTTTAATTTTCTTTAGATTTGACTCTGGAACAACCAACATAAACTTGACCATGACCAAATGCAGAAATAGATAGAAATATTCCTACTTTATCAAAAGATTGTCTTTGAGATTTATTGATAGTCATTGCATAAGCAAGTCTGATTGGAAATTGTTTTCTAACTATTTTAAAAGGAAATATATGTTCTGAAGGAGATAAATCAACACGAGGAATAAAAACTATTTCACCTTTAGATTTTCCAGTAATTATTTCTGCAGCAATAACGTGTTTCAAAAAAGATTTTACAACTAATCGAGTCCCATTACATAATCCTTGAACCAAATTCATATTTCTTAAAAGCATAATTATACATCCTTTTTTAAGGATGATTTATGAGGAGGCATACCATCTGGTGTTAAACTATTTAAAAATTCTACTGGAACAATATTATTTACATCTTTTTCATCATCGTCAGCTACATATGAATCAATACTATAATAAATTACTTCTTCTCCTTCTAACTTTGACAAAATACGATCATTTAAGTTTAATACTTCTGAATTAGTCAATGATAGAATACAAGAAGAATAAACACTTACATCATTTGGATTTATCGATGGCCCATATATTTCATCAATTTGAAAACTTTATCTGATTCTCATGTAATCTAACGTTAATCTTCAAAGACCTAGTTCCAAAGTATTGCCACAATTTACTATTTTTTACACATACCTCAACAATATGAGTGCGACTACCATGCGAAACAATTGCCAAAGTTTGCCTAAAATCTCCTGAAAGCAAAATAACTTTACCTCCAAACGGTTTATTACATTTTGTAATATCTCTTAACATAGATTCCATTGCTTGTAAAGCATATTTTGGGGCCATTGTAACTTCATCCCAAATAATAATTTTTGCACTCCTTAAAATTTCAGCATGTTTCGACATTCCACTTATATTACATGTTAAATCTTCATTGATTGGTATAGGGAATTTAAACATAGAATGTGACGTTCGTCCTCCTTTTAGAAGATTAGCCGCTATACCAGTCCAAGCAACTGATAAAACTACCATTTCCTCACTTTCAACTGTAGTAATAATTGTAAAAGCTATTTAGCTTTTACCACTTCCTCCAGGTCCATCAAGAAAAAAATATCTACTACCACATTTATCATTATGTACGGCCATCATAACATCATTAAAAACTTGCCGCTGTTCATCATTCAAACTTTTGATTAGAGTATCAGCTTCATCTTTAAGCAATTGTAATGTTAACGCATTATCTTCCTTACTAACAGAATTATAATCTTTAAGAACTTTTAGATCGATATTTGGTAAACCAAATTGATTTAACGTAAATCCATGAAAATTAAATACTTCATTAATTAAAACTAATGATTTTTGATGCGATACTTCTACAGGTAAATTATTATCAAAAATCATGTATACTTTAAACTTATTCCATAAATCAACAGCATTTACAGGCAAACCAAACACACATATATATGCAAATAAACGACAAAGTTCTTTAGGAAATTTCATACACACGGCTTCACTCAAACAATTATCCCACTCATTATCGTCTACCAACAAATTTATTGCACGTGCTGCTTCTGTATAAGTATTGTATGTAATACCTTCATATGTTCTCATATCTTCAAACGATTTAGCACCCCGTACATGAAGTAGTAACATTTTCAAGAAATATCTTTTAATATCTTTTGGACTTACAAAATACATTCGACAAAGTATGGGTTTATTAATTCGTTCTCTTCTTTTCCAAATTTTAGATGACTCAAAAAAAACATACTTATGTGGTATTTCTGAATATAAATACTTTCGTGCATCAGGATCTTCTCTATTTAATTGAAACCATGCTGTTAACATTGTATTTTTGAATTTCTCAATTGCAGTTTGCTCCATTCCTTCTTGAAAACATATTGATTGTTGATTAGGCAAATGTACAGCTAATCTATACGTTGTATGTGATTGCTCGTGCATATTAAATTCGTGAAGTGTATGCATTGCTTCTGGTGCACACACATAGCGCGTATTTAAATAATTTTGAATTTCATCATAATGCATTACCTGATTGTCATCTTTATAACCTATTATTGCACAATCATGACCTTTGTAACAATATTTGAACAAATATTTAATACCACCTATGCTACCACATGCTACAACGTTAATATGACATGCAAATTTTTTACTTAAATATGGATTATATGATACAACCATCGAATTATCTGCAGTACATTTAATAGATCCATCTTTGTTGTAAAAAATAATTTTTTTAACCATTATTTCTTCGTTTATATTCCGGAAATTTTTTTGATTAATAATTTGTTTTTGAAGAAAATGGTTTAGGATAATTTTTCATACAAACTTTTGTTTCAGGATTCATACAAGGCGAATTCATGTTTTGTTTTCCACAACGTCCATGAATTTGAAACTGCTTTACAATATTAAAAAGTTCTGGATTCTTCTCTTCATCAGGAGTTTCTGCACATATTATTTTATCTACAATTTCTGCATCACGAATAGCAAATTCTTTCTGTAAAAGACAATTAAGTGTATATGAGGCAATCCGCGATTTTGAAATTCTATTACATATATATATGCAATGACTGGTCCAAAAATTTGTTTATCTTTTAATTCACTCATTAGCTCTTTTACTTTTTGTTGAAAAACTCTAGCAACAATATCTGGTCGATCAGATGCAGTTTCACAATCCAACATATTTTCTGTAATCTCACGCCATTTTGGATTACATGTCATTGTAATAAATAAATCTGGTTTTCCAAATTCTTGTACTAATCTCATAGCATCCATAAAACATTGTTGATAATATCGTGGTCCTCCAGTAAATGTTGATGGTAAAATAGTAATTCTCCCCGCTCGAACATTCTCTTCTTTTGCTTTATTATGTAAATAATCCATTAATCCACAATACATTTCAACTCGAAATTTAGTTTGATTTAAATAATTATAGCTCATACGCCCACCTTCTACTTTTGACCAAATATCAACTATAAATTGTTGACTTAATTTTCCCATTTGTATACATGGATTAAATGTTCCTCTGTAAGAAAGGCGATACATATAAAATTGTAAAGCAGTAACATTACGAACACTATTAATTTGCTTGATGTTTACTGTCCATCCTCGATCACCTAAGGGAAACATTAAAGGATATATCATAGGATCAGCGTTTGCACTAAGTATGGAAATTGGAATACTTTCAGAACCTTTTGGATGTATACATATATCACGTTCCACTGGAGGTTCACCATTTTCACTGACAAATACGACTGCTATTTCATTACAGGATGGAGCATTAAATTTTTTTTGATTTAATGACCTATCGCGTTTGATCCACATTTGAATATCTCTTACAGGTTAATTTTCTAATTTTGCTCTAGTTTCTTCTTCTAATTCTACTTCTCTCATCATTTTAAATCCTTCTGCATATGGACTAACATGTCTTAGTAATTTATCTATTCCTTCTAATAATGATGGCAAACATTTTTTATTTGATTCATTTTTTAATCGTTCTGACACTGCTTCATTAGTATCAAGAATTTATAGCAGGCCATATTTTAGACTGTCACCATCATTTGGATGAAGAGCATATGTATTATGATACACTTGTCCATGTATACGAAAAACATAAGGACCATTTCCTTTAGGAATTTCCAATTTAGCACCCATACTGGCAAAAGCAGAAGAACTATTATAAGAACGAATATTTTCCCTAAAATTTTTACCTTCAGAATTGGAATCATTTAGTAAATTTCGTAAATAAATTGGATAGTCACTTAAATCGTCTAATTTTACTTTTCCCTTATGACAACAACTACTAAATTTTTTATCTGATGGTCTTTCACACATAAAATGTAATGCAGCACAAAAGACGCACTTAACATCCATCAAACCCAAATAATTTTGTTCAAATTTACATTCATCAAAAAATTCAGGAGAAATAATTCCAACTCCTATTGTTTCTTATAATTTATTACTTTTTTTATTCATTAAGTTGTTTATTTGGTGCTGCTTCTTTTTAACATCCGTTTCCAATGCTAATTTAGTCTTTTTACATTTCAAATTTTTTTGTTGACGAATTTCCCTTTCATTCTCCGTTTCAGAAGGGAATTTTCTTTTTTGACGATCATTCATTTTATCATCCGACTCTGAAGATAATTTTTTGGTTTTAGATTTCAAATTATTTTCTTTTTGATTTATAGTTTCAAACTTTGTTTCTAAAACTAATTCTTTCTTTTCATTTTCTAAATTTTTTTTTTACTTTTTTTCCATCATCAGTTTCTAAAGATAATATTCTGTTTTTATTTTTATATTTTAAATCATTTTGTAGACGTTTTTTCTTTTCATCTAACGTTTCTGTTTCTCGACGACAACGTTTTCTCAATCTATCATTCTCTAATCTAATTATTCTCTGTTCATATGTTTCTTCAAGCCTTGCTGTCCTTTTTCTTTCTCTATTTTTTATTGCATGAAGCATCTTTTTATCATTTTCTTTATTGATATCTAAATATTCTGTTGAACATTTTCTGTTCATATTAGTATTGTTATTAATATTAATAACAGTATTTAAAAAAGAATTTCGTTTCTTAGGTACAAGTTCTGTTCTTCGATCTTTAAAAAGACACTCCCAATCATACTCGATAATCATACGTCTAACGTTGGATGTTCTTACTGACGGAAAAACAGTCATAGTGTTCTTTTTAAACATTTCTTTTAAATGATTTCTCATTGCACTACATTCGCGAACATAATTTAAGTTATTCCGCATCACATTAAAATATAATGATGTCGCAAACACTATTGAATATACTCCACAATCTACACTGCCAGTTGGCTGTTCATCAACAGCTGCAAAAACTACTGGAGGTTTAAAAGGATATAATCTATTTAAATATATTTTTTGATCAGGGTTTAAACAACCTTTATTCAAACTGTCAAAAATATAAATTTTTTCTCCATCGTAAAAAGTACATATCCAATGACCAGATTCATTCAAACCACTAAACAGTATTTGAATATGCTTTTCACCTATTTGAATCGGAATAATATTATCAAGACTATGTAAATATAAAGTACTCTGCATATCGAAAACAGAATTTGAAACATTTCTTAACAATTTTGCAAATTCATGTATGTGATCATCCGTTAACCATCCATTTTCATTCTCTATAATTTGAAAATTTTTTTTACACAAAATAACACAACGCTTTCTGTTTGCCATATTTTTGTAATTTATTAGTCTTATAGAACTCATAAACTCATATAAATACTTATCAACTTTCGCATATATCTCATAAATCGCATATATTGTTCATAGATCTCATGTATATAAATCATAAATCTCATATATATATATATATATATATATATATATCATAATTCTCATATGTAACTCATAAATCTCATAATTACTCATATATTTTCATTTTCATGTAATATAAACAAAAAATAACAAAAATATATAATTATATTCACTACGCATCACATTTCAGCTTAAGAAAAAATCACTGCATCTCACTCATTACAACTTAAACGTCTATTAACAGTAACAGAAAAATATATTTATAAAAATAACTTCTAACACACAAATTTTTATTCAAAAACTATCACACTTTAAACATAAATCACAAAAAATTAAGAACAAAACATAATCAAATGCGCTGCATATCACAACTTGCACTAGAAACAAACTATTATTTTTATTGTTATAAGAAATAACTTATAACTAAATCACAAGTTATAAGATTTTGTAATTAAATTACAAAATCAGAAAGAAGAGACGATACTTCCCTCTCTTTCTCCTTATCGTGCTTTCTCTCTCATACTCTGACAGACAGAATTTCAGACTACGGACTTTAATATAGTTAATTACCTAGAATATCATTATAGTAGAATGTATAATTGTTAAAATGATAGCTTGACTGAAAGAAAAGTAGAAAGAATTTTAATTTAGTAGAATATTTATTCGTCCGAATTATAATCTGATAGAAAGTCAATTTGATCAAATTTCAATTTTCCAGAAATCTAATTTCACCGAATATCAATTTATGCGAATCGTTTTTTCGTAGAATCGTAATTTTACAGAAGCGTAATTAAATAGAATCTAAATATTGCCGAAAATCTTTTTGATAGAAATCTACTTTATCAGAATGTACATGTGTTCGAATATTAATTTACTAGAAATTCTACTTATCCGAATATCAATTTGATAGAATTATTTCGGCGCGAATTTTAAAATTGACCAATCACAATATTCTTGATAATTTCTGATTGGTAAATTTTAAAATTCGCGCCGAAATAATTCTATCAAATTGATATTCGGATAAGTTGAATTTCTAGTAAATTAATATTCGAACACATGTACATTCTGATAAAGTAGATTTCTATCAAAAAGATTTTCGGCAATATTCAGATTCTATTTAATTACGCTTCTGTAAAATTACGATTCTACGAAAAAACGATTCGCATAAATTGATATTCGGTGAAATTAGATTTCTGGAAAATGGAAATTTGATCAAATTGACTTTCTGTCAGACTATAATTCGGACGAATAAATATTCTACTAAATTAAAATTCTTTCTACTTTTCTTTCAGTCAAGCTATCATTTTAACAATTATACATTCTACTATAATGATATTCTAGGACTTTCAGGCCAATAGAAGAATATGAGCAATAATTGAGCTGCCGGATCAAAGAAGGGTACATAAACTCGCCACGCTGCACTGAGAGAAGTCCGGGAACTAATACGTCCCGTGCAAGGCTTGAGTGATCATTTTGAATGTTCTTATGTGAACCTTCGATCGGGACGTCTCAAGCCCCGATAAAAAACGTGGAACGTCCCGAAGCGGGATTACTTACAACTTTTAGTATCGGCCATGAGTTGTCTCTCACATGCGGGAACAATGTTTGACCGATTCGGGGTGTCTGAGCCCTAGATTCGAGACATCTCAAACGCGACAAGCAGAGTAACTTATAGCGACGTCTAGCGGGAACTATTAAGCCCTGGACTTTTCTCAGTGTGAAAAACGTTGGCCCCTGGACACTTAAAATTAAACTTTTGACTTAAATTGTTTATTATGCATATCCTTATAGAAAATTTGATTGCGCATCTTTTTTTTTAATACAATTTTTTTCTATCTATTACCGTTTCCGAAATAATAAAGAAAAACCATTTTTTTGAAAACATGAAATTTAATTAAATTTTTAACTTCAACTCGCGATATTTCAGTCAATTTTCCGTATTTTCCAAAGACAAAAAAACTAAATTACTCGTTGAAATATCCTGAGAATGATGAAAGAAGAAAAAGATTGTTTTCATTAAAAATAAAATTGTTCTTAATTTTTTTCTGAACAATTGCAAAAATCGTGAAGTGCAATTTTCACGAGCTTCGTTTAACGGGCGAATTTTAAGCAGCAACAAACTTCCAGTGAGAAAGTTGTTTATTGCAGTCTAAAGAAGTTTTTTGGAAAGTTATATTACAATTGAACAATTAGTAACAAATTAGTGAATGTTTAAAGTTGCGCGAGCGGCTGAACGGAAGGTTTGTTTTGATTTACTTAACCTCTAAAGGCGAAACAACACTGTGACATATGCTGTTGAGCTTCTTTCAACAAACGGGCGTCACACGTTCAGCCGCGCGTGCAACTTTAAACATTCACTAATTTGTTACTAATTATTCAATTGTCATATAACTTTCCAAAAAACTTTTTTGGACTGTAATGAACAACTTTCTCACTGGAAGTTTGTTGCTGCTTAAAATTCGCCCGTTAAACGAAGCTCGTGAAAATTGCACTTCACGATTTTTGCAATTGTTCAGAAAAAAATTAATAACAGTTTTATTTTTAATGAAAACAATCTTTTTCTTCTTTCATCATTCTCAGGATATTTCAACGAGTAATTTAGTTTTTGTGACATTAGAAAATATGGAAAATTGACTGAAATATCACGAGTTGAAGTGAAAAATTTAATTAAATTTCATGTTTTCAAAAAAATGTTTTTTCTTTATTATTCAGAAAACGGTAATCGATAGAAAAAAATTTTATTAGATAAAAAGATGTGCAATCAAATTTTTGATAAGGATATGCATAATAAACAATTTAAATCAAAAGTTTAATTTCAAGTGTCCAGGGGCCAACGTTTTTCAGTGCGGCGAGTTTATGTGCCCTTCTTTGATCCGGCAGCTCAATTATTATGTTCATTCTTCTATTGGGCGCCGGTTAGCTAACCGCCTAGGCGTTTAGCAAAACGGCGGATTCTTTTATTCGGCTACGACATATATAAACATATTGTATTATGGTTGATTCAAGCCTTGATTCGGGCCAGGGGTATTTCTATTAATGCTGCTTTGCCATGGCTTTGCATTGTTAAGACATTTTCGTCCTAAGCCAGGGGTTGCCAAGAAACAGAATCTTTAAATTTTCAAACGTTTAAAAACTGCTTCGCCATGGCTTTGCCTTGTTTGAGGTATTTTCGTCCTCAGTCAGGGGGTTTCCATGAAACAGAATCTTTAAATTTGCTAGCGTTTGAAAACTGCTTCGCCATGGCTTTGCCTTGTTTGAGTCATTTTCGTCCTCAGCCAGGAAGTTTTCATGATCCTAGTAAATTCATTGATAGGAGTTTTAATTCGTTTCAGGAAAGGGAAAGTTGCATTTAAAGGTGATATTCGCGAAATGTTTTTGTAGATAAAAGTTCGTAATGAGAAACAAGATTCCCAAAAGTTCCTGTGGCGAGGGATGGACCGAACACTAGAACCAGATACATACGTGATGACTTCCATGTGTTTTGAAGCAGTTTCTTAACCTTACACATCGTAATTTATATAGCGAAAAAATGCTAGGAGATTTGCAGGTATGTACCGAAGAGCTGTAAAAGCAATCTTAGGAAAACAGTATGTAGATGATTACCTAGATAGCGTCGATACTGTTGAAAAAGCAATCGAACGAATTGCGATAGTCTCATTGATTCAAAAAGAGGGTGGATTTGATATGAGAAATTGGGTAAGCAATAATAATTTGTTCTTGGAAAAATTACCGGCTGACTCTCGATCTGAAGGAATCGTCGACATGTCCACGGGTCAATTATTATTATTTGAGAGGATGCTATGTTTAATTTGGAATCCTTCAAATGATACGTTCTCTTTGGACCTAGGCATGAAAAAGTTTTCAACAAAAATAGTCAACGGAAGTATAAAACCTACCAAAAGAGAAGTGCTACGCATGATCATGACAGTACATGATCCGTTAGGATTATTACTACTTTTTACAAACGCTAGTGAGAAAGTCTTTGCTGTAGTAACATACTTAAGAGCAACTTATGACATACATACAACTGACGTTTCATTTCTCGCTGGAAAAACTACAGTAGCACCTCTATTGCCAGTTTCCATACCTCGAATAGAGCTACAATGCCCATTAGTTACCATTAGATAATTTTTTCTTGCAAAAATGATTTCGCAAGAATTAGAAATAAAGGTGGTTAAACGATTCTTTTGGGCTGATTCTGTTACAGTTTTAGGATGGATTCGCGAAGTCCCGCGTAAATATCAAACATTCGTTACTTGTAGTCTGGGAGAGATTAATGAATTGACAAATGTATAAGAATGGAAATGGATTTCTACAAAAATAAATCCTGCAGATTGCAGTACTAGAGTCACTGGAAACATAGACAATCAAATTAATAAGTGGATAAATGGATCAGAATTTCTCAAAGACAATTATCTCAACTGCTCAGTAAAAAGAGGCATATTGGGCACAATGCATTAGCTTATTAAACAAGCCGTCTGCTCAATTGTCCGACGCGGCATTTGTACAATTAAGGTAGTTGTTCAATGAGCCAATGCATTATGTCCAATAAATTTAAAATTTATTTCGCGATTAAAACTGAAGAAACACGACTTAATTCTTGAGGAAACATTAAGGAACGTTAAATTATTGATAAACATTCAAAAACTAGTTATAAAAATACTTATAATAATAAGAAATTGCGATTTTTCGAAAGTGTCAATGTTCTACTGACAGTTTACTGCTATACTTATAAATTCTGTCTGTAAAAGTTATGAGTATGATAAAGAGTAATTCTTTTTATCGACTCTTGATATGTATTTCAACTGATAATACATGATTGTAGGTTATTTTTTTAAAAATAAAAAAAAATTTAATTAATTAAATCAATTGGAAATTGGTAAGTATTATATTAATTTTTAATAATTATTTATTAATTCCATTCTTTACATAAACAAATTATTTATTGTATAGTGTAAAAGATTTTTATTAATAATTATTTTTTTTTTTAAAATAAGTGAATTATTTTTCCAAAATAAAGTACTAAAATAAAAAAAACAGTAAATTTATAAATAAAAAAAGATAGTATGTATATATAATAAAATAAATTATTAATAATGCATATTTTAATATTATTAACATTTTAATAAAAGAAAATGAAGCAAGGAAAGTTTATTAAAAAATTACAAACTTTAAATTTACAAAAAATAAAAATTTCTCAATAATTGATTTGCAATTAAATACATTTGTTAAAACAAAAAAATTTAAATTTGAAATGGCATAGTACGAATCACCTGCGATTGAGGATTTTAGCAAGTGGAAAAAACTTGCGAAAAATGAACTGACATAGTTATGTTCACTTATTAATTCAACACTTCCACAAAAAATTTCATCATAGATCACCGGAAACTGTAATTAACGAATTAAAACAAAAATATTGGATATTAAGGAAGTAGTTTGCTCACTATTCTCAGATTTAGCCATAATGGCACTGCAGCGAATGAGCAACCGCCGAGGATGCCATTTAGAAATCCACTCTGACAATGGGGCCAATTTCGTAGGTATGGATAAGAAATTGCATAAAGTCATTCAAGAAGATGATCAACAACGATTCTATAATAAAGTTACAAATATGGGAATATAAAATGGCGATTAATACCCCCTTCTACACCACACATGGGAGGAAGTTGGGAGCGTTTAGTTCGAAGTGTAAAAAACTCGTTAAAAGTAATATTAAATGAAAGATCACCAAAAGAAGAAGTCTTGGGGACCCTATTTACTGAAGCTAAGCATGTTGTAAATAGTCGTCCATTAACAACAGTTTCCGTCGACCCAAGGGACAATGAAACATTAACGCCCAATCACTTCTTAATTGGATCGGCATCAGGTACTGCCAATTGTGGAGAATTAACAGCAGATGATTTATGTAAGCGAAAACAGTGGAGAATATCACAAAGGTTAGCGGACATGTTTGGGGTAGGTGGATGAAAGAATATTTACCTAACTTAGTAGTTAAAATAGCTTAGACACAAGATACTGGAAATATAGAAGAAGGAGATTCCTTATATGAAATGAACAGTATGCAAATTGGGTAGAAGTAAAGGAAACTCTCATTCTACTTTCTTAAGTAAAAGAGAGAGACGATGAGCCGTTAAATTTTAACGGTAGAAAACGTTCTTATGCGATTTCCCTTGGTGTGAGAAGAAAAGCAAAGCGTTTTTAAACGGAAAAGGAAACTCATATGTGATTTCGTAAGGTGAGAGAATGAAAGCAAAGCGTTAAATTTTAACAAAAAAGGAAACTTCTATGTTTTTTCGTAAGGAGCGAGAAGAAAAGCAATGCGTTAAATTTGAAAGGAAAAAGGTAACTCTTATTGTTATATCATTCTCAGGAGAGAGAAAACAAATGCCTACCTGCTTATGGTGAAGGATGCCTTTTGCCTTTTTACTGTACCTGCTTTTCATTGAAGGATGGAAAAGGTAGAAAAATGGTTACTCTATATAGATAATATATATAAATATAGATATAGATTGTCATATTTGGCTCAAAGACAGCCAATATACTATGCTGCAACTGTTCATTAGTTACTTTTAAACCATCTTAAAAGGAACATCTATTTTTTTCTTTTAAAAAGTGATAAAAATTAATTAAAAGTGATTATATAAAAATAAAGAAAGGATGAATAAAGAAATTGAAAAGAAAGAAAGGTAAATAAATTAAATAAAGTAGTTTATAGTTATAGAATAGTTATAGAAATTGTTGAAATTCTTACATTATGTAAGTATTATTGTTCGAATAATAACGTGTTTAAGGTTACTAAAGTGATTAAAAGTTTAAAATAAGATGAGATATAAAGAGATAAATTTATTCGGAGCTTAAGAGATAAAGATATAAATAAATAAAGAATTATCAAACTGTTTCTGCAACTGAATTTTTGGATAAAGTAATTTTACAATTAACAAGGATTTCTGATTGAAAATTTGTAATTCCACGACATATAATTAAATATTGTAATATGGAAAATTCTTATTAAAGAAAATTTCTACATTCTGCTATAATTTATTGTGCTGGCTTTTGACCGAAATAACAACGTTTTTCATTACCGGTTTAATGTTACTGTCAGTCCGTACTGGTTTAGTATTGGTTTAATACCGGTAAATTTTTGATTACTATTGATTACTATTGAACATTCGACCAAAACTAATTCTATGAAAATGCCTTTACTCTATATTATATTTCGGTTCCATCTTCCTTACAAACTTTAAGAATTCTAACATTTAAAATTAGGTTATGTTAAAATTCAGGCAAACAGAAATTATGATAATTTATAATTACACACATGTCGATTCGATCATAAATTATTCTCTCATATTCATTTTCGGTAAAATGTTAATTCCACAAAATAAAATTTCCTTACATTTAAAATTCGATAAAAATAAATTTCTAACAATACAGATTCTGAGGTTGTGGATTCGACGTAATAGTCATTCGAGTAATTCATTTTGGTACATATGGATACATCTCGAAAAAGTTCGCCACTGTGAATTGTTTGCTATGGTAACTAAATTTCTGATATTTCACAGCAAACATTTGTTTACTGCAGCAGCTTATTCCTGTTTTTCCGTCATGTAAGTTAATTAAGATTAAAAAATTGCAATGCAAAATATAGGAGAAATTCGGAGCACGCCATTTTAGGGACTAGTGTTGTATTAATTGCAGATTCGACATTGCCACGTAATATGTAGCCTAAACCAGGTAAAGATTAAAGAGTACCCGTAGTTGACGTTCGCTGTCGTGGAAAAATATTAAAACGGTCCGCAAACAAAATAATAATAAAAGAATAATAAAAATAATAAATATATATGTATTTCTTTGAATTCCAAATAGATTTATGAATAATTCCGCAATTAATTAACAAATATGTTGTTTATTACATATATCAAATATACTAATTATTTAGTGCTTCACTTTTAAAAATATTGTATACTTCTAAATAAATAATATCATTATTAATATTTACAAAATATATTTAATAAAGAAATAATTGTACAATTTATTTCTCCCATCTTATCGTTCCATTCCAAATTATTAAAATCGTGATCATTAATTCAGGACAAGCCCAGTATATTAGAATAATAATAGTAAATTAGTCATTAATTAAAAATCTGGGCGACGAGTAAATTTGGATTTCCTAACCAGCGCCACATAAGGCCATGTGTTTTATTCTCTAATAGGGACGACCCGATCCGGTCCCAATATTCGGGCCATGGCGAAATTTCTACACTTAATAATATAAATAGACAGAAAAACTGTTACATAAAAAAATAAAAATGATAAGAAAGAGGTATAACAAAATTATTATGAAATATACGTAAACGATTATCTTGAATATAAAAATTAGAAAAATATCATAAAATCACTTTTAAATCATGAAATCTGTTATAAATAAAATATGAAACATTTTCTCAAGTTTTTCCAAATAAAATTAATCTTGTCCCACCTGTCTACTGCAGGATCTCGCATAGTATTGATCACTCTAAGAGAGGTTGAAGGGTGAAATAGAGGTCCAGGGAGGTTGGAAAAGAGTCGAGGCTTGAAAGCCCCGTGATGAGACGAGAAAATGAACTTGTGGTGTGTTTGATAATACGTTTAGAGGAAAAGTTTTTGGCCACATTATTTTCAAATATATCCAACACAAAAAATACATTCCTTCCATTAAATTCAATCACTTTTACCATTTTCAACAGAATTCTATCTTTGTCTCAACACAGAAATTCCAAACATTCAGCTTTAATAAAATGATTTAAATAACCGATTACACTGATCGACAAAGAATTACTTTTTTTCTGATTCAAAGATCGGACAATGATATTCTTATAGGATTTTCATCGCTGAACACGAATATGATCTCCAAAAGTGCCCATTACATCGAGATTTTAAGAAAAATGGACTCAAAGTTTCAAAAAACCTTTGTTTTTGGATTTTTTTTATCACGTGCAGAAAATGATGCCAACGTGATAGAAGTCTCTAATTAGGCTTAAATTAAAGGTTGAACTGTCAACTATAATAATTACCACATGTAATTACACGTGTATTTTATACTTTGTCATTTTTTCAGTTTCCAGAATCGTTATACGTGTAATTACACGTGTATTTTACACTTTGAATTAAAAGTAGATTTTTTCACCAAATATCCACGTGTAATTGCACGTGTATTTTATACTTTGTCATTTTTCCAAAATTTCTTTGCATCATTACACGTGTAATTACACGCGTATTTTATACTTTGTTATTTTTTCAAAATTTCTTTGAATCGTTACACGTGTAATTACACTATAACACTCTTTCTTATTAATTTTATTTGCGCTATTTATTGTTATTTATCATTTTTGGGCTCGCTAATTAATACGAATTTTGAAACCACCATTTTAAATTATTTAATTTTGACTTAAGATTCGTAATTGAGCCGCCGGATAGTAAAACCACGCATAAAATTTTGACGGCATTTATAGTTGGCCCCTGACACCCAAAAATTAACTTCAAACAAAGATATTTTTTAAATCACTTTCTTACAGGAAATTTTCCGGTGCATCTTTCTTCTTAAATCGTTATATTCCTCACTCGCGAACGTTCGCTCGGATGACAGTTTACTTATTTCTACGTACATATATATTTATTATTTAACAATATTATTATGATATTTTAATTTTTATTATTTATTTAATAGCATCTTTACTGTTACTATATAATATAAGTAGTACATGCACCTTAATATGAATTTTCTACAAAATGTGTATATTAACCCTTTAACGACGAGATGTGTGCTGCTTTTCAACATGAATTTCAATCTCTTACAATTATCAGAACAAATCCATAAAAGTTTTCAAAAGTCCATATCCTACTATTTTTGGGGTCGCTCTTTCGAATGGCGTGGTCAAAATTTTCAAAAAATAATATCTAACCTTTCTTTTTCTCAAAAATACTAAAAATGTTAGGTTTTTTCAATGTAATTTTTTTTTAAAGAATTTTTTTCTTTGTCATAACGCTTCTAAAATACAACAAAAAGTGTTTATAAAAAATAAACCTATAAGATTTAGAAAAAAATTAAGTACTCTTCGCTGTTCCAATCGTTACTTCATTGAATTCGAAATGTATTGAGAAATATAGGGGAGGATGGGGCAAGGGTAGTTAGGTAAAACCTTTTTGGATCCAGCGGCCAATCTTGAATATGTATCTGAAAATGAGAAGTATTTTTGGAAAGCCTGGTTATTTGGCTACAATTTTGATGTACATTATTTTACTGTAGACTCCAATCCATACGAGATATAAATGAAAAAGTAAACAAAAATTTTTGTTTTCTTTATTTTACTTGATTTAGACTATTCAATATTGATATCTCAAGTACTAAAAATATGTATGGAACATTTTCTGAATTGCAATTATTGTATTAAAATTCATCTGAACTAGCATCAGAGATTTAACCAATTTTTTTCAGACGACCACTAATTTCTTGGTCATAAGCTTCGTTTTCCGTATATAATTACGCACCGTTATGTATATCAACCTAAAAAGAACAATCAAACACTTTTTAAAATTTGCAATGACATTAACACGATTTTACTGTGCCGTATTATCTTTAACTATCCTTGCCCTGTGAGCCCATATTTCAGTTTTTTCTAAATTTTAAGGAACAACGTGAATTAATTTGAAAATAAATACGATATTCGCGTTCAGCAGGAAATTCCACTCCGGAAAACACTTACGTAAATAAATATTCTGAAATTCTAATGTAGAAATCAATATGATAAACATTACGTTGACATTTTAGAAAAACAGACTTTTTTCAAAAATATAATTTCCCAACTTCGCAAATGGTGACAGATTGACTTGCAATTTTTACAATCATCTTTTGGTCTTAAAACGAGGCGAATATACCATGAATTACGCGATTTTTGAGCAAGCAGTTTAAGCATAACAGCAACGAACTATCCTTACCCCATCTTCCCCTAGATTACTTGATACTGGTAGAGACAGAACAAATAGAGTATAATAATTTCGACATTTTAAATCTACCGTATTGGATTTTTGGAATTTGACGTCAGATTCGTAATCAGCGAGCCAAACAAACCTCGAGTAACAAATTTCAAGCAAATCTGAGAAAATTTTTAAAAATAAGTCCTCCATTTTTTATCTACCATTTTGAATTTTTTGAATCTGACTTCAGATTCGTAATCAGCGACTCCAAGAAACCCTGAGTAACAAATTTCAATCAGATTTGAGCCATTTTAAAAAAATGTCCATCTTACGAAAAATTAAGAAATTTTTTTTTCCTTCAAGCGCCGTTTTAAAATCAAGATAGAAAAAAATCAAAATTAGAAATAGATATTTTTCAAGTAAAAATATCGAGAACACGTTTCTGATACTTTTTGTTCTATTTTAAAAGCGTTATGGCAGAGAAAAAAATTCTTTAAAAAAAATTACATTGAAAAAACTTGACATTTTTTAGTATTTTTGAAAAAAAGAAGGGTCATGTATTATTTTTGAAAATTTTTACCACGCTATTCGAAAGAGTGACCTCAAAAATAGTAGGATATGGACTTTTGAAAGCTTTTATGGATTTGTTCTGATAATTGTAAGAGATTGAAATTCATGTTGAAAAGCAGCACATCTCGTCGTTAAAGGGTTAAATTAATAATTTTAAATAACTAATAAAAAAAATATATTGTCCAATTGCTTTGTAAAAGGTCTTATTATTTTTAAAATTATATCATCTCACAAAACATGTAAAGCTAAAATTGCACATTTTAAGGAGAGGCACCACCCCAACTTTGACCCCTTTAAATTTAAATTATTAAAGTATGACATATTTTTGCAAATCCATGCGAGAGATTGTCAAGTGATCAAGGTGGAGCAAAATTTTTCTCCAATCGTAGCAAAACTTGGGGCTTTTGTAGTACTCATAGATAGTAATTTTTCGTGAAAATATTTTTTTACCTAGTCCAATATTTTCAGAGGGGGAGGGGGTTAAATTTTTGTGTTTTTCAGTACAATGCTTATTTCAATAATTTTTTACTCTTAAACAATTAAACATACAAATTTGACAAAGTACATTTTGGAAAGGTTTTTCATGCTCTTTCGATTGGAAATAAGCATTTTGAAAAAAAAAAATTTGACCCAAAAAAATCAAAATTAAAAATAAATTTCAATTTTTGGGGGAGAAAGGTACGATTATTTTTTAAACGAAAGCTGAGGTTTTTTCCTAAAAGTACATATAAATGTGACGCGACCCGAAGAAAGGCACCTAAGAAGCCGAGCGATGCCAGCCGGCTGGTGAGAGGCACCCCCACCATATTTCCATGCAAGAGTCTTATGTGTGTGACGCTTGGAGGGAGGCAGACTCGATATAGTGGGGACACCTTTCACTAGCCGGCTAGCATAGCTCGGCTTCTTAGGTGCCTTTCTTCGGGTCGCATCACAAATGATAAAGTGGGACTAGAATGTTTAAACATTGAAAAAAAGAATTTTCTCCAAAACGGAGCTAAAAACCGGATTTAGAGCGCTCCGGCGAGTAGAAAACTCTTTTTTTCAATGTTTAAACATTCTAGTCCCACTTTATCATTTATAAGTCCTTTTAGGAAAAAACCTCAGCTTTCGTTTAAAAAAAAATCGTACCTTTCTCCCCCAAAAATTGAAATTTATTTTTAATTTTGATTTTTTTTTTGGTCAAAAAATTTTTTTTTCCAAATTCCTTTTTCCAATCGAAAGAGCATGAAAAACCTTTCCAAAATGTACTTTGTCAAATTTGTATGTTTAATTGTTTAAGAGTAAAAAATTATTTAAATAAGTATTATACTGAAAAACATAAAAATTTAACCCCCTCCCCCTCTGAAAATATTGGACTAGGTAAAAAAATATTTTGCCGAAAAATTACTATCTATGAGTACTACAAAAGCCCCAAGTTTTGCTACGATTGGAGAATAATTTTTCTCCACCTTGATCACTTGACATGGAATCGCTCATATATATGTCCTTTTATGAAAAAACCTCAGCTTTCGTTTAATAAAAAAAAATCGGACCTTTCCCTCACAAAAATAAAAATTTATTTTTAATTTTGATTTTTTTGGGTCCAACAAATTTTTTATTTTTAATCCTTATTTTCAATCAAAAGAGCATGAAAAAACCTTTCCAAAATGTACCTTGCCAAATTTTTATGTTTAATAGTTTAAGAGTAAAAAATTATCGAAATAATTATCACTTGACATGGAATTCCTCATGTACGGAAAAACTTCTTTCATACACACGCACCGAAAGTACACCATTACTTACCTGTGGAGCGGGAGGAAAAAAATTATTTGATTTGAATAAATACTTACTTTTCTATTATAAATTAAATATTTATTTCTACCAAATAAATTTCAATGAAATGGTACTTTTAGTCCAAATACTTAAATCATAAGACTCAAGTAAATATTTTTAAATCAAATAACCTTTTAGGAATCAAATAAATTTTTCTTAAGTTAAAGAAGCATTAATTTTCAATGGAAGAAACAAGTGAAATTGAATGATTTCTATAAATCAACAAAAATTAACAATATAACCATATTTCCTATGTAAATATTAGTTCAAAAAAGTTTTTTTTCAAATGAAACAAAAAATAAAATTATTATTTCTATAAAAAATTTTTCATATAAATAATCGTCGAAAAAGAAAAATATCCTGTGGTGGAGTCTAACTTTTATAAAAAAATGTTTAGAGAAGAGGGATCAGAGGACCATTTCGACTGTAATAGTATATATATATATATATATATATATATATATATAAAATACAGGCAACCAACGCAACGTCTGGAAGTGACAGCCCATTACCACTGTGTAAATGCGAACCAGGGTTGGTTTGGTGTACATACACAAAAGAAGGAAAAGGATTTGCAATCTTTTATTCTCAATTCCCCTATAATAAACATTTAACAAAAGAAAAAACTCTCCGAAACACATTAATATTAATTTATCTCAATCACGAAAATAATAATTTCTTTATTAATAACGAATCGGAAAGAAGGCATTTATCATTCGAATCAAATTAAAGGCAAAGAAAAGTAGATAACATGTAAAATTTAAAAAAAGTATCAGACAATTACTCAAATAAAAAAAATTATTCACTGATGATTTAGGTCAAAATTTGACAAACAATTTATGCTACCCTCAAAATTTAGGTCAATTTTGAGGGCAGTTTTGACCTAAACTTAAAAATTTGACAAACAATTCCCGCTACCCTCAAAATTTAGGTCAATTTTGAGGGCAGTATTGACCTACGGGTAAAAAGAGGCCCACAAACGTCTGTTACATTACGTCGAAATCTATATGTAATTAAACATTCTTCATTTACTTACATGTCATAAACGGCCAAATAATGGTCCTTACTTTATGTCAAAATTTATGTCCGATTTCATTTATTGTTAAAGCTGTAAGTAAAAAGAGTCCTAATAATGCCTTTACTAATACGGCAAAATCCATGTCAAATTTAACCAATTTTTTTACCTTTAGGTGTAAAGAAGTATCTATAAGGGTACCATAAGACCATAATCATGCCCGTAAAGTAAAACTATTTTCATGTGTTTTCTTTTAATATCGCCTGTTATAATTTACATTAACTTATTATACAATGCATTCATATTAAGAGAATATGATTTGAAAATAAAAATTAACATAAATATAAGAAATAATTAGGGGGTTGGCGCGCAAAGCAGGTCAAGAGTTGATCTGTAGTTTCTCCCCTCAAAATTTAGGTCAATTTTGACTTAAAAGTCGAAATTTTACAAAAAAATTCCCGCTTTCCTCAAAATTTAGGTCAATTGTAAGGGGAGTTTTGACCTAGACGCCGAAATTTGACAAAGAATTTTCGCTTCTATCAAAGTTTAGGTCAATTTTGATGGCAGTTTTACCTAGACATCAAAATTTTACTAAAAATTTCTTCTTCCCTCAAAATTTAGGTCAATTTTGATGGCAGTTTTGACCTAGACGTCAAAATTTTACAAAAAATTCCCGCTACCCTCAAAATGTAGGTCACTTTTGAGGATAGTTTTGAACTAAACGTCATCCTGGATGTGCCTCAGGAATGTGACCATGAGGCCACTTGGAAGGTGGGTATCGCTCGTCGGTGATGAGAAGTAAACATCCTGGCTTCATTGAGTCCGTTGCTTAATTCCACTTACTTGTCGTCTGGTGAGGTTGAAGGCTTTCTTTGGACCATTTTGTCCAGAGAATGACCAGCAATTGTGTTAGTAGTTGCCATCCTAATAGTCTCGCATTGTTGAGATCTTCCAAGTTTGGTTCAGGGATGTTAGAGAGTGCTTCACCTAGTCTAGATTCACCATTAAAAAGATAATTCATTTTTTCATAAGTGAGACGTTGATCACCTATGACATATGTCGCATATGTTGTTTGACCGATTTCACTCCAGCTTGCCAGTGTCCGCCTTATTCCTGATCTAAGGCTCGTTGATCATGTTGCACTAGCTTGGGTCCTAGAACAGCAGTTGACAATTCTATTCTTGAAATTGTTAATTGCTTGATGGAAGCGACTATTGTTTTTGCGCACATTAGGTTAGTTTTTGTGTCTTTATTGTGATCACCAGCTCGTATATACATCGCGGCAGCAAAAGCATGTTGAGATTGTCACAGAAGTTATAAATTTCGATGATACGTGATAATGAAATTCCAATCCAGTGTGGAAAGGATAATGTGTCGATTGATTGTAATTGTTGAATAAAGATGTTCCATTTTTCAACGTGAGATGATGGTAGTTGATCATCTCAATCCAGTTTTAGAGTCCAGAGATCTTGAATGAAAAGCTTAGCCGAAATCATGACGGGAGACAGTAATCTAAGAGGATCGTACAGCTTAGTAATGATTGATACTGTTGATCGTTCCATAACTTTAGTTTAAGTTGTCGTTGTTGATGTAATGTTAACGCTATCACTTGCAGGATTCCAATTCATTCTAAAAGTATGAACCATTTCTAAAGAGGATTGATCAATGGACACTGTTTTTGTAGTATATATGTTTTTCTGCAGGTAAAATTTGCAGAGTTGATGGCTTGTAACTTATCCATTTTTGGAGAGTAAAACCGCCTGTCATGCACATGTTGTTTACTTGTTTAACAGTTGCTTGAGCTTCCGAAATTGTGAGGGCTCCACCAAACATGTCGTCAACATACCTTCCTTTGGTTAGAGTGGGGACTGCTGAAGGATAATTTCATCCTTGGACCTCGATGAGCTGTTGAATTGTTCGGAGAGCAAGAAATGGGGCACAGGCTAGTCCTTAGGTAACAGTTGTCAGCTCATAGTCGATTATATTGTCTAGAGAATCACTCCACACAATTCTTTGAAGGTCACGATCATCAAGATGTAGTTCAATTTGTCGATACATTTCTTCAATATCGCAAATAAACAAAAATTGATATTTTCGGAACCAAAGAAGCATATCAATAATATCAATTTCAAGTTTTGCTCCCGTAAGGACGATATAATTGAGAGAGATTCCGCTAAGAGTAATTTTTGATCCATTAAAAACAACTCAAAATTTTGTGGAGATGCTGCTCAGTCGAATTAAACCGTGACGAGAGACAATGAATGTCGATGCACGGATCTTCACTTCTCACTGAAACAAGTTGCATGTAATTTACTTCTCGTATTTCTTGATAATTTCGCAGTAAGCTTTTTTGAGAGCAGGATCAGTTTTCATTTTAGTGATTAATCTCATTAAGATTCTCATTGCAGCGTTTCTTGAGTTTCTAAGAAGTGATGTTGGTATTTTGAAAGGAATTCGTACGATGTATTTTTCATTAGGCTTTCTGCTATGTGTCGACTTAAAATTATCTTCACATTGTTGATCCTTAGTAGAAAGAAAGAATTTTTTTCGATACTGGTATCTCGTCTAAATTTCAAAATTTCTGAAGTAAGTCGTAAAGCTTTTCATCCACAGAAAGGTGATAGCTCTTTAACTTAATCAGTTGAAGAGGAATCCGTAATAATCTGTTCCAATAATTATGTTGATTTCACTTGATGAAGCTATGCCTGGATCTGCTAGTTGAAGATTATTAAGATAAGTTTATTGATCTTTTTAACCACTTCGGCGGCATGGCGTTCCATGAGTAAGAAAAAATTATTTTTTAGAGATGTTAAATGGTTTAATAAAGGTTTTAATGTAGCAAATTTTTAATACTTTTTACGAATGGCGTTCCAATATTCACCAAAAATAGTTCACAATTTTGAATCCGCCTATTTGAATTTTTGAAAATCCATTTAAGACTCATAATCTCAAATAATAAATAACATTTTGTTTGGTAAACTTAATTTCTTTACCGAGTTTAGGAATCATGTTTAAATAGGAACGCCATTTTCGCATTTTTTGCCGCTTCTGTCACCTACTCATGCGACGACAATTGGAACGCCATGCCGCTGAAGTGGTTAATTCCTTCGTTCCAATTGAAGGAAAAAATTCGTCTGACATATTGGATCCGCCATTTTGAATTTTATTTGTTCCTATTAAAACCATTATGATGACTACCTATCCTTCTGAGTTCAGTAAAGATATTAAGCGTTTAGTTTCACTCAAGAAGGCGGCTCATGCTAAGTATAAATGTTGAAATTCTCTTTCTGATTATTTAATTTTTTCCCGTTTACTTGCTGAATGTAAAAATAAGTCCAAGTTATGTTTTAAAAAACACATTTATAGTGTTGAGAATTCAATCATATCTAATCCGAAGGTTTTTTGGAAATATGTAAATGATCTGCGTGAGAATTCTAGAATTCCTAATGAGGTATTTTACGCATCTGTTACTGCAAATAACATGGTTGATTCTGCGAATTGTTTTTAGGACTATTTTCATCTGTTTATACATCTTCTAAATATATCACTAACATAGATACAGACTCATTTAATAATAGTATAATTAACATTTCACATACTTCTAGAGAATCTATATTGATTAAATTAAAATCCCTTGATGTTAAGAAGGGGGCTGGCCATGATGGAATCCTCTCCTCTCTCCTAAAATCGTGCTGCTTGTCATTTGTTGAGCCTCTGTACTTTTTATTTAATTGGTCTTTCTCGTGGGGAATTTTTCCTTTCATTTGGAAAAGAGGGATAGTTATTTGAGTGTATAAGGATGGCAATAAAAAAGATGTTTCAAATTATAGACCGATAATAATATTAAACCCTATTTAAAAAATATTTGAAAGCATAATCTACGATGAGCTCTATAATCAGCTTCAATGTTTAATTGAGCCATCCAATTCTATAACTCGCCCGACGCTCGGAGACACGCGCTAATGCCAGTCGGGTAGCAGTGAGCGCCTCTGGGCCTGTCACTGCTGCCCGACTGGCATTAGCGCGCGTCTCCAAGCGTCGGGCGAGTTATAGAATTGGAAGACTCGATTATTAATGAACAGCACGGTTTCTTGAAGGGTAGATCTATTTTAACTAACCTTAGTATTTTTTCAAATTTCGTTTAAAATAATCTTGAGTCTGGGTCTATGGTCGACACTATACATATATACCGACTTCGCAAAGGCTTTTGACAAGGTCGACTATGGCATACTCTTGGCGAAGCTCGAAATGTTGGGTTTTTTAGATAATAATGACATTAAAACGTATTTCAATTTTCCAATTTTATTTTATTTGCAGATGATTTAAAAGTTTACAAAGTTATTTCTTGTAATCAGGATCATTTAGATTTACAATCAGATCTCACACGACTACATGATTGGTCAAAGCGAAAAAAATTGTTTTTTAATGTCAAGAAGTGTAGTCTGATATCTTTTTTTAGATCTTTGGGTGATACAGTTTACAATTATTGTATTGGTAATGACGAAATCTCTAGAGTCTACAAGGTGCGTGACCTTGGGGTGACAATTGATTGTTCGTTTTTTTATTATGACCATATCTTTACCAAAATAAATAAGGCCAACAGAGTTCTGGGATTTGTAATCAGAAATGCGCCTCATTTTAAAAATGTTCTAGCTTTGAAAATTTTATTTTATACTTTGGTAAGACCTATAATTTAGTTCACCTCGATTTTGTGGTGGCCTTGTCAGGAGCTTATGATCTCTATTGACAGAATAAAAAATAGATTTTTACGCTTTTTGTCGAGGCAATCCGGTGAGCCTTACAATTTTTATAATTATGATTACACTGATATACGAGTAATTTTTGATATTCCGTTAATCTCCCAGAGATTGTTGTTTTCTGACCCACTCTTTCTGTTTAAAATTATTTATCGTTCTGATTTCTTGGGTCTTTTTAATTTTTTCATATCTTCACGTTCACCAAGAAATGCTCCACTATTTAAATTAAAATTAGCCAGAACTAATTATTTAAATAACTCGGTAGTACATAAATTAAGTCGCGAGGCGAATAACTACTGTTACAGTGTGCATGATTTCTCCAAAACTAGTAAGGCGTTCAGCTTGAAATTTACAGGTTTTCTTTATATAGATATAATAGCTAGTTCGTGAGAGGAGGAATTTTAATTTATACCAAAATTTATATATATATTTTTTTTTTAAATTAAGTTGCACAGAAAAAAAGTTAGCTTGACAGCTATGAACATTTAATAAAAAAGCATGTAAATAATTTAGATAAAACAAATTTCTTTATTGATATTTGTTAAAAATGTGTTAATTTACTTGTATAAATTGATTGTTACGTAAACATACCTAAAATAATAGATGAAAATTAATTTTAAAACTTACCTATGAAATGTCGAACATTTGTTCCTCTCGACGAATTATATATACTACACTTGAAAATTTGTAAAAATAATTGATTTTAAAAAATTCGGAAATCGACATCACTATAAGGCTTCCTTTATGAGGAAGCAAAAAGTGACCGGAATATATTTTTCCCATTCATTCCTACCCACTTAAAAATAACTTTTTCAAATTTTTAACTCAAAATTTTGAGTTTTTTGGAACTTATGGAGGGGAAGAAATCCAAAAACGCATTTTCCTCAAAAACTACTGTATGTATTTTAATCAGCTTTGGATATGTTGAAAAGACAATTAAAGAGATCTACTTAATAAAAAAATTTTGCCTGACATGATTTCAAGGTGTGTCACGGCAAATAACTCAAAAACCCTATCGGGAACATTTTTATGTTGTATGCGAATGGTTAATTTTAAAAAAACTGTCAAATATTTTTGCAACTTATTACTAGTGGCTTATTAAATACAAATAAAATACAAATCTGAAGTTGATATAAAAAAATATTTTTAGACAAACCAAAAAATTTCGAAAATTTTAAAATCTAATTTTAGGATTTTTGGAGTTTTTTACCGTGTCGCAATCTTAAATCATCTAGGCTATTATTTTTTAAAAAGTAAGACTGTTAAAGAAGTTAAATAAAAAAAGTGTATTGTAAAAGTGTATGTAAAAAAGTGTATTGTATTCAGAAAACCCCTAAGTATTATTTTGTAATTAAATAAATAATTAATTAGTTAACCATTCGCATACAACATAAAAATGTTCCGTATAGGGTTTTTGAGTTATTTACCGTGACACACCTTGAAATCATGTCAGGCAAAATTTTTTTATTAAGTAGATCACATAAGAGAATGAAATGAGAAAATACATAAAAATGTCACTTTAATAGAACTAAAAAATTTTAAAAAGAAAAAAAAATTTGAAATTTTTTTTTGGAATCTCTTTAATTGTCTTTTCAACATATCCAAAGCTGATTAAAATACATACAGTAGTTTTTGAGGAAAATGCGTTTTTGGATTTCTTCCCCTCCATAAGTTCCAAAAAACTCAAAATTTTGAGTTAAAAATTTGAAAAAGTTATTTTTAAGTGGGTAGGAATGAATGGGAAAAATATATTCCGGTCACTTTTTCCATACTTATTTAGCTATACCCTAACACATTAATATGGCCCATATATATATATATATATATATATATATATATGTGCATTACCGTACGTGACAAATAGCATGACCATGGTTTTTGACATTTTATTCAAAAACTATATTTTTAAAAAATTTGAAAAAAATATATGTTAAAGGGGGCATTATAAGGTACTTTTTACAACAAAAGAGAAAGTGGTCACTTAAAAAAACAACCCTAAAAAAAAATTTTGAAATTTTTTTTTTTTTTTTTAAATTTGGATTTTTTTTTCTAAAATCGTCTTATCCATATTTACAACCTCTTAAAATTTCATTAAAATCGGTTCAGTAGTTTTCGAGAAAAATAAGTTTTTTGATTTTGCTTTCCCCCTCCATAACTCCCCCAAAAAAGCGAATTTTGAGTTCAAAATTGCAGAAAGTTATAGTCATATGGATAGTAACATATGGGCCAAATTTGAGAAAAATAGAAGCGGGGGCATTTTTTGCATACTTAACCCCCTAACCCCTTTAAGATTTTGTCAGACCCAGAAACCGGACAAGCCATATCCGATGTATTTTATCACCCTGAATCCAAAACTGGCAGCGAAATTGCTCTATCACGTCAGGATTCTGAGATATTCTAACTAGAGCTGTGCAAAATTCGAACCGAACCGAGTTTTGTTGGGTTTTTGGCCGCCGAAATGTCAAATGTCGCGAATATTCAACAACAATTCAATAAGTTTTGGGTTACACGACCTGAAAACTGTGAAAAGTAAGAAAAAAATAATTGGAAAGTACTTTAACTTAAACATATGATTCTTAATGTTTTTCAGATCGCTGATTACAAAGTTGATGTCAGATTTTCGAAATTCAAAATGGCGGATCAAATATGGCGGGAATATTTTTTAAAAATTTAACGGAATCGCTTGAAACTTTTTACTCGGGGGTTTTTGAGGTCACTAATTACAAAGCAGATGTCAGATTTTCGAAATTCAAAATGGCGGATCTAATATGGCGGATATATTTTTCAAATATTTCATGGATTTGCTTGAAACTCTTTACTCGATGTTTTTAAGGTCGCTAATTACAAATTCGATGTTAGATTTTTGAAATTTAAAATGGCGGATCCAATAGGACGGATATATTTTGTAAAAATTTAACGGAATCGTTTGAAACTCTTTACTCGAGGGTTTTGAGTTTGCTTATTACGACTTAGATTGATGTTATTATGCTTAATCGTTTTGATAAAAAAAAGTGTCACAAAATCTGTTATTAAACCAATTATTATAGCGTAAACCTTCTAATCATGTTAATGATTGCTTTTTTGATTTGTGTGTCATTACAGGTATAATATTAAAAATACTCTCTAAATCTGAATTAGTAGAATTCTACTAAGAATTAGTAAAATTTTACTAATTTTTAGTAGTTTTCATGAACGACTTTTCACCTTTTTAATTAGTAGAATATTACTAATTTTTAGTAAAATTCTACTAATGTTTTAGTAGAATTCTACTAATTAAAAGTCACTTCTTCACTAAATGAATTAGCGAAACTGTTTTATCGACTATTAATAAAACAGTTCTACTAATTGTTAGTAGAATTCTACTAATCAATTAGTACAGCTCTACTAACAAATTAGTAAAATTTTACTAATTGTTAGTAGAATATAGGTAAAAGGGAAGCTGAAAAAGAAATGGCAAATGTTATCGACGTTGATGATTATATTATCGAAAATGAAACAGATGTTGATTTTAATGACACACTGAGTTCAGATGAGGACAATACAATACAGAAATAAGGAGAAAATTTTCAGTAAATATTTCACGCATTGCGAGAATAGCTGGTTTAAAAAGAATTAAAAGTTGGATAAAAAGTTTTCGGTGATAAAGTCTTGTTTATCATAAGAAAATTTTACTGTCAGTGGTTCATATTAAGTTAAGAATCATGAAGCAATGAAAAGGATTTTCGATTTTACTAACATACAATAACATATCAGTTCGTCAATTTTAAATTGTTCAAATGTGATATCAGATTCGTAATAAGCGACCTCAGAAACCCTTAAGTAAAGAGTTTCAAGTGATCCGTTAAATTTTTAAAAAAATATATCCGCCATTTTGATTTGCGAAAATCTGACATCGGCTTTGTAATTAGTAACCTCAAAAACTTAGAGAAAAAAAGTTGGATCGGGTCTAGAAGATTTTGAAAGGTGAATAATGTTACTTTCTTTTAAAACTCGTTCGAATATTTAAAAAAAATTTTCTCAATTTTATTACAGACGAATGTTCATAAAAATGGCCTTTTTCGCTCTTTAAGGTTAGAATATCTCGGAATCCTGAAGTGATAGAGCAATTTCGCTTCCAATATTTGGATTCATGGTGAGAAAATACATCGGAGTTGTACATAAAATTATGTTATTCATTACCTTCTGCAGCTATTTTCTATTTTTCATGATAGAAATTAAAAAAAGAAATTTTTATTACATGTAATTAATTAGCATATCTACAGTTTTGCATATTTGCAATGAAAAATTGAATTTTTTTTGGCATAAAAAATTCAGCGTACCCGAATTACTCAAGAGGCATCATTGCCTTTTCAAAACATTATATTAAAGAAAGTATAAATAAAAACGTATAAAAACATATTTTGGCAAATATCTCGAATTATTCCAATATGTAGATATGGCAGGCAATGTCATAAAAGTAGACCTAAGATCAGAAATTGTGTTTTTGAAGGAAACATGGTTCGATACAAAATTCTAAGATTTAAAATACTATTGGGATAAAATAAGTGAAATCAGCCACAAACAAAAAACCCAGTCTCATTTTTGTTGCATTTCAAAATGAGACTATGTTAAACGCCATAGAACGTGGCGCCACCTAAGAGTCTCATTTTTGTTGCAACTCAAAATGAGTAGCGTATGATACTCATTTTGAGACTAGGTTTTTTCAGTGCACATAAAAAAATTTTGTCTCCAATTTTCAAGTAATTTATGATTTTCGGTAGATATACGAGTACATTTTTACCCTCTGCAATATTTAAAAAAAAAAATTTATTTTGGAAGTAATCACGTGTTGAAGTTTTGCGTCATTTTATTTTCGTTTTCTTAATATTTATACTCTAAAACGAATAAAGATAATAAGGTAAACTTTTTTAAAAATGAAGCCTGAAGTCCATATTTTGAAAAAAAATAAAGCTATTACCAAAAAATAAATTTTTTAATTGTTACTAACAATTCTTTTAAACAATTGCAAATTGAAGATTGTTCTCAATGTTTTTGAAAGATTAAATTACCATGTGTTGATGCGCAATTTTCCAAGGATTAATTTAAAAAAAAGAAAAATGAGTAACCTCCGATTTTATAGAAATTGTGTGAATTTTCCTGCCAAAATGCAGGCGAAAATCGACTCCTGTTCCTGGAAACCAAACTTTTTTTGTAAAAAAAGTATATAAATACACGGAAAAAATTAGTCGCTGAAGTTTTCAGCTACCACTTGAAGACTTTCGGATATGAAAAAATACTTTATAAACTTATAGAAATACTCTATGATTTTAGCAGAAATTCTCTAAAAAAAGTCGAGGACTTTTTATAAACCTAGTAGCGGAAAAAAGTCGTGGAATTATTGTAACACATTGATAGAAAGTTTCGTCGACGAGTCGAGGAAAACGGTGCGCAGAAAAGATGCGCATACTCTCAGGCGATAAACGCGACCTGCAGTCATTTTAACACCGTTCATTTACAAATTCTTGTGTACAGTGTTTGTGAATTATATTAGAGGATTAAAATCTTTTTGTAAATATAATTATTAATCATTAAATACGTTTTTACAATAATGAACAGAAAATAATTTTATTGGATTAATTATTATTTTAATTAAATATTATAATTAAATATTATCATTTTTCTGTTCATCTAATAAATTAAAAATAATTGTAAAATAGTCCTTAACGTATACTGAAATACTCTTTAAAATTTTAAAATATGTTAAAGAGAAATATTTGAGATTTTTAATTTTCAAAATATTGCACTTTTTCTCGCAAGCGGTAAAGAAAGGTTCCATTTAGTATATAAGGACGATGAAAAAGTAGATTCATATAGCGTGCGAAACAACGAAAGTGTAGGATAATATGCGTATTGGTGTTAGCTATTTAGTTTTAGGTAGGTGATTAGTGATTAAATAGTGTCAAATTACATGTGATGAATGTCGTGATTATGTATAAATGTAGGATTGTAATTAAATATTAAATATAAGGAATAAAAGGAATGAAATAAATAAGAACTGAAAGAATTTTTTTTACTGGTCCGCAGAATTTTTCATTTTCCGCGACTATCGTTGAAAGTTTAGAATACTGTAGAAGAAAATTCAGACACGTCTTTTTTCCTCGACTGTCGCTGAATCGATCGCGCTGGCTGTGTTTTCATTTTCCTCGACTATCGCTGAAAGTTTCAAATCCTTTTTCTAAATTCTCTTCGAATGTAGTACATTTTTTCTTCTATTTCAATATTATTTTTAAAACAGAGTGATTTTAAAAATTTAAATACTTTCGACTATATCCGAGAGTCTTCTACAAAGTAGAGGAAAATTTCAGCAACTAATTTTTTCCGTGTAGAAACCATTTGAAATCAATTTTGATTCTGCCCGTGCCTTCGAGAGGGTGAGCCACGCCTGTCACCCCTATGGTTCCCCATAAGCCACGCCCGCCACCCCCAGCTTCAAGCCTGAGGGTTAATAATTCACGTCACAAGCACAACCCACCATAAAGAGTCAACTACAGACAAGCTTTGCCTATGTTCTTTAGCCGCAAAATCAGTGCGCAAACTCAACATCCGGTTTTGATATGCAGTATCTTCTTCATAATTTATTACTATAGGCACACATACACAACTACAAATTTCCTCTTCACATCAATGAAAATTCCTTTGGAAACTAAGCTCATTATTATTTGGCAATAATATAACATTTAAAAGAAACCTTTACTCCATTACTAGTTTAGTGTACATGCATTGTCTTAAAAATCAGTCCAATTTACATACGATTAGGGTTTTTAATGAATAAAATTATTGAAATGCATTATTTTAATCTGCTATTTTGTGAAATAAAAGAATGATTACATGTCAATAAAGGGCACTAATTGTTATTATTTAATTCTTTATCAGTTAACAGAAAAAATTTCTAGAAAAGGAAAATTTGTTTTAAAAATTTTCGAAGTTATGAAAAATTATACCAGATCTTCTAAAGTTTTAAAGTGTCTCATAAACTGTACTAGATATTTGTTATCAATTGTGTAGTAATGTAACATATGTAATACGCTTACTTTTTATTATGATCATTTCTATATAAAAGTGAAAAAATCTGAAAATCCAGGATTCTCTGGAGCTATTTTGTGCACTTAAAAAAGCAAAAATATTTTTTAGAAATGTGTTATGTAGTAAGTAAAAAAGATTCTGTGCATCATTTTAATACATTCTTGTCTTATTATAATATATATATATATATATATATATATATATATATATATATATGTTATTTAATATCTGAGAAATATATCATTTAAAGCAAGTTTGTTAAGTTTTAGTAAATAATCAAGATTTTAGATAAATCTAATTTTCTTATTTTACATTTTGTTGTATAATATCTGCAAAAAAATGTTTACTGGCTCATTCTTTTTTAATTTACTATGAAATATCTACACAAAATATTTAATGAAGCAGAAACGAGAAAAAAAATGTTTACGCAACATTATAAATTGACAAAGTTCGATTCACAAATCCCGAGAGCTATTTTGTGCACGACTTTTAATGACTACAACTTAAACATAAAAAATTTTTGAATGCCCAAATCATAGAAAACCTTCAATTTTGTTCAAATTTTTCAAAAAAAAAATTATGTACGTTTCATGGTTTTTAAGTTATTTAAAAATATTTTTAAGCCAAAAAGCATAATTTTTGTATTAATTCTATAAGTTTGTTATTTTCTCAATACTCTTGATAAAATTCTCTGACCTAAAGTGCTGAAACGGCTGAAACTTTTATGTTTACTGTTCGAACCTAAAATCTGCAGTCAAATTATTTTGATTTTATATATATATATATATATATATATATATATATATATATATATATATATGTTACGGTCAATGTCGACAATGCCCGGTCAATGTCGACAAAGCCCAAAATCACTGGGCATTGTTGACATTGCCCGGTCAGTGTCGACATTACCCACAGTGACTGGGCATTGCCGACAATGCCCAATAATCGACATGGTTCGGAACATATATATATATATATATATATATATATATATATATATATATATATATATAGAGCAGGAAAAGACATGACGCTAACAAATTTCAGAATCTAGGGTCGACATTATAGGAATTAAAAAACCATTTTTATTCTGAAATCGAAAAGAACCAAACATTACAAGTATTTTGGGTTAAACAATTTTCCTAAAAAAAATGGTTAGATAAACGAAGGAAGTTCACTTCTTAAATTAGTGACATTTTCTTCAAAGAAATCTAAGAACTCAATTTAAAATTTCTGACAATTACAATAAAATGTAAAACAATAGTTTTTTAATATCTGAGAAATATATAACAATTTATTTATTTAAGGTTTAAAGAATTGAAAATATAGAACAATTATACTTATAAAAGGTTTAAAGAATAGAACAATAATAAGAAATAATTACTTTTTAAAGATTTAAAAAATCAGAAATTGAAAACAATTGTTCCCTGATGTTAACGTTGAAATTTAGTTTTTCGCAAAATTGAAAAAAACCAACTAATAATTGTAAATATTTCAGGAGCCGTTAACCTTTTTAGTATTTTTTAAATAACTTTTGTTTTTCTCATTGCAAAATAAAATCAGATTATATACCTTTTGACGGTTCCCCTCCTCAACACATTTTTATAATAAATATTAATTTTAACATAATTAATCTTCAATTTTGAGGTTTCAAAGCTAAAATAACTCGAAAAAGTGAGGAAATTTTAAGTAAGAAATAGTTTTCAGAACATTTTTTGTTCCACTGTTGGTTATTGAAAGAATTACATTATAAAATGTGCATTCATGTAATTAATATTTTATTTTTTAATTCGAAAATTAATTTTATTAATTTTATGATTTGGAATTATTTACTACATATTTGTAAGTTTACGTTAAAACTAAATTTTTGTTGATTCCTTCGTTTATGTTGTAATGTCGCTTATTTTACAATGTGGTGAGGAATATCTTCTAAACGTGTGTAATGGTGTAATTATTTAAATAATAAATTTATCGGTTGTACTATCCGACTATCACGGAAAATAAGATTAGAGAGCAATGTGACAGATAAAAGTGGCTGACTCTTAATGTGCAATTTTACATTTAAAAAAAAATGTTTTTGAAGCGGATGTATACACACACGTTCGATTGTGTGTACTCCCTAAAATTAGCCACAGTTGACATATTGAATGAGTGTAACAACTATGCTTCAGAACCCCTAATTCACCCACGGATACAATATAAGAACACCATGGGAAAATCAACTGACGTGTAACTAACTGGTGTATCATTATTTCTAACACGTATGTTTATATCGTCCCAGTCACGCGAGGATATAACACTGTAAAGCCAATTTTCTAATAGGCAATTACGGATTTGATCCTTCGTTAGGCTCTGCGAAACTGACAAAACCACTTTCATAGAAATTAGTTGTCAAAAGTGAACCACTAGCTGAAGCGAATGTAAAAACTCCTCAGAATCGTCTAAAATATAATTCCAGCTACTTTATATACTTTAAAGCCTGACTTTTCCTTAATTTCCAGACAAAATTTTGACTTTCTCTCTGACCCTAAAGAATATTCTGATTCACTCTAAAAATGATTAGATACTCAAAAAACTGTCCTATTTCATTTATTTACGATTTTTTTTAATTGTAAAATTCTTCTAAGACATCAATAACTATATTTTTAAATAAATATTTAACCCATATTATTTTTTCGTAGAAATTAAGATTTTTTAAAATGTTAAATTCAAACCTTTTGAAATTCAACGACTCGTAATAATTTTTTAAAGCAAGTGAAAGCTTTTGAAGAATTTTATTACACAGAGTAAAAGTATATTTGGCTCTAAACCAACAATACTTTTTATCTGTTTCAATTCAAATAATAATTTATGAAAATAATTGTATAGGTATAGTCATGCGAGGAATTTTATTAAATTTTATTTAAATAATTCAAATGTTGCCACGAATTTTATTAAAGTTTTTAAAAATAGGGTAAACCAGACAGCAGTCAGCTACCCTATAGCAGTCGGATAATTTTCAATTTTTAAAAGCTATATAAAATCGTATGAGATAAAAACAATTTGTTTATTACTAATTATTTCTAAGATCACAATAAACAAACCTAAGCTTTTGTAATTGAAAGAAAAATTATTTTCAATAGTTTTTGAAGGTGTGTCCCATATAACATTCTAAAGAAAATCTTTACACTGAATAACATGACCTTAAGGTGTTACATGAATCAAAACGACAAGAAAACGTATGTTTTTTTATAATTTTAGTCATAAAATGAATAAAGCTATTTATTTGAATACTTTCATACCTTGAAGTTCACAAATAAATGAGTAACTAGTAAAATTTTTAGTAGAAAATATTAAAAATCAGACAAGCCCTGGCGAAAGGGGATACCGTAAGTCTACCCTAGTTATGGTAGATTGAGCCTTCCAATTCTATAACTCGCCCGACACTCGAATGCACGCGCTAATACCAGTCGGGTAGCAGTGATAGGCCCAGAGGCACTCATGCTGATTCCACACTTCCCAGTCGCTCCGCTTTTCCGTGGCGCTTTGTGTGAGATAGAAAGATACAGTGTTAGAGATGGAACATCGACATCGAAAAAATTTAACATCGAAAGACATCGATGTTTTCGATGTTTTTAAAATTGAAAATTTAAAACCTCAAAAATGATTTATTTTGCTATAGCGAACAAATATTTTTAATACAAGGAAAGAGATTACCCATGTAGAAATTTCCCTACGTGTCCCTATCAAATCTTGAATTCTGATTAGAATCACGCTAGAAAATCTAGTTTGGAAAAGTCTAACTAGAACCTGTTTAGGTTCTTGTGAGGAAATTCGGACTAGAAATATCTAGCTAGATTACGCATAAAATCTAGAGAGCTAATTCAGATTAGAAATCACTGATTATACCCTTGCTAAATTCTAGTCAAAGATACTCGGAGTCGGACTTAGATTATTTTTCAGTGTTTTTTAATTTTTTTGGTCTGACTTTTTAATTAAATTATGTCATCTTTTGTTAATTTAAAAATTGACCTTAAGTACATGGAAATAATAGGTAATAATTAAAGTTCCCGGCTAGAAATTCTAGACTAGTACCCGATCTAACGACCGTTATGAAAGTAGTTGGATTCCAACTATTTTCCCTAATCAGTTCCCCACTACAGATAGGGACTTCTGACTAGAACCCCATCAAACTCCAATCTTAATTTCTACATGGGTAATACAAAACTTTTATCATCGAAACTTCATTTGGCATAATTTTCAGATTTCGAAATTTCATTTAACATAATTTTTAAATTATCGAATTATTTTTTATCCTAATATTTAAATACTTGAATTGTTTTTTAATATAATTTTTAATATGTCGAAACATTCTTTGACATAAATTTTGTTTTTCGAATGACTATTTTTCATAATTATTAATCCTCCGAATTTCCATTTGACATAATTTTCAAACCTTCGAAATATTATGTTACATAAATTTCATTTATCGAAATTTTATTTGTCATAATGTTCATTTACTCGAATTATCAAGTGACATAAAACGCATTTACTCGAATTCTTATGTGACATAACCTTCAAATCTTAGAAACGTCATATTTAAGAAATTTCATTAATCGAAATTTTATTCGTCATAATTTTCATTTATTCGAATAACCATTTAACATAAAATCTGTTTGTCCGAAATTGTTAGGAATTATAATGACAATTTCTACATGAGAAGGAATCAAAAAACTATTCTCTAAATCTGAATTAGTAGTTTTCTACTAATGAAATAGTGTGGATTAGTAACTGTTTTTACTAATTTTTTTACTAATTATTGGTAGAAAATTTACTAATTTGAAATAGTACAATATACGGTCTACTAATTGAATAAATAATTTTATACTATCAATTAGTAAAAAACTACTAAAAATTAGTAAAAAATGTTACTGATTCAAATTCGTAAACGAATACGCACTAATTCAGATTTAGAGAGTATTTTTCCAAAATATTTTTTTTGAAAACACAAAAAGAAGTTTAATAAAAACTATGAAAAAAATTTTTCTCTGTTCTAAAATGAACAGAAAAGACAACAAAACAAATAAAGTGTGACAATTTGCAATTATTACGGACATTTTATGATATATATATATATATATATATATATATATATATATATCGACACTTTCGATACTCTTTTTATCTTTAAATTCAGTCCGAGGCTTGACGTTATGTAACAGTTTGAATCAAAAGCAAACACAATATGTTTGCCGCAGCACTATTTGTAACACACACACGTGTCTTTTTCAAGTTAGATACTGCAAAATTCCGCCCTTTATACGAATTGTAGGACATTTTCAGTAGAGAACGATCAAGAAAGAAAGAGAATGATAAAAGGGCAGAAGACAGTGAGAGAGCACAAAGGATAGCGCGCACGCTTTCGGCACGTGACTGCCTAGTTTTGTTTCGGGGTAGGTACACCTAAGTGTTAGAGAGCAGAAGTACACAGAATTCTTCTCCATCTTAACATTCTCCCTTTATGTCCCACAATTGGCCACAGCTTAGTGCTGCATCATTGCACGAATGAATTGCGGTAAACGTCAACTGCATTGCTCTGCATATATATTTCACTCGTATACCCACAATTTTGTTCAAAGTTTATTCAACTGAACAGGAAGATATTAAGAGGAAAAAAGATAACCTATTTTTAATTTGAACATATAAATACACGGAAAAACTTTTTTCAAGAATCATTACTAAATTTATTCAAGAACTCAGAATATGAGAAAAATTTAGAACTTGTTTTAGAAAAGTTCAATATTCATTAAAGAATTTTCAGGTGTTTTTCTAATGGCTTGCACTGAAAAAAAAGTGCTGTTGAATCAAATAACTCCATGCTATTGAATTTCCCGTTATTGATTCAATGACACATTTATTAATCGAATAGCATATTGCTTAAAACGAAAAAATGAAACTGTTTAAATTAAAAGTACGGTACTGTAAAATTAATGATATTCTACAAATTGTTTCTATAGTTCATCTATATATAGCAACAGAATAATTTATTGCTTCTTTGACATTATTCATTTGAAGCATCTAATAGATAAATTTGAAGAAAATGCGTGTAAATTTGAATCAAATGAAAAGTTGTTTGCTCCAAAGAAGCGCGCTTTTGAAAATGAAAGCATATGCTTTCGTTTCAATGAGTGGTGCTATAGCGGACTGCCTATAGCATATGCTATAAAAATAAGGACACTATGTATTTGAGACATTGACAGGTGCTAAATTTATTGAAATACTTATCCACACTTATTTATATGTTTATTAAACCTGCAGTTCTCGTCTATCACGAAAGTTAAGCACGTTTGGTCGCGGTTACTACATGGATGGGTGACCGATTGGGAACAGCGTATTTTTCACCCAGATAACACAAAAACTTCCAGGAAGTTTCCCAAGGCAACTTCGGAAGTTACCTTCGGTAACTTCCTGGCGACTTCCCTGACATACAACAATGTCCGCCTTTTTGTAATTTCCTTTGGTAACTTCCTGGCAACTTCCTGGAAACTTCTTAGAAATTACCAAAGGAAGTTTCTAAGAAATTATCTAGAAATTACCAAAGGAAGTTTCTTGGAAATTACCAAAGGAAGTTTCTCGGAAATTATCCAGAAATTTCCAAAAATAATTTAAATTATTTGTAAAAAAATTTATTGTTTAAAAAACTTTAAAAAAGTAAGAGATCATCATATTTTTCATTTACCTAAAATAAAAGATTGTATTAAATGAAAAAAAAAATGTAATAAAGTTAAATGTGCGAGTGGGTGAGCAGACTCGAACCTTCGTATAGTCTGACGGATGGGTATACCGTAAGGTCTCAAGTGGCCTGCTGGGATAGTGCTTTAACGCACTCAACCAAATTGCCATTTGTATACATTTTTGAAAATATAATATACACATTATCTATTGCATACTTTCTACTAGGTATCTTTATTTTCTGTTTTACCAACTATAGTAACAGTTGTTTTAGCAGGTGAGGTTATGTTATAGTTAAACGTTTACTTTACATGTCAATATACAATATAATTTAATATTGTAGTGTCAATTTTATAATTGTTTATTTATTATTACGTGAAAGTGAATATTTATTTTTGAATTAATGTTTTGGGGTGTTGGTGTTTGTGAATAATAAAGAAAAAATTGCGTTCTTATTTTAATTATCTTTATCATTATTATATATTATCATTTTTTTAAATTTCTGAAATTAAATTAATGTTTATATTAATTAGAATTATTTTTATAAATAATTATAAAATTTCATTTAGGAATTCAATTATTTGCATTGTAGAATTTTTAATTTTAATACAATTTTAAATAAATACCTTGAAAAATACAATTATTCTTAAAAATTTCATTAAAACTTGACCAAAGAATTTAATATTAAAAATCATTCAATTATTCAATAAAATAATAAAATTTGATGCAATAATTCAAATATTTTCTTAATTAACTTTTTATTTATCGCAGAAAATCAATTATTTTCCAAATTTTTAGTAATTCTGCAAAAGAATTCAATTGACTTGTTAAAAATTTATTATTCCAATAAAATCAATTATTTTAAGGAATTTTAATAAAATTATTTTCGAAAGTTCAATTATCTTCATAAATATTGTAGAGATTCAACAAGACATATTAATCTTCGCGCTACCGGCTGGTCACCCGGGGTAGCCAGGTAATGCATAATGTTGTATATTTGCTCGACTTTTGTATCAATTGAATCGACATTTGAACTCGCTGAACAAAATCTTATCTACTTTTAAAAAATACAAAAATACATTTTTTACATTTCTTCTTGTTTATTTATAACAACTAAAAAAGTATGTATACGACAATACAGAAAATTGACCAAGTGTTTTTTTTATATATTGCAAAATAATACAAAAAAAGCATTAAACTTATACAGTGAAATTGTTTTATATCAATAAATACAATATATTTTAATGTTACAATACATCTTTTATTTGTTTAAACCAATTATTGTTGTTATTTATCAACTTTTCCCAAAATGTATAAATTAAGATTGTTAAAAATAATTATGTATTTATTCAAAGAAAATTATTTTTTAAAAAATGATAATAATTGAATTTCTGCAAAGATTTTTGTTATTTATGAAAATAATTGAACTTTCGAAAATAATTTTATTAAAATTCCTTAAAATAATTGATTTTATTGGAATAATAAATTTTTAACAAGTCAATTGAATTCTTTTGCAGAATTACTAAAAATTTGGAAAATAATTGATTTTTTGCGATAAATAAAAAGTTAATTAAGAAAATATTTGAATTATTGCATCAAATTTTATTATTTTATTGAATAATTGAATGATTTTTAATATTAAATTCTTTGGTCAAGTTTTAATGAAATTTTTAAGAATAATTTTATTTTTCAAGGTATTTATTTAAAATTGTATTAAAATTTAAAATTCTACAATGCAAATAATTGAATTCCTAAATGAAATTTTATAATTATTTATAAAAATAATTGAATGTTTTCGTAAAATTGAATCAAAAATTTTTTGAAAATAGTAAATATTAAAAATTATTGAATTGGGAAAATTTTTTGAAAATAATTGAAATATTGTAAAGAATTTTATTTTAATTTTTGATAATAATTGAATTTTTGTCGAAAAATTTTGTTATTTGTAAACGATAATTAAATAAAAATAATGGAAAAATTCAAATTTCTTATTATTATTTTGTAATTTTATTTTTTAACATGATTCTTGAAAATTCTCTTTTGCGGCGATAGGTGCATTTTCTTGAGTCGCCTATTTACATCTGTTCATTACACACATTTTTTAATTCTAATTTATATAAACATTAATTTAATTTCAGAAATTTAAAAAAATGATAATATATAATAATGATAAAGATAATTAAAATAAGAACGCAATTTTTTCTTTATTATTCACAAACACCAACACCCCAAAACATTAATTCAAAAATAAATATTCACTTTCACGTAATAATAAATAAACAATTATAAAATTGACACTACAATATTAAATTATATTGTATATTGACATGTAAAGTAAACGTTTAACTATAACATAACCTCACCTGCTAAAACAACTGTTACTATAGTTGGTAAAACAGAAAATAAAGATACCTAGTAGAAAGTATGCAATAGATAATGTGTATATTATATTTTCAAAAATGTATACAAATGGCAATTTGGTTGAGTGCGTTAAAGCACTATCCCAGCAGGCCACTTGAGACCTTACGGTATACCCATCCGTCAGACTATACGAAGGTTCGAGTCTGCTCACCCACTCGCACATTTAACTTTATTACATTTTTTTTTTCATTTAATACAATCTTTTATTTTAGGTAAATGAAAAATATGATGATCTCTTACTTTTTTAAAGTTTTTTAAACAATAAATTTTTTTACAAATAATTTAAATTATTTTTGGAAATTTCTGGATAATTTCCGAGAAACTTCCTTTGGTAATTTCCAAGAAACTTCCTTTGGTAATTTCTAGATAATTTCTTAGAAACTTCCTTTGGTAATTTCTAAGAAGTTTCCAGGAAGTTGCCAGGAAGTTACCAAAGGAAATTACAAAAAGGCGGACATTGTTGTATGTCAGGGAAGTCGCCAGGAAGTTACCGAAGGTAACTTCCGAAGTTGCCTTGGGAAACTTCCTGGCAACTTCCTGGAAGTTTTTGTGTTATCTGGGCAGACTCAAAAAAATATAAAGTGTGCTTAAATGTGTATGTATGTGTGTTTGTCGTTGAAAAAAATGAAAAAAATAATAAAGATGTGTATGTTAGTGTGTAAAATTGAAAAAAGATGTATATAAAAAGTGTTGTGTTAAAGGTGTGAGAATTAATTATAGTATATAAACAATATGTGAACAAAAATTTCATTTTTTCAATTTATCGTTCGTATATCTTTAACCACATAAAAGAATTGACTTAACAGTATGGTGTTATTCAATCGATAGCAACAACTAAAAAAATTAAAAGTACAAATTTTTAAATCATAAAAATGATGCTTTTAAATTGAAAAACTATAGTCATTGACTCAAAAGCATATACTGTTAAATTAAAAAAATTTGATCGTTGATTCAAAAGGAATACCCTCAAATTAACATAGTATGCTGTTAATTTAAGAAATATGCTTTTGTTTCAATGAAAGTGATACTATCGAATCATTAGAATCGGTGCTTTCAAAACAACAGCATATATGTTTGGCAGCCCGTTATGACACTATTCAATGAATCAAACTCATATGTCATTGATTCAACAGCATTTTTTTCTCCGTGTGGAAATTATTGTTCTTGACGCTGCGACTGAGTTCTTCAGTCACTGCGCGCCACCCCGGTGACATTGCTCGTTTTTTCCATTGTATAAAAAGACATGAGAGCTGAAAGTGTCCACCAGCTGGCGCCAGCTATGCACGGGCCCTGTTTTAATTAAAATGCATGGGATATTGCAAAAAAATTAAATTTTCACTAATTAAAATTAATTAAATCGTATTTCTTTGTACACAATATTAATATAGAAACTTTTTAACATATTTTTTGATAGTTATAGCCTTATAAAAGAGTAGAATATTTAATTTATAACGAAATTTTCATCTCAGTTTTAGGCGGGAATTTCAAAAAAATATTAATTTTATTATTGTTATTTATTATAAATTTTTTTTTCTCATCTACTCAATATAGTTTTGAAATATTAATAATAGTAAATTAAAAAATAATTATAAAAACTTACATATTTTTGAAAATCCCGCCAAAAATTTAGGTAGAAATTTCGTTCTAAATACATTATTCCACGCTTTAATAAAGTAACAATTGTTACAAAATATGTTTAAAAGTTTATAGATTCATTTCATGTAAAAAAAATATGATTGAATTAATTTCAGTTAAAGAAAATACAATTTTTATGCATTATCCCATGTATTTTAATTGAAACAGGGCCTGTGCATAGCTGGCGCCATCGGTGTCAACTTTCAACAGTTGGTACACTTTTAACTCATCAATGCCACTGGGGTGCTGCGCGCTGAAAAAGTCTCGAACTATTTAAGCATGGAGTATAGACTTAAGGAGACCAATCTTATATGCATGTACTTCACTGAAAGGCATATTATTTTGTCGGAAGTACATCAGTAGTACTGTGTACATCCTGTAGATGGCAAACGATCGCATACATAGTCACTAACTACTTCGTGGTCACTTTAAACATTGGTTCCTATATATAACCTCATTTTTGTGTATTTTAAAATTAAAAATTGATTTCAAATAATAAATAACATAAAGATACTACAATGAAATATTTATCAAATTATTAAATACTATGGGGTATAAAAATCTGTATGTTGAAACTTGAAAAACATAACTCTTAACCTTAATTTTTTGTGCATTTTGAAATAAAAAATTGATTTTAAATAATAAGTAATATAAAGTTATTACAATGAAATATTTATTGAAAATAAATGAATATTATAGATTTTATAGAACACAATATTTATTCATTATTATCTTTTCAGTAAAAATATGAGTGGAGAAATGTCTTTCAATTGGAATTATCTAAAGAATAATTTACATCTTGTAAATTTACCTTCCACTCATTCTTGGGGATACGTAATAAATGAAGAATTTTCCTGCATTGGTCTCTTAAATATTGAAGGAGTTACAACAAAACGTAAAATAATAATCAGAAATAATCTATGTGTCGAAATATTTATAAATGAAAAACCCTGTCACTGGATAAAAGTTGGAAAGCCTACAAGTTTAAACAATATTGAACAAATTCTATATGTTGTAAGTAAGATAAATGTTTGAATTTATCTAGTGCTTAGTGCTGCCCACGATACCGAGACTAGTCTCGGTCTCGTATCGTCTCGGTTTTTCGAGACGATACCGAGACGATACTAGTTTTGGATGAATCCAAACGATACCGATACTATATGTCACGAGACCGAGACTCTCGACGAGATTTTTAAGGAACTGAAATTTAGATTTTTAAAGTTATAGAAAATATTCATTGTTTACAAATTTAATAAATTTTAAATACTTTCTCTCATAAAAATAGCATTTCCTTCCAGCTATCTGACGTCATTCTCGAAGTCGAAATATCTCGATGTAGTGAAACAGCTCAAAATTCTTGGCTCAGTCAGATGTAGTTTTAATTATTTTTTTATTCAATTTTTATAATTGATGTTGTCAAATATTCATATTTTACAATTTTTTATATTCAAATTTTTTTCTACTTTTTAAACAATATTAGATTTGCGTAATAATTAAAAAATTCATGAATTTAAATATCGCGCCTTAAGTAATAAACAAATTTTCCGTTTAAGAGCGCCACTGTCATAGTTGGTATGGTTGCTTTCAGTATCGAAAGTAATGCTTACAGACATTTTTAATTGTATAATTAAAAATTTGTTTTGTTTTCCATAGTTATAGCAGTGAAAATAATAATTTGTCAGTGTTGCTCGTGTTTATGAGAAGTTCTTTTTTCCATTAAAATGTCTGAAAATTCTCGTAAAAAACGGAAAATAGATTCTCAACATAACCTCAATGAAGCTAACGAAAATAACGATTCAGCTGATTCAGAAATTGCATGTTTGATTTCTGCTACTAATGCTACAAATTCCATTAAAACTAAACCCGCGGTTTCAACATCGAAATTTATGGATTATTTTAAGTTTGAAACGCGCAATGAGGAATCTGTAGCCATTTGCCTCGAGTGTCAGAAGGAAAAAAAACCCGAAAAAGTTGTCAAAAGAACTTCAGGGAACACTACGGGATTAAGAAAACATCTTCAAAATTATCATCCGAAAATATTTGCAAAAGATAATGTCAAAATTTCTGGTCAAAAGACTATTAATGAAACGTTTCAAACTAATGTGAGTATAGAATAGTAGAATTTAATTTATTTAAGTTTTAAAAAAATTATAATTAAGTTCAATATTTTTATAGACATATAACAAAATAAATTTACTTTGCAGTTACGATATTCTTCTTTTAGATTTTATAACAATATTTTATTTCTAAAAAACATTATTTTACATATTCATAAAAGTTTGTTATTAGGAGGTTGAAATATTATTTCTTTAACTTTTTCAGCAAAACTTTTCATCAAAAGATTGGGATTCTCAAATTGTTAAATGGATGGCATATAAAAAGTTGCCTTTTAATTTTTTTGAAGACGAGGAAACTCGAAAATTGTTTAATAATCTTAATCCAAATGTTAAAGTGCCTTTGCGAACAGCAGCTCGAAGAAAAACAATTAACGAATATAGAAAAACTAAAGAAACTTTAAAACAACTTTTGAATAATCATGACGCTAAGGTCTCTTTCACAATCGACGGGTGGACCAGCATAAATTCTAAATTTTATTATGGAATCACAATTCATTTGATCACGTCAGATTGGAAACTCCAATCTCTGGTTCTAGATTTCATTCCAGCTTGTGGTAAGCATTCAGGACTGTCAATAGCGAAAATTTTTTTTAAATGTGTCAAAGAATTTAAATTACAAGAGAAAATTCAAGGAATCACTCTTGATAACGTTGCCTCAAATACCACTCTTATGAAAGAATTAAAAAATCTTATGTTTGAAGCTGGGTATAAATTTGATTCAGAGACCCAACACTTTCGATGTTTTGCGCATATTTTGAACTTAGGTGTTCAAGATATATTAAAAATGATGAGGGTAAAGGAAACGCACGAGGATGAAATAGGAGAACTAGAAATTGAGAATGATAAAGAGTCAGATAATGCGAGCGATACCGAAGAAGAAGAGGTTGACGACTTAATTGACAACAAATCTGCATCATCAGAGGATGAAGATGATCCCACAATACTTGAAGATAATATCTACCCGACAAACGATCTTCATCCTGCGAATGCCATTACAAAATTGAGAAATACGATAATCAAACTGCGGCGTTCAGAAGATAAGCAAATTACATTAAGGAACCTTTGCTCAGCGTCAAAAATTCCTTATATTAAACCCGTTTTTGATACTACTAATCGCTAGAATTCTACTGATCACATGATAGAAGTTTCTCTAAAAATGAAAGTAGCCCTTAATTTGCTTTGGCAAACTTGCTCTGACGTTTCCCATCTTAAACTTAGCGAAGAAGAATGGTTACTATTAGACAAAATCCATCAGTTTTTAAGGAATTTTAAGTTTGTATCAACTATTCTCGGGGGTGAAAAATATGTAACGCTTCCTCTCGTCATTGTAGCATTCAATTTATTATTGAATAAAATTGAATCGACAATTTTTTCTTTAGACTCAAAACTTGATCGAACTAAAGTCGATGAAATTTTAATATTATCATTTCAAGCCGGACGGGACAAAATGCTAAAGCATTATTATAAAACAAACTGGCTTTATTGCGCGTCACTGATTTTAGATCCTCGACATAAGGCCGAAACATTTTCATTATCGGAATGGGGTCGAGAAATGGAGACTGCATCTATTCAATTTTTCGAGAAAATGTACACTGATGAGTATTATAAACCTGCGGACAATGAGACAGAAATTTCAAACAAAGATGGTCAAGTTGATTCTGATCTTTTAGATATAAACTCTCTTTTTGAAGTTTCGAAGAATGTTAAAGATTGGAGAGAAGAGTTAAACAGATATTTACTTTTAAAGAGAGCTAATAGAGATCAGAACATTTTAGAATCGTGGAGAATTTACCAAAATGACTTTCCTTGTCTAGCGAAGATGGCAAGGGATGTTTTTTCAATTATGGCCACATCTGTCCCGGTAGAAAGATTGTTTTCTTTGGCAGGATTGGTAATAACTAATAGGAAAAATACGTTGGCTGACGACTCAATTCGTGCTCAACTATGCTTAAGTTCTTGGGCAAAATGTAGCTTGAAAAAAGAGTTGGGTTTATCATAGTTTTGTTTTTACTATCGATAAAAATTTATAATTCACATAACAAAATGAAAGTAAATAAAATTTGCAATCTCAATATACTGTTTAATTTTTAAATTCTTATTTGTAAAGTTTATCTATAAAATAAAAAACTAAAAAATTTAATTTCGATTTTTCAATGCATGTACTTCGACTTAACTGAAGTCTCGCGAGACAGCGAGACGATATCGAGACTATATTTGGCGATACCGATACCGATACTTAAAATTACAATATTTAACGAGACCGAGACGATACTACATAAAATCTCGTATCGTCTCGTCTCGTGGGCAGCACTGCTAGTGCTTAATGATAGAAAACGATAAATATTAATTATTAAATATATTATTATTTATTATTAATTATATATTATAATATATTGTTATATTATATTATAAATAACACAATCAAAACATGGGTAAAAACAACATCAATAAATTGTATAAAATACATAATGTGGAATTGTATATATTATTATACAGAGAGTTGAAAATTATAACAAATAAACAACATTTAAAAACTAACATCGTTATTGTTTAAATTATAATCGTTCAAGTATAAAACAAAATACTTAAATTAATTTTTGGTACTTCAAGGTTTGAAAAACCTTTTTAAATAATCTTTCATTATATATCAACTGCTACAATTTAGCATCTTTACGACATTTTTTCGTTTTGGGTTAGACTAAATAGTGAATCGGAAGGATATTTTAATCTTCCCCGATTACAAAGATTAATCATTTTGAATCTAACATTTTCGGTGGGGTCATTTGTTATTGTACTTCTTAAGCAATCACAACTTTTCGTTAGTTTTTGCGCTTTAAAAGCAACATAGCCTGCAACAAAACCTTGCACGAAATCTTCTGTTCTACATAATCTCTCGTCATGATCTCTTACTCTATCTAAGAAATTTGGAATATCTTCAACAGAGATAATATTTTCTAATGTAGAACAGATGTGTAATTGCTTGCTTTCGATGTCTTTACAGTTTAGTAAAGCGTTTAATATTTCTGTACCCCTTATTTTCAAAAATTTTGATAACATTCTTTACTATTTTCATCAAAGGCAACCATTCCAATTTTTATATCTCAATTTGTTTATTGGATTTTTAATTTCATTGGACCGGGACAAAAAATCCCAAAAAAGTCCAAGGTGGAATTACTTTTTATTTACTTTTTGGATTTCATTTTTTTTATTCTTTGGTATGGAGTGATTCCACGTCAAGTGATCAAGGGGTCATACGGTGTAATGTTTATTTTAATAATATTTTACTTTTAAACAATTAAACATACAAATTTGACAAAGTACATTTTGGAAAGGTTTTTTCATGCTCTTTCGATTGAAAATAAGCATTAAGAAAAAATTTTTTTTGACCCAAAAAAATTAAAATTAAAAATAAGTCAATTTTTGGGGGGAAAAATACAATTTTTTGTAAAACGAAAGCTGAGGTTTTTTGCTAAATGGACATATATATGCAAAAGTCGGACTAGAACGTTTATTAAACATTAAAAAAAGAGTTTTCTACTTACCTGAGCGCTCTAAACCCGGTTTTTAGCTCCGTTTAAGAGAAAATTCTTTTTTCAATGTTTAAACATTCTAGTCCCACTTTTTCATATATATGTCCTTTTAGTAAAAAACCTCAGCTTTCGTAAAAGAAAGAAAAAAAATCGTATCTCTTCCCCCCAAAAATTGAAATTTATTTTTAATTTTGATTTGTTTGGGTTGGAAATTTTTTTTTTCAAAATGCTTATTTCCAATCGAAAGAGCATGAAAAAACCTTTCCAAAATGTACTTTGTCAAATTTGTATGTTTAATTGTTTAAGAGTAAAAAATTATCGAAATAAGGATTGTACTGAAAAACCCAAAAATTTAACCCTTTCCCCCTCGGAAAATATTGGACTAGGTAAAAAATTATTTTCACGAAAAATTACTATTTATGAGTACTACAAAAGCCCCAAGTTTTGCTACGATTGGAGACAAATTTTTCTCCACCTTGATCACTTGACATGGAATGCCTCATATGTACATTATTATTTAATATTTAATAAATTATTTACTTCAAGGGCATCTTGATTTAATCTGCTTGTCATTAGGTAATTCAGATTAAATTTATGTTTTAAACAATCAAAAATTTCTAGTGTTGCTGTCAAAGTAACTTTCAACCCAGTGTACTTTGACTTATAAACGGATTGTTTTTATTCTTATTTAAATCCTCCCACTCATTTAAATACTGTAAGAAACTAAAAATAGCCTAAAATATATTTTTATATATGAAGTAATTGTTTTTATCAAATAATTGCTTTTAATAAAAATATTTTTGGTTCTTACATTATATTCTTCAGAATTTTCGCGCAAAGCGTTCACTGGTGATCGTGACATCATAGCATTTATACTGATACTCTTTTACAAAAGCTTACTGTACTATCATGATCAATCAAATCTGGATGTTTATTAGCATAACAAGTCATTGCAGTGTAGACTGGTTCAGAAAACAACTAAAAAATGTAGTTATAAATTACTTTAAATCATAATTTTTTCATAGAAAATTATATGGGCCATTCTCCACACTATTTTAATTCAAAAATTAAATTTGGTTTAAATAATCATTTTGAATTCTGCATCAGAAAAAAATTATACGTATTTCTTATTTTGAAATCTGATAAAAATTACACATTATTTGTGAATCGTTAAATTTATAATTAATAATTCTGATAAAGTATTCTCTCCCAGGGAAACCGAATGAAACTAAATTGTTTGTTGATATAATCTAACACAAAAATGCGTGCACTAAGATTAAAAACCAGCGTATTCGTATAGGTAGAAAAAAATTTGTTGATTTTTAAACAAAAAATTGAAAATTTAAAGTGTCCATTTTGCATATAATACACTTACGTAGAAAGCCATTGGAACGTTCATTTTTTGAAAATACTTTGGATTTAAATGATCTTCCGTTAGTTTGAAAGCATTCTTCATATTATAAAAGTTCGCCTTTTCGCAATCTAATATTGCTTTCCAATGTTTTTTTTAATTGTTCCATCTGGGGTCTGTAAAAAATTTACCACAACACTAAATTTACATTGTATTTTAAATTATAAATGTGCGAAGTTTATTCGAAATTGGCAAAAAGTTTAACTTAAATTTAAATTAACTAAATTACTTACCAACGTTTCTTCCCTTGAAACAATAAAATTTATAAAGTTTTTAACTAAATGCGGAAAGTCGGATAAAAACCATAAACGTTCGTTTTCATTATTTGAATGAGAACACGAAAAACTGTTATCATTTATACCAAATTGATTCCACATTCCTCGATTCCACTGAGCTCCGTCACTGACAACTCCTTGAACATGAATTCCACATACGTGTAACAGGTTGATGCATTCTATGATTAAATGACTCAAGACATTTCCTGTCGCACAACCCTTGCTTAAAAAACAAGCTAATGCTTGTACCCAATTTCCAGCAAAGGGTTGGAACATTATCACCAGAGCGTGATCCCCCAATTCACGGCACTGGTGGACAGGAGTATGTTTACCAAGGTCAGTAAAACCATTAAAGCGAAGCTTTTTGCTATCGAATGACACGTTTTGAGATAATTTCATCTCATCCACAAGAAGAACTCCTGTTAAAAGTAAAGAATATTTTATGAAAGGAATAGATAAATTATTTTGGCATTCATATATTTATACCTCTTCTTTCCATATCACTCATATCAAAACACTTTTCCTTTAAAGCGTTGAAAATGTTTAAGTGAAATCCGTAGGCAGAATGCATTTTTGACATATAATTGTCAAGTGTTTGCAAACTTGGTACAATGAGAATTTTTCTTTCCCGTATGTGCTCATACAGGCTTTTATTTTTTATTCTCATAAGCAAGCATTCGTATATCCATCGCATTTCATAACGCCTTCCCTTGGGCCCTTTCACCTTCGCTGCATTAAAACACGCTTTTATGGTTTCTCGCTGTTCTGGTGGCAATTCAATCAATTTTTCTTCTAGTACTTCTTCTTTTATTGAAGAGCATTTATTTTTCAAGTGATTGATTTCCTCTCTTAAAGTTCGCCCGTTAAACGAAGCTCGTGAAAATTGCACTTCACGATTTTTGCAATTGTTCAGAAAAAAATTAATAACAATTTTATTTTTAATGAAAACAATTTTTTTCTTTTTTCATCATTCTCAGGATATTTCAACGAGTAATTTAGTTTTTGTGACATTAGAAAATATGCAAAATTGACTGAAATATCGCTAGTTGAAGTGAAAAATATAATTAAATTTCATGTTTTAAAAAAAATGGTTTTTCTTTATTATTTCGAAAACGGTAATAGATAGAAAAAACTTTTATTAGATAAAAAGATGCGCAATCAAATTTTCGATAAGGATATGCATAATAAACAATTTAAATCAGAAGTTTAATTTTAAGTGTCCAGGGGCCAACGTTTTTCAGCGCGGCGAGTTTATGTGCCCTTCTTTGATCCGGCAGCTCAATTATTCGAAAACATCAATAACTTAATTTTTTTTAAATAAATATGTAATCGTTATTATTTTTCTATAGGAATTCAATTATTAAAAAAAAATCATTATTTATTAAAAATTTTGTAAATAATTGAATTTCTGTGAAATTTTGCAAAGAATTTTACTAAAATTGTTTAAAATAATTGAATTTTGATTAAGAATTTAATTATTTATAAAGAGAATTGAAATTTTGACGAGAATTTTTAATATATTTTAAACATAATAGAAATTATGCGAAGAATTTTTATAACTTTTGAAAATAATTGATTTTTGGAATCATTTGTAACTTTTCAAAAATTAAATTTTCTTTTAGTCTTTTTAACTACAATTCTTCTAACAATCTAATATTTAAGAAAATTGTAAAAATTAAAATTTTAAAATAGTTCTTGAAAAATTAAATTATTTAAAAATAAATTATTGTCAGAAGTTTTCTCATAAATTTTAAGAATTAAATTTCTTTCAGTACTTTTAATAAAAATCTCTGACTACTCCCTTATTTCCCACGACCAATTTTACTTTTCCTATCCTTTCCCTGAATTCCCTGATCTGTGGAAACACTGTAAATATTTAATATATATTTTAGCGTCGATTAAAACTTAAATATTATACAATTTTGACCAATTTATTACTATGCATTAAATATTACAAAATTAGTTTTAAAAACGTTTATTTATTTAGGCATAATAATGAATATGAAAAAATTCTTACTTTTCTTTTTAAAAGTTTAATCGTATTCTGTAAATGTTGAACATGTGGACTCTTTTTTTTGAAATTTATCAACTTCTCTCGCTTCATCCTTAAATTATCTCTGTCGATTAATTTTCTTCTTTTCAGACGGCATGGCAAGCATCGTTCACTTCTAGATTGTATTTTTAAATAACCTTCACATTCTTGCAATCTGAATTATAATTTTGATTAAAATAAGTCATAGTTAAACTAAATTTTAATTTTTTAAATGTTTTAAAATCATACTAACTTCTCAGAATTTTCCACTCCAAGACTTATTTTTATGCTTTCCATAACTTTTATGTTGTAGTGGACGTCATGTACGGATCAAATATTTCTTATTCCGTCCAATGACTTTTGTACTTCATTAATATACACCTGATAAATAAATATTTATTATTAATTATTGTAAAAATAACAGTTTAAAGATATTAAAAGTTTAAATAGTGTAAGTGAAATGTTTTCTAACTAGCATCATAACTACATTACACTATGTTTTTAACATTAATACTATGTTAAAATACCTTTGCACTCATGTCTGTCTCAACTATCAATTTCTTTGGACTTTGCAACATTGTATCCCACTGACCTATTATTAATCTGTCACGAAATGACATTGCTAATCCCCAACCTTTTGGTAAATTTGTTTGTAAGTCTCGTTGTAATTTATTGAATGTGTAAATGTCTTTAACATGCTATAATGATAATTCTAATGTTAAAAAAAAGAAACAAAATTAAGAAACAGCATTTGAGAAAACTGGACTTACAGTATGACAGGATGCATTAAAAAGCATTTCTCGAAGTGGAATTCGATTTCAGATTCGCGATTCGTGAATAATTCGTGGCTTAGATAACTCTTCAGATTCACGTAATTTATTTTCAGGAAACTCCTCCTAAAATTAAATTGTTTTATTTCTCCTACTCAGGGTGTCTACAACTAATCTAAAAAAAAAATTTCTGTCCAATACTTTTCTATCCCTACTGAAAATCCTTGTACAATATCTTGTACAGGAAATTGTACAAGATCTTGAACAGGAAACTATACCATTTCTCGCATACGAAATTGAAACAAGATCTTGTGCAACATCTTGTACAAGAACCTATACAAATATTTTTTTTCGATGTTTGAATAAAGGTTCGTATACAATTTCTTGTTCGAGATCCTGTACATGTTGAAATTAATTAATAACTTTAATGGCTGCGCAGTAGTTTTTTATGGCTTCTACAGCTGCGCAGTTGATTTTAAATCGTAAATGCAGAGAGTCTCTAACAACAATGTTAAAAATTTGCTTATATTTCTTAAACTAAACAAGATATTGTACAAGGATTTTCAGTAGGGATACCATGATAGGACCACGTTTCGTCTAAAAATGAATGCTATTCAATTCTGTTTGTAATTGTTAACAAAGACAAAATTTTTTTCTGAATGCTTTCCAATCCCATCCGAAATCTAATTTCACCGAATATCAATTTATGCGAATCGTTTTTTCGTAGAATCGTAATTTTACAGAAGCGTAATTAAATAGAATCTGAATATTGCCGAAAATATTTCTGATAGAAATCTACTTTATCCGAATGTACATGTGTTCGAATATTAATTTACTAGAAATTCAACTTATCCGAATATCAATTCGATAGAATTATTTCGGCGCGAATTTTAAAATTGACCAATCACAATTTTCTTGATAATTTCTGATTGGTCAATTTTAAAATTTGCGCCGAAATAATTCTATCGAATTGATATTCGGATAAGTTGAATTTCTAGTAAATTAATATTCGAACACAAGTACATTCGGATAAAGTAGATTTCTATCAGAAATATTTTCGGCAATATTCAGATTCTATTCAATTACGCTTCTGTAAAATTACGATTCTACAAAAAAACGATTCGCATAAATTGATATTTGGTGAAATTAGAATTCTGGAAAATTGAAATTCGATCAAATTGACTTTCTGCCAGATTATAATTCGGACGAATAAATATTCTACTAAATTAAACTTCCTTCTACTTTTATTTCAGCCAAGCTATCATTCTAACAATTATACATTCTACTATAATGATATTCTAGGTAATAAAATTCTATTAAATAACATTTCTAACAAATCTGGTTTAGAGTCTTTTCATGCGTCCCATTCAAAAGGATATAATTTTTGTAATGCTTCTTAATCTTTGCTTTCTTACTGGGTATTCAAGAGGATTGATATCGTTACTTTTCATATTGCTCTCACTGGATAGAAAAGTATTGGACAGAAATAGCATTCAAAAGAATAGAATCTTTTTTTAATACTTTTCAATTTCTCGTTTCTTACTGGGCTATGTCTAGCAAACTGGAAAACCGGAAAACAGCCGAGAATTTAATTTGACCGAAAAAAATAATTATTTACCAGTAACTATTTCATTAGGAAGATGTTAATATTTGAATTAGTGACTGACTTTTTATTATTAAATTAGTTATTTTTAACCTATTCAAATGCAGAGAACAATATTTTCTTTAATTTTTTGTACTTTAATTAATGTATTAAAAATTAATTCAAAATTTCCACCAATTTTTGGAGTTTTAGTAGAGTTTAATTTGAAATGTTAATGTTAATCAAACTTTTTAAATTTGATAAGAAAATTTCCGGTTTATTCCCAGTTTTTCTCGGTCAAGTTAAACTCTTAGATATATTTCCCTTTTTCCGGGTTGGATTTAATTATAAATTGAAGACAAATTTAATTTGAAATCAAAGCATTGAAATAAAAACAAAAAAATTGATATATTTAATTTAATTAGTTAACTTGTTTATTTTATCAGTCTTATTTGAATACTAAATACTTTAAATTTTTATTTAAAAATATCATTCGCAATAATAATAAAAATATTTCAATTATACGAGATATGCAAAAAAAGATTTTTAAATTAACCTTCCTTTCTCCTGTCAACCAATAAAATCACATATAATTTGCTTTAAAGTGAATTTTTTCATTTTATTTAATTCTATTAATGCTAATGAAATATATTCTTTTTATACATCAATTGATTCGTCTTGATGATATGAAGATTTTTAGTTTGTTTTTAAGTCAGGAGTAACATTTTATTATAGGGCAACATGATTTTTAAGAAGGAATAAATTTCTAATAAAAGTGCGAATTTTTGGTTTTAATTATGTTTAATTCTATAAATTCAAATACAATATATACTTTATCTATCGATCCGTTTTAATGCAACGGCCACGGATAAGATTATTGAAAAAAATGAGTAAAATTTTATTGTACTGGAATATAATTTTGATGAAAGAACTAAAATTTTGATAAAAAAAGGTAATTTTTCTGCTTTAATTGTCATTAAATCTATATACTCTCATATAACGTCTTTGAAAGACGTTATATTACAAGTTTCTGTAAAAATTGTAAATTTACAGAAAATTTTTTTATAGTGATATTTTAGAGATTTGAGCGTATTTAAATATTTACAGCAACAAATTCTCTTTAAAAAAAAGAGGAATTAAAATTAGCAAATAAATATTGTATTAAAATTTTAATTCTCAACATTTATATCAGTATTTTTAATACTAAGCGATAAACCCATAATATTGCATAAATCAGGGAAACATTTGGGAATTTAATCAAGAGTACTGGAAAAATATTAAATTTCTAAAATTGAGAACAAAATTCTTGTTTCTTTCATAATATTGAAAGCATTTAACTCTTACAAATTTGAATAGACACAAAACTTTGGCAGGGTGGCAACATTGTCAGTAAAGTAAGGGTAAAAAAATTTTTGTCAGTAAATTGAAGGAAATACCATGGTTAAATGCTAAGTGAGAATTTTTTGCCTGAGAAATTAAGCGAATTGAGACTAATTGAGCCTTCCAATTCTATAACTCGCCTGACGCTCGAATGCACGCGATAATACCAGTCGGGTATACTGAGAGAAGTCCAGGACTTAATAGATCCCGCTAGACGTCGCTATAAGCTACTCTGCTTGTCGCGTTTGAGATGTCTCGAATCTAGGGCTCAGACACCCCGAATCGGTCAAACATTGTTCCCGCATGTGAGAGACAACTCATGGCCGACACTAAAAGTTGTAAGTAATCCCGCTTCGGGACGTTCCACGTTTTTTATCGGGGCTTGAGACGTCCCGATCGAAGGTTCACATAAGAACATTCAAAATGATCACTCAAGCCTTGCACGGGACGTATTAGGCTGCGGCTACACCTCTGCAGGCAGCCTGCCTGCCTGCAGGTTGTCATGGTAACGTACAAGAGTAAGAGAGTCAGTGACTTCAAACTTCTCCCTTACTCTCGTTGCTCCTGCCTGCGCAGGCAGGCAGCCTGCAGAGGTGTAACCGCAGCTTTAGTTCCCGGACTTCTCTCAGTGTAGCAGTGATAGGCCCAGAGGCACTCACTGCAACCCGACTGGCATTAACGCGTGTCTCCGAGCGTCGGGCGAGTTATAGAATTGGAAGGCTCAATTTTGAAAAATTACGAATTTTTCAACTTTTGTCCAATCATTAAAACAAAATATATCAATTTTTAGTTAATTTTTTTCTATATAAAGAATTTTGTCAAGAAAAATAATTTAAATGTTAGTAAATTATCAGGAAAATTGATAAACTGAAACTTGTGGCCACCCTATTTTGGACTTTTTCCATTTCCATCAATAAATAATTCAACTTTATGGCATGTTAAATTAATTCATTTTAAATTATTAGATTATTGAATTTTTTAAGATTTGTGATTGCAATTTTTATAAATAATTGAGTTTTAGAAAATTGTATGTTTATAATTTTTGTAAATCCAAAGTCATGTAAAAAAAATAATAATCACTAGTCCACTTTAAAAAAGTGAAAAATTTTTGGCTTGAGTTTCGGATTTTTTATTAAATGTTAATGGAAAAAAAATTATTTATGTTTCGAATAAGTTTAGAATTTAAAATATTCTTAAAAAGTAAAAATTCTATATCTGGAAATCAGAAAAAAACAAGAATGAATTAAATACAAATTTGTACACGGAAAAAATAAATTTAGCAGATTTTCTCCTCTCCTATTTTTGCACTGATGGATGTGAAGTAAATAATTTTTAGACTCTGAACGAAAGGGTTATTCATATTTCGATGTGATAGAAAATAATAACCATTTCTTTAAAATACACGCATGGAAAGGGTTTGCTGTGGCAGCGAACATTTTGCTGCCACAGCAAACCTTGTTCGTTGAAATAGGGACAGCGAAACAGTTAGCTGTGACATCAAACAAGTTCGCTATGACAGCAAACTCGCATAAATTTTTACTAATGTTTGCAGTCTCAGCTAACATGTTCGCTGCCACTGCAAACTTCTTAGCTGAGGTAGCTAATTTTCAGAAATTTCACAGCAAACATCTGTTTACTGCTGAAGCTAATTTCTTTTTTTCCGTGTAATTAGTTTAAAAAATTAATATTTTTAATAATAAATAAAATAATTATTAAATAAATTTTATTATTGAATGAAATTTATTAAATTTTTTTTTATTATTGGTTTTTTAATGGCAGCCAATAATGTGCCAATAGTGGTTGCCAATTATTGGCATCGGCGTGGACATCCCACGATTTTACCATTAGTGGTCCACTATTGGGTGCCAATAATGGGACAATAATGGAATGGTGGCTCCCATTATTGGACCATTAATACACCAATGGTTTTTTCCCCATTGGGTAACAGTGCTAGACTGCATGTATATTTACCATGTATCTAGCACTGTTAGCTATCGCCACGATAATTTTCTACATGCGTGGTACACTCAGATGCATTAATGCTGTCCTTCCGGTTTGACGGTATTTTGCAAAGTCGTATGATTTCTGTCAAAATGTTTTCAGTTCATGACATATGATAACATTCGTATGTCATGAACTAAGAATATTTTATAGAAATGACACGACTCTTCAAAATTCCTTTAACCGGAAGGACAGCATTAATGCATCTGAGTGTACTTGAACGTGAACGTATGACGTCTTCCATTTGAAAGTAGAGTCTACATTCCATGGTACGTGAACGTGTACGCGAACGTATGACGTCACCCGTGCTATTCAAGTTGGATCCACATTCCATGTGTACGCGACGCAACGTGAACGTACCGTGCTGACGTCACTAATTTGGTTAACATTGTGACGTCAGCACGTCGCGTTCACGTCAATGTAGAGTCAGCATCAAATGGGTGACGTCAGCACGTCAACGTTCGCGTTCATCCAATGTAGACTCTACTGAATAACATTGTGACATCACACGTTTGCGTTCACATTCGCGTACCATGTATTGTGTTCTCGCCATAAAAAAGACGAAAATACAAAATTGAGGCCTTGCGGATCGAACGTCGAGCGTCGAGCGAGTTATTCGATCTAAGGCCTCAATTTTTTTGTGAATTCTAAAAATTTAATTTTCTCCAGAACTTTTAATAAAAACCCTGACTTATCCATAATTTTCCTGACCAGTTTTACTTACTCTGGCGAATCGAATATAATTTATTTGAGTTAAATTTTAAAGTAATTGTTAATCTCAGAGTCTACTAAATTATTTATTTGCTTGAAAAAAATTTGATTCGATACAAATAAAGTTTTATAATCGATGGTAAATCACAATGGTGAGACTCTGTGGCTTGCGATCACCGAGGTTATAAGCACCATTCAGTGCGGTTAGTACTTGGATAGGTACTAGCGGCCTTGGTGCCCGCTATAGTCAGGTGTTTTTCTCACTACTTTCGTGATTTATCAAGCGGGAGATTTGACGTCAAGGTATAATGATGTGCACTGTCGATTATTGTCCGGTACACACCATTAGAAGTTGACTGTCGATAAAACCGGTTGTACTCAAGAGGGGTTTTCTACAGTTTCCCTCTCTTCTGGCGAGAAAACCTAATTAACAGGTGGTTCAGGCGAATGCGAGTACTCCTAATAGAGCCGGCTGTAGACGCAAATTAGGTTAATATTTAGAAACTTATGTAGAATGGTTATGCTTAATCCAAAAAAAGTATTTCTCGGGGACTCTTGTCGAAGTGCGTAAGGCCAATAGGGCAGGAATATAAACAATAAAAAAATAAATAAAAAATAAAGTTTTATATGAACCAAATAAACTTTATCTGAAATAATTAAAAAGTGTAGTAGACTTTTAAGTCAAAGACTTTTTTCCTAAGTATAAAGTCCAAAATTGTATTTATGAGTAACGATCTTCTTGAAAAAAACTAATACCTTCTCATGTGATGAGAATGTAAAAAGAAGAAAAAATTACCATTAAAAAAGGAACAATAAATGCATTCTTCAACTAAAGACAATGTCTCTAAAAAATTCAAATCTACCATAAAAAAAGAGAATATTTATTTTTCCCAACCACAAATCTAGCCGAATATCAAACAGATTTTCGGTAAACCATGTCCGACCACTCGTGTAAACTCGTGAGCATATTTGACCAATAAATAATTTAGCAAACAAATTGATCCCTGAGGACTATAAACAGATACTTAAAGGCACGCGCGCGGGACGTATTGTCCGGCTGTACAAAAATAGTCCACGGGGCTAATAATGATTTTCATGATGCGATTCACGAAATCCGGCCAATATTAAATCGCCGACGATAAAGTCCCCTACTGTGAGAACCTAAAGGGGGCCCCCGGCGTGAAATCTCTATTATAAGGGTTAGTACGGGTGCCCTCCCTTGTTATAGAGGCCAAAAACTGGTGCTGACAGGAGGTCCGCCTTATTTAGAACCCTCGGAAATAATGTAATCGCGAATTAAATGTTTGCACGGAAATTGAGTATATCCCAGAAAGCATCTAAAGTCGAGGATCCCATCGAAAGGATTTAATTAACTAGAATCATTGTCAAACTACAGTGTACCGAAATTTATTCTACATACATTATTTTAGTATGGAGACATAAGTTCCAATTTCGAAGGGCCCAAATTATTATTTTCCCAAATGACATTTTTCCCAAAGTATTATTTTCCGAAAGGACATTTTTACCAAATTATTATTTTTTCAATAATCGTTTTTTTCAAACATTTACAGAAAAAGTAGGTGTTAAATATGTTGCGTGATATTTGAAATTGCTGTTATAGACAGTGGTGTTGTGGAAAGTGGTGACATTTTAAGACTACTATTTGTGTAGTTAGTAATATAAACACCGATTGTAGTGTTAAAGTAACACCACTAGTGAAAAAGTATTGCCTATCGTTTAAACACCAAATTGGGTGTTAAGGGGTTACATACATTTTTGGGACCCAAAATATCGAAAACAATTTTATTGCTTATTTTAAAAGTATATATTTTCGAGAATGTTTTCCCAAATTTTCATTGAAGTCGGTACATTAGAACCGAAGTTATTGATATTTTTACCGCGCTACTCCTCAGAGGTCATAACTGAACTTGAAACTTTAAATGATATTATCTCTGAATCGTATTTTTTTAAAAACTACTGTTACAGTGTAACTGCATGATAGATATAATAGCTAGTTCGTGAAAAAAGGAATTTTAATTTGTACCAAAATTTATATTTTTTTCGGTCAAAAAACCAGTTTTTAAAAACCTAAAAATTCCAATTTTGGTGAAAATCATTTGCCATTTTTAGAAAAAACTTTTTTTCTCAAAACCCTTCGTTCACGAACCAGATAACATATAGTAAACTAACAAATTTTTCTTTGCTTTTGATTTGAGTTGAGTTGTTCCCGTTTTATAGTGCACACCACAAGCCACCTTAAAAAAAGTGTTTTGTTAAAACAGCTACAGTTTCTACAAATGTTAATATTTTTTCAGTTTTAAAGTTGCTTAAATTTCATGACAACATGTACTATTAGGTACAATGTACATTATTTCATTAAAGTTTTAATGAGAACTATAAAAATAATTATGAAAATCACTCTTTTTTGGGGTCGTAAGGTATGTAACCCCTTAATACAACACTTTCTATCTTCTGATTTATTTTACTTTTCAAATTTCAAAATGTAACTTAAAGTCCGGAAACTTTAATTGATTGTTATCGTTGTTACTTTCATAAATTGACATTCGACGTACGTGTGCTCATTTCAAAATTATGTAGTAAAATTAAAAATTTTATTTAAATCAGAAAATTGATAATTATGCAGATATAATAATAATGACATTCTCAGATACTCAAAAGCAACTACAACTTACATTTTTAAGCTTATTTTTTAAAACAACTCCAATACCCCAACATCTCAGCTTTCAATTAAAAAAAATACGTCCTAATATCACTCATATTTTTTTTCTAGAACAATTTTTTTGGAGAAATGCAAGGTTAGCCATTTCGCCTTGGGCCCAGGGCATGATGAATCAGGAATAAAATTATAATTTAGTTCATGAAATATTATTTAACATTGACAATTTTGTTTTCTATTGTAAATTTATAATGAAAAATATTGAAAACGGAAAATATTTAATTTAAACTTTAAACATTTTCTTACAATTTTCAAATTTTAGAAAGTTGTAGCGATATACAAAATCTATTTACTTAAAAAATCTATTCTCAAGTTATTTTTTTAATCATGGGTTTCAATTCATTGGTACCTATTGATATGTAAATTATAAGAAATTAAACTGGAATTGGGAATTTGGTATCATATTTTAAAATTTCAAAAGTGCGGATCCAATATGGCGGACATGTAACACAAATGTTCTAATGATTTCCATAAAAGATAAGTATCAGATCAATAAAACAAATGACGATCATCACTATGTTGAGTGATAGTGTGAAAAAACTATTATAACCCAGTAAAAAAATTCGATACACGGACCGCGGAGTTCGTATACGAGCTCGATAGCTCGTATGAGAAATATGAGAAATCTCTCATACGAGCCTTTTCCGATATGAGAAGTGTATAAATGCTTGTATACGAGGTGACTTTTAAAGCATTTTTCTTAATATAACACTATTTTAAAGCAAATGTAGATAATAGAAATAAATTTTCAAAGTAAAACAAAGCTAAATTTATAAAGGAAATGAAGTTTTAAGAAAAAAAAGATAATTTTGTTCAAAAAATTTATTCACCGTGAAAAAAGGTTAGAATTTGATAATTCCTTGTTACTCTAACTAATCGACATTAGATATTTCTCTGATGCGGTAAGCACGATTGTGTATTGGCGGTAGAATAAATAAGTTTTTTTCATTACTAAATAATAAATATATTATTTATTTATTTTTGCCACGCAAAAAATTAAATTACTTGTGAGTTGGTATATTAGTGCGTTATGATTGTCAATTGTTTTATTGTCTCTTAAAAAAGTCATTTTATCAGGTAAAAACAGGCTTAAGAGCGTTCAATGGTCTCTGAAATTTGTAGGTTATGTGCGACCTATACTTGTCGCCCTACAAAAACGGTACTGCCTGGTTTAAATGACGTGAAATTGGTGAACAATTATTTTCAAACGAATTTTTCTCTGCGCCCAAGCACTTTTTGCAAAATCTGAATCCGAACTATAGACACAAATTTTCTTAATTACCTAAATCCGAAATATTTTTTTAACATTAGAGGGCAGAAGCATGCATGGAGTGTAAAGGCTCAGCTGTCAAAATGATTCGCATTACATTACTCTGGCCTTTCCCATTTTGCAACCGCGTTTCTGCATGGATTCAAAAAATTTTTCGGATTTAGGTGATTATAAGAAGATTTGTGTCGCTGGTTCGGATTCAGATTTTGCAAAAATTGCTTGTGTGCAGAGAAAAACTCGTTCAACAATGATTGTTTACCAATGTCACGTCAGTGCCGTATTTGTCGGGTGATAACTGTGAGTCGCATATTATCGAGAAATTTCAGAGACCATTGAACACCGTTAAAGGTTTATTTATAAAATATTACATAATACGGTAATTTATTATAAAAAATTATAGTGAAAATTTGCAACAAAAAATTTACATAAATTATTTAGAACATAATTAATAAAGAAAAAAATCCACATCTTAACAGTTGGAAAAAATTACTAAAACCGCTGCCAAGTTATAAATTTTTGTTATAATTTTGGTGCTCATTTCATTCGTTTTCGTAAATCTTGTTGTGTTTATTTCATGAACACTTTGCTTCCTCATAGAGATGTTAATAACAATAAAGTATAAATTTAGAACAATTATTCTTAAGTGCTGTAATATTTTTTTCTCTTTATTTAATACTTTCACATGAAAATTTTTTTTTTCACAATTTCTGTTTTTTAAAATATCAATAACTTCTTTATCTCTAATCGAAATAGCTTCAAAAATAGGTCAATCGAAGGGGTTTTTAATGCTCTACAAGTTGGTAACTATGGTTTTAATGTTATTTCTACATTTTTCAACAAAATTCTCAAAAAAGTCTTATTTTCCAAAATTTTTGATTTTTAAAAGTTTAATATCTCCGGTGAATATGAACGAAAAATGTTCATTCTGGGCTCAAAAGATGCGTCTAAAAAAACTCTAAAAAATTAGAAAAAAACATTTATAGGTGTCCTAACATTTTTTTAAAGTTATGGGCAAAAAACGTTTTTTTGAAAAATTAAAAATCAAAAAAATAAATAATTAAACTTTATTAATCTATCTCAAAGTACTCTCATTTTATGTCCGCAGATGAGACCTACAATTTAAAAAAAAATTCAGCCCAAAAGCTCTTTATTATTTGGAGATATTTATGAAAATGTGATGTTTACACACACACACACATACGGAATGACATTTTGTAAAAATGTCATTTTTGAACTCCTGAGGTCAAATAACATAAAGATATGTTAAAAAATCGAACCTGAAAAATGTTGGTATTACAATACTTCCTCAGTATGAGGAAGCAAAAATGATTTTTTATTCAAAAAGTGACATTTTTTCTGTTATTTATTTGTTTATGATGGTTTTATTATTAATAAATTGTGATTCAGCAATTTCTTTTAGACTTGTTCATGTATAAGGAACATGCCTAAACTAAAATATTTTTTAATCCATCAATAAATATGCAGAAAACTACGAAAGAATAGGTGCACTATGACGCAGGCAGGGGGCTAAAAGAAATAAGTTATAAATAAAATTCCGTTTAATTGTAATTTAGATTCTTTTTAAATACATTTCGTTAAATTGTTATAAAATATAAATAAATCAATAAAAAAACACATAAATTGAAATTTAAGATTGATTATAATAAGAATTAGAAATACATATTTTTAAATTTTAATAGACTAAAATTTAGATCAACTAACCTGAATTAAACTAATTTAAAAAAAAGATGAATAATATTCATCTTTTTTAATATTATATTTATAATATAAATTACTTTAAAAAAATTTAAATACTACATTTTTCATTGTTTGAAAAATTTGCAATACAGGTCAAAATTTAACGAAGTAGACGGGAGAAAAAAAATTGTAAATTCACCTTAATACAAAACCGACGAATTAAAATTTTTGTTTAACAATATTTTTTTAACACAAAATAAAACATACAACAATAAACATGTAAAAATTAAAAAAAAAACATAGTGACAAAAAATACATATCAAATTTATATAAAGATAAAACATAATCAAATAAATATTTTCACTGGTTTTTTAGTGGTACATACCGCTTCAAACGCAGGTATCTAGTTCATGTGTATGGCAATTTTTTTCTGATTTCCTTGCCAATCCATGTATTTAACACAATAAAAAAATTATTCTATTTCTTCAGAAAAAAGCTATTCCTATCTAGCTATTCATGTCTATTTAATGCAAACCTAATTTAAAATCAGAGATACACACACAAGTTCTCCACGATTCTCTCATACACTCACAAAACAGTCTATTTAAGTAAAAAGGAATCCTTTTACCATAAGCGGATTTTCCATTTAATTCCATTTAATATTTGTCAAAGAGGAATTCTTTTTCTATTAAAAGGAAATTCCTTTTAATTATATCCTTTAATTGTTAAATGATTTTTGTTTACAATTAAAAAGACAAATTTTGTCAGTAGTTTTATTTATTCGTCTTATCAGTAATTCATTAATTTATTTATATAATAATAATAATATATTTATTTATAAATATTTATTATATTTATATAGGGTCATTTGGGGTAATTGTAAACAGTAGATGTTTCAGCTAAATTTAGAAATTTAAAAATAAGTACAACGTCAATATTTTTACCTCAGTTTACCTACAAGATGTTCTGAGTATTGACAATATTTTATTTTGACAATTAGCAATGCCATAGTACAAGTTATTTTTTAATGCAAAAAAGATTGAAAATCAAAATTTTACTGTTTCAGTATTTTGTCTCGCATTTGCATAAAAATAAATTAAAAAATCAAACCAAAATTTGTAATTCTTCCTTATTAATGGCTTAACAAAAACTGACTTTGATTTTTGATTTACGTCAATTTAGTTAATAAATAATTAAGTGTTTACATTTACCCCGAGAATTCGAAAACTCGGGGTAAATATAAACAGAACGTCAACTACATTAAAAAAATTAATAAATTATTGGATCTGCCATTTTGAAATTTAAAAATTCGATTTTAGATTCTTATTCAGCAACCTTAAAAACTTTTTTTACCAAGTTGAATGAAAATCTATTAAAATTTGTTTAAGTTATTCAAGTTTTACATTACTAATTTTGTAATAATTGATTGTTTATTTTAAGATACATTAGCCAGTCAACTGGTTGATTTTTCTATACATCTACGAAGAACTTTTAGCAGTTTTTCCATCCCTTAAAACAGTAGTATATACTTGAAATAACTTGTTTCATAAACTTCGCTTAATTACAGTGGTGTTTACATTTACCCCGAAATTTAGAAAAATTTCAAATTCTCGGGGTAAATGTAAACAGTCAGTTTAAGGCCATTCGGGTGCATCAATATTTTTTTGTACTCCATAAAACTTTTCTAGGGAAGTAAAGTAACAAGTTCATGCAAAAAAATCCGTCCATTTTACGTTTTAACCAAAAAAACTAATGTTTTTAGTAAAACATAGATATTCCGTTTACATTTACCCCAAATGACCCTATATTATTATATTATTATTATTATTATTATTATATTATTATTATATTATTATTATATTATTATTATTATATTATATATATATATATATTATATTATAGTATTTATATTTATTTATTCTTCTTTAAATTAATTACATTTTTTAAACAAAAAAATTTGTCTTTTTTTCATTTGAAAAAGGATTCTTTTTTTGAAAACCATTTAAAAATAGCTACGTATGACTTTATGTGTAAATTTCAATTTTTATTTTTGCTACATCAACAGAGGGGTGTAAAAAAACAAGCAGTGTATCAGTAAACCGATCTTTGGTTTCCCGCACTCGAAATTGTGCATAAGCTAGACCCCTCCCCTTGTGACAAATTGAGATAAATAATCGTTTTCACGTTACAATAGTCTCTCAAAATTTGTCACGGTGTCACTTGAAGCGGCACGCTCCTAAAAATTTCTCTGCTATAAGAGACACTTCTCGAAACTATAATATGTGATATCTATTCTTTTTCCAGCGATAAATCTCATCCGATACGCGACATTTTAAATAGATATAAACCGCTTCAAAATTCACTTTTTTTTATTTGCTAAAATTTAATTTTTCTATTTCATTTTTCTTTTAATCAAAACGATATTTAAGAAAGCAAAATAAATTTCTATATTTTTTGTATAATCAAATCTATTTTTTTCTGTCCATTTCAGAATTTCAAATTAGTTTTTTTCTTGAATTTTTTACAAAAATTTTTCTCTGTATTAATTATTTTAAATCATTTTTGAAACAGTTAATAATGATTCTATCACTAAGTTTGCAAATTAAAAAAATAATAATATTCCATTTATTTTTTAAGTGTTGAAAAAGTTTTTTAAACGTAACTCTCGCATAGGTCAATTACTTTTAAAATTTTGAACTAAAATTCTTCTCCAAATTAATTGTTTTTAATAATAATTTTTGAGAATTCAATTATTTTAACAAAAAGAAAATTAAAAATTTACCTATACAATGTATCTGAAATCCATTTGTTGATAATTTAATTTTAAGAAATTTTAATTATTCGGAAGTTTTAGAAATATGTATTCAAAAATGCAATTAACTTCTGAGGAATTTGTATAAAAAGTTTTCAAAACCTACCTTTTTAAAATTTTCATTGAGTAGGGGAGAGTGGGGCAAAATGAGGTGCCTTTGTTTTTCTATGATAGATACTTTCAATTTTTTTAACCTTGATATATATCATTCATATTATTAAGAAAATGTTATTTTCTTTATACGTACATGCAAAACCCTCATTTGGCAACCACTGGCAGCACTCTAAAATGGCCGATTTCCTACAGTCCGACCAACCGATGCGCAAAACATTTTGCTCACAATGTAGCGGTGGGCAAAATATTTTGCGCAGCGTTTGTTCGCACTGTAAGGCGATCGGACATTTTGAACTACTGCAAGTGCTTAACAAACGAGGTTATGCCTGCATTTACACGGGAAAAAATTTTGGGTGAGCGCTGTATTTTTAACTGTGCAGCGGCGTTTCTACTGACTACGTATAGCTGCGGCTCAGATTATGGGCATCAGCTACCCATGTTACAGACAACTCGTACGCATTTCACATGGGATAGGCATTTGCGTACAGCGCGTGCGCTGTTAATGGGCATCTCCTGTCACAAAGTTGGATACTAGCTACACACAATGCATAGACAGCAGCACATGGCCACTAGTGGGCAGCCAATACACAAAATTTTTTCCCGTGTATAAAGAAAAATATTGTTCGATACACGGTGCCGCGTGAGCGTATGCCCATTTGGCACCTTGTATCGAAATATACTATTTTGGGATAATGCATTTACTTTGGTAACTATGGGATCTTTTTCAGCACTTATTCTAGCCTATTTTCGACACTCGTCCCGTGTTAACTCCGAGTTAATATTTAATGATTAATAATTATATTTACAAAAAGATTTTAATCCTCTAATATAATTCACAAACACTGTACACAAGAATTTGTAAATGAACGGTGTTAAAATGACTGCAGGTCGCGTTTATCGCCTGAGAGTATGCGCATCTTTTCTGCGCACCGTTTTCCTCGACTCGTCGACGAAACTTTCTATCAATGTGTTACAATAATTCCACGACTTTTTTCCGCTACTAGGTTTATAAAAAGTCCTCGACTTTTTTTAGAGAATTTCTGCTAAAATCATAGAGTATTTCTATAAGTTTATAAAGTATTTTTTCATATCCGAAAGTCTTCAAGTGGTAGCTGAAAACTTCAGCGACTAATTTTTTCCGTGTGCAACAAGCTTGCCATACAAGATGTGCAAGTATGTGTCAAATTCATAGCAAGTACTAAAATGGCCTAAATTTTGCAAGGTTGTAGTGCAAGCTTGCTGCAAGGTTTTAATGCAAGCTTGCAGTAAGGTTGTCTTCAAAGCAAATATTTAATTATATAATATTAAATAAATTATTTAACATTCAACTTTTATTTAATATAACACATGTAATTATAACAATTATTTTTATTGTAATCAAAATGATTTTTAATTTCCCCCAACAATTGGAGTTATGAACTATTATCCGTGATCAGTGGATAACAGTTAAAAATTATTAACGTCGTGGCAGACGTTGATATTATCATTTAAGATAATATAGAGAAAACCCTGTTTAGGGGACTGATACACGGAAAAACTTTGTTCAACAGTTATTTAGAAACTTATTCAAGAACTCAGGATATGGAAATAAAACAAGAAATGCTACAAAACCGTAGATTGAAATATTATTTTAAGCTGTTCGGGGATAACTGTAGTAAATTTCTGGACTACTCGTTGAATTTTCTTGAAAAAGTCCTGAACTGGTTTAAGAATAGAAAAATGTAAAATTAACGAAAAAAATTTGCCCGCGTGAGTAGTCGAACTTAAGACCTCGAGACTCAAGATCGCTCCGCCTTATGCCACTCGGCTGCAGGGACGCGTTACGATACTTTATAGTTTTAGATCGTTTTAAAGCGTTTAAAGCCAAGTGGCGCTGTATACCTATTGGTTACGCTACGTCTTCTTTCTTGAATAGTTCGAGACTTTTTCAGCGCGCAGTGATTGAAGCTCTCAGTCGCAGCGTCAAGAACAATTATTTTCAAGACATTAGAAAAACACCTGAAACTTCTTTAATGAATATTGAATTTTTCTAAAAGAAGTTCTAAATTTTTCTCATATCCTGAGTTCTTGAATAAATTTAGTAATAACTCTTAAAAAAAAGTTTTTCCGTGTACTTATACTCTACGCGAAGCAAGTCGTGCGCGAGAGAGGTATTTCTCGTAATCTAGCAAGAAATTGGAAAACTAATAGAACTTTCTCTTATAATTCTCTAACTCCCTGGTAGATGGCGAGAAATACCTTTTTCGCGCACAACTTGTCTCGCGTAGAGTATAAGTATGAGTCCCCTAAACAGGCTCTTCACTATATTATCTTAAATGATACACGGAAAAAATTTATTCAGGAAACATTCCTGAATTGGTTCAAGAACGGTGGATATGAGAAAAAGTCGCTAAGATTTACGGATTAACTAGTTTTAAAATATCATATACACATTTCAAGAAAGAATAATTAAATTTCTGTGAAAATTCGTTAATAATTCAAGAGAAACTCTAAAGTAATTGATTGAATATTTCTAATACTGTAAGCAGTAGAAACTATAAGATAAATCTAAGAATCTATTGCCATGTTCAGTGAAGCTATACGAACCGTACGGCAACAACTCTTGTTGAGTTCGGGAAAATTTCTGGGTGAATTCAAGAAAAAAAAATTCAGAGATATGAAGAGAAATACAGTATTATTTTCACATACACCAACCAACATACATTCAAACAAGATACACTGCAAATATAACACATCTAAATATACATATAAACACAAACTATACTTATAAATATAACCTATACTAGTAACATACATATACGCTCGCAACTACAACGTTTATCGAAATATCGCACGCACGCGCTACACGAAGATCGCTGTGAACGAGTGGTTTAGAATTTTCTTATATACTAACGTATAGGATATTTCGCCACTTTTGGATTGCTTTGTTTTGTTAATAACAAGAGAAATTGTAAAAATAATTTGTTTCTAAAAAGATGGAAAAATTTTAAAATACCAAGGTCAGTTTTTAAAGAAGGTTTTAACACGAAATATTTAGAATTGAAAATTATAGGTACTAAAAATATAGATAATCGATATCAATTATAATTACAAGTTGTACATCAGTTAAATCTATAAATATACATTGTTGTAAATATATTTTAGAGAAATTTTTAAAAAAGTAAAATAGGAAATTTTTATTTTTGAAATAAATTTGAAAATTTCAAAGGTTTTTAATTAATTTACATTTTATTATAATTAAAATAATATACATAAAAATTATTGATTAATAAAATAATAAATAATAGTATAATTCATTCTAAATTAATTTATTAAATGAAAGATAAATTACAATAATTAAATAAAACATAAATAATTAAATTACAAAAAGAAAATAATAAAAACAATAATAATTAGTATAATTATTTTAGTTGAAATATAAATATTAATAATTAATTTTTCTGAAAACTTTTCTAAAATCAAAAGTTTTAGAAACATTTTAAACCTATAATTTAAAGATTAATTTTCACAAATTTTTTTAAATCTAATATTTATAAAATGTAAGTATAAAAAATTAAAATAATGAATGAAGAAAAATTCTTTTCTAAATTAAAGAAACTCACATCCAATCGTTGAGAGATTCTCCTTTATAACTTTTCAAAAATTGTACTTCCTTTTTCTTTATCCAACCTTGAACAATAATTGACCTTCCTTTATCCGATAAATAACCCTCATCAATATATGATCGCAAAACAACTTTGACATCGCTTTCGCAGCTTATGAGTGCTGATAACTTCTGTAAGAATAATATTTATAAATATGAAATGATACTTATACCTATTTCTTTCACAAAGATATTTGTACATACCTCCAAATTTGTTGCCGCACTTTCAATTTGTTCAAGAATTGAGCCTTCCAATTCTATAACTCGCCCGACGCTCGGAGACACGCGCTAATACCAGTCGGGTAGCAGTGATAGGCCCAGAGGCGCTCACTGCTACCCGACTGGCATTAGCGCGTGTCTCCGAGCGTCGGGCGAGTTATAGAATTGGAAGGCTCAATTTGTTCACAACTCGGTGCTGATAAATTCGGTGCCGATAAATCTAACAGTTGAATTTCATTCTGTGATTCCCAAAGTTGGTAATCGGCATGAGCTGCTTTGTTTCCGACAGAAAGAATATTCGCAGCTCCCAGATCGAAAATTGCAGTGTCGAAAAAGGGATTCTAAAATAAGGAACAAAACATGGAAATTATAATTTGTCAATATAAAATTTGTTAATGAATAAAAAGAAATAATTTTCATATATAATATATTAATTACACATTTTTACCTCTCCTGTGGAATTCTCCATAGCGAATTACTGTGTGTATTTAACTTGCGGTCTGAAAGCGTGCAATCCAAACAATAACAAGCATAACCTCAAAGCTTTTCCACATTCGTAAAAACATGTAAAGTGTAGTTTATTCAATATAATAGTACACTTCTAATATGTGTTGTAACTGAAACTCACTATAAGTTAAGGGCATGTCCAAGTTGCAAAATGTAAACAAAGCAAAATGTAAACAAACAAATCACTAAAATCACATTTTTTATACATATTTTCTTCTCACAAAAATTAGCATTAGAAAACTTTTTTTTACAAAAATGATAAATTAGAGTGTCAAAGTTTCCAAAAAAATCATTTTTGAGTGTGTTCATTAAATATCAATTAGTAAAACAACTAATTCAAATGACCTGTAAAATAGCATTTTTGACGCGTCGCGAAAAATAAACAGTTTGAGTATATCAACAGCACTGACGATGAAGAAGTCTCATATCAGCGATTGGACCTTCAACATGTGGAAAGGGAAATTTTTCCCTTTCCTCCATGAAATTACAAGGAGAAAGGGTAAAAACTTCTTCATCGTCCGTGCGGTTGATATAGTCAAACACTTAAATTTTTCGCGATGTCAGACGGTTGCTCTACGCGCACGCGCAGACCGTGCTAAGAAAGCATTGACAACACTATGCAGAAAGACACATTTTGTTTTACTTTGAAACTCACTTATTTTCACTTCCTTTAGGTATACTAGGTATAGATACCAAATTCAACACTTCAATTTACCATTTTCATAAAAAAAACTGTAAATTTCTATTCATTTACGAAAATGTGATGGTCGAAAAACAGCAGCAGTAGAAGACCGAATATTGAGGATTTTTTCGACCATCACGTGCGCGGAGAGCAATCGTCTGACATCGCGAAATTTTAAAGTGTTTGACTATATCAACCGCACGGACGATGAAGAAGTTTTTACCCTTTCTCCTTGTAATTTCATGGAGGAAAGGGAAAAATTTCCCTTTCCACATGTTGAAGGTCCAATCGCTGATATGAGACTTCTTCATCGTCAGTGCGGTTGATATACTCAAACTGTTTATTTTTCGCGACGCGTCAAAAATGCTATTTTACAGGTCATTTGAATTAGTTGTTTTACTAATTGATATTTAATGAACACACTCAAAAATGATTTTTTTGGAAACTTTGACACTCTAATTTATCATTTTTGTAAAAAAAAGTTTTCTAATGCTAATTTTTGTGAGAAAAAAATATGTATAAAAAATGTGATTTTAGTGATTTGTTTGTTAACATTTTGCTTTGTTTACATTTTGCAACTTAGTACTAGAAATCTTGTTCAAAATAATGTGATTTTCTCGAAAAATCTAGAACCGTTATTAATTTTTTCAAACTCTGTCTTGAACTTACCATTAGTTCCTATTTCTATTATACTGTATCTAATTTAAATCTTTTTTTATAAGGTGAGGAATAATACTAGAATGTTTTCAACTATTTCACTTAAAGTTAAAGTATTATTGTCGACTTTTTCTCATATCCACCGTTCTTGAACTAATTCAGGAATGTTTCCTGAATAAATTTTTTCCGTGTAATATCAACGTCTGCCACGACGTTAACAATTTTTAACCATTATCTACTGATCACGGATAATAGTTCACAACTACAATTCTTTGAGGAAATTAAAAATCATTTTGAGTCATTCCATTATATTTCGACTAAAGTCGTTGCCGACTAATTTAAAAAAATTGTAATATTTTGCAGGAATGATTTTAAAGATATTAGGATTACCGAACAAAACGAATTTTTAAAATATTTTTTATATTTATTGTAAAATAAGCATCTAAAGTATGTGAAGTCGTAAAAACTGTCACATTTTCATCCATTGGAAAATATTTTAAAAAACACATAATTTTTTAAAAAAACGTAAAATTTTTTTTAGATTTTATTAAGAATGAATTATTTTATTATTATAAATTGGTAGAAACAATTATTAATAAGAAATATTAAATAAAAAATGATTTTAAAGTTAACCTGGCAGATAACCTATTTTTGCAAATTTCATTCACTAAATGTGAGAAATAGAAATCATTAAATTGAATAAAACCTTATGAAATACAAAGTACCTATGATTAACTTTTAGTATTTCTTAACACTTTTTTCCTTTTTTCTTCATAAATGTTAAAAAATAAGCAATTAAAACTGGCACTTTGCTTATTTTCACGGTTTTAAAAGTGTAAATAACTTCTGCCCAGAAAAATGAAAAATTATGAAAATTGGGCAATAATTAATTGATCACTAGATACAATCACTGGAAAAAGATTTTCTTTGGTTCCGAAGCTATTTTCCGAATTAATTAACTTTAAACTTTTTACTATTTTTGTCAGGTTAATACATGTAATTTTATTAAAATTGAAGTTGGTTCAAAACGATTAAACAAGAAGAGCTAACTTCGTCATTTAAAAAACACACGTGTTAACCTGACAAAAATAGTAAAAAGTTTAAAGTTAATTAATTCGGAAAATAGCTTCGGAACCAAAGAAAATCTTTTTCCAGTGATTGTATCTAGTGATCAATTAATTATTGCCCAATTTTCATAATTTTTCATTTTTCTGGGCAGAAGTTATTTACACTTTTAAAACCGTGAAAATAAGCAAAGTGCCAGTTTTAATTGCTTATTTTTTAACATTTATGAAGAAAAAAGGAAAAAAGTGTTAAGAAATACTAAAAGTTAATCATAGGTACTTTGTATTTCATAAGGTTTTATTCAATTTAATGATTTCTATTTCTCACATTTAGTGAATGAAATTTGCAAAAATAGGTTATCTGCCAGGTTAACTTTAAAATAATTTTTTATTTAATATTTCTTATTAATAATTGTTTCTACCAATTTATAATAATAAAATAATTCATTCTTAATAAAATCTAAAAAAAATTTTACGTTTTTTTAAAAAATTATGTGTTTTTTAAAATATTTTCCAATGGATGAAAATGTGACAGTTTTTACGACTTCACATACTTTAGATGCTTATTTTACAATAAATATAAAAAATATTTTAAAAATTCGTTTTGTTCGGTAATCCTAATATCTTTAAAATCATTCCTGCAAAATATTACAATTTTTTTAAATTAGTCGGCAACGACTTTAGTCGAAATATAATGGAATGACTCTTTTTATTATAATAAAAATAACTGTTATTATACATGTGTAATTAAATAAATGTTGAATGTTAAATAATTTACTTAATATTAAAAATAATATTACTGCATGCTTGCATTAAGACTTTGCAGCAAGCTTGCATTACAACCTTGCAAAATTTAGGCCATTTTAGTACTTGCCATGCATTTGCATCAAGCTTGCCGAGCAAGCTCTGCACTTATTTTATTTAATAAAAAGAAATAAGAAAATATTTGGGTCACATATTTCACATATTGAAAGGATAATAAATAAATTGTTTTCTTTTTCATGCGGACGTCTACATATAATTACAGTGAAAAAATTAAACTTATTTTTTACTTGATTTTTGTTTGATGTGAGTAAAATACTTAATAATAAAATATATTCAATAATTAGTAAAATAAATAGGAAAAAGTATTGAAATAAAATAACAATACGAAATGAATTTTAGCGGAAATTAACCAATTTAGGTACTATAATAAGATAAAATCGAAATATGTAAATTGAGCGAGGCGCGAGAAGGAATAATCCTTCTGGATGACAAGAGTGGATTATGAATCCGTGTGATCTCAATTATCGGCGGGCGTTTGGCCAATAATAATTCATTTTCGTGACTGGAAAGTTAGACCATCATACCAGCAAAGTTCTAAATCATTAAAAGAGACAAAACTTTATCGGTCTTGTACCAACAACCCTTGCGCCGACTATTGTGGTCGTATTAACACCTTGCATAATTGCGAAGCTGCATTTCATTGTAAAGTACTAAACAGAACTCATTTGAATATTGGCCCATTCATATTGCTGCGGGAAGGCTAATATTTGAGCCAAATCTTCAATTCAACCACAAAACATTAATACATACAGATATCATTCGTTTCAATGAACATTGAATATTATTTCTCAGGCTGTCTCTCTGAATTTGACTTTGACATTTACCAAACTAATATTTCTAACAATAATTAATTAATTACTTAATTACTCCTAATATACTAATATTGTGAAATTTTATATCGTTTTATTGTTGTTTTCTAGAAAGTTGAGTAGAAAATGATTTCTTTTACAATTTGTTGATATAATATAAACATTGTAAAGGGCTTAGGGGGTTAAGTATGCAAAAAATGCCCCCGCTTCTATTTTTCTCAAATTTGGCCCATATGTTACTATCCATATGACTATAACTTTCTGCAATTTTGAACTCAAAATTCGGTTTTTTGGGGGAGTTATGGAGGGGGACAGCAAAATAAAAAAACTTATTTTTCTCGAAAACTACTGAACCGATTTTTATGAAATTTTAAGGGGTTGTAAATAGAGATAAGACGATTTTAGAAAAAAAAATCCAAATTTTTTTTTCAAAAAAAATTTTTGAAATATTCAAAATTTTTTTTTAGGGTTATTTTTTTAAGTGACCACTTTCTCTTTTGTTGTAAAAAGTACCTTATAATGTCCCCTTTAACATATATTTTTTTGAAATTTTTTAAAAATATAGTTTTTGAGTAAAATGTCAAAAACCATGGTCATGCTATTTGTCACGTACGGTAATGCACATTCATTCCTACCCACTTAGAAATAACTTTTTCAAATTTTTAACTCAAAATTTTGAGTTTTTTGGAACTGATGGAGGGGAAAAAATCGAAAAACGCATTTTCCTCAAAAACTACTGTATGTATTTTAATCAGCTTTGGATATGTTGAAAACACAATTAAAGAGATTAAAAAAAAAATTTCAAATTTTTTTTTCAAAAAATTCCAAAAATCTTTTTTTTCAAAAAATTTCAAAATGAAAGTTTTTCGAAATTTTCAAAAAAAAATTTTTTAGTTCTATTAAAGTGACATTTTTAAGTATTTTCTCATTTCATTCTCTTATGTGATCTACTAAATAAAAAATTTTGCCCGATATGATTTCAAGATGTGTCACGGTAAATAACTCAAACACCCTACCCGAAACATTTTTATGTTGTATGCAAATGTTTAATTTTAAAAAAACTGTCAAATATTTTTGCAACTTATTACTAGTGGCTTATTAAGGTTGATAAATCCAAAGAAGTTGATTTAAAAAAATATTTTTAGACAAACAAAAAAATTTTGAAAATTTTGAAATCATATTTGAGGATTTTTGGAGTTTTTTTTACCGTGTCGCACTCTAAAATCATGTAGGCCATTATTTTTTAAAAAGTAAGACTGTTAAAGAAGTTAAATAAAAAAAGTGTGATGTACCGCTTCAACGATCCAAAAAGAAAAAAATTTTAAATGTAAAAATAAAAATTTTTGGATTTTTCTTTGCAAATAATTTTTTTGACATCGATTTCAGGCTTGTATTCAGAAAACCCCTAAGTATTATTTTGTAATTAAATAAATAATTAATTAGTTAACAATTCGCATACAACATAAAAATGTTTCGGGTAGGGTTTTTGAGTTATTTACCGTGACACATCTTGAAATCATATCGGGCAAAATTTTTTATTTAGTAGATCACATAAGAGAATGAAATGAGAAAATACTTAAAAATGTCACTTTAATAGAACTAAAAAAATTTTTTTTGAAAATTTCGAAAAACTTTAATTTTGAAATTTTTTGAAAAAAAAGTTTTTTGGAATTTTTTGAAAAAAAAATTTGAAATTTTTTTTTTTGAATCTCTTTAATTGTGTTTTCAATATATCCAAAGCTGATTAAAATACATACAGTAGTTTTTGAGGAAAATGCGTTTTTCGATTTTTTCCCCTCCATCAGTTCCAAAAAACTCAAAATTTTGAGTTAAAAATTTGAAAAAGTTATTTCTAAGTGGGCAGGAATGAATGGGAAAAATATATTCGGGTCACTTTTTCCATACTTATTTAGCTATACTCTATCACATTAATATGGCCCATATGTATATATGTGCATTACCGTACGTGACAAATAGCATGACCATGGTTTTTGACATTTTACTCAAAAACTATATTTTTAAAAAATTTCAAAAAAATATATGTTAAAGGGGACATTATAAGGTACTTTTTACAATAAAAGAGAAAGTGGTCACTTAAAAAAATAACCCTAAAAAAAAATTTTGAAAATTTCAAAAATTTTTTTTGAAAATTTTTTTTGAAACAAAAATTTTGATTTTTTTTTCTAAAATCGTCTTATCTCTATTTACAACCTCTTAAAATTTCATAAAAATCGGTTCAGTAGTTTTCGAGAAAAATAAGTTTTTTTATTTTGCTGTCCCCCTCCATAACTCCCCCAAAAAACCGAATTTTGAGTTCAAAATTGCAGAAAGTTATAGTCATATGGATAGTAACATATGGGCCAAATATGAGAAAAATAGAAGCGGGGGCATTTTTTGCATACTTAACCCCCTATGCCCTTTCAAATTTTAAAATACTTCCGAGAATTCAAAGAAAATAAAATATTTCCTGTTGTCGAAGTTTACAACTTCTATAATAAACAATTTAGCAGAAACAAATAATTTTTTTATTAAAATTTCTGTCTTAACAATTATTTACAATGGAAAAATGTATTTTCTGATTTAATAAAGTCAAAAAAGAAAAATTTCTAAACATAAAATATTGTTTTCTGAACAAACAATATTTTTTCCAATCGTTAACGATAAACAAGGGTTGTCAAAAAATTTAATTTTGTTCTCCCCTGTCTTTTCTCTGATTTCCAGAATGAATTGAGATTTCATAAAAATAACAGTTCGGATAAATGCAATTCAAATATCTTATGGTAATAGTATAAAACTCATAGAAATCAAACATTGACTGTAAAAACCCCGAGTACTTTTTTGTAAGTACTTCTTCTTTATACTCAAGCAAAAAAAGTGGTGGCCAACTTAGGACCGCTACTCCTGAAATGTCCAAAATGCAACTTTCCGCTATTTATTGTATTAAGACTACAAAAGTCATTCAATAACGTTCTAAGTAACATAAAATTATAGGAAAACGATCGCTAAACACAAGATATACTTCATGACTTGATAAAATTCCATTTTGTTACTATTTTCGACCAATTAGCTTATAGGCGAACAACTTATGATCACTCTCCTCTATGATATATACAAATTATTGAATTGAGAAAAATTTTTGTCAATAATTAAAATTCTGCCAATGAATTTTATTACAATTTTAAAAAATAATTTTATATTTTATTACTTTTGAAAATAATAAGGTACTGCGAAAAATTCAATTGTATTAAAATGCTCTCTAAATCTTAATATGTGAAAATTTACTTATTATACGTTATAAATCGTCTTCTGGATCAATAAGTGCATATACACTTATAAATAAGTGAATTTTTGACTTATTCTGAATTAAATTTCACTTATTACAAGTGGATATGCACTTATTGAACAAAAGAGCGACTTATAACTTAGAAATAAGTAAATTTTCACACATTCAGATTTCGAGTGTTTATTAAATAATTTAATTCTTTTGAAAAATTTTATTTAAATAGTAAATATTGAAAATAATTGAATTTCAGCGAAGAATTTCATTATTTGTAAAAGTAATTGAATTCTTCCGAAAGGTTTCTTAAACTATTTGAAAATAATTGAATCGTTTCTAAGAATGTTAATAACATTTTTTAAATAATCAATTTCTTTCAAGCAATTATAAGAATATAATTCCCCAGAATAATTTTATTAAAATTCCTCAAAATAAATGAACATCTGCGAAGAATTTTATTAAATTTTAAAACAATTGAGCTTTTCGTAATGAACATTGTTAATTTATGAAAATAATTTAATGTTGCAATGAATTTTATTAAAGTTCCTGAATATAATTGGATTTTCCATATTTAAAAAGAAAAAAGTAATAACTTTATGGCAATTCTTCAATTGAATTAAGCTATTTAAAATAAATTATTGTCAGAAATGTCAGTACTTTTAATAAAACTTTCTGACTTTTTTCTGATTTTTCTAAGCTGTGACAACCCTACCAATTTTTTCTATTAAAATGATTTCTATCTGTGAATATGGAATTTTTATGAGGTAAAAATAAAAAAATATTTTAAAGCAACACTATAACGCGATGAAACAATATAAAATACATCAAATTCAAATCCAGAAAACTAAAGTAAAATAAACTTGATACTCTAATTTACAGTGTATTCGATTTATTAATATATCTCCAATGTCCCCATCGTCTCTCTTCCTCTCATATTTTACTAAAGTATACAAGAAAAAAAAAATTTCGACGGCAGTAACAATAAACCGCAGAAACACTCATACCCCAACTCGCAAAATAAATGCGCTATCAAATTTTCGCCAATCACAGACTAGTTTGATAATCGGTTAACTCGCAGAGAGTTAGGATTGGTCCAAGGCTCCGCCCAGGGGTTGATATTGATCACCCCTCGGTAATGCAGCATCCCCTATATAAACCGAATACCCTGGGATTTATCAGATAGTTAGCTACTAGTTGAAAAACAGTGAGTGAAAGTTCTGAAACAAATTTTGTAAGTCAAAAATTATATATTATACTCACTGATATTGAAACATTTTTTTGTGCATTTTCAAATTTGAAAAAAAAGAAACAACCTCAGTGAAATTTTCAATTGTTCCTATTGATAGAAAATGTATTCGAAAGAATTCTCTTTCGCAACGAAAAACAAAAATAATAGTGTGATTTTGTGAGAGATTTCATTTCTTTAACTGTTGGAAAATTTTATTGGAAACAAGAGACCAAAATGGCAACTCATTTCGAGTATGAAGATAGAGGACAGAGGATTCGTCATCGAATTGGGACCACTTCTAGACCTGCTGATTCTACTGTCGCGTGTTCAAGGTAAATGGAAATGACATATCTTTTTAATCAACAAATTTAAATTAAATTAATTATTTGAAAACAAAATGTTTTTTTTAAAATGATTCTTCTCAGGGCGAGATATTAGTAATTAACTAAATATGTCGGTCAATTACTTTGATTCACGAAAAATTTATTGAAAATATAAATTAATTTAATAAATCCAGAATCAAAACAATTATTTTTCCCTAAAAAAACAAACATATTGGTGAGACTCTTGTGCCCACAGCCAAATCGTAGCGGCTACACTATTTGACCTAGAGAGCTCAAATTTGGTACAGATATGTATTTTCACTCGTAGATTACAGGAAAAATATAGAGAATGTGATTAGAGGTGATGGCTTTAGCGTTGTCAACGAAATAACAAGATTTTTGGCCAAAAATGCATAAAAAGTGACCATCCCCCCCTTAACTTTTAAACTATTCAACATGGAGGGCTAAAATTTGACATACTGGTGTATTTTAACGCGAATATTACAGGAAAAATATAGAGAACTTAATATGTAATAATGGTCATAGCGTTGTAAATAGTGTCGAAAATTCAACTCACCAAAATAATACAAAAGTGAAAAAAAAATCCTACCAATTGTTGTTACAATATCACGAATATTATTCTTATATTTGTTTACGAAACCCGCCAATTCAGTGCGAGTGCAACTCGTACTTGTCCAGTTTTTTCTAATTTAGTACTTATTTAAAAATTTTTAAATTAACTTTTGAATGAATTTTCAAATGAATTCAAAATTGTATTAAGAGAATAAATCAAGTCTGCAATGATTTAAATCTTGACATTTAAATCATGATTTTAATCAACCCGTGTAGAAATTGACATCATAGTCCCAGATATTAATAGGGTGTTTATTTGGTCCGCAATACCCGCAATAGTTTTCCTCAACAATAAAATTATATCATGGTGCTTCTTGGGCCCTGATGTGGTTTGAATCAGTTGCCCGGATAACCTAATTGTGTCACACGAAATAAACCCCCTATAATGGTTCCAGTCAGTGCCGATAGGGACCCTATTAGTACACATACACAACATAACCTTCGAATCTTGAAAATTTATTGCGTGTCACAGAATATTGTGAATAATTTTAAAAAATCAGAAAAAAATGAAAAAAGTCTTAGAATTATTCTAGTACTAGTATCCCAGTGGACACAAACATCACCTTACGTTTTAAGAACGTTCCTAAAACGTTTTTAGAACGTTTCATGTCCCTTACCAGACATGAAATGTTTTAAAAACGTTCCTTATGTTCTGTGCCGACAGGGATGGCAACAGTGTTTTTAAAGTTTAACCAAGTCATTTATTCAGTTTTGCAAAGTACGTAAAAAATTAATTGACTGCTCTTGAAAATTCTGTAGAGTATGCGCACTGTGCATTTCTTCCCAAGGTAAATGCCAGCTGATCATCTGTTTCCACTTTTGTATTAGTTTCAAGTGAGAATTGCTGTTCTTTTATATGAAAACAAATAGTGTTAATATATATTTGTGTTCAAGAACTGACTTCCAATAAAATATTTTTACATTCTCATCACATGAGAAGGTATTAGTTTTAGTCAAATTTTGACTTTTGCTAATTTTATGAAATCATTACGTTTTGAGGTGCCCTGAGTCCAAAAAACATGGTCCGGCGAGTGCGTCTGTCTGTAGACGGTTTTTGTTGTTCCCACGATAACTCTTGAAAAACTTATCAGAACGTTTTTAAATTTAACACACATATAGTTGGTGCAAAAATGAAGGCTAAGTTCGTTAACTAGCTTATTTCTTCAGAAACTTTTTTTTTTAAGTTTTTGGGTCAGTCAGCTTAACTGTGTTAAAAAAACTCTATTGATATTGTAAAATGTTATAACTTTTATAACAATCCGTAGTTAACAACAAATCAAAAAGCACGTTTAACCGTTTTTTAAAATTTTGTTTTTTCCATGAATAAAATATTACTACATTTTTAAAAATGATTAATACATAACTGAAAAGCCGCTTGCAATAAATTAATAAAACTTACACTGATCGATTAAAATTGTTAACTCTTTTAAATTAGAATATTTTTATGATAAAATTTTAAAAATTCCATGCTTTTAATAACAATTTTATAAACAATTTATATTATTAATGTTTTCTACTCCTCACTGAGAGAAATGGATAGTTAGAATTTGATGGTTAAAAAAAGATTGTACATAGTATCATCATTACTTTACTGGGTACAATCTTCTATCCACTTTTTACAATCTTAAATTTTGTTATTGCAAAAATAATATCAAAAATTTTTAATGTTAAAATAGTTTTGTTTCCTATTAATTAGAAAAACAATTCGTTTAGGATTTTTTTTATTTCATAGTTCAAATATTTTTTTGTGCTACAGATGTAATATTTAACGTTTCGTGGCCAAGGGCTAAAACCCTTACAGCCTAGTGTCCATGCGTAGTTTTCCCTTGCAACCATTGCTATGGTAATGGTTATCATAGCAACCGTTTCTATAGTAATTACTGCCATAGCAACGGTTCCTATAGTAATGGTTACTATGGTAATGGTTGCTATATTTACAGTTACTTTGGTGATAATTGTTTTGTTAGTCACTTGTATATTGTTTAAGTTAGTTTAAGTTGATTTTGTTAAAGTTCATTTTTGTCAATGATTTACTTTTTTGTTTCCTAATGGAGAAAGGTTTGTAGTCATTTAATATATAAAACTTTTAAAAATCCTTTAACCCTTTGCCTACGCTGACTTATCCCTACTCTAGAGCTTTTAAATTTAATTCCCATATTTTTAAAAGAAAGATGAAATACCAGAGTAACTTTTCTAGGAGATAAACACTTAATTAAAACAAAAATGTTCGAGTAAATCAACAAAGAGTAAAAAGTTAGCCATTACTTAATCTCGCAATCATCAGCAAACAAAAACAAGTGATGAGAATGTAATCCTTAAAGTCGTAGTAACTTTAAGAAAAAAAATATATTTTATAAAACATAAAATAGGAAACAAGAACAAGAAAACAAATAATGCATAACAAATGCAGAACACCGCGAGCGAAGCGAGCCCCCGCGCGAAGCGCGCATGAGAATGTGTCCGCGCTTGCGCAGGCAAATTTTTTATTTTGTGTTTCTCACATAACAGAGTGATACATATGACTGAGTTTTCAGTGAAATGTCATGTCTCACAGGTTGTGAAAAATTTCGTTATGTCGTATATAAGAACAATTCGATTCATACTTTGAAGTGTTAAGTGTGTGTCGGTGTGTGTTTATATTTAAGTTATACGCTAATACATGTGTATTATAGGTTAGTTCGCGAGTGTTGATAAACGTCGAAAAGTCATACAATTATTGTTCATTGTTCTGTGTGATCCCTACTGAAAATCCTTGTACAATATCTTGTTTAGGAAATTGTACAAGATCTTGAACAGGAAACTGTACCATTTCTGTCAATGAACCTGTACCATTTCTTGCATACGAAATTGAAACAAGATCTTGGGTCTATACAAGTAATTTTTTCGATTTTGAATAAAGGTTCATGTACAATTTCTTGTACGAGATCCTGTACATGTAAAATTTTTCGTTTTTGAATAAAGGTTCATGTACAATTTCTTGTACAAGAATGTGCACTTGTACAAGATCCTGCACAAGTTCCTGTGTAGATAATATTTTTTCTTATTGTTTATTAATTTTTTTATTTATGCAAAATATAAGAAAATTTTTAACATTGTCGTTAGAGACTCTCTGCATTTACGATTTAAAATCAACTGCGCAGCTGTAGAAGCCATAGAAAACTACTGCGCAGCCATTAAAGTTATTAATTAATTTCAACATGTACAGGATCTCGAACAAGAAATTGTATACGAACCTTTATTCAAACATCGAAAAAAAATATTTGTACAGGTTCTTGTACAAGATGTTGCACAAGATCTTGTTTCAATTTCGTATGCGAGAAATGGTACAGGTTCATTGACAGAAATGGTATAGTTTCCTGTTCAAGATCTTGTACAATTTCCTAAACAAGATATTGTACAAGGATTTTCAGTAGGGATTTATTATCCAAAAATGTGAACGAATGAGTGCGAATTTCAGAAAAACTGTGGAAACAAGTGGAAATTATTTTTTTCATTATACAGACTTTTTTGACAATCAGCAATAAAACTCTCAAACAAGGTGCTAGAAATTTCCATTGACTGCTTTTAGCAAACTTATTTTATGTCGGCAACATATTTTAAGAATTCAGAGGTACAAATATTTAAAGGGCGCTTAAAGGGCCCTAATGGGGACCACTGTAATTAGCAGGGCATTAAAAGGTGTTCCTGCTTCGGGCCACATTAGTTTTCCACCAATGGACCCTACAATATTTTGCGTAACGAAACTGGTAGGGTACCTAGCAATTTGCTCTATTTGGTCCCTAATATTAAAAGGGTAAACTTCTGCGGCCCCTAACAGTACCACATTGAAATTTCTACACGGAAAACTGCGAAATGCATTATGAACCGAATAGGCTGCAAAATTAGTATTTCTGTTTAAAGCTTTAAATTTAAAAAAATAAAAAAGATTACAACGTTAGAAAGATAATATATTAAATATTAGAATTTAATAATTATTATTAGAGCTGTGAAAAATAATTCGAACCGAACTCTTAGAATTTTTTCGCCTAGTTCGAATGTCAAAAATTCAAACTGAATCAAGTTTTGATCGGTTCGAATTTTGCACAGCTCTAATTGATACTTTTTGTATATTTGACAGAAGTTATTTAAAGATGAAAAATCTGTATTTTATATTTAAGGTTATGTTATTCAGTGGTCACGTGTCCAATATAGTTTAATATGGAAACAGGTGACCACTGAATAACATGTCCTTAAGCAAAAAACATTAAATATGGACCTCCGGAATATGGACCAACGGAACCCTATTGGTGAGACTCTTGTGTCAAAATAAAATAAATAAAATAAAATAATAAAATGTTAAGAGAATAAATGAGAGATTGTTTTTCCTTTTAATTTTGTAACTACAAAAAAAATTGGACAAGTGCGAGTTGTACTCGCACTGCAATGGCGGGTTGGTTTTCTTTAAAAAAAATGTTACCAGATGAACTATAGTGTAATGGGAATTCGAAGTGAGAGCACAATCTGGTTTATCAGGTAAAATTTTTCTAGGTAGTTTCAAGGAAATTACCAAACGGAAGGTTGGGTTTTAAAACAATTTTTCTTGAACCTAAGGGATATTTCACAGATTCTGACAATTCACAATAGTTGAACCAATGAAAATTAAGAGCTTACCGAAGTAACCAATTACAACGTGTTACTTAAACAGTAATAAGAAGCCATATTCAAAAATTAAAGTGAGGGTAATTATGGCTGGCTTCCGGCAATTAACTTTTGTCCTCCCCCAACGAATTTTTCAAAAACTAGCCAAATGAAAGGTTTTCCAAAAAGAATTAACCGTTTTCTTCAAAATTGAGAAAAGTCCTTCTTCTGCATAATTACCAAAGTGAGCACCACTGAAGTAATATGGAGTATAATCCGAGCATTTGCCGAAAACACCCAATGCAAGCACAATTTATCGATAATTTAAAATTTATCGATTTAAAAAATAAAATGACAATAATACTTGTGATATTGTAACAACAATTGCGGAGCTGGATTCTAGAACAGGCTCTTCGCTCGGAGCGCAACCCGTGTAGAAATTTCGCTATGGCCCAGATCAGGGACAGATCGGGCCTTCCCTATTAGGGAATGAAACATACGGCCCGATATGGCCCTGATCAGGAAATCCACATTTGAGTGTCGCCCCTATCTGGCCCAGGTCGGGCCGTGTGTTTCATCCCTAATACGGCCGTATTAGGGCAATTTCTACACGGGAAGCGCTAATACCAGTCAGTGAGCAGTGAGCGCCTCTGAGCCACTTATGCTGATTCTACACTTACACAGTCGCTCCGCTTTTCCGTGGCGCTTCGTGTAAGACAGAAAAAGAAATGGGGAATCCACACTTCGATCTAAGATGTATATAAGCGGGACGCTTTCCGTGACGCTCCTATGTATATAGATATAGTAAATCATAGGAAGCGCCACGAAAAAACGCCCCGCTTAGCTTCTTAGATCGAAGTGTGGATTCCCCAAAAGAGATAGTCTCTGTTTCTTTCTATCTCACGCAAAGTGCCACGGAAAAGCGGAGCGACTGGGAAGTGTGGAATCAGCATTACTGCCACCCGACTGGTATTAGCGCTTGCGCTCCGAGCGAAGAGCCGGTTCTAGAATCCAGCTCCTCAAATGGTAGGATTTTTTTCACTTTTGTATTATTTTGGTAAGTTGAATTTTCGACACTAGGTTACAAATAAATAACAAAGAAAAATGAAAGTATTACATATTTTATATTATAAGCAATAAACTTATTGAATAAGCCAAATTGGTTATTTATTTAATTTTTAGTTTTTTATTTAATTGTTTATTTACTTTTTTTATTATCAATCTACATGTCTTGACAAGTCGAATCATGCAATGTTTATTAATTGATCGTTAATTTAATTGTTGGATTTTATTGGTTCTTTAGAAAAATTAAAAGAGCCCATTTTGTTGATTTTTCGTATTTTCAAAATTAAGAGAGGGGGGTGGTTTCAAAAATTTAAAACCTATTTCATCTGTAAGGTGCTCTGGACTGTAAACAATTCTTATCTGAATAACTTTCCAAAAAACAGAAATATTTATGTTAAAGTATTTTCTTCGTAGTAGTCAAAGTGAAAATTTTACATTTACTTTTTTTATAATAAGGGACAAAATAAGTGAAATCGGCCACTTGAAAAAATTTTATCTCCAATTTTCAAGTAATTTATGATTTTCGGTAGATATACGAGTACATTTTTACCCCTTACAATATTTTTCAAAAAAAATTTATTTTTGAAATAATCACGTGTTGAAGTTTTGCGTCAATTTATTTTTGTTTTTTTATTATTCTAAAACGATTGAAAATAATAAAGTAAACTTTTTTTAAAAAAGAAGCCTGAAGTCTATATTTTGAAGATAAAATAAAGCGATTACTAAAAAATAAATTTTATTAATTGTTACAATCAATTCTTTTAAAGAATTGCAAATTGAAGATTGTTCTCAATGTTTCTGAAAGATTAAATTACCATATTGTATTGATGCGCAATTTTCCAAGGATTAATTAAAAAAAATGAGTAACTTCCGCTCTTTAAATCTGAATTAGTAGAAAGTTACTAATGAAATGGTGAAAAGTCGTCCACTAAATGATTTAGTAATAATTCTACTAACAATTATTAAAATTTTACTAATTGTTAGTTGAGCGTTACTAGTTGATAAGTAGAATTCTACTAACAATTAGTAGAACTGTATTATTAATAGTCGATAAAACAGTTTCACTAATTTATTTAGTGAAGAAGTGACTTTTAATTAGTAGAATTCGACTAAAACATTAGTAGAATTGCACTAAATATTAGTAATATTCTACTAATTAAAAAGGTGAAAAGTCATTCATGAAAACTACTAATAATTAGTAAAATTTTACTAATTCTTAGTAGAATTCTACTAATTCAGATTTAGAGAGCGATATTATAGAAATTGTGTAAAGTTTTCTGCCAAAATTTAGGCGAAAATAGACTCTTGATCTTGAAAATTCGCTTGAAAGGGTAAAGTTTTTAACAAAACAAAAGAAGATCTTATTTATTAGTGTCGAATTTAATAAGTTTCCAGGAACAGGAGTCGATTTTCAGCTGCATTTTGGTAGGAAAATTCACACAATTTCTATAAAACCGGAGGTTACTCATTTTTCTTTTTTTTAAATTAATCCTTGGAAAATTGCGCATCAACACATGGTAATTTAATCTTTCAAAACATTGAGAACAATCGTCAATTTGCAATTGTTTAAAAGAATTGTTAGTAACAATTAAAAAATTTATTTTTTAGTAATCGCTTTATTTTATCTTTAAATAAAAAAAAATTAAAAATTTTATTTAGTTAGGGGAGACCGGGGCTAAACCGGACACGGGGCTAAACCGGACAAGTCAAATATTTCCGAAACTGTGAAGAATTTCAAATCGTGTAAATAACCTATGAACGCGCAATTTCGTGATGCATATGCTGCATGAGGTTTTAGGGACGTGTCAATTTTCTTGTAATAATAGTTGCCGTTAATATGTGAAAATGTCATTTCTTGAGGTAAAAGTAAAAAAAAATTTTCTTCATTTTTTTGGGTTTTTATCGTTAAAATTAAAGTGCAAATATCATACGGCCATTTTTCTTTTAGCTCAAGGTGTACTGAGTTTAGTAGAAAAAAAGTTTAATGGAAAACATTAAGAAGAAAAAATATATTGCAGGTTAATTATTAGATGACGGTGTGGGGCTGAATCGGACATCGTGATTAAAAACAACCAAATCTTTGAATTCTTTAATTTATTATATATTAATTAAGTATTTTATATTATATTCTTTGCTTAGAACCACTTTATAAAGAAATAAATAAAGAATTTATTTTAAAACTCGAATTCGCAAGCGAGTTGCTACAAACAGACAAGCCTGAAAACTGTAATTTATTTTATATTATAATTATTACCGATTTTACATATTACATTTTATTCTTTGTATAGAACTATCTACAAATAAATAAAAGAAGAATTGATTTGACTTTTTTACCAAAAAAAAGAAAATTTGTATCTCATTCTTTAATTAATTGGCCGTGTCTGATTTAGCCCCATGGGGTGTCCGGTTTAGCCCCACCAATTTTCGGATTTTCGTTTTTGAGGTAGTCACCTTCGAAGCAATATATCTCTAAAGCTATTGTACTTTTTTTAAATCGAAAAAGTGCGATTTGTAGGTGAAAGTACAAGCTTCAAAACGGTATATTACACTTTAGCAAAAAGTATGTTTTTGTAAGAGATTTCTGGTTAAAGACCAAATCCGTCCGGTTTAGCCCCGGTCTCCCCTACTAAAAAATTTATTTTTTAGTAATCGCTTTATTTTATCTTTAAAATGTAGACTTCAGGCTTCATTTTTAAAAAAGTTCACCTATTTATCTTTACAAGTGATTACTTCCAAAATAATTTTTAAAAAAATATTGTAGGAGGTAAAAATCTGTGGAAGAAAGGCATAACAGCATAACTGCATTTGTCATGATTTCGAGATAAATTAATTTTAATATTCTCTCACTTCTGTCAATTCAGAAAATCAACAGATTTGTTCGGTCTTTTGCATTTAGTATAATTATTTAATATATTTTCAAAATTCGTTTATAACATTTAATAAAACACACGATATGGTATAAATTTTGATAATTTTTCATCGGAATCATGAGTTTTATTGCACTTATGCGGTTATGCAAGTTCAGTTTGTATATGAATCCAACTTCAGTCACTTTTAATGTCACAATTTATTTTGGTTTGATTTGTCGTAATAATAAGATTTGTTTACATAAACACAAATATAACTATTAATTCGTTAGAAAAAATGATAAGAGTTTATTTTTTTATAAAATGTTTTTAATTTATTAAAACGAGAAAAGAAATGTACTTTACTGAATTTGTCAATTTATTTTTGAAAAACTTTCCAAAATTTTTTAGAATATAAATAGCCTTAAAAATAAGCACATAATTAAATGCACAATTTATGTTATAAAAAATTTGTTCCAGTTTTATTAAAATAAATATATTTAATTTAAAGTACAAAAAATGTATTTTACTAAAAATATTTATTACAAAATTCTTATTGTTTATATTCTTAAAGGTTATTTTTATTTTTAATTGTGTCAATTGTTTTTAAACTGAATGTAGGTATGTTATTATGCTGGTCTCCTTTTGTCAAAAACGTAATTATGCGATTATGTTTTCATTATTTTCTACATTAATAACCATTTTAATGATTTTTCAGCTATTGAACTTTGAAGAGCAATATTAAATATATACAAATCTGATGTTATCTCAAATTTGATAAAAATTTCAGTTATGCTGTTATGCATTTCTTCCACAGAAATGTACTCGTATATCTACCGAAAATCATAAATTACTTGGAAATTGGAGACAACATTTTTTCAAGTGGCCGTTTTTCACTTATTTTGTCCCATATAAGTTTCAAGCACATTAAATATTTTTTTAATAAACAATTTTTAATTACCTTATGTTTTCTCTATAAATAAAGTTGTTACTTAAAAAATATTATTTAATTTTTAAGTATCAATGCAGAATATTGAAAGATTTTTAAATTTGTTAATCAGTGAAAAAAAATTAGTCAAGAAAATCAGGAAATTCTGAAAATGGAATTTTGCAGCTCTATTATTATTAAGGATCTCGGACGCTAAAGATTCCTTAAATAACTATTATTATTATTTTATTATTATTATTTTTTTTAGCTTTCTGCTGGGTAGTTCACATAAACTATACAACCGAATAAATTCAATTGGAAAGGTTATGAAAACAGTAAAATCTTTTATAGAGAAACAATTTGTTACAAATTGAATCATGCAGGACTCTGTCGATTGCCTAGGATGTATTAAACTCCATGGACTCATGTCGACCATACCATGCTAAAAACCCAATAATATTAGACCTTCTATTCACCTACAGAACTACCTAGTGGCTTCAAACTTCGTAGACGAATGGTCCCATTTAGTCACTGGCGCGACTCTTCCGTGCCGCTCTTGTTCTGGCCTTATTTTCTTCTTGTCCTTGACAAAGTCTTCTTGGCTTCCTCTAGGGCAGATCGGAAGACCTTGCATCCTCCTGATCCGGCGACATGTTGGATACTCTCCTCCTCGCCGAACTTCGCCTTGCATAAGCAGCATGCGCTCTTCTTACAATCTGCTGCCTTATGGCCAGCTTCTCCGCACTTGAAGCACGCAGCCGACCTATCTACTGCTTGGCAGTTTCTGCCTATATGGCCATAGTCAAGGCACTTGTGACACCTTGTAACCATAACTCTCCTTCTGATTCTGCAGGACACAAAACCGATTTTGATGTTCCCTGTCTTCTCCAATCTGGTAGCGTCTTCCTGGGTGGTGACCACGACAGCGAGCTTCATACCTCGCTTATTTGGCCCAAGGACCGTCACCTTCCTGCTTCCTGCTGGTACCGTAGATACTGAACTGGCCCTGGAACCGTTTTGATCCCCTTGCCTCTAGTCTTTTTAGGAGGTCTCTCCTCCTTTTTCCTTTTTGGATCCTTCGCAGGCTCAGGATCACTTCTCTTCCGCTTCTGAGCATCCAAGACAACGTTTCTCAACACGATTGCGTTACAACGATCTCTTCTAACTCTGCGATCTTGTCTAGCTTCTTCCGACCAGGTCAATCCTTGGTAGAAACTCTCGTCCTTTTTTGTAGCTGCTGCGTGCTTCTCCTTGGTCTGTTGTATGAGCGATGTTATGCTTTTAAGTCTATCCTTGATTGTTATATTGACATTTCTTTGGACTTCGCAGGACTTTATCATCTTACTGACCTCTTCTTCTATTGCTAGAATGCATGCCACCTCTTCCTCTCGCAGCTTTATGCATTCATCTCGGTCCTTGTTGCAGCTAGCAATGTCATTCGCTGAAGCATTACTGAAGACAGAAATGCAGCTAGCCTGACTTGTCACACTGCTCGTACTCCCTCGTCTCTCCACCTTCTCCACGATGATATGTGGAACTGCCAACGCGTTGTTGCCCTCCTGCATCCTTGGGCCACTGGCCATCATCCTCACGCTAGGCGCTTGATGATCGGAACCAGTGAGAGATTCAGCCGAAGCATTACTCCGCAGGTACTCTTCCTTGTTTTTACAATCGCTCATACTTGGTGTTGGTCCCGTTTCGAGGGACAGTCGGGCCTTAACAGGGTACTACCATCTGGCCAGGATGGGCCCTGAACCGCCTCCGTTAGTTACATAGACGTTATAGCATTGCCGAAGCATTGATGCGACGTCTATGATATCCAGTGCCAGGTGGGCTCGGAAGCTCGGACCTCAAAGGGCGATGTATCTCTCACAGAGGACAAAAAGTAAACTTTAGGTCATGATCACTGAGTAGACACCATTATTATTATTATTATTATTATTATTATTATTATTATTATTATTATTATTATTATTAGCTTTAATATTAAAAAAACGAACTACAGAAAAATAAATAGGCATTTAAAAAATACTTTAACAATTGATTTAAATAAAATAAATATTGGATTGATTTGATTATGTTTTTAAATCATTTTTTTATCAGCCCTGGAATAAATAATTAATTAAAAAGTTTTAAAAGCATTTCTTATTCTAATCAAGATAACGAAAACAATTAATTAAAAATAATTCTAATTTCTTTGAAGCCCATTCAGCTTATATGAAAAATAAGTAAGAAAATGTTGAAATGAACAATCTTATAGAAATTATTTTTGCATTTAATGACAATATTTGTCTGAATTTTAAGTAGAAAAAAATTATGTTTTACAGTTCGCAATATTACGTGGGCCCATCCAATGACATTAGCGAAGAGGATTTAATAGATTTACCTTCCTGTGTCTATGCGGGTAGAAATCCACATCACGTGACGCATACAACGTCACATTCGCATTCACCTATACATTATCACATACCAAACACAACACCAGGTAAAAAAATTGTTTAAAATCTTAAACAAAAAAAATTCCCAATGTTTTGAGTTATTAAAAGTGAAATGATTTTTTCAAACGTTAAATAAGGCCGACAAAATTTCATCAACTGCATGTTGCCTAAAATGTTATAGCCGATTCTTACAGGATTTTGTCCGTAGAAAACGAATCTGACCTCGAAAATATTGGATTGGCTCCAGTTTTTAAGCAACTTACGTTTCAATACACAAAACGTATTAAAAATAACATTACTTTTGACCATGTAAGACAATTCAAGTCAAAATTGATCTCTCTGGGGTTATTTATGATTGCTGCTTACAAATCTGCTATGAAATATAAAAATTACAAGTGGCGGACCAATTTTTAAAAATGAGTTACGCCTTTTATGATATAAATGTAAAATTAAAAAAAATTCTGCCATATTCGATCCGCCATTTTGAATATTAAAATCTGAATACAGAACAATAAGCAGCGACCATAAAAACCGCTAGAGAGACTAATTTTTATTTAAATTGCCTTACATGGTCAAAAGTACTGTTGTTTTCAATATGTTCATGGAACAACGTATGTCTCTTTGGACATTATAGGTTAAAATGTACATAAATTAAATTTTTTGTTTTTGGATATTCAAGAGCAGTGTTTAAGCTTTAATTTGGTGATATGCTGACAGATTTACTGTTCCGGTGTAGAGTTGTACATTCATTAAAAAAATGCAAAAATGTGTATTTTGTGAATTGAAACGTAAATTGATAAAAAACTAGAGCCAATCCAATATGTTCAAGGTCAAATTCGTATTCTACGGACAAAATCCTATAAAAATCAGTTTTTATTGGTTATAGGCCACAAAATTTTGTTGGCCTGTGATAATTTAAATACGAAAACAATTCAAGTATAGAAAACAATTAAATAGAAAAAATTAAAGCACAAGAACATTAAGAGCAAAAAATATAATGGGAGCTATAAAAATAATTCAAGTACAAAATTATTTAAATCAAAAAATAATTGAAGTAAAAAAATATCCCGAATAAAAAAATTGAAGTACAATAATAATTCAAGAGCAAAAAAATAATTCAGTAGAAAAATTATGAAAGTTAAAAAATATTTCAAGCAAAAAATAATTTTAAGTAAAAAAATATCTTGAGCAAACATAATGAAAGTGCAATTATAATTCAAGAGCAAAAATTATAGCTTAAAAATAATTTTAAAAGAAAAATTAATTGATTAAATACATTAAAATTCACACAAGTTTATTTATATTATAAAAATTAATTGAAAATTTTGAATAATCACAGATCACAATGACATTGATATGAATGGAGTTGAGGAAAGTTACTATCCAAACGGAAGTCCCTATAGAATTCAAAGACACGCCGCCAACATTAGAGAGAGAAAACGAATGCTAAGGTGAGAAAATATTTCACCAGTGATTAAAAATGTTTTTCTGAATAATTCGTACTAATTATTAAAATTTATTTTAAATAACTCTGTGTTACAAAAAAAATTTTGTTGACAAAACTTTGTATCGGACATATAGAATAGAAAAAAAGTATTGGTGGTGACGTTCGGTGAATGCGTTTTCGCGACAAAACCGTATTGGTGGGTTACGGTGAATACATTTTGCTCACAGTGAATACTTTTTGTTTTAAACTCTCGATTTAAAGATTACTAAGCAAAGTTAAGAATATATATGAAGAGCATGAGTACAGTACAATGCATGACAGATTAAAGGGAGCATGACGTTACCGGCAGAAAGTTACTAGGAAAGCTGTAAAATCGCTAAAATAACGCTAATTTTCGAACTTTTTGGGCAATTTTCTTCTATAAATATTAATATTAACAAAAAACTGTAGGTGGGTTAAAAAGCTCTAGTTTTCAGCTTTAAAAGGAAAAAAAAGTTTTTTAAATCGGTTAAGAAATAAACATTTTATGAATTTTTTAATACATGAACATACGAAGAAACGGTTTTTTGCTCTAAAATGAAAATTTAAGGGTGTCTTCAAATTTTAAGATATACCATTCTTTTCAGTTTTTTGAGACTTACAACCTCCAATAGGTCCGATAAAGTTTTGCAAAAAAAATTTTTTGCAACACAGTGTAATTATTTAACTATCTCGCTAAATTATTTTGCTAACGAAAAATAGTTAAAAACTAAATTGTTAACTTACTTTCCAATTTTTGTTTCAAAGTAAACTTAGAGAAATAAATAAAAATATATTTTAAAAAGTAATAAAATAAGATAAGCAGATTGTAAGTGTAATTGCGATTTTTAGCAGCATCAACTCGGCTTTCGACGAACTTAGGGTTCATGTACCCACCTTCCCTTACGAGAAGAGACTCTCAAAAATTGACACCCTTCGATTAGCAATAGCGTACATAGCACTACTTAGGGATGTTCTGGACGCAAGATTAGATCCTTTGACTTATGTAGAAAGGTGCCTTCGAGGGGAAATTAGTGGTGTACGAGCCGAATGGAACACTAGTGGTAAGAGACATTAAATTTCGCTATATAGTCCAAATATTTTTGACCCTTTATAAAATTAAAAATTTAATTGTCTTACAGATTTGACGGCCAGATTATCCTGGATAAATTGGGAGAACCTTGGAGTCAATCCCAACAGGCGATCAGTGTTGACTAATTTAGCTCTAACGACTGACAATATGACTTAAAAAGAAAGAAATCAATTAGTTTTCAAATCAAAAAGACACTGTAAAATTACAAGAAGAAATTAGAGTGCCAAACAATTAGTATAAAATCTCTAGTCTTTGTGCAATAAAAAATTACGTTGTATACTTTACATCAACGTATTATATATTTAATCCAAAGACTTAGTTATGTATTTAGATACTAGATATTGTTTAACTTGAAATATAATTATTTATAAAGTAAAAACACTTTTTATTTACTAAAAGGAACATTTAGTGTGATAATAGTGAAAATTTACAAATAATGAGTATACACTCCGAAAAAGCGAAGAATTTCATTTTTTTATATTTTTATTATTCTATAATCAAAATTAATTAATTTTAGCACAATTATCCAAATTTTATTGTTTCAGTTCACATTTTACAATAATGCGAAAGTTTAAACAATGAAATTGGAAAAAATTTTGTTCCTCGACAACCCCCACAGCACCAAAACTTTCCTAAAAATTTATTTTAAAAAAAATTATAATTATAATTAGGCGAAGATTTCATGGAAATGTTCAGGAAATGTTCACACTAAACACTTATTTAATCGGGACATATAAATCATTACACAATTTTCTTTAAACTTTACAGTTAAATATGCCGAATATTGCAAGTAAATATTTAATAAATATTTAGGAAAATTTCGGTGCTGTGGGAAAAATGTCAATACATTTTGAGGTTATGTTGCAACGACCGAATTAACATTTCTATTAAGTAATTAAACGCAGTAAATTTATGCGAAAACTTAAAAAAGCAAAAGAATTTCACTCATCTTATCATGGTTTTTCAAGAGTTTCCATCGAAAAACAGTTGAAGATTATAAAATATGTGACGACAGGCTTTAACACGTTAAAGTAGAATTCAGTCAGAGTATTGATTTTCGGGTTTTAAGTAAAATAATTCAATCGAATATTTCTTAATAACTGTTTTTTAACATCATTGGTTGAAAAATATCGCCAATATACTTGTTACAATGTAATTTAAATTGTAATTTTTCACGAGCAACTCTTCAACACTTATAACGCCTAACGTAAATGGTGTGGAATTGCTAAGGTACACAATTTTTGTCTTGTCAATCATTATCTATTTTTTTCACACTCAAATCGACAATTTGTCATTAAATTATTTATTCTGGTTTCTTAAAAAACATTTCACACGTGAACTGCCAACAAAACGAAATTTTTAAACAATGAACCCAGACAGCACGTAAGCTTGTAGCAACCTTGCGGTAAGCTTGCCACGCAATATTGCCAGTAAGCTTACCTCAAGCTTGAAATGTCCCACCTGTCACAATGATACACTGTGAGATGGCTGTAATCTTGCCTCAATGTTGCTCAGTAACCTTACGGCAATCTTACTGAGCAACATTGAGGCAAACTTACGGTAACCTTGTGACAGGTGGGACATTTCAAGCTTGAGGTAAGCTTACGGCAAGCTTGCCGTGCAGGCTTGGCAATATTGCGTGGCAAACTTGCCGCAAGGTTTCTACAAGCTTACGTGCTATCTGGGAAAGCACAATTGCGCGTAACCTAAAAACCGGAAACAGAGGAAAAACTGTAGACGGCGTTCTTCAACAGTTGTTACTAAACTTTAGTAATTTTTACTAATTGATAGTAGAAAATTACTAATTCGTTATTAAGCCGTTAACTAATTTGAAATAGTAAAAAATACATTCTACTAATTGAATTAGTTCTTTTCTACTAGCAATAAGTAAAATACTACTTAAGATTTGTAAAAACTGTTACTAATTCAAATTAGTAAACGAATCCGCACCAATTCAGATTTAGAGAGCATGTTTATGAATTTCTACAAAGTCAACTAACTTTGTATTATTATTAATTTCTAAAGAATATTTTTAGCAATAACTCGGAGTTACTCGTAGGAGTGATTAGTAGTGCTCAATATTTTAACTTTATTTATTTAACGTACTCTTTATTTGGAAACTACAATATTGAGAACAACCCTACTGAAAATCCTTGTACAATATGTTGTACAGGAAATTGTACAAGATCTTGAACAGGAAACGATACCATTTCTGTCAATGAACCTGTACCATTTCTCGCATACGAAATTGAAACAAGATCTTGTGCAACATCTTGTACAAGAACCTGTACAAGTATTTTTTTCGATGTTTGAATAAAGGTTGGTTAATTAATAACTTTAATGGCTGCGCAGTAGTTTTTTATGGCTTCTACAGCTGCGCAGTTGATTTTAAATCGTAAATGCAGAGAGTCTCTAACGACAATGTTAAAAATTTGCTTATATTTTGCATAAATAAAAAAAATAATAAACAATAAGAAAAAATATTATCTACACAAGAACTTGTACAGGATCTTGTACAAGTGCACATTCTTGTACAAGAAATTGTACATGAACCTTTATTCAAAAACGAAAAATTTTACATGTACAGGATCTCGTACAAGAAATTGTACATGAACCTTTATTCAAAATCGAAAAAATTACTTGTATAGACACAAGATCTTGCACAAGATGTTGTTTCAATTTCGTAAACGAGAAATGGTACAGGTTCATTGACAGAAATGGTATAGTTTCCTGTTCAAGATTTTGTACAATTTCCTAAACAAGATATTGTACAAGGATTTTCAGTAGGGAACTGATCACCTTTAGGATTAACTCCGAGTAATTGCCTTAAACGCCCAAAATAACCTAAAAACTGGAACCCGTGTCGAAAAATCTTCTGGAACGTCCAGATTCAAACCTAGCGCAAACTAAAAAGTGTCTAGCTTCGGAAGTCTGGAAGATCTTAGCTTAGTTACACCCAGAGAAATGGTATATTTATTTCAGAACCAACTAGACTTTTTATTTGTTTCAAATAAATTTTATTTAGTTTAAATAAAATTTTATTTAACTCAAGTATACGCTTACAAAAATGAGCTATTACACTGCAAAATCAAGTGTCTCATTTTGAGACGTTTTGTCCCCATATTTGAAAAACATAGATTATGTCTTGTGTCCACATATTTGAAACAGATATGTGTCTCATTTTAAGACGTTACAAATGTCTGACACATTTAGCACTGCATTTTAAGACACGTTATATGTGTTTCGAGTATCCGTCCCTTACGAAAAAGTATGACATGTAATTTACAACAGGAATAAGTATTGTAATTTGCGTGACGTTTTTTCGCGACAATATGAAAAAACACCATCGAGAATGTCAAATTGTTTTTAACTTCTCAGGTAATCTAACCAAATCATCACAATTGATTCGGAGAGATTATTAACTTGTTTCACCTTTATCAAATTACTTATCAATCAAAAGTTCTAATTAGAAGTAAAAATAAAATATTTATTTCCTATGGGACAGTATGATATGTATTATAGTTTTTATTTTGTGTCCTTTAACCCCTTAATCCGACTCTCAACAAAAAATTTGCATAGTTTCTCGAATTTTAAAATAATCTTACACGCATAGAAAGATTGGTTAGATGAAATAGGAACATAGCTAACAAGTTTGCTGTCATATCAAAAAGGTTCGCTATATGACAGCGAACTAACTAAAATACTGATGTTGGTTGACAAAACGAAGTGGTCTGCTGTCATCACAAACTTCTTAGTTGTGATAGATAATTATTAAAGATTTAACAGCAAACATCAGTTAAACTATATACATAATGATAATGTTCTGTTTCTGGCGTCGCGAAATAACGTCACGCAAATTACTGCACTTGTTCATGTCGTACATTACATGTCATATTTTTTCGTAAGGGACGTCTCACGGTAAGAAAACGTTTTATGTGTCTTATACGCACTGAGTCATTTTTAATGTCTCAAAATGAAAAACGAGATTAAGTTAAATGTCTCAAAATATGATAGATTTTGTATCTCAATGATTTAAACACTTTAAGCATCTCATTTTAAGACACGAGTGAGATACCAATTTTTGCATTGTAACCATAAAACTAATTTCCTTTTAAATCATGTCCTTTAACTGTTAGCTGAAATAGTTTTATCGTAAAAGGAATCTTCTTACTTTTTTGAAAAAGTATAATGTACTTCAAGGAATCTAAATTTTATTAAACGCCTAGTAATATTTAAAATGTCCAGAGCAATAAAATTAATACTCTGAGCGAAGCAATTATTATTACGAATCAGAGCAATTGTTACTATGAGAGAGTTTACACCGAGTATTATATTTATGCTCGCGCGCGCATATACAAAAATATATGCTCTGCGCGCGGAGAAAACTGGAGAGTCAAATTCAGAGGTTCAAAAAGTGTATGTTTGCTTTGCTTATGAAGAGAGTTAAATAGTCCTTCTAAAATAAATTTTGAATTGATAATGGAAATCTATTTGTATATTCTCTCCCATTACATCTGAGGGTTAAAAGTTGCGCAGAAAATGTGTACGATCTGATGCGGGCAAAATTATTTCTCTGACATTTTATGCATTTAATTTAGGGGTTAGGTTGCCATATTTATTCATTTTGCGCCGGATAAGGAAGGGATTTCACAAGATGGTTAATTTGTCTCTCTTTTATAAACTCATTTTCCCTCCAAGAGAAATGGCACGAATATCTGTCAATGGTGTATTTGAATATTGAGATTGTTATCCAATAGCTAACTCTCAAATATTAACGATTTGTCCCTCCAGATGTTTAGTCCAATACTCCAGTTTTCTCAGTGCGGCCATATATTCGCGTCTGCGCAAACTATCTGTCTGCAGCTGTGTTGTGAAAGGTTAGAAACATCCACTTGTCTCGACCTCGTGTTTTTACACAAAAAATTTGTTTATAATCTGTGCGTCCAAAAAATATTTCTTCAAGTAATTAACACTCCACATGTGTATTATTATTCATTATTTATAAGTTTCACTCTTTTATCACATTCATTCTTACAATTAACAACATAACATATCGGAAAATCTTAACATCTATACAGATTCGAACCCTACCTAACTTATATCTAACGTAACCTAGAAAATTGCACGCATTAATACTAAGCCTCTCGGCTACGCAGTCGCTATGGAAAAAATTTTCGGTTACTCGAATATATATTTTTTCGAAAAAGTGAATCATAAATTATATTTATTTAGATCAGTTACCAAATTAAAATATAAACATTTATAATAATACATAATACATAAAGAATCATGTAAACAATGGTTGTAGTAATGAAAATAATAATTCGGGATTGAATTTTAATTAAATAAATATTTTTTTAAATAAAAAAATTAAAATGTTTGTCATTATCAGAGAAACAATATTAAAGGGTCCAATTCTCATTGGAAAACAATTATTTTTCATTGTAAGTAAATATTTTAATGAAAGAAACATTTTATTTAAAAATAATTTTTATGAAACCTTTAATTGAATGGAAATATCCTATGGCCGGTTTACCCACCGGCCCGGTTTGCCCCACTCTCCCCTAATAATAGTAATAATAATAATAAATAGTATTATTAATTTAAAATTACTCATTTTAATAAGTTAATTAGTTAATGATTTTATTTATTTATGCATTTTTCATTAATTAATTTATAATAATAATAATAAATAGTATTATTAATTCAACATTACTCATTTTAATTATTAGATTATAATGTTAATGATTTTATTTATTTATGCATGTTTTATTAATTAATTTGTAGTTCATTAAAAAATTAATTAACTAATGTGTGATGAATAAAGTAAAACTCTGGTTCATCTTCTTTAAAATGAACTAAAATCATTCCTGGCTTAACTACTTCTCCATTAAAAGAGATCCAAGAAGTAACTAACAAATTTTCAATTCGCAAGTTATTTGCGAAGTTCATACAAATTCATACAAGCAACATGCCAAAATGGGCCTAATAATCGCATTACTCTCGGGTAATGAATAAGGAAGTGGTGCTTTGGTTTAAAGCAATTTGGAAATAATTATTGCAATAGAGTTAGATATTCTTTTATCGTGTAATCTAAGAGGTCAACGCAACCGAATTGACAACACTTTGAACTCACAACATAATGTCATGTGGTGCAAAAGAATTATAAAGGCGCACTCACAGCTAGTAGGCAGCAATACAAATTTGAATTTACTGCCTCTTTCACTCTAATGGACTTTCTCTCTTACTCCAATTACTGCCTGCGCAGGCAGGCAGAGCTGTGAGTGCTCCATAAGTCGCCAATGTTTCGAATCTTCCGGTACTAAATGACCAATCATTATTTATTAATTTTCGAATTAAACACATCATTTCACTTGCTGACATTGAAAATGTTCGATTTTTTAATTGAGTTTCTTTAAAATCAGATGGCTTATTTCTTCTTGTAACCTAGAAATTTTGGATCACTCTGACGTCAGGCTACAGTTGCTGCGCATGACAATAGTGACGTGATCACACACACACATACAGGTGTGTAATAGCAGTGGTACGGATTACTACTTTTCCGAGCAAAAAGTTCGCTCTGCAATAGTAAAAGTTGCTTCTTGCAGAAGCAATCTTTATTTTCCGTAGTATTAATTATTAGAATTTCTACGAGTAATATTCACAACATATCGAATGTAAAAAGTAATACAAAATTTATTAAAATTTACAATGACGATGTAAAAATTAAAATTCTTAAAGCAATTACTATTAGTAATTTTTACTACCAGAAATAGTAATATTCACTTCATGGAAAGTACATTTTACAATGAATAGTAATTTTTAATATGAAAGTAGAATTATTACTATTCCATAGGAACTTTTACTAAAAAACTTAACACCATTTTTTCTGTGTTTTTAATTAGAAAAAGGTTAGAAGTTTATAACAAAAAAGAAAATCGTTTAAATATTAACTGATTTCTTTTGATTTTTAAATGAAATTTTTTTATGTCAAAAGGATAATTTCAAGTTATTTGATATTTGTAAACATGTCAAGATAGTAAAAAAATTTAATTACTCTTCAAATAATGCTAATAAGGTAATCTGCACAATTTTTACAATAATTATTTATCTATGAAACAATAGTGGATAAGTTTAATACCCAGGTGAGAAAGACCAATGTTGACGATGAGTTGAAACTTGATTGAGCCCTGAACGCACAGCGTGGGTAACCAAGAGTTGAAGCAGTCTTTATACCATTGTCACATTAATATTGTTTCAGCATGGGACACCAATGTTCATCCCATGCTCGATTCAAGACTCGGTCAACCTTCGTGGGTGAAGCTTGAAAATCTAATCTTAATTTAAGCTTGAATCAATCATGAGAAAATATTCAGATTATTTATTACCGAGTGCTCTTAATATTACATACCTATAAATGTTTATTTATTTTTTATATTAATTTATTTAATAATTATTATTAATTATTATTTAAAACCATAATAATTTAATTAACATTAAGATATTAATGAATAAATAAAAATAAATATTTATTTAGTCTTAGTATATAATATTTATGTTAATTATAGAAAATTCATATAAATAAAGTTAAATTATATATTATTTTTTCTTACACAGTGTCAAATTATTATTTTTAAAGTTCAAGAGTTTCGTTTGTCTGAAAAATTTTCGGTGATCAAAAATTACAGTGTAAAAAATGTTCATTAGGGTGAAATAAATATTTATGCCAAGTATTTTTACACTAGAATTAACCGTTTAGTAAATATTATCAAAATACTATTTTTTGTCAAACGCGTGTGACCTTGCGACTCAGCGTTGCCAACTCAAGAGTTTAACGTATGTGTTGAGTTGGCTACGCTGAGTCGCAAGGTCACACGCGTTTGACAAAAAATAGTATTTTGATAATATTTACTAAACGGTTAATCCTAGTGTAAAAATATTTGGCATAAATATTTATAGCACCTTAATGAACATTTTTTACACTGTAAGTTTTTGATCACAGAATATTTTTCAGACAAACGAAACTCTTGATCTATAAAAATAATAATTGAGCCTTCCAATTCTATAACTCGCCCGACGCTCGGAGACACGCGCTAATACCAGTCGGGTAGCAGTGATAGGCCCAGAGGCGCTCACTGCTACCCGACTGGCATTAGCGCGTGTCTCCGAGCGTCGGGCGAGTTATAGAATTGGAAGGCTCAATTTGACATTGTAAATATTGTTCAGTGCACACGGTAATAAAGAAAGTGAATATTGTATTTTCGCTCACGAAGATTGACCGAGTCTTGAATCGAGCATGGGACGAACATTGGTGTCCCATGCTGAATCAATGTTGAGTTACCATGCTCTGGCATTCATATACTTGATTAAGCAGGATCCCTTCCAACCTTCGTTTGTCGTGCGGTTTAAATAGGTGCGTTTATAGGGGTGTCGGGTATGCGTCGGGGTTTCGATCCCACATGCGAACGAATATTTTTCCGTTTTCGTTTCTAAGCGATATATAAAATCATCAAATTGTGTGTTGTGTTGTGAAAACAAAATGTGAACATGTTTGTAAATAATATTAAAAGTCTGTTAAAAAATCAAGAAAAAAATGTACTAATTAACAGAAAAATTGTCTTTTTTTACTAAAATTATTTTTTTAATGTTACTATTTCAAATGACATTTATTTTTAGTAATATATTATTTACATGAAAATAATATAATTGTTTTAAGAGTATATTGCAATTAAATTTATACACGTGTATAATATGAATAAAAATAATAACAATAATATTTATTATTATTATTATAATCAATTGATCAATTGATATTTTCATATTATATTGAATGAGCGCGAGAAACGCGTAAATTTGGGAACAGTGGAAGCAGTCTCGTTTCATTCCTGAATTAGGCTTCAATCCTGACCAGGCCTGAATCAAGCTTCGTAAAGCCTGAAATAGCCGTCAGTTCTCACCTGGGTAATTAATAATATGTAATAATAATAAAACTAAATTACTTTAATGAAATAAACGATGTATAAAATGGAAGTAAAATATTAACAATTTTGGATAATTATAATCATTATTTATATATTCGAAAACTATAATTTAATTCATTAAAAAATGTAGAATCTGTTAAATCATAACTTTTTAAAATTAAAGAAATTGTTAAAAGGTTATATACATGGAAATTATGATGAAAGAAATTAAGTTCTGATTTCATTTACATGTCCTTTTAGGAAAAAACCTCAGCTTTCGTTTAAAAAAAAAGTGGGACCTTTTTTCTAAAACATTAAAATTTATTTTTAATTTTGATTTTTTTGGGTCAAAATTTTTTTTTTTCAAAATGCTTATTTCCAATCGAAAGAGCATGAAAAAACCTTTCCAAAATGTACTTTGTCAAATTTGTATGTTTAATTGTTTAAGAGTAAAAATTATTGAAATAAGCATTGTACTGAAAAACACAAAAATTTAACCCCCTCCCCCTCGGAAAATATTGGACTAGGTAAAAAAATATTTTCACGAAAAATTACTATCTATTAGTACTACAAAAGCTCCAAGTTTTGCTACGATTGGAGAAAAATTTTTCTCCACCTTGCTCACTTGACATGGAATGCCCCATATATATATATATATATATATATATATATACAGTGCTGCTCAATAACTTTTGCCCACCCTACAGCGATTGAAGTCTTTACAAAAAGTTTTGTATTTTCTTTACTATTGAAGTTACAAAGCTCAAAAAATATTGTTTGAAAGCTCATTTCCTCAGCTTTAACATTACATAAAATCGAAATTATAAAAATAATTTTGTTTATGAGTAAATAATGTTATTGCAAAATAAATTTTGCCGTTTTTAAAAAATTGTTTTTAATGTGATACAGTTTCATTAGAAATCATCACAATTTAATGCCACACATATCATTTGAAAGCTAGTTTTATCACCTTTAAAACGAATTTTAAAAAATTTTTATACGATAATTTTTAAGAAAAATATCATCCTTTGTTTAAAAAATCAGTAATTTTTTCAATTGCTGATATCTCAAAAACAATTACTTTAGGAAACAAATTTTAAGAACATAAATGCATGATGCTGATTCCACACTTCCCAATCGCTCCACTTTTTCGTGGCGCTTTGCAAGAGAGAGAGAGAGAGAGAGAGAGAGAGAGAGAGAGAGAGAGAGAGAGAGAAAAAGACAGAGACTGTATCTTTCTTTTTCTGTCTTACATGAAGCGCCACGGAAAAGCGGAGCGACTGGGAAGTGTAGAATCAGCATGACTGGCAGTTGCGCGTGTCGTCCGAGCGTCCGACCGGTTCTTGAATTTATATGTTATTAAAAATAATAAATGTTAAATTAAAATGTTATTAATAAAATTAATAAATGTTATTGAAAGCCGAATAATATTTAAAAAGTCTCGAGCAATTAATATTTTATGAGAAGCAACTTTTACTATACATATATCAGAGCAATTATTACTACTTTGTATAGATTTTTAGTTTTTACTTTGAAAAAGCAATCGCTATGAAACAAAATTTCAGTTACACGCATATATCCCTTTCCCATATATAAACGTAACATTACAGTATTATTATAGTCATATTAAATATCTGTCTGCTGGGTAATATTCTCCATTAATATTAGGGGAGACCGAGGTGAGTTGAAACGATTTTTACATTATCCAGTATAACTCAGCCAAAAATTGTCCTATTTTTATGAAATTTGTATTTTTGGATAGGTAGTTTTGTGTAGTATGTGAACCAAAAATTAAAAATGTAAAAAGTTGTAAGGTTTTACGAAAAAATTGCAAAATCGAAAACAGTTCCCGGTGTTACAACTCACCTAGTACCAAGGTGAGTTGTAACACATGTCGACGTTAGTTGTAACAGTTGCAAATTTTGTGATTTTAATGAAAAAAATTAATTTTTAAAGCTTAGTTTAGTTAGTAAAGTAAATTTAATTAGTTAGTAAAGACATCTTATTAATAGAAAAAAATAAAACAATCGTTTTAATACCTTCATTATTTTTTATTTTAAATTTCGAGACTGACACAAAAAAACAAAACCATTTCATAAAACTAAGATATCCAACAGTTATTATGGTAAATATTAGAATAACAAAAATATAATATGTGTCGAATAATAAAGTATCAAAATTTCGGCCAAAAACTTACTTTTAGCAATTTTTTTTCACACATATTAAATACATCTCCAAAACTTTTCTCAGGTGGTCAAGTAAATTTGCATCAAATAGTGAATCAAAAATGTAATAAATTTATGCTTTTCAAAATTTTTAAAAGGTCATAGTTTTCGAGAAATCGGCTTTGTTACAACTCACCTCTGTTACAACTCACCTCGGTCTCCCCTACTGTAATATTACACGCTTATGCGAAAATTGCAAAACAGTTCCCAAGCAGCACGTAAGGTTATAGTGACATCACTGTAATATTACACTAGAGATTCGTAATCTCGACTGTACTCTTTAAATCTGAATTAGTAGAATTCTACTAAGAATTAGTAAAATTTTACTAATTTTTAGTAGTTTTCATGAACGACTTTTCACCATTTTAATTAGTAGAATATTACTAATTTGTAGTAAAATTCTACTAATGTTTTAGTAGAATTCTACTAATTGAAAGTCACTTTTTTACTAAATGAATTAGTGAAATTGTTTTATCGACTATTAATAAAACAGTTCTACTAATTAGAAAAACAGCACCGAAATTTTCCTAAATATTTATTAAATATTTACTTGCGATATTAGGCATATTTAACTGAAAAGTTTAGTGAAAATTGTGTAAAGATTTATATGTCCCGATTAAATAAGTGTTTAGCGCGAAACTTTCCTGAACATTTCAATGAAATCTTCGCCTAATTATAATTACTTTGGTCTGAATTCGTGAAATTTTCCGTTAATATAAAAAGTACCTATATTTTTTAAATCGAAATGCTGAAAAAATATTTCTATTTAACTTTAGGAATGTGTTTACCAAAAAACAGGAATAAAAATATTTTTTAACAAAATTTTATTTCTCCTAAATTAATGAACCGATTTAAATGAATCAAGCGGGCATATAATAAAGGGGATTAAATAATTATACTTTCGTTTAGAATTAGAGTATTTTTAAAGAGTTTATTTTTGAATAATTATTTTATTTTATAAAAAAATAATTTTTTTTAATGTTCTGCGTCGTTTAACATTTTTTTTTAAATTCCAACATAAAATTAATACTATAAGAAATCAAAATTCGTTGAATAGATTTATGAGCAACAATTTTTTAAAAAGTTACAATCAAAATTATATTGCAGCAGAGATGCGAGTTTGATGTTTTTCTGAATTAAAACATTGTTTGCATCTACGAAATAAACAAGATACTGTCGAGTTAACATTTACCATGGCGGGTCTTAATAAACTTCAACCCAGAAGTTCTTGCCCAGATCGGTTCTTTCTTGGTTTTGTTTCTGGGATGCCCCCTGATGATTTTAAGCACACTGAGAGAAGTCCAGGGCTTAATAGTTCCCGCTAGACGTCGCTATAAGCTACTCTGCTTGTCGCGTTTGAGATGTCTCGAATCTAGGGCTCAGACACCCTGAATCGGTCAAACATTGTTCCCGCATGTGAGAGACAACTCATGGCCGAAACTAAAAGTTGTAAGTAATCCCGCTTCGGGACGTTCCACGTTTTTTATCGGGGCTTGAGACGTCCCGATCGAATGTTCACATAAGAACATTCAAAATGATCACTCAAGCCTTGCACGTGACGTATTAGTTCCCGGACTTCTCTCAGTGCATAAAGTGAAAAAAATCAGTTGGGCCGTTTTTAAAAAAACTGATTTTTAACATTTTTGAAAGAAGTTAATCAACTTGTTTTTCCTAAAATGAGTGCAAATAATCGCCACATCTACTTGAGTCATTAAAAATGATATCAGAAAATAGGTCCTAGGTACTGAGTATTTTTAAGTAACTTTATATCAAAAAAATTAATTAAAAACAGTGAAAAACGGGTAAAAAATGGAGTTTTTTGAATATTACTCTCTCCCAGTACATATACACCAAAAATGACCTATAGAAGAATTAAAGAGTATAAAATTTTGAAGAAAACAAAAAATAGATCCCGCTTGGAAAACGAACTATGGGCAAAAGCTAGCAAACCATGGGAAAAACATGGGCACAGATTTTAGCCATAGTTGGTAAGCTTTCAGCCATGTTTTAAGTATGGACCAAAGCTAGGAAACTATTGCTTATGCACGTTTCCCATGGTTCAACTTATTGATAGATTTTTTTACATATTGAAAAAAATTGAAATTTTGAACTATGGCAAAACTTTGGGCAAAGTATGGGAGCAACAAAAATTTATGTTTTACTTTTTTGAGTAAAACAATTTCCAATTTTGAACTATGGCAAAACTAGGGGAAAGTATGGGAGCAAAAAATTTCAATTTTTCTCTCTTTTAGAAAAAAAAATTTTCTATTTTGAACTTTGGCGAAAGCATGGGGAAAATATGGAGAAAATATGGGAGCAAAAATTTTGAATTTTTTCACTCAAAAGAAAGTAAAACATCAATTTTTGTTGCTCCCATACTTTGCCCAAGGTTTTGCCATAGTTCAAAATTTCAATTTTTTTCAATATGTGAAAAATCTATCAATAAGTTGAACCATGGGAAACGTACATAAGCAATAGTTTGCTAGCTTTTGCCCATACTTAAAACATGACTGAAAGCTTACCAACTATAGTTTACAAAAAATGCCTATTTTTTCGGATTCAAGAGTGGCATAACCCTTTAAATACAATCTAAAACTATAAAGTATCGTAACGTGTCCCTGCAGCCGAGTGGCATAAGGCGGAGAGATCTTGAGTCTCGAGGTCTCAAGTTCGACTACTCACGCGGGCAAATTTTTTTCGCTAATTTTAAATTTTTTTATTCTTAAACCAGATCAGGACTTTTTCAAGAAAATTTAACAAGTAGGCCAGAAATTTACTACAATTATCCCCGGACAGCTTAAAATAATGTTACAATCCATGGTTTTGTAGCATTTCTTGTTTTATTTCCATATCCTGAGTTCTTGAATAAGTTTAGTAATGACTCTTGAAAAAAGTTTTTCTGTGTATGTATATTCAATTTTGAGCAAATGTCCAGATGTATGTTTGTGTATGTCACAAAATATTGTGTACAAAATATCTCGGAAAAATTTTATTGCATTGTTTATTGTAGTCATTAATACCTAAAATCTGACACAAGGATTTCCAAATATATCTACAAAATTTTTTTATACAATTTTTTCAAAATTTGATAAAAAACATTATTGGTATTTCTTGAAATAACATTTTATTTATTAATATTTTCATTAATTCTGGTCAAAATTACGTTCCTGAAATTGAAACGAATCAATTGATGTATATAAAGTATATAGTTCATCAAAATTTATAAAAGTAATCGCTATTCATATTTTTAAAAAAAGGTAAAATTTTGAATTTCTTGAGATTGTTAAAATTTTACTATAAAATAATTACTATTCAATAAAAGATTAAAAAATTGGTGCATATTATATTGTAGGATGTTAAATACAATAAAACACGAGCAAAGTACAGACAAAATATATATATATAATCTATTATAGTAAAACCAATCAAACTAAAATTTACAGACAGTTAAAATCATGTTATTACGAGAGCGGCGAGCTATCAACTAATTTCATTCATTCAACATTCTACGATCGTTTTCTTATCGCCAAACCTTCGTCACACGCCGAAGTCAGCCGAAGCAAAAAAGGGCATTTCCATTACCTCCCACTACAATATTGAGGAAGCTAAATGTTCGTGGAATGAACAACTTGTTTAGAGAAGTTTCGGTGCTACAGACCGTCGCTATTTTGTCTGTTCTGGTTTGTCTAGCCAGACCCAGCTCTGATTCTAGTCTGAATTTTCTAGATAACTAAAATGATTTATTTTTTAACTTCAAGGCTGCGGTGAGCGATACTCTAAAATTTAATATTTCTGCCATATAATATTTGTTACGGGAGAAGATTGTCCAAATACACATTATTTTTTAATTTTTTAAAATAAATGTGTACACTCAGAAAAAGAGTTGGCTGCCATAACCAATTAAACAGTTGCTATAGCGCGATCCAATTAATTGGTTAGCACATCCAACTATTGGATACTGTATCCATGCAAAAAGGTACCCCAGCTATGTATGTAATGCAGGTAAGGTAATGCAGCTAAAAAGTTGGATGTATCAACTAAGAAATAGTTGCCCCATCAAATTAATTGAGATTGGTTTTCTAAAAAAAACTTTATATAGAAAATCCTGTTTGAATTTTTAATTTATGTTTACTAAGGAAATTATTACTTTTAAATTGATTAAATTTTTTGTAAACAAGTATAACAATTAACAAACTCACTGTTTAGACAGTTATTTATATCAATTTTTGTGGTAAATTTTAAAAATATTGTAACCTGAGTCTCAATTAAACATTACTATTTCGGTAATTTATGAAAATTTTCAAGGTAATTAACAGAAACTTATGCAGTAATTTATATAAATTTCTGTAATTTTTCTTAAAAATATGTTCCACATAAGTTGCAATTAAAAATATTTATTTTAGCAATTTATGGAAATTTTTGCGTGGTAATAAATCGAAATTTTCGCGATAATTCATAAAAATATGAAAAGCAAAAATTATCATTAAAATTTTGGATTTCAGTTGTTTATGGAAATTTTGCGGTAATTTATTATCTTTTTTACGATAGTTTATAACACTATGTAAAACACAAACGAGAACTAAAAAATTTAACTTCGGTAATTTATAGAAATTTTCCTGGTAAGTTATAAAAAGTTTTACGGTAATTTATAAAACTACACGGAAAAAAAGTACGTGAAATTTTCATTGACTCGGTACTTGACTTTTGGATACGACACAAAATACTAGAAACATTCTAGTACTTTTGCATGAGAGTTTCAGAAGCAGTCAATGAAAATTTCTAATACCTTGCTTGATAATTTCATTGACTTTCAAAAAAATTGTATATTTCTGTAAAATAATAAAAATAATTTCCACTTGCTCACAGTTTTTCTGAAATTTACTAATTTATTCACATATTTGGATAATTAATCACACAAACAAAGAACAAATTATTGTATCACTTTTTGACGTTTATCAACACTTATGAACTAACCTATAACACACACTTAACACTTAAAAGTACGTATCGAATTGTTCTTATATACCACATGGTGAAATTTTTCACGACTTGAGAGACATGCTATTTCACTGAAAACTGAGAATTACATAACATTCTGTTTTGTGAGAAACACAACATAAAAAATATTTTTTTGAAAGTCAATTCACGAAGACAAATATATATTAACATTATTTGTTTTTCATAAAATAATAGTATATTCACATCTGAAATAACCACAAATGGAAAGAGACGATCAGCTGTCATTTACCTTGGATAGAAACGCGCAACGCACACTGCACATGCTCTACCGAATTTTCAAGTGCAGTCAACTAATCTTTCACTTACTTTATAAAACTGTACAAATGACTTTTGGTTAAAATTTAAAAAACACTGTGGCCCATACTAGTACTAGAATAATTATAGGACTTTCTTATATTTTCTAATAAAAAGTATATGATACCGCCTTGTATTTTGTGTCTTATCCAAAAGTCAAAAGCACTTTCAAGGAATGATTCACGTACTTCTTTTTCCGTGTATGTAAAACACAAACAAGAAGTAAAAAATTTAACGTCGGTTTATGAAAATTTATAAACATTTTGACTATACTTTATTAAAATATGTAAAACAAAAATTAATTTTTTTAAAATTTAGTTTAATTAAATAATAATTTAACTGGATTATACAGTTAAACACTCTATTAATTGTAGGTGTAAAAGGTGTCGAGAATTAAAATTTATTGTCCTGTATCAGTACAGCGCCAATATCATAGTTCTGCTAAAGGAAGTCCAGTACTGACCCAGTATTGGCGCAATACTAACTGGTGAAAATTGAAAATACTTAGTGAGAAAATTAATTTTATTGAATTATTGTTATTTATTATTTTCACTAAAAATTGATTATTTATTCCTTTTCTAAATATATATTCTTGTTTAAAATTGAAAAAATTGTAGGTACTGAAATACCTATATTTGTTATTATTAACCAAGAAATTAGCAATTAATAAAAAATTATTAAAGAAATAATAAGAATATATTGAAAACTATTTAAAAAATTTATAACATCCTAAATAATAAGATAACTATAAATTTTTTTTTAATTCTTAATAAATACTTATATGTAATGCAAGAAGGCTAGAGACAGGAGGTAAAACTAGCTATTAGGCTACCTATTAGTTACTATTAGTTACCTATTATTACCTTACAGGTAATTGTCTCAGTTAGAGGTGCTCTTCTGTGAGGTAAATACCATGAAGGGATTCTGCCCAGGTGCTCTTAGACCGAACGAACTTTCTCTCTCTCCTCGTATGCTCTGCAACCAACCAGGGATTTCTTTTTGGAAGGTTGCCGAGCATACCTAGTATTTTTTCTATGCTAGTCATCCTGGGTGAATCGAGGCGCTCTTTTTTCACCTCTAAAGACAACGGGGGCGCAAACTTTTATCCCGGGTGCTCTCAGGACTAGGGTTTGCGTTCATGCGAAAATTCATATTCTCGCTCTCTAAATCTGAATTAGTAGAAAGTTACCCGTGTAGAAATTGAAACGTGGTAGTCATCCGGCCCCGATCAGGTTAATTAGTAAATCCTGATCAGGGCCAAACCACAAATATAATTTACTTAAGGCAATTTCTACACGGGTACTAATGAAATGGTGAAAACTTGCCCACTAAATGATTTAGTAATAATTCTTCTAACAATTAGTAAAATTTTACTAATTGTTAGTAGAGCGTTACTAATTGATTAGTAGAATTCTACTAACAATTAGTAAAACTGTTTTATTAATAACCGATAAAACAGTTTCACTAATTCATTTAGTGAAGAAGTGACTTTTAATTAGTAGAATTCTACTAAAACATTAGTAGAATTTTACTAAAAATTAGTAATATTCTACTAATTAAAAAGGTAAAAAGTCGTTCATGAAAACTACTAAAAATTAGTAAAATTTTACTAATTCTTAGTAGAATTCTACTAATTTAGATTTAGAGAGCGTATTTCCGCGTCGGCAAGAGTTTCGGTAACCGGCCGAAACTATGAATTAACCCCTAGAGGTTCCTTGAGTTAATTCCTTGAAGTGGACAAAGAATTGGATTATGCATTTCAATCCAATTTTCGTGAAAAATCGATGCCAGTATTAGAGCAAAGTCAGCAAGTGGGGATTAGTAGAAAAAATAATCACACGAAAATTCTTACTCCGTTACCAAGAACCCCCGTTGCTGAACTACAGCGTAAAGTAACGGAAATTCCTCCTCCGGTTACTACAGAGGATTTCGAAGAAGTTTTAATAAAAATTGCGTAGCAGTAGGAAATTAATATGAAAAATAGAGAAACTGAAAAAATTAAAAACATATTAAAGAATTCGTGTTTTCCGATCATTTGTTTAGATCGAATTCGATCTCCACCTTTGCCGGATGTTATTTCTGAAATTTTGCCGAAGCCACTTTCAGCCATGAAAGTAGTCGACAACGTACTGTGTAAAAAGAATCAAAAAGAAAGATAAACACAACACTGAAAACCAACAACAATTCTTTCATATTGTATTTGTAGGTTAGATGTGCCGAGACTTTTAGATAGATTAATAGTTAGATTGCGGCGGAGACTTTTTTAAAAGAAAATGTCTGACCATAAAGCAGCTAAAGGCCAACGCAGAATAGAATCTTTAACCGGAACCGCAATCGTAAGCGTAACCGCAAGAATGAGTTAAAGAGGGATAAACAATATACCTATCCTTCTTTAACACATTCTTACGGTTACGCTTACGATTGCGGTTCCGGTTAAAGATTCTATTCTGCGTTGGCCTTTAGCGACTCAGCATCACCCCCCGTTAAACTCTGATGTATCTAGCCACGGCATTGTGAGAGTCGTGAGGTTCTGTTCTTGTCTACGGATGGCGCCACTTCTGTTCACCAACACATGGAAAGTGTCATGTCCCAATATACAGTGCTCTATTAGTATGCGTTTTTGTTTATTCTGCTGAATGTGTTTGCAGGTGTTTATATTTTTTTCTGTATTTCTATTTATTTAATAATTTTAATTACTTTATGACTAATTTAAAGTGAATTTAATATAGCATCGTCGAAGTTTGCACACTACAATTTATACATTTTTGTGCAAATTCACTTTATTTTGGTTAACATAACATTAAATGTCAACATTATTTATATTTTATTTTTTGACGCTTTACATGTTATTGTTACTTAAAAATGTGTGACCTTAAAATAAGGTTTTTGTAGTATTTATTGGTTAATCTGATTTACGTAAATTTATATGTTTCAGAAATGGGAAAAAGTGTGAAACACTTTCCTTCTAGATTATGTGTATTGTGTAAATGTACTTATTTTTTTACTATTAAATATAAACAAATTATATATTGTTAGGAAATTATAGAAATGAAAAATAAATTTATTTTGTTTGACTGTTAATAAAAATGTATTTTTGTTTAACTTCTTTTGATAATTTAAACCTAACATTTTCATACAAATTGATTATTTAAAAAAAATATTGCGCGTAAATGTAGTTATAAATTTTGTAAACGATGTTTACTGATTTTTATCAATTTTATGATTTAATAATACAATTTTTTCACCATTATTATTACAAATCTTTTTAATTGGCACGGATAAGTCAATGTCGATGGATTTTCATTTGTAACTACTATTATTTGTCAAAAGATTTTTTGTACCTGGGACACTAATATTATTATTGCGAATACAACTAATATCACAAGATATATTGCTCATTGGTACAATTGCTTTTGTAAAATTCTTTGCCACGTTTAAGACAATAGTTTTTTGTAATATCTTAATATTATTATCACATTTGGTTGTTTTAGTAAAAATATTTTTATTAATGATTGTTCGATTGAAAATAGAAATTCCTTGTTTTACGTTATTTTCCAATATATTAGTGGAAGATAAATTCTTAAAGGTATGTAAGTCTTACTAGTATTTAATTTACTTATAGTATTTTCTTTTTGTACAGTTACTGATATATTCTTCTGAACGCGATTTAACTGTATAGTATTTTCCTTGTGTACAACAATTATATTATTGAAGGTTTTATTGGATGTGCAACTTTTACTGTCACCTTTGTTTAATTTAAAAATATTATTTTGTACATTTGCATTAATAAAACTACCAATAAATATTTTTCTATCATCTACATTGTCTTTGGTTTTCACTTTGTTATTCTTTACAATATTTGATACGCAGGGAACTTTAATGTCGTATGATTTCTGTCAAAATGTTTTCAGTTCATGACATATGAGAACATTTGTATGTCACGAACTAAGAATATTTGATAGAAATGACACGACTTTCCAAAACTCTTTTATACCGGAAGAACAGCATTAATGCATCTGAGTGTACATTAGAGTTAACGGGGGGGTGCTCAGCATTGCCATACCCCCACTACCCTGTAAAAAAAGTATTAGGAGGTACGGGATTCCGCATTGCGAGTGCCAACCTGCTAATGCGGTATTCGCAAAATAGCGCATTGGGTGTCGTGGTAAATGCGGAAATCAAGGGGTCCCAATGTGGTGCAAGTTTTAAGCTTAAAAAAAGAAAATACTTGACAGGAATAAATAATGAATGGCAGTAAAGAAAAATGCGAGGTTAAAGGAATGAGAAAATACTAATAGTAAGTGTAGAATTTAAACTTTAAGAGAAAAAGGTAAGTTGAACTATCAAATATGAGTCCAATGCGACATAGGCTGCTTTCAATACGCCACAGCAAAAGAACTTTGACTTGTTTATATGATGTGAAATAGGGAAACAAACATTTCCTAACACATTTGTCTCCGAACACAAGGCTTCGTCCATAAATTACGTCACACTATTTAGGGGGGGGGGTCTATGAAAATGTGACTAATTGTGACGAAGGGGGGCTGGGGACCTTTTATTTTGTTATGTCACACTTTATACTCTATTTATTATAATGAGAAAATTGTAATAAATAAAAATATCAAATATATTTATTGTTTCTAAAATATTAAAAAATGTACTAATTATTAGAGGTGTGCCAAAAGCTCGAAGCTCGAGGCTCGGTCGAGCTTTTTCGGGCTTTTCGTTTTTCGAGCCGAGCCGAGTCGAGACTCATATAAAGCTCGAAAAAATTCGGGTACTCGTGACAATAAAACTTGAATATTTAATTATTTAGATACTCTTCTCGTTGACACCAAGGTACATCCGGATGCCCCGGAGTCAATCGATAAGAGAATTTTTGTTTCTATCGAATAATCATAGCTATAGACTAACCGTAAAGTGCACCTTGGTGTGCAGGAGTCAAGTGAAAATCATTCTCAGGGAATTTTTGTTTCTATCGAATAATCATAGCTATAGACCAACTCTAAAGTGCACCCGGGTGTCCAGGAGTCAGGTGAACATGTTTTTCAGGGAATTTTAATATGTATCGAATAATCATAGCTGTAGACTAACCGTAAAGTGTGCCCGGATGTCCAGGAGTCTAATTTACATGACTCCTGGATACCCGAGTGCACTTTAAGGGTAGTCTATGTTTATGATTATTGAGTATAAACAAAAATTCCCTGAAGAAGATGTTTAGTTTACTCCTGGACATCCGGGTACACTTTAAGAATAGTCTGCAGCTATGATAATAAATATTAATAATAAATAAAATAATTATTAAATAAATAAATTTATTATTTAATAAAAGTTAATAAATTTTTTTTATTATTATTGGTTTTTTAATGGTTCAATGGTTTTTAATTATTGGCCCAATAATGGTTGCCAATTATTGGTATCGGCGTGGACATCCCACAATTTTACCATTAGTGGTCCACTATTGGGTGCCAATAATGGGACAATAATGGAATGGTGGCTCCCATTATTGGACCATTAATACACCAATGGTTTTTTTCCCCATTGGGTAACAGTGCTAGACTGCATGTATATTTACCATGTATCTAGCACTGTTAGCTATCGCCACGATAATTTTCTACATGCGTGGTACACTCAGATGCATTAATGCTGTCCTTCCGGTTTGACGGTATTTTGCAAAGTCGTATGATTTCTGTCAAAATGTTTTCAGTTCATGACCATTAATGCGCGAATGGTTTTTTCCCATTGGGATACCATCTTTTCTTAAGATTTTCTTTAGTTATACAAACGAAGGAAGAAAATTTTGGCACAACATTTTTTTTACGTTCAGGTCTTAAAAGGTAGTTTAAATGCAAGATAATAGTATCGTCAAAGATACCTAAAAGTGGCCAGTCAAGAAATTGCAAATTTTACAGCTATTTATAAATAATTTAACCTCGAGACCCAGGTTGTCAAAACAAAATGAACAATATTTATTTTATTTATTTCATGTAAACGGACACTGTTAGATGCCCAATCGTACAAAGTACTAATAAAACTATATATTTATAAACTGTTTCAAATATTCTCCTAAAACATGATGAGATCTTTCAATTGAACCATTAGACTGAGGGTGAAAAGCAGTTGTTTTAAATTTTCTAATTCTAAATCTTTTCGCTAATCTTCTCATTAAATTGCTTAAGAAGTATGTACCCTGATCTGTTAAAACTCCTTTAGGTAATCCAAAAATGCAAATAAATCTTTTAATAAATGCATCAGCTATTGTACTAGCTTGATGATTTGGAAGTGCAATTGCTAATGAATATTTAGTTACATTGTCTTGTACTGTTACTATATATTCACTTCCATTTTTAGTTTTTGGTAATGGTCCAACGATGTCCATTGCTATTTTTTCGAATGCTGTACCTGGTGTATCTGTTATAATCATTGGATCGTTTGTTTTAACTCTAACTAATTTTTTTAACTGACATTGGAGAAAACTTTGAATATATTTTTGAATATTATTTTTCATATTTTCCCAATAATAATTTTGTCGTATTCTACCATCAGTTTTGGTTACACCTTAATGTCCTCCAACTGTGCTTGAATGAGCTTCTTCGATTAATTTCATATATTCTTCTTTCGTAGGATATTTTGTATATCCATTGCAAATAACAACTCTTACTAATGAGTCTTCAAAAATTAACTTTATCATTGATAGAATTTCGTCCCATGTTACATTGTTTATTTGTGCTGTTTTTGCAACACTGGTACTTTTTAATTTTAATTCTTCACATACATTTTTCCATGAAACAATTGTAGATTTAATTCTTTTTATTGTATCATATAAATGTTTCTTTATTTCATTTTCAATTGGGAGAGCAATATCATAATACATACCTCTCTTTATTTTTTCTGCTTCACCTAATTGGAGTTTACAAAACTTTGGTAATTTCTCGCGTTTGGCTAATGATCTAGATCCATTATCTCGAGGATTTCCATCGACTGAAAGGAAATATGTTAGATTATCCCTACGCATTGGTAATTGGTCTCTACAGTCGACAATACATTTTTCTTGTTTAACGTTCAATTTATCACAATTTTTATTTTCCATTATGTTATCTTCTTCATCAGATGATTCATCGGAGTTTGAATTTTCGTAGCCGTGATCAATTTCTTCATTTTTCGATTTTGATATTTGTTTCATATACTCAGGATTAGATTTAATTTCATCAGTATAAGCTTCATTATAAAATTTTTGTTTTCTTTCATTATTTGCATTACATACCTTTTTTGGTCTTCCCCTTTTTTCTTTAAAAAGGTGGTATTCAAACGTGTGCTTTGTTTCTTCGGTCTACCTCTTTTTTTCTTCTTGTGTGATTTTATTTCATTATCTTCAATATCTTGTACTTCTTTATTTTCTTTTTCATATATATATTTTTCTTGATTTCCATTTTCTTGTATTCTTCTTTGGCTTCTCGTAATAACGTTACAAGTTTTAATACTTGTACAATAATTTCTTTTATTAAATATCTTTTTAATAGATAGGAGAATTTTCTTTATCTCCATATTCATGTAGCATTCATTGTCATTAATTATTTTTTTAATATATGGGAGACTTTTTCTTATTTCCAACTTCAAATAGGGTTTATTGTCCTTCAATATTCTTTCAATAGATTGGAGACATTTTCTTATCTCCAAATTCAAATAGGATTCATTGTCCTCAAATAATTTTTTAAAAGATCGAAGAATTCTTAGTATCTTCGAATTTCCATTGGATTCATTGTCCATAAACATGTTTTCAATATCGTAGAGACTTCTTATTCTTTTATTCCTTGTACTTTTTCTTCAATTATATCTTCAACTGGATTTCTGGATAAGGCATCAGCATTAACATTTGCTCTTCCAGCTTTGTAGACCACATTAAAATCATATTTGCTAATTTAAGTTTCCATCTTGTTACTCTTAAACAAGGATCCTTAGAATTTTGTAACCAAACTAGTCGTTTGTGATCCGTGACTAAGGTAAATGTGTCACGCTCCGAAGAAAGGTACCTAAGCAGCAAAAAATTTGAGGTTATATTTTTAATTTTTCAAGTACAAATAAAGAAAGAAAATCAATTATTAATTAAACATTATTGATCTTCAAGTCTTCATTATGTTTAAAATATAGAATAAAAATTGGTTGCAAATTCAAATAATTAAAAATAAACGTATAATTAGGAAAACTCTAACACGACCCTAACCTATAATTCGTTTGCTTCTTAGGTACCTTTCTTCGGAGCGCGTCACAAATTTTCTTCCATAAAGGTATGGTCTAAAATGCTGCACACTATATATTATTGCCAAGGCTTCTTTTTCATAAGTATCATATTCTCTTTTACATTCATTTAAAGTTCGTGAAGTATAAGCGACTGGTTGATATTTGCCAATTACTCCTTGTGATAAAATTCCTCCTATTGCAAAACCTGAAGCGTCCGTTGTTCATATAAATGGTTGAGAAAAGTCCGGTCTTTTAAAAAGTGGTTCCTCACTCGGGGGTTTTTGGGGTCTCTGATTACGAATATGATGTCCGTTTTTAAAAATTCAAAATAGCGGATCCAATATGGCAAAAGATATTTTTGAAAATCGATCCAATTGATTTGAAACTTGTTACTTGAGGGTTTTTGGGGTCGCTGATTACGAATCTAAAGGTGGACTAACATTGAAAAAGCAATAACCATTTTTTATTAGTGAATATATTTTTATGAGCTTACACAGAAAAATGATTTGCTGATCGGGTTGTTGATTACGTCTTGCCTTCATTGGTTGGATAACTTCATCTTACCTTTGTTGGTTGGATTATTATCTCTTATCTTCGCTGATCGGGTTGTTGATTACATCTTGCCTTCATTGGTTGGATAACTTCATCTTACCTTTGTTGGTTGGATTATTATCTCTTATCTTTGCTGATCGGGTTGTTGATTACATCTTGCCTTCATTGGTTGGATAACTTCATCTTACCTTTGTTGGTTGGATTATTATCTCTTATCTTTGCTGATCGGGTTGTTGATTACATCTTGCCTTCATTGGTTGGATTCTAATCCCTTATCTTTGTTGACTGGAATATTACATCTTACTTTAGATGGTTTCAAAATTATTACATCTGGCCTTTGCAAGCTGAATTTAGCCTTAAACCTTGCCTTCATTCGTTATATTAGATCCGACATTTTGAATTTTTGAAAACGGGCGTCATATTCGTAATCAGCGACCCCAAAAACCCCCGAGTAACGATTTTTAAGTAAATTGGATCGATTTTTAAAAATGTCGTCCCCCATATTGGATCCGCCATTTTGAATTTTTAAAAACGGGCATCATATTCGTAATGAGAGACCCCAAAAACCCCCGAGTAACAAGTTTCAAGTCAATTGGATCGATTTTCAAAAATGTCGTCTACCATATTGGATCCGCCATTTTGAATTTTTGAAAACGGACGTCATATTCGTAATCAGCGACCCCAAAAACCCCCGAGTAACGATTTTTAAGTAAATTGGATCGATTTTTAAAAATGTCGTCCCCCATATTGGGTCCGCCATTTTGAATTTTTTAAAACGGACTTTAGATTCGTAATCAGCAGACGAAAATCTTAAGGGAACCATTTTGTCTGATTTTTTTTAACATTATTATTCGATTATATTGCATATTCTATTTTTGGACATGGCCCCCTTTGACCCCCTGTATTTCGGAAAGGGGGCACATGCTCATCTTGAAATTTTGCAGGGATTATTGGGTCATCATATGCAACCATTTGGCATAAAAAAGTTTCAAAATTCGAGGTACGAAAAAGGGGCATTTTTTGCCGAGGCTCTTTTCGATAATAACCTGCATGTCCTAAGAATTGTTTAACATTTTTAACATTTTTTGGTTTTGGAAATTTCTTTACAGCTTCTACTTTTTTCGGATCGGGTCGTACACCATTTTTATCAATAATATGTCCTAAGTATCCTACTTCTAACCTCAAAAATTTACATTTATCCGGTTGCAGTTTTAAATTAGCAAAACGTAGTCGTTCCATGAGTTTCGAAAATTTTTCTTCGTGTTCTTCTAAGGTATCTGCATAAATTACAATATCGTCCAAATAAACAAATAATTCTGATCCTTGTAAACCTAATAATATCTTATCAATAAGTTTTTGAAATGTGCTCGGTAAATTTTTTAATCCAAAAGGCATTCTATCGAATTCATAATGTCCAAATGGTGTTGAAAATGCCGTCTTATAAGAATTTCTAGGATCCATTTTTATTTGATGAAAACCGGGTGCTAAATCAAAGACTGAAAAATATTGAGCGTTTCCTAATTGATCCAACAGGTCTGTAATATTAGGGAGGGGATAAAATTGACCTACCGTGGGTTCATTTAGCTTTCTGAAGTCTAAAACTAATCGCCATTTTTTATTTCCCCGTGAGTCATCTTTTTTTGTACTATCCATATTGGTGTATTGAAAGGTGAGTCAGAATGCTTAATAATTTTTTGTTTGAATAATTCGTTTACTTGACGTGTCATTTCTTCTTTATGAACAGGTGGAAATCTATATTGTTTAGTAGTAATTGGTGTATCATCTGTAGTTATTATCCTATGTTTTATAAGATCTGTTCCTTCCAAATATTCTACAGGTATATGAAATCTATCGGAATAATTTTTTACTCAATTCATGATGTGTTCTAGTTCTTTTTTATTCAAATGTTCGATACGAAGTAATTTTTTAATTTCTTCAACTCTATCGTTTCCCGTAATGTTGAAAACATTTTCACATTTAATATTTTTTGAAAATGCATCAATAGTTTGTTTAATTGTTGAATCTTCATTTTTATTATCAGATATCAGATTTGCTTACTGAACTTTCTTGCTTTATTTCATCAAAATCTTCTAAATTTAATTCAAAAATTGGGATGTCAATTGATTCATTTAATGTATTTATAGCCTGTAAATAAACTAATCCTTCTATATTTGAAACTACCACATCACCTAAGTAAACACCGTCTTTCACTACTTATCTTGGAATGTAACCTACTTTTTAAATTTTATTTAAAATTTTTACATGAATATTGTAAATTGACCTTGCTGGTACTGTAAAATAATTTTCCGAGTCAAAATTAAATTTTTGTTTATTAATTTCTAGATGTTTGCGAATTTGTTTGTTGTTGTTGTTTATTGCTATTATCCCACATTCTTTCTCTACAATTAGTGGAAATATGTCTTCATTTTTAACAATAGCTACACGTTATACTTTGATTTCTGTTTGCAAAGTTTGATGTATTGTTAGTTCGTGATTCTTGAGAAAAATTTCGTTGTTGATTAGGGAAAAAATTTTGTTGTTGATTTTGTCGTTGGTATGAAGTATGAAATTGATTGTGTGGTGTGTTTCTAAACTGATTTTGGAATTGATTTTGTTGTGGATTTTGACTTTGAAATTTATGAAATGCATGATTTTGATTATTAAATCGATTTTGATTTGAAAATTTTTTGCGTGATCCTGGAGAAAAGGAGTTTTCTCGTCTTGCTCCTATCAATTTATTAAGTTGAAAACAATTTATTGCAAGATGACCCTTTTTCCACAAACTAAACAAGTTATTACATTATCTTGAGCAATATTAATTTTGGTTGTTTTAGCAAATTCTTTATAATTTTTAAGGTGAGAATTATACTCAGTATTATGCTCATTTTTTCTTAATTCACGGTATGATAACAATTTTTTTCTATTTCTACTGCTTTATTAACTATTTCTTAAAATATGTCTGCTGTACCAATTCTTATTTCAATTTCTGGTCTAAGTCCCCGAGAAAAACAATCGACAGTTGTTTTATCTAAATTTGTTTTAAATGCTTCATCTACTGCATTTTCATTACCAAGCCTATGCGTGTCTAATATTCTTTATGCTGCTTCTGCGATTCTTGAACCGTAAGAAATTACATTTTCGTGTTCCCACATATATATATTGCTCCTAGTTCTCCTTGTAATTGATAAACAGATTGTGCTGGCGCGTAAATTTGTTTTAACCTTTCTGTCAACTGCTCTACTGTATTAAAATTATTTCCTATTATAATTCTTTTTGCTTCACCCGAAATTCGACTCCTAATTAATTTTACTAAATTTGTTTGTACTTGTGCGTTCTCAGGAAGCATAGATTTTGCTTCTAAACAACTTTTAATAAATATATATAATGGGATATTTTTCCGTCAAACATTGGTATGGTTTCTAATGCATCGCGTAAAGACACTTGCTGATTGTTTGGAAGAGCCATATTATCTTCAAAAATAATATTATTTCTAGAGTTATTAAAAGAATTGTTGTCAGAGTGATCGTTTGTTTCAACGTCGTCAATTAAATAATTATTTGACCCTGAATTTATTTCAGAATGATTTAATAAATGTTGATCTACTAGAGTATTTTCTGATATAGAGTCTTTGCTGTCGTTATCGTCACTTTCAGAAGAATTACCGTCAGTGTCAAAAAGGTCAGAATTAACAAAACCTGAGTCAAATTCTCTATGTATTTCTTCGGAATCGGGATTTTCTTTAGAATATCTAGGTGTACTTGTGTGTGGTTTTTCTTTATAATAAGGAATTTCTGAATTCAATAACAATTCTGGATTATTTTTTATTTGAGAGCAAGTTAAATGTGAGGAATCGGTTGTATTTTTATTCGAAGACGACATTAAAATAATGCATAATATCAAAACTTATAATATACGCTATAATTGTAAAATTGTCAATCTTGTTTTTTGAATGTAGAAAATACTTTTCTTCTATAGGTAATTTTTTTTTAGCTTCAAGGCGATAAAATATTTTTAAACATTTAACAATAATAACAAATCACAATCTAAAGAATGAAACAAAATTTGGTTTAGCACAAATTAAATATTAAAATGATTCATATACGAGACAAAAAATTCCATAAGTCAAGAGGTCTCGAACCCCTATTTATCAATATAATACTGGATTTATTTTAAGAATGCACCTTGCAACTTTAAAAATTATAAGTTAAGAGGACTCGAACCCCCATTCATTAAATCAATATAAAATATATTTATGAATTCACCTTGCGACCTAAATCTGGTAAATTATTGAAACATGTTCGCAAATGTAAACAGGACCGAAATATCTCATATCCTGCCATTTATCAGTATCAATTTTATCAGTATCAGAATATAATTAAAAACACTGTAACTTTTAATAAAATTAAAATTTCATAAAACCCACACTCTTAAATGTAAAAGAGAGTGTAAGAAACTCAATGAAACAAGAATCAAAAAAAAATATTGAAATTCATTGAAGAAGAAGCATTTTTTGTAAATAATTAGTAAAAAATCGTATTAAGTACATTTAATATGCATAAAGCTTCAATGTAATTAAATAACCTTTTATTTTTTATACTTATAATTTAAATGCTTTACATAAATATTTTAATTTTATCAAAAGTTACAGCGTCAAAATTTTCCGAAAAAATCTTTTAAAAATTTTGTTCTTTTTTATAATTTTTGTGTACTAAAAATAATGTTAGAAAAAGTAGGTAAATTTTATTGTAATTTTTATTAAAATAGCATTTTTATTTTTGATAAATATTTGTTTCAAGTTTAATAAATATTTTTAAATTAATTTTAATTTTCTCAGTAAATAAATTTGAATAAAAAAAGTATAACTAAAATTGATTTCTAGCAAAAACAAAATTTCTTTTAAAAAATAATATGTACTGAAAGAAATTAATACATGATTAATTACTAACTAAATATAATTCTTTATTTCAAAGTTTGACATCAAAAGTACGTAAATTAAATTTTTTTAATTATTAAACAAAATAATTAATTTTATTTAAACAAAAAACCGCTGCCAAGTTATAAATTTTTGTTATAATTTTGGTACTCATTTCATTCGTTTTCGTAAATCTTGTTGTGTTTATTTCATAAACACTTTGCTTCCTTATAGAGATGTTAATAACAATAAAGTATAAATTTTGAACAATTATTCTTAAGTGCTGTAATATTTTTTTTCTCTTTATTTAATACTTTCACATGAAAATTTTTTTTTCACAATTTCTGTTTTTTAAAATATCAATAACTTCTTTATTTCTAATCGAAATAGCTTCAAAAATAGGTCAATCGAAGGGTTTTTTAATGCTCTACAAGTTGGTAACTATGGTTTTAATGTTATTTCTACATTTTTCAACAAAATTCCCAAAAAAGTCTTATTTCCTAAAATTTTTGATTTTTAAAAGTTTAATATCTCCGGTGAATATGAACGAAAAATGTTCATTCTAGGCTCAAAAGATGCGTCTAAAAAAAACTCTAAAAAATTAGAGAAAACATTTATAGGTGTCCTAACATTTTTTTAAAGTTATAGGCAAAATCGTTTTTTTGAAAAATTAAAAATCAAAAAAATAAATAGTTAAACTTTATTAATCTATCTCAAAGTACTCTCATTTTATGTCCGCAGATGAGACCTACAATTTAAAAAAAATTCAGCCCAAAAGCTCTTTATAATTTGGAGATATTTATGAAAATGTGATGTTTACACACACACACACACATACGGAATGACATTTTGTAAAAAAGTCATTTTTGAACTCCTGAGGTCAAATAACATAAAGATATGTTATCGTCTCCTAGTTTGCTTCGGTTTTTTTTTTTACAGTTAACGATGATCGAGAAAATAATCGTTCCGCCGACACCGAAGTTGCTTGTATCGTAAAAAAGTCCCTGGCCATTTTTGACAGATTTGGAAATCTCGATGAATTTTGTTTCCACCACATCAATATATCCACATTGCCATCTACTGTTTCTTCACTACAGTAGTCATCAATTTCTTGTTTCCAATTTTCTTTCTGCTTTTTCTTCGTGGATGATTTTTGTTTTTTTAAACGTTTGTTTTTTTCAAAAAAAAAAAGAAAGAATATTAATGCTTTCATCGTCGCTGGATTCCAATTCTTCTGTTGAATGGTCATCATCAGAAATAATAATTTCTTTTCCATCAATATTTTTCGAAAGTGGGATATAATAATCTTGTTTATAGATTTTTTCAAATTGAGCCATAGAAGATTTCAGCATTTCTTTACCCCACTCCGTTTTATCGAAGGTTTCAACTTTGAATCTGGGACCTAAAACTAACACTGCACAATAGTTCCAATTACATTTTTTGTAATGTTTAAGTAGTTTTTCATGAGCAGCAGAGAGTGCGTTTCGTATTTTTTAATCAAAAAAACTTTTCTCAGACATTTCATCAATTTTTTTAATCCCTTTCTCTATTTCGTCAAGTAATAAATTGAATCCAACGACTACCAAGGACAAAGTAGCATACTTTTCGCCACATATAACATCAGATATTGCCTTAAAGTGTTTAAGATACTTTTGAGCATAATCAATCATTATCCAATCCGATTCAGCTATAAAAAGTACTTCAATTTCTGTTTGTGGAACACAGTAACTTTAAGGATTCTTTCAATTTTACTCCTTTGGCTATCATCATTTCCGTTGAATTCTATCTTGTTTTTATATCTAAAGTTGGTGCCAATTTCTTCACATTTAAGGAAACACAACAACAATCCAATTTTTTTCTTAACTGCTCACTGTACTTTATTTTTAAAAATAATGCTTTCAATTTTCAAACAGGTGATTCACTGCACATATTCTGTACATCAATTTCTATTTCCATCGATTCTTCTTCATCCTGCTCATCTTCACTTTCGATTTCGTTGATATCTTTATCAGAAATCAAATTCAACGATGTCAGAAAATCTTGAACCGCTAGGTTGATCACATGTGCCAAACACCGGAAATGTTGATTTTCTTTGTCAAAGGAAACATCATCTGCTTTCATTAATAAATTTAATTCTAAAATAAAAATGGTGTTGTTGGAAGCGTTATCGAGTGTAATTCCTAGCACTTTTTGTTTAAGATTATTTTCGATCAAGAAATCATTGAACAATTTTGCGATATTTTTTCCTGTATGACATCCTTTAGATGGAATGAAGTCAAGAGTTATGGAATGTAAAATCCATTCATCGTCAATGTAGTGTCCTTTATTATAAAAAAAATTCTATATAAATGTAATAAGTTTATTATACACAATAAAAAGAAAGTCTTCTTTTAAGACAGCAAAACAGTAATAATTTAATATGCAACATTTTTAAGACAGTCAATATTGGATTTACTTAATGGATTTGGAGAATTTAACATTGACGCAGACAGTGCTGAATTTAAGACTGTTCTTAAATTAAGATTTGCTTTCTACTCTGTATTTACAATCCAATTTTTTATAATGTAGTATAAATAAAATTAATAAATAAATATTTAAGAAATATAAATAATTTATATATATTATTAAATGGTATAATATTTTCTATGATAAAAAATTTAATTTTATATTTGTACATTCAAAATACATTTAAATTTATTAGTTTTCAGGCCTCGGATCGACTTTAACGAATAAAAAAGTCGCTTTAGTCGATTAAAAATAGAAAAAGTCGTTTATTTAATTTAGTGTCAGCACAAATATTTTTTTTTATTTTCCTGATTCTTCACTGATTTCCAAATTGAATTAATCAAAACTTGTATAATTTTACTAAATAAAATATTGAAATACTTTTTTGTTTTTTCACCAGGAAATGAAATGTAAAATATTTCAAATTCTGAAATTGAATAATTTCTAAAAATTAAAATTATAACCCTTAAAAAAATTCGATTATTTTGTACAATTTTTAACTACACTTCATTTCTAAATCAATTATATCTATATTACATTTTAATATTTTTTTCGAAAGTTCTTCAAGAATTCAATTATTTACATACAAAAATTCAATTTTTTATAATAATTGAGGGGCCGGATGTATCAACTGCCGATACGCGCCATCGTAAAGGACTTTACCAGTCAGTGAGCAGTGAGAGGCCCATAGGCGCTCACTGCTCACTGACTGGTATAGTCCTTTACGGTGGCGCGTAGCGGCAGTTGATACATCCGGCCCCTCAATTGAAACCGTTTATTTTTCTTTTTAAAGATATTAATTAATATCTTTAATTAATATCTTCAAAAACTTTAATAAATAAATTCGTAAAATTAATTTTTTTTAAATATTTTTAAATAATTTTTAAAAGACGCAATAATTTTACAATTACATAACAATTAAAATTTGCTTTTTTAAAAATTAAAATTTGATAAAATCTTTTTTAAAAATAATTAAAGTTAGTAAAATCTTTAAAAAATAATTCATGCATTACTGTTTTTTGCATTATTTTGAAACATTCGGACAGCATAGTTCTTAATGAATTTCTTTTTGGCAATTTCGCATTTTTATTTATATATCGGAAGTATTCTTGAGTGCATTCATCATTGAAAAAGTTCAACGGCAAGTATTTTTTCGCCACCCATTTAACAGTCAAATTATTCAGTATACTTTGATCGAATTTCTGCATCGAAAAAGAAAATTTTTAAATTTTATTTGAATTTTAGTAAAATAAAAAAAATATAAAAGTTTAGTATTTTAGTTCAAGGATTTATTTTATTTAAATTATGTAAACTATTTATTTTTTATGAATTAAAAAAAAATTTTAAACCTAATATTTAAATGTAGAGACTGTATTAATACAATAACAAGAATTTTAATAACAATAATAATATCTTCCAATATATAAGTAAGATTCAATATTTAAAAAGAGAATAAACAAATAATTATTATAAGTAAATGTAGTATATTAGGAATAAGTTACGGACGTAACATACTATTATTTACAAATAAACTGTCAAAATTTTGACTTAACCATTCGAAAGAGATCAATTTAGAATACAAAAATATCTTGGTTATTATTTAATGTTTAATCATTATTATTTATTATTATGAATATGTAAATAAATTATTCAATAGATTTTTAATTACAAATATTTTTATTGTAATTAATTTATCATGAAAAACGAAATTAATAGGGGAAGTGTGCCGGTTGTGGGTACCCCTACGTAAACTTCGACGCTAAGCAGACTTTACTAATCTAAGTATTGCAAGTCGTGTCTGTTAACAATACGGACTTTTCGTATTGATAACAAAACAAATATATGCATTTTTGTAATAGCTGTGAGCATAATAAAGAAAATATGCATTAAATAAATAAAAAAGTAATTTTATATTGTTTTCGAAGAGCAACATATGGGTGTAGATTCGTTCAGAAAAAGGGTATAACTTTTCTTTTGCAGTGTTGTCATTATATTTTGTGATTTACCTTCGTGTTTAACCAAAATAAATGTATTAAAATTATACTAAATATTAATTCAAAATTAATTATCTTCAATTGATTAATTATAAATCTAAATTTTTAACATTTAATTAAAATATAAAAAATTCATTTTTAAATACCGGTTATTTAAATTAAATTAATATACTTACTATAAAGTTAATCAAAAATAGATTTATAAAAAAGGTGGTTCCAGAATGTAAAAATTCATAAAAATTATTTTGTAATTATTTTGTAAGAATTAAAAAGATGTACTTACTTCAATTAAGAAAAAATATACACTCAGATGCATTAATGCTGGTTTGACGGTATTTTGCAAAGTCGTATGTTTTCTGTCAAAATGTTTTCAGTGAAATAGGTGGGAACTTTTTTCATTGCAAGATTTCAGAAAATCGTAAATGAGAGAAGTCTTCACTCATCGTATGCTTTCGTCCGAATACACTGCCGTATTATAAGCGTGCAGCCAGCGACCTTATAGGTATTGTTATTGATAATTTTTGTTAATAAATCTTTTACTAATAATATATCAAAATGATGTTATAGTGTGGCAGTTAATATTCTGGCAGTGAATGTGTGAATATTGGAGTTCTTTTCAATCATTTCGAGAACGAGGCATTAAATGGATAAACGAATTTAATATAATGGTTTATTAACCCATTTAGTCCCAAATGTCTGTAATTCTTTGTACAAGTTTGAGCTTTCCGTTCTACGAGTTACAAATTTGGAAAAAATCTGTAAAAAACAGTTTTTTATGTGATTTTTGTCATTAAAATTAGATTATTTACTCGAATTCGGTTGGGAAAAATCCGGGACAATAAAATATCGCGTCCAAAATGTTGGGACTATCAAATAGGCATAATGCCGATATTTTTTTTTCCTAATTTCAAAATGGCGCCTCCAAAATGGCCGCCAAAATATTTAAATTTGGAAAAATAATGTTAAAAAATATTAACATTATTTTATTTAACTTTTATGCTTTATTTAAATAAAAAAATGTTGTTTCAACAAAAAATATTGTTATCTGATATTATTTAACAATAATTTAAACATTTTTTATAAACAATTTAAAATCTGTGGGCCAAAATGGTAAACAAATTTTTATTTTTATCAATTCTCATTTCTTGTTGCAGTAAAAATGAATAATAAAAGTTAATAACTTAATTTAAACTTTTTTACAATGTTTAAGAATGTTATAAACAATTTTTATAAACAATTTGCAAAACATGAAATAGAACCCTAGAAAAAAATTATTTTTTGATTATATTACGTTCTCTTGTAATCAAAATATTGCTAAAGCTTTAAACTTTCATTTAACATTATTTAACAATATTTAAAAATAGTATATGATGTTGTTGTTTTTGTTCTAAAAATCCACTTATTTATTTCTCTTTTCTACATTAGCTTTCGCCCGACAACGTTGGGCCTCTTCAGATGAGAATTCTAGAGAATAAAAATTATAAAGAAAATATTATATTCTATGAAGAGTAAATAATTAGATTTTGAAAAAAAATATAACATAACCTCAAAAACTCACCAAAGTGGATTAATTCCTTCAATTAAAAAAATTATATATATATATATATATATATAAAATAAATCATAATTATTTGAAAACGCATTTTTTAGCGCGAAAATATGTACACAGTATAAAGTCTGGTTGCCGCATAATATATTTACAACGATACATTGTGCTTGGCAAACACGTGTGACTTGATTATGTATGAACGAACAGTTATCTCTAGAGAATCGAAAAAGTTTATGATTTTTTTATTCTAAACGATTATCACTATAGGTAGATAAAACAGGGACCTATTGTGTCATAGATTTAAAAATATAAAATATTTAAAAATGTTATAAACAATTTTTATAGAAAAACAGTTCAGGGATGGAAGAATAAATGTTTTTTCACTTTTTGCTTGGTTTTTCATCAGAATAGATATTTGAAATCAAAATCTTCGTCTGAAGTTATTTACCATTTTTTACATTTTTATAAACAATTTTGATAAAAAAAAGGATTTTCTGAAATTATTTTAAAAATTTTGTCAATAATCAAAAAATAATTTTTTTACAGGATTCAATTTCATGTTTTGCAAATTGTTTATAAAAATTGTTTATAATATTTTTAAACCTTGTAAAAAATATTGAATTAAGTGATTAACTTTTATTATTCATTTTTACTGCAAAAAGAAATGAGAATTGATAAAAATAAAAAAATTTATACCACTTTGGCCCACGAATTTCAAATTATTTATAAAAATTGTTTATAACATTTATATACATTGTTTACAAATTTTTTATAAGCATTAGATACTTTAGTTTCCTGTTTAATAACAAAAAAAAGCTAGTGGGATAGAAAAAAAATTATTTTTCATTATGGAAATATTTTTTTATAACAATTGTTTATAAAAATTGTTTATAACATTTTTAAATATTGTTAAATAATATTAAATGAAAGTTTAAACCTTTAGCAACATTTTGATTACAAGAGAACGTAATATAATCAAAAAATAATTTTTTTCTAGGATTCTATTTCATGTTTTGCAAATTGTTTATAAAAATTGTTTATAACATTCTTAAACATTGTAAAAAAGTTTAAATTAAGTTATTAACTTTTATTATTCATTTTTACTGCAACAAGAAATGAGAATTGATAAAAATAAAAATTTGTTTACCATTTTGGCCCACAGATTTTAAATTGTTTATAAAAAATGTTTAAATTATTGTTAAATAATATCAGATAACAATATTTTTTGTTGAAACAACATTTTTTTATTTAAATAAAGCATAAAAGTTAAATAAAATAATGTTAATATTTTTTAACATTATTTTTCCAAATTTAAATATTTTGGCGGCCATTTTGGAGGCGCCATTTTGAAATTAGGAAAAAAAAATATCGGCATTATGCCTATTTGATAGTCCCAACATTTTGGACGCGATATTTTATTGTCCCGGATTTTTCCCAAACGAATTCGAGTAAATAATCTAATTTTAATGACAAAAAACATAAAAAAACTGCTTTTTTTTGTTTAAACAATTACAACTTTTTATGATTAAATTGAAATTGAAATTTTCTTTCAGATTCTAAAAGAGGACACTCAAATCTAAAAAACCCTATGTCCCGATTTTTTCCAAATTCGTAACTCGTAGAACGGAAAGCTCAAACTTGTACAAAGAAATACGGACATTTGGGACTAAATGGTTTAAGAACGAGAAAAAACGCATTTATAATTATAATTCTGATTTATCAAAACTGCCTAATTTTACATCGTGGATCATAAGAATAATTTTTATCTTCTTAAAGTAAAGGAAACGAATTGAAGGCTCTAACTTTCTAAAAGGCGAAAGCAACGATTGGATAAGTTTTTGGAATTATTTTTTTTATATATTTATTGTTAAATTTTGTAAATGTCTTTTACTTCATATATTATTTTAATCGAAACGAAAGTCAAAATTGTATGTCTTTTTAATGTTTTATGTGCACTCAAATAATGAATATAAATTTTAAATTAACGCCAATAAGATAAAAGAATTATATATTACAAGAGACGTCTCTATATATTTTGCGATCTAGAGGTCATTTTTGTATATTCCTAAAACTGTTTATAGTAAGTTGATTAAATCAAAATCAGATATTGTTGAAAGAAATTTTCGTTGTGTATATTCATTCTTACCGAATTTAGGATAAAATATTTTATATATTGTCATTGATTGATTTTTCATTTTATAATAACGTATGTCAATTGAATTTTTAGTTTATTTTTTAATGGTAATTAATTATCCATATCAATTTTAAGAAGTACTGGATATTTATTTATTTCGATGTTAATATATTTTATATGAAAGAAGTTAAAGCGAATTTTTATTAAATTGTTAAAGAAATTCATTACATTTGGTGCACAACGTGAGGGCATGAACAAAAGACCTAATAATTAATTAAATTATTATATGTGTAGTGTGAAATTGTGTATATATAAACTGAATTGTTTGATGATTTTATGACTTCGGAAACACCGATAAGAAAAACAAGGTCAAGGGAAGGTGTGTTTCTACCGGGTTTACAACAATTTAGAAACAAAACTAGAAATTATAATACTAGGAGAAATTTGCAAAATTTATTTAAAGATATGGATACTGATAATAATTTATTAGAAGCAATGTCCCCTGAACAATTGAGGGTTGAAATTACACACCTTCGACAACTTAATAATGTAAGAATACTCAGTTAGCTCAGTTACGCGAACAAGTTCAAAGAATCGAGGCTGTAAATAATTATAATAACAATCCATTGATCGCGGCGTTAATTGACGGTCTTCGTTCGATACATGTTGACGTTAAACCTCCGAAATTTGACGAGAGCTTGAATCGTAATCATTTTTAAGAAAAATTAGAAAAATGTATGATAGTATAAAATATACAAGGTGATAAGCAGATAAATATTTTGGATGGTGTTTTTGAAGGTAGATGTCAAGCTTGGTATGAAGCAAAAAAAAATAACAAATTTTCTAATTATTAAAACAAAATTTCTTGAAGAATTGCATTCTATTCCAATTCGTGTGAGGCTCAAATCAAGTTGGTTATCTAGACGTTTTAAAAGTGGTAGGGGAAGTTTGCAGACTTATTTCTTGAAGCAAGTGCAAGAGGCACAATATTTTTTGCCGAAAATCGAACAATATGAGATATATTATACTACAATACAGCAAAGCCTATGCGCGTGAGTGATGCATTTGTTACAGTAGACTTTGCAGATTTTGATAGAATTTCTCAAGGTTTGGCTCAGCTTGATTTGACCTTCAACGATAGGAATCAAGTTGCTAAAAAAACTCAACAGAATAATTTTGGTATCGCTGTCTCAAATAATTCAGATCCATTAAAAAATAAATTTCAGAATCGTGCACCTCAAATAAATAGAGATACGAGACCAGTGGGGGGAAATTACCAAAGAGGGATTAAATTCTATGGATATTACACCGAAAAAAAAGTATTTTCAAATTTAGAGAATTCCTCTTCTTTTGCAGCATTTTTTCCTCTTATACACGGGCACTAAATTTTTCTTTTCTAATTGAGAGGATTTTCCTTTATAATATTTGTTATTAAATGTCACTTTTTAGACATGTTAAAGCTACATTCAGAAAAACAAAAAGCAACTTAAAAATCTTCTTTATAGTATAAATTTGTTTAATTTTTAGAGGAATAATTTCAATCAAAGAAGAAATATTAAAATTAATCTTTTAATTAAAACATTTTTAAATATGAACAAAAATTCCTCTTTCTTTTAGATGAATATTTGTAAATTGAAAAAAACATGTAAAAATAATTGTTGAGCGGAATTTTCTTCTCACTCTGAGATTTTATTTTTTTCGGTGTAGGGTGGCCGTTAAAAACGACATTTTGGAATTTTGTCCATTTCCGGGTCTCATTTTGTCATAAATTGAAAAATATTAGATACGTATTTTTTTATTTTTTTTAAATTAATATTTAGTGGTGCCTGTAGGCTGGTGAAATTTTGCATGTATTTTGTATGGGAAAAAAACTTTTTTTCGTAGATTTCCTGTAAAATCGTTGAAAATTAATATTTTTGACCAGACTAATCTGTTTCTCTTCACAAATGTTCAAAGAATAATATAAAATTTTTAACAAATGAAATTTGTTATTTTAACTATTTTTTACAGGACCCAAAAGTTGACCAATAAAAACCAAAATAGGTTATTATTAGCAAAAAATATTAATTAAAAAAAAACGAGAAATTTAAACTGCTAATCATGGTTTCTATTGTTTTTAAGGTCGCTGATTACAAAACTGAAGTCATATTTCAAAAATTCAAATTGGCGGATCCTATATGGCGGACATGAAAAATTTTAAATTAATATATATATATATATATATATATAATATCGTATCATCTAATTTGTGAATGAACCTTATCTAGCTAATAAATAGTAACCTTCTACTTTCTAATTTTCAGCGTGGTACTGTTTAAATTTTACACTTCAGATTTGAAACTAGGGACCCCAAAAAAACTTTGATACGAAGTTTCATAAAAATTAATTAATTTTAAAATTTGCATGAAATCTGACTTCAGATTTGTAATCAGAGACCCCTAAAACCACTTGATACGAAGTTTCCTAGAAATAGATTAATTTAAAATTTTTCATGTCCGCCATATTGGATCCGCCATTTTGAATTTTTGAAATCTGACTTCAGATTTGTAATCAGAGAACCCCAAAACCCCTTCATACAAAGTTTCCTAGAAATTGATAAATTTTAAAATTTTCATGGCCACCATATTGGATCCGCCATTTTGAACTTTCGAAATATGACTTCAGTTTTGTAATCAGCGACCTTAAAAACAATAGAATCCATGATTAGCAGTTTAAATTTCTCGTTTTTTTTAAATTAATATTTTTTGCTAATAATAACCTATTTTGGTTTTTATTGGTCAACTTTTGGGTCCTGTAAAAAATAGTTAAAATAACAAATTTTTATTTGTTAAAAATTTTATATTATTCTTTGAACATTTGTGAAGAGAAACAGATTAGTCTGGTCAAAAATATTAATTTTCAACGATTTTACAGGAAATCTACGAAAAAAAGTTTTTTTCCCATGCAAAATACATGCAAAATTTCACCAGCCTACAGGCACCACTAAATATTAATTTAAAAAAAATACGTATCTAATATTTTTCAATTTATGACAAAATGAGACCCGGAAATAGACAAAATTCAAAAATGTCGTTTTTAACGGCCACCCTAATGAATATACAGAGTCCTCAGGAGGGAGATGGAGGGGATATATATTGTGACACTGCAAATGAAGTGGGTTCCTTATCCTATCACTGTACTATACCAGATATAAGAATTCTCCCTCCTAATTTCGGTTCGCGAGGAGACAACAAGGCACGCGCTAATCATTTAAACTGGTAGAAGGCGCGATGTCATCTGTTGAAACGTCGCGCCAAAATATCTATGATGAATTTGGAGAATTGATAGAAGATACTGCTTATAATGACCCTATAGAAAATAATAATAGAGTGTATAATATACTTCGTTGCCCCCGGTTGATTGTGAAATATAAAATACTATGCCATATCCATTTGGGAATCTCATTTATTATCATAAATACACAGGATAAATATTTCTTTTTTTGTAATTGTTACAAAAAATAAAGGTTTTTAAATTTCCTTAAAAACAACAAAATAAACTTATTTTTTACTTGGAAAATTAAATATATTTGCGAAATTGTCTTATTTTATATTTTTCCTAAATTGATAGGGCATAATATTATACAATTTTCAAGAAAAGGCGGTTGCAGATTTTTTATCAATTTAGATCTGCATTGTTGATATGTGGGATCCCCTTAAGGGGATGTCAATGTCGATGCGATTTTCCCATTGAAGCTCAATGCAAAAAGCCAATCGACTTTGACACCGCCTTAAGTGAGTCTTTTCAGGGTTCGCCTGGTCTGCAGAGAAAGGATTCTTCTATTGATGAGTTGATAAGTAAAATGGGGGATTTGTATGTTTATCAAAACTATGTCATTAGGGAAAATATTGTTTTTCGATGGGATCTAGGCAGAAAAATGTGGCAAGTTGTGATACCTTGTCAAATTACTAAAAGCTTAATAGATTGTGTTCATTCAAAACTAGATCATCCTGGAGTACATAAAACTGTAAATTATATCAGACAGCATTTTTATTGGAAGTCAATGAATTCAGAAATAAAAAAATTTGTCTTAAGCTGCGATCTTTGTAAACAAGTAAAAAATATCAATTTCAAAATGGAGGGTTGTTACAATTTATTTTCTTCGGCATCACCTGGCGACCTCGTACACTACCGGTCAAAATTGAGAGACCACTCATTTTCAGATGATTGAAAAACATTTTAAAACAAAAATTGTGTGGAACCTAAATTTTTTTTATTTTTATTTTTTGAAAGATGTTAAAATTTTAAAGAGAACAAGATGTTTTAGAAGTCATTTGGCCAATATTTAAATTAGATATTTTTAAAAAATTATCATTTTCAATGTTTTACAAAAATTTGAATAACTTCTAAAATAATGTACGCTTTTAAATGATCTTAGGCTTATTTTAAAGGTCATTTGTTACACTATAAGACTTACTTATAGGCATTAACGTGTAATTTTTTTCTTAAAAAATGCAGGCCGTCAAACTTGGACCAAAAAAATTCAAAAAATTTGGAACAATTTTTCTGTACTAAAAACTATTCTAAAAAATATTTAAAACATCATATGGTGTAGATATGGTTCTGTTAATAAGAATGTTCGAAATTTTTTGAATTTTTTTGGTCCAAATTTGACGGCCTGCATTTTTTAGGGAAACAATTACACGTTAATGCCTATAAGTAATTCTTATAGTGTAATAAATGACCTTTAAAATAAGCCTAAGATCATTAAAAAGCGTTTATTATTTTAGAAGTTATTCAAATTTTTATAAATCATTGAAAATGACGATTTTTTTAAAATATCTAAATGAATTATTGGCCAAACGACTTCTGAAATATCTTGTTATTTCCAAATTTCATCATCTATCAACAAATGAACAGAGAAAAATTTTAGTTTTAATAAATCTTATGTTTTAAAACGTTTTTCATTCGCCTGAAAATAGGTGTTCTCTCAATTTTGACCGGTAGTGTATGTGTTGATTTTTATGGCCCTTTACCTCGCTCTATTGGGGGAATGGAGTATATTTTCGTCATGTTGGATGTATTTACAAAGTATGTAAAGTTATACCCTATTAAAAAGGAAAACTCCCGAACAATTTTAAAAAAGATTTTTGAGTTGTATGTTCCTGAAATGGGGAAGCCCCAGCGAATCCTATCCGATCATGGATCGCAATTTACTTCTGTAATGTGGAGTAAACAATTAAATGAAGCGGGAATTAAAACAATATTTTCATCTATACGACATCCAAAGAGTAATCCTGGCGCGAGGGTTATGCGCGAGATAGGCCGTTTATTTCGAAGACTATGCTCTGACAAACACACAAGATGGGTAAAACATGTATCCGATATTAAGTACTTTCTTAATATCACCGCCACCAATTTAATGAAAAACCTATTAACCAAATACGAGAGATTTTGAATTTTCCTGACTCTGAGAAAATGACAAGGGATGTTAAAGTTGTTCTGGCAAGAGAAAGAATTAAACAAAGGTTTAATATCCGAGCGAAGTCACAGAAAACAACATCTAGAATTCAATTGAATGTCGATGACCTTGTATTATTACATATTCCTAGATTATCTGATGCCTTCAAAAAGATAACTAGAAAATTTTTTCACATCTTCAATGGACCATACCGAATAATAAAAGATTTCGGTAATAACAGCTAGGAATTGATTGACAATAACAATTCTGGTAAAATTCTCGGAATATATAATCGTACGAATTTGCGTAAATATAATTCTCCGAATGACAGCTGAGCCTTATGAATTGTTCTATAAGATAATTGACAAAATAATATTCTTATTATTTATATGTATTTTTGACAATGATGTTCATGTCATCAGTATTGTATGACTTGACTTTTTTGTATTTATTTCAACGAATGTATAATGCACATAATTTGTAACTAATTTTATAAACGACATAAATTATTTATGTAATGGCTGTACGCTCTTTGTTCATATTTAAAATATACCAAAGTAAAGGGGACAATGAAGGAAGTGCACCTTCGAATAGGCAAGTCTTCTTGCATTGTTGCCGAATTGATGTATAGTTGTGGGATATTATATGGTCATGCGTGTTAACGATTGCGAAATAATTCGATGGAGTGTGAGATTTGAGTGAAATAGGTGGGAACTTTTTTCATTGCAAGATTTCAGAAAATCGTAAATGAGAAAAGTCTTCACTTATCGTATGCTTTCGTCCGAATACACTGCCGTATTATAAGCGTGCTGCCAGCGACCTTATAGGTATTGTTATTGATAATTTTTGTTAATAAATCTTTTACTAATAATATATCAAAATGATGTTATAGTGTGGCAGTTAATATTCTGGCAGTGAATGTGTGAATATTGGAGTTCTTTTCAATCATTTCGAGAACGAGGCAAATAAAGAAACGAATTTAATATGATGGTTTATTGAGAACGAGAAAAAACGCATTTATAATTATAATTCTGATTTATAATTTATAACTATTTATAATTATTGAAGGCTCCAACTTTCTAAAAGGCGAAAGCAACGATTGGATAAGTTTTTGGAAGTATTTTTTTTATATATTTATTGTTAAATTTTGTAAATGTCTTTTACTTCATACATTATTTTAATCGAAACGAAAGTAAAAATTGTATGTCTTTTTAATGTTTTATGTGCACTCAAATAATGAATATAAATTTTAAATAATAAATAAAATAAAAATTAAAAATAAATAAATAAAATAACTTCGGGAAACGATAAAAATAAACATTGACACTGAAAATATATAATCTCGAACCCTTTATCTTTCCTATTACTGCATAAAGAAATTAAAATATGTAACAGAAAATTATTTATAAGCCGTTTTGTTGTGAGCGACTTTACCTTTAAATGAGGATAAATTCGCTTACCATTATTATTCTGCCAAATTTTATTATAATCTGCAAAAATAAAACTAAATATTCTTTAGAATCAATAAAGAAAAAAATTTAACTAAACGTACTCATAACCATAAAAAAAAGTTAAGTTTGACAATTTAGTGCTTAAACCGTTTTAAATCGTTTAATTTTCAGTTATAAGAGTACTACTAATAAAGAAAATCAAATTATAAATTAAAATAATAAACATACTAAAAATATCAAGGACCAAACATCTTTTTTGTAGACTTATTTCCTAAGCGAATTTACACTACAAATTTGAAATATTTTTAAATTGATTATTTGCAGAATTTATTTATTGATTTCAGTTCTGTGCTTTATGAAAATCATGTTTGCGATACAGAAATGTATCAGAAGGATTCAACTTAAAGATTTTCAAGTAAAGCTATATTACCTACGTTTTCATACTACTTGTTCGGTATGAAAATTACTAACTTGTGGTTTAACCCATTAACGCCTGAATGCATTAAATTTTTAGTCTGACTTCATAACTTAAATATTTTCTTATAAACTTATTATTTTCTCTTTGACAAATAATATTTTTTTACTCTAAAGTGTCCTCTATCCGAATATGATATTAGAAAATTGATAAAAAATTGTTTAACAATATTTTTTTGTATATAATTAAAAAGTTGCACGATTTTTTAAGGTTTTTTATTACAAATTCTTAAATTTTAAAGTCAAAAATTTTTTTTGACAGCTAACATTACCATAAATCGTGCACTCGATTGTTATACTTTAAAAAAATATATTGACTTTTTGAATTTAAACATTCGATTTTTCAAAATGGCGCCTAAAAACTCAAAAAATTTTGAAAATTTGAAATTTGATGCTCGATAAACATTTTTTTTAAATTTTGGCTTTAAAATGTTTACTCGGAGTTTTCGAGGTCGCTGATTACGAATCTGATATTTATTTTCCAAAATTCAAAATGGCGGATCCAATATGGCGGACGAAAATTTAAAAAAGGTGGATTCTCTTACAAATTCGTACTCGAGGGTTTTTGGGGTCGCTGATCACCAATTTGATATTAGTTTTTCTAAATTCAATATAGCGGAAGTAATATGGCGTACAAAATTTTCAAAATTCTGTCGGATTTTTTTTAAAATCCTTACTCTAGGATTTTTCGGGGTCACTGATTATGAATAGGATTTTAGTTTTTTAAAAATCAAAATGGCGGATTTAAAATTATGCAATTATTATGCGAATAATAATTATTACATTTTATTATATTTATATAATAAAATATTTATAAAAAAAATTTATTTAAATTTTATTTTTTATTAAATAATGAAAAAATTATAGAAGTGAATATCATAATTATTGTTCATTGTAAGTAAATATTTTAATGAAAGAAACATTTTATTTAAAAATAGTTTTTATGAAACTTTAATTCAATGGAAATATCCTATGGCCGGTTTGCCCCACGGAAAACGGTCCGGTTTGCCCCACAGGCCCATTTTGAGAATAAATGTTTGTCACAAAGAAACGCTTTGCAAATTCATCAAAGTTTTTGGTGGTAAATATTCCTGAGGTGTGTACCTTCAAAACCCAAGACCTAATATTTGGAAATATTACACGATTTCCTCAGAATTTCCTTAAGAAAAAATTCGGAAAAGTGTAGAAAAAAACTAAAAAAAAACTTTTGCTTCCAGCGTTGCACAAACAAAAGTAAAAAATGTCAAATTGAAAAAATAAGGTATACTACACAAGGTTGTTTCAAATTTCTAAATAGCACTTTTGATAATTTCGCCATTTCGGAAATATTGAGGGGGGTCCGGTTTGCCCCACTCTCCCCTAATAAAAATTAATTATTATTAATTAATAACAAGAATTTATTACACATACTCTTTTACATTTAAAGTTTTTATCATTTTGAAAACTTCGCGCGTTTTTTTGTTATAATTCTCTTTTCGTCCGCCAGGTGGTAGAGTTGTATTTCTCCCTCTATATAAATTCGTTATGAAATATATAAGAGTAGGAATCTTTTGTTTTTTTAATAAAACGAATTTTTTGTTTCTTCAAAGGTAAGTGGAATTTTTCTCTTATTTCTTCAGTTTTTCTTTCGTTATTTTTTAAAATATATTTAAAAAAATTGTTGGGTCAAAGTTTTTTCCTATCATTGTAACATATTTATATAACCGTGTATTTTGCACGTTATATAATGTCGGCAAAAAGAAAAAGAGGTGTATCCTCGGAAAATTTAACATTACCGTTGAAAAACCAAGACGCTCGATGCGAAATATATCCTCATCAATTGAGTTTGAAGAAGCTGAGGATCATCTTGACGCAATTTTTATTCCAGACTCAGATCCTTTCAATGAATCTGAAAATGAATTCAGTGAAGAAGACGGCTTAAGTGATACTGACTGTTGTGAAGATACCAATTCCAAAAGAATCTTATTTCCAAAAATACGAAAATTATTCTGTTTCACAAAAGAACCCTGCAATTAATCATGTTTATGATAGCGATAAGGATGACAAAATTGATTTAAAACTTATTAATTTATACCAATTCCAAAAGAATCTTATTTCCAAAAATACGAAAATTATTCTGTTTCACAAAAGAACCCTGCAATTAATCATGTTTATGATAGCGATAAGGATGAAAAAATTGATTTAAAACTTATTAATTTATAAAATCAAATACAAATTTAAAATTAAAAAAAAGATTCTCTATGTCTATCTACCTCCACACGGTGAGAATTTGAAACTTCAGTATACGAACTGATGGCTAAAGATGACTGAATTTTGAAAATTTTGTTTGCCATAATACATCCACTACTTTGAATTTAGGTAAACTAATATCAGATTGGTGATTAGCGACCCCAAAAATCCCCGAGTACGGATTTGTAAGAGAATCCAACCAATTTTTAAAATTTTGTCCGACATATTGGATCCGCCATTTTGGAAAATTAATATCAGATTTGTAATCAGCGACCCCAAAAACCCTCGAGTACGGATTTGTAAAAGAATCCACCTTTTTTTTAAATTTTCGTCCGCCATTTTGAATTTTGGAAAATAAATATCAGATTCGTAATCAGCGACCTCGAAAACCCCGAGTAAACATTTTCAAACCAAAGTTTAAAAAAAATGTATATCGAGCATCAAATTTCAAATTTTCAAAATTTTTTGAGTTTTTAGGCGCCATTTTGAAAAATCGAATGTTTAAATTCAAAAAGTTAATATATTTTTTTAAAGTATAGCAATCGAGTGCACGATTTATGGTAATGTTAGCTGTCAAAAAAATTTTTTGATTTTAAAATTTAAAAATTTGTAATAAAAAACTTAAAAATTCGTGAAATTTTTTAATTATATGAAAAAAAAAATTGTTCAACAATTTTTTAATAATTTTTTAATATCATATTCGGATAGAGGTCACTTTAATGCAAAAAAATTATTTGTCTAAGAGAAAATAATAAGTTTATAAGAAAATATTTAAGTTTGAAGTCAGACTAAAAATTCAGTGCATTCAGGTGTTAATAGGTTAAATATAATTTTCATTGAAAGTTATCAATGAATCTGCTGCAAATAAATTTTAAATTAAAGTTTACTATTTATATTAACCAAAACAATTGTAAATCTTAAATATTTCTCTCTAAAAAGTATGTTAATCAAATTTAAAAAATAGATATCTGTTGAGCGAATTTACCCTACATGAGCGAAATTAGTAGAGCTGTGCAAAATTCGAACCGAACAGTTTTGTTCGGTTTTTGGGCGCCGAAATGTCGAATGTCGAATATTCGACATTCGAACTGGGCGACTGAAATGTCGAATTTTAGAATTAGACATTTTTGCGTACTAGAACCGAACAGAACTCGGTTCGGTTAGAATTTTGTAATAACTCGAATGTCGAATATTCGACATCTGAATGGGCTAGTTCGAATGTTGGTTTTTCGACATTCTAACTAAGCTAACTCGAATGTCGAATTTTCGACATTCGAACTAGGCGAAAAAATTCGAACAGTTCGGTTCGAATTATTTTGCACAACTCTAGAAATTAGCCTCTCTTACGGTAGCGAGAAACGTAAACCGCCCACTACTGGTCAGGTTGCGAGGATATGCAAGTTGCGGGTTATGCAGGTTGCGGGGGATGACTGAATAATTAAGTGAAGATTTCATTGAAAGTTTCAGGAAAGTTTCGCTCTAAACATTTATTTAAGTGCGACATTTAAATCTTTACACAACTTTCAATAAACATTGCAATTAAATATTCCGAATATTGCAAGTAAATATTTAATAAATTTTTAGGAAAGTTTCGGTGCTGTGGGGGCGGTAAAAGTAGATAACTGAAGAAAACATAATGACGCTTTTACTGGACGGAATTGCAACTACTCGGGGGTTACGAAAATACTCGAACAAGAACAAGAACAGAATTTTTTGAATTAAAAATAGGAGATTCATTTTTCCGACAAAATTATTTAAATAATTATTTACTGAGACAAAATTTTTTGAGAAATTTCCAAATATTGTTTCACTTTTAGAATATTTTAACGAATATTGTGTGTAAATTTCGTGAAAAATATTAATGTTTGACGAAGTAGTTTTATGAGTAAGTGAAATAATTTTATATTTTTGAAATTTATTTATCTTAACTTTTACAAATAAAAATTTAAAAAATTGTTATATATTATATATTGAGGAAGCTAAATGATCATGAAACGAACAACTTGTTTTCAGTGTTTAAATTTACATGTAAAAATTACAAACGTAACCTAGTTTAATTTGAATATTAACATGCAGAAAATTTATATATAAGCTAAGAGTTTGAAGATTTTTCATGTATTCTCAAATAGAAGTGACTTTTTGTGAAAATTATATGTAATATAAATAAAATTGATTCTAATTGAATTTAAAACAATAGAATGTGCGTCTCTTTATAAATAGTGGTGATAATCTGGAAGAAAATAGTGACAGAGCCCCCGTTATCGCGAGATTTGAATGTAGAATTGAGGCACGCAATTCAAGAACCGGTCGGACGCTCGGATGACACGCGCTAGTACCAGTCGGGTAGCAGTGAGTGGCCCAGAGGAGCTCACTGACTGGCAGTTGCGCGTGTCGTCCGAGCGTCCGACCGGTTCTTAAATTGGGTGCCTCAATTGTAACTAAATCTTAATATTTTATTTTTAGAAAAAATAATTTTTAAATAACGCAGAAGTTGAAATGTTAGTTTAACATTTAAAAAAAATGATGAATTCATATTTATACTTCATACATAATATATAATATACTTTAAGGAGGTTCTCCGGCTCCAGTGGTGCTCAGTTGCGCGCGACACATTTTATACGAATCGACCACTCCCGCCACCTAAGTATTAGTTGAAAACGATTTTGTGCTGTCTCTCCTTTTCTCAAGCGCGTGACAGCAGTTGTCTCTCTTACCGCTTGACGCGTAATGGAAAATCAACCTGACTTTTCTACTTAAAAGTGCTCTATTAAAAAATTAAGAATGGTTAACCCTCTTGAAACTGTTTCATATTATTCTATTAATTTGACTCTACAATATACTAGTTTTTAAAAAAAATTGTCAGAAAAGTTTGTCAGCAATTAAATAAAATGTCACATTTTCAAATGCTTCATGTGGAATCCTATGCAAATGTTGAAACTTTAAACCTATGAATATTCACGTTTTTAGCATGGTAAGGGGTGTTGAGGTTTTTGCCACTTATAAAGTATACAAAAATAAATATTCTCCCAAAATTTGGTAAAATTTCGAAGAAAATTGATTTGCCGGAGAACCTCCATAAAATTTTAATCTTGGACCGAGGAGGAAAGTAACAAAAATCAGTTTTTTTATTTTAGCGTTCAAACTATTTAACGAATAATGTTTGTTAATACGTTAATTGAAAGTTTGGACTTTCACCTGTTAAGTAAAATTTGAAATAGACATTTAGATTAAATAACCAGTTCAAATCATAAATTTTTCACGAGCTCTGCATTTGTTACTTTCCTCCTAACTCCCGAAAAGGAAAGTAACAGCACCTAGGAGAAAAGTAACATTATAGAATATGGTTAATATTATATCATTTTAAGACTATTATTAATTTAAAATATTTTTATTATCAACTTATAAAAAAACTCAAAGTACAAATTATGCATATTTGATACTTTATTTAATACATATTCAACACATTTTGGTACATTCATGCCTCATCGATATTATTTTCTTATCTATATCACAGATGTAGCATTTAATTTTAAAACTTACCGTATATGTAATTTTAAATTATTAAAATGTGAAACAAAAGTACTAATTCTACACTGAAAAAAGTATATTTATGATACTGCCATAAATATGGCCAATACTCACATATTATATTGGTGGATATGGGACAGCCATACAGTATTGCTGTTTCAGCTATACGCAGTGTAGAACAGGCATATGTATGTGAAAGACAGTAATATATATGTGAAGAACTCCAATACTGTATTTAAAGAACTGAAATACAGTATTGCTGTTTCAGCTATACGTCCAAACTATACGAGTATGATAAAATTGACAATATCATTTTTTTAGTGTATATTTTAAGGTAAATTAATAATTAATAATAACATAATAGCTTTCTCCGCTTAAGAAAAATTACCAAATTTTTCATGTTTCATATTTTTAGCATATAAAAAATTAAAAATAAAACATTAATCTTTTAAAACATGAAAATAACTTTATCTAAAGTTTAAAAGCAAAAATTAACAATTATGGCAAACATAGAATAAAATAAAATAAGAACACAGAATTAAAACTTGCCTGGTTCAATAAACCATTTTTAGGTTATGTTAATATGCCAAAACGAAAGTCAATTTACTTATAATTCATTACATTTCACGAACGAAAATTAATCTGTAACTTTAAATATGATTTACTTGACTCATTTCATAAAGTATGAACAATATATACTAAAACGAGGAGGAAAGTAACAACGTGTTACTTTCCTCCTCACTCTCCTTCTCAACAAAAAAGTTAAAATTACACAAAAGTATTACACGTAATTTAGAAATACACTATTGCAACTTCAAGACAGATAATTAAGCTACAAAAACCCGAAGAGCACATTTTATAAAACTGTGTTATTACAAAAATATGAGATTTTGAAAATTGAAACTACACGGATCAAATTTTGACGTAATGTGATGGCCCACAGTAAGGCCCGTTTTAAAACCCGTAGATCAAAAAATTAGGTAAAATTAAAAATGTATTTTGACCTAATGTAAGGACCTACATGGGGACCACTTTTTGACATATAGGTCAAATTAAACATGGATTTTGATGTAATGTGAGGCCATTATTTATTCTCTTTTTGACCTATAGGTAATAAAATAGGTCAATTTAGACATAAGTTTTGACTTATGTTTTTGACCTATAGGACAAAAAATAGGTCAAATTAGACATAGATTTTGGCGTAATGTGAGGCCGTTATTTATCCTCTTTTTGACCTATAGGTCAAAAAATATGCCAATTTAAATATAAGTTTTGACGGCCCTTACTATAGGGGGCCCTTATAGAAATCCTGACTCTGCGGCGGCGAAATGTTTTTATATATTAGGGAGAGATATGCATTCACACATACATGCAATTTGTTTATGTGGTTGTTGTTTCTAAAGTCAAAAAATATTAAAAATGATAGCCTTTCATTAATTGATTTACCTGAAAGTCAGGAAAATAAAATATTTTAATTGCTGAAATAGTACTTTTAGATAGAAGAAATATTTTTTGTAAAATTTTTGTTATGGTAATGGCGTAACAATGGGCTGTTCCACGTTAGATTTCAGTCGACCTCTTAAAATGGGCTCAAAAATATTTTTTTCTATTCTGTACTGAAAAAAGAATACATTTTTTTTCTTTTTTTGGAGGTCAAATTTTTGAGATATGAATTTTTAAAACTGGGAACTTTTAATTGTAGACCTATATTCAGTAGCTCATAAGTCCGAAAATATTGAATTTAGGAAAATGTTGTCAAAGAATGAAAGTTTTAGATTTATTTCGACTTTTACGAAATGTAAAAAATAATTTTTATCAACAAATTAATTTTTTTTAACTTTGGACCAGATTTTTTTTACTTTTTTAAAATTTATTTATACCTTATAATATACAGAAGAATTTCTGAATAGAGTCGAAGATTGTCAGCTTTGTGCAGCGATCACCGATGAAGAGTTATTGCAGGCCATACCCAGCGTCCTAAGAAGTAGTGCGAGCAGTTGGTATCGCACTATCCGAAACGATGTGTTGACTTGGCAAGAATTTCGTGAGGCGTTTCGACATGAATTTTCCAGCGAGAGTGATGACTTGGAAATTATGGAGGAATTAAGAAGCCGCACTCAGGCAAAAGGAGAGAAGATCACCGCATATTTAACTAATCTCAAAATTATTATGGGTCATCTCCAGACGCCCCTTGCTCGCGACCTTCAATATAGGATTGCTTATAATGGTCTTACACCCGACTATCGTCGCATATTAGTGAATTCTAAGGCGAATTCACTTTCACAAATGGAACGAGTCTTACGAGAGTTCGAGAAAGCGAAGGCGGTGGATCTTCGATACTCACCACTACTGCCAAAGGAGAAGATGAAATTTTCCTCAGTAGCGGCAATTGTTCATGGAAAAAGCGCCAAAGTGGAGGCGTTGAAAGAAAAACAAGCGGAGAGTGAATCGGAAGCCAGCGTCAAATCAACTAAAAGCTCGAAAAAGGGAAGTAAAAAGAAATCAAGGAGTAAAACGAAGAGTAAGGACACAAGTGAAAGGGTGGATGCACTTAAAACACAAGCACCAGCGTGGCCCAGTGTTTTAAAACCAACCCCACCTCAGCACATTCCAGCGCCGTCAGCTCCAACATTTGCTTCTGTTTTGAGGGGCACAAATCAGACTTCACCTCAACAGCAGAATCAGCCAGCGTTGAGCCACGGTCTGAACAATGGAACAAATCCAAAGGGTTTTGTGGGAGCTTGCTTCCATTGTCAAGGTGTTGGACACAAAGCATCGGAGTGTCAATTTCGTGTGTGTCATTTTTGCAAAGGACAAGGACACTATGCAAATCAGTGTCCTTTAAGGCAAAAATGTCAAGTTTGTGGTACAACGGGAGTCGTGTTCGCAAATTGTCCTAATTGCGTACAATTAAGACAATATCAGATTGCTTTGGGAAACGAGCGTGCGGGGGGACAGAACTGTCCTGCTCCCCCCACCATTACACCGGGGCAGCCAACATGGACACCACGACCAATGTAAGGTGGGAGAAATTTGTGAGTGCAGTTGTACCAGCGTGTAGAAGTCAGAGTGAAGGGGATTCACTCTCAGTGCAAGTAGGAGAGGGAGGTGTCATGACAACCAGCGTACAGAGTGGAGGGGATCCACTCTCAGTCACGAGCGAAGGTGTTTCGAAACGAGAAACATGTATGAGTAAGGCGAGCTCACTCCCAACGAAAGAGAAAGGAGTAGTGGAGAGGGAGAAATTGAGTGGTACGGACTTACTCACACCCAGGAGGAGAAAAAGAGAGAGGCTGAGCAGCGTACCGAATGGAGGGGATCCATTCAACCAAATTTTGACAAGAGAGTGTAAAGGTGCGATTAGGAAATTGAAATTTAGTGACATTTATTTGGAAAATAACAATAAGAGTGTTAATAATTGTGAAAATAAATTTAGTTTAGAGAAAAAAGCGGATTGTGTTGAGAGTCGTTGGAGACAAAAATGTCCCTTACCTGAGTTTATGGTGAATGACTTACCGAATTCTGATCAATTGACGAGTAATATTCAGATCGCAAATGATCGGACCGGTAATTCAATCCAAGGGGGGGAGGAAGCTGTTATGAAAACAGCTGAGCCCACCATGGATGACGAAGCTGTTGACGGAGCGATGACTGAAAATAGATATTTCTTAAAATTAGTCATCGCCGATCAACCCTATCTAGCGTTATTTGATCCTGGGGCTATGATCTCGGTGGTAGGCCCGAAACTAGCGGAGAAATTTAAATCAAAGCTTCAATCAACTGACACGATGATCCAGAGTGCTATCGGTGATTCTACAAACACTCTTGGAAAATTGAAATTGTGGTTAACCGTCGATGGTGTTTCTCAGCCATTCGAGTTGAGGGCAATCGATTCATTGACTCAGGAAATAATTTTAGGAGTTGATTTTTGTCGAGCGTTCGACATAGATGTTCAACTTGGAAAGGGTTTGTGGAGAGTCAACAGCAAGGAGTGGCACGAGTTTGCCAACGACCGAGAAGAATGGCTCCTGCAATATTGGATTGGTTAATAAAGGAAATTAAAAGACTGTTGGACATGGGAATAATCGAGCGTTCAGCCAGCGAGTGGAGTAGCGCTCCAGTTGTTGCTCTAAAAGGTGATGACGTTCACAATTTCGTCACGCAGTGCCCTGACTGCCAGTTTCACAAAGTTTCTCAACTGGGACCACAAGGATTTATGGGAGAGAGAATTGTTGAACGACCTTGGTCTGTGGTGGCTGCCGACACGATGGAGTTTCAGCGAGCAAGAGCCAGTACAAACATCTTGTGGTCTTTCAAGATCTTTTCTCTCGTTGGGTGGAGTTGAAACCAATACGTTCGGCGAACGGCAAGTCAATCGCCAAAGCGTTTGAGGAGCTCATTCTCTTTCGGTGGGAAACTCCAGAGTTTCTTCTCACCGACAATGGAAAGGAGTTCGACAACCGTCACTTGAAGGAAGTGCTGAAAGAGTGCGGAGTAAAGCACATAACCACACCACCGTACCACCCTCAAGCGAACCCGGTTGAGAGGTCAAACCGAACGTTGAAGACAATGATCTCAACTTTCATCGACTCAGATCACAGGAATTGGGATTTACATCTGCATGAATTGAGACACGCCATGAATACCGCAACACAAGCGTCAACGAAGGTATTACCAGCGTTTCTCAATTATGGTCGCCATCCAAGACCAGTCAAAAGTCTTCGGCGAGTGGTAGAAAATCCAACTTCAGTCGTCAAAATTGATCCAGCGTTGTGGACTGATCGCATGAAACGATTAGATGGACTTCGAGATATGGTTGCAAGAGTTGTCAACCAAGAGAAGTCCAAGCAAGCAGCGTATTACAATCGAGGAAGGAAAAATGTTACCTTCAATGTTGGAGACTTGGTGCTTTGGAGGACTCACAAATTGTCCAGTGGTGTTCGCAAATTTGCAACGAAACTGGCTCCAAAATTCAAAGGTCCTTTCGAAATTGTTCAAATATTCTCTCCTACTGTCTATGTGTTAGGCACGAGTGATAATAGGCGAATTCCCAAGGTGCACGTCTCAGAACTGAAACGTAACATTTCACCCCGAAATGTAAACAAGGGTTAATTCTACGAGGACGGGGTTTTTCCAAATTTAGAGCCACTGCGTCGGAACGTCGCCCGGGGGAGCGTAATCAGCTACAGGAGGAAGGTTCCAGTCTGGAGAGTAATGTGGAAATAGTCGAGGATTTAATCCGGTGGGAAGATGTCCCAAATAGACCAAGTGGCAGGAACCAGTGGTGGAGTTGCTGAACCATCACCGCTTAACCCAGATGAGATCTGGGTCCAACTCGAACGAATACCAAAGGTATCAAGACCAGTTTTAACTCTTGAAGCGATGAGACAATTCACGTCAGTACAGGCAGTTCCATGGGTCCCATTTGTTCCCTCAATACCTCCTCCAGCGTTACCATCAACGTATACAACTGATTGTTGTGGACCGCAGAATAGAGATTCACCGAGACCATCGAGTGTTGATCCAGCCGACCATTTCGTGGAGCAAACGAAAGAACTCGCACAGGCCCTACGAGGACTACCTGACGAAGCAATCATGCTTGCGATGCGGGAATTCTTTGATCAGAGACGTCGTTCGCACCAGTAGAATCAGCAGTTCGGGATTTAATCTGTGTTCATTTTTTTTGTGTTTTGCGTTTCATTATATGAGTTATTGAAAGTTAAGTTCGATATATATATATTTTTTTTGGGGCTATTTCCATTGTTGTGATTATGGCAGTACTACGGGGTAGTACGGGCAAGGGGGGGGAATTGTGACAAAGTGATTCGTCACTGGCACGTCAATTCGTTGGACACTCGAGTGCCCGCTTTAGTTCCGCCCCTGCGCATCATTAATGGACGCTTCCGTTTGTTTTATTTGAATTTTTATTTTATTATTGTCTAATTTCATAGTTTTAAGTTGGATTTTGTACAAGAAAAATGTAATCCTAGGTTTAATTTCAATTTTAGTTGAAATATTTTCTGTTTCGAACAAGTATTATTTTTTTTGTGTTCCGTTTTGAAGTTTTCATTTGAGTTGGTTTCCGTTTCGTAGAGACATGTGCTGGCAGCATGAGAGAGAGTCGTTGCAGAGAGTTTGAGCGGTGTGTGCACGGAGAACGCCTTGAGAATTGTATCGAGTCGAGTGAGTTAGAAATTTCGAGTGAAATTTTGTTGTTGTGAGAGATAAAGAGTGTAAAAGACCGGTAAATAGAGGATCGGATCATTCGAGAGACTCGAATTGTGAATTGTTACGCGTTGGAGTGTGAATTAAGAGAAAGCGAGCGACGATATTCCGAGCCGGATTGGTTGGAATCAACCAGAGACACCAGCGTGCAAAAGTCAATTAAAGAACCTTTGGATGAACCAGCGTGTTTTTCTTTAACCGTTTCCTTGAAATTTGGGGTGAGTCCAAATTTATAGTTATTGTTAAATTGGTGCTTCAACGCCACTTGCTTTCGGTAGCGGTCTCAATAGAATCTCACCCGTATTATTAGAGTCTCATCATTAGTAGTTTGAGTTTATGCATTTCTAAATTAGTAATAAATTATTTTGTTATTTTAATAATTTTGTAAACAAGTAAAATAACTGGCGCTCAAATGAGCATTTTCTTTTGTTGAGTTTTAATTGTTCGTGAGAAACATGAGAATTAATTGTTGATTAGATTTGAAAGATTATTTGATTAATTGATAATAAGAATAGCAAATAAAATCTAGGAGATTATTAGTTGATTAATTGAGTTTAAAATCAGAGAATTTTATTAATTAATTCAAATTGATAATTTCCCTTGGTCACAACAATTAACTTTTCAAAACTGTTTACAGCGTACAATTTTTTCATCTATTTAAGTGTTTTTTTGCTTTTAGTTAAAGCAAAATAATTCCTCAATATATCCTTACATGCAAACTTTGAAATATTCAATTGTTTAAATAATTTTTTTTCAACTAAAATTAACAAATTAATACTGTATTTTCCTTTTAAAATAAACGTTTATTTTTGGATTCCGGTACTTTACATGTCCTGAATCAGTTTATACTAATATAATATAACGTACAGTTTTAAAAATTAATGTGTTTATTAAAAAAAAATTTTAACAAAAAATAAAAAAAAAATTTTACATTTTTTAAAAGTCGAAATAAAAATGAAACTTTCATTCTTTGACAACTGTTTCCTAAACTCAATATTTTCAGACTTACAAAATATAGGTCTACAATTACAAGTCCAAAATTTTGAAAATTCATAACTAAAAAATTTGGCCTCCAAAAAACAAAACGTTAAAAATACGTATCTGTTTTTTTCAGTGCAGAGTAGAAAAAAATATTTTTAGCCTATTTTAAAAGGTTGACTGAAATCTCACGTGGAATAGCCCATATGTATTTTGTATAAAATTCATGTTAATGTGCATTTACTACTTATACGTATATATTAACAATAAAAATGTTTTTTTAATTTGTTTTTTTTTAATTTTATTTTTAAATTTCATTTTAGTTTTTTTAATATATTTTTTGTAATCGGACGGAGACGCATGCTTATTCCCGAAATCTTTTTTGACCAAATAGGTATTTGATATAAAACTACTTAACTTAAAATTCACATAATAATATGCACATTATTTGACATAAATTCCATTGCATACAAAAACCATTTAACATAAATATAATTTCTCATAGAATTCATTAAACAGAAAAATTATGTTACATAAAACTCAGATAACTTAATTCTTATTTGACATAAAAATTATGTAACATCAATTTCTATTGACATAAAAATCATTTATCATGAATTTCTTTTGACATAAAATTCATTTAACGTAAATTTTATTTGTTATAAAATTCATTTGACATCAATTTCTTTTGGCATAAATGTCATTTAATGTAATTCTCATTTGACATAAATATCATTAGACATATAATTAGCTTGACATAAATTTAATTTGACGTGAATATCATTTAGCATAATTATTATTTAACGTAAAATTAAATTTATATAAATTTCATTTAGCATAAATTCCATTTAACATAATTCTCATTTGGCATAAAATTTACTTGCCATAAATTTCATTTGGTATAAATCCCCTTTAACATAATTTTCATTTGACATAAAGTTCATTTGACAAAAAAGACATTTAACACAATTCTCATTTGTCATAAAAGTCATTCAACAACATTCTCATTTGACATAAAAATCATTTTACACCAATAACAAGGTGCGAATTTTAAAAGTAACCAATTAGATATTATCAACAACATTGTGATTCGCCAATTTTGAAATTCGCGCCTATATTTCCATGTAAAATGATCTGTAAGTAAAATAAAATCTATGACAACTCAATTTTATGTCAAATGAGAATTATGTGTAATGAGTTATCCGTCAAATAAAATTTATATAAAGTGAACTTTATGTCAAATGAAAATTATGTAAAATGGGATTTATACCAAATGAAATTTATGGCGCAAGTAAATTTTATGCCAAATGAGAATTATGTTAAATGGAATTTATGCTAAATGAAATTTATATAAATTTTATTTTACGTTAAATAATAATTATGCTAAATGATATTCACGTCAAATTAAATTTATGTCAAGCTAATTATATGTCTAATGATATTTATGTCAAATGAGAATTACGTTAAATGACATTTATGCCAAATGAAATTGATGTCAAATGAATTTTATAACAAATAAAATTTACGTTAAATGAATTTTAAGTCAAAAGAAATTTATGTTAAATGATTTTTATGTCAATAGAAATTGATGTTACATAATTTCTATGTTAAATAAGAATTAAGGGATATACTTCCGAATAAGGGGGACCTCCGATTTCAATGAAAATTGGTATACCAACGTATTTTGATGCGCTGATTACGAAAATGATAATAAAATTTGGCGCAAATTTCATCTTTATGGTAAAAACCATAAAAAATTGTGGTTTTTTGCCTATAATTCGTAAAAAACGAAAAATTTTGAAAAACTTCTTAAACAAAAGTTATAGATCTCACAAAAATACACATTTTATGTTTTTATCATTATTTGCTAAAATCTATTATTTTCCGAGAAAAATGTAAATAACCATAAAATGCCATAAAAACGGGTTTTGTGGTCTTGAAAAAGGCCGATTGATGAAATGTTACAAATTGCAACGGTTTTGTGGCCTTGAAAAAGGCCGATTGACAAAATTTCCGAAGGTTTAATGGTTTGGTGGCCTTGAAAAAGGCCGATTGATGAAATGTTACAAATCGCAACGGTTTTGTGGCCTTGAAAAAGGCCGATTGATATAAGTGCCATTTTCTTAGTTTTTGTGGCCAGGGTAAGCAATTTTAATGTCCGCAATTAATTGCGAAAAAGGGTCGGCATCTAATTTGCGAACCCTTCTCCGCCACAAAAACTCACAAAGGTGGTCTGCAAGATTATGCTTACGAACACCTCCTCTGGAGAGACATCGTCTCATCCATCTCCAAGAGGATTCAATATTTTGGGTGTGGGCACCAGTAGTAGAGTCTACAAATTCCTCGGAATGATTCACAGTTTTGTGAACGTAGCCACATTGTTCCAAATCAATGTAGCCCTTCCAACAATCAGTATGGATTTCTGTGCCGACAACAACGTGCTTTTTAATCAAGCCGATTAAAGTAGTTTTGTCTCGTTTGTTGTCGGGACAGATTTCCAGTCGATAGTTGGAAGAATGTCCTCTGTGGATCATTCCGAGGATCCATGAACCCTCTACTACTCGACCTCTCTCAAACTTTCAACGACCGATTTTGCATTTGTCGATCTCGACGATTTCGCCCACACCTCCAATTTGACCATCTTCTAGGAAGTGTTCGTCTAGAGCAATCATGCAGACCTCCCGACAAAAAGAGAATCGATCTGCAATGGTTTCAGAAGAAATATTTTGACCTTCAACAATACTACTCTCACGAATAGTTTGTTGAAAGTCAAAACTTACCGAGAAGCAATACGTCACCATCATACAAGAAGCCGCAGAGATGTGGCATTGTTCGAACCACGTATTCTCTGCGACAGTATGACGATGACGATATTTCCCTTTTTTCTCGCAAACGAACTGACCACAAGTGAACGCTGATTCAGTCAAAGTCATATTCTTCTTATGCTTTGAACAAAAGCGTTGACTCGGGATCAGTTCTACATCACGCAACCATTGCAGAGTCGATTCTCTATTTTGCAAAATGACACTTAACGCGAAAATATTATATTTCCGGTCCATGATATTTTAGACACGTTCGTGTCAATGTGCTCAATGAATATACGCGCTTCTTGCGGCTGGATAATACACCTTGGCCGAGTCCCCTTTCTATATTCACACGGAGAGATGAAGAGAGTACACGAGCTCAATGCGAAATCGAATTGGTTCTCGGTTGGGTACCTTCTAGTACCAACTAGAAAGTCACTTTGACTCCCTTTCTATATTAAAACGTGTAAGGAAATTAGGTGCCTTTGAGTGGTATTTTTTAGTGGCACATAAAAAAAGTCTCTTTTTTAAAAAAGATGGAGGGGGATTTGGTTCTGGGTTATGTACCTTTTAGTACCAACTAGAAAGTCACTTTGACTCCCTTTCTATATTAAAACGTGTAAGGAAATTAGGTGCGGCGGGCTTCGCCCGCCTCTGAGTGGTATTTTTTAGTGGCACATAAGAAAGGTCTCTTTTTTAAAATAGTTGGAGAGGGATTTGATTCCGGGTTGGGTACCTTTTAATACCAACTAGAAAGTCACTTTGACTCCCTTTCTATATTAAAACGTGTAAGGAAATTAGATGCGGTGGGCCTCGCCCGCCTCTGGGTGGTATGCTATTTTATGGTTTTTACATTTTTCTCGAAAACTAACAGTTTTAGAAAAAAATTGTAAAAACATAAAATTTGTATTTTTGTGAGATCTTTATCTTTTGATTAAAACATTTTTTTTAATTTTGCGTTTCTCATGAGTTAAATGCAAAAAACCACAATTTTTTATGGTTTTCACCATAAAGATGGAATTTGCGCAAAATTCCATTATCATTTTCGTAATCAGCGCATCGAAATACGTAAAGAAACTATATTTTGTTAAAATTGGCTGTTCTTTTAGCAAAAGTATATTTTAACCCGTTTTTACAGTGTTTTATGGTTTTTTACATTATTCTCGGAAAATAATGGATTTTAGCAAATATTGATAACAACATAAAATATGTATTTTGGTGAGATCTATAACTTTTGTTAAAGAAGTTTTTCAAAATTTTTGTTTTTTACGAATTATAGGCAAAAAACCACAATTTTATGGTTTTTTATGGTTTTCACCATAAAGATGAAATTTGCGCCAAATTTCATTATCATTTTCGTAATCAGCGCATCAAAATACGTTGGTATACCAATTTTTATTAAAATTGGAGGTCCCCCTTATTCGGAAGTACACCCAAATGGTTTTTGTGTGCAATGAAATTTATGTCAAATCATGTGCATATTATGTAAATTTTAAGTTAAGTAGTTTTATATCAAATACCTATTTGGTCAAAAAAGATTTCGGAAATAAGCATGCGTCTCGATCGGACTGTCACAGCAAACCCTTTCTATGCGCGTGTCTTTCATCTTAAATTAAGATGTTTTCCAAAGCATCTTACTGATATTTAAGATGCTTTATATGTTTTAGCAGTAATGAAGATATTTCTGTTGCAATAAGATGTTTAGCTATAAGTTACTTGAGAATCATAAGATGCGCCATAAGTCTCGCATTTCCATAAAAATAAATTAAAAAATCAAACTACAATTTCTAATTCTTCCTTATTAATGCCTTAACAAAAATTAACTTTGATTTTTGATTTTCGTCAATTTAGTTAATAAATAATTAAGTGTTTACATTTAGCCCGAGAATTCGAAAACTCGGGGTAAATGTAAACAGAACTTTAACTACACTGAAAAAAAATAAGTATTAAACCAAGAAAATTTTTCTTGGTTGAAGCAAATCGTGGGATTGAATACGGCCAAGAGTATTATAGTATTGATTCAAGAAAACGATTTTCTTGACATAGTATACTTGGTAGGAGAGTATATGTTGTTGATCCAAGAAAATATGGAATCCAGTCAAGAAATTAAGTTACACAAAAGAAATGCAGATTATAATAATTCAAGAACATTTGTGTATCAAATCAAGAAAAAATTTTCTTGATTTGAGAAAATTATAGATTTCAATCAAAAAAATATTTTCTCAATTCAAGTAAATTATTTACTTGAATTCTACCCCCCCCCCCTTATCCCGGGTTGCGCGCATCAGAAGCTGTACCGTTACCACTATGCCATCCAAGCCTCAATGGACAGTTTTCAAAAACTGCTATTTAAGTTGCACATCCATTTGAAGAGAAATATTTTCTTGGATCAAGAACACCGGCATTGTGTTAAGTAAAAAAAAGTTCCAAATCAAATGAATGAAATGATTTGATTTAAGAAAAACGATTTCTTCAGACAATACTTTACTATTTCGCTTAAGAACATAATATTCTTGATTCAATTCTTTTTGGTACTTCAGATAAGTAAAATATTTGATTTGATCAATAACATATTTACTTCCACCAAATACTGAATTATTAATTCAAGAACTCTATCCAATGCTAATAATTACTTGGCACAAGAAAATTAATTTCTCTCCTCAAATAAATATGGGATTGATTTAAGTAAACTCTGCCAAGTAAATGCATTTACTTGGTTCAATTACAATTTTTTTCAGTGTAGTTGGCACAACATATGCATTTTAAGTTGGGACAACTTCCTTATGACTTGTCGGGCCAACCATCGTCTCCATTAGACGGCCAACCGTTATCATCTGTATGGTTGGCCCAACCTCTGGCACGAGAAGTTGGACCGACCTTGTAAAAGTTGGGCCAACCGAAAATTTGCACCTGGGTATACATCTATACATCTAAACCTCGCTTAACTACACTGCCGTCCTAATAAAGAAAGTGGTTAAGTGACATTTTTATAAAAATGAGATTTTTATACCGTTGAATTCGTTATAAAATTTAGAATCTATCTATAGTATTACATTTTACCGATATTAATTAATTTTAAAAATAATGGGACCCTAATTATACTACTTGCAGAGATTTTCGTGAAATACTTATTTATAGAACCGTACTTGCAGAAAATTTAACCGTACTTGCAAAGATTCGCCAAAATGATGACGTAGATGAGAACTTTCATTGGAGCTCGAACCGTATTGGCGAGTGCGGCTTGGAAATGGAGCCCGACTATACTCAAAAAACTAAGGCGTTGATCCGTATAACACTTATCCACTTTATTCTTAAGTTTTATATCCCCAAAAAGATCAACTTTCAGAAGCGTACTTGCATTTCTGCATTGTGCACGCCATAAGCTAAAATATTTGCAGTTACGGTTAGTAAAGCAGTGTCAAAAATTAAGCTTCTCAGACCGTAAGTGCACTTACGCTTTTAAGGCAGTATTTTGATGATTCAAAAATTAATTTTTAACAGTATTCTCCCACTACGCTACGCTCACATGGGAGTCCATACCGTTAAATGTATATAAAAGCTGCAACAGTCGGGCCAACCGTGGCCCAGAGTTCAGCCGACCAAGAAAGTTTAAGTCATTTAAACTGCATTTGACAAAGTTTTGCCAACCGTTGGGACAACTGTGGCCCAGAGTTCGGCTGACCAAAATAATGTAAGTCGATTAAACTGCTTTTCACGAAGTTTTGCCAACCGTTGGGCCAACCGTGGCCCAGATTTCGGCCGACCAAGAAAGTTTAAGTCATTTAAACTGCATTTGACAAAGTTTTGCCAACCATTGGGCCAACCGTGGCCCAGAGTTCGGCCGACCAAGAAAGTTTAAGTCATTTAAACTGCATTTGACAAAGTTTTGCCAACTGTGGCCCAGAGTTCGGCCAACCGAAACTGAAAGTCTTTTGAACTACGTTTGGATGAGTTGTGCCAACCTTTGTAGCCAAAGTTGGCCCGACGGTTGGTTACACTCTGCGTATAATGGTTGGCTTGCAAAGAAGGGACAACTATGGGCACTAGTACTTGCCAAAGTTGAGCAAACTCTGGCAACCAAAACTTCGCTTGCCGAAGTTAGGCCAACCTTGGGCCAACCTGCAAACTCTGGCGGCCAATTCAAATTCGCACCGGGGTAATTTCTGCAAAAAACTATTATATAACTGTGATATATTCCATTACATCACTGAGTTATAATTTTCGTCGTGTTTCGTCGTGTTAATAATTGAACTCTTTGGTTTAGAGTTAGGTGTTACACATGATAAATACTTCGATATGATTGTCGATAAGTACACGGAAAAATGTAAGGTGCACATGCTATACCTTTCAAAAAATGTATCCAACAATTAACTTCACTTCATATAAAAACGATAGGAAAAAATAAGTGTGAAATTTTTTTTTTAAATTAATTTTGATCTGAAAAAATTAGCTGCGTGAACGAATGCAAATAAATTAATTTTAAAACACCTAACTCTATACCCAAGAGTTCAATTGACATCTAATAGATGTCACTATGTGCTTATATAGTCGAAATCTTCATATTTCTAAATTTAACAATGTTTTGTAACTGTCGTTACAAATCTGTTACGTAAAATTGTAGTTTGTATAAAAAAATTTAAATTGATTAATAATTAAAATAATATAAAGAATATATCACAGGTATGTAAATATGTTATATAATTGGAAGAATTTGTTGTTGTTACATTACTATTATGACCGAGGTGAAAATAGTTATTTTCGTATCAAGGGCGCAAAATAGGTGATTGCGACGATGGCGAAATGAAGGGACCGAGGGGACACAATTTCGCTATCGTCGCAATTACCTATTTTGCGCCCATGTTGCGAACATAACTTTTGTCCAAACTGCATGGAAAGTATATCATTGAGGGCACGAGCAGTGAATTCTTTTTAATGATTTTTTCGATTTACCTAATCTTGCCCTGTCTACCATTATTTTTTTCGTCCGAGGTGTGAACAAACTTTCTTGTCCTACCTGGACAAAAAGCATTTCATTTGGGACACAAACTGTATATAAAAAGTTAAAGAGATGTAAAGGAAACAAGCATGGGTAACCATAGCAACCTGACGTTACTGCGTCTGCAAATCAACGCAACGCCGATCTTTGAATCCTATTGGAGAAAGACCTTTAAGGTGGTGTCAAAGTCGATTGGATTTTTGCATTGAGCTTCAATGGGAAAATCGCATCGACTTTGACATCCCCTTAAGGCCTTTCCTCATCCTCACTTCTCCAGACTTTGGTCTCCTTTTCCCGGTCTGTGTCAACTTTGACTCAGCGTTTGGATTTAATTTTTAACCTACAATATAAAAAATTTCTGTTAAATAAATTAAACAATTTAAATTTATAAATTTCAATTTCTCTATTATTTAATTTATCACTAATAACATTAACATTATATAATATTAAAAATAATAATAAAATAATTACACAATTATTTAACTTTTATCCCAGAATTTTTCACGAAACAATTGTCAACTCATTAGTATATACCGATTAAATATTCTATTCTGCGTTGGCCTTAACATCGCACGTATCGGAGAGATACAAGAAAATTAAGGTAGGTTTAGGATAGACTAATAAAATTGTTATTATTTGATGTAATAATGCCAAAAAAAGTATTGGAAATGATAAAGGAATATCTAAGGATGAAATTGATATATTTTTTAGGATAAATTAACGTCAAATTAATGAGAAATTAATGTTTAAAGTAGGAAATGTCAGTTTTAGTGTAGGATGTATGCGTGTGTAAGGTCGATATTGGAACAAACTGTTGATATGTCGCCGCGCATTTTGCGCGACAGATGGCGGAAGTGACATTTGTCTATGGCTTTATATTACATGCTCCTTCATAAAGAAAGCTATTTTTTATTTGTTGGTCAAGTTACACAAAATGAAAAAATAAATTATATTTGAACAACAAAACATATAATTTCAACCCTCAAAAGAAATAATGGATGATTTAGACCAATAAAAATAAAGCTGAAACTCCTCCTTCAAATATAATTTATTTTTTCATTTTGTGTAACTTGACCAACAAATAAAAAATAGCTTTCTTTATGAAGGAGCATGTAATATAAAGCCATAGACAAATGTCACTTCCGCCATCTGTCGCGCAAAATGCGCGGCGACATATCAACAGTTTGTTCCAATATCGACCTTACACACGCATACATCCTACACTAAAACTGACATTTCCTACTTTAAACATTAATTTCTCATTAATTTGACGTTAATTTATCCTAAAAAATATATCAATTTCATCCTTAGATATTCCTTTATCATTTCCAATACTTTTTTTGGCATTATTACATCAAATAATAACAATTTTATTAGTCTATCCTAAACCTACCTTAATTTTCTTGTATCTCTCCGATACGTGCGATGTTAAGGCCAACGCAGAATAGAATCTTTAATCGGAATCGCAATCGTAAGCGTAACCGTACACGGAGAGAAATCTGCTGCTAATATTACTCGAAAGAGCATATTACTTAATTTGCTTATCGTTTCTCTTATATTTTTAGCATACATTCATATACTTATTGTAAAAATACTTTCGATACAATAAGCATAAGAGACAGTAGCTAATTTTGCAAGAAATCTTTATTATAAGTACAAAGAGAACGTGCTATTAAAGTATTAAGTTCTTCTTATAAGAATCGCTCGAACTCCGACTGATTTTCAGGCGGACTTTATACAACACAATCTTACCGGCGTATACGCTCATATAACTCACACACACACACACACATATATATATATATATATATATAATTCTTTGGACAGTTTTGTCGTCCTGTAAAACATTATATTTGTTAGGTTATGTTATTGTAAACGTCACCGCGTTGTACGCGTTCCGTTCCAGGTTCCTCCATCCAGAGAAATATATGTGTGTGAGTTTTATGTGCGTATACGCAGGTAAGATTGTGTTGTATAAAGTCCGCCTGAAAATCGGTCGGAGTTCGAGCGATTCTTATAAGAAGAATCTAATACTTTTATAGCACGTTCTCTTTGTATTTATAATAAAGATTTCATGCAAAATTAGCTACTATCTCTTATGCTTATTGTATCGAACTCTCCATTACATTAAATAGATGATTTCGTATATAAATTATTATAACCTTAAGCTAAAATTCTATTCAGCAGTGACTAATAAAATTTGTAAAGATTCTGCAAGCAATAATAGCACCAGATTTTTCTCCGTGTAAGAATGAGTTAAAGAAGTATAGGTATATTGTTTATCCTTCTTTAACTCATTCTTACGGTTACGCTTACGATTGCGGTTCCGGTTAAAGATTCTATTCTGCGTTGGCCTTTATAGACAGAACGTAAACATAGTTCACTTTTCATTGCGAAATAAGGGGTGCCAACGACTGGAGCTTGGTTAAAAATTGCTTGTCCAGTCTTTGGCATGTGTATGCCAACGACTGTAATACATGCTGTTTTAAATATTTTTGTTGGCACCCCATTCAAATATATAAATTAATAATTTTTAAGAACAAGACGTGTTAAACTATCAATATTTAAATATTCTACTAACATGTTTGCAAAGAAAAAAGTAAATTTACTAACTTCTAATAATAGTAAATTAAGTTTGAAAATTTCAGTTTTATTAAGATTTTCTTTAGTAAAATCGAAAATTTCCGAACACTTTGACAATGATATTAATTTTATTTTTTTTAAGGCAATTATGTAATTACTTCTAATAAGTTATATACTAGATTTTTGTAAAAAATGTTGGAAAATTTAATAATCATATGCAAAACATGCTAGATATTTTCTAATTCTTGTTATTTAAAGAAAACCGAACAGGGGTGCCAACTACTAGCGCACTGGAGCAGTTACCCTATCTTCGTTAATTATTTACCGATTTTAATTTTTATTTTTTCAATTTGATGTATTTTTTTATGCTGAATCCGAAAATGATTTTATATTTTTTCAAAATACAATATTTTTTGTAATAATTAAAAAAAAATTTTTACAACAAATGATTATTGTTATTTATCATATCTAAGAACAAATTCTTTTATAACATATTATTATTTCATTAAAATGATAGGGTAAGTGTACCAATTGCCGAGGGTGTTCCATTTGTCGATGATACCATGGTAATAACCAAAAAATATTGTCTAAAATGTCTCATTTGTTTGTGGATATAATATTAATAAATTTTTTCACATTTATAATGCATAAGAAAATTAACATTCATCACTTTTTTCCATTTACAATGTGCTACAATGTTTAAATAAATTTCAAAGATTGTTTACTCGACAATAGAAACCACCCTCGACAATTGGTACGTTTACCCTAGTAATATTATCACAAAAAGAATTCAAATTATATGTATAAAAGTGTGTAGCCCCATGCAGAAATTACCCTACTAGGGCCGTATTATGGGATGAAACGCCGCGCCTGATCAGGGCCAGATCGGGGCGACAAAAAAGTGTGGATTTCCTGATCAGGGCCACATCGGGCGCGGCGTTTCATTCCCTAATAGGTCGGCCCTATCAGGCCCTGATCAGGGCCCCAGCGAAATTTCTACACGGGGCATCATCATCTTAGTACATCATCTTAGTAAATTATTCCATTTGTTTATGAGAAAAAACGTACCCTTTTTTAATCTCCATTATTATATACATTTATATATAAAATATCAGATTTCCATGAAATCCGATGATGAAAGTTTGACTCCTCTAGTGTACTTAAAAAAAAGAAATTGGCAGGTCCAAAAGTGTAGAAATTCCGTTGCAAAATTACATGTTTTTAGTTAACAAATGAAATTATGCATAAACTAATATATCTGATCGAGTTAAATTTTTTTTGGATTTATTCAGCTTCGCAAGGAGAATATTCTTGATAAATTATAAACAAATTCGATAATTATTAACAATTTATGCCCTTTGTATTAATTTTTATTATTTACAAATATTGTTTTAATCATTCTCAACAAAATAAAAGTTATTGCCCTGTTTTATCATACTGTTATGCCTTTACGTAGGCAACCCGCTTTACTCCACTTTTCTGTTGTGCGGCCATTTTATCCCCAGATCAAGTCACCTACATCTGTCAATTGCAATCGTAGAAACAATATTGTGGCTCGTAGAAACATCGTATCGATACAAAATAAATTTTTACTAATTCTTTATTAAATTTATGTTGCGGGTAAAGGCCCACTTTTTCGATTATGTGCTTAGTTTTTTTTAAAAAGTGATCAAAGTGGAAAAATACAGGAAAGTAGGGGAAGTGGGTTGGCAACACTAACCAGTTCTCGACCTGCAACGCCGTTAATTTAATTTTTATAAAGGAAATAAATTTAGAAACATTTTAAATATTGCTGCAAGGTTTAAAACCTATTCTGTCAAATGTCTTTTTGGTAAATTAACCTTTCTGTTTTTTCACCTTTCTAGCAAGTAGCGTTTCTACTCATTGACATTTCTGAACATTGACGATTTTGAATTTTGACCCTTCTACAAGTTGACTCTTCGACTTCTTTACCATTCTAACAAAAGTGAGCATTCTGTTAATTGACTTTTCTAATAGGTGGCGTTTCTACTCGTTGATATTTCTAAACATTGACGATTCTGAATGTTTACCCTTCTACAAGTTGACGCTCTTTCTTATTTACCATTCTAACAAATCACCTTTCGACTACTTGATCTTTCGAACAGATGGCGTTTATAATCATTGATCAGTCTAACAAATAGCTTTTCTAAATGTTGACCCTTCTAACAGTTGACATTTCTGTCAGTTGCCGAAAAGCCAAATGTCAGAAAAAAAACATCGTCTCGAAATATGTATCGAAATATAATAAAGTAATTCTTGTACTTAACTAAAAATTTCTGCGTGTAAAAATTTATTAATCAATAATAAATTAATACTTTTTTTACTTTACAGAATTGTCGAAGTTCGTCGAAACCCAACGCGAATATCTAAGAAAAAACTAGACAAAGATTTCGTCACTTCAAGACAAAAATTAATATCGACTAAACGAAAAGAAAATTTTTCAAATTCAGAATCTAACAAACGAATTAAATTGTCGAATAATAATGCTTACATGAATACAAGATCGGTGACAAAAAAACTTGATACAATTGGTTCTACTTCGAAAACGCCAAGTATTTATGATTTAATCCATTGGAAAGAGTGGCCAGTTCATGGAATGCACGAAAGGCCTGTTTTTCATTCCGAGGTAATAATTATTTCTACTATTTCTAATAACTTCTAGTAATAAATCTACAAATATATTTTGACAATATATTATTATTTATTAAATTTTCAATCAATTAAAAATATTTTTCAGCTCGGTTTGGGAACGCAATATTCAGACAACAAATTTATCAACAAGTTGGACAAAATCACTGACACAAATGCTTCCGACAAATCAGAATTAGAGGATCACGATGAAAATTGTTTACAATTAAAAAAATTAATACGACAACGAATTAAAGATTTGGAATCTCATAAAATCGAAAATACGTCTGACAATAATATCGATATGTTGCAATTAACAATGCATACAATTTTGCATTTAGTCCTCGCATTCTGTACTCAAATATCAAGTCACGAATATCAAACACAAATTCAGAACAAATTGAAACTTTTAAAAGCAAAAATCACCGCTGACAGTCAAGAATGGTCAAAAATAGAGACAAACGAATCGAAAATCGAGAATATTGATAAAACAACATTGTTAAATTTAGTCCCAGTGGGAAATATTCCATCAAACTGTAAAATAAAAAATATCTCCAATAATACGTACAAAGTATTAAAATTCATTTCTGCACGAATGGAACCTGCAAAATGTCTCATCACACCTCGCAAAACAGTGGCAAATATGCAAAACAATTCAATCACAAATATTCAAAATAATTGCTCCAAATTACAAGATATTATTCGTGGCTCCTCCAAGAATGCCTTGATTCTCCTTAAAATACAAGAACCACCGAAAGAAAATCCAAAACAAGCAGAAAATGCTTGTCAAAATAATCAATGTTTAAAGCCTTTGGTGACAAATTTAAATTGGAATGATTCAACTATAAACAATGATTCAATGATGAATATAACTTCCTTCTACGAGAATTTCCTTCCAGTTGAAGAAGTGAATTATCTTCAGGGATCTGGTGAAAAGACAGTTCTGGAAATAAAAGACAATGATCAAAATAAAATAAACGAAATTAATCAAAATATGAAAGATACTCCAGAATCTGTGACGAACTACTGCGACTCAATTGAGGGAATCGAGTCACAAAATTGTGATTTTCTTATTGAATCTTCAAGCCGAAGACATAATAACTGTAACTTCATCGATCAGCGAAATTTCGGACTAATTGGAGATTATTATCACAAATCGACTGCAATTGTAAACGAACAAAAAATTAAGGAGTCAGATAAAAATCAAGAAATACTGAAGGCTTTAGATTTATCTACAGTGAGGACAAGGAAAGAAATTTTGAAATCAAAGGATGAAACTGTAAAAACTAGAAAAGAGAATATAAAATCAAAGGAGGTCATTAAATCGCGAGAGGAGATAAAAACGAAGAAAGAAACAATAAAATTAGAACAGAATAAAGATTTTATCAAGACGAAGGAGGAGATTTTAAAGTCAAAAAAAGAGAACTTGAAATCAAGCGAAGAATTTTTTAAAATAAACGAAACTTTAGATGGAAAAAAAGAAGAAATTCTCAGCGAAGAAGATCTTCAGACTTTACTGGAAAGTACAATAATTTTTTATTGTATAATCACTGGGGCTGATCAGGAAAACGTTGCAAATTACATAGACACTCTAAATGCTAAGGAAAATTTGGAATGGCTCAAAGAAGACTCTACCACTTCAAAGTAATATTGTATTCAAATAAATATTACTTTCAGAGTGATATTAATTTCGCCCCCAAATATTTAATTTGTTCTGTAATATGTTTTCTATCAATTACTATTTTAAAATAATTTAAACATTTACTACCATGTTTGTTTTTGTTTGTTTCTACAAAGAGAATTAAATTGTATCGACTACAAATGATTTGTAACTATAAGTTAAAGAATTTCGAATTTTAAAAAGTAATATTTGAAAAATTGTTAAGGAAAAAATTAATAATAGTTTTAATCAATAAATAAGTCAAATAATAGTTTCAATAAATTAAAAATTAGATTAAATATTTCAATAAACTGAAACTAAATTGAGTTATAGTTTTAATAAATTAAAAACTACATTAAAGAAAATGTTTTAATGAATTAAGAATTAAATGGAAACAATTTAAGGGAAAATAATCAAATTTAATAAAAAATTTCTATATTAAAATTTAAATTTATTAAATATGTAATAATATCATTAAATTTTGTGAAGGTAAATAACATGGATTTGTGGAATAATTAAAAATTTATTTGTCTACAGTGCATTAAAGTCGTAGAATTCATTTCAAAATCGATTTAAAAATTACTTATACAGACATTAATAAATTTTTTTGAAAGGATTGGAATTTTCTTTTTAATTTAATTTCTAATTTCTAATAATTGAAATTAGGAATGATTTTCAATTTAATTGAAATTCCGAAAAATTTTTAATGTAATTTAAATCACGAATAATTATATTTAAATATTTTGTTAAATATGAAACCTTTTTAAAATAATACCACCACTTATTCTAGTGTGAATTAAAGACAGAGAAACGATAAAAATTGCGATAAAAAGGAGTAATACTGCTATCGTGCCGCATTTTTCCTGTCAAACTCGATTGGAACGACGTTTCCCATGTTTTTGTCTAGAAAATAAATAATTTACAAATTTTATACCTCTAAATTATTTATAAATATTCAAATAAAAAGATTTCAAGAAAAGTGCAAAAAAATTACATTTTCCTGTCATCTGAATTCGAATCGCTTTCCTCAGTCTCAGTTTTACTTTCATAAAAAACTTCCGAAAAACTTTCCTCCTCGGATATGTGTTTAGCTTTTTTACTTTCTCGAGATTTTTTCTTCTCCTTCTTATCACTTCTGTCACGTTTCTTTTTCGATTTCTCATCATTTTCACTAAACGATTCACATTTTACTTCTTCCTTTCTCGAAATCTTTTTTTTTTTCTGTCTCTTCTTATAATTGTCGGATTTTCTTGAATTACGTGAACTCGAATTTGAATAGCCCGAGTCCTCTTTTGGTTTTCTGAAAAATTCACAATTAAATGAAGTCGTATTGATAAATAATTATGCTTACAAAACATTTCCACTAATTTCTTTCGATAAGAATTTAAAATATTGACAACTGACCGAAAACGTGTTTTCGGCGATGAATCGTATTTATCGATGTTTTCCGAATATTCACTATTAGAATTATTGTCTTCAATATCAATTTCTCTTAATTTTCGCTTTCTCTTGTCTTCTAGATATCTTTTATTTCTTCCCTCTTTATTTTTTTCATTTCGATAAATAATACTGATATTCGGAATTTCATATTTATCGTATTTTTCCTGCTTTCTTCGACTTTTGGTTTCGGTTTGCACTACATGTAATCTATACAATTGCAGTAAAATAACCAATGTATTCTTGCACGTAAAGAAAATATTCATGTAACTCACAATCTGGTAGTGAATAATCAATATGAGCCTGAATGACAAAAATGGCCCATCCTGAAAAAATTGTTTTGTTCTTCAAGCACCATTTTAAATTCAAATTCGAAAAAAATAAAAATTAGAAATATATAATAATATAATTAATATAATATAATATAATATAATAAAATCGCTGCCAACTTATATATTTTTGTTATAATTTTGGTGTTCATTTCATTTGTTTTCGTAAATCTCGTTGTGTTCATTTCATGAATACTTTGTTTCCTCATAGAGATCACGGTGGTCTTGAATCAACTTTGAATGAAATGTCTTAGCACATCATTTTTTTTTGCTGATTTGGCTTATTTGCATTCTAAATAATGTGTAAAAAATTTATAGCCCATAACTTGCCGAGCCGTTTTTATATTTATTATATATAACCTTTTCGTTAATTTTTTTTCTGTACAGTAACTGGTATAATTTCCGTAAATTGGCAAAAATATGTGCCTTAACATGTATTGTAATATTTAAACAAAACTGACTTATTGTGTCAGAAATATTATTTAAATTGTTATATTATATTATTTAAAATTAAAGAAAAGTATTAGGGTCAGTTGGGGTAAATCCGGACAGAGGGCAAATACGGACAAAAGGTGTTGGATCTTAATTTACAAATTAAAAATTCAGTTCGACGTCAATATTTTAAGCTCAGATCCTTTAAAAGAGATTCTGACTACTTCCATGATTTTATCTCGACAATTGTGAACAGGATAATTTGAAAACTTAGGGTAAATCTGGACAGAGCTTCTATTACATTTTAAAAAGTGGTGTAAGTAGTGTAATTCGATTAATCTTTAAAAAAGTCCGGCATATTGGATCCGGCATTTTGAATTTTCAAAATGTGACTTTGTATTCGTATTCAATGATCCCAAAAACTTTTCTTTATCAAGTTTTATTAAAATCCTTTAAAATTTGTTAAAGCTATATATGTTTTGATTATTACTTTTTGAATCGTTAATTGATTAACTTTTATGATACTACAACACTTAACTGATTCAATTTTTGTACATCTAGTATGAATTTTTTTCAAGTTGTTCTATCCCTTAATAGAGTAGTAGACTTAAGATAACTTTATTTTAAACCTTTCTTAGAAACTAAGCTGTCAGGATTTACCCCAAATTTAAAGAAATTTTTTGAATCTTGTGTTAAATCCGAACAATAAAATGTAAAAAATTAAATATAAAATTTTATAAAAAATAAAAAATTAATCTAGGGACCTAAAAAAAAATAATGCAGTATAAAACGAAAGAATTGCCTTTTATTATAAAAAAACTTACGTCATTTGTGAAAAATAGGTATTTTGTCCGGATTTACCCCAACTGACCCTATTTTAATTAATATTATGCTTAAATCCATAATTTGATACAAATATGAAACATTTTAAATAAAAAACTGATGATTTTTTTTCAAAATAAGTTTTCTCAAAAACGGCTCGACAAGTTATGGGCAATAAATTTTTTACACATTATTTAGAATGCAAATAACCCAAATCAGCAAAAAAAATGGATGTGCAAAGACTTTATATTCAAAGTTGATTCAAGACCACCGTGAGATGTCAATAATAATAAAGTATAAATTTTGAACAATTATTTTCAATTGCTGTAACATTTTTTTTCTTTATTTGATTATAAAAATTCAGTTTCGATACATAAGCGATTTTGATTTTTATGGTATATTACGACTTTAATTATTTTTTTTTTTTAAATTTTAGAAGTGATTTGGAAAATGATATTTTTTAACTTTTCAAAGTTACTTCCACATTAAATTTTTTTTTTAAATTACCATCACAATTTCTCTTTTTTAAAATATCAAATTCTTCATTTCTAGTCGATAATAAAATAAAATAAATTCAAAAAAGTCTTATTTTCCAAAATTTTTGATTTTCAAAGTTTAATATCTCTGGTAAATATAGACGAAAAATATTCATTAAGGGCTCAAAAGATGCGTCTAAAAAACCTCTACAAACTTAGAGAAAAATATTCATAGGTATCCTAACATTTTTCTAAAGTTATGGGCAAAAATATTTTTTTTTTAAATTAAAAATCAAAAAAATATATAGTTAAACTTTATTAACCTGTCTCAAAGTACATGAGACCTACAATTTAAATAAAAATCAGTCCAAAAGCTCTTCATAATTTGGAGATATGTATGAAAATGTGATGTTCACACACACACACACACACGGAATGACATTTTTAGGGTTCCGTACGCCATAGGTGTACTGACGGAACCCTTATGAAATCACCAGAAATCACTCGTGTCCGTCCCAGCCATGTAAAAGTTTTAAGTGCAGATTACAGGAAAAATATAGCGAACACGATTGACCTACATATTTGCGAAAAGAAAGGGAAAGCAATTGAATTTTTTCGAAAAAATACCGAATTTCAGCTCAATAGGTTTATATATGTTAATTTTAATAAATCATATTTCTTTTATATATATATAAAATGAGTTTTGTTTTGGTGTACGGAACCCTCGATCTTAGTACGAGTGCAACTCGCACTTGTCCGATTTTTAAAAATGTCATTTTTGAACTCCTGAGGTCAAATAACATAAAGATATATGTCAAAAAATCAAGCTCGAAAATTTTTGGTATTACAATACTTCCTCTATATGAGGAACCAATATATAATAATAATAATATAATAATATTTATTATTATGATTTAGTTTATATTATACAATATAATATAATATATTGATATTATTAATTAAATATTTTTTGAATACAACTAATGGGAACACATTTCTAATAACTTTTTTTTCTATTTGAAAAGCGTTATGACAAAGAAATAAATTATTTTTTTGAATTTGTCAAAATATTTTTTTAGTTTCGGAGTTTCAAAAATTTTTATTTCTTTGAAAATATCTTTTGCTTCCTCATACTGAGGAAGTATTGTAATACCAAAATTTTTCGACTTCGATTTTTTGACATATCTTTATGTTATTTGACCTCAGGAGTTCAAAAATTCCGTATGTGTGTGTGTGTGTGTGTGTGTGTGTGTAAACATCACATTTTCATAAATACACGGAGAAAAATTCTTTTTAATGATTACAATAGTCTACAGTACAGCTCGGATATGTGACCACTTTTTGTGATGATTACTATAGCTGTTGTAAGGAGTACAAATTAAAAGGTATCCCTTACAACAGCTGTAGTAATCGTTCCTACTCAATTCTTAACATATTACATAGTTTTCGTAATCATTGCAAAAAGTGGTCACATATCCGAGCTGTACTGTAGACTATTGTAATCATTAAAAAAGAATTTTTCTCCGTGAATCTCCAAACTATGAAGAGTTTTTGGACTGAATTTTTTTTAAATTGTAGGTCTCATCTGCGGACATAAAATGAGAGTACTTTGAAACAGATTAATAAAGTTTAACTATATATATTTTTGATTTTTAATTTTTCAAAAAAACGTGCTTTGCCCATAATTTAAAAAAAATGTTAGGACACCTATGAATGTTTTTCTGTAATTTTGTAGAGTTTTTTTAGATGCATCTTTTGAGCCCTCACTGAAAATTTTTCGTCCATATTCACCAAAGATATTAAACTTTTAAAAATCAAAAATTTTGGAAAATAAGCCTTTTTAGAATATTTTGTTGAAAAATGTAGAAATAACTTTAAAACTATCATTATCATCTTGTAGATCATTAAAAAACGCTTCGATTGACCTATTTTTGAAGCTAATTCGATTAGAAATAAAGAAGTTATTAACATTTTAAAAAACAGAAAATTGTGATGAAAACTTTTTAAAAAAAATTTTAATGTGGAACTTGAATTTTTAATTAAATAAAGAGAAAAAATTATTACATCAATTGAGAATAATTGTTCAAAATATATATTTTATTATTATTAACATTTCTATGAGGAAGCAAAGTGTTCATGAAATGATCACCAAAATTATAACAAAAATATATAACTTGGCAGCGGTTTTTTCATTTGATTTATATATTGATGCTTAACCCTCCATCCGTCGCATGGTGAGAAGTTTCCTCACCCAGTTTCTTTTTTTATTTATAACTTTTAAAATACAAAAAATTCTAATTTCATATTCTCAGTACCTTTCACAAAACTCTTCTTCTTTATTTTAAAACAATTTTTGTGTTTTTATTTATTTTAGTTTTTTTGTAATTGAATTTTTAAGCAGCAAATGTCAAGAATTTTTGACGCAAAGTGAGAAAACTTCTCACCGTGCAACTGACCGCGTATACTCGATTTCATTTGTCATTAATTTATTATTTAAATAATTAACAGAAAATTAAAGTTAATTTTACTTGCAATAGGTTGTTTGAAAATTATAATGAACATTCCAAAAAAATTTGGCATTTTATAACAATTTTTGATTAATTTACGATGGGTGAGAAGTTTCCTCACCTGCGACGGATCGCGTTACAAAAAAAGATGCGACGGATGGAGGGTTAAAATTAATCAAATTAAAAGTATGATGTGATTTTTAAAGGGGGTTTTTCAATCGCTTTAAAAATCATTATTCATACTTTTAATTTGATTAATTTTAATTATCAACATATAAATCAAATCACATAAAAGATATTTTCAAAAAAATCAAAATTATGTCAAAATTTTAAAACTGCGTAAATAAAAAAATATTTTATCAAATTCAAAAAAATTTATATGTACACTACTACTAATAATAGTAACATTTTGGAAGAATTTCGAGAATTTTTATTTTTTATATGAGTACACTAGAAAAACCGGCGTCTAAAAATAAGACGTTTAAAAGATTTATGAACGTCTTATATGTAAATAAGCGTCATATTTGATCATCTTAAATGAAAAAAATTACCTCTAAATATATATGCATTTTGGAACGCAAATATGACGCTTAAAAACGTCCCTCGCAGCACCGAAACTTTCCTAAAAATTTATTAAATATTTACTTGCAATATTCAGTATATTTAATTTCAATGTATATTGAAAGTTGTGTGAAGATTTAAATGTCCCGATTAAATAAATGTCTAGCGCGAAACTTTCCTGAAAATTTCATTGAAATGTTCAATAAAGTTTCGCGCTAAAAATTTATTTAATCGGGACATTTAAATCTTCACACAATATTTTCACTCATTTTTTCAGTTAAATATACCGCATATTTCAAGTAAATATTTAATAAATTTGTAGGAAAGTTTCGGTGCTGTGGGGGGTCTTAAAACTGACCACGTAAACGTCTTAAATCAAGACGCTCTTTTTTTACAGTGCAGTTGAGGAATTTCGTCCCTGAACAATTTGTTAATAATTTTAAAATTTCAATTTTTCAAATTTCGAAAAATTATAATCACCTGCAGCAACATATTTATTGCAATTCCCCAAACATCAATACTACAGCAACTTGTTTTGGTTGGAATTTTTCTCTTGACGGCGCTACCGGATGAGAGTCTCGATTTTCTCGATTTCGTTGCCGTTAAAACGACGGTAAATTGCATCAACGACCATGACCAAATGCCCAAAGTTAAATAAACTAAAACTGGCTCCCTTGCTATTTTGTCTTCCTTGAACGAGTCGAAGAATTCGATAATATCAGCAGCAGTGCCAATATACACCAAAAGAAGTTGACTCAATTGGTCTCGTGTCAAATCACCCTTTGGCAGCATCCATCGTCCAATTATTAAAATTAACATCAAAAATTGCTCAATTAAAGTCACCCAAGTTTCAGTCGATATTTGAATCGTAGGCAATTTGATGTTCACCTGGATAATAAAAAAAATAATTTTAGTCAATCTTATAAAAACAAACTTCCGCCACAATACCGAAAATTTCCTTAAAATGTATTAAATATTTACTTGAAATATTCGGCATATTTAACTGAAAAGTTTAGTGAAGATTGTATAAAGATTTAAATGTTCCGATTTAATAAATGTTTAGCGCGAAACTTTCCTAAACATTTCAATGAAATTTTTGCATAACTATAATTATAATTATATTGTTTAAGGATGGATTCGTTCAATCATTCAGTTATTTAATTAATGAAGCATTCAATCGTCTAATCTTTTAATAAAAATTATCCTTTAAATTATAGGGTGATATAAAAAAACTTACGCCTAATGCCTTCTCCAGGTGTTTCAAATCAGAGGCAGCTAAATTTGTAAAATCCAAACTCTCACTGATATTAATATTTGATTCTCGCATTCGAATCCTCTTTTCAACTTTGTCCAATTCCAAAAGCCAAATTGCCGGTACTACACTTCCCAAGTAGAGAAATACTGACGGACAGAACCTGTAATAAAAATAGAAAATTACTCTATGTGTTAAATATAAATATAAATTTATATATTTTTTTATTATATATTATTAATTTTGTAATTTAATAATTTTACAATTATTTTTAGTTATTCCAAACGTATAAAAATTAATGAAAAACTCTCTCTCTCTCTCTCTCTCTCTCTCTCTCTCTCTCTCTCTCTCTCTCTCTCTCTCTCTCTCTCGGTGTAAAAAAGAGGTTTGATAAAAAAATATATAAATCTGATTAAAAAACGTTTTTTTGGTTTTTAATTTGAAAATTGTTCTTTCATGAATATTAAATATCCTTAATATCTTTTTTGATATCAAGATCGAACCCTAATCGTTCACACAGGAAGTCAATATTTTTTGACCCGATTTCTCTAGCCTATTCTCACATAGCAGTTACTAATGTACAATTTCCGTCTGTCAAACTGAGTTGATCGTTCCAAACACACCCCAAAAATAGAGGTACTCCTTGAAAGCCAATTTTTTTTCTCTCTTATTGTTGACTTTCTCAAGTGGAAAATTACCTTGTTATTTTAAATATCGTATCATTTTCATAGAATTATAATTTATTAAAAACTTTGAACTTGACCCAGATATTTCAGTTTTCCTTAATTGGGGTAATAACAATAAAAAAAATTGTCTCACGTGCTACAATTATATTTCTACGTAAGAAAATGTAATTCCAAAAAAATAAATTCACCAAGAAGAGTAAAAATTTACTTTTAAATAAATTATTAACTAAAAAAATCCATTCTCATGTGATGATAAAACAAACAATTTTCTGGTTATATAAAAAGCAAGCAAAATTTTATTTACTCTTACCATTTCCATTCTTGATTTTCTTTAATAGTGAGCGTAAAAATACCCTCAAAAAACAATAGTAAAATTGGAAAACAAAGATACCAATAAGTCGGATTTGCCTTAAAGTTTGTAACTTGCCAAATAGCAATAAAACCATGAGAAGCAAAAACTAATCTCGTAATTATCGCTTTAATCGTTGCCAAAAATTTCGCCATTACTATTTCCAATTGTTTATCATGAAATATAAATGAACGACTCAAACAAAAATCCACCAGAATCGCATAATTTCATTTTCTTTTTTTTATGGTAAATTCAAAATCTCCATATTTTGTAAAATTTAACAAACAAAGAAATTTGTGGGAAATGCGAATTTCCAAGGAATATACTTTTCAACATAACTAGAGAACTTTTCAAAATATTTAATCGAAATCCAAACATAAAATAATATCAACTCATTCGCGTAAGGGATGAGAACGAACTGCGATTTAGGGAAACAAATTTCAAATATTGTTTGAGACGCGCAAGCGTAAGATTGCAATGCATTTTGAAGAATTAAATTCCACTCACATGGAAAATTGTTTAAATTAACTTAAACAATTTAATTAATTTTCAATTATGTCAAAAGTTAATAAAAATAAGTATCAGTTTTTAATTTTTGAAAATAAATAAAATTTGGCTCCATTATGCTCTTATGAAGGATTCTTTATTAAATTTTAGTTAATTTAATTTAATTTAATTAATTTAGGGTTAGATGGGGTAAATAGAAATAAGGGGTACATCGAAAACTACTACTTACATATGAGGCATTCCATTTCAAACCGACCCCCCTCGTAAACAATTGCCAAAGTAAGACAATTTTTAAATAAATATTTCTTCCATTCAGTGGAACCAAATTACGTTTTACAATAGCGATTTTGAAAGTAGAATTTCTGAACTTTCTGACAACAAAAAAATATATTTTTTTAAGTATTTAATTTAAATAGAAAATTAAGTTTAAAAGTTAAACTTTAAAATATCTCAAAACACGTTATCTCCGATTTTAATAAAATTTATATCAAAAGAAAGCTTGAATATTCTACTTTTTTTTTATCAAGCGATAATAATGGACATTTTAGTTGATTTTAAGAAATTAATTAAATTCTACAGACATTTCGAAGGTTATATTATGTATAAATTGAAAACCTTTCATTGAGTTAGGCGGCATTTGTTTTTGCAAAAATATTTTTAACGGAGCATTAAGGTAAATGCGTCAGTGCTCGTCAGTGATTTAGTCGTCGGCAGGTTGTCACAACTTTACCAAAAAATAAGACACACAGTCATTTTATGCATGAATAAACAATATTTTTGGTAAGTTTCAATATCGCGACATCGGCATCGACGACCGTTTACTGTTACAGTCAGTTTTCGTACCTGCCGATTACTAACGCATTTGCATATTTTCGACTTTAAATGCAAATAAATATTACATAGTATTTGATTTCATAAAAAGTGATGGTTATTACTCTTCTTTATAATCCCCTTTAATCAATAAAATTTGATTTATTTGGAAAAATTGTCTTTGAAACTGCTAATTAGTCATTTTAAAATTGAAAAATTCCTTAAGTTGCCGAGCACTGACGCATTTACCTTATTACTATTCAGGTTATCTATATAGTATACTGATTTAAAAAATGATTCTATTTTATTATAATTTAAAGTCAATTATTTAAAAATTTAAATTTAATTAATAATGTTGTTATTATTTGAACAAAATTATTACGTAATAAGTTTGTATGCTGACGGAATTTTTTTTGAATCAATAAAGTTTTTTTATTTTTTTTTATCTTCACAATATAATTTTTTACAATAACAATACAAGTTTTACAATATAAACAATATAATAGAAGTCTATCTAAATATAATAAATTTAACACATTTGAATAATTTACAATAACAATCATTTCAAATAGTATTTTAACTCATTAAAATAATTAAACATTTTAAACAATTTAATTGAACATTTGCAAACAATATCGAAGGTAATTATGTTTTTTGGCGTTTTCGAGATCGCTGGAGTGTGGGAAAGACTGTTGATACGGAAGATGACGAGTACTTTCTCAAACAAAGTTGCTGTTGAGAAATCGGTGTAAATGAATGATACTGTTGCGTTCCCGGTATTGTAACAGCATCCTTAAATCTCTTTTGAAGCTTCTCTTTTAGAATTAAATAATTTTTCATTGAAGCAAATCTACCCAGGCGGAAATTTACCACTGGCATCGTACCGCGCCTGTACAGACGTCGGTAAGACTGTACTGACATTCGTCCGCGAGACAACCGGATCGGTGCAGGCTTTCTACTGGAACATGACAATGTGTTGTAGTGGCTGCGCGTCCGGCTCGGTACAAATTTGATGCCGCCGAACAACCGGCGTTGTACCGGCATTCGTCCGCTCTAGCAACCGCGGCGGGCCAAATATTCTTTCAAAGACGACTCGCTTCAGCGGACCGGCGTTCTACTGGCATTCGCCCGTCTAGCCAGACTAAATTATATTTTCTATTGAAAAATAAAATAAAAAAATATTTCATTAACTATGCATGGTGCATGTTAATTAATATTTATTTATAGATCATTTCCAGCATTTTTAACACATTCTACATTTTTTTTACACATTAAAATTCTAAACGCTCGCAAGTGGGATACGAAGCCCAAGCTATTCCTAATCGAAGCACCGAAGTCTAACACGCTAACCACTACGCTATTCGCTCGCATGCGGATCTGAGCATAATAATGTCGATATGTAATACCGCTACGAAGCAAACAATAAATAATAATTTTACAAATACTTGGGAATATTTTAGCATTTTATGAATATTATGTAAATAAATCTAGTGTTTTAAAACAATATTTTAAAATTTTTATTTTTTTAATTATTCTATTATTATTATTATTATTATTATTATATTTATTTATTATTTTTATTATTCATTTTTTTATATTTATAAATAATTATCTGTATACTTTATTTATAAATATTTAAAAAATTTGATTATAACAAAAAAATTTAATTCTTTAATTTATTTGTTAATTAATAAATAAAAATATAATTAAAACCTATTTTTCAAATTCATTAATTTTTAAAATTAAATTTTATATTCTATTGTATTGTTAATTCTTTTTTTAATATTTAAACTTTAAACAATTCTCCTACAAAAATTTTTTACAACATAATAGATTAAAAATTTTTATTACTATAATTATTATTTTATTAATTTTTATTGAAACAATAAGACTATAGCTAAATTTTTGCATTGTAAAAAAATCTATTTCTGAAAATTCTGAATAATGTGTTAATTAAAAAAAAATTATTTTAGAAAACATTAAATTGTTTTAGAAAAACAATGACGATAGCCATATTCTTATAGCATATTATTATTAATTGAAATCTTAATAATAAGAACATAAATGATATTAGTCCGCTGTCGGTAGAATGTCTGTACCGCTCGGGTTGTCAGACGGACGAATGCCAGTACAACGCCGGTTGTTCGGCGGCATCAAATTTGTATCGAGCTGGACGTACAGCCATTACAACACATAGTCACGTTCCAGTAGAATACCTGCACCGCTCCGGTTGCTAGAGCGGACGAATGCCAGTACAACGCCGGTTGTTCGGCGGCATGAAATCTGTACCGAGCCGGACGCATAGCCATTATAACACAGTATAAATTTTGATCCGGCGGTCGGATCCGTCTTTGTACCGCGCCAGCAGACATTAACACCCGAATCGGTACAGACTGCCTGTACCGGCATTAACTCTCCAAATCAATCGGCGCGGATCCTTGACGGATGGATGATCCGGCATTCGTCCGACTTTTCCGCCTGGGTATAATTTCAATTTTAGAAAAATGATTTTTAGCCCACTTCAAAAGAGATTCGGCTGAAAGAATTTGCTCTCCTGATGGTCGTTGTAAGCTTGCCCGTGCAGCTTGTCGCTTTAAGTTTCCACCTAAACCATCGCAAGCGCCTTTTCCATGTCCAGTTACATGAAAATGCCACTCGGCTGGTAGACCAAAATCGACTTCGTGGAATTTTAAATTCAGAAAACTGTTCTTATTTTTAAATTGTTGAGGAGCTCCAGCAGAAAAGTAAATTACTTTATTTACCTCAAAATTTTGTTTTAAAAATGAAATTATTTCTTGCTGACACTGGTAGACTGATATGGAATCGTGGTTCAAATTATCCGAAATAATAACCATAGACTTACTCTGTAGTGCTTCCTCTCGATTAAAATAAATTAACACTGTCAATAATGAAGCCTGATTGTTGTTCCAATAGAAAGCCTGGGCTGAATTTTGTGCAACAAATGCATAGTTTTCAGTGTAATCAATTTGAATAAGGATTTGACTAGGCAATAAGTTATCTTTCAAATCACGTAGAAAAGAATTCTGCTTCTGTCCTATAAAATCATGAACTTTTAGCCTCATTAATTTTTCAGTAAAATCTGCAATAAACTGCTTGGTTTTCATGACTTCGGTTTTAAGTGTTGTCCTGTCGGTATTTTGCCACATTTGAAATTCGATTTCTTTTATTTTATTTGTTTTAAAAATTAACGCTAATTCTTTCTCAATTTTACTTTTGCCAGGACATTTAGGACATTCATTCAGGTAGCACTCAGACGTGGGAATATTACAGACAATAAAATTTATACAATCTTTGTAATCTGTGAAATTCTTTTCACTGTCGCTAGTTAATTTTTTCAAATTAGATCCATTTAACATTAATTTCAAATTCTCGTGGTAAATACATACGCAAACTACATGTGTTCCGCTAGTTCCTGCACTCACACAATGCTTAGGTCTCAACTCGCAAAATTTTGAAAAGCTAATTTTTACACCCTCATTCTGCTCTTTAAATATTTCGAATAATTCAGCTAAATTAGCTAGCAGCAATCGTTTCTGTTGTATAATTCGTGATCCATCATCTTGCTTTATTGAAAGACAATCCTTCATTCCCGGAAGCATTCGACTATTTTCGTCAGATTCAAAAAAGTTTATTACGAGATCTCTTGTTTCTGTAGATAAACAATGGCCCTTTTTCGGTGTTAGCGCGGGTAAAATTCCTTGCTCTTTAACTAATTTTTTCGCTTGTTTAGTTTGTAAGCGAGTAACATTAAAGTGTTTCACCAATTTCTTATATCCCCAAGATTTAGGAGCGAGAGTTAAAAGCCTAATTTTTTCTTTTGCAGACGGTGCATTTTTTATCATCTCTTTTATTTGTTCTAAAATTTCCTCTGCTCCTTCACAGACAGCTACAAAAGTATTATTCATTACTATTATTGGTGCTCTATAAATTTGAATCAATTAAAAATGACTGATTTAGAAGCAAAAAGTCAGCCACTAATTCAAATAGTAATATTTTTACTGACTATTAGTTAAAAATAACTGATGTTTCAGTAAATTTTTTATTTATTCAATTAGTCAAGTTTAATTTATTTTTTTTAGTTACTTTTTACTAAAAATCAGTTATTTTTAACTGATTCAGAAGCAAAAAGTCAGTCACTGATTGTCAGTTAAAAACATGATTTTTATTCGATTCAATAAATTAAAAGAGAGATATTTCATACTAAATTTATTAAAATATTTAATATAAAATATAAAGTAAAAGATTTTTTTAAAAAGAAGAATTAGAAAAATACTTTAAAACTTAAAAACAATAAATTTTTTGTTCAATTTAGTCAAATATTTATTTAAATTACCATTAGAATTTGATTCTTTCAAAACACTCTCAGGTACTTTTTCAAGCATGCTTATTTCTTTCCTACAACTGTGACAAATTTTTAATCCTTTGTTAATAATTTCGGGGAATTTAATTTTTATGCTATTAGAGATGTTTCTTAAGCTTTTTCCTTTTCCATGACCTTTTTTATTAAAAGGATTAACACAAACGCTGTATTTAAAACTGTCAATTTTTCCAAATTTAGTAACTTTGCATTGTGACAAATATATCGAGGTTTATTATCGCTTGATAAAATAAAAGTAGAATATTCAAGCTTTCTTTTGATATAAATTTTATTAAAATCGGAGATAACGTGTTTTGAGATATTTCAAAGTTTAACTTTTAAACTTAATTTTCTATTTAAATTAAATACTTAAAAAAATATATTTTTTTTGTTGTCAGAAAGTTCAGAAATTCTACTTTCAAAATCGCTATTGTAAAACGTAATTTGGTTCCACTGAATGGAAGAAATATTTATTTAAAAATTGTCTTACTTTGGCAATTGTTTACGAGGGGGGTCGGTTTGAAATGGAATGCCTCATATATATTTATTATTTAACAATATTATTATGATATTTTAATTTTTATTATTTATTTAATAGCATCTTTACTGTTACTATATAATATAAGTAGTACATGCACCTTAATATGAATTTTCTACAAAATGTGTATATTAACCCTTTAACGACGAGATGTGTGCTGCTTTTCAACATGAATTTAAATCTCTTACAATTATCAGAACAAATCCATAAAAGTTTTCAAAAGTCCATATCCTACTATTTTTGGAGTCGCTCTTTCGAATGGCGTGGTCAAAATTTTCAAAAAATAATATTTAACCCTTCTTTTTCTCCAAAATACTAAAAAATGTTAAGTTTTTTCAATGTAATTTTTTTTAAAAGAATTTTTTTCTTTGTCATAACGCTTTTAAAATAGAACAAAAAGTATCAGAAACGTGTTCTCGATATTTTTACTTAAAAAATATCTATTTCTACTTTTGATTTTTTTCTATCTTGATTTTAAAACGGCGCTTGAAGGACAAAAACATTTCTTAATTTTTCGTAAGATGAATGAGTCATTCGATTATGTTTCGACTTAAGTCGTTGCCGACTAATTTTAAAAAATTGTAATATTTTGCAGGAATGATTTTAAAGATATTAGGATTACCGAACAAAACGAATTTTTAAAATATTTTTTATATTTATTGTAAAATAAGCATCAAAAGTATATGAAGTCGTTAAAACTGTCACATTTTCATCTATTAGAAAATATTAAAGAAAACACATAATTTATTATAAAAACATAAAAAAAATTTAGATTTTACTAAGAATGAATTATTTAATTATTATAAATTGGTAGAAACAATTATTAATCAGAAATATTAAATAAAAAATGATTTTAAAGTTCACCTGGTAAATAACCTATTTTTGCAAATTTCATTCACTAAAAATGTGAGAAATAGAAATCATTAAATTGAATAAAACCTTATGAAATACAAAGTACCTGTGATTAACTTTTAGTTTTTCTTAATACTTTCTTCCTTTTTTCTTCATAAATGTTAAAAAATAAGCAATTAAAACTGGCACCTTGCTTATTTTCACGATTTAAAAATGTAAATAACTTCTTCCCAGAAAAATGAAAAGTTACGAAAATTGGGCAATAATTAATTGATCACTAGATACACTCACTGGAAAAAGATTTTCTTTCGTCCCGAAGATATTTTCCGAATTAATTAACTTTAAATTTTTTACTATTTTTGTCAGGTTAACACGTGTGTTTTTTAAATGACGAAGTTAGCTCTTCTTGTTTAATCGTTTTCAACCAACTTCAGTTACAAAAAGATTACATGTATTAACCTGACAAAAATAGTAAAAAGTTTAAAGTTAATTAATTCGGAAAATAGCTTCGGGACCAAAGAAAATTTTTTTCCAGTGAGTGTATCTAGTGATCAATTAATTATTGCTCAATTTTCGTAATTTTTCATTTTTCTGGGAAGAAGTTATTTACATTTTTAAATCGTGAAAATAAGAAAAGTGCCAGTTTTAATTGCTTATTTTTTAACATTTATGAAGAAAAAAGGAAGAAAGTGTTAAGAAAAACTAAAATTTAATTACAGGTACTTTATATTTCACAAAGTTTTATTCAATTTAATGATTTCTATTTTTCAAATTTAGTGAATGAAATTTGCAAAAATAGGTTATTTGCCAGGTTAACTTTAAAATCATTTTTTATTTAATATTTCTTATTAATAATTGTTTCTACTAATTTATAATAATAAAATAATTCATTCTTAATAAAATCTAAAAAATTTTTTACGTTTTTATAATAAATTATATGTGGACGCCCACATGAAAAGGGCCCATTTTGGCACTATTGGACTTATCTATATGGGCGAATTCCTTGCAAAATTACGAAAATTTTGAGTGGTCATACAACTTTTTTGGTAAAAAATTCGACGAGTTACAGAATTTGAAAGTTTATAGTGACAAATACCTCATTTCGAGAAAAACGGAATTAAAGATTGTGATACCTATTAATTATTGTGATATCTTCGGTTCTTCTGGGAAGTTATTCAGATAATAATTGTTTTCAGTCCAGGGCACCTTAAAGATGAAAAACCAATAGGTTTCAAATTTTAAAAACCACCCCCCCCCTTAATTTTCAAAATACATAAAACCGACAAAATGGGCCCTTTTCTAAAAAAGACGATTTTTTTATTAATAAACCATTTTTTACAAGGTTTATGATTGGAAACGATTTTATTGTGTCATTTGAAGATAAAGAATAAAAATTAAACTTATTTAAATTTTTTTTAAAGTTTCTATTATGAATAATTTGCCGATATATCGAAATTTTCACTTCTACGACTACGTAATCAAAGACACTTACATCAAGGTAGTATGTGATTTTACCCAAGTTTTGTTTTACCAAAGTATGAATTGACCACTATTGACAGTATTCAGAGCGCTATGCATATGGCAATGTAAACAAAACATGTAGAATGTCATGCGTGCTCCTGAAATTGAAAATGTCGGTAAATAAACTGCAATTTAAGTGTGCTTAATAGAAATAGATGGCGCAGTAAGTACAATTCTAAGAATAATATAAATTAATGATATTAAATAAAATAAATGTTTGTAATAATAAATTTATTTTAAACAGTTTGTTTTATTATTAATAATAAATGAATAAATAAATTTAAAAAAAAAAATAATAAAATTAAAATATAAATAAAGGGAATTAGGTTAAATGAAAAATAATAATATTAATAATTGCAATTTATTAATTTAATAATGAAAAATAATGTAAAATGAATAAAATGTGTTTAAATTAAATAAATTGAATAAAAAATAATGAAATAAATTGCATTTTTTTGTTTTATTGACATGAATAATAAAAGTATTGGTTTTTTAAAATAATAATATTAATTTATTAATAAGGAAGATTTTTTCATAAGCTTGTTGATACTTAAATAAATAAATACTTGATTAAAAAAATAAATAAATACTTAAATATATAAATAAACTTTATTAAATATTAGATAATTAAACATTAATAATATTAATGCAATTTGTTAAATGGAATTAATTTATTTATTGAATTAAATTAAATTAAATTAAATTAAATAATAATACCCGCGTTTAGGAGGAAGCTTGAGAAAAATCCAGCAAAGTATGGGAAAGCTTGGCAAAATTCGGCAAAGCTTGGCAAAGTGTGGGAGCATAAAAATTTTATTCTTTTTTTCTTATTTTTTTTGGAAAAAGAAAAAATCACAATTTCTGGAGCTTGGCAAAGTTCGGCAAAAGTCGGCAAAGTGTGGCAGAATAAAAAAATTTATTATTTTTTCTTATTTTTTATAGAAAATGAAAAATATCAATTTCTGAAGCTTTGTAAAGTTCGGCAAAAGTCGGCAAAGTGTGGCAGAATAAAAAATTTATTATATTTTCTTATTTTTTATAGAAAATGAAAAATCTCAATTTCTAGAGCTAGGCAAAGTTCGGCAAAAGTCGGCAAAGTGTGGCAGAATAAAAAATTTATTATTTTTTCTTATTTTTTATAGAAAATGAAAAATCTCAATTTCTAGAGCTAGGCAAAGTTCGGCAAAAGTCGGCAAAGTGTGGGAGAATAAAAATTTTATTCTTTTTTTCTTAATTTTTTTGGAAAAATAAAAAATCTCAATTTCTGGAGCTTGGCAAAGTTCGGCAAAAGTCGGCAAAGTGTGGCAGAATAAAAAATTTATTATTTTTTCTTATTTTTTATGGAAAATGAAAAATATCAATTTCTAGAGCTAGGCAAAGTTCGGCAAAAGTCGGCAAAGTGTGGGAGAATAAAAATTTTATTCTTTTTTTCTTATTTTTTTTGGACAAATAAAAAATCTCAATTTCTGGAGCTTGGCAAAGTTCGGCAAAAATCGGCAAAGTATGGCAGAATAAAAAATTTATTATTTTTTCTTATTTTTTATAGAAAATGAAAAATCTCAATTTCTAGAGTTAGGCAAAGTTCGGCAAAAGTCGGCAAAGTGTGGCAGAATAAAAAATTTATTATTTTTTCTTATTTTTTATAGAAAATGAAAAATCTCAATTTCTGGAGCTTGGTAAAGTTCGGCAAAAGTCGGCAAAGTGTGGCAGAATAAAAAATTTATTATTTTTTCTTATTTTTTATGGAAAATGAAAAATATCAATTTCTAGAGCTAGGCAAAGTTCGGCAAAAGTCGGCAAAGTGTGGGAGAATAAAAATTTTATTCTTTTTTTCTTATTTTTTTTTGGACAAATAAAAAATCTCAATTTCTGGAGCTTGGCAAAGTCGGCAAAGTGTGGGAGAATAAAAATTTTATTCTTTTTTTCTTATTTTTTTTTGGAAAAATAAAAAATCTCAATTTCTAGAGCTAGGCAAAGTTCGGCAAAAGTCGGCAAAGTGTGTCAGAATAAAAAATTTATTATTTTTTCTTATTTTTTATAGAAAATGAAAAATCTCAATTTCTGGAGCTTGGTAAAGTTCGGCAAAAGTCGGCAAAGTGTGGCAGAATAAAAATTTTATTCTTTTTTTCTTATTTTTTTTTTGGAAAAATAAAAAATCTCAATTTCTGGAGCTTGGCAAAGTTCGGCAAAAGTCGGCAAAGTGTGGCAGAATACAAAATTTATTATTTTTTCTTATTTTTTATGGAAAATGAAAAATCTCAATTTCTGAAGCTTGGTAAAGTTCGGCAAAAGTCGGCAAAGTGTGTGAGAATAAAAATTTTATTCTTTTTTTCTTATTTTTTTTTGGAAAAATAAAAAATCTCAATTTCTGGAGCTTGGCAAAGTTCGGCAAAAGTCGGCAAAGTGTGGCAGAATAAAAAATTTATTATTTTTTCTTATTTTTTATGGAAAATGAAAAATATCAATTTCTAGAGCTAGGCAAAGTTCGGCAAAAGTCGGCAAAGTGTGGGAGAATAAAAATTTTATTCTTTTTTTCTTATTTTTTTGGAAAAATAAAAAATCTCAATTTCTGGAGCTTGGTAAAGTTCGGCAAAAGTCGGCAAAGTGTGGCAGAATAAAAATTTTATTCTTTTTTCTTATTTTTTATAGAAAATAAAAAATCTCAATTTCTGGAGCTTGGTAAAGTTCGGCAAAAGTCGGCAAAGTGTGGCAGAATAAAAATTTTATTCTTTTTTTCTTTTTTTTTTGGAAAAATAAAGAATCTCAATTTCTGGAGCTTGGCAAATTTCGGCAAAAGTCGGCAAAGTGTGTCAGAATAAAAAATTTATTATTTTTTCTTATTTTTTATAGAAAATGAAAAATCTCAATTTCTGGAGCTTGGTAAAGTTCGGCAAAAGTCGGCAAAGTGTGGCAGAATAAAAATTTTATTCTTTTTTTCTTATTTTTTTTTTGGAAAAATAAAAAATCTCAATTTCTGGAGCTTGGCAAAGTTCGGCAAAAGTCGGCAAAGTGTGGCAGAATACAAAATTTATTATTTTTTCTTATTTTTTATGGAAAATGAAAAATCTCAATTTCTGAAGCTTGGTAAAGTTCGGCAAAAGTCGGCAAAGTGTGTGAGAATAAAAATTTTATTCTTTTTTTCTTATTTTTTTTTGGAAAAATAAAAAATCTCAATTTCTGGAGCTTGGCAAAGTTCGGCAAAAGTCGGCAAAGTGTGGCAGAATAAAAAATTTATTATTTTTTCTTATTTTTTATAGAAAATGAAAAATCTCAATTTCTAGAGGTAGGCAAAGTTCGGCAAAAGTCGGCAAAGTGTGGCAGAATACAAAATTTATTATTTTTTCTTATTTTTTATGGAAAATGAAAAATCTCAATTTCTGAAGCTTGGTAAAGTTCGGCAAAAGTCGGCAAAGTGTGTGAGAATAAAAATTTTATTCTTTTTTTCTTATTTTTTTTTGGAAAAATAAAAAATCTCAATTTCTGGAGCTTGGCAAAGTTCGGCAAAAGTCGGCCAAGTGTGGCAGAATAAAAAATTTATTATTTTTTCTTATTTTTTATAGAAAATGAAAAATCTCAATTTCTAGAGCTAGGCAAAGTTCGGCAAAAGTCGGCAAAGTGTGGCAGAATAAAAAATTTATTATTTTTTCTTATTTTTTATAGAAAATGAAAAATCTCAATTTCTGGAGCTTGGTAAAGTTCGGCAAAAGTCGGCAAAGTGTGGGAGAATAAAAATTTTATTTTTTTTTCTTATTTTTTTTGGAAAAATAAAAAATCTCAATTTCTGGAGCTTGGCAAAGTTCGGCAAAAGTCGGCAAAGTGTGGCAGAATACAAAATTTATTATTTTTTCTTATTTTTTATAGAAAATGAAAAATCTCAATTTCTAGAGCTAGGCAAAGTTCGGCAAAAGTCGGCAAAGTGTGGCAGAATAAAAAATTTATTATTTTTTCTTATTTTTTATAGAAAATGAAAAATCTCAATTTCTGGAGCTTGGTAAAGTTCGGCAAAAGTCGGCAAAGTGTGGCAGAATAAAAATTTTATTCTTTTTTTCTTTTTTTTTGGAAAAATAAAAAATCTCAATTTCTGGAGCTTGGCAAAGTTCGGCAAAAGTCGGCAAAGTGTGGCAGAATAAAAATTTTATTATTTTTTCTTTTTTTTTATAGAAAATGAAAAATCTCAATTTCTAGAGCTAGGCAAAGTTCGGCAAAAGTCGGCAAAGTGTGGCAGAATAAAAAATTTATTATTTTTTCTTATTTTTTTGAAAAATAAAAAATCTCAATTTCTGAAACTTGGCAAAGTTCGGCAAAAGTCGGCAAAGTGTGTCAGAATAAAAAATTTATTATTTTTTCTTATTTTTTATAGAAAATGAAAAATCTCAATTTCTGAAGCTTGGTAAAGTTCGGCAAAAGTCGGCAAAGTGTGTGAGAATAAAAATTTTATTCTTTTTTTCTTATTTTTTTTTGGAAAAATAAAAAATCTCAATTTCTAGAGCTAGGCAAAGTTCGGCAAAAGTCGGCAAAGTGTGGCAGAATAAAAAATTTATTATTTTTTCTTATTTTTTATAGAAAATGAAAAATCTCAATTTCTAGAGGTAGGCAAAGTTCGACAAAAGTCGGCAAAGTGTGGCAGAATAAAAAATTTATTATTTTTTCTTATTTTTTATAGAAAATGAAAAATCTCAATTTCTGGAGCTTGGTAAAGTTCGGCAAAAGTCGGCAAAGTGTGGGAGAATAAAAATTTTATTTTTTTTTCTTATTTTTTTGGAAAAATAAAAAATCTCAATTTCTGGAGCTTGGCAAAGTTCGGCAAAAGTCGGCAAAGTGTGGCAGAATACAAAATTTATTATTTTTTCTTATTTTTTATGGAAAATGAAAAATCTCAATTTCTGAAGCTTGGTAAAGTTCGGCAAAAGTCGGCAAAGTGTGTGAGAATAAAAATTTTATTCTTTTTTTCTTATTTTTTTTTGGAAAAATAAAAAATCTCAATTTCTGGAGCTTGGCAAAGTTCGGCAAAAGTCGGCCAAGTGTGGCAGAATAAAAAATTTATTATTTTTTCTTATTTTTTATAGAAAATGAAAAATCTCAATTTCTAGAGCTAGGCAAAGTTCGGCAAAAGTCGGCAAAGTGTGGCAGAATAAAAAATTTATTATTTTTTCTTATTTTTTATAGAAAATGAAAAATCTCAATTTCTGGAGCTTGGTAAAGTTCGGCAAAAGTCGGCAAAGTGTGGGAGAATAAAAATTTTATTTTTTTTTCTTATTTTTTTTGGAAAAATAAAAAATCTCAATTTCTGGAGCTTGGCAAAGTTCGGCAAAAGTCGGCAAAGTGTGGCAGAATACAAAATTTATTATTTTTTCTTATTTTTTATAGAAAATGAAAAATCTCAATTTCTAGAGCTAGGCAAAGTTCGGCAAAAGTCGGCAAAGTGTGGCAGAATAAAAAATTTATTATTTTTTCTTATTTTTTATAGAAAATGAAAAATCTCAATTTCTGGAGCTTGGTAAAGTTCGGCAAAAGTCGGCAAAGTGTGGCAGAATAAAAATTTTATTCTTTTTTTCTTTTTTTTGGAAAAATAAAAAATCTCAATTTCTGGAGCTTGGCAAATTTCGGCAAAAGTCGGCAAAGTGTGTCAGAATAAAAAATTTATTATTTTTTCTTATTTTTTATAGAAAATGAAAAATCTCAATTTCTAGAGCTAGGCAAAGTTCGGCAAAAGTCGGCAAAGTGTGGCAGAATAAAAAATTTATTATTTTTTCTTATTTTTTATAGAAAATGAAAAATCTCAATTTCTGGAGCTTGGTAAAGTTCGGCAAAAGTCGGCAAAGTGTGGCAGAATAAAAATTTTATTCTTTTTTTCTTTTTTTTTGGAAAAATAAAAAATCTCAATTTCTGGAGCTTGGCAAAGTTCGGCAAAAGTCGGCAAAGTGTGGCAGAATAAAAATTTTATTATTTTTTCTTTTTTTTTATAGAAAATGAAAAATCTCAATTTCTAGAGCTAGGCAAAGTTCGGCAAAAGTCGGCAAAGTGTGGCAGAATAAAAAATTTATTATTTTTTCTTATTTTTTTGAAAAATAAAAAATCTCAATTTCTGAAACTTGGCAAAGTTCGGCAAAAGTCGGCAAAGTGTGTCAGAATAAAAAATTTATTATTTTTTCTTATTTTTTATAGAAAATGAAAAATCTCAATTTCTAGAGCTAGGCAAAGTTCGGCAAAAGTCGGCAAAGTGTGGCAGAATAAAAAATTTATTATTTTTTCTTATTTTTTATAGAAAATGAAAAATCTCAATTTCTGGAGCTTGGTAAAGTTCGGCAAAAGTCGGCAAAGTGTGGCAGAATAAAAATTTTATTCTTTTTTTCTTTTTTTTTGGAAAAATAAAAAATCTCAATTTCTGGAGCTTGGCAAAGTTCGGCAAAAGTCGGCAAAGTGTGGCAGAATAAAAATTTTATTATTTTTTCTTTTTTTTTATAGAAAATGAAAAATCTCAATTTCTAGAGCTAGGCAAAGTTCGGCAAAAGTCGGCAAAGTGTGGCAGAATAAAAAATTTATTATTTTTTCTTATTTTTTTGAAAAATAAAAAATCTCAATTTCTGAAACTTGGCAAAGTTCGGCAAAAGTCGGCAAAGTGTGTCAGAATAAAAAATTTATTATTTTTTCTTATTTTTTATAGAAAATGAAAAATCTCAATTTCTGAAGCTTGGTAAAGTTCGGCAAAAGTCGGCAAAGTGTGTGAGAATAAAAATTTTATTCTTTTTTTCTTATTTTTTTTTGGAAAAATAAAAAATCTCAATTTCTAGAGCTAGGCAAAGTTCGGCAAAAGTCGGCAAAGTGTGGCAGAATAAAAAATTTATTATTTTTTCTTATTTTTTATAGAAAATGAAAAATCTCAATTTCTAGAGGTAGGCAAAGTTCGGCAAAAGTCGGCAAAGTGTGGCAGAATAAAAAATTTATTATTTTTTCTTATTTTTTATAGAAAATGAAAAATCTCAATTTCTGGAGCTTGGTAAAGTTCGGCAAAAGTCGGCAAAGTGTGGGAGAATAAAAATTTTATTTTTTTTTCTTATTTTTTTTGGAAAAATAAAAAATCTCAATTTCTGGAGCTTGGCAAAGTTCGGCAAAAGTCGGCAAAGTGTGGCAGAATACAAAATTTATTATTTTTTCTTATTTTTTATGGAAAATGAAAAATCTCAATTTCTGAAGCTTGGTAAAGTTCGGCAAAAGTCGGCAAAGTGTGGCAGAATACAAAATTTATTATTTTTTCTTATTTTTTATAGAAAATGAAAAATCTCAATTTCTAGAGCTAGGCAAAGTTCGGCAAAAGTCGGCAAAGTGTGGCAGAATAAAAAATTTATTATTTTTTCTTATTTTTTATAGAAAATGAAAAATCTCAATTTCTGGAGCTTGGTAAAGTTCGGCAAAAGTCGGCAAAGTGTGGCAGAATAAAAATTTTATTCTTTTTTTCTTTTTTTTGGAAAAATAAAAAATCTCAATTTCTGGAGCTTGGCAAATTTCGGCAAAAGTCGGCAAAGTGTGTCAGAATAAAAAATTTATTATTTTTTCTTATTTTTTATAGAAAATGAAAAATCTCAATTTCTAGAGCTAGGCAAAGTTCGGCAAAAGTCGGCAAAGTGTGGCAGAATAAAAAATTTATTATTTTTTCTTATTTTTTATAGAAAATGAAAAATCTCAATTTCTGGAGCTTGGTAAAGTTCGGCAAAAGTCGGCAAAGTGTGGCAGAATAAAAATTTTATTCTTTTTTTCTTTTTTTTTGGAAAAATAAAAAATCTCAATTTCTGGAGCTTGGCAAAGTTCGGCAAAAGTCGGCAAAGTGTGGCAGAATAAAAATTTTATTATTTTTTCTTTTTTTTTATAGAAAATGAAAAATCTCAATTTCTAGAGCTAGGCAAAGTTCGGCAAAAGTCGGCAAAGTGTGGCAGAATAAAAAATTTATTATTTTTTCTTATTTTTTTGAAAAATAAAAAATCTCAATTTCTGAAACTTGGCAAAGTTCGGCAAAAGTCGGCAAAGTGTGTCAGAATAAAAAATTTATTATTTTTTCTTATTTTTTATAGAAAATGAAAAATCTCAATTTCTGAAGCTTGGTAAAGTTCGGCAAAAGTCGGCAAAGTGTGTGAGAATAAAAATTTTATTCTTTTTTTCTTATTTTTTTTTGGAAAAATAAAAAATCTCAATTTCTAGAGCTAGGCAAAGTTCGGCAAAAGTCGGCAAAGTGTGGCAGAATAAAAAATTTATTATTTTTTCTTATTTTTTATAGAAAATGAAAAATCTCAATTTCTAGAGGTAGGCAAAGTTCGGCAAAAGTCGGCAAAGTGTGGCAGAATAAAAAATTTATTATTTTTTCTTATTTTTTATAGAAAATGAAAAATCTCAATTTCTGGAGCTTGGTAAAGTTCGGCAAAAGTCGGCAAAGTGTGGGAGAATAAAAATTTTATTTTTTTTTCTTATTTTTTTTGGAAAAATAAAAAATCTCAATTTCTGGAGCTTGGCAAAGTTCGGCAAAAGTCGGCAAAGTGTGGCAGAATACAAAATTTATTATTTTTTCTTATTTTTTATGGAAAATGAAAAATCTCAATTTCTGAAGCTTGGTAAAGTTCGGCAAAAGTCGGCAAAGTGTGTGAGAATAAAAATTTTATTCTTTTTTTCTTATTTTTTTTGGAAAAATAAAAAATCTCAATTTCTGGAGCTTGGCAAAGTTCGGCAAAAGTCGGCCAAGTGTGGCAGAATAAAAAATTTATTATTTTTTCTTATTTTTTATAGAAAATGAAAAATCTCAATTTCTAGAGCTAGGCAAAGTTCGGCAAAAGTCGGCAAAGTGTGGCAGAATAAAAAATTTATTATTTTTTCTTATTTTTTATAGAAAATGAAAAATCTCAATTTCTGGAGCTTGGTAAAGTTCGGCAAAAGTCGGCAAAGTGTGGGAGAATAAAAATTTTATTTTTTTTTTCTTATTTTTTTTGGAAAAATAAAAAATCTCAATTTCTGGAGCTTGGCAAAGTTCGGCAAAAGTCGGCAAAGTGTGGCAGAATACAAAATTTATTATTTTTTCTTATTTTTTATAGAAAATGAAAAATCTCAATTTCTAGAGCTAGGCAAAGTTCGGCAAAAGTCGGCAAAGTGTGGCAGAATAAAAAATTTATTATTTTTTCTTATTTTTTATAGAAAATGAAAAATCTCAATTTCTGGAGCTTGGTAAAGTTCGGCAAAAGTCGGCAAAGTGTGGCAGAATAAAAATTTTATTCTTTTTTTCTTTTTTTTTGGAAAAATAAAAAATCTCAATTTCTGGAGCTTGGCAAATTTCGGCAAAAGTCGGCAAAGTGTGTCAGAATAAAAAATTTATTATTTTTTCTTATTTTTTATAGAAAATGAAAAATCTCAATTTCTAGAGCTAGGCAAAGTTCGGCAAAAGTCGGCAAAGTGTGGCAGAATAAAAAATTTATTATTTTTTCTTATTTTTTATAGAAAATGAAAAATCTCAATTTCTGGAGCTTGGTAAAGTTCGGCAAAAGTCGGCAAAGTGTGGCAGAATAAAAAATTTATTATTTTTTCTTATTTTCTTAAAAAATAAAAAATCTCAATTTCTAGAGCTAGGCAAAGTTCGGCAAAAGTCGACAAAGTGTGGCAGAATAAAAAATTTATTATTTTTTCTTAGTTTTTATAGAAAATGAAAAATCTCAACTTCTAGAGCTTGGCAAAGTTTGGCAAAAGTCGGCAAAGTGTGTGAGAATAAAAATTTTATTCTTTTTTTCTTATTTTTTTTTTGAAAAATAAAAAATCTCAATTTCTGGAGCTTGGCAAAGTTCGGCAAAAGTCGGCCAAGTGTGGCAGAATAAAAAATTTATTATTTTTTCTTATTTTTTATAGAAAATGAAAAATCTCAATTTCTAGAGCTAGGCAAAGTTCGGCAAAAGTCGGCAAAGTGTGGCAGAATAAAAAATTTATTATTTTTTCTTATTTTTTATAGAAAATGAAAAATCTCAATTTCTGGAGCTTGGTAAAGTTCGGCAAAAGTCGGCAAAGTGTGGGAGAATAAAAATTTTATTTTTTTTTTCTTATTTTTTTTGGAAAAATAAAAAATCTCAATTTCTGGAGCTTGGCAAAGTTCGGCAAAAGTCGGCAAAGTGTGGCAGAATACAAAATTTATTATTTTTTCTTATTTTTTATAGAAAATGAAAAATCTCAATTTCTAGAGCTAGGCAAAGTTCGGCAAAAGTCGGCAAAGTGTGGCAGAATAAAAAATTTATTATTTTTTCTTATTTTTTATAGAAAATGAAAAATCTCAATTTCTGGAGCTTGGTAAAGTTCGGCAAAAGTCGGCAAAGTGTGGCAGAATAAAAATTTTATTCTTTTTTTCTTTTTTTTTTGGAAAAATAAAAAATCTCAATTTCTGGAGCTTGGCAAATTTCGGCAAAAGTCGGCAAAGTGTGTCAGAATAAAAAATTTATTATTTTTTCTTATTTTTTATAGAAAATGAAAAATCTCAATTTCTAGAGCTAGGCAAAGTTCGGCAAAAGTCGGCAAAGTGTGGCAGAATAAAAAATTTATTATTTTTTCCTATTTTTTATAGAAAATGAAAAATCTCAATTTCTGGAGCTTGGTAAAGTTCGGCAAAAGTCGGCAAAGTGTGGCAGAATAAAAATTTTATTCTTTTTTTCTTTTTTTTTGGAAAAATAAAAAATCTCAATTTCTGGAGCTTGGCAAAGTTCGGCAAAAGTCGGCAAAGTGTGGCAGAATAAAAATTTTATTATTTTTTCTTTTTTTTTATAGAAAATGAAAAATCTCAATTTCTAGAGCTAGGCAAAGTTCGGCAAAAGTCGGCAAAGTGTGGCAGAATAAAAAATTTTTTATTTTTTCTTATTTTTTTGAAAAATAAAAAATCTCAATTTCTGAAACTTGGCAAAGTTCGGCAAAAGTCGGCAAAGTGTGTCAGAATAAAAAATTTATTATTTTTTCTTATTTTTTATAGAAAATGAAAAATCTCAATTTCTGAAGCTTGGTAAAGTTCGGCAAAAGTCGGCAAAGTGTGTGAGAATAAAAATTTTATTCTTTTTTTCTTATTTTTTTTTGGAAAAATAAAAAATCTCAATTTCTAGAGCTAGGCAAAGTTCGGCAAAAGTCGGCAAAGTGTGGCAGAATAAAAAATTTATTATTTTTTCTTATTTTTTATAGAAAATGAAAAATCTCAATTTCTAGAGCTAGGCAAAGTTCGGCAAAAGTCGGCAAAGTGTGGCAGAATAAAAAATTTATTATTTTTTCTTATTTTTTATAGAAAATGAAAAATCTCAATTTCTGGAGCTTGGTAAAGTTCGGCAAAAGTCGGCAAAGTGTGGCAGAATAAAAAATTTATTATTTTTTCTTATTTTCTTAAAAAATAAAAAATCTCAATTTCTAGAGCTAGGCAAAGTTCGGCAAAAGTCGACAAAGTGTGGCAGAATAAAAAATTTATTATTTTTTCTTAGTTTTTATAGAAAATGAAAAATCTCAACTTCTAGAGCTTGGCAAAGTTTGGCAAAAGTCGGCAAAGTGTGGGAGAATAAAAAAATTGTTTGTTTTATATTTTTTTTCAAAAATTTAAAATCACACTTTGCCGACTTTTTCCAATTTTGCCAAGCTCCAGAAATTGAGATTTTTTATTTTTCCAAAAAAAATAAGAAAAAAAGAATAAAATTTTTATTCTCCCACACTTTGCCGTTTTTTGCCGAACTTTACCAAGCTTCAGAAATTGAGATTTTTCATTTTCTATAAAAAATAAGAAAAAATAATAAATTTTTTATTCCGCCACACTTTGCCGATCTTTGCCGAACTTTGCCAAGCTCCAGAAATTGTGATTTTGTATTTTTCCAAAAAAAAAGAAAAAAAGAATAAAATTTTTATGCTCCCACACTTTGCCAAGCTTTTCCGAATTTTGCCAAGCTCCAGAAATTGAGATTTTTCATTTTCTATAAAAAATAAGAAAAAATAATAAATTTTTTATTCTGCCACACTTTGCCGACTTTTGCCGAACTTTGCCTAGCTCTAGAAATTGAGATTTTTTATTTTTCCAAAAAAATAAGAAAAAAGAATAAAATTTTTATGATCCCACACTTTGCCAAGCTTTGGCGAATTTTGCCAAGCTTTCCCATACTTTGCTGGATTTTTCTCAAGCTTCCTCTTAAACGCGGGTATTATTATTTAATTTAATTTAATTCAATAAATAAATTAATTCCATTTAACAAATTGCATTAATATTATTAATGTTTAATTATCTAATAATTAATAAAGTTTATTTATATATTTAAGTATTTATTTATTTTTTTAATCAAGTATTTATTTATTTAAGTATCAACAAGCTTATGAAAAAATCTTCCTTATTAATAAATTAATATTATTATTTTAAAAAACCAATACTTTTATTATTCATGTCAATAAAACAAAAAAATGCAATTTATTTCATTATTTTTTATTCAATTTATTTAATTTAAACACATTTTATTCATTTTACATTATTTTTCATTATTAAATTAATAAATTGCAATTATTAATATTATTATTTTTCATTTAACCTAATTCCCTTTATTTATATTTTAATTTTATTATTTTTTTTTTAAAATTATTTATTCATTTATTATTAATAATAAAACAAACTGTTTAAAATAAATTTATTATTACAAACATTTATTTTATTTAATATCATTAATTTATATTATTCTTAGAATTGTACTTACTGCGCCATCTATTTCTATTAAGCACACTTAAATTGCAGTTTATTTACCGACATTTTCAATTTCAGGAGCACGCATGACATTCTACATGTTTTGTTTACATTGCCATATGCATAGCGCTCTGAATACTGTCAATAGTGGTCAATTCATACTTTGGTAAAACAAAACTTGGGTAAAATCACATACTACCTTACATCAATATCTCTGGTTCTACTCGGAAGTTATTCAGATAATAATTGTTTTGAGTTCAGGGTACTTTGAAGATGACAAATCAAGAGGTTTTAATTTTTTTGACCCTCCATTTCAAAAATACGGAATATTTTTGCAAAGGACCGACAAAATGGGCCCTTTTCTTTTTATAATAACAACCAATATAAAGTTAAACACTTAAATTAACGATAAATTAATGAAAACCTCATGATTTGACTTGTCAAAACATGTAGATTCATAATAAAAAATAAAAAAAATTAAGGTTTTTCTCAAAAAAGTATTAAATTGCAAATAACTCGAAAACTAGAACCGACAAAATGGGCCCTTTTCATGTGAACGTCCACATATGTTTTCTTTAATATTTTCTAATAGATGAAAATGCCCAGGCGGAAAAGTCGGACGAATGCCGGATCAACCAACCGTCAAGAATCCGCGCCGATTGATTTGGAGAGTCAATGCCGGTACAGGCAGTCTGTACCGATTCGGGTGTTAATGTCTGCTGGCGCGGTACAAAGACGGATCCGACCGCCGGATCAAAATTTATACTGTGGATAATGGCTATGCGTCCGGCTCGGTACAGATTTCATGCCGTCGAACAACCGGCGTTGTACTGGCATTCGTCCGCCTGGCAACCGGAGCGGTGCAGGTATTCTACTGGAACGTGACTATGTGTTGTAATGGCTGCGCGTCCAGCTCGATACAAATTTGATGCCGCCGAACAACCGGCGTTGTACTGGCATTCGTCCGTCTGACAACCCGAGCGGTACAGACATTCTACCGACTGCGGACTAATATCATTTATGTTCTTATTATTAAGATTTCAATTAGTAATAATATGCTAATAATATGGCTATCGTCATTGTTTTTCTAAAAAAATTTAATGTTTTCTAAAATTATTTTTTTTTAATTAACACATTATTCAGAATTTTCAGAAATAGATTTTTTTACAATGCAAAAATTTAGCTATAGTCTTATTGTTTCAATAAAAATTAATAAAATAATAATTATAGTAATAAAAATTTTTAATCTATTATGTTGTAAAAAATTTTTGTAGGAGAATTGTTTAAAGTTTAAATATTAAAAAAAGAATTAACAATACAATAGAATATAAAATTCAATTTTAAAAATTATTGAATTTGAAAAATAGGTTTTAATTATATTTTTATTTATTAATTAACAACTATATTAAAGAATTAAATTTTTTTGTTATAATCAAATTTTTTAAATATTTATAAATAAAGTATACAGATAATTATTTATAAATATAAAAAAATGAATAATAAAAATAATAAATAAATATAATAATAATAATAATAATAATAATAGAATAATTAAAAAAATAAAAAATTTTAAAATATTTTTTAAAACCCTAGATTTATTTACATAATATTCATAAAATGCTAAAATATTCCAAAGTATTTGTAAAAGTATTATTTATTGTTTGCTTCGTAGCGGTATTACATATCGACATTATTATGCTCAGATCCGCATGCGAGCGAATAGCGTAGTGGTTAGCGTGTTAGACTTCGGTGCTTCGATTAGGAATAGCTTGGGCTTCGTATCCCACTTGCGAGCGTTTAGAATTTTAATGTGTAAAAAAAAATGTAGAATGTGTTAAAAATGCTGGAAATGATCTATAAATAAATATTAATTAACATGCACCATGCATAGTTAATGAAATATTTTTTTATTTTATTTTTCAATAGAAAATATAATTTAGTCTGGCTAGACGGGCGAATGCCAGTAGAACGCCGGTCCGCTGAAGCGAGTCGTCTTTGAAAGAATATTTGGCCCGCCGCGTTTGCTAGAGCGGACGAATGCCGGTACAACGCCGGTTGTTCGGCGGCATCAAATTTGTACCGAGCCGGACGCGCAGCCACTACAACACATTGTCATGTTCCAGTAGAAAGCCTGCACCGATCCGGTTGTCTCGCGGACGAATGTCAGTACAGTCTTACCGACGTCTGTACAGGCGCGGTACGATGCCAGTGGTCAATTTCAGCCTGGGTGTGACAGTTTTTAGGACTTCATATACTTTCCAATTTTTTTATTTTATAACCGCGTTTCTGCATGAATCTAAACAATATTTTCGATTATTGTAATTTAGAAGATGCTGACCAATTGTACGTTGACAGATTTAGTGAAAAGTGCCTGTGTTCGGAGACAAATGTGTTAGAAAATGTTTGTTTACCTATTTCACATCATACAAACCAGTCAAAGTTCTTTTGCTGTGGCGTATTGAAAGCAGCCTATGTCGCATTGGACTCATATTTGATAGTTCAACTTACCTTTTTCTCTTAAAGTTTAAACTTTACACTCACTATTAGTATTTTCTCATTCCTTTAACCTCGCATTTTTCTCCACTGCCATTCATTATTTATTCCTGTTAAGTATTTTCTTCTTTATAAGCTTCAAACTTACACCGCATTAGGACCCCTTGATTTCCGCATTCACCACGACACCCAATGCGCTATTTCGCGAATATCGCATTAGCAGGTTGGCACTCGCAATGCAAAATTTCGTACCTCCCAATACTTTTTATTTTACAAGGCACGCCATTCGAAAGAGTGACCTCAAAAATAGTAGGATATATGGACTTTTGAAAACTTTTATGGATTTGTTCTGATATTTGTAAGAGATTGAAATTCATGGATGGTCAAAAATTATAAATTTTAATTTTTTAAAAGTTTAGAATTTTTATCTTTTAACTAATTGCACATATTTTTGCAAATTCATGCAAGAGATTGTGTATTCCTGTCGGATGGGGCTATCGTAAATCTACCCAAGTTATGGTCGATATTAAGGTAGGTTTAGGATAGAGTAATAAAATTGTTATTATTTGATGTAATAATGCCAAAAAAAACTATTGGGAATGATAAAGGAATATCTAAGGATGAAATTGATATATTTTTTAGGATAAATTAACGTCAAATTAATGAGAAATTAATGTTTAAAGTAGGAAATGTCAGTTTTAGTGTAGGATCCCAGCTTAAAATCTCCGTACAGGATCCTTAAAGGATCCTCTCGGGATTCTGTACAGGTCCTGTGTAGGATTCCATACAGGATCACGTACGGGATGTTGGGACAGGGTTCCGATGCAGGAACCTTAGCTATCAAATGTTCCTGTACAGGAACACGTGCAGGATCCTGCACAGGAAACTTTTTATTTTTTTAAAGTTTTTATATGTTAAGCAACATTTGACATACATATACTTAACATTTTAATATGTTAGGCTCGTATATCAATGTTGGACAGAAAAATGTATTGCGCATTCGAGAAACTCATAGAAAACTACTGCGCAGGAGTTAAAAATATAAATAAATTAATTGAGGAAACCGTGTAGAATCCTTTACGGGTTCCCTACAGGATCCTTTACACTTGAGTACTTGCAGTTTACAAAACTGCAAAAGTTCCTGTATAGGAACCTTTACAAAGTTTCCTGTACTGGATCCTGCAAGTGTTCCTGTATAGGAACCTTTACAGAAATCTTTGATAACTAAGGTTCCTGCATCGGAACCTGCACAGGAACCCTGTCCCAAAATCCCGTATAGGATCCTGTACAGGACCAGTACGGGATCCTGTATGGGATCCTGCACAGGACCTGTACAGGCTCCCGAGAGGATCCTTTAAGGATCCTGTACGGGGACTTTAAGCTGGGATGTATGTGTGTGTAAGATCGATATTGGAATAAACTGTTGATATGTCGCCGCGCAGTTTGCGCAACAGATGGCGGAGGTGACATTTGTCCATGGCTTTATATTACATACTCCTTCATAAAGAAAGCAATTTTTTTATTTGTTGGTTAAGTTCAAGAAGGCTAGAGATAGGAGGTAAAACTTCGGTAGTGGGGGTATGGCAATGCTGAGTCGCTCAGCTGCTGTATGGTCAGGAGTTTTATTTCAAAAAAGTCTCCGGCGCAATAAACTTCTGCACACCTAACCTACAAATACAATATGAAAAAATTGTCATTGTTTTTCAGTGTTGTGTTTATCTTTTTTCTTGACTCGTTGTCGGCATTTTATAAATATTTAAATAACACTAAATTAATGCACCTAATTCACTAATCACTTGAATCATATATATAATATATGTATCCGTTTTGATACATGCACGTTGTGTCTCAATTGCACATCAAAGTTAACCTCAAATTAAAAGCATATATCATGTGTGAATCACACGGTATAGAAAAATTTGAATGTGTGAGTGATGTGCAGAAGCATCGCGTCGACGACTTTTCGAAACGAAACGCCTGGTTAATAGCAGGCTCCTGACTCATCCCCACTACCGAAGTTTTACCTCCTGTCTCTAGCCTTCTTGGTTAAGTTACACAAAATGGAAAAAAAAATTATATTTGAAAAATAAAACATAATTTCAACCATCAAAAGAAATAATGGATGATTTAGACCAATAAAAATAATGTTGAAACTCCTCCTTTATTATATTAAGAAAGCTATTTTTTATTTGTTGGTCAAGTTACGAACAAAATAGAAAAAATTATATTTAAAAAAAACATATAATTCCAACCTTAAAAGAAAAAATAAATGACTTAGGCCAATAAAAATAATGTTGAAACTCCTCCTTTATAAAGAAAGCTATTTTTTTATTTGTTGGTTAAGTCACACAAAATGGAAAAAAAAATTTTATTTGAAAAATAAAACATATAATTCCAACCCCCAAGAGAAAAATTGATGTTTTAGACCAATAAAAATAAAGCTGAAACTCCTTCTTTATTAAGAAAGTTACTTTTTATTTGTTGGTCAAGTCACGAACAAAATGGAAAAAAATATATATAAAAAAACATACAGTCAGGTCTCGCCAAGTGTCGTAACTTGGAATTTTTCAAACCCGCCTGTCTCAGTAAGTGTCACTGACCTAAACCACGCCCCTATAGAATGGAAGTGGTAATTTCAGGGTCGTACATTCACAGTACCATTTTTAGGGGAATGACAAAAATTTTTAAACATCAAATTTATGAAAATTAAAATTTTTTTCGGTGTAATTTTTTTCTTAGAAAATGCAGGTTGTCAAACTTAGACCAAATAAATTCAAAAAATTAAAAACAATTTTATTAATAAAAAAATAATTTTTAAAATTCAAACATTTATTTTATCTTGAAAAATCTACACCATATCATCTCATGAATCGCAGATTAATATCTGAAACAAGATTGCTAAACTATTGGTTAACATTAAATATAATATAGTTTTACATAAGTAAAACTAAATATTTTTTAATTAATAATATTAAAAAAAATTAAATCAATTAATTATAAATTTATAATACATTTATTTATTATTATTATTCATTTATAATTTTTAATAAATTTTTTAAATTTATAATATAAATTTAAATGGGTTTTCGAGAGTTCAGGGAGTTTATTCTGTGAGCCGGCTCTGGCGAAGTCGATTTTTAACAATGGAGAGGGTACAGAAAAGTTGGGAAAGTGACACTTATCGGGTCTCGAACGATGACACTTTGTGAGTCGTGACACTTACTGAAAACGACACTTGGCGAGACCTGACTGTATATAGTTCCAACAACCTAAAAGAAAAAATTGATATTTTAGACCAATAAAAAAAATAAACAAACTCCTCCTTCTTTTAAAATCAATTTTTCTATTTGTTGGTAGATTTAAATAAAATGGAGAAAAAAGTTATATATGAAAAATAAAATATATATTAACACTATTTGTTTTTCATAAAATAATAGTATACTCACATCTGAAATTAACACAAATGGAAACAGACGATCAGCTGTCATTTACCTTGGAGAGAAACGCACAATGCGCATGCTCTACAGAATTTTCAACCGCAGTCAACTACCCTCATAGGCCAGTCGGTGAGTGCAAAAAGTGCACAAAAGTGCAACCTGAAAAGTCTTAATAGTTTCTTGTAGTTTGGGGGCCCCATATAAGAGCCCCATGGTTTGCTCTCGATTTCCGGTTGCAAAAAATAGTGTAAACAATCGTCAAAGTTCGAGAAACGTAGTTTTTCGATGACCCTTGCTTTCGGTTAAATTTTAGAAAAAAAAGTTGTTATTGAATGTTGTAGAGCCTAAAAATACCTTTCAAATGACTGGTCATACGTTGAAAAAGGTTTATTAGTTTAGTTGCAAATGAATTTAAACCATTAAAAATAGCACTTTTTTAATTGTTTAATTACTTTATTAATAATTATCGAATTTGTTAATAATTCAGCAGGAATATTCTCCTTGCGAAGCTGAATAAATTCCCAAAAAATTCGACTCGATCAGATAAATGGTTTATGCATAATTCCATTTGTTAACTAAAAACATGTAATTTTTCAACGGAATTTCCCCACTTTTGGACCAACGAATTTCGGTTTTTTCTTTTCGAGAGTACAGTTTAGGAGTCAAACTTTCATTCCATTTAAATGGGAAATTGATTTTTTTTAATTTAGTGCATAATAATAGACGTTAAAAAAGGGTATGTTTTTTTGACATAAACAAATGGAATAACTCAGTCAATTTTCACTTTATCGATTTGGTGTAAAGGGCATTTGATTTCATTTGTTTTCACAAAAATTTTCCAAAAAAAAAATTTAACCTAGCTTCAAGGGGGGGAGAGTTATTTTTTTTTTTCAAAAAATTCATGACTAGTTATTTATCAATATTTTTAATTGCAATTCACACCACTTACAGTTCAATATATGTATTTTATGAAAAAAAATTGAACATAAGGTTTTGTGCTTTTACTTTGCACTTATATCAAGTTAAAGTATTGCATAGTTTTTTCCACCTTTAGACAGTGGAGTGGGGGAACTCGGAGGCGCGAGATTCTCGCCCGCCGCAAAAATATTCAGCCGTTTAAATTCGCAAAAATGGTCATAACTTTGTTAATTATTGACCGATTTTAATTTTTTTTTTAATTTCATATAATTTCCAACGCTGAATCCAAAAATGAATTTACTTTTTTTTTTAAATAAATTATTTTTTGTACTAATAAAAAAAAATTTTTTTTAATAACAAATTTTTATTATTATTTATTATATTTAACCAAAAATTTTTTTCTTACATATAATTCCATTTAATTTGAAACAATATTGTGGACAAAAAAATTTGAAAATATTTACCAGTGACCGTGTAGCATCGAGTAAACAGAAGTTAAATAAATGAATGTGTTGACAGTGTTGAAATGAATATGATTTTAATGTTGAAATAAATGATAAGTGCACAGATGCCCCTTGAAGCTAGGTTAAATTTTTTTTTTGGAAAATTTTTGTGAAAACAAATGAAATCAAATGCCCTTTACACCAAATCGATAAAGTGAAAATTGACTGAGTTATTCCATTTGTTTATGTCAAAAAAACATACCCTTTTTTAACGTCTATTATTATGCACTAAATTAAAAAAAATCAATTTCCCATTTAAATGGAATGAAAGTTTGACTCCTAAACTGTACTCTCGAAAAGAAAAAACCGAAATTCGTTGGTCCAAAAGTGGGGAAATTCCGTTGAAAAATTACATGTTTTTAGTTAACAAATGGAATTATGCATAAACCATTTATCTGATCGAGTCGAATTTTTTGGGGATTTATTCAGCTTCGCAAGGAGAATATTCCTGCTGAATTATTAACAAATTCGATAATTATTAATAAAGTAATTAAACAATTAAAAAAGTGCTATTTTTAATGGTTTAAATTCATTTGCAACTAAACTAATAAACCTTTTTCAACGTATGACCAGTCATTTGAAAGGTATTTTTAGGCTCTACAACATTCAATAACAACTTTTTTTCTAAAATTTAACCGAAAGCAAGGGTCATCGAAAAACTACGTTTCTCGAACTTTGACGATTGTTTACACTATTTTTTGCAACCGGAAATCGAGAGCAAACCATGGGGCTCTTATATGGGGCCCCCAAACTACAAGAAACTATTAAGACTTTTCAGGTTGCACTTTTGTGCACTTTTTGCACTCACCGACTGGCCTATCACGGAAAAGTTCTTGGGCGAGTCGCTGTACCTGTTGTGGTGGCGCTGCGTGACCAGTACGTATGGTAGAGTGACAGCCCCATTTTGGTAGCTCATTTCACCCACAGAGACTGCTGCTTTCCTACTGTGGAGCGTCAGAGCTCTCTTGTGGGGCATCAGAGCTCTCTTTAGAGAGAAAGCAGAAAACCTTTTCTGTGGGAGGCGAGTGAGAGACGTCTGCTCGCCCAAAAACTTTTCCGTGCTGTTTAAAAAATTTGATAGAAATGGAAAGAATTAAAAATTTCTTTCCACTTCAGTCGTGTTTCTGAATCCAAAATTTTCAACAATTATAATCAGTTTCTATCACATACTTTTAATAGAAAGTTTATCCAAATCAATACTTTTTCTATCCGAAAATTGTCCCATGTTGTCCCACTGATTTCAGAGTCCTATCAAATTCTATTAAAATTGATTATTAAAAATTGTTTCCAATCCAATAAGATTTTTTTATTTAAATTCTATCAAATCCTATACTGAAAAATGACAGAAAGTTCTTTCCCATTGAAAAAAAATATTGGTGAAAAAAATAATAAAAGATTCTTATGACTATTAATAACATTATATTCTTAGCACACTCCAAACATAAAAACATTTTAATTAAACTGGAAGAATTAAATTAAAACTTGTACCCTATGGGAATCGAACCCCGTTTCTATGACCTAACTGTTTAAACGCTTCACGACCGCGGCTTTAATTTGACCTGGCAAGTAAAATTCCATGGGAAGGAATTGATACTCATTGATGATAGAAAGTTAGAAGACGTTTTAGATAATAGGATTTGATAGAAAATGTATCCAAATCATTGATAGAGAAATATTGGATTTTCGTGTTAAAAGAATTTGATAGATATTCAATCAAAATTCATGGGGATAGAAAACTATAAGATATCTAGGGTTATAGGAATTTATAGAATTTGTATCCAAATCTTTGATAGAAAAATATAGTATTTTCATGTTAAAAGAATTTGATAGGTTTTCAGTCAAAACTCATGGATAGAAAACTATAAGAATTTTCGACTCATAGAATTTGTATCCAAATCTTGGATAGAGAAATATTATATTTTCATTTGGAAAGAATTTGATAGATATTCAATCAAAACTCATGGATAGATTATAAGATTTTTTGACTCATAGAATTTAATAGAATTTGTATCCAAATCTTAGATAGAGAAATATTATATTTTCATATGGAAAGAATTTAATAGATATACAATTAAAACTCATAGATGGAATATTATAAGATTTTTCGACATATATACCACTACGCAACTCTCATCAACAGTGTTACCAACCTAAACTCCCCTCTTGTCACTGAACATGTTCCTAGATAAAAGTCGTCGCGTCAAATTGCGTCAGGAGCATGCGCCGTGTTTACGATTTCCCTCCGGTATCGCGTTCTCGTAAACATAGGTGAATTCTTTTCCTTTAAATTCTCATTAAGTTAATTAATGTAAAATAGTGTACAATGAATCCCGATAAAGAAATAGACGAAGCAACAATGGAGGATCTGATTAATTTGGCGAAAGGCCAATTAATACCCGAGAAATCAAAATCAGTCTACATAACCTGTTATGGCAATTTAAAAACATGGTTAGAAAAACATAATATTTCGATAATTTCTGAAGACGTTCTCATGGCTTATTTTGAGGATATATGGAAACAAAAAGCACCATCGACGTTGTGGTCCGTTTATTTGATGCTCAAGAAAGCAATCCGTCAAAATGACAACGTTGATATAAGTGTATTTTCAAGATTAATAGACTTGCTCAAAATCAAAGCAAAGGGATTCGAGGCTAAAAAATCAAAAGTTTTCACGACTGAAGAAATTCAACCGTTTCTGAACGATGACCCAAATGACAAACACTTAGCAACAAAGGTATGTGCAGAGAGAAACTAAAGGGCCAGTCCCATGTGAGCGTGAAAGCGGAAAACGGAAAACGTTTAGCCAATAACAACTTCCGATTCAATGGAAATCATTCTAAAAGAAAATTCTTATTGGTTGAACGTTTTCCGTTTCCCGTTTCACGCTGACATGGGACGGCACCTTGAGAGTACGCGCGTAATGCAAAGCATGCTTTCCTTTGAAAGCTAAGCTAAGCTTAGGTGGTTAGCTATATATATTGCCCAAATAGGTGAGATCGCACACATATGTCAAATGTAAAGGTGCCGTCCCATGTCAGCGTGAAAAGGGAAACGGAAAACGTTCAACCAATAAGAATTTTCTTTTAGAATGATTTCCATTGAAACGGAAGTTGTTTTTGGCTAAACGTTTTCCGCTTTCACGCTCACATGGGACCAGGGTTGTGCACGTAATATACCTAAGGTAAGTTACAGAGGTTTTCTACGTATGTTACTTACGTAATATACCTCTTTGGTTTTCTACAAAATGTATTATACATACAGCACGGGTGTGAGATTAAGCTACATAACCTTAAATAGTCACGTATTCTTATCCTTAGGTCAGTTTTGTTGTTATAGGAAATCTTTTTGAATTGTTTTGTAAATAAATGTGTACATTTTTGACACTATGAATTGTGGTGGTCGACCGAAACATAATTCGTGGAAAGAATTGTTTCGAATTACAAAAATTAGAAAACGGAAAAAATGCGGCCTAAAGGCGTTTGCACACTTCCAAATTTTTCGGCGAGCAGCGAATTTTCACGGTTGTGAAAACTCACGTCACTAAATATGATTGGTTCTGCAAAAAGCTATTTGAAAATGAACCCTTGTCAGAGCCAATCATATTTAGTGACGTGAGTTTTCACAACCGTGAAAATTCGCTGCTCGCCGAAAAATTTGGAAGTGTGCAAGCACCTTTATGCTTGCTTTGCAACAAAACTTTGAAAAACACTTTTATTTTGTTCGCTGTTGCAAATATTTCTTTAACTAATAAACAGTAATTATTCTTTATCTAACACAAATATTGTATCCAATATTTTTCAAAATATTGTTGCAGTGCAAACATTTTGTAACATTTGATTTATTTTGATTTGATTCATCTACTATTGTCAAACGTTCAAATTGCAATTTATCATAAGCGATATATGGATGAGTTGTGGACTTCAATTTTGTTGTCATATTTTGCAAATAGTTTTTAATATGAACTTTCAATTTTAACTCACAAATCAATAAATAGGAATCAATCAATAAATTAATATCAATGAATTAAATATCAGTTTTGAGTTTTTGACCGTTGTTACAATCGTAATTTGAAAAAGTGAGGTTGTGTATAGATGTAAGATGTCGGTATGTAATATACATAGTTTTCTACGTTTTATACAGTATATTACGTCGAAAATGTATTATACGTCGAAAACCGCCAGTGACGCGTCACTGCACAACCCTGCCCTTTAAGGCCTAAGCACAACAGAACTGCTTCGCGAACAACATTCGCGAATCAGTTATGCTTAGGCCTTAAGCCGAATTATAATCGGAATCGCTCGTGATCACTCGTAAAATGCAAGGAACGCGAGGAATACCGAATAGAAGAATAGAACTAAAAAAGAGGTTATGTCAATGTTTTGACATTTTTACACTGTAACGTTTTTTTGTGGTTTTGATGCTGATAAAATTTTGTATTTATACCAAAATTTGTAATAGTAGTTCAATGTGATATTAATAAATTCCCAGGTTAAATCCGGCACTTTTGCCTATTTAAAATTTCTGGTTTCAAAACTATACAAATTATGATACAACAAAATTTCAGATGCATTAATCGCCGAAAGACTTTTATTTACATTGTTCATATGTTCATATTTAGGTATACATTTTTCTAAAGAGAAATACATAAATTACACTGCAAAATAAATTTGCTGTACATATTTACAGGTTTTTTACAGAAATTTGTAAAATAACAATTTTCTGTAAATTTACTACATAGTCTGAATGTAGTAAAAAATAGTCAAAATTATTACTGATTATTACCTTCTTTCAGAGTAGTGAATATACAGAAAATTGTAAAATTGAGACTAAAAAGGGATTGTAAATTCTATACTTTTAGACGTTATATTACAATTTCAATAAAAATTGTAAAGCAGAACAATTTTTTATAGTGATATTTTAGAAATTTAAGCGTATTTAAATATTTACAGCAACAAATTCTCTTTAAAAAAAGAGGAATTAAAATTAGCAAATATAATATTGTATTAATAATTTTAATTCCCAACATTTATATCAGTATTTTTACACTAAGCGATAAACTCATAATATTGCATAAATTAGGGAAACATTTGGGAATTTTATCAAAAGTACTGAAAAAATATTAAATTTCTAAAATTGAGAACAAAATTCTTGTTTCTTTCATAATATGCTAAGTTTTGAAGGTGAATTGAAAAAATTATATTTTCAATTTACCTTCGAAACTTAGCAATCATTACAAATTTTAATGGACACAAAACTTTGGCAGGGTGGCCACATTGTCAGTAAAGTCAGGGAAAACATTTTTTATTAGTTAAGTCAGGAAGAACAAATTTTTGTCAGTAAATTGAAGGAAATACCAGGATTAAATCCTATAGGTGAAATTTTTTGCGGGGAAATTAGGCGAATTGAGACTAATTTTGAAAAATTACGAATTTTTCAACTTTTGACCAAATATTAAAACAAAATATAACAATTTTTAGTTTATTTAGTTAATTTTTTTCTATAAAAAGAATTTTGTCAAGGAAAATAATTGTAATGTCAGTAAATTGTCAGGAAAATTGATAAACTGAAACTTGTGGCCACCCTGCTTTAGACTTTTTTCATTTCTTTCAATAAATAATTGAACTTTATAACATGTTAAATTAATTAATTTTAAATAATTCAATTATTGAATTTTTTAAGATTTGTGATTGCAATTTTTAAAAATGATTGAGTTTTAGAAAATTGTATGTTTATAATAATTTTTGTAAATCCAAAGTCATGTAAAAAAATAATAATCACAAGTTCAGTTAAAAAAATGTGAAAATTTTTTGCCTTTGAGTTTCGGATTTTTCATTAAATGTTAATGAAAGAAAAAATTATTAATGTTTCGAATAAGTTTAGAATTTAAAATATTCTTAAAAAATAAAAATGCTATAACTAGAAATCAGGAAAACACAAGAATGAATTAATTACAAATTATTAGTACTGCTTACTATAATTTGAATCAGTGACTGACTTTTTAATAATAAATTTTACGTTAATATAATAACTAATTAATAAATTGATACATTTTACTAATAAGTTAGTAAAAATTACTATTTATTGGTAAAATAATTATTTTATTAATTAAATTGCAAAGGTTTCTGAAGTTAGAGCCGAAGTAGAGAATCGAAAAAAATTGTTTTCACTAAATCAAAAAAATGAAACATTTTTTAAAGGTTGTAGATTGGAAAAGTAAAATTTTCCAACTAAAAACCAAAATATTACTCAGTAATTCAAAGTTAAAAAAATTTAATTTGAAAAATTTTGTAGTGCATTTAATTTAAAGGCATATAGTTTTTCTGAAAACTGCATATTTAATTGTATAGAATTATTTGGTGTTTATCAACGTGTAATTAATAATAATTAAATAATTTTTGCTGATACAAAATTATATTTTTTACTACTAATAATTTTACAGTATCAAAATTTATTCGAGAAAAACTAATTAAAATTAAATTAAATTTTATTTAAAATCAATTTTAACAAACAGTACCTAATTAATTTTTTCAACTGGAATGTTCATAATAATAATTATTTAAAAAAAATTAATTTATTTTAATTTAACTTTTGTTTTTAGTTCAATTAATTTTAATTTTTTCTATTACTTTAATTTTTATTATTATTGTTTTACTTATTACTTATATTAATTATTGTTATAATTATTATGTCGCAATAGTGTAAAAATGAATAGAAGAAGGAAACACAAATTTCGCTATCCTCCTCTTTTTCAATCTCAACTTTACGATAGATTTACTTTTGGAACTCAAAATCATTTTTCGGCCTATTATCAGATTAGTTCAGTTCGTTCAGTTCTATTCCTCGCGTTCCTTGCATTTTACGAGTGATCACGAGCGATTCCGATTATAATTCGGCTTAGCCATTACATTTCACATATGTGTGCGATCTCATCTATTTAGGCAATATATATAGCTAACCACCTAAGCTTAGGACTTTTGGCCGCGAGGGGGCAGACTTTCAAAGGAAATCATGCTTTGCATTACGTGCGTACTCTCAGTTTCTCTCTGGTATGTGTATATTAATAATGTGTATTAATTAATAAATTATGTCTATACCTATATTTACAAAATGATTAAAATAATTCGCAATTATACCCTTTTTCTTAATTTGAAATTTATAAAAAAATCTTCTCTTATTATTATTTTTTAAAAGTTTAATTTAAAATCTCTTAAAATTCAATTATTTAAAAGAATGTAAACTGTAACTCTTTAGAAATTTAATCATTTAAGAAATTATTGTTTAAAATTAATTTTTTTTAAATCACTTAATTTTATAAATAATTTTCATGAGGTTTTTTATAAATTCAATTTTTGGAAATATTTTTTAATTAAAAAATTTGTAACATTGAATTTTTATAATTTTTAATGCAATTTGATAATATGATGATGATAATATGATGTCAAGAATCGTGGATCTTTTTATACAGTTACGATTCCAAAAACCAAAACTAACATCGTACGAAATTTTGTTATTGAAGGAGAAATGTATAATGTAGTAAAGGAATATATTTTACATCGACCGGAAAACGTAAAATTTGATAATTTGTTTCTTAATTGGCAGAAAGGAATGTGCATGCGGCAAGTTATCGGGATTAACAAATTGGGTCAGATGCCATTGACAATCGCTACAATTTTGCAACAGCCACAACTGATGCAGGAGCTGATCTCCTCATGTTAAAACGACACGGAGGGTGGAGGTCAAACCAGGTCGCAGAAGGGTATATAGAGGACTTCATGGAAAAAAAAATTAGTAATATGATTTCAACATCCATCTTGAAGACTTCTACTTCTAAAAACGCTACCGCTAAATGTTAGTCTACGATTATTAACAAAGAAAATACTGACAAATACAAAACCCTGATACTGATCTTTTTCATCTAACCAATTGCAATAATGTGACCATAAATATTGAGACGAATAGAATTTTTATATTGAAATTTAAGAAAAAAATATGTTAATTTAAGTCGAATAAAATATTAAAATAAATCTGATCAAAATAAATAAAATAAACTCTATTCACATCCAGCGCGATCGAGTTCAAAAGTTGCTGGAGCTCTATTTGGCAATATTAAATAACAATTAAATTTACGCGGACGCCAGTTAATTTTTATGAAATTAACAAAACACAAAAGACAAGTTTACACAAGATCACAGGGAGGATGCGTTGGTGAACTCTATCAAAACAATATGAAAATAAAATCAAGCGACTTCCAGGAACAATATTTATTAAATGAAAATCAAAAGAAAAACATTAATCACTTACGTAATTTCTGATCAAATATCGACTCTTGTCGGTTACAAAATTTTCCAACGTCAGATTCGCTCACAAAATTAAATTTGATTACACGCAAGCAACACACAATATAAAGGTCGAACAAAGAGTAACGTGCTCTTTTTGAAAATTTGGTAATGCGTCAATTGATTGATATATTGGCGCTTCAATCGATGTAAGGTCGCAGGGGCGAACTATTGGCCTTACAACCCTTACCTTTATTAAAAGATATTTGATCAATATATGGCTTGAAATAACGTCAGAATGACTTTCCCGCCACATTCTCCCCTTTCAGAGATGACGTTAGTTCAAGGAAAATGATAACTTGAAACTAAAACAAAAACAATTAATTAATCTGGAACAATTAAATTGATAATCAATACAAAATAAGACTAGTAAAATAATAGTGATTAATGTCTGTAAGAAAAATTAGATTAATATCATTTTTGCTTCTAAAAATTAAGATATTTAAACATTCCTGGAAGTTTCCTGTTCAGTTAACTAAGAAATGTCATATTTGGGTTAATAAGATATCAATGTTACCAAGGTCATATTAAAAAACAAAATTTTTCTATGAAGTAATAATAATCTGTAAAAAAAATTAAAAGTTACATTAAATAGATACAAAATATAAAAGGAAACTTTGGTAGTGCCCTTGGTCAAGATTGATTCTCATTTAGTCGAAATATTTTATCGAAGAATATGCAACGCAAATTAGACCATCAACAAATGCAATACAATGATAGAAAAGAATACAAAAGATCAATATCGAAATCACAAGCATATTTTGTTTCTCTAGTAAAAGTTCCTATTCACAAAGATGTTATGATCATTCGATGCATCCAACTTGACGCTGATACGATGACCCAATATTCCTCTCCATCTGCTGATTCCGGTCTGAGCCTCATCACTTTATCAAGTGTCAAATTAGCAAAAGGTGTAGTTAACTATCTTTTATTTCACTTTCGCTAATTGATGAAGTCCAGAAACAGTTGAATTTGCAGGGCTTTCAACAACAACCAAAGCATTCTCCTTGGTCAAAAATTTGGTCTAGTTCGATTTAATGCAAAACTATCGTTGACCTTGCGTCGAAGTTCTTGTGCTTGTGCCTCCTTGATCATCTGATCTCTCAAAATTGATTTTCTTGGCATCGTTGTATAATTCAGACGAAGTCAATCAACATATGGGGAGATGTAGTCGTTGGTTTCGAATCTGTCAGCACCACAGACACAATAAGATCCAGGCCTCTTCCTGATCTGTAATTCTGCCGTCCTGATAATAAGCCCATTCAATAACTTATCAGACAAAATTTTGTAGTTGGTCATGTAATTTGGTGAAGACTGATACTCTTAAATGATCAATTTTGACACTCCGAGTTTTTCCAGAGCCTCGTCGAAAGTTGGAACATTCTTCAAGGTGTATGAGAAGGGCTCCATTTTTACTGCAAAAGCAATGACAGCCGCATGATCATTCGTCGACAATAAAATCTTTCCCTCGACAGTCCTCGACTCCCTGATTCTTGGAAACACATTCCTTTGGAGATACTCAGCATCAATTTGTTGCTGGGTCAATCTGATTGTTCTGGCGAGATTAACTAGTTTGGGTTTTCTCGATTAAATCTCGTCAATAAGATTCTGAGCGTATGATGTGGCTTTCCAACCTGTTGATCATCAAACTTTAATTTGGTAGACATCATGGAATAAACAGAAACGCCGTCATCCAAGCAATTGTCCCTCGAGTCAATGTAAGCTTGATAGTTGATCACCTGCTGATCAAGATCTCACATCAGGTCGTCAATATTTTCTTTAACTCCCCGAGTTGATTCAATTTCTCTCGTACATCTGATGATTCAGCTAATTCAAAATTCGGAGCTATTTTGAACTCAACAAGCGATTCAGTCAGACCAGAATTCATGTGATCTCCCCGGAACAAGGTTGATGATTCCGCAAGATGTCTTCGCTTACAATCGATCTACAAAACAATCTAATAACAATCGCAAACCTCGACGTAGTATTTTCAAATTCGAAACTTAACACTTGCCAACAATTTTACCAACTTTATCTGTCAATTGGACTGTACCCAGACCATAAATTTTTCAAATTAAAACAGGACCTAAGTAACGGTGAGCCAGCTTAGAGGAATAACTTTCTGCTTTATTACTAAGCTTCTTGTTCGGATAATAGACCTCCAATAATTAGTATTCGACTTGGCTAGTCGCTTTTCAGAATAAATTTGTAATTTATTCTCAATTTTATGACGAAATTCGTCAATGATCTTCATACGATCAATCCAAGTCTTTGCCGCGTCATCGGCAAAAGTTCGTCAATGCTCATTTCAGTCTCGCTCAATTTCAAATCTCGCTTGGCAATAGCCTCGGGACCGTGATTTAAGAAAAACGGAAAGACACGAGTACCTGTATGAGGCACGGTATTACACGCAAACTGTATTTTCGAAAGATTTTCATCCCATTCTCTATGATCTTGATCAATATAAACTGAAAATTATTGGTCTTATTATTCGATTTACACGCTCGATCGAATTACATTGAGGATGTGCTAACGGGGTAGTGATATATCTCACGCCTCTGGCCAACAAGTACGCTTTGACATCTTTATTTATAAATTCTTTCCTTCCTAACTCATTACTACCAATTGTCGATAAACTGACAAGATTCTCTATTTCTTTTTCTAATTCATTACAAACCAGATCATGGAGCTCATCTTCGAAGTCTGAAGAACAAAACTGAATCACTGGCATATAGACTAAGCCTAACCAACTCTTGAGGCGGGGTTTCAAGGTGGAAAGCAGTCAGGTCCAATTCTTTAATCCGTTCAACACTTGAAGAAAGAAAATAAGCTTGATCTAAATCCTTGGTTTTACCTATATTAGATGAGAAATTAAATTTTTCTTTTTCCTCTGACCTGCCCTTTGTTTCAATAACTGGAGGATCAATTACTGAGGGCACTTGTCGTTTTCCTGGTTATTAGGACAATTAGTATTAGTGTGTCCCACTTGACGACAGAGACAACAAACAAGCTGTGGTTTTGATTTACAATAGGGAACTGTGTGACCATTTTGACCACAATTTTGACAAAAGAATTTCCTTTTATCAAATTTCAAAGAATCCCTATCAGCTGCGTTGTTCTGTAATGATTCCGAATTGATTTCCGTTTTTGACTGACTAATGGATTTATCAAAGTCCCTAAGATTTTGATTTAATCTCTGTTTATTAAAAGATTGATCGTTTCGAGATTTGGGTCCATTCCCAAAACGTTTAGACTCGCGGTTCTGTAAAGCTTTTAGGCTAACTTCCTGATCAGAATCAGAATGGTTTTCAGAAGAATCTGACCTGACATCATCTAACTGATCATCATCCAAATCGACTTGATCTTTAACACACAAATCTGTTCTAGGTTTTAGTCTTGATTTCTGAATATCAAATGAACGATTGAAAATGTAATTACGTTCATTGACATAATGTAGAAATTCCTGATAATTTTTTAAAGGCAAATTCAAAATTTCAAAAGTTAACCGAGGGTTAAATTTAGACAAAATTTGCTTAAATTGTTCTCTAAATCCTGGAAGGTATTGCATTCTTTCGAATACTAAACGAGCTCTACATGCGAATTCTGCTAAGCTTTCCGCTCTTTCTACCTTTAGATCACGAACTTCGAGAAGAAGGTCGGCGTCGTCTTTTTTAACGCCCTATTCAAAGCGAAATGCGCTGGCAAAATCTTTCCATGTTCGCCAATTCTTTTTATTTACCAAATACCAAGATCTATATGGCCCTTCAAATATTTTTGAAAGACATGAAACAAATAAATTCTTATCTATACCGCTCGTACTTAGATAGTCCTTAAGAATAAGAAGAAATTGTTCTGGATCCTTTTCTGATCTAGGGAAGGATATTTTCCAAGAATTTACTATTCGACCGATCTGGATAGAACTTGAATTCTCCGCAGAAGCAGAATAATACGAAGGAATTAATCTATTCTGTGATCTATTCGAAGAATAACCCCCAAATCTATTTTGATCCATAGACATTAAATGATTTTGTTTAACTTGTTCTTCCTCACTAAAGTCACTATCATTCCATGAAAATAATGAACCTGTTCTTCGAATATTTGATCTTGACAAATCAGGATCCGGAACACCAAAATCATTACAAGGAAAACCCAAATCACGATTCACGTTCTCATTATTGTTATTTATATGACCGACATTATGCCGTGAGGGATCGATCATTTGACGATACCGATCCTCCGTTACGAGAATTTCTTCGTCGGTAAAAGTCCCATCTGCTAACGGTTTACTAATCATTACTTTCATCAAACGAGGAATTAAGTTATTATTATTATTCGGTTCTATGTTCTCACGTGAGTTCGCAGCGCCCCCTGTTCGATCGTTATTAGATCGAGGATTCCCCTTTCAGAGCGCAAATTACCCCGAGAGTTTACTATATGGAGAACTTGTTCGCATTTAGTTGTTAAGGCGAGCACTGCATCTTCCAACGAGTCCATTCGACGGTGCATAGCAGATGTAATGAAAAGAGGGGGGTACCGTTTCTACTATATCCCCTTCCGATCGCAGATCCCATTACAAAACCGCGAAGACTTCCGGTACTATTACGCGATAATGTTCTTAAATTTTCCGCGTTCGTATCCGTTAAATTTCCCGAATTCGGCAAAGTCAAATCATCCTGCGTGTCCAAAATATTACGTTCATTTCGACTTATCCGATCTCCACCCCCAACTAACACGGTTGAATCCAATTGACCGGTGGTAGTGCCCGATGCATTACCTGTAGTATTTGGATCTGTTTTCGGTGTTCCGACCTCATCTCTCATCTGGTTCCTATTTTGTGGTCGTCTTGGGGGGGAAAAGAACATTGACGTCATTGCGAATAAAATAAAAAAAGGACAAACGAAACTTTAATTTAATTATTATCTAAAGACGATAAAATCTTTATTTAACGTCAAGCCAAGTCGAAATTGTTTAAATAATTTTTAAATAATTTTAAAATAAATTTAAATAACAATACAATCTGTAAATAAAATGGATTAATTAAATAACACAATATTAATAATAATTACGACAATATTTGGTCGTTAGTTCATTATCCGAACAAAAAACATTACATAAAAATTTAGACAAACATTTATAATAAAAAGAAAAACAAAATGTTGTCAAATTATTGATCTTTGTTGACGAGATTTAAAATATTCTGACTCGACACAAGATCACAAAACAAAATTGGTAATTTGAACAATCAGCCGCTTGTAATGTCAATTATTAAAAAAGGAAAATAAGTCAATATATTTAAGTCAAAATTTTCTTTAAACAACTGGTTAGTTCAAAGCTATTTCCCGTGACAGCTGAGCAAGATCATCCTGTCAGGCAAATTAAAAAAAAATTTACAATTATAAAAAAAAATTTCTTTAATTTAGCAAAAATTTCCAAGGACAAGAGCAAGATCCCGTATCATTAGAATAAAGTTAAATAATATTCTCAATCGATCAAAAGTTTTGTTAACAAAACCGATCAATATAAAAAAAAAATTTAATAGATTAAAATAAATTTCACTATTATATGAAACAAAAATTTTATTTAGCAAAAATTACTAATGACAAGAGCAAGATCTTGAATCATTAGAATTAATCAATTAATATTTGAAATTGATCAACTATTTCGTTAACAAGAGCAAGATCTTGTATTAACAAAATTTATCAATAAATAAAGAAAATTTCAATAAATCAATTTTCTTTTACAAAAACAACCAAAAAAAACCCAACAGTAGAGCAAGATCTAACTGTCAAGAAAAATTTTTATTTATTCTTCTTTGCAAAATAACTTAGAAATAAAATTAAATTTAAATTCAATAATAAAATTTGCAAAAGAAAAAAAAATCACAATAAATTTAATTGTTTTAAAGACAAGAGCAAGATCTTGAATCATTAAAACAAACAAATGCAAAGAAAAATTTCAATTAGTTGCGAACATGCCTCGAGCCATCGTCAACTTGATCAACTTTGCAAAAATACAAAAAAAAATTTCAACAATAAAAACTCATTCAATAAAAATTTCAATTGATGAACAAAAATATTTTTGACAACAAGAGCAAGATCTTGTATTATCAAAACGAAATTCAATGCAACAAAAAATTTCAAATAGTTGCGAACATGCCTCGAGCCATCGTCAACTTGATCAATTTTGCATTAAAAGAAAATTTTCATCAATAAAATTGCGTTAACAAAATTCTATCAATGAACGAAACGGTTTCCGTCAACAAGAGCAATCTCTTTATTTGACAAAATTCAATTATTTACGGTGACATAAAAATCCAAAAGCTGACTCATAGCCGCCGAAATTAAAATCAAAACAAAATTCTAAGTGAGTATTATCGCTAGAACAAAATGTATTTCTCGACAGAGCGAGATCTTGTCAAGAAAATAAAATATGACTCTTTGTTTTACACTTGAAAAATTAATTAAAATTAAATATTCAACACAAAATTTTGATGAAGAGAAATCATTTAGTAAAAATCGAAATTTCATCAAAATTTTTTAACTTTGTCATTAACTAAAACAGCACAAAAATTCGTACAAACCCAATTGTCAGACAGTAAACAAAACTTCTATCAATTGTTCACAAAATTTCAAAAAAATGACGTAATTAATTTCAAATTAATCGTCGACAAAATAATATTCAAATAAAATCGTCAATTTCCTGAATTGTCGCTTTTCAAGCACGTTTGGACATGAATTTCATTCAAGGTTACGCGGAACAAAATACAAACAAACAAACGAAAATAATTTTCATCAAAAGTATCGAAATTAAACACTTAACAATATTTCAACACACCAAATATTCAAAATTATTTTCTTTCAAAATTTTCGCTTTAGATCAATTTTATTAATTGATAAAAAACATCACTAGTTCAAAAAAAAAATCCAACGTCGCCCCACGTTGGGCGCCAAATGAGACGAATAGAATTTTTATATTGAAGTTTAAGAATAAAATATGTTAATTTAAGTCGCAGGGGCGAACTATTGACCTTACAACCCTTACCTTTATTAAAAGATATTTGATCAATATATGGCTTGAAATAACGTCAGAATGACATTCCCGTCACAATATTTATAACGAAAGTAACAAATAGGTACATACTTGTCTTATTTATATTTTCAAAGTTTTATTTTTTTAAGAAGCACATTACATGTGATGAAAATTATTATTATTAATAATCATAAAAGCGAATTATTAAAGTTTAACAAAAAGTATTAAAAGCATGTATTACTGCTGATCTCTTGTATTACGGTAAAAAAACTTCGTTTAATATTTATTGTTAATGAAAATATTTTAAATTGTTATTTTTAAATTTGAAATTATTCTACTTTAAAAACGCCTAACATTGTTTAGCATTTAATTTAAATAAGTACTGCGATTGTATTTTTATACCAAAGTCCCTAAATTCTTGTCAATAAAATATACCAATATATTTAAAAAATTTACAATATATTAACTTTAACTTTCCAAGTTCTACTACAATTTCTTAGCAGGTAAGAATGTTTATATTTTCAAATGGTCTTGTTGTGAACGGGGGGCTTCGCCCCCCGAAGTACCCGGCTCCTTGTGCAGTACACTAAAGTTTTTTAAACATTAATAATTTGATAAATTGTTTAAATTTTCATGATTATTAATAATTTATCTTTTGAGTTGGTTTTTTTTGTCAGGGGGTTCCGCCCCTGAATCCCCCCCGGTCAGGGTACCGTTGGGGGGAGGCCCCCAAACCCCCCCCCGGGCAGCCAAACACTTACGTATCCTAGAATGAATATCGGTACATTAGGCTGCAACAGGATAAAGTGTCTCCATGTCTCGTTTTTGACACAACTGTTTATAGAAAAATAGTGTGTGTAACACGTGCGCATATAGGGGAATCGAGACCTTCACACGAGTCTCGATTCCCCTATTTATGCGCACGCGTTACACAAATAACTGTTTTATGATATTTTTACATTGTATATGTGACGGGACTGAGAAAAGGGACAAACTTATCAAAATCAACTTTTGGAGAAAAACACGTTTAAAGTTTTCTATACAAATAAATTAGATTTCTTAAAACATTTTTCATTTTAAATTAACATGATGAGTGTTCTTTATGTTTTTTTATGCTAAATCCGATTTTCATGCTTAAATAATTGTTAAAACAATCCTGTAATTGTTATAAACAATTTACTTTGCAAAAGTAAAATTATGGAATTTTTAAAATTAATTTAAAAGACTTCCGGATGTCCTAAAGGTCTGAAATTTTTTATGCAAGTTCAGAACTGATAACTCTACAATAATCCATAGTTATTTGTTGACTTACACAATAAATTTTTATAAAAGTTATATGGATTTGATAATGTCAGTATTACTTAAAATGTCAAAAGCTTAACCCGCACTACTTTATACCATTTTTTTAAAGAGCTGATATTTTACAAATTTATTACATTCATATAAGACAACAATTTCCCAAAATACCAAGCCAATCCCAAGACTTTCAAATTTGGGCTGGGACGTTTGGGAAATAATGCCTCATATTGAAAAAATATTGTTTTATAAAATGTATAAAAGATATATTGTTTGTTTCAGATTATTTTTCCAGACGTTTTAATACTATTTCTACAAACGGAGGAACAACATTTTTTTACGTTTAGGTTTTAAAAAGATGCTTAAGTTCAAGTTAAAAGTATTATCAAAGTTACCTAAAAGTTGTCAGTTAAAAAAAATACAAATTGTAAATATTACAGCTTAAGCGATTGGGGTAGAAAAGTTCTAAAGTAAAAAATCCTTTCCGAAAAGTCTGAAAACTTAGAAGTTCCAAAGGACAAATGATTCAAGACTTAAAAGGTTCAAAAGGATGAAAAGTCAGAAACTTAAAAAGTCCGAAATGGGCGAATTTGTTTGATTAAATGGCCATTTCGATTACAAAGTAAATAATTCTAGTTAATTGAACTGCAAGTTAAGTAAAATTCAAGTGATGTCATATTTAGTAAACCTTTACTAAGCACTGTGAAAAATGGTGAATTAAGGGGGTTACCCCGTGAGATGGCACTTATTTTTACGATTTTTTTAAACTATGAAAACATAGAACTTCAAATGTTTTACTGGGTATTTAGTGACATTTCAACAACAAGTACAAATTATTTCAAGTAAAAATACTTTATTCTTTTCGACTTATAATACATAAAAGTATCTTAGATTTTTAAACAGTTGTCTATTGGCGTTCACGATTCCGGCTAATTGACTGATCTAAAATCAATATATAAAATATCTTTTTAAACTGTAGGAAAATAGCTACCGCCGGAACTAGGATAATTTGAAAATATTAAAAATTGAATTTTTTATGCGGTTTTGAATTTTTTTATAAAAAAAATCACGATTTTTTGTGTCTATTTTGTCGTATAAAAGAAAAACTACTTGACCTTTTTCAATTATCCTAGTTCAGGCTATAGCTACACATGTGCTAAACAAGCCATATAAATTTGACCGAAATTGGTGAGTGGTTTCTGAGATATCATGGAAAAAAGTAGTTTCGAGAAAAACGCATTTGAAAGTTGAAGTACAAATAATCCGCACTTGAACACGCTACCTTAAAAGTGCTATAACTTTTTAAGGATGTTGTATATCGAAAAATCGCTTTATCCACATATGTTATAGATAAAATTTATGCAAAAAAATCGATTTTTGAACCTATCACACGGGGTGACCCCCTTAGTCGGAATGAAAATTCTTAATAATTTTAACATTTTTTATGATGTCGGGAAACTGAGAATGAATTCAATGGACAAAATTTAAGCTAATATTTTTTAAATAAAATATAAAGTAATGTAAGAATTATTTAAATCTTTGTAAAATAAGTTTATTTGAAATTATTATCCAAGTGCAAATTTATATTTACACGTTTAAAAATAATATTTATATAATTTGTTAACTTTCATTTTCATAATAGAACATGCCAGGAAACTAAGAATTTATGTCTTAAATGCATAGCTTTTAAATTGTTATATTATTTAAAAATAATAAACAATTATTTATTTATTACTTTTTCTAGTATCATTAATACCTATAGTATGTGAATAATGATATGAAAGAATTTATTTTATAATTTAAACAACAAATTTCTATTTTTTGCTAAAACTTTCACGACCCAACGTTGGGTCGTTAACAGTCTGGGCCATCTTTTTTCACGACCCAACGTTGGGTCGTTAACAGGCAACGGGTTAAGATGAAATTGAACAACTAAAAGTGAATTCTCAATTTAATTTAAGAGTTAAATAAAATTACAATTTCATTTTGATTGAATTTAATATTTTATAAAATTAACATGCACAAAAAAATAATAACTGTTAAAATACAAGTCTTTTAAAATGAGTTATTTGGCAACCATGGAGGATAAATTTTAACTTTAAATCAACCTAAGCATATAAAAGCATCGCAAACGCAGCGACGCTATGCTTGAGGATATTCGACATCCTGATAACGTCAAATATCTTACCATGAAAATGCCTTTAACTAAAAAATGCTTATAAAAACCGCTGCTAAGTTATAAATTTTTGTTATAATTTTGGTACTCATTTCATTCGTTTTCGTATATCTTGTTGTGTTTATTTCATGAACACTTTGCTTCCTCATAAAGATGTTAATAACAATAAAGTATAAATTTAGAAGAATTATTCTTAAGTGTTGTAATATTTTTTTCTCTTTATTTAATACTTTCACATGAAAATTTTTTTTTCACAATTTCTGTTTTTTAAAATATCAATAACTTCTTTATCTCTAATCAAAAAAGTCTTAGTTTCCAAAATTTTTGATTTTTAAAAGTTTAATATCTCCGGTGTATATGAACGAAGAATGTTCATTCTGGGCTCAAAAGATGCGTCTAAAAAAACTAAAAAATTGGAGAAAAACATTTATAGGTGTCCTAACATTTTTTTAAAGTTATGGGCAAAAAACGTTTTTTTGAAAAATTAAAAATTAAAAAAATAAATAGTTAAACTTTATTAATCTATCTCAAAGTACTTTCATTTTATGTCCGCAGATGAGACCTGCAATTTTAAAAAAATTCAGCCCAAAAGCTCTCTATAATTTGGAGATATTCATGAAAATGTGATGTTTACACACACACACATACGGAATGACATTTTGTAAAAATGTCATTTTTGAACTCCTGAGGTCAAATAACATAAAGCTATGTTAAAAAATCGAACCTGAAAAATTTTGGTATTACAATACTTCCTCAGTATGAGGAAGCAATAGTTGGAAGGACAAAAGAAATTATTATTTCTTTTCTCCTTCTACTAAATAATAAATATAATGCTTAGTTATTAATAATCGTTCCGGCGCAATTAATGTTGTCCATATCCAAACATTGCGGTAATATTACTTAAACAAATCCAAATATCAATTCTGTAAAACATAAAGAAGGCGCAAAATTGCAGCTAAAATATAAATAATAATATTATATCATAATAATATCAAAATGTTGTATAAACTATTGAAGACAGAAAACGCAGGTCATTTAAAAAAAAGGAATTTCATTGTGAAGTTGCGCGTGTGTGGGGATGATCGGCGGCAACACACACAGCTGGGTAACCGCGGTCTATACTCACCAACACACTCGCTGACTCCCCGGCTACAGCACTAACCTTGACGGCCTCCATGCTATGGGCACCAACACAAGTGCGCTATGCTTGCCTCCAATTGCTACCTTGTTGTGTGTAGAACTCTCCTTTCCCCTGAGGGCCCATAAGCGGTAGACTACAACTCCAAAACAAACGCACATGCGTTACAGCTGACTCAAAGTCACGAGGCTTACATGCTTCATGCTATTTAAACCTATGCATCAAACTAGATGCACATACAACAACCTGACAATAGGGGTCATCCATAAAGCATGTGATACTTTAGGGGGTGGGGGGAGGTCAGCAAAATATCACACTCCATGTTAACTGTATATGGAAAAAGTATCATGAGGGGGGGAGGGGGTCTAGATTACTGAAAATATGTATTACATGCTTTATTTGTAGAATGGTTATGCTTAATCCACAAAAAGTATCAGCAGGGACTCTTGCCGAGAGCGTAAAGCCAATAGGGCAGGAGTATAAACGACAAAAAAAAGGAATATTAAAGACAATAAAACAACGTAAATTTTGCCCGACGGAGGTTCAATTTTGTGATTCCAAAAGGAGCAACTCCGCCGGTAGCTGTAAGTAAATTGTATCGTTTCAATTATATGTAAACTACATTTACACTAAAACTACACTTTTCCACACTTTCTATTTCTGTATAGGTATTAAATTGGGGAAATAAACATAAAATTGAATTTAGCTACATCCAAAATTTTCTTACCTACCTGTCTAAATTACATCCTTGTTTTCTAAAATTAAATAATAAACAAAGCAGAACGGAAACTTTTAAAACAGTAGGAATAACGATCCCGCAGTAATAAACAGAGTTCAAATCTGGCAGCTTGGAGCCTCTCCAAATCGACTAATCATCTCAAAAGCCCAATTCAACATTGATTTACCGGTTTGTAACAATAACTTTAACATTTTTTAAAACAATTTTAATTATCCTAGTAAATCTTCCTGTCGCCGAATACGGCTCTGTTATAGCATTAAAACTGAGTTTACATGAGTAGAATACACATCATAGATTGAAAGCACAGTTGTCCTGGACTGTAAAAATGGCGATTTCGTCAAGAAACAGTGAAAATTTGTAAAAAATTGGTAAATGCAAAGTTTGATAAGCGCTACTGAATTTACCATGTGAATAAATAAATAAATACCCATAGAAAGTTCCTAGAAAAATGTGGTAAATATAAATTCAATGATGATGCGCACATTGATTTTTATTCGGTTTGTACTCGTTGCCTGCACTAAGTGTAACTTTTACACCACCTCACGAGTAGGTGCAGAAAGTGTAGCAAAATGTAGGGTAAAATTGCGTCACATCCGGCAAAGAGAACAGTATAGTGCAGGTTAGGTGTTAAAGTGTTAGAAGTGCAGGCAACGAGAACATACCTATTTCTCCATTTGAATTCAGTAGCTTATAAGTCCGAAAATATTGAGTTTAGAAAAAAGTTGTCAAAGAACGAAAGTTTTAGTTTTCTTTCGACTTTTAGGAAATGAAAAAAACAATTTTTTTTCATTATTTATTAAAAAAATAAAAAAAAATTTATAAACAAATTAATTTTTTTAACCCATTAAACTTGTCAGGCCCACTCTGAAACTATTTGCAAAACCTTCTTATTATTTAATGGTATGTTTAAAAGAAGAAAATTAAAAATTTATCATACCTAAAGTTAAAAAAAATTAATTTGTTTATAAAATTTTTTTATTTATTTAATAAAAAATAAAAAATTTTTTGTTTTTATTTCCTAAAAGTCGAAAGAAAACTAAAACATTCGTTCTTTAACAACTTTTTTCTAAACTCAATATTTTCGGACTTATAACCTACTGAATATAGTATAGTATATATATAGTATAGTTTCATATAATAATTCTACTGAATATAGATCTACGATTAAAAGTGCAAAATTTCGAAAATTCATAACTCGAAAATTTCGACAATTGAACCAAAATAAAAAATACGTATCTGTTTTTTTATACAGAATACAAAAAAAATATTTTTGGCCGATTTTAAGAGATCGACTAAAACCTCACGGGGAATTTCTCATATATATAATATAATATAAAAAAATATTTGAATTGTATTTCTTATTAAATATCTGTTTATTATTCAATATTTTAAAATAAATAACCCGATTGTCCACGTGGACAATCAGGGGGAGAGGGGTTCGTCAAAAATTCACGATTGTCCACGAAAGGGGGCTCAAAAAGTGCATTAAAAATGTCCACGTGGTATATGGATGACCCCTTTCGACGATTTTCTAGTGATTTTTTCACTTTTTTATTATTTAATAATAACAGTTTATGTGCTATGTAAATTTTTTTCTAACTGGCAAGGGTTACAGAAATGTTAAATTATTTTGACTCAATTTAAATACATTTTTGGACCCTTTTTCTGAACAGAAAAGTAAGTAAATGAATCATTAGTAACTTTACTCTGAAATTATTTATGTTTATAAGTTATGTTGACATAGTTAAACTTGAATTAATATTATCACTTTATTTAAATAAATTTTAAGACCTTTTTTGAAATGATAATAAATATAAATTGTTAAACAGTGTCTAAATGGTTTGGCCTGTTTTAATTTTCGTCCTATTTTTAGTAAAATATAGACGAAATTTGTTCTTAATCTTTTTTCGTTTCTGTACTTAACTGCTTCCAAAGATGTCGAAAAGTATAACTTTTCTTAATTCATATCGCTATGTCAAGAACATTTTACAACTGCCAATGAATAAAATATGTGACCAAAAGAGAATTAAAGTTAAGTAATATGTGCTGTGATTGCTAGTAAAATATTTTATAATTTCCTAAAAAATAAAAGTAAATATGCAAAACTTATCCTTACTTCATGTGAACAATAAGAAAGAAGAAAATAAACAATTACAATGTAGAAATATTAGGGTCGGGTTGGGACCACTCCTTGAGGGTCGGTTTCGGACCACCATAACTATTTTCACAAAATGTTTTGCCAATCACTTATATCAATGGAATCAATTTAATTTCGGAAGGACAGCATTAATACATCTGAGTGTACCATTAACGAATTAACGAACAAGTGAATGACTCACATCTATCGAAAGAATCGTGCGAAACATTACCGTTAAAAAATGGCGAGGAAGGCAATCCTAAAAAATGTTGAAATTTTCGTTGAACAAGTCTCACAGGAGTGCATAAAATCACGTGATATAAGTGTTCCGTTTATATTAGCAGATGATATAGACGAAAAAATTAATTAAGAACAAAATGTCGAAAAAAGTGAATTTAGTGGTGAAGTAATATATTCGCCAGTTAAAAAACGTAAAAAATTTCATTAAAATTACAAGATGATGTTGAGGAAATTTGTTCTTCACCATTTAAATTGTAGGAAATAGGAAATTTCGGATAGCAGCACTGACTTGATGTCTCATGCAGTACCATCGACAAGTAAAGAAAATTATATGACAGAAGCTGAAGATATGCACGAAGCAATTGTTAAATCAATAGAAATGCAAAATGTTGAAAAGAAGAAGAAACTTATTCTTCAAACAAAATGTACTAAAATATCTAAATGTTTACCTTTAAAACCCGAAGAAATTAATGCGGAAGAAAATGAATTTAATTGGTAGAAATTTAAAAAAAAATTTGATTGTACTAATTTTTCCTCATGTATTCAAGAAATTTTAAGACATTTAATGTTAATTTCAAAACGAATAAACAAGAAACAAAAAGTTGAAAAAGGGCAGCTTCTTATGCAACAAAAAAATGAACATTCCATTCGAAATAAAAAGTAACGACAACGATAAATGAAAAAAGAAAGACACGTAAAAAAGTCAAATCATGCTGTATTAAAACTAGAGAATTTTGACAAGAAAGTTTTTGGTACATTTTTAAACACTAAAATCCGAAAAGAAAGAAAAACCTTTAACATTTTACAACGTAAAATTGTTGATGATGTTTCAAATAGAAACTGCAAAAAGAGAGGAAAGAAGGACATTAAGAAACAATTATTCGAAGATTCCTTGACAACCTTTCTATTGATAATGTTTGCGACACGACCTTTTAAATGGTATGAACGTGGAAAAAGAACACTGGGGATTTTCTTGGCAGTAATAAATGTCACAAATCACTTTTATTTTTTAAACAATTTCAAAAACATTTTGTATTAGAAAAAATTTGAAAGTTTCATTCTCGTTCCAATCATGAAACTAGGATTGAAATATTTTACGCAAGCTTCTTGATTTTACGTTTTCGAATACAGGTTTAAAGGAATTGGAAAGAAAATTTCATAAAAAACTGAAAAGAAAATTGTCTATTGAAACCATTTAACGAACACCAACAAAATTTAGGAAAAATGAAATTCACAAACAAGAAGATCATCGCGAATTAATATCTCCATTAAAAGAGAAAAAAATTATTTTATCCGAACAAAAGTTCAATTTATCGACAAATGTCAAGAGTTTAAAGAAAAATGAAGATTCCACGAAAAAGTCCGAATTGGCTGAAAAGGAAAAAATTGAAACATATTACCGTATCATGAAAAATTAAAATTTTCAGGAACAAGCATGACAGATGGAGTTGCAGTTCTGTAATTTATAAACTTGTTAACATATAAAGCGAGATGTAACAAATTATCAGGTAATGAAATGATTGGACCTCGAAATGAAATCACCAATTGGCATTTGGTGGAGTAGAAAGAATAACTGATGAAAATGATAATTTTGACATAACTGCAAAGATAAACCAATTAAAATTGCAACAAAATATTGTAGATGGTTAACTCAAGAAAATAAAAGTCGCAGAAATCTTCACAAGTGTAGTAATAATTATCCGAAATATTATCAGGATTTAATGCAGGGACCGCTGCTAAAACGAAACTAAATAGAAAATTACTTTCGTTTTAGTGTTTGAGTCGACACGAAACTAAATTAACAAGCTGAGTTTAGTTTCGTGTCGACCCGAAACTAAATTAACAAATTAGATTTAGTTTCGTGTCAACTCAAAACAAAATATTGAAAAACATAATAATAATTCCAATTAAAGTTCTGATCCAATTCTTTTAGGAATTCCGATCCCATTGGGATAGTCAGAATCCAGATCGGAATTGACAGAATTCTTATAGGAATTCCAATTAAAATTCAGATCGGAATTCTTTTAGGAATTCCAATGAAAATTCCGATTACGGATGGAATTCCGATTCCATCGGAATTTTCAGAATCCACATCGGAATTCTGACAGAATTTTTATATGAATTCCAATCGAAATTCCTATTTCTGAAGGAATTCAGATTCCATTAGAATTCTTATAGGAATTCTAATAAAAATTCAAATCGGAATTCCGACAGAATTCTTTTAGGAATTCCTATAAAAATTTCGATTTCTGACAAATTCTGATCCCAACGCAATTTTCAGAATCCAGATCGGAATTCTGACTAAATTCTTACAGGAATTCTAAGCAAAATTCCCTGTAGAAGACGTCGAATTCGCTCCGAATTTAGTCAGATTGTTGTTGTGTATAAAAATTTATGAAATTTTAGTTGATACGAAATATTTCATATATTACACAGGCCGACAAATTTTAATCAACTGCATGTTGCCTAAAATATTACTGCCGATTCTTACAGGATTTTGTCCGTAGAATACGAATCTGACCTTGAAAATATTGAATTGGCTCTAGTGTTTAAACAACTTACGTTTCAATAAGCAAAATACGCATTTTTGGCATTTTTTAAATAAATGCACAACCATACACCGAATCAGTAAATCTGTCCGCATAGCACAAAATGAAAGTTTAAACACTGCTCTTCAATATCCAAAAACAAAAAATGTAATTTATGTACACTTTAACCTGTAATGTCAAAAGAGACATTCGCTGTTCCACAAGCATATTGAAAACAACAGTACTTTTGACCATGTAAGGTAATTTAAATAACAATTAGTCTCTCTAGGGGTTTTTATGGTCGCTGCTTACTGATCTGTATTTAGATTTTAATATTCAAAATGGCGAATCCAATATGGCAGAATTTTTTTAAAATTTAAAATTTTTATCATAAAAGGCGTAAATTATCTTTAAAAATTTGGTCCGCCACTTGTAATTTTTATATTTCATAGCAGATTTATAACTAGCGATTATAAAAAAGCCAGAGACACTAATTTTTACTTGAATTACCTTACATGGTCAAAAGTAATATTAATTTTAATACGTTTATGGAACAGCGTATGTTTTTTTGGACATTATAGGTTAAAGTGTACATAAATTACATTTTTTGTTTTTGGATATTCAAGAGCAGTGTTTAAGCTTTCAATTGGTGTTATGCGGACAAATTTACTGTTTCTGTGTATTGTTGTACAATCATTCAAAAAATGCCAAAAATGCATATTTTGTATAATGAAACGTAAATTGATTAAAAACTGGAGCCAATCCAATATTTTCAAGGTCAAATTCGTATTCTATGGACAAAATCCTATAAAAATCAGCTTCTATTGGTTAGGCCACAAAATTTTGTTGGCCTGTGTTATTTTAGTTTCGTATTGACATGAAACTAAATTAAGGATTTGAATTTAGTTTCGTGTCATCACGAACTCAGAAACTAAATTCAGTTTGTTAATTTAGTTTCGTGTCGACTCAGAAACTGAAACGAAACTAAACTTTGGGGACGGTCCCTGATTTAATGTCATTTGAAGAATTTCAAGATACAGTGAAAATAAAAAAACCATGATGCAATTTTTATAACAACCAATTTTCTTTTAAAAACATTTAATGACAGTTAAATTTATTTAGAAAAGCGAATAGTAGCTGCATTGAGGTTAGATAAGTATACATATGATGGTACAAAAGGAAACTGCGTCTACCTACAAAAATATTTAGTGGGCGATATTAAGGTCATATTGTTCAGTGGTCACATGACCACATGACTTAACTATGGAAATAAATCACACTAAATAACATGACCTTAAGGAGATTCCAAAATAGAGTCGTATAAGAAACGTATTGGTCACGTGATCTCCATTGAAGGCCTTTCTCCAATAGGTTCCTAAAACTTTGCGTTTGTCTCTGGATGAATGCGTTGAATTGATTTTAGCATATGTTGCCATAGTATCGGACTCTACGCAGACGAAACGGACAATTTTAAGAACCTATTGAAGAAAGGCCTTAAGGAGAGTCCAGAATAGGGTCGATAAAAAAAGTTATTGTAGAAGCAACTTTTGGAAGTAACAGTTGATTGTACATTCAGATGCATTAATGCTGTCCTTCCGGTTTGATGGTATTTTGCAAAATTGTATGATTTCTATCAAAATTTTTTTAGTTCATGCTATATGAGAACATTCGTATGTCACAAACTAAGAATATTTGATAGAAATGACACGACTTTTCAAAATTCCTTTAAACCGGAAGGACAGCATTAATGCATCTGAGTGTATTTGGTAGACCCAGGGAGTAAGTCTAAGGGCCAGTTCCACAACTTTATTTAACCGAAGTTTAAGACGGTAAACTCGGTTAAATGAAAATTATGCGTTCCACAATTTTTTAAACTTGGGTTAAAATGGCTAAACGCAAGCTAAAGTTAACCGGCCAAAGTTGGAGGTTTAACACATAAACCTCCGTTAAATCTCTCCACACCATAGTATAATACGACATACATATAGTATAGTTTGAAGTTAAGGTTAAGTTTACAACAAAACATAGCTATTACCTTGTACATAATATAATATTAAAAAATTAAGTGTAAAAAATAGGATATGGCAAATCAAGGGCTTATAGATGATATTTAATCATCGTCAGATGATGAAGAATTTTTTTATGCAGATCGAAGACCACAAATTTATAGAGAACGGCGAAATTATTTCCAAGAGTTTGATGATATTGGCTCGTGACAAACTCGTTTTAGATTGTCAAAAAATAGTGTAAATGAGGTGTTAACAGAAATTAGAGCCGAATTAGAACATCGAACACAACAGTAAGTAAATATATATATATATATATATATATATGAGCGATTCCATGTCAAGTGATCAAGGTGGAGAAAAATTTTTCTCCAATCGTAGCAAAACTTGGCGCTTTTGTAGTACTCATAGAAAGTAATTTTTCGTGAAAATATTTTTTTACCTAGTCCAATATTTTCTGAGGGGAAGGGGGTTAAATTTTTGTGTTTTTCAGTACAATGCTTATTTCAATAATTTTTTACTCTTAAACAATTAAACATACAAATTTGACAAAGTACATTTTGGAAAGGTTTTTTCATCCTCTTTCGATTGGAAATAAGCATTTTGAAAAAAAATAAAATTTTGACCCAAAAAAATCAAAATTAAGAATAAATTTCAATTTTTGAGGGAGATGGATACGATTTTTTTTTAAAGGAAACCTGAGGTTTTTTCCTAAAAGGACATATAAATGATAAAGTGGGACTAGAATGTTTAAACATTGAAAAAAAGAATTTTCTCCAAAACGGAGCTAAAAACCGGGTTTAGAGCGCTCCGGCGAGTAGAATACTCTTTTTTTCAATGTTTAAACATTCTTGTCCCACTTTATCATTTATATGTCCTTTTAGGAAAAAACCTCAGCTTTCGTTTAAAAAAAAATCGTATCCATCTCCCTCAAAAATTGAAATTTATTTTTAATTTTGATTTTTTGGGTCAAAATTTTATTTTTTTTAATCGAAAGAGCACGAAAAAACCTTTCCAAAATGTACCTTGCCAAATTTTTAGGTTTTATAGTTTAAGAGTAAAAAATTATCGAAATAAGCATTGTACTGAAAAACCCAAAAATTTAACCCCCTCCCCCTCGGAAAATATTGGACTAGGTAAAAAAATATTTTCACGAAAAATTACTATCTATTAGTACTACAAAAGCCCCAAGTTTTGCTACGATTTGAGAAAAATTTTTCTCCACCTGGATCACTTGACATGGAATGCCTCATATATATAATGCTTTTTGTAGTGCTAATGCACACAATATAATATTGTACAAAGTTTCGAATATTTTAATTTATTCTTATTTTATAAATTTTATTCCCAAAATTTTGGGCTTTGTATGTTTCAGAAATAACGCAATTTCTCCAAGAAATCAACTTTTACTTACACTAAGATTTTATGCAACTGGAAGTCATTTAACTTCTGCTAGGGATTTTTCCGGTGTTAATAAGACAAGTTCACATAGAATTGTGCATAGAGTGACTAATGCTATTGCTCGACTACGACCAAATTATGTTAAATTTCCAGTTATAGCGAATGCTATGAAACGTGAGCAGATAAAATTTTTTAATATCGCTCAATTTCCGAAAGTTTTAGGAGCCTTGGATTGCACACATATTTAGTTGTTTCGGCAAATATCTCTGCTTCAAAGTTAGCTCTTTTTTCTTAATAGGGGATAAGATCAATTTTCTCAAAAACACCACCTTTTTTTCTATTCAAATTTTCACTACAAGTTCTTAAAATAATTGTGAACATTTCCTATGAATTTTAAGCGGGCTAAACCATTCTGACAATCAGGAGAATTTTTTTTTTGAAATATTTATTTTCGCAAATTTTCAAATTGTTAACTTGCATTTCTAAAAACAAATGAATCGCTATAACATTGTTGACGTAAACGTTAACAATTTGAAAATTTGCGAAAATAGATATTTCAAAAAAAATTCTTCTGATTGTCAGAATGGTTTAGCACGCTTAAAATTCGTAGGAAATGTTCACAATTATTTTAAGAACTTGTAGTAAAAATTTAGATAGAAAAAAAGGTGGTGTTTTTGAGAAAATTGATCTTATTTATTTTTAGAAAATCATTCCCTATTTTTATAAATTTAAATATTTTAAAAAATTTCAAACTGGATTTTGAAGAGGACAAGACCATCTACAAGACCCAAGAAAGAAAATTAAATTATACTCAAAAGAAAAAAAATGCCAAGCAAAACAATTTTTTTTCACTATTCATTCGAGTTTTACCACTCAAAGTTCAAATGTGCATAACTTCTTTAAATTTAACTTTTTTGAAAAATAAAAAAATACGTGTCTCTTTATTTTTCATGTACAATAACATATTTTAGCGACAGCTAAATCTATGACTTGAAGTTAGTCGACCTGCCTGATTTGAAATGGATTCAGCCATATGTATTTAAAATTTTATTATAATAGTAAGACTTTAAAGTGTGAATCGGAAGTGCTGTTTGATTATTATATTATAAAAAATCGAAACTATTTTAAATAACATGATTAGCTCATAAAATTAATTAAAAACCAAACGTTAGAGTACAGTTAAAAATAAATTCTAATGTAAAGGAAAAAAATGTAAGTATTTTTAACATATACTTATTTATTGAATAAAAATATTGTTTACATTAAAATTTTTATTTAAAAAGTGGTATAAATAAATAATTTTTATTCATGTTTTAAACTATCCTTTGTTAACATAAAGTTCTTATGTGCGCGTATTATATTTATAAAAAAAATAATTACCTGTGATGAAACGTTCTCTTCTTATTTCGGTAAAATGCTTTTTACTTTTTTTTACAGTTTTTTAACATGATTTTAGGGAACCAACCGTTCTGTAATTTGCAATGTTGTTGCTGTTGTATGCTGCTGCTATTTGTTCCCAGCAAGCTTCTTTTGTTTTTAAAGATACAACATTCGTTTTTTTATTTTCTATAATTTCTTTATTTTCTTCTATTAAATTCATTAAACTTCATTTTTCAACTTCACTAAAATTTTCTCCTCTATTTCTATTTACAGACATTTTTATAACGTTTATATATACTTTCAACACAAATGATTCAGAAATATTTTAACATATGCCGACGCTTTTCTTTTTCGAAACACGTGTCAATGTTCCGCTTTTTACTTTGCCCAATGAAAACAGTAGAAATGTAAGGGAAAATAGAGTTAAGCGACGTTCAAAAATCTGTTGTGGAACGCATGACCCGTTAACTGGCGGTTAGAGCTCTAATTAAAAATTAACTCGATTTACCTGAACTTGGTTTAAAGTCGAAATTGTGGAACTGGGCCTAAGAAAACTTGGGTGCTATTCTCTAAATAAGTTCCGTGCACGAACCTATAACTTTCTTGAAAACCCTATTTTTGAACTGTCCACCAGGCGTTCATATGCGAAATACTTCAAGTGGTCGCAAGATCACTCGAAGTAAGTTCGTCTGCAAATTTGAAAGTTTATCATGCGCAGTAGTGACATATCTACGTGATTAGGAGGAAATCAAACAGTTTGAAAAAATACAATTAGAAACATCAATTGAGGGGCTGGATGCTTGTCTTATAGTAGTAAATACATGTAGTTGTTGTAGTATACAATTTGCATTATTATATTTTATTATTAATAAGCTAATTGATATATTATTATTAATAAGATAATTAATAAAAAAAATAATAATTGTTCTGACGGTGACGTCTAGGTTTAGATATCGTTATTTCTTGTATAATTTTGAAACTTCGTCGATATTGTAGGTTTCTGCTTCACGTTTAGTGAAGGGTCTTACTAATGAGTTGACAATTGTTTCGGAAAAAATTATGGAAAAATTTAAATAATTAATATATTATTAATAAGTAAATTAATATTACACAGGACAACAAAGTTTTGTGGCCTTAACCAATGGGAGCTGATTTTTATAGGATTTTATCCGTAGAATACAAATTCGACCTTGAAAATATTAGATTGGCTCCAGTTTTAATCAATATTCATGTTTCAATAAGCAGAATACGCATTTTGGCATTTTTTGAATAAATACACAACTATACACCGAAACAGTAAATCTGTCTGGATAGGACCAAATTAAAGCTCAAACACTGCTATTTAATATCAAAGAACAAAAAATTTAATTTATGTACACTTTCATCTATATTGTCCAAAGGGGCATACGCTGTTCCATTAACGTATTAAAAATAACATTACTTTTGACCACGTAAGGCAATTCAAGTAAAAATTAGTCTCGACCCCCCATGGGCAAACCGGGCCGTTTGGTTTTTTATTTATAATATTGCATTTACATAATCTATAATAATAAAAAACATAAAGAATCATGTAAACAATGGTTAAAGTAATGAAAATAATAATTCGGGATTTAATTTTAATTAAATAAAGATTTTTTTAAATAAAAAAATTAAAATGTTTGTCATTATCAGAGAAACAATATTAAAGTGTCCATTTCACATTGGAAGACAATTATTTTTCATTGTAAGTAAATATTTTAATGAAAGAAACATTTTATTTACAAATAATTTTTATGAAACTTTAATTCAATGGAAATATCCTATGGTCGGTTTGCCCCACCGAAAACGGTCCGGTTTGCCCCACAGGCCAATTTTGAGAATAAATGTTTGTCAAAAAGAAACGCTTTGCAAATTCATCAAAGTTTTTGGTGGTAAATATTCCTGAGGTGTGTACCTTCAAAACCCAAGGCCTAATATTTGGAAATATTACACGATTTCCTCAGAATTTCATTAAGAAAAAATTCGGAAAAGTGTAGAAAAAAACTAAAAAAAAACTTTTGCTCCTAGCGTTACACAAACAAAAGTAAAAAATGTCAAATTGAAAAAATAAGGTACACTACACAAGGTTGTTTCAAATTTCTAAATAGAACTTTTGCCAATTTCGCCATTTCGGAAATATTGAGAGGGTTTTTTTTTAATATTAAAGAGCAGTGTTAATGCTTTAATTTGGTCCGATGCAGACAGATTTACTGTTTCGGTGTATGGTTGTGCATTTATTTAAAAAATGCCAAAAATGCGTATTTTGCTTATTGAAACGTAAGTTGTTTAAACACTAGAGTCAATTCAATATTTTCAAGGTCAAATTGGTATTCTATGGATAAAATCTTATTAGAATCAGATGTAACATTTTAGGCAACATGCTGATGAAATTTTGTCGGTTTATATATATATATATATATATATATATATATAAACATATTACAATAAACTTAAAATATCGAAAGAAAAATCAAAATAAGCCAAATGACGATATTTATTGGGTACCTAGTCAAAAAAGTACTATAGAATGACTCTATAGAGCATTCTATAGAGTATTCTATAGCGAATTCTATAGAATATTCTATAGAAATTTTGTAGAATTTATGTAAAAATATTTTTTTAATTTCTCCATAAATTCTATAAAATATTTCTAGTCAAAGCCTATAGAATTCGTGCAGATATTCACAAAAAATATTTCTTTTTCAAATTCTGTAAAATATTTTATAGAATACTCTATAGAATTCGCTATAGAATTCTCTATAGAATGCTCTTTTTTTGACTGGGTACTATAAACTAAACACTTTCAATAATATTTTTATTTACAACTGAAAATATTTTTCGCAATTGAAGAGCCTAATTTAAACCTATCTAATGTTTGTTGTTTTGTTAGACAATTTCTTTTCATAATTTCGAGCTTTTTAAGTTATAAAATGTTTTGAAAAATTGAAAACAAATTACTTATTTTTCATATTTTTAATATAAAATCAGAAATTTTTGAGAAATGAAGATTTATACATCTATCGTATTTTTTATAATATTTCTATGAAAATGTTTACACACTTTTTATGATTTTTAACAATCGCTTACATGAATTTCGAAAAGTTTCAATTCTTGAAACAAATTATTTGTAAAAATTGTTAAAAGGTCGTTTTCCCCTATCAAATTGTTTAAAACGGTGTCCTAAAAGACAACTTTATAAAAACAGCTAATTATTGATAATAATAATTTTTTTAAATAAAGGGTGGATATAGGAATGAGGCACCCTGGAAACACAATTGTTCTTATTTTATAATGGAAGTGGAGTGTGATGCTGAATTTAAAAGACAACAATTTCGTCAACTACTTAACCACTTCACTGGCAGGACGTTCCAAATGACGTTCCAGCCGTTTAGACGTTTAGACAATTTCAAAACTTTCAAAGAAATGGCGTTCCACTTTTTTTATTTTTTATGCAATATAACTCACATTTTTTTATTAAAAAGAGATATTTATATGTATTATTATAATATAATAAAATTGTATACAAAATTATATTATAATAATATTAATTATTAGTAATATGTAATATGTACAAACTTTCCAAGAAATGGCGTTCCACTTTTTTTATTTTTTATGCAATATAACTCACATTTTTTATTAAAAAGAGATATTTATATGCATTATTATAATATAATAAAATTGTATACAAAATTATATTATAATAATATTAATTATTAGTAATATATACAGTTCTATTAGGAACGACATTCCGTTTAAATTTATCGCTTTAATAAAGATATGGTAGATAATATTATTAATAGAATGGAGGACTTTTTCCACAAAGAAGAGTTGGATAATTAAAAAATCTACGAAGGTAAATTTATAAGCTTTTACATCATTTTCAAATTTAAAAAATGTTTATTTATTAATTAATTAAGAATGCACTTTTAACATCATCCATTAAAGGAATGTCAAAATGTGTAAATTTAATTTTTAATCGAATTAATGGATATTTTTTTTACATAGTTTTTAACAGCTTTGCGATTCTTTGCATCGGGCAGTTACTAAATGGATATAAGAAAAAGCATTTGTCATCTTTATGTCAAGCCTCAGTCAGTAGAAGTATACCCAATGTTATTAATTATTTTAATAGAAGAGATGTATTCCAGGAATAGGTTTATTTTCCACGAAACTTTGATAAACTTAACTCATAATAACGAAGTATTTTGAACATATTTCAATTGTCAGTAATGTTATTGTACATAAAATCAACGATTTTCTTATTATGCTATAATAAAATATTTCCTTATTTCAGATATGTCATAGCAATATGAGGATATTACATGTAAATGCTCGATATCTAGGAAGTTCTCAGGACTCTTTTTTATGTCAAAACAATAATGTGTTGCCTTTTGTGTGCCGCCTCCATGAGACATCATTATTTTGTATAAGTTTGTATTTCGTTTAATTACTTTCGCTAAATTTTTATTTCATAATTTTTTCTTAATTTCACAAGTGATTCTGAATACAAATTAAGACCATGGTTTTTAACACCAATTGCTAATTTTGATCATAATAGCTCTGAAAGTCGTTACAATATTACATTTAAAACTACTCGTTCTATAATAGAACAATGTAATGGACTACTTAAGACTAGATTTAAGTGTGTGACGTATGATGTTAAACAATTAAAATTCTTGTTCAAAACTTCTGCTTACTCACTCTCTCTCTCTCTCCCTCTCTCCGGCTCTCCTGTTCTCTCTCGCTCTCCTTACCCTCTGGCTATAACCTCCTCTCCTCTAACAATTGTTTCACGTCTGCATCGATTGTTGAAGTAGGTAGGCCGTGCAGTGCTTTTGTGAGGGCCATTATTTTCTCCACCAGGTCCTTGTATTTTTCTGTGGCATTTCTCTGCGAGTCGGCTATCTTTTTTTCTGCTCCTGTTTCTTCCTCTTCGACTACGGTGGCTGGCTCCTCCTTATCGATGGTACTACCTTCTCTTTCTTGAACCTCTTGGCTACTCGCTACTTCTCGTTCTAACCACGCGATTCCCATGAAACAGCAGTAAGCTTCCGCACAACGTGGGCAGTCTTCCACCGTGGTTCTGCGGCGGCCACAATTCCAGCAGTATTTGTGAAGTACCAGGTAATGGTAATTTCAGTAATGGTATATTGATTTCACTGTCGTTCCGAATAAAACGAGAATACCACCCTACCATGACTTAGAAATGTCTCAGCTATCTCACGTTCTTCGGCTCTAGATAGTTCTGTACTGGCTCTACCTTGTGTGGGTAGAGGTCTTAGACCCTCACGGTCCAACAAGAATCCGAGGTACGTGACCTCCGAACAACCAAATTCACACCTCTCTGGATTTATAATTAGTTTTGCTTTGTATAGTTTCTGCAAGACAATTTCGAGCCACTTGACATGTTCCTCGAAGGAGTCCGTGATTACGATGATGTCGTCCAGGTACCCGAAGACATACGGCTCTACTTTTGGTCCCAATAATGAGTCGATCATTCGCCGGTGATTACTGGCGCACTTCTCCAACAGCTGGCAGATGGCTCGACGATTCCTAGTTTGTGTAACTTTGCAGCATTACGTTGGTCCCAAGTCAGCATGGCTGGTGACATCCGTCTAATGGTGTGCTGTACTGGCGTTTCATCTGTAACACGTATGTGATATTCCGTCAGGTCTGTCATTCCGTGTTCTTCCGATTCTGGTAGTACCCATTTGTCCACTAGGGCTTAAATAATGTCCTTTTGTTGGTCATCGAGTGCAGAAATACCGGCACACTCGGTAAATATTAATTGTTCTTTCTCTTCTCTTTCTCTCGGTCCAAACTCATGCCATTCTCTTTGAAATACTCCCCATTATCCTTCTCTCAGTCTCACATCCATATTCCAGGCCTTACAGAAGTCGATGCCAAAGATGATGTCCTGTGTCAAAGTATTCATAACTTTGACTCAAAAACGTTACGCATATCCGTCGACAACTATATTAAGGTCCAAGATTCCGACTGCTTCAGTAATACGCCCTTGACTATTGTCTGACATGAATTTGAACGCCTTAACTTCTGTTAAGTCGTCTCTACCCATGACTCGCTCTAAACTTTCCCTAACTTTCCTCTCTCTAGTTTTAACTCTCGCTTCGTTTTTACCCAACTACAACTAGGCTCAACGCTCTCGGCTCTCATATCTACGACACACGGCTCACAAAACTCGGTTCTCCTCTCTACGTCACACGGCTCACAAAACTCGGCTCTCCACTCTACGTCACACGGCTCTCCTCAGTACAATCCTCAGCAGTATTCATTACTGTCCTGTTGGGTTGGAGAGGGTACAGGTTTGTGCTGCGCCCCTCATACACTGTTTCCCAACGCGGCTCTAACGGCTTTACAATTCGGGCAAGTTAGGAATTTACATCCTGGTCTTTACATACCAGACACGCTTCTTTTTGGTCTGGCTTCATAGGGAATTGATTTAAATAATGCCCCTATTGTCGGCACGTAAAACAAATTTTCTGACGACAGCCTCTGGCTCGATGTCCTGTAGTCTGACAGTGAAAACATGCCCCCACAAATTTCTTAGGCGTCTTTTGGGCCGGTGTCCCATTTTGTCCTGACTTTAGGTCCGTTTGGACCATTTGGTCTTGGGTAACTCGTTTCATTCCCGTTGGAAACATTCCTGGGTACTTCATCTGGTAAGCAATATGCATGGGCATTTGCACGGTTTGGGCTGACGGAGCACTAGCAACTTGGCCCTGGACCACTGCTTGCTTCTGGCTTGGTGTTGATGGACTCATCGTCTCGACGCTCTTTTCTTCTGTCCTCTCTTTTTCTTTCTCCCTCTTGTTGCTCTTCTTCTTCTTTTTTTTGTTTTCTCGGTCTTTGTAGAGGGATCACTCTCACTCGACTCAGACTCTTTCTATATGGCTGCGACTTTTTAACTTCTGCCGTGTCACTGGCTGCTAACGGAAAACGCATTCTCTCCTTTCGTGGAAGGGGGTGTATCTTTCATTTAACTCTTTCGTTCTCTTGTAACCACGAAGGATCTTCTCCATCTGGCTAAGCGACTTAAATTGGCTGTGTTCCAGTTGGCACCAATAGGCCGGGGTTAGGCCTTTGTAGGCGATCCTGATTTGCTGTTTTTGGCCCAAAGGGCGTTTTATATGGCCCAATTCAGGCTGAAACTGGTCAAATATGGAGACATTTTCTACCCTTTCCCTTGCGTCCTGGCTCTTAACTCGTCTGTCACATCATCGTCGTCGACCGTCACCAAGTGCTTATTTTTAAACGCCCTCTGAAACGATCTCCACGACGATACCTCACGGCGTAGTGACTTGAACCAATTACTAACCGCTTTCTAGAAAATGATAAGCAACGCTTGTAAGATTTCTTGGTCCGAAAAATCTAAATATTCCTTGGAGTCCTCTAATCGCTCCAAAAATTCTTCGGCATTATCTTCATCTCCAAAGAATTTTAAGTCCCAGTCTTTATCTTAAACTCACTGTCCAGCTCTCCTTTCTCGGGCACTCTATTTTGAGTGATGTTCACCTCACTCACACTATTTCGGCTCGATGGGTTTCGGGGGACTGGTGTAGGTTTCACTCGCTCACCACTATCATGAAAAATTTAAATTTTTAGAAACAAGTATGACAGATGGAGTTCCAGTTTCTGTAATTTATAAACTTGTTAACATATAAAGCGATATGTAACAGGTTTTCAGAAAATGAAAGGATCCGACCTCGGAATAAAATCACCAATTGGCATTTGGTGGAATAGAAAGAACAACTGATGAAAATTATAATTTTGACATAACTGCAAAGATAAACCAATTAAAATTGCAACAACATATTGTAGATGGTTAACTCTAGAAAATAAAAGTCGCAGCATTCTTCATGAGTGTAGTAAAAATTTATCCGAAATATTATCAGGATTTAATGTCATTTGAAGAATTTCAAGATAAAGTGAAAGTAAAAAAACCTTATGCAATTTTAATAACAACGATGTTAAGGGCGATGTTAAGGAGAGTCCAAAATAGAGTCGTATAAGAAACGTATTGGTCACGTGATCTACATTGTAGGCCTTTTTCCAATAAGTTCCCAAAATTGTGCGTTTGTCTCCGAAAGAATGCGTTGAATTGATTTTAGCATATGTTGCCATAGTAACGGACTCAACACAGACGCAAAGGACAATTTTAAGATCGTTTTGAAGAAAGGCCTTAAGAAGACTCCAGAATAGGGTTTTCAAGCGAATGACTGCGTTGCGATGATTTTAGCATATGGTGCCATAGCAACCGACGCTGACGCAGAATTTCGAGACCTTATTGGAGAAAGGGCTTCAGACTCCTTCTATAACAACTTTTTTCATCGACACGAACAAAATGTACTGTTAAAACCATACAAAATAGTTGCGCGCGCAACCTTTTCTCGCTTATGTCGATAGAAAAAGTTATTGTAGAAGCAACTTTAGGAAGAAACAGTTTAATGATTAAAATCTGAGTTGCGAAAAATTAATTTTCAAAAATAAGCCTTCCAGCATCATTTTAATATTAAGTGTTTTGAAAGTTAAATGTACTGTAATCAATATTGGGGTTTTTGTAAAAAAAATTCCTTTTAAATTTAATTTCTGCAATTTATTAAACTTTTAACATTATTCATATATAATTTAATAAATTGTGTATTTAATAATGTATCCATAACTATTTTATCTTTTCAAAAATAACTAACATATATATATATATATATATATATATATTAGGGTGACCGTTATTTAGCAAAAGTTAGAATTTCTTAGGTCGTCGGGCAGAATTTGCTTTAGAATGTGAAAAAAATTAGCTATGCACAAGAAAATCCTAAATGTTTTTAAGCACACTGAGGTTAATCATATTTGCGACATGTATTTTTCACAATAGGCAGCTGTCAAAAAATTAATAAGAGAATTTTACTTTTTAACCATAAAAATTTAATTTGTAAGTAAGTGCCTTTTTTCCAAAAATTTGCTAAAAAAGTTTGACATCTTAATAGACAGTTGTCAACTATCAAATTTACATATTTCTATTCAGGTTTTCCTCAATACCCTTAAAATATTTTTATTTAAGCAATTTAATGTAAAATCTGTCAAAAACTCTCGTTTTTAAAAGATTGAAAGTTTAATTGATAGCTGTCAACTGAGATAATTTAACATTTTGCCGCCATATTGGATCCGCCATTTTGAATTTTAGGAATCTAACTTATGATTCTTATTCTGCGACCTGGAAATGCTTCTTGCAAGCTTATTTTGAATAGATAAGAGCAATTACTAAAAAACGAAGCTTTGGAAATGAATTTCAATTTTTACTCCCATTGCCAGTAATTTTTAATTAATTGTTTTAAAAATTTATTTTATTTAAACTAAATATAAATGAAAAGTAGACGGTATATTCTGAGCTTCAATTTAATAAATATTAAGACTATATTACACAATTTTTAATTGTATTTAATAATAATTAAAAATATGTATCATATTTAACTAAAACCAAAAGTCAAAATTAAATGAATTTTTTCACTAAGAAAAACTTTAAATTCTTAACTTTAAAAGTTGCCCTTTCAAAGTGGGTCGATGTATTCTTTTCATTCTTATATTTTTGGATAAAATATTATGGTATAATAAAAACCTGTAAATAGATTTCCGAAATTCGAATATTTATCAAAGTTATTCAAGGTCAAAGTTTTTTGTAGTCTATTTCATGTTTTACGTATATATGTATGATTGTTAATCTGCATTTTTTTTTGCTAAAGTTGTTGAGTTTAATTAATTATTATTTCGCGAAAACGATTTTAATTAAAAAGTGCAAACATGTCTAAAGACAATATTTGCTATAATCGACTAAAGAAAAAAAACATGTTCAAGTTTATAAAGATGTATTTAAAGTGCCTATTACTTTTAATTATAAATTTAAAAACGTAATCGGGCAGTTTATTTGTCCTTCTTGTAAATCAGGAATTAATAAATTAAAAGAAAGTGTTCATTTTGAATAATTAATTTAATTCAACAACTTTTATTTTGTCAGATTATAATAAAATTTGGCAGAGAAATAATGGTAAGCGAATTTATCCTCATTTAAAGGTAAAGTCGCTCACAACAAAAGGGCTTATAAATATTTTTCTGTTACATATTTTGATTTCCTTATGCAGTAATAGGAAAGAGAAAGGGTTACAGATTATATATTTTCAGTGCCAACATTTATTTTCATCGTTTCCCAAAGTTATTTAAAGAAGAATTCAAAAATTGAGCAAAATTAGCATCTTTTACGGTACTTAGAAATGTAGCATAAGATCGTATAAGTATTTCTTTACAAACTGTTTATATCATAAGGCGACAGGACGGCTATCAAATTTTGTAAACCATTTTTAAACAAAGACTATTGCATTAGTATTAGGCTTATGTGAGTCAGTTTTGTCTGGTCCTTCAATTTCCATATTAGTCTTAACCCATCAAGCGTACAGTAATGGTACATGCGTCTTCCAAGTGCGAATTCAATAAAAGCAGAAATTAAGATATAATTTTGTTTCTTAATTTATTTTATACCCATAATCCTAATAGTTAGTAACGTACACTGAGCAAAAATGCTATTGAATCAATGAAATATTTGTTTGTCGCAATAAACGGCATATTTAATATCGTTCGAATACAATTATTGTTGATTCAATAACATGTGCTATTGATTATTGCACTATAGATTTAAATAAATCTTATATAATATTATTACAGAAATTATACGATAAACGAAAAATGCTATAATATCAAAAATGCATTTCATACCTATAATTAAATCTGTTATAAATTTAATAGCATGTACTTTCAAATCAATAGAATATGCCATCAATTTCATAGCATGATGCTACAGTTTGTAATAACACATAATTTTAAACAGAATACATCACACTTTAGATTTTAATGAATTAAAATTCAATTTTATATCATATTTCTATAGTTTTAAATATAAAATATTAATCTTTTGAAAAAAATATTTTGAGAAATAGACATATTTTTTCTCTTTTACATCTTGTTACCTATTTCAAGATACACTTTTTTGTAATTCTACATACAATATATACAATTTGAGATATAACTTATAAGTTTACAACTCAACCTAAAATTAAATTTTATTGTAACATATACTTAACATACTATATATATATATATTTATTTATTTGTTTAATGACCTAAGTCAATACAAAGAGGTTGCCGCAGATTATTAACATGACATATTATAAAAATTCCATTTTTTCACTTATCGCCTTAACAAATGAATACAGATTCATCACATTATTTTCCTGTGAACATTCCATCATACTCATAAACACATCTTTAACCACAGTTTCATTCTGATTTATACATATGTATTTTTCTCTTTCTTCAGACAAAAAAGGGCATTCAATTAAAGTATGATGACAGAGATCAGTAGTGACCAAACCACATCCTCCACACGTTCCATTGGCTTTTATTTTTAATTTTTTCTTATTAATAGTAAAAACAATTTTAAAATTATTTAAAACTCTAATTTGTGCTAACACTCTTATATACTCAAGGGGAAGATTGAGTTGAAAATATTTTTGTGGACCTTTATATCTTACTAAATGCGGCAGGATTTGGAGTGATCCAGACTCATACAATTTTTTTAAATCGTCCACATACAAATAGTTTTCGTACTTGTCTATGAAAAATTTTTTCTTTGTTTGCAATTGAATAATATTTAAGTTTTCCCATTCCTCAGTCTCGTTTATAAAATCAAATAATCTTCCCACTTGTTTACACCAATTAAACTTATTTTTGTTTCTGTCCCTTCCAGCTAAATTTTTTAAGCGTATAAAACTTAATTTGGGGTATCTAGTATCATCCATTAACAATATTTTCTCAATTAGATTAAGGGTATTTTTAAAGACTGATACAGATAAATTCGGAACTCCAGTTTCCAATCTCACTGCATATTCTGGGGTATTCATTGGCAAAAATAAAATTTTTTTAAAAAATAATGTTTGGATTTTTTCAATTTCTTCCAAATATCTTAAGCCCCATATTTGAATTGCATATGAGACGTTACTTACAAGTAGACTTTTAAATAATTTATTAACAGGATGCCATGATTTTAAATTTAAACGATGAATTAGTGAAACTGTAGCTCCCATAGCCATTTTCGCCCTAGAGATGGAATTATTAGTTGCCCCCAGAAAAACTGCTGAGTTGGAAAAAGTAACTCCCAAATATTCATAACTTGGTACAATATCGATCACCTGATTTTCGTCATACCTGAAGGGTCCATATTTATTACTATGCGAGTGACCGCCCTTTCTAAAAATGACTATTTGTGTTTTTTTTATATTAATTTCTAATTTATTGAGTTCACAATATTTTTTCAACGCTTTTAGAATTTTCCTCATTTGCACGCAAGTATCTGAGAGAATTGCTATGTCGTCTGCATATGCAAACAACAAAATTTCCGTTAGTTGATTTAATGAGACTCCTCTAATTCCCTCATTTATTAAAAATTCATAAAAATCTGCAATATAACAAGAAAACAGCAATGGGCTCAGTACTTCTCCCTGGAGAACACCTCTCGATACTCTCGTGAATTCCGAGACACCTGAAGCTCCTTTCACTGCAATACAGGCCCCTGAGTAAAGATCCCTTAATATATTAATAAACTTACTCCCTATACCCATTTTATATAATTTATCCCATAACAAATTATGGGAAACTGATGTAAATGCATTAGAGAAATCTATAAATAATACAAACAATTTTCCTTTCCCAAGTGCCAAGCGGGATTGTATCATCGCATTAAGCGTGAAAATATTGTCTACACAACTTCTTTTCTTTCTAAACCCCGCCTGCCACTCAGGGAGGAGACCATTCATTTCTACCCAATCATTTAATCTTTTAGCCAGTATCTGAGTGAAAATTTTTGTAACGCAATTTATAAGTGCGATTGGGCGGTAATTCGCCGGGTTCGACTTCTCCCCTTTTTTATAAATCATTTTAGCTAATACGTTTGACCATGAACTTGGAACTTCCTCTCTTTCTAAAATTTTGTTAAATAATATCAACATATAACTAGTCCAATTGTCAGGTAAACATTTGTAAAATTCATTTGGGATTCCGTCAGAACCCGGGGACTTACCCTCCTTGCACCATTTAAGACTCAATTTTAATTCTATCTCGCTTATTTGTTTATCCATAAACGGATTACTTTCAGGTATCTCAGGAGCAGGAGAGTTCAAGGCTAAAGGAAAAATTGATTGAAAATAACTGTACCACTCTTTTAAGTCAATTGTATCTTCAATATTATACTTCTTTCTATATTTATTTATAATCTTCCAAAAATTAGAGGAATCTCTTACAATGGAAAGTTGATTTATTAGTGAATTATTATATTCTTCTTTTTTACGTTTTTGAAGGCACTTATATATTTTTTTATTTTCGTTATAATCTTCAATCATTTCTAGTGAAGAAAATTTGTTGCTTCTACATTTTTTTAATAAATCTTTTAAAATATTTTTTAAATTTACACATTCAGTGTCGAACCAGGGTTTGGACTTAAATTTTACATCTTTAACTTTCACTTGCATTCCTAATTCAATTGCTCTATCTTTAATATTGTTAATTAAAATCGATGACATGTCATTAATATTTGAATTTTTTTCTATCTCTATTGGCCAATTAAACATTAAAGTTTTATATTGTTCTTTCAGTTCATCCTTCCATTTTAATCGCAAAGATTCTTTTTTATTTATTTTTTCTACTTTCTCTCCCATCAATTTCAACGATACCGGGAAATGATCAGAAGATGTAACAATATAATGGACAACAAGATCTCTCACACGCTCAATTCCTACGAAATTAGACCACGCCAAATCTATGGTTGATTTACCCACTATACTCACATAAGTGAATTGAGCAGGGTTATCACTCATCGCTCTACCATTCAGTAAAATAAACCCATTGTTTTCCATCGAAGCTATCAATTTTTTTCCTCTCACATCTAATTTTTTATCCAAATTACCTCTTTCATTATTAATAAAACAATTCTCCCGTAATATATCGCTTGACAATTGGCCCACGTTTCGGACAAACAGATAACGTCATTGTTGTCAAAAATTGGCAACAAATCCGTCAAGTTCGTAATGCCTCTCACGTTCCAAAATATTATTTTTGAGTGATTTTCGTTGTGAATGAGTTGCTATTCCGAGTTTGCCTTCACTTCCTTGGTTGCACCTTTTTGAAAATATTCGACAATTTTTTTACCAGGATTTGTCTGCTTTATTTTTTTCGAGGACAAAGATTTAGGATCAGTAGTTCTGACCCTTTTACGACTTGCTGTGGAATTCTTAGAAACACTAGATTCGTCACTATCACAATAATCATTGTCCACTTCCGGCAATTCCTTATTTGGGGGAGAAAGCAACTTCAGAAGCTCATCAGCAGTATACAAAATACCATCAAGAAGAATTTTTGAGCCCTTAATTACTGCTTTTTTCCCTTGTTGTTCCAGTAGATTTCGGAGTTCTCGAAGTTCATTATACTGAGCTTTCTTTTTTTCTCTTCGTTCCCGTGTCATATCATTCGCAAAACTTAAATTTAATTCTCCAAAATTTTTTGCTTTTCGAAAAATTTCGTCTTTGCATTTTTGATTCGACAAGGAAACAAGAATAGGCCTATTACCTTCCATTTTACCCAGTCTTCGAACTTCGATAATGTCATTATCTTGATATTTTACCTGAGTTTTTGTGAAGATTTTTTTAACTGTATCCAAGAGATTTGCATTTCCAGCTGGATTGTCTTCCACCTTAAATAGAACAATATTGTTTGCTCTTTCTCTATTTAACAAATAGTCAATTTTGTCTTCAAACACAGATAATTTATTCACTAATAATTTATTCTCTTCCTTTAATTTTCTATATTTTGTATTTTGATCGACGATCGATTTTGAAATTTTTACATTTTCTAATCTCAAAGCACTAACTTCTCCTTCCACTGTGTCCATTTTTCTATTTAAAGCAATTAACAGTTCTTTTAAGTCCTCGTTAGTAGTCATTTTTGATTTATTTAAAAAACAATATCACATTTATGACAGTTACAACACAGAAATATAAACTTGTAAACACTTTAAATATACAATAGGGACGGAGCGACTCATAAATACGTCTTATCAGTACGAATGCCTGCGGGCAACCTCTTAACATACTATTTAACATTATACATATCATAATACATTTAAATGATGTTGATTTGAATTTCCTTATATACAAAAGTGATGAAAGTATTACCGCTTGTGAGAGCAAAAATTAATATTTCAAGTGTCTATAGTGTATATTTAGTAACCAATCCCAAAACAAATATATATTCCCGGGAAAATTTAAATTTCAAATTCCTCTTTCAAGTATTTCCAAAACATTAACACGATATTTTGCAAATTAAAACATATGATTTACTAAAATATCAATTAAAGGAATTATCTTAATTTGTTATGAAACATTTATTTTTTAAATTCAATAACTTTTATAATTAATTTAAATGAAGTTTTTGAATTATTATAGACCTTTATATATAAGTTGGCGGTTTTTGTATGTTGTGGCCTTTAGTCAAAAAATGAGAAGTTTTATATTATGTCAGAAATTTAATTTTCTCCAAAAACTTTCACTATGCATTTCAACATGAACATGGATCTTCAGGTCTACAATAGTAATACAACAATTATGACACATACAAAATACATGTTGGATTCTTATGTTAGGTTACATACCATAATGATTTTTAGAGTATAATTCTCCTTATTAAATAAGTAAATTAATTTTATATAAAATAACAGTACTGGAGTTCCATATCTGAAATAATTTTACATTGCATTTTTTCATTTTATTTAACAATTTATGCATTTTTTATTTTTTAGAGAGTGACAATTCTGTAAACAAACTACTTACTAATATTCTCTCAGTCATTTAAAAAAACAATTTTTAAATAAAATTTTTAAAAAATATATATAATTTAATTTTCATAATTTTAAACATAATAATAATACAAACTAATTTAAATTTTATTAATTATGAAGCACATGTTAGTGCATCTTTTTTGTCTAGAGATACGTTTATACTGTCTATTTTGAAAACATTGTTCTATAGTTGGTAACTAAGTTAGGGTTAGGTAAAAATTCAAATGTGACTGGAATGTTAAAAGGGACCTTACGTCCAAAATCAAGTTTTCGAGAAAAACGTTTTTAAAGTTAACAAACAGATATTCATATTTCTGCATATTAAAATGTCATAATAAAAAATTGAAAATGTTATAAATTTATTACTTTATACATTTAATGTTTTTAATAATTAATTAAATATACATTGACAAATTTAACAAAATTCAAGAATAATTTTAATTATTAACATTGATACCGGTCACTGAAGAGAGGAGCAACTAGATCAAGGGCCAATTTAAATCTTCAAAATATAAATTCAAAATCAGGAAAAAGATTTAATAAAGATTGAAAGGCTCGTATCTGAATAACCAAAAGTAATAGATTCGATGGTCAGGTGATGAGTAAATACGCAAATACAAAGCAAGTGGTTTGGGAAAACAATATATCATTTATTCAAAATATCTTATTCTCTGATAATACACTTGTGGTTACAATACTGGCGTGTAATTTGGAGAGTGAAAGTGAATGTGTCAGTGATTAAAATAATGTCAATAAGTCACACATGATTCGGCGACGTTTAGTAAGTGGTAACTTAGAGAAGTGGGGCCGTAACTTTACGGCTTCGGGGTTCCCTCCAGGGAACCTGATAAGCAGCTTAGAGGGGACGTTTCTAGATCTACAACATCGGCCGATTGGACGAAACGTAATCGAAATTGTACCAGCATTCCTCAGCGTCGGCCTTTACTCGCTTGGGAAGTCATATCGGCCTCCTAGTCTCCGGACTAGTAGAGATGTTATCAAATCTCTTCTCGACGGTTATAGGGTCGGAAACGCCAACAAAGAGGTCACTACGAGTACTCGCTTCCTCAAGTGCAGCTCCGAATCTCGGCAATGGTAAGGTAACGGGTGAGGAATCCCTAGAAATAGGGCTTGGCCCGCTTGACACAATATCGTTGATAACACGAGGCGTTACTGATGGACCGCTGTACTTCTACGGCCGGGATAAGACGGTTATTCCGTCTGTTTGTCTTGATACTTCCTGGAACCGGACGGCCCGTAGTATGGATCGCTTCTTTCCCTATGATAAACGACAGATGAGAATGATTATTGGAGGAAAATTGTTTGATCACCGAGGTGATATCGAGAGGATAGCCAGCTCGATGTAGAGTGTTAGTGAGTTGAGAGGATAATCAACTCAAGGGGTAGTGTGGTGTGACCGAGAGGATATCCAACTCGGTTGTTAAAAGCTGTGGTTATACTTTCGAGAGTAGTGGACTTACCATTTAGTTACGTCCGTAACTTCTTATTAATAATATACTTAATCGATAATGCATATATCTTCTATTAGAATAATGTATTTCATCATGATATGATATGCAGTACTTTTAATTATTATTTTATGTGTGTTTTAAATTTGCATTATATTCAGTATATTTTCTAACGAATATTATAATTCCTATTTTATGTGTGTTTTAAATTTGCATTATATTCAGTATATTTTCTAACGAATATTATAATTCCTATTTAATGTGTGTTTTAAATTTGCATTATATTCATTATATTTTCTAACCAATATTATAATTCCTATTTTATGTGTGTTTTAAATTTGCATTATATTCAATATATTTTCTTACGCACTTACGCAGTAATTATTATACCCTCGTAAGATGATATAATACCACGTATGTTGAATAACTAAACCTATTAAATATATTAGATATTTCCTATGTTTAAACAATTAATTATTCACTAATTATATTAACATAAAATTAATAATACTATGTTCGAAACATATCGCACTTATATATATATATATATATATAGGGCCAAAATAAGTGAAACCGGCCACTTGAAAAATTTTTGTCTCCAATTTTCAAGTTATCTATGATTTTTGGTAGATATATGAGTACACTTTTTGCCCCTAAGATATTTTTCAAAAAAAAAAATTTATTTTTGAAGTAATCAGGTGTTAAAGTTTTGGGTCATTTTATTTTCATTTTATTATTACTTTGAAACAAATAAAGATAATTAGGTGAATTTTTTTTTAAATTAAAGCTTAAAGTCTATATTTTAAGGAATAAATAAAGCGATTGCTAAAAAATTAAAATTTATAATTGTTATTAACAATTCTTTTAAACAATTGCAAATTTAAGAATGTTCTCAATGTTTTTGAAACATTACATTTCGATGTTGTAATGCGCAAAACTCCAAGGATTAATTTAAAAAAAAGAAAAATGAGTAACCTTCAATATTATAGAAATTCTGTAGTTTTTTCTGAAAAAATGCAGGCGAAAATCGACTCGAGTTACTGGAAAAAGCTAAAATTGCAAACGAATAAATAAGATCGTGTTTTGTTTTTTTAGAAACTTCACGTTTTCAAGCGGATTTTTAAGATTAAAAGTCGATTTTCGCCTGCATTTTTTCAGAAAAAACTACAGAATTTCTATAATATTGAAGGTTACTCATTTTTCTTTTTTTTAAATTAATCCTTGGAGTTTTGCGCATTACAACATCGAAATGTAATGTTTCAAAAACATTGAGAACATTCTTAAATTTGCAATTGTTTAAAAGAATTGTTAATAACAATTATAAATTTTAATTTTTTAGCAATCGCTTTATTTATTCCTTAAAATATAGACTTTAAGCTTTAATTTAAAAAAAAATTCACCTAATTATCTTTATTTGTTTCAAAGTAATAATAAAATGAAAATAAAATGACCCAAAACTTTAACACCTGATTACTTCAAAAATAAATTTTTTTTTTGAAAAATATCTTAGGGGCAAAAAGTGTACTCATATATCTACCAAAAATCATAGATAACTTGAAAATTGGAGACAAAAATTTTTCAAGTGGCTGGTTTCACTTATTTTGGCCCTATATATATGAGCGATTCCATGTCAAGTGATCAAGGGGTCTTTTTGTGTAATGTTTATTTCAATAATTTTTTACTCTTAAACAATTAAACATACAAATTTGACAAAGTACATTTTGGAAAGGTTTTTTCATCCTCTTTCGATTGGAAATAAGCATTTTGAAAAAAAAAATTTTTTGACCCAAAAAAATCAAAATTAAAAATAAATTTCAATTTTTGAGGGAGATGGATACGATTTTTTTTAAACGAAAGCTGAGGTTTTTTCCTAAAAGGACATATAAATGATAAAGTGGGACTAGAACGTTTAAACATTGAAAAAAAGAGTTTTCTAATCGCCGGAGCACTCAAAACCCGGTTTTTAGCTCCGTTTTGGAGAAAATTCTTTTTTTCAATGTTTAAACATTCTAGTCCCACTTTATCATTTATATGTCCTTTTAGGAAAAAAACCTCAGCTTTCGTTTAAAAAAAATCGTATCCATCTCCCTCAAAAATTGAAATTTATTTTTAATTTTGATTTTTTTGGGTCAAAAAATTTTTTTTTTCAAAATGCTTATTTCCAATCGAAAGAGGATGAAAAAACCTTTCCAAAATGTACTTTGTCAAATTTGTATGTTTAATGGTTTAAGAGTAAAAAATTAATTATTGAAATAAGCATTGTACTGAAAAACACAAAAATTTAACCCCCTCCCCCTCGAAAAATATTGGACTAGGTAAAAAAATATTTTCACGGAAAATTACTATCTATGAGTACTACAAAAGCCCCAAGTTTTGCTACGATTGGAGAAAAATTTTTCTCTACCTTGATCACTTGACATGGAATCGCTCATATATATATATATATATATAATACTTATACCCTAAAGTGTAAGCACATATACACATGTGTATGAACATATCTATATTCTACAGCTGGACGTAACTGCCATTCTCCTGGATGACGAATCTCACGACCAAAAGTTAGATAAGCAGGGGTAAAAGCAGAGGCGTCGTTTCTCCTGCGTCGTAATCCAAATAGTAATTTGGGGAGTTGCTGATCCCAAATTCGTTGGTTTCCATCGTGTAGACGAAGGCGCAGGCCATTCTTTATTTCTTGATTCCGGCGTTCAGTGGGATTCGCTTGTGGATGGTATTCTGGTGTTGTCCACAACGCACAAGCCCACTTCTTACCCATCTCGGTCCACAGTTCGCTACGAAACTAGGGGCCGTTATCGCTTAGAATTTGGTTTGGATAACCAAAACGGGAGAAAACTTGTTGTTTTAAAATTCTGACGATGGTCGAAGCATGAGAATTGCGTATAGGGAATGCTTCTACCCATCTTGAAAAAAGGTCTGTGACAACGAGTATAAAACGATTGCCCTTAATAGATAAGGGGTAAGGACCCATAAGGTCCAAGGCTACGGTTTCCCACGCTATCTTAGGTTTACGGGGATTCTGTCCAATATTAATCCGAAGATGAATTGGTTTGAAACAGAGGCATAAATGACAGTTGGCGACGAAACGTCGAACATCTCGAACCATGCCTGCCCAGAAGAAATGCTCTTGGATGCTGCGGTTAGTTTCTTCGACTCCTGGATGTCCCGCTAGCGGGACCTTATGATATTCCCATAACACTCGTTGCTTCAAGGTTTCTGGAACTCGTAGTTGCCAGCGATTGTTACTAGGCGAATATTTCCAAAAACCGCTTTCATCCAAGTAGTTTCCTTCGTGGAACGCTCTCTCTCGTTCTGTAGTGGTTCCGTTGTTTTCGTAACCGATCCATTCGTTCATTTGACGGCTGATAGTCGGGTCCGATTGTTGAAGCTCCACAATCTCTTCTTGTTAGAGAGGTTTTGTGTATGTCTGGGGTGTTTGTCGTTGCCGGGTTTGTGCCTAGTGATTAGGTTGGCATTAGTGTCGTGTGTGGCGAGCGTTGCGTCGATGGATGCTAGCAACGGCAGTTGGCTTTAGTTAGTTGCCGACTAATGGTTGTGACCAGGTTGGGTTTGTCCCGTTTGATAGTTGGGCCAAGAGTGGCGATACATTGGTACCTCAAATGTGTAACGAAGTGTAATACGGTGTGATCTTTAATATATTACTTTTAATAATAAATAAACTTAAGCATTAATTGTGTAGTTGATTAAGTGTTGGGGATCCCTCCCTGTAGAACATAGAGATACTCTAACATCTCAGAAGTGGAATTGCTACGTGTTCCCTATAAAAGTTGTAGTGATTTGGAATATTGAGAAGTACAGTGATTTTTTTTCTCTTTACTGAGCGTCGATTCGCTTTCAAAATGGCGATCGTGCGCGTCGGGTTGCATCGAGCGAGAAAAAACGTGGCTATGTGAAGACGCTTGCGCGCGTGCCAGTGTTAACAACATTACGAAGTTAAACGACGTATTCTTTTCTCTTTCTCGATCTCGTATATTGTATTTTAACTTTTAATCGTATCTAAGTGAGTGGTGTAAACATACAAAATGAACAAGGAAGACGCGGCGAACATTCTCCTGAATATGGGAGCTAAAGATGGACAACAAAATGCAGGCAATTTTCCCAATTATACGAATCCTCATCATTTTAGCCAACAGCAACAACATGAGCAACATCAACGATAACAGCCTGTCCTTGGGAATAATATAGAACGACTAATCGAGACAATTACACAAATGATGCAGCAAAGTACGGCAATATTGGCAGCGACACAACAACAGCAACAGCGACAACCACAAATCCCGCTATACAATGTTCTTCCGGATCTTTCGCACAATATTTCCGAATTCGACGGCTTATCAGGACCTGCCAGTGCGACAGTGTGGTTAAAGCAACTCGAAACAACCGCAACCCTCCATCGATGGACTTTAGCAATTGCCTTTGAGACAGCTAGAAGCCATTTGACTAGATCCGCTAAAAACTGTTACTTGGCGAATATGGATACAATCTGCGATTGGGAATCTTTCAGAAAAGCCTTTGAAAACACATTTATGGTAGAAAAATCGTTAACAGAAAAGTGGCAGGAAATGCAAAATCGAGTGCAACGCATTGGAGAAAACACAAAAGAATTTTTTTTCGATAAAGTTCGATTATGCAAAGCTTTGAAAATGGACCTAAATGAGACGAAAAGACAAATTGCAGCAAGCTTGTGGTCTAGAGAAATTAGCACAGCAATTTTAACTCATACTTATTTCGACTTAGACGAAATATTGAGGAGCATCGTAGAACTGGAGACCTTGGAGGAGACACGAAAGCAGCGGATTATTCAATCAAGAGACACGAAAAATTCAAAGGACCGACGAACATTTTCCAGAGAAGAAGATCATCGAGAGCATCGAGACCTGTCAACACGGAGCAGCACCAGCGTCTATCCAGATTCGTCAGTAAATAAGGACATGAATGTTGTTTACAAAGACCGTAAGTGTTATAGATGCGAAGCGATAGGACATCTTGCAAAGGATTGTCCTCAAAAAAGAGAGGTAAGATGCTTTAATTGTAAAATAGTTGGACATATCGCGCGAAATTGTAATAAACCAAAGGCTATGCCGAAAGCCGAAGTTAATAAAATAAATCCTGATATTGGTAGTGACAGTTTGAATGCGAAATATATTAAGAACATTTTTGTAGGTGGTAAAGAGTTCTCTGCAATTGTCGATCAAGGCAGTTCCGATTGTTTAATCAAGGCATCAGCTGTTTTGAGTCACGGATTTGAATTTTCTCCAGTAACCAGTGTTTTGGTAGGTTTCGGCGGAGGCGAAACTATTTCAAGTGGAGTTATTCATGAAAGTCTTAAAGTCCACGATTGCTTTGTTGACAAGGTTCGTTTGAGAGTCGTACCGGACGACGTACAACAGAGTGACATTATTGTAGGACGTAATTTTACCGAGCTTCCTGAAATCGTATATTATAAAATCAATGATCATCTGGAATTTGTTTACAAAAATGATTTTATTTTTAAAAATTACCCGTTAATTGAAACTACTGAAACAAATTTTGAAAAAGCGGAAATAATGAATTCAGTTAAAATTCCCCCGGGTTCAATTAATTTTGTTCAAGTAAAAATTCACGAAAATCTCTTTGAATTACCAATTTAAAATTTAAATAAAAGTGACACGGAACTCGAAATTGGAAAAAAGTTGGATAATGTAATATTATCGGTTGAAGGAAATGTGTCGGTCTTAGAACCTCGTAGAATTCCCATTACCCATGAAGATTTCATTACACATGAATCAATTTGTCAGGAGCGAAGAGACGAACTTTCAGACCTTTTAAATAAATATCGAGTTTGCATTGCTATGAATTTATCCGAGTTAGGTTGTACACATTTGATCAAGATAGATATCGAAGAAAAACCAGGTAGTGTTCCCGTTTTCGCGAAGCCGTACAGAACAAATGCAGAACGTAGAGAGATAATGAAAGATAAAGTAAGCGAGTGGAGAGCAGCGAATATTGTTAAACCTACAACTGGTAAATACGCGAGCCCCTGTATACTAGTTGCGAAGCCTGATGGCACATATCGAATGGTCGCGGATTTTCGCCGTTTGAACAAAAACACTGTCAGAATAAATTTTCCACTCCCTAACATCGACGACGGTTTGGATGAACTGCATGGAGCGGTCATTTTCATCATACTTGACCTTGCGTTGGGTTATCTTCAGATTCCTCTCACAGAAAGAGCGAAGGTGAAGACGGCATTCATTACGCCGGACGAAACAGGCCAATTTGAGCGCACGATGTTCGGCCTAATGAATGCACCGTTCTATTTCGCAAAATTAATGAAGATGATCTTTGGTCCTTTCGGCCCCAGTCTTGCGCTAACCTATTTCGACGATATTCTCATACATTCACGATCGTGGGAAAAGCTTTTATATAAACTAGAAAAAGTTTTAAATTTGCTTAAAGACGCGGGTCTGACTTTAAATCTAAAAAAATGCAAGTTTGGTTTAAATTAAGTTGAATATCTAGGTTTTGTTTTTGGAGGAGATGGAATGAGTCTGGGTACGCGAAAGTTACACGCTGTTGAGGATTTTCCAACTCCTACTAACCTTCACGAGGCACGCAGATTTCACGGGTTAGCCAGTTATTTTCGGCGGTTCATTCCCTATTTCGCGGTTATTATGGCACCAATTATAGAATTATTTAAAAATAGTAGCAAATTCTCGTGGAATGAACGTCAAGAAGAAGCGTTTAAAAAAATCAAACAATTATTGACTTTCCGTCCAGTCCTAGCGTATTACAACCCAAAAGCGACACACACAGAATTACACACAGATGCCTCGTCAGATGGACTAGGCGCGATGCTCTTTCAAAAGAACGAATCTGGTGAATTACATCTGGTTTATGCGATCAGCAGGCGTACTTTAGATGTGGAGCGAGCGTACCACTCGAGTAAACTCGAGCTGGCAGCTATCGTTTGGGCCATGGATCGGCTGAGTCAGTTTCTGATAGGGAGAGCGAACACGTGGACGCATTGTCACGTGCTCCCGTCGAGAATGGCGAAAATCTTTATATCGGTTCGGTTTTTAGTGTAACAGTGCGAGAAGACGAAATACTAATGTTTCAATACAGTGACGAAAAATTGGCGAGAAAAATTTCAATCTTAAAGAAACGGGAAAATGAACGATCAAAAAGAGAAGATCTCGTTTTGCGAGACGGATTGTTGTTTAAAATAGTCGGTGATAATGAACGATACGTCATTCCAAAAGTCATGCGTAAAGCAATCGTGATTAAAAATCATGATCTTGCAAGTCATTTTAGCGTAGAAAGAACGATGAATCGTATCTCTGAATTTTACTACTTCCCCGGTATGCGAAAATATATTAAACGACACATAGACTCGTGTGTAGAATGCCTTTTCGCGAAAAAGAAATCTGGCAAACAGGCGGGTGAACTCCACCCTATTCCGCCTGGAACAAGGCCATTCGAGATAGTTAACATCGATCATTTAGGACCCTTTATTTCGTCGAGAAAAGGAAATAAGTATATATTGGCCTTGATTTGTAATTTGACTAAATTTGTGCATTTGTTCCCAGTTCGCGACGAAAAATCATCGACGACTATTCGAAAGATTGACGAGTTCGTAGGACGTTTTGAAGCGCCCAAACGCTTCATTACAGACCGAGGTACTTCCTTCACATCGAAAGAGTTTGAAAAATTCTGTCAGAAAAACGGTATCAAACACACATTAAATTCAAGTCGCCATCCACAAGCGAACGGGCAAGTGGAGAGGCTGAATAGAACCATTCTCCCTGCTTTAATGTCAAGTCTGACGGATATAGAAGGTCATCACTGGGACCTAGAAATAAAAAGTTTAGAGCGACCTCATGGTCCTTAAGCCAAGCTCTGCCCAAAACAAGATCTGCACGCAGTTCATTACATGCGAGGAAAGTGCCTGGATAGCTTTGGCTACCGATGAGAGGGGAAAGTTTGATGGACCCGTGTAACTTGACGAAGGTTCCATTCGCAGCTAGCTTAGCATGAGAGGGGCCAGATTTAAGGACATAACGTTCGTGAGCTGTCAGAACTGCTAACGTCACAAAATTATAGAAAGCGCAAGAGTCTATTTCGGCCACGATTTCTCGATTACTAACACGTACTCGAGTTCGAGGCAACTCTTGCGAAAGCGAGTAGATCGCACTTAAGATTGGGATGGAGTTCCGACGGCCGTATTCGAGGTTGCAGCCGCCGAAGCTCGCCAGTTTTCCGAAGATGCTTGATTGCGACGCGCCTGAAGGACTGGACAATCCCGGTGGAGATGTTATTCCGGGCAAAAACGACAGACTGGAGCTTGCTGAGGACTTGAATTTGAAATCTCTTGCGCTGGTCGTCGTTGAGGTTCTTCCTTGGTCGGAACTGTTTTGCGAGGAGCACAGTCAGCCTCGTCTTGTTCGGCCTTAATCAAAGCTTCTTGTTTCTGAGAGTAAAGTGAGGCTTGAAGTCTCATAATCGCGGTGGTACCTGTGTACTTTTTAAGAAACAGTTCCTTGAAATCTTCTCAGGGTAGCGATAAATCTTTGTATACCGACCACCATTTCTGGGCGTCACCCTTTAGTCCTTTATTAACAAGTTGGGTTCGTTGGTCAGAGACCGTGCGTGTTGAGCAAAAATACCTCTCACAATTGAGCAGAAATTTCTGAGGGTCTTCATAGTCGTTGCCATTAAATTCAGGGAAAGGAGGGGATGGTAATTGGAAAGCTCTAATCAATCCCAAGCATTCATCAAATGACAGATTAGATGGCATTGCTAACGGGAAGATCGGTGCAGATACTGCAGAGGTCGAGCCTGAGCCTAAGGTGTCAGACCCAGCAGGGAGCCCAAGGAACCATCCGGATTAGTGTTTATTTCCATTGTGGGGATCGTAGGATTTAAATTGATGTTGGGCGCCACCGGGACTTTTGTAATGTTCCCGGACGTAGTAGTAGCCGAGGTATTAATTGCAGGAGATTTGCTTTTCCCCCTATTTGCAATATCAGAAGTTAATGTTTCTGAAGAGTCAGAGGACGTCGAAGGTGATTGGGTCTCTGCGGTCTCACTAAGTGGAGGTTCAAAACGTGGAAGGTCGATGGATGTGAGGTTGTTTAAACCGGTGAGCAGAGAGGTTTGTTTATTTAGACTAGTTTCTGACTCTCGATTAGGTAATTGAGTGCGCTTAATGGTAGGCAGTATGTGAAACAGTCTATTTTATCTTCGACTAGGTAAATCTCGCAAATTTCTCTCGGTTGAATGGAACGGAGAAGAAGGTTGACTAGCTCGTTTTGGAGTTGGAGACTAAAGTGTCGAAACAATTTATGAGCCCCTCGTTAGGCGCCAATTTGATACCGGACACTGAAGAGAGGAGCAACTAGATCAAGGGCTAATTCAAATCTTTAAAATAAAAATCCAAAATCAGGAGAAAGATTTTATAAAGATTGAAAGGCTCGTATCTGAATAAGCAAAAGTAATAGATTCGATAGTCAGGTGATGGGTGAATACGCAAATACAATGCAAGTGGTTTGGGAAAACAATATATCATTTATTTAAAATATCTTATTCTCTAATAATACACTTGTAGTTACAATACTGGCGTGTAATTTGGAGAGTGAAAGTGAATGTGTCAGTGTTTAAAATAATGTCAATAAGTCACACATGATTCGGCGACGTTTAGTAAGTGGTAACTTAGAGAAGTGGGGCCGTAACTTTACGGCTTCGGGGGTTTCCTCCAGAGAACCTGATAATCAGCTTAGAGGGGACGTTTCTAGATCTACAAAATCGGTTTCAGACATATACTCCGGCACTGGAGCACTTGGCGTTGGTGGATTGGCCCTTGATCTAAATGCTCTTCTCTTCAGTGACCGGTATCAACATTTTACAAAAGTCTAAGTTTTTAAAAATTTATAATTAAATGCATTAAAAATTGAAATTTAATCCAATTTTTAATTAAAGCGTTTTGAAGTTCATATATGTCAGAAATAGAAAAATTTGAAGGTTATGTATAGGAATAAAATTTATGAAAACCAAAATTTTGTTTGGTATAAGTTTTGTAAGATGACAAAATTTTAAAAAGTATGAGAACGTTTTTCAATGATCTTAAGCTTATTTAAAATGTAATTTTTTATGGAATAAGAATTACTTATAGACATAAACGTGTAATTGTTTGTTTCTTATCAGTAGAACTTCAATGTTAGACAAAAAATTCAAAACATTTAAAATAATCATATTAGAAGAATTATTTTTTAATTTCAAGCTTATTTTTTTATTAAATTTTCTTGAAAAAATTTACACTAGATTATGATTTATATATTTTTTAGAATAGTTTTTAGTATAAAAAAATGATTTCGAATTTTTAGATTTTTTTGTCTCACTTTAACGTCCTGCTTATACGAAGAAAAAAATTGCAGGTTAATGTCTATAACTAATTCTTATTCTGTAGAAAATGAGCTTAAGATAATTAAAAAACGTTTATTATTTAGAAGTTATTCAATTTTTTGTAAAACATTAAAAATGCCAATTCTTATAAATTTCTAAATAAAATATTGGCCGAATGACTTGTAAAAGGTCTTATTCTTTTTAAAATTTCATTATTTTACAAAACTTGTACTAAAAATTTTTTTATCTTTCATAAATTTTAAGTTAAACAATTCTTTTCATTTCATTAAAAATGTGTGGACCAATGTAAAAATTACAAGTTGTTGGATCGGGTTAATATTTTCACAGTATTTAATACTATGCATAAATACTTCAACCACCAAGTATTACATTCAAGTTTGACACCTTTAGATCGATTTATTTATTAAGGAGAAATAAAATTTTGTTTAAAATGTTGCAAAAAAATTCATTTTGTAATAACTTTAATAAACAAATATTTATATTTCTGTTTTTTGGTAAACACATTCCTAAGGTCAAATAGAAGTATTTTTTCAACATTTTTAAATTTTAACAAAAAAAATACTTTTTATTATTCATGAAAAAAATTACACAACACTGTCCACAAGGAATTCTCATACTGCAAAAAAATAACCTTTTTAGACGGGGTAAAAAATATGAATTTATTTGGTTAAGTAATTAAACAAACAAACTAAAATATATATATGCGTGTATGTATTGTGAATATAGAAATCCTGGATGATAAATTAGTAAGTTACATAAACGAGTTACCATCCACGACAATTGATGATATAATCGACCATGATCTACAGCTATATAATAAGTGGGTGTCGGTCGGTTCATTATCTACTGCTGCTCGCGTATCGTATACCGCGATAAGTAGTATGAGCGTAAAAGCTTCATAATTCAGACACTAGAGATTTAAATTCAAATTGTGAGTATGAGTGCATGTTAGTATGACTAAGTATATGAAAGTTGTAACAAATTATTGCAAATGCGAGTGTCATATTACTTAGAATCAAACGATTGGTGTATAAGAAAAATGCTTCAGTTCAAACGTGCTTTCTACATTTCAACAAGAGTACGTGACATAAACATTTTAGCAAGAGTACGTGGTATTTACATTTTAGCAAGAGTATGTACTTTTTACATTTAACCACTTCACTGGCAGGGCGTTCCAAATGGCGTTCCACGCGCCGAGGCCCAGACTGGCAAAAACACCGAAATGGCGTTCCTAAAAAACTCTTTTTTTTAAAGAGTGTACACCACATTTAACTATTGTAAAGCAATATTTCTATAATTTAGACATTAGGGAACAAGATTATCACAACAAAAATTTTAGTGTTTGTGATTTTCAACGTTTTTCCAAACGTTCAAATCGGCTATTTTTAATAATTTTCAACAAATGGCGTTCCACTTTTTTTCAATTTTTACACTATAAAACTTGTATTTTTATTAAAAAAAGATATTTATATTACAATATTATAATATAATAATATAATTATTAATAATATATAAAAATATAACATATATAAATAACTATTATTTATTATTATGAATGGTAATATTATACGTATATGTTTTTGCCAGTCTGGGCCTCGGCGCGTGGAACGCCATTTGGAACGCCCTGCCAGTGAAGTGGTTAAGAAAGAGTACGTGCCTTTTAATCATATCATCCCCAATCAAGTAGTCTTTCCGCTACTATATGTGACCGGGACTGAGAAAAGGGACCTACTAAGCAAAAAATCTTTTTTTTTATGATGGATTCTTGTAGTTTAAGGTCCTAGAAACACAACGCAATCAGACCCGATTGTTAAATTTTTTTTTGCAATGGTTTAAACAAATTGAAATTTTTTTAAAATGTTTTTTACAAAAATATAAGTAATTTTAAGACAAAAATTACTTTTGTTATTTTTGCTTAAAATATAAAATTAAAAACTTATGGGCCAAAATAAGTGAAACCGGCCACTTGAAAAATTTTTGTCTCCAATTTTCAAGTTATCTATGATTTTTGGTAGATATATGAGTACACTTTTTGCCCCTAAGATATTTTTCAAAAAAAAAATTTATTTTTGAAGTAATCAGGTGTTAAAGTTTTGGGTCATTTTATTTTCATTTTATTATTACTTTGAAACAAATAAAGATAATTAGGTGAATTTTTTTTTAAATTAAAGCTTAAAGTCTATATTTTAAGGAATAAATAAAGCGATTGCTAAAAAATTAAAATTTATAATTGTTATTAACAATTCTTTTAAACAATTGCAAATTTAAGAATGTTCTCAATGTTTTTGAAACATTACATTTCGATGTTGTAATGCGCAAAACTCCAAGGATTAATTTAAAAAAAAGAAAAATGAGTAACCTTCAATATTATAGAAATTCTGTAGTTTTTTCTGAAAAAATGCAGGCGAAAATCGACTCGAGTTACTGGAAAAAGCTAAAATTGCAAACGAATAAATAAGATCGTGTTTTGTTTTTTTAGAAACTTCACGTTTTCAAGCGGATTTTTAAGATTAAAAGTCGATTTTCGCCTGCATTTTTTCAGAAAAAACTACAGAATTTCTATAATATTGAAGGTTACTCATTTTTCTTTTTTTTAAATTAATCCTTGGAGTTTTGCGCATTACAACATCGAAATGTAATGTTTCAAAAACATTGAGAACATTCTTAAATTTGCAATTGTTTAAAAGAATTGTTAATAACAATTATAAATTTTAATTTTTTAGCAATCGCTTTATTTATTCCTTAAAATATAGACTTTAAGCTTTAATTTAAAAAAAAATTCACCTAATTATCTTTATTTGTTTCAAAGTAATAATAAAATGAAAATAAAATGACCCAAAACTTTAACACCTGATTACTTCAAAAATAAATTTTTTTTTTTGAAAAATATCTTAGGGGCAAAAAGTGTACTCATATATCTACCAAAAATCATAGATAACTTGAAAATTGGAGACAAAAATTTTTCAAGTGGCTGGTTTCACTTATTTTGGCCCTTATACATTTTTCAAATTTGCAAAGTGCAATGGATTTCTTTCTCTTTATTGAATGCCTAAACCATTTACAAATAATTCGACTTAATTGCTCGAAGATAATCCCCAAGTATTTCCGTCAACGGCAACCTGGTTGTGCAAGTCAACAAATAACTATGGATTATTGTATAGTTATCAGTTCTGAACTTGCATAAAAAATTTCAGACCTCTAGGACATACGGAAATCTTTTAAATTAATTTTAAAAATTCCATAATTTTACTTTTGCAAAGTAAATTGTTTATAACAATTACAGCATTGTTTGAACAATTATTTAACCATGAAAATTGGATTCAGCATAAAAAATACATAAAGAACACTCATCATGTTAATTTAAAATGAAAAATGTTTCAAGAAATCTAATTATATTTGTATAGAAAACTTTAAACGCGTTTTTCTCAAAAAGTTGATTTTGGTAAGTAGGTCCCTTTTCTCAGTCCCGGTCACATATCTTACTTAGATATGACCTAGACTTAGACCCCTATCTAACTTAGACCATTTGTCAAATACTCCGGTGAGTTCTGCCAGAATAGTGTCGTGAGTCGGCCCTTCGATCGTGAAATTGAGTTATTAATTAATAAATAATTACATAAAAAGGAAACCCGTAGTTTCTTTAAAGTCAAACAAATCCACACTTAAAAATAAATGTCAAGACTTACCTACTTGACAAATCAGCGAATTACCTCCCTTTTATTAATTACTTAATAAAACTACCCTGGCCTTAGCTCGGGACGTGACACTCCTCTTGCTTAACCACTTGAGCGGCAAGGTGTCAGAACTGGCGTTAGGCGTAAAAGTTACAGAAGCGGCAAAAAGGCGTCAATAAAGTATTCTTTTATAAGATAAAAGAAGTCATAAATCTGTTCTTTTATTTAAAAAAAGAATACTTTATTTTGATATTATAAATCTCCTAACAGAATTAGAAAATCGGAGTCAAGTCTTGACGCCTTTCTGCCGCTTCTGTCACTTCTACGCCCTGCCGCTCAAATGGTTAAACGCCCTTAAGTTGTGTTCCGTGCCTTTTTCACTCCAATACTAAGCACTTATTAGTGATTGGTTAGACTCGAGTTATTGAAAGCTGCGTCCAACGAGCTTAAACTAAAACAATAAAATAAAGGCAGAAATTATTCTTAATTACTATTGTTGCTAGGATGCGCTCTCGAACTTTTTGACCTTTAAATTATAGTATTTTAACATTATATGTGTATTCTTTATTTACATTATTTATAATTACCCCTTTCATAATTTATAATATTATTAATAATGGAAAAGGGGGTTTCACGTCTACATCACGGTTAAGGTATTTAAGAGATGTAAAATTTACAACGTTACAATTCTTAAAACACAATCAATGGAAATAGGTTCTCCAATGGACACTTCACAAAACTCTCCGGAATAGGCTAAAAACGCCATGAAGAGATTTAGAACTAAGTCACCTAGTATATAAATAGAACTCAAGGAAGCATCTTACAAAAGGTCTTTTTCTTTCTTTTTATTTATTATATTTTTTGTTTATTTTTTAGGGTTCCGCACCTGGTAGAAACCCTATTAAAACCGTTACGGAAAATGACCACTTCCCCCCCTAGCGCTCACAGTTCTTCATCTAGATAGCTAAAAATTGGTACACGTATGCATTTTCACGCGTAGATTGCACGAAAAATATAGCAAACGTGATTGGAGTTGATGTTCATAGAGTTTTCAGCAAAAAAACATCTAATTTTATCCGTTTTTTGCAAAAATAGGCATGCCCCCCCTAGCGCTTACAGTTTTTTACCTAGAAAGATAAAAATAGTTCATCTTCATATTTTTTGCGAATAACTAGAAATTTTTTTTGTTCAGATTAAAAGTGTGTATCCCCCTTTTGGTTTTCACAATTCTTGGTCTATTGGATTACAATTTTGCTTATTATATGTATTTTCATGCGTAGATTTCAAGAAAAATCAAGAGATGAAAAGTACACTTTTGTATTTTTACGTGTAGATTACAATAAAAGTAGAGTTGAAATAGTTATAATTTATCTTAATTTTTTGTTTTGTTTAATTAAAAATTTTATAATTAGAGTAGTTGGAGTTTGACTAAATTGAATTTAAATTTTATTCATCAGGGTCGCTCCACTCCCTATATGATTTGCTATATTAGTAAGGTGGTTTAAGACCCTGAACAAATGTGTATACTTTGATTTAATCCCTTAATTACTGGGTTGGCTCTGACGTGTGGAGCTAATTACAGAATCAAAGAAAAGAATTTAGATTGATTTTAAATATAATTTACATAGGAAATGTAAATACAATTATTACCAATAAGTTGTTAGAAATATATCCTTCCACAGTTTATAAATGTTGATAATATATATGATCTTGGGAAGGTGAGACTTGTATTAAAAGTCAAAAGTGTGTCTTTAAAGCGACGTTTTGCTGGCCAGGGTTTGCCAGCCTCATCAGGCTGAAATTTTATTAAATACAAAAGTTACACATCAGTATTTTTTTATAAAACGGTCGAAGAGCACTATTTCAATTAATAAACAATAATAATATACCTAAGTTTTGTTAGAATATGGAACACATACTAACGCGTCAAAAAATTGAAAAGATTTCGTCAAATTAAAATAAAAACTAATCATTCCACATTTACCAATCGTTAAAAAGAAAAAGAGAAAGGAAGAAAATTTTAAGCGAATCAAATATGGTCGATTCCTTTACCAATATGGAAAATTATAAATAAGGGGTTACTCCAAATTTGAAATACATACAGCACTTTTAGTTTAAACAGCATAAGACTTTCATCAGATATTTATCGGGGCCGAAGGCTTTTGTCAATTTAAATATTATCAGAATAAAAAATTTATTTATTAATTGGTTTGCCTGGTACCTATCACAAAAGCCCTCTTGTTAAACTAAAGAAAGACAATCCAAATAATTAATTGGAATGCTTATAGCGTCATCAATAAAAACACTAACATTGAGACAATGATTTTTCATATACAATCCCACATATTCTGCCAGAAACTTGGCTTGTAGGAGTAGATAGAAATATAGTAACTTCAGCAATTGATATTTCAATTTCTGATTGAGGCGATCTTCATTCCTTTGAATTATACGGACTAAACATTCATACAGATCAGGGCACAATTGAAATTGTCGTGGTATATTCACCCTCAAATTCTCTCTTGGAAATTGACACTTGGAAGGAAATGTTAACTTTATTCCTGAATAAACACAGAATAGTTTAGGGAGATGTTAACGCTCATTCCCCCTCTTGGAGATCTATTCATGCTAATCAAAAAGGAAATCTTCTTTCTCAAGTCATGGAGAATTGCGATGTTGTCTCAGCCACTGATAGGATATCCACGTTCATACCTAGATTGAGAGAAACTCAAAATAATCTTGACCTTTTTCTTGCATGGTGAAAAATATAAGTAATCTGCTTGACTAAGCAAGGTAGAAGTGCGCGCTTCGCAAAAAGGGAAGCAGAAACGCCACTGAGGCATAACGGTGTACTTTTTTGAGGTGTATCCGTTTTTTCTCCACACAAATAGGGTCGCTTACTTTTTAAAAAGTGTACCTGCTTCCACCAAAAAGGAGAATCGTTCTCCCCTTGAGGGAAAAGCTATATTTTACAAAAAGTTGACTGGTCTTTATTTCAACAGCTAATGGAGAACGAGATCATTAAATTAAAGGAGGAATGCAAAAATAGTACTCCTGACTTGATTTTACAAAGTACGACTTAGACGATTCAGGATAATTTAATTCGAAGTAGAGCATACTCACCTATGATCAATCCGGGCAAAAGAAAACCACAACCCCTTTGGTGGAATCATGATTGTGTGGAATTCATTGACAGTAGGAAGCATGCCTTGCAAATATATTTACAGGATCAAAATAATCAAAATTGAATTCATTACAGACGAGTCACTAACAAAATAAAAAGAGACTTATGGAAAATTAAAAGGGCTTCATTTGAGAAATTTTGTACATATTTTGATTTTACAAAGAGCATGACAAATATCTGGCAAACCGTTAAAGGACTTATTTCTAAGATGGGGGTAGTAATAAAAAACAAATTCACTTCTGATAACACTTAAGAAATTGAAAAGAAAGACTTATTCGGAGAGAAGTTCCAATTAGACCTCACAGTCTTATTAATTCTGAGGGTGAACCCTATAAATTAACCTTTTTCCACATCTGAATATTTAACTTCTCTATCCTCTCATAACATCAGATCTTCTCCAGGATTGGATAGGATCTTATATGAGGTAATCAAGAAATCCTCCCAACCGGTTCAGGACTTTATACTTTAAGTTTATAATAAAATGTATAAGGTGGGATCATTTACCGAGAATTTATCCATAACAATAGTGGAGGCTGTAGGCCTATATCCCTTATTTCTTATTTGTCAAAGCTGTTTGAACGTATGATTCAAGGTCGCTTGGAGTATCTATCGGAGACATTAGGATGGCTTCTGGATTTTCAATATGCCTTTCGAAGAGAGAGGTCTATGGAGGATACTCTTGCCTCCCTTGTCTCCAATATCAGTGAGAATTTTCCCCAACATAGATCTTCGGTAGTTCTTGTCCTGGATATTAAGGCGGCTTTTAACTCAATTCTTCTGGATTTTATTATCACCAAGCTCTTAGCATTAGAAGCTCCTACCAGAATAGTAAATTTTGGTAGTTTCCTTATCTCAGAAAAACATGTATTTTTTCAATTGATCAAGAAGAACCGGATATATCAGTGATAGGGGTTCCACACTGTAGAGTTTTATCCCCTTTTCTGTTTACTTTAGCACTCAAAAACATCAGGGAAATAGTTGATGAAGATATCAATCTGATAATGTATGCAGATGATATTCTTATATATACATCTCAGGAGTCTCTAGAAGATTCTATCAAAGGAATTGAAGAAACCTTTAAGAACGTCTCTAGGTTAATTGTATGTATTCCTACGTGTGCTCCATTTACTACGAATTTCATTAAAAATATTAAAATAAAACTTTATTTGACAGATAATAAACTATAAAATATCTATAATAAAACTTTAATTGATATTAATTTTTATTTTTAATGAAAAATTATTTAAAAATGTATTTTAATACATTTTATTTAACTTTGAAAATCACTAGTTCAAATGAGAGCACAAAAAGTTGCATTCATGAGTTGAGAGTGCTTTTAGAAAGATAAATATATTTATGCGTTTTGTGAACAAATATTTAATGTTAAGTTATTTCTAAATAAAGCAATAACATTAGTTTTATAAATTTAAAGAAAATGTAATGTTTTAAACGTTTTTATTATTTAATTTTAAGCGTAGAATTGGAGACAGGATTTTTCGCGCATGCATTCATTTCTACGCCGTGTAACACAACCTAAAATATTTTATTTTAAATTATAAAAGGGGTTACAAAGTTGTACCCTTTTTAAGGAAAAAAGAAATAATATATTTATAACTAGATTAGCGATACAAATATCAAGTAAGTAAAGAAAAAGAAAACGAGCATGATCACACAATACAATTAAATGTTACGCATATAATTAAATAACTCCTGCGCAAATCGACTTTGTGAACCATTAAAAAAATCTACATTTTGAGCATGGTTTGCCTCGCGACAAAGCCGAGTAAAAGGTGAGTTACTACCCAAATTTGTGCGACTGAATGGAACTTTAAAAGTTGATCTGTCTCTCAATGAGATATACGGAACCGACAGCGAGACTCCGGACAGCAGTGTCGGACAATCTATTTTGCCACTTAGGATTCCATAAAAAAATTGTAAATCATTTTTTAAAAATCTGCTCTGAATGGAAGAAATCTTAAATAGCAACCGCAATTCCACATAATCGTGACTAAAAAAGTCATAAGGTAAACTTAGCTGCCTAGCAGCAAATCTCAAGAAAACATTCTGAACTCTCTCAAGCCTCACATTCTGATATTCATATTGAGGCGAATATATTTGAGATAAGAAATCAATGTGAGGCCTGACAAGAGAAAAGAACAAGATCCTGAGAACGCGCAGACTAAAAAAGACCGAACCGGATCGCACAATCTGACCAAGCGCTCTCAAAGATTTACCAATAATAAAGTTAGTGTGACCGTTGTATGTGAGAGCAGGGTCCAGCATAAGTCCTAAATCCCGCTGCCGGTTAACTCTTGCAAGCAGTGTACCTCGGATATTATAATAAAAATGTACTATTTTAGTTTTTATATGAAAAGACATTACATAACATTTATTTATATTTAATGGTAAGAAGTTTTTGGTGGACCACAAGTAAACTTGTGTCATTTGTCATTTTGTAGTTCATGAGTACATAATAAGAATGAGAGCCCTGTGGAACACCAGACGTTGAAAAAAAATCGTTTGAAAAAGTCCCAATCACTCTAAGAATTTGTCGTCTGTCACATAGATAAGAAGCCAACCATTTTAAAGCTAAATCTGAAACACCGTAGGCACGAAGCTTGCATAGCAGGACATTGTGATCGATTTTGACAAACGCCTTTGAGAAATCCGTGTAGATTGCATTAATCTGTAAACCAGCATCCAAGGCGCGTGACAGATACTGAGCATAAACACACAGATTAGTCAGGACAGAACGTCCTCTTCTGAACCCGTGCTGCTCCTCAATTAAAACATTTTTAAAAGCTGAATACATTTGGTCATAAATTAAACTTTCAAATAATTTGGGAATAGCACTAAGGATAGTTATAGGCCTGTAATTTTTTATATTAGATTTGTCGTCACTTTTGTAAATAGGTGTAATAATGCCCAATTTCCAATAATCCGGAAAGTAGCCAATTTTTAAAGAACAATTAAATATTAACGAAAGTGGAACAACAATAGAGGAACAACACGACTTCAGTAAAGAGACTGGTACACTCAGATGCATTAATTCTGTCCTTCCAGTTATTGCTTAAGGATCGTATTTTAATCTCAAGTAGCATAGGATACGCGCGCTAAAGCGCGCGTTCACATTCTATTTCAATTGTTACAAGAATACAATTATGATCACGAATTGAAATTAATTTTTATATTCTCATTCATTTTTATTATTGAATTAAAAAAAGTAGTCAATTGTACCAAAACAATTATTATCGCAGTGTTTCTAATTTTTACAAATAAAGTCAAACTTATGTCAGTACGTAGTACAAACATATCTTAACAACAATTATCATTAAATGGAAATTATAAAGATTTATATTATTTATTTCCAAAAAATTAGAATTTTATTATAATAATTTATATCATTTTTTTTTAAATCATAAATTTATTGAAAGTCCGGATTAAAAAATTAAGAAAAGAAATTATTCAAATTTTTTTACCTTTTTCTCAATACAATTTAACATTCTGTAATATAATTAAAAAAAAATTTTATAATAAATAAAGAAAATATATTATTTTGGATTAACAACCGAAATTTTGTTACAAAACTCTAATATTGTTTGTTTAAAAAGTGAAAGATAAGATAATTTCTCTATCTCAATGAGAATTATTTTGAAAATATTCAAACTTTTAAATAAAAATAGAGAAAAAAAGTTTGCAGATTTTCTATTTTATAAATTTTCATCATTTTCACCTCATTTTAAAAATGGACACAACAGAAAAAAAGGGTTCAAAGAAAAAAAACTTCAATCCAGTCTTGAAAATAAAAATTCAATGAAAATCAGGTTAAGTTCATATAATTTTTCATATTTATTAAATAATTAATGAGTAGAGTGCCCAAGGAAATTCCAATTTAAATAAATGTATAATTTTAAAAGAAATCAAGTTTAAAATGATTTGTTAAAATTCCCTTTTCTCCACAAAAGATATAAGTAAAAAAAAATATGTTTTTCATACTCTGCAAATTCAAAAAAATACTAATTTTACTGTTCTGATGAATTATTTTCAAACAATTTTTTATTACTTAGATGAATATAGCAAATATAAGTATTTTAAAATAAAAATCAGTATTTATATTTCTATTTTTTATGATTTATACTGAGTTTTTCGAAAAATGGGCTACGTTAGACTGCATAAACAGTTAAAAATTGACAAAAATTATTTAAAAGAATGTATAATGTACTTAGTGAAATAAACCACTAAAAGATAATCTACTTTTACTAAAGAATATTATATATTAATTACAGAATTTTTTAAAATTTTTGAGCAACCAGCTCTAGTCGATTTTCGCTGGAATGACCTAGATTACAATTAATAGTTAATTTAAGCTATACAATTTTTATTATTATTTATTTTCAGTATTAAATTTTAAAAAGAAATTACAAAAAAATAGTTAATTAAGCCAAAACATTTATATTATCATCTATCTCTAAAAAATCAACATTTTGTTAAAGATTATGTTTAAAAAATAAAGAAATTATTCCTCTTTTTAAATCTTTTTTTAATAACAATTAAGATTTTGTTAAATAATTTTCAAATTTTGTTAGAAATAAATAAAAGAAACTATAGTAATTCGATTTGTCCGACAAAAGATTTTTGACAACACTTATTTTTTAATAGAAAAGAATAAAAGAAATTTTCTTGATTTATATTTGTCACCAGCACCTGCTTAATTTTTAAAATTAAATTTAAAAGTTAAATATTTTTTGCTTTAAATCCAATTCTAAACTTGGTACAGCAAAGCAAAAAACTAAATAAAATCAATAGATTTTTAATTTAATAATTATTTTTTAGAATTATTAAAAAATAAATAAGACTTCAATTCAATTCATATTATTAAAAAAATACAAAATAATTAATTCTTATTATTTATTAATCAATATTTATTTAAAAAATTGTGATAAATAAATAGAAAATGATGAAAAAAATACTACAAATTTTGTAAAAACAATATGATTGTCAAAATTAATTACAAAATGAAAGTTTTTTTAAAAAAATGTTGATGGAGAAATATAAATAGTTCAAATTACTTTATTTTTTATTCGATTTTAAATAAAGAAAAAGAATTTGTGCAAATTTTTTTATTGATTTTTAGATGAAACTTAAAATAGATTCATTTTTAGAAGGCTAAAAAATTAAATTTTATTAACGAAATTCTCCAAATGAAATTAAACATTTTGTTATAATAAAAAAAATGTGAATTGTGAATAGACATTATTATTAGATTAATATATTAGGGGAGAGTGGAGCAAACCGAACCCCTCTCAATATTTCCAAAATGGTGAAATTGTCAAAAGTGCTATTTATAAATTTGAAACAACCTTGTGTAGTATACCTTATTTTTTCAATTTGACATTTTTTACTTTTGTTTGTGCAACGCTGAAACCAAAGGTTTTTTTAAAAAAATTTTCTACACTTTCCCGAATTTTTTTAAAGGAAATTCTGAGGAAATCGTGTAATATTTCCAAATATTAGGTCTTGGGCTTTAAAGGTACACATAAAAAAATATATATACAATGAAAAATAATTGTCTTCCAATGAGAATTGGACCCTTTAATATTGTTTCTCTGATAATGACACACATTTATATTTTTTTATTAAAAAAATATTTATTTAATTAAAATTCAATCCCGAATTATTATTTTCATTACTACAACCATTGTTTACATGATTCATTATGTTTTTTATTATTGTAGATTATGTAAATGCAATATTATAAATAAAAAACCAAAAGGTTCGGTTTGCACCATGGGGGGTCCGGTTTACCCCAGGGAGTGGGGCAAACCGGCCCTTTGGACAATTTTTTTAAGTTAACATAGTAACTAAACAATAAATGATGAAGTATAGGTGTCTCTAGGAAAAAGTTGCGCAATTAAATGATCTTTTAAACAACCAACAGAGCATCGAAAAATGAAATCGGTTGATTCGTATAGTCACAAGATTTAAAAAACCGTTACGGGGTCCGGTTTGCCCTACTCTTCCCTATTATATATCTATTATCATTAGAATGAGAAAATACTTGAGCGTTTTTTAGCTAGTAAAATATAAAATATCTTTATATACATAAAAGAATAAAAATTGTAATTATGAAATACACAAATTCTTCCTACACATTTTTTTTAATTATTTAAAATGGAAAAAACAATTGTTAAAAATTGTAATTAAAAAACAAAAATTTAACAACTGTTTATTTAAAAAAAAATAAACAACAAATAATTATAAAATTTATACATAAATATTATGAAAATTTCTTTCCTTATTTTATAAAAACAATATCTTTTAACCTTCTTTCTTCTTAAACAATAAAAATTTTGATATTGACAAATCGAAAAGCTGTATAATTTCGATCTGTCAAAGAAAAAAGTTTTGAAAAAGAAAAATAAAAGCATTTACAAAAACTAACTTCAAACTGCGGACAGAATGAATGAAAAATACCAAGATTATTCCTTAATTAAGTAAAGAACACAAAAAGAAAATTAATTGTATTCAGTTAAGAATAAAAAAATAAATCAAATAAGAAAAATATTACAATTTATTCTTTTTTCTACTCTGTCACAGAGAAATGAAAAATTATCTACCAATAAGGAAACATTACGCCCATTGGTGTTTTCGCTTAAATGTAAAAGTCCCCACTTCTAACTCCCCTACCATTCTTTTACTCACTCCTTCTAATATTGGTATTACAGTGACGACAGATTCATGGATTCGACATATTTACTCTGCATCAGCTGAGCGTATGTAGGGATCTATGAAACCGATACACAGCACTGGACTTGGGTCAACTTTGTATGGTTAGACAGTACACAGCACTGAATTTAGGTCAAGTTTATATAAATTCTTTAAACGTGGATGATTTTAAAACACGTAGTAAGACACACAATCACCCTACTTGCTTGTTAAATAGAGTTTTAGAAATTTCGATTTCTAAAACCCAATTTATGATATTTTCTAAAGAAAGAAAGATATTAAATTCAAATCACTTCATCCATTTAATGGGACCGAATCAAGCTCACTCAGATCTTAAATAATTTCAAAACGATTAAATATTTGGGTGTTATTCTCGATAAGAAGTTATCCTGGCATCCTCATATAGACTATTCAATACAGAAGGTGGCAAAGGTCAATAACTTAATCCGCACAATTTTCTGGACAAAATGGGGTCCTTTAGGATTATCGTTATTGCATGTCTGTAAAGGACTTATGGAGGCTATTTCTAATTGGGGATCATTGTTTGTTTGGAATGCTGGTGAGAATAATTGAAAATGCATAGATAGAGAACATTTTTCAGCTTACTAAGCGACTCTTGAATTGCTGCTACCGAGAGTAACGTGTTCAGGTTAACAACTCTGCCCCTTGGCGAATCAGGTAGCGTAATCGATTTGAAAACATCAAGCAGGTAGAAAGCGAATTCGTGTTACATGCTCTCCTTTCATTCAGAACAATTATCGTATTCTGGAACAAAATTTTGCTTTAAAGCAGAGCAAAAAGTGTATTCGGATTTTTCTAAATATCCGCCCAGGGTTAATATAGAGCAAGAAATCTTGCCCCTAGTTTTCGACGGTGCAGTTACAATTATTTGATAACCTGTTACTGCGCAAGTCATTAATTTAAGAATTTGAAATGAATGCACAAATCGCAGAAACATTATAGGTAAATACAGAACTTTTGGAAAGTTCTAGTGAAAGTAGTGAAGATAAAAATTTGAAGATTTTTAATCAATTTAGAAAATAAAAAAAGGTTCGTCCTAAAATAAAAAAATATGTGCGAATGGTTTTAGAGGAATTTGATGATATTGAGGTTAGTATTACTCAACAATTAATTATTATATTTATAGAATTAATATAAAAATAAAATATATATTACCAAAATTAAATTGGCATATTTGGTTATTTTTTGCAGTTTAATATAAATTTTTCAGTATCAAAAGAAATATTTTCTTAACTAAAAAAAATGTATAAAAACTCGAATAATGTAAGCACAAATAATCATGGTTTAACATGTACTTCCATCGAGTCACAAATTTTGCAGTTTCTTTAGTACGTTACTTGTTTATAAATATAATAATATGAATATAGTTCAAGATTCAATGTTGCTAAATCTACATGTCATCTAATAATATATAATATTATTAATTTTTATATGACATTTCAAGTCAAGTAATTAAATTTTCTTAACCTGAAGAAGAAAAAGCAGCAATTGCTGCAAAGTTTGAGGAGGTTAGTATTACGCTTTAATAAGTGTATTTTTAAGTTGATTGAATAAGCAATTTTATTGTTTAGTTTAGTAATTCGACCTGTTATTAATAAATTATACTGATTGATGGATTTCCAGGAATTATTGGTGCCATAGGTGGAAACTATTTAACAATAAGAACACCATCTCATAAAGTAAAAAAAACACTTATGTTAACCGACACGACCAAACTGCATTAACCTTACAAGGTATTTGTACTACGGAAAATAAATTTATAGATGTATTCACAGGAGTGTCAGAAAAAAATCATGACTCTACCCGCACAGTACCGAAACTTTCCTAAAAATTTATTAAATATTTACTTGCAATATTCGGAATATCTAATTGCAATGTTTAGTGAAAATTGTGTAAAGATTTATATGTCCCGATTAAATATTAAATATTCGGAATATCTAATTGCAATGTTTAGTGAAAATTGTGTAAAGATTTATATGTCCCGATTAAATAAGTGTTTAGTGTGAACATTTCCTGAAGATTTTCGCCTAATTATAATTATAATTAGGCGACGATTTCATTGAAATGTTCAGGAAAGTTTCGCGCTAAACTTTCATTTAATCGGGACATATAAATCTTTACACAACTTTGACTAAACTTTCAGTTAAATATGCCGAATATTGCAAGAAAATATTTAATAAATATTTAGGAAAATTTCGGTGCTGTGGGGGTAGTCTACTTAAAATGTTATTCATTTATAACGAAATATGCATAATATGTGGTGAAAATTAGCATTTAATAGGCGATGCAGCCTATAGAATTAAAAAATTGTTTGTTAGTTCGTTATCGTGATTATGGAAATTTGTTAGAGGAAGAAAGTAATTTTAATAAAAAATTATCTCAGAGTAGCGTTAGAATAGAAAATGTTTTTGAGCTACTGAATGTTAGATTTTGTCAATTACAAAGACTTGATTTTATGACAGTAAAAAAATAGTTAAATTTATTTTAGCTTGCTGCGTCTTACACAATGTTTGTATTTTAAATGATAATAAGTGGGATGAATATGTTGAGAATGTTGATGATGTTAATAAACAAATTTTTATAAATGAAAATAGGCTAAATGCATTTCAAATCAGGCAGGTCGACTAACTTCAAGTCAAAGATTTAGCTGTCGCTAAAATATGTTATTGTACATGAAAAATAAAGAGACACGTATTTTTTTATTTTTCAAAAAAGTTAAATTTAAAAAAGTTATGCACATTTGAACTTTGAGTGGTAAAACTCGAATGAATAGTGAAAAAAATTGTTTTGCTTGGCATTTTATTTCTTTTAAGTATAATTTAATTTTCTTTCTTAGGTCTTGTAGATGGTCTTGTCTTCTTCAAAATCCAGTTTAAAATTTGAAAAAATATTTAAAATTATAAAAATAGGGGATGATTTTCTAAAAATAAATAAGATAAATTTTCTCAAAAACACCACCTTTTTTCTATCCAAATTTTTACTACAAGTTCTTAAAATAATTGTAATCATTTCCTATGAATTTTAAGCGTGCTAAACCATTCTGGCAATCAGGAGAATTTTTTTTTGAAATATTTATTTTCGCAAATTTTCAAATTGTTAACGTTTACGTCAACAATGTTATAGCGATTCATTTGTTTTTGAAAATGCAAGTTAACAATTTGAAAATTTGCGAAAATAAATATTCAAAAAAAAATTCTCCTGATTGCCAGAATGGTTTAGCCCGCTTAAAATTTATAGGAAATGTTCACAATTATTTTAAGAACTTGTAGTAAAAATTTTGATAGAAAAAAGGTGGTGTTTTCGAGAAAATTTTTCTTATTTGAGCTGCCGGATCAAAGAAGGGCACATAAACTCGCCACGTTGAAAAACGTTGGCCCCTGGGCACTTAAAATTAAACTTTTGATTTAAATTGTTTATTATGCATATCCTTACAGAAAATTTGATTGCGCATCTTTTTTTCAAATACAATTTTTTTGTATCTATTACCGTTTTCTAAATAATAAAGAAAAACCATTTTTTTGAAAACATGAAATTTAATTAAATTTTTCACTTCAACTCGCGATATTTCAGTCAATTTTGCATATTTTCTAATGTCACAAAAAGTAAATTACTCGTTAAAATATCCTGAGAATGTTGAAAGAAGAAAAAAATTGTTTTCATTAAAAATAAAATTGTTATTAATTTTTTTCTGAACAATTGCAAAAACCGTGAAGTGCAATTTTCATGAGCTTCGTTTAACGGGCAAATTTTAAGCAGCAACAAACTTCCAGTGAGAAAGTTGTTTATTGCAGTCTAAAGAAGTTTTATGGAAAGTTATATTACAATTGAATAATTAGTAACAAATTAGTGAATGTTTAAAGTTGCACGCGCGGCTGAACGGAAGGTTTGTTTTGATTTACTTAACCTCTAAAGGCGAAACAACACTGTGACATATGCTGCGTTGAGCTTCTTTCAACAAACGGGCGTCACACGTTCAGCCGCGCGTGCAACTTTAAACATTCACTAATTTGTTACTAATTATTCAATTGTAATATAACTTTCCATAAAACTTCTTTAGACTGCAGTAAACAACTTTCTCACTGGAAGTTTGTTGCTGCTTAAAATTGCACTTCACGGTTTTTGCAATTGTTCAGAAAAAAATTAATAACAATTTTTTTTTTAATGAAAACAATTTTTTTCTTCTTTCAAGATTCTCAGGATATTTCAACGAGTAATTTACTTTTTGTGACATTAGAAAATATGCAAAATTGACTGAAATATCGCGAGTTGAAGTGAAAAATTTAATTAAATTTCATGTTTTCAAAAAAATGGTTTTTCTTTATTATTTAGAAAACGGTAATAGATAGAAAAAAATTGTATTAGAAAAAAAAGATGCGCAATCAAATTTTCTATAAGGATATGCATAATAAACAATTTAAATCAAAAGTTTAATTTTAAGTGCCCAGGGGCCAACGTTTTTCAGCGTGGCGAGTTTATGTGCCCTTCTTTGATCCGGCAGCTCATTTATTTTCAGAAATTCATCCCCTATTTTTATAATTTAAAATATTTTTTTAAATTTTAAACTGGATTTCGAAGAGGACAAGACCATCTACAAGACCCAAGAAAGAAAATTAAATTATACTTAAAAGAAATAAAATGCCAAGCAAAACAATTTTTTTCACTATTCATTCGAGTTTTACCACTCAAAGTTCAAATGTGCATAACTTTTTTAAATTTAACTTTTTTGAAAAATAAAAAAATACGTGTCTCTTTATTTTTCATGTACAATAACATATTTTAGCGACAGCTAAATCTATGACTTGAAGTTAGTCGACCTGCCTGATTTGAAATGGATTCAGCTAATAATAAAATTTACTCTATAGATTTTAAGTTTCTCTGTCACGTGCAAAAGTCAAAAATACTTTTTACTTACAGATTTTTATGTTATACACCCAATATCATATATGCCTTCCTTCCAGTTTGTACGACTATTTGAAAAGTGGTGTGCCTTCTATAATAATGTTTTAAGACTATAGCGTATGATGATTGAGATACGCCATAGTCTTAAAACATTATAATCGAGTTTCGAACCATGATCAAACCTTAATTCATAACACTGGTACACCAACAAATTGATGCTCTGGCTTCAGGTCAGACTATGACTACTGTATATTTTTGGGGTCGCTGAAACCAAATCTAAAATCTATTTAACCCTATCACGTCAGGATTTTGAGATAACAAAAAAATCAAAATTTAACTCAAAAGTTTTTTAGTCAAGAAAATGTTTTATTATAACACAGAATAACCCCGACTCATTCTTGTTGCAACTAATTTGGAAGTCGGTCTCGAAATGAGTAATCGGCAACTTCAAGTGACTCAAAATGAGTAAAATGACAATGTCCTAGTTACTCTTTTGTGTTTCGAATTTAATTCATATTTTTATTAATTTTTCTTAGTTTTTCCAATGAGATTGTAATTTTATCGTAAACACAAAATGATACCCCTTTAGACTCATTTGAGTCTTTTCCCTAGAAACTTAAAATGAGTCGAAGGGGTATCATTTTTGTGGCAGTTCAAAATGAGTTTCATATAGCACTTATTTTGAGTTCGGTTTTTTCTGTGAAGCCTTGCCATTGCTGCCTTATATTTTTGGGGTCGCTAAAACCGAACCGAAAATCTATTTAACCCCATCACTTTAGGGCTTTAAGATGATCTCATAAAAAATAAAACTTTGACCCCAACGTTTGTGGAAAAAAATTTTTTATTTTCAAGTCTTAGTATTATCACCAACTGAAGTTTTTTAAGTCGAATGTGCTAAATCTAAAGTCTATTTAACCCCTTCAAGTCAGGGTTTTGCGATAACTCCAAAAAACATAAGGTAGTGATAATAAGACTTAAAAATAAAAATTAATTAAGTCAAATTAAAAAATTTTTTGAGTTTATGTAAGGACCCTAGAGTCATATGATTTAATCGACTTCGTATTCAGCTTTAGCGACCCTAAAAATATAAGACAGTTATATAGGAAGAATTGCAAGGAAAATTTTTTTAATTAAAAAATTTTAGGGCTAAAATATGAGTTTCTTTAGATTATCTCAAAACCCTGACCGTTTGAGGTTAAATGGTTTTTAGATTCGGTTTCAGTGACCCCAAAAACAGAAAGTAGTCATAGTCGGACCTGAAGCTGAAAGCATACATTCTTTTGTGTGACAGTGTAATCGAATTTCTAGCCGTAGAAAAGATCAAGCTTTCAGTCACGAACATGAGCAACATAAGCTACCTTGAGTTTTAACCCTCCATTCGTCGCATGGTGAGAAGTTTCCTCACCCAGTTTCTTTTTTTATTTATAACTTTTAAAATACAAACAATTCTAATTTCATATTCTCAGTACCTTTCACAAAACTCTTCTTCTTTATTTTAAAACAATTTTTGTGTTTTTATTTATTTTAGTTTTTTTGTAATTGAATTTTTAAGCAGCAAATGTCAAGAATTTGTGACGCAAAGTGAGAAAACTTCTCACCGTGCGACTGACCGCGTATACTCGATTTCATTTGTCATTAATTTTTTATTTAAATAATTAACAGAAAATTAAAGTTAATTTTACTTGCAATAGGTTGTTTGAAAATTATAATGAACATTCCAAAAAAAATTTGGCATTTTATAACAATTTTTGATTAATTTACGATGGGTGAGAAGTTTCCTCACCTGCGACGGATCGCGTTACAAAAAAAGATGCGACGGATGGAGGGTTAAGTCTTGTACAAGCTTTGCTATTTTTCACTCATTTTTTGAGGCTCAATATTATACTTAAAAACCTATTGATTTTCGGTTCTTTAGCATTAACATTTTTTGCTCAGGAGATTTTAAGCTACAATACTGCAATGTTTATACGAATTTGACCGCAAATTTTTTAAAATGTATTTTTTGTGGATTTCTTTTAGCTTCATATTTCGAAAGAACGATAAATTTTACGTCGGAAATGCTTTCGAATTTTTTTTAACTAATTATTTCATATTAAATAAGAGTCGCGAAATCAAGGTATATTTTGCGTTCTGGTGAGCAAAAATAGGTTTTTTTGCTCAGGGATTTTCGGGAAATCTGCATACAGAACCTTGGATTCCGTACTTTAAGGTTATGTGAGGTTGGTAGAATAAAAAAAATTAAATAAACTGGCGACCTACTGCCAGCCCCGATTCACTAAAACCCGTAACCCTTTTTTGGAGACATTTTCCCACCCTCGGAACTATCGTAAGACTTTAGCCTTCGAGGGAGAGCGTTAATGGGTTAATTGTAAATCAGACAAAAACATCTCAAATAAGACCAGTATTGCCTAGCAACAGTTGCTAAGGGTCAGTTTTGTTTCCTAGCTACAGTTTCTAAGGGGTAAATATCGTATAGCAACGGTTGCTAAGTGCTATTATTTTAACATCATTGTTTACAATTGGTGGCCTAGCAATGGTTGCTAAGGTACAGTATCGTAGCAAATAATTTTAATTAAAATTATTCATTGTATAGCAACGGTTACTAAAGGTCATTTTCTTATTGACTACTGTTTAAAATTCGTTTCCTATAAACGGTGGCTAAATATAATCTTGTTCAGTATTTTTGGAAACAATTTTTTATTTAAAAGTCATTAAGGTTTTCTGGGAAAAAATAGTGGTTTCGCAGAATACACTGTTTATACAAAAAATGTATTTAAAATGATAAAGAAGATTATTCTTTGGAGGAAACATCTTTATTTTTACAAAAACTTATGTGAAAAACTTATTTTAGAAAATAAGTGTGTGCCCACTTTTTATACCAGAGACACATAGATCCAATTGTGTTCTCGCCGATATATTGTCGATCATTATAGTCAAAAATACAATTTTTTAAGTTTGTTTTTAAATATTAATAATTTTATACCTGTTCAAGAATTAATAATAATATAAAAAATTATGTATATATGGAATTATATAAATAAATAAAATGAAATGAATAATTAATTATTATTAAATAAAAATGAAAAAGAAATAAATAATAAATTCAGCGCGCTAAAGCGCGCCTTCAATCTCGTATTATAAAAAGTAAGACATTCTTGATTATCTCACTGATAAAAATGCTATTTTGGTTTTTTGACTGTCAACAGGAAGGTTGCCAATAGAATTATACTTATTAATGCTTGTTAGAATAGTAATAATTTAATCAATTAATTAGGACTTGTATTCAGGTTGGTAAATTTCTGTAATTAAAAAAAACTTTTGCTTTATATCGAAACTTATGGTTGATAAAGAAATATTTAGCCACTTTATTAAAAAAAATATTTATAATTAGGAAACGAATATTTATCACACCTTTCTCTTCTATTTGAATAGAAATCCAAATTTTTTTAAAAGAAATGTGTTTTAAAGTTAACCAGTACTCCTTTGAAGCATACATTTCTCTAGTCAATGACTTTAATAACCAAGTACACTTTAGTGGGTTTTCAGGGTCGCTGATAAAGAATCTGAAGTCAAATCTCATATTTTCAAATATCATGTGGCGTATATATTATGGCAGACTTATATTTTTCAAATTGCTCAAATTTACTTGAAATTTGTTACTCAATGGTTTTAATAAACATGAAGTCAGATTTTCAAAATTCAAAATAACGCACACTGTGCCTGAACCAAAAAAAAGTTTGACAAAAACGGATCCAAAATCTGGTTCTTTGAATTTTGCTAATTTTTACAAAATATAACATTTTAAACTTTGTAACTACATCTAGACAAACTATTTAGGTACAACATATTTTTTATATATAAATATATGTAAACACCTTTAAAATAGGTCCTAAGTGAAGAAAATTGGTTCAAATTTGTCAAAGATATGGGATTTTTTGTATATTGAGTTCAATTAAGAGTTGATTTTGAACTTTTTCGATATTTCAGGTAATATTTCCAAGACCTTTATAATTCATTGAAATATATTTATTACATTTTAATACCTTTTTGTTTAAAAATTAATTTATTTGATTGAAAAAATACAAAACATTAATTTTTTAATTACAACTGGTAAAGAATAATATTTATAACATAACTTGTGTATAAAACAAGTTGAATAATTTTTAAACTAGTATAGATTTAAAACTTTGAAGGGAAACAATATTTAATTAGATAGCTCATATAAACTTTAATCAGCATAATACAACTCACATAAAAATGAAGAGAAAAAAATTAGACAAGTGTTGCTCACGTAAATTTGAATGGATATTTCTAAAGTTGGGTTGAATTAAAGGTGTTTACACGTATTTATATACGAAAGAATATTTTTAGGTAGGAACCTTATTGGAACGGTTACAAAAATTACCCTCTAGCGCTCAGAGTTTTGCTCTTTGAGAGCTTTTCGCGAAAACTGGAAATTTTTTTTTGGTTTAGAAATAAGTGTGTACCCCACTTGGTTTTCACAATTTATGGCCTATTAAACTGCATTTTATTTTATGTATTTTCATGTATATATGGCAGGAAAAATATAGCGAACATGATTGATTGGATCTTGAAATTTTTTTTAGCGAAAAAACAATTTTGTCAAAAAGAGTCTATTTTACCCTAAAGCTCACAGTCTTTTTACCTAGAGAGCTAAAAATTGGTACACTTATGTATTTTCATGTGTAAATTACAGAAAAAATGGATCTTCATTGAGGTTTTAGCGAAAACTTAAAATCTTTTTTCAAAGTTTTGATAATAATTATACCTATGCTAGTTTTCACAATTCTTAGTCTAGTATAGATTACAGAAAAAATACAGCGAAAATGATTGAAGTTGATATGTATATTTTATTCAGCAAAAAAGTAGAAATTTTAAGCGAGAGTGCGGAACCCTCGCAGACGGTTTTAGTACGAGTTCTATTCGCACTAGTCCGGTTTTTTATGTAAATAGTTTGCCTAGATGTTTACAAAGTTTTAAATTTAACATTTTGTAAAAATCGGAAAAAATTCAAAAAACGAAAATACTGATATCACGAAAAAAGGATCAGCTAGGATTTTGATCTTAACGAATTTTTACTTCTGATATGTTGCAGAAACATCCCTATCAACCAGATTTTGGATCCATTTTTACCAAACTTTTTTTTGGTTCAGGCACAGTGTGAACGGATCCGATATGGCGGACGAATTTTTTTAAATTATTCAAATTCATTTGAAACTTCCCGCGTGGAAAACGAAATATGGGCAAAAGCTAGCAAACCATGGGAAAAACATGGACACAGATTTTAGCCATAGTTGGTAAGCTTTCAGCCATGTTTTAAGTATGGACGAAAGCTAGGAAACTATTGCTTATGCACGTTTCCTATAGGTCAACTTATTGTTAGATTTTTCACATATTGAAAAAAATTTCCAATTTTAAACTATGGCAAAACCATGGGCAATATAGGAACAACAAAAATTTATTTTTAACTTTTTTGAGTAAAAAATTTTCCAATTTTAAACTATGGCAAAACCATGGGCAAAGTATGGGAGCAACAAAAATTTATTTTTCACTTTTTTGAGTAAAAAAATTTCCAATTTTGAACTATGGCAAAACCTTGGGCAAAGTATGAGAGCAACAAAAATTTATTTTTCAAAATTCAAAATTTTTTTACTCTAAAAGAATGAAAAATTGAAACTTTTTGCTCCCATATTTTTCCATAGTTTTGCCATAGTTTAAAATTGCAAATTTTTTCACTCTAAAGAAAGAAAAATTTAAATTTTCTGCTTCTATATTTTCCCTATATTTTTTCCATGTTTTCGCCAAAGTTCAAAATGGAAATTTTTTTACTCAAAAGAGTGAAAAATAAATTTTTGTTGCTCCCATACTTTGCCCAAGGTTTTGCCATAGTTCTAAATTGGAAATATTTTTACTCTAAAAAGTAAAAAATATATTTTTGTTGCTCCCATAATTTGCCTATGGGTTTGCCATAGTTCAAAATGTGAAATATTTTTACTCAAAAGAGTGAAAAATAAATTTTTGTTGCTTAAGTTTTTGCCTACTTTAATGCGGTCAGACAAGGGCTCTGAAAACACGATTATTAAATCATTTCTAATTTCTTTTCGCAGCAAAGTTGATGACAAACTTTCTGGAGAAAAAAGTTTTATAAATGAAAAAAGTGTGCATAATTAACGGATTGAATCTTACTGGGGACAAATGCGACGTCACTCCGTTGATTTTTATATACAGTTTGCAAGTTTATGATGGAAAAAAATATCTTCGATGGAAATAAACTACAAAAATGTGTTTGCAGTATTGTTTTGATCCTATGATTAAGAAAGAATTAGAGATGACGAAAACTCTTTGGAATGAACACAGGATTCGAAAACAAACAGGAAGAAATAATATTGATGGTAAACCGTTTATTCTTTTCCAATTACCTGAAAAAGTCAACGCTCGTAATTATAGGAAAGACGTAAATGAAAATGTTGTACAACAGCTTCTTCATCAGTTTACAACAAAACCACATTTAATTGATCCTAATTTTGAGGAATTAATTGAATTACTTCTGCCGATTATTAAAGTTGCAAGTACACCGGAGAAAGCTCTACAATTATATATAAAATTTTTTAATAGAATTGGTCAATGTTCGAATGAACTTTCGATTTACTTTTGAAACTTTTAGTCTCTTCTATCAAGTTTAAATTGACAAAAAATTGTAATAAAAAGTAATTAGTAAATATTGTGATGCTTTTGTCAAACTCATAATATAACTATTAAAATTCAACTTTGGTATAGACTAAAATATACATTTAATTAATGTAAATAATCTGTAATAATTTATAATAAACGACGAAAAGTAATGTATGTTATTAAATTATATTTAAATGCATTATTCGTTATTTAACGAAAATATGTAAATCGTATACTAGTTTAAACTTAACATTTTGAGAATATTTAAACACGTTATTAACAGTTTTTATTAGCATATCAAAAATAATTTACTTTATGTACATTATATCGTAGTAATACACGCAGCTAATCAAAGATCTTCTTGATAAGTTTACATTATTCATACATTTTAAACAATTGAAAACTTTTAACATGTTTATACTAAAGTATTAATTTGATATCATTTTGTAATGACACTCATTATTTCACATATTTAATGCGCATTCGAACTATGTTACTTTACTATATTCTTTATTATGAACAATTATGTTATGTTAACTCTCTTTTGTCCGTCAGTCTTATAAAAATACTTCTTTGACTGTGCTATAGCACTTACATCACAGTTATGAATTTATTAGATAATAACTAAGATATATATGACATTTATATTAATATGTGTTTCAGCACTTATATCACATTTATATATTAAATAATAATTGTATATGTACATTATTGTTCTGCACATATAACAAATATTTTTAAAGTACATAATACATTAAATCGACATAAACCTTTAATAAAATTTGCTGTAGACAAGGATGACAGTAACTCTAAATGAATTGCTCTATATACCGCACACGTAAACAGACATACATATGTTTTTTCGTTTCCCTTTAAATACAGAGGCCCAGCGAGATCAACTCCCACAATCTCAAACACTGCTGCGTCTCTTACTCTCTCTATAGGTAGGGGTGTTTTACTTGTTTCCATTCTTTTAACTGCATAGCGTTTGCATTTTACACATTTTGACAATATTTCCCGAACTTTTCTACGAGCAGCTAATATCCAGTATTTTTCGCGTAAATTACAGAGCAAAACTTGACTACCTGCGTGTTTGAGATTCCGGTGTTCGTCTTCAATCATACGCGAAACAATAAAATGAGCTGAATCTAACACAACCGGACAACGAAAAGAAACATCATCTTCACGATGAAACACTTTTGTTTTTATTTTTAATAATCCGTTTTTGTCTTTAAATACGTCCAAACATTTTAACTTCTTGTCATTTTCGTCAGTAAAGATCTCTTTTTTAACTAATTTTAATAACAAAATTTTCGCTGATTTTAATTCGCCACAAGAAATAAAACTCGTTAAAATTCTCTTTTTTTTCCTTAATTTTTAAATTTTCAATGAATCTTCTCGTCCAAGCCACGGTTTTAACAATTTTACTATACACAGAGATATATTTAAAAAACTGACTACATTTTTCTTCAATTTTTACATTTATGAGAGTCGAACTTACCGCGGACTTCCTTTTCTCAACATTTACTTCCTCTTTGTTTATCTGGAACTCTGCGTTGGGCCAATTGCTTCGAGAAAATCTCAGCCAACGCAGTCCCTCCCACCATCTCGAAGCAACCAGCTGTGATGCTTTGCAGCCTCTTGAGGGTAAGTCCGCCGGATTCTCATCACCGGGAACATGTCTCTTTTAACACTTGACAATTTCCTGATCTCCTGCACACGATTAAACACAAAATTACTCCATTGTGATTCTTCATTTATCCAGGTCACTACTGTACTTTAGTCGGACCGATAGAATAATTCTGGATTCTCGAAATGAAAAGCATCAATTAGTGTATTCGCCAATCTGGCCGCAATCGATGCCGCCAGTAGCTCCAGTCGCGGAATGGTTATCTTCTTTGTTGGCGCCACTCATTATTTAAATTTTTGCCCAATTGTAGTTCAATGGTCGCTCCCAATAAAAACTGGCTCCACGTTAGGCCGAAAACTACTCTTCTATACCGATAAACTAATATTTTTCCACCCAAGTACCACAAAAAACGCAAATAATCGCGATCACGGCACATCACACTAATTTGAAGGAAAGCAGCCTTGATATCTGCTATCACTCCTACTTTTCCCCTTCTAAATCCGAGAAGAATGATAGGTATTAATTCCATCAAGTTAGGCCCCTTCTCTAAACACTGATTGAGGGAGGGGGAATTTCTTTCTCGCGCTGCCGCATCGTACACCGGACGAACCTTCGTTGAAAGACTATCTGGTTTCACAACTGGCCGATGAGGCAAGTAGTGGGACGGATTTTCCATTTCACTTTCCGGAACTCGTTCAATGATTCCTTCTCGCTCCCATTCTTGGAAAATTTCTCCATATCTGTCAAACAACCCTTTCTTTTCCAGACTTTTCCGAGTGTTCTCTAATCTTTGAAGAACCAACGCTTTGTTCGACGTAAGAGGTGCATGTTTCTGCACCCAGGGTAAAGCTACTTCGTACCTTTTCTCTTCATTAAAAACAGCAGTTTCTTGAAAGATACGTTTCACTTCTGCTTCTCTTTCATCTTTGGTTTTTCTCCTCTCTGGATCGTCAATTCCTAAAACATCAAGACGCTACAAATCAGAGACAGTCGCTTCCTCAATTTGCAACTCATTATTGAACAAAACTATATCGCACCTGGAAAATTCGTCAGTGCTCTTCCCCATCACCGTCCAGCCAAGCCTTATTTCCAGAGCAGTAAGACCATTTTGGAGATCGAATTTTTAACCCGTTAACAGCTTTCCAGCGACGTCCGCGTCAATTAACAAATCTATAGGTTTCATATCCTCTCCAATGTCCGACAAACTCACGCCGTTGCTTTTGAGCTGCTTAAACCAGTCGCTCGATTTCACACGCGCTATTTCGCCACATATAATATTTTTATCCATCACTTTAAAATTGCAGGCATAGTCATTGTTTACACTTTTTAAATGCACCAAAAATACACCGTGCATTTCTGGTGCCGACTTCACTCCGCCAAAAAGACTATGGATCAATTCACAATTCTCAATGGGCTTATAATTCCTTTTTTTTTATAACTTCAAGCGTGAGGTAAGAACGCTGAGAACCACTGTCAATCAGTGCTCGCACAACACATTCACTGTTGCCGTTAACTATTCTGACACACAGTGTTCGTAAATGTACTTTAGGGACACAAGACAGACTTGCCAAATTCTGCTCTTCACACGCGCCACCTTTATAGTCCGTGTTTTCACCACCAAAAGTATTTTTCCCTTTTTCAGGACACATAAGTAACACGTGTTTCTTTCCACACCAAGCACATTTCACCTTTGACTTACATCGTCTAAAGCTGTGCCCCTTTTTTAAACAGTTAAAACAGGCACCAGTCACTTTTACTATTTCCCGACGTTCCAAAAGACTCATTCTTTTTGCCTTATAACAATCTTGGCTTTCATGAAACAGGCAATCGCACACATTGCACAATTCTGTCATTTTCTCTTGTAATAATTCGAAACAGACAGAGATAAGGTCTCTATCGCCATCCCCTCGATCTAGGAGTTCGTTCAGCTCGTTTAGAATTTTCGTGAAAGCAGACCGACGAATTCTGCGGACTCGTTTAAGAGCGTCCATCTTGACCACCAAACAATACAAACGTATGGCCAGAAATATAAATGATGTGAAAACAGTTAAATCACAAATAATACATATATTATTATCATTTTAATTATACAGTGGTTAACTTAATACTAAACTTTTCGTTCGCGCCTTCCAAAATCAGGCATCGCGTCAAGAGATAATTTTTCGTCCTCAATCGTTGGGCCTCGTAAACCCGAACCCCTTCCCTTAATTTTTCTCGTGCTCGCAACTCTCATTCTCTCGTCAAGTCATTATTACATTTCCAACACCCGTCTAGGACAGGTCTCCCACTACATAGCCTTACTGATGACTCTAGTAGAGGGCACCGGGACGAAACGATGTAAAGTGGTCTTCATACCACACTTCACATGGTGATATATTTGTATGTCCATAGATAGAAAGAGAAAAACTCACTCTCTTTCTCTTTGTCTATCCCCTTGCTTACTACCTACTCTCTACCTTTCATTCATTTCTTGGCGTTAGTGCCAGCCACATCACATACATTCATGAAATTTAAAGTGCGAAGAAGATGGAAAAATGTTTTTTTAAAGAATTTCAGTTGGTCAAAAAAAATTAAAATAAGAAAAATTCCTCAACAGTTTTTATTTTATAACTAAAGAAAAGAAGTTTTTCACTCAAGGTAAATATAGCTCAGAATAGTAATGAAGATAATAAATAAAAAACAATATGTCTGTTGTTCTCTGGGGTCACATAACCATGTTGTCTAGACTCATAAAAAAGATTTTATTTTTAATCGCAGCATCAAAGGAACTGACATACACAAAAAATGGAAATAAATTACATATAATAAACAATAAATTGACAATAATTTGACTTATTTATGAAGTATCTCGGACGTTAAAGACTATTTAATTAATAAATTATCTAAAAGCAAATGATTTTAATCAGTTAAAGGTATACAAGCCTGGGTTAAAATAATAGAAAACTAACCGTATCACCCTTATTTAGAAGCACCTAAATAAAGACTATAATTTTGTTAATTATAAATTGCCTTTTGTAGAAGCCAATAAGGATAAGTGTCAAAATGATTAGCTTAGGTCTTCTAAAATCAAATGTACATATCTAATTATAAAAGGATTTATTTGTTTAAGAAAAACAAAAAAGATGTATGTGACGTCCCGCGACAAAAGGGACCTTAGCTCCCAATAGTGTATTGGAAAGTAGAGGGGCTGCTTTTCTGAACAACCACGTGTAAACACTTAACAAGCTCATTTTTAAACATTAATAACAAAAAAAATCTATAAGCATTCCAGCGCTTCGTGTAACGCGGACAAATATCAATGTGTAGTGAGTAGTGGGGCTGAATTCTAGTGGAACGCCTCCACCAATCAGAGACGCTCTACTTCAATCGCCTTTCCTGCAAAATTCACTATTTGGAGCTTAGGTCCCTTTTGTCGCGGCACGTCACATATTTCGCTGAAGTGTTATCGACAGACAATTGTTTTGCAACTATTGACATCAAATTTTGTTGTTTGTAATTGTTATGTCCCGAGTAAAAGAAAGGCTTTAAATAATAATTATTATTTATTTAAATAGGTTGTTGAAACCAGTTAGCTAATTAATCAGGTTGGTAAGGCCTAATCTTTATTTTTATAGTAGGATCGTGATCACTTGTCAAAACTGTGGGTTTTGCGTTAAAAACAAGAATAATATTCCTTTTATAAATTTATTGTTTATAATATTAAATAAAGTTACAATTATAACAGTAGTTACTTATGTTTATTACACAATTTTCGTTGATAAAGTACAGCAAAGTCGTTATATTTAGGTTCTTGATTGGTTTCGTTTCAAGTGAATGAAACTTAAAGTTTGTTATGTTACACATATGTAACTTTTACAACTTTGTAAAAGTTGTGCTACAAATTAACAGTTTCACAACCGACGGAATAGCTCAGTTGGTTGGAGCTCCGGCTTTGCGGGTGGTGCGAGCGAGGTTCGCGCCCTCCGTCAGCCGGGGATTTTTTCCGACAGGTGAGATATTCCGAGCGGGACGTTTGACGTCTAGGTGCGACGGTGTATGCATTGTCGATTATTGTCCGATACCTACCGCCGAAACTAGACTGTCGATAAACCGGTTGTACTCAGAAGAGGTTTTTCTACAGTTTTTCCCTCTTCTCTGGCGACAAAACCCAATTACGAGTGGAAAGAAGGCTTAAATTAATTTTAGTTTTATAATTAATCAACCTTAACCCTTTTGTTAATGTTTTAGGATTTATCTTTAATAAGAAGAAGAGTTCATTAACACTGAATTAAGAAGATTATCTTTGCTATATAAATTTAGTCGAACTAAAAAAAGAAATAAAAAATAGAAATTTAAAATAATTCATAACTGTTCTTATAGTTTTATGGGTCGCTGAATACGAATCGGAAGACAGTTTTCAAAAATTCGAAATGTCGAATCCAATATGTCGGTCAACAAAATAAAAAATTGATTCGATTGACCTGAAAATGGATATTCGGGGGTTTTGGGGGGTCGTTGATTACGAATTTAAAGTTAGTTTTTAATAATTCAAAATGGCTGATCCAATAAGGCGGACAACAAAATATAAAATTAATTCTATTGACCTAAAAATTGATATTCAGGGGTTTTGGGGGTTACGAATCTTAGTCTATCCCCATTTTCTCGCTTCTATCACTTCTTATCTCTCCTTCTGTATCAGTCTTTTCTAAAAACCTTTATTTTATCTCTTTTAATACTTTCAATATCCACATCTATCTCTAATTTTAGCTAAGAACATTCTTATCACTTCTAATAATCTTGTTTCTATCCCAGGCTATCCTTCCTCAATCTCTTTCGATCTTCTCTTCTTAATCAATCTCTTTTAATGGCCCTTACTTTTTTAGCTTTTATCCTCTTACTATTTACTTCTTTCCCTTTCTATCCCTTCTGTTCTATTAGAAGCTATCTTTTTTCTATTAGATTAAAAAATTCGAGTTTTTCTTTTTTTTAATCTGTTTCAGTAACCTTTATTATATCCTATATTAAATATTTATTATAAATTATTTATTATATCCATTGAATGTCACTTTTAACTTATCCAGTTTTATATCTCCCTGTTAGAGATAAAGGGATAGAAATCCTATCTCCCTGAATATTTGTTTATCTCTGTGATGGAAATAGAGATAGATATTTATCTCTTAATCTATCCCCTATTTTTATTACTACTATAGCTTTCTTCTTCTTCTCAATCTTTTTAAACATTTGTCTTATCTTCTTCAATACTTTACCTATCTCATTTCTTCCCTTTCTATCGCTACTTAATTCTAAGAACATACTGATCTCTGCTTATGACCTTCCTTTATTCCAGGCTTTTCCTTTTTTAATTTCTTAAATCTCTTTTTATCGCATCTTCTTTCTCAAACTCTTGTAATAAACCTTATTATATCTCTTTTATTCTTCTACTATTTACTTAATTCTCTTTCTTTCCCCATTTTTATCCTTGTACTTCTCTTTTTTATCCACATTTTAATTTTAGTACACACTTATCACCATTTACATTGTGACGGGAAAGTCATTCTGACGTTATTTCAAGCCATATATTGATCAAATATCTTTTAATAAAGATACCTTTATATTGTGTGTTGCTTGCGTGTGATCAAATTTAATTTTGTGAGCGAATCTGACGTTGGGAAATTCTGTAACCGACAAGAGTCGATATTTGATCAGAAATTACGTAAGTGATTAATGTTTTTCTTTTGATTTTTATTTAATAAATATTGTTCCTGGAAGTCGCTTGATTTTATTTTTATATTGTTTTGATAGAGTTCACCAACGCATCCTCCCTGTGATCTTGTGTAAACTTGTCTTTTGTGTTTTGTTAATTTCATAAAAATTAACTGGCGTCCGCGTAAATTTAATTGTTATTTAATATTGCCAAATAGAGCTCCAGCAACTTTTGAACTCGGTCGCGCTGGATGTGAATAGAGTATATTTTATTTATTTTGATCAGATTTATTTTAATATTTTATTCGACTTAATTTAACATATTTTATTCTTAAATTTCAATATAAAAATTCTATTCGTCTCATTTGGAGCCCAACGTGGGGCGACGTTGGATTTTTTTTTAACAAGTGATGTTTTTTATCAATTAATAAAATTGATCTAAAGCGAAAATTTTAAAAGAAAATAATTTTGAATATTTGGTGTGTTGAAATATTGTTAAGTGTTTAATTTCGATACTTTTGATGAAAATGATTTTCGTTTGTTTGTTTGTATTTTGTTCCGCGTAACCTTGAATGAAATTCATGTCCAAACGTGTTTGAAAAGCGACAATTCAGGAAATTGACGATTTTATTTGAATATTATTTTGTCGACGATTAATTTGAAATTAATTACTTCATTTTTTTTGAAATTTTATGAACAATTGATAGAAGTTTTGTTTACTGTCTGACAATTGGATTTGTACGAATTTTTGTGCTGTTTTAGTTAATGACAAAGTTAAAAAATTTTGATGAAATTTCGATTTTTACTAAATGATTTCTCTTCATCAAAATTTTGTGTTGAATATTTAATTTTAATTAAGTTTTCAAGTGTAAAACAAAGAGTCATATTTTATTTTCTTGACAAGATCTCGCTCTGTCGAGAAATACATTTTGTTCTAGCGATAATACTTGTAGGAATTATTCTAGTAGATAAAGTGGTAATCGGGAGATTTCGTAGAAGTCGAAGGGTGATTCGGGAAATCGTAGTGGGGTGATGGGGGGAAGGAATTTTCTCCACGATCTTTAAAACCGGTGGTTCTATTTTTCTCGGCCTCATTCGCTCGTTAATTAAATAATAAAAAGTTCTCGCGCCATATTTTGAGTCCGACGCCGAAGATTCTAAGGTATTTTGCTTTTCGTATTTCTGTTAACTCTTTTCTGTATTATTTAAATCCTTAAAGTCATTGTCATTGGTAACTTTAATTTATCTAAAGTTCTGAAGTAAAAATATTACGCATTTCGTTTAGTGTGGCGCGTTGTTTTGAGTTGGGCGAGAACCGTTGATTTGTAAACGTGGGTCGAGACTTATGGAGCTATCCGGAAATTCGTGGTAATTATTATTGAGGCAATTCCGACAATTGGGAATTTTGTGGAGTTTCATCCCCGGGTTCAAGCATGGACGGAGAGAATTCCTTCTGAACTCGTCAACGCCCCGTTTCACCCAAGTCAGCATAAACGAAGAACGAGGGATGAGTATAAAAATCTATTATAAGAAACTATAATTTGTTTCTCGTTTGGTTTTGTTCGTAAATTGAATTTTTATCTTTTAATAACGAAATTATCTTTCTTATGTATAATATCTATTTATATAATTTCCTTTTTTATGGTATTGTTTCGGTATGAGTGTATGTGTGTGTATTGACGCGAAGGAGTTATATAAATTTTGTAAATTGAACTATTAAATGTTATATTTTATTGATGCATCAATTTTAATACGTCCAGTTGATTTATTACGAATAAACGCCTTTACATATTATTTCTTTTTGTCCTGGTTTTAATTGTTTGATTTTACATGTCTTATTCGGGTCTTATTTTGAATCTAAATTAGTCGTTGTTTATTTTATTTATCAATTTTATTATTTTGTCTTATTTATTTATGTCATCATTTATTTATTTTATAAAATTTCTCAATTGAATTATATAATATTACATACTCACTTAGAATTTTGTTTTGATTTTAATTTCGGCGGCTATGAGTCAGCTTTTGGATTTTTATGTCACCGTAAATTATTGAATTTTGTCAATTAAAGAGATTGCTCTTGTTGACGGAAACCGTTTCGTTCATTGATAGAATTTTGTTAACGCAATTTTATTGATGAAAATTTTCTTTTAATGCAAAATTGATCAAGTTGACGATGGCTCGAGGCATGTTCGCAACTATTTGAAATTTTTTGTTGCATTGAATTTCGTTTTGATAATACAAGATCTTGCTCTTATTGTCAAAAATATTTTTGTTCATCAATTGAAATTTTTATTGAATGAGTTTTTATTGTTGAAATTTTTTTTTGTATTTTTGCAAAGTTGATCAAGTTGACGATGGCTCGAGGCATGTTCGCAACTAATTGAAATTTTTCTTTGCATTTGTTTGTTTTGATGATTCAAGATCTTGCTCTTGTCGTTAAAGCAATTAAATTTATTGTGATTTTTTTTCTTTTGCAAATTTTATTATTGAATTTAAATTTAATTTTATTTCTAAGTTATTTTGCAAAGAAGAATAAATAAAAATTTTTCTTGACAGTTAGATCTTGCTCTGCTGTTGGGTTTTTTTTTTGTTGTTTTTGTAAAAGAAAATTGATTATTGAAATTTTCTTTATTTATTGAGAAATTTTGTTAATACAAGATCTTGCTCTTGTTAACGAAATAGTTGATCGATTTCAAATATTAATTGATTAATTCTAATGATTCAGGATCTTGCTCTTGTCATTGGAAATTTTTGCTAAATTAAAGAAATTTTTTTTTTATAATTGTAAATTTTTTTTTAATTTGCCTGACAGGATGATCTTGCTCAGCTGTCACGGGAAATAGTTTTGAACTAACCAGTTGTTTCAAGAAAATTTTGACTTAAATATATTGACTTATTTTCTTTTTTTTAATAATTGACATTACAAGCTGCTGATTGTTCAAATTACCAATTTTGTTTTGTGATCTTGTGTCGAGTCAGAATATTTTAAATCTCGTCAACAAAGATCAATAATTTGACAACATTTTGTTTTCTTTTTATTATAAATGTTTGTCGAAATTTTTATGTAATGTTTTTTGTTCGGATAATGAACTAACGACCAAATATTGTCGTGATTATTATTGATATTGTGTTAGTTAATTAATCCATTTTATTTACAGATTTTATTGTTACTTAAATTTATTTTAAAATTATTTAAAAATTGTTTAAACAATTTCGACTTGGCTTGACGTTAAATAAAGATTTTATCGTCTTTAGATAATAATTAAATTAAAGTTTCTTTTGTCCTTTTTTTTATTTATTCGCAATGACGTCAATGTTCTTTTCCCCTCCAAAACGACCACAAAATAGGAACCAGATGAGAGATGAGGTCAGAACACCGACAACAGATCCAAATACTACAGGTAATGCATCGGGCAGTACCACCGGTCAATTGGATTCAACCGTGTTAGTTGGGGGTGGAGATCGAATGAGTCGAAATGAACAAAGTATTTTAGAAACGCAACATGAGTCAACTGTGCCAAATGCGGGAAATTTAACGGATACGAACGCGGAAAATTTGAGAACATTATCGTGTAATAGTACCGGAAGTTTTTGCGGTTTTGAAATGGGATCTGCGATCGGAAGGGGATATAGTAGAAACGGTACCCCCCCTCTTTTCATTACATCTGCTATGCACCGTCGAATGGACTCGTTGGAAGATGCAGTGCTCGCCTTAACAACTAAAGGCGAACAAGTTCTCCATATAGTAAACTCTCGGGGTAATTTACGCTCTGAAAGGGGAGAAGCGCGAATAATAGAACAATCTTTTTCATCCGATGAAGAATTAGTCAATATTAATTCGCGTAAAGATAAACAATCGCAAATTAACCCTCGAGCTTCGACTGATCATACGCGAAATGAACAATTATTTCGGGATCGCGATGGTTTAAATTCGGGTCAACAAGCCGAGCAATTCGGAAATGATTCCAGACGCGTACGTTTTGAAGGAGCTCCTGAATTCTCAAATGAGAATCCTCGATCTAATAACGATCGAACAGGGGGCGCTGCGAACTCGCGTGAGAACATAGAACCGAATAATAATAATAACTTAATTCCTCCTTTGATCAAAGTAATGATTAGTAAACCGTTAGCAGATGGGACTTTTACCTACAAAGAAATTCTCGTAACGGAGGATCGGTATCGTCAAATGATCGATCCCTCACGGCATAATGTCGGTCATATAAATAACAATAATGAGAACGTGAATCGTGATTTGGGTTTTCCTTGTAATGATTTTGGTGTTCCGGATCCTGATTTGTCAAGACCGAATATTCGAAGAACAGGTTCATTATTTTCTTGGAATGATAGTGACTTTAGTGAGGAAGAACAAGTTAAACAAAATCATTTAATGTCTATGGATCAAAATAGATTTGGGGATTATTCTTCGAATTAATTAATTCCTTCGTATTATTCTGCTTCTGCGGAGAATTCAAGTTCTATCCAGATCGGTCGAATAGTAAATTCTTGGAAAATATCCTTCCCTAGATCAGAAAAGGATCCAGAACAATTTCTTCTTATTCTTAAGGACTATCTAAGTACGAGCGGTATAGATAAGAATTTATTTGTTTCATGTCTTTCAAAAATATTTGAAGGGCCATATAGATCTTGGTATTTGGTAAATAAAAAGAATTGGCAAACATGCAAAGATTTTGCGCGTGCATTTGGCTTTGAATGGGGCGTTAAAAAGGACGACGCCGACCTTCTTCTCGAAGTTCGTGATCTAAAGGTAGAAAGAGCGGAAAGCCTAGCAGAATTCGCATGTAGAGCTCGTTTAGTATTCGAAAGAATGCAATACCCTCCAGGATTTAAAGAACAACTTAAGCAAATTTTGTCTAAATTTAACCCTCGGTTAACTTTTGAAATTTTGAATTTGCCTTTGAAAAATTATCAGGAATTTCTACATTATGTCAATGAACGTAATAATTACATTTTCAATCGTTCATCTGACGTTCATAAATCAAGACTAAAGCCTAGAACAGATTTGTGTGTTAAATATCAAGTCGATTTGGATGATGATCAGTTAGATGATGTCCAGTCAGATTCTTCTGAAAACCATTCTGATTCTGATCAGGAAGTTAGGCTAAAAGCTTTACAGAACCGCGAGTCTAAACGTTTTGGGAATGGACCCAAATCTCGAAACGATCAATCTTTTAATAAACAGAGATTAAATCAAAATCTTAGGGACTTTGATAAATCTATTAGTCAGTCAAAAACGGAAACCAATTCGGAATCATTACAGAACAATGCAGCTGATAGGGATTCTTTGAAATTTGATAAAAGGAAATTCTTTTGTCAAAATTGTGGTCAAAATGGTCACACAGTTCCCTATTGTAAATCAAAACCACAGCTTGTTTGTTGTCTCTGTCGTCAAGTGGGACACACTAATACTAATTGTCCTAATAACCAGGAAAACGACAAGTGCCCTCAGTAATTGATCCTCCAGTTATTGAAACAAAGGGTAGGTCAGAGGAAAAAGAAAAATTTAATTTCTCATCTAATATAGGTAAAACCAGGGATTTAGATCAAGCTTATTTTCTTTCTTCGAGTGTTGAACGGATTAAAGAATTGGACCTGACTGCTTTCCACCTTGAAACCCCGCCTCAAGAGTTGGTTAGGCTTAGTCTATATGCCAGTGATTCAGTTTGTTCTTCAGACTTCGAAGATGAGCTCCATGATCTGGTTTGTAATGAATTAGAAAAAGAAATAGAGAATCTTGTCAGTTTATCGACAATTGGTAGTAATGAGTTAGGAAGGTTTAATCCTGTAAAGGAGGTCGATTATGGGTGATTGAGGACTTGGAAGTCAATTACAATATCTTTCCCCTGATTTTACTTCTAAAGGAGGAGTTCAGTTAGATGGTAGATCAATTGTTAAGACCAAAAATAGAACTCCTTTTGTGATTGACATGGGTGATGTTTATTGTATATATTTATGGTAAACATACGTATTCATATCGCAACATTGTTCAGGTTTAATTTTCTTCAGAGTTTTCAATTCAGAAATCTTTTAGATTAAAGAAACCTTCTTGATATCGAGTTCTTAAATTTGACAAAGAAAGTTTGATTTTGGAGATATGTTGATTAGCGATTAAATTGTTAATCGACACAATGTTGTCTCAAACTCAAAAAAGGGAAATTCGGATATTATCGTTGTTCATGACTTATATACTAAGTTTATAGAACTATTTGCAGTTCGAAATCGGACAGGTAAAATTGTTGTCAAAGTACTGGACACAGTTTTTGATCGTTGGGGAATTCCGGAATCAATCGTGACCGATAACGGGAAAGAATTTATAAATAAAGATGTCAAAGCGTACTTGTTGGCCAGAGGCGTGAGATATATCACTACCCCGTTAGCACATCCTCAATGTAATTCGATCGAGAGTGTAAATCGAACGATAAGACCAATAATTTTCAGTTTATATTGATCAACATCATAGAGAATGGGTTGAAAATCTTTTGAAAATACAATTTGCGTGTAATACCGTGCCTCATACAGGTACTCGTGTCTCTCCGTTTTTCTTAAATCACGGTCGCGAGGCTATTGCCAAGCGAGATTTGAAATTGAGCGAGACTGAAATGAGCATTGACGAACTTGCCGATGACGCGGCAAAGACTTGGATTGATCGTATGAAGATCATTGACGAATTTCGTCATAAAATTAAGAATAAATTACAAATTTATTCTGAAAAGCGACTAGCCAAGTCGAATACTAATCGAGAAATGTCAGTTGACCTTAAAGTGGGCATGGAGGTCTATTATCCGAACAAGAAGCTTAGTAATAAAGCAGAAGGTTATTCCTCTAAGCTGTCTCACCGTTACTTAGGTCCTGTTTTAATTTGAAAAATTTATGGTCTGGGTACAGTCCAATTGACAGATAAAGTTGGTAAAATTGTTGGCAAGTGTTAAGTTTCGAATTTGAAAATACTACGTCGAAGTTAGCGATTGTTATAAGATTGTTTTGTAGATCGATTGTAAGTAAAGACATCTTGCGGAATCATCAACCTTGTTCCGGGGAGATCACATGAATTCTGGTCTGACTGAATCGCTTTGTAATGTTGAGCATGATTTTTAAATTCAAATTTATTCCGCGTTGAATTCATTCATTTCATTTTCTGTATATTATATATATCTATATATATTGCTGTGCTCACTGCCTGGCTGACGAGAGAGAAGTACCGATGGCGCACTCACTGCCGCGCATGACGTAGGTCGCTCTTACCTCTCGTCATACCTGAGGAGAGCCAGCGATCTATATACTTGGTTGCACATTTCGATTCACTCAGTCTGCCTACGACCGGACTCAGGGCTTGCTCCGAGGCCGATCGACAGCAGCTCACTTTTCCTTTCTCACCCTCGATCTATTCTCTGTCCAGAGAGGCGCTAATCCTGGCCAGGGGATGATCTTCCTCGTTTGAGAAGGTGGACATGAGGAGCTAATCTGTCCACCAGCTCTTACAAATTCCTAGAAGGAGTTGTACAAGGACTTCGGGCGCTAACGAGTCCTGGTAACACCCTTCGTTTTCGTTCTTATAATTTTTTACCTGGTGCAGAGAAGACCGTGTGGAGCTCCACCGTGTAGTCTCTGTACCCTTTCCACCTTAGTCTCAACTGAACGTGGGGCGCTAACCCGGGACGTTGAGACATCCATGTTATTTTTTACCATCCTCTTTACACACACACAATTACATAATTTCCCCTGTTGAACTGAGGAGCTAATCGTTCAACAGATATGACACATACACCTGGACAACTTGGCCTTGAGGAGCTAATCAGGTCAGGATGTCCAGAACATACAAGATTTTTACACTAATTTCGCGACGGGCATGAATATCGACCGCAGTTCGATATCTAGTTCTTCTTTCAGTAATTTCTAAAATTCTGACCTAGCGTGCACGACCCTAGTTTCCGTCCGCGCGTCATTGGGGGTTAATTTCTAGAATCAACCCAGTAATTTTCGGTGTCACTATTTTGTAATTTTAATTAAAAATAACAGGGTAAATTTTATTACAGTCCGAACAAGAACGAGAACGGCGAGGAATGATTTGGGGTGTGAAGGAGTGTTATGGCGGACGCGCCTATGATTTCCAATTTTGTTCATTTATACTAAATTTTCTATTTTTGTTATTATCGAATTTTCATTTGTTTAAATATTTTATTTTTATTATTTGTAATTTAATTCTCAATTTAGTTTATTATTTAAATTTTATAATTCTTTCTTTATTAATTTTTCTTTGCATTGTATCGAGTCAGTTTTATTATTTTATATTTTTATTGTAATTTTTATGGTTTAATTTTAGTTTGTTAATTATTAATTTTGTTATTATCTCTATTTTTATTTTATTTTGTTAAATATATTTACTTTCGAAGGTTTAAATTATGTTTTATTATTTTGATTTTACCTTTTCACAAATTTCTCTTAAATTAGTATTTATAATAGATGGCGCTTGTGTCACTGTAAATTGATAGAATTTACCATTCTAGAGACCCGGACTCCATCCGGCGAGCAAATCCTTATTGGCAAAAATTAAGATCATTACAGCTTGTTGAGTTCAAATGGCTTCGAATTTTGAATTAGCTGAATCATCAGATGTACGAGAGAAATTGGATCAATTCGGGGAGTTAAAGAAAATATCGACGACCTGATGTGGGATCTTGATCAGCAGGTGATCAACTATCAAGCTTACATTAACTCGAGGGACAATTACTTGGATGACGGCGTTTCTGTTTATTCCATGATGTCTACCAAATTGAAGTTTGATGATCAACAGGTTGGAAAGCCACATCATAGGCTCAGGATCTTATTGACGAGATTTAATTGAGAAACCCCAAACTAGTTAATCTCGCCAGAACAATCAGATTGACTCAGCAACAAATTGATGCTGAGTATCTCTAAAGGAATGTGTTTCCAAGAATCAGGGAGTCGAGGACTGTCAAGGGAAGATTTTAACGTCGACAAATGATCATGCGGCTGTCATTGCTTTTGCAGTAAAAATGGAGCCCTTCTCATACACCTTGAAGAATGTTCCAACTTTCGATGAGGCTCTGGAAAAACTCGGAGTGTCAAAATTGATCATTTAAGAGTATCAGTCTTCACCAAATTACATGACCAACTACAAAATTTTGTCTGATAAGTTATTGAATGGGCTTATTATCAGGACGGCAGAATTACAGATCAGGAAGAGGCCTGGATCTTATTGTGTCTGTGGTGCTGACAGATTCGAAACCAACGACAACATCTTCCCATATCTTGATTGACTTCGTCTGAATTATACAACGATGCCAAGAAAATCAATTTTGAGAGATCAGATGATCAAGGAGGCACAAGCACGAGAACTTCGACGCAAGGTCAACGATAGTTTTGCATTAAATCGAACTAGACCAAATTTTTGACCAAGGAGAATGCTTTGGTTGTTATTGAAAGGCCTGCAAATTCAACTGTTTCTGGACTTCATCAATTGGCGAAAGCGAAATAAAAGATAGTTAACTACACCTTTTGCTAATTTGACACTTGATAAAGTGATGAGGCTCAGACCGGAATCAGCAGATGGAGAGGAATATTGGGTCATCGTATCAGCCTCAAGTTGGATGCATCGAATGATCATAACATCTTTGTGAATAGGAACTTTTACTAGAGAAACAAAATATGCTTGTGATTTCGATATTGATCTTTTGTATTCTTTTCTATCATTGTATTGCATTTGTTGATGGTCTAATTTGCGTTGCATATTCTTCGATAAAATATTTCGACTAAATGAGAATCAATCTTGACCAAGGGCACTACCAAAGTTTCCTTTTATATTTTGTATCTATTTAATGTAACTTTTAATTTTTTTACAGATTATTATTACTTCATAGAAAAATTTTGTTTTTTAATATGACCTTGGTAACATTGATATCTTATTAACCCAAATATGACATTTCTTAGTTAACTGAACAGGAAACTTCCAGGAATGTTTAAATATCTTAATTTTTAGAAGCAAAAATGATATTAATCTAATTTTTCTTACCGACATTAATCACTATTATTTTACTAGTCTTATTTTGTGTTGATTATAAATTTAATTGTTCCAGATTAATTAATTGTTTTTGTTTTAGTTTCAAGTTCTCATTTTACTTGAACTAACGTCATCTCTGAAAGGGGAGAATGTGACGGGAAAGTCATTCTGACGTTATTTCAAGCCATATATTGATCAAATATCTTTTAATAAAGGTAAGGGTTGTAAGGCCAATAGTTCGCCCCTGCGACCTTACATCGATTGAAGCGCCAATAATTTGATCAATTGACGCATTACCAAATTTTCAAAAAGAGCACGTTACTCTTTGTTCGACCTTTATATTGTGTGTTGCTTGCGTGTGATCAAATTTAATTTTGTGAGCGAATCTGACGTTGGGAAATTCTGTAACCGACAAGAGTCGATATTTGATCAGAAATTACGTAAGTGATTAATGTTTTTCTTTTGATTTTTATTTAATAAATATTGTTCCTGGAAGTCGCTTGATTTTATTTTTATATTGTTTTGATAGAGTTCACCAACGCATCCTCCCTGTGATCTTGTGTAAACTTGTCTTTTGTGTTTTGTTAATTTCATAAAAATTAACTGGCGTTTGCGTAAATTTAATTGTTATTTAATATTGCCAAATAGAGCTCCAGCAACTTTTGAACTCGGTCGCGCTGGATGTGAATAGAGTTTATTTTATTTATTTTGATCAGATTTATTTTAATATTTTATTCGACTTAATTTAACATATTTTATTCTTAAATTTCAATATAAAAATTCTATTCGTCTCAACATTTTGGATTTAATCTTAGCCTATCACCTACCGATTCGATTAAATCTCTTGCCATCGCCTACCTTTGCTCAATCCCTTTAAATAACCTTTATTTTATTTCCATTAATTCTTTTATTATTTACTTTCTTTCCTTTTTATCCTAACTTTATTTTAATGCCATACTTTTCTCTTTTTATCCCCTCGATTCTATATCAGTCTATTTCTTTCCAATTCTATTGAAAAAGGCCGTTTCTTCTTTTATCTTAATAATTTCTTTATTTTTATTATGCTCCTTTTAACCCTTATACCATTATCTTCTTTTGCTTTCTAATCCCAATTATATTTCAGTACATATACTTATCAATTTTATTCCCTTAGCCCAATTGCAGTCTATTTCCTTCCTATACGTTGAATTAGCTACATGACGATTTTATGATAAATAAAGAGAAATTAAAACTTTAAAAAAGAGATGAACTTAGATATAAAGAGTGATAGAGTAAAAGAAAAAAGAGATCAATACAGTCCTCAAATTTAAAAGGTGTTTAAGAAAAATATCTTCCAAGCTAGCGTGGCTGAGTGACATGTGTATTCGACTTCCGTCCCGAAGGTTCAGGGTTCGAGCCCTCCTGCGTGCGAAATTTTTCAAATTTAGTTATAAGTGTTATGTGTACAATTTTGATTTATAATGTGAAGTGAAATATATATTTAAAGAATATATAATTTCATAACAAATAAATAAATAACTTGATTTGTTAAAAATAGATTAAAATTAGAAATACGAAAACACTAAAAATATTTTTTTAAGTAATAAATTCAATTGAAATTGTAATACTTCATAAAGTATTTAGTATTATTAATAATATTGTTAATTAATTATTTATATATTAAAGAGGATGAAAATTTGCAGCAAAGAGAAATGAAAAGAGATAAAAGTACATAGGTATAAAAAGAGATAGATAGAGGATAATAAGGTATAAAAAGGGATAAAAATTTGGAGATAAAAAGGTATAATATTTTGGGTATGCAAAGTCGCTAATTCAAAGGGATAGAAAAAACTTTATCTCTTTTTATCCCCAAAATTCTATCTCTTTCTATATTTTTACTTTCAGTAGGGAAGTAAAAACGTCAATAAGTAATTTTCTTCTAATGTCTATTTCAATTGACTGCTAGAATTAGCTGTAATTAAACACCCAAAATAACCACGAGGAAGTTTATTTTTGGGGGGAGAGATAAGATTTTTTTAACGAAAGCTGAGGTTTTTTTTACTAAAAGGACATATAAATGAGAAAGTGGGACTAGAATGTTTAAACATTAAAAAAAATAGTATTCTACTCACCGGAGCGCTCTAAACCCGATTTTTAGCTCCGTTCAGGAAAAATTTTTTTTCAATGTTTAAACATTCTACTTTGTCAAATTTGTATGTTTAGTTGTTTAAGAGTAAAAAATACTTCAAAAGCCCAAAGTTTTGCTACGATTGGAGAACAATTTTTCTCCACCTTAATCACTTGACATGGAATCGCTCATATGTGGAAGATGGACTGTCAAAGGGTTAATGTGCAAATACCTGGATAAAAACACGTTACTCGAGGGTTCTTGAGGCCGCTTATTACGAATACAATGTCAGTTTTATAAAATCCAATATGTATGTCGCTTTTAATATGGCGGACAACTGTTTATAAAATACATTGAATTCATATAAAACTCTAATGAAAAGTAACGAATAGAAAAACTTTCAATACAGAAGAGGATTCATATTGGTCAATAGTCTTCATTTTGGAAAGATTGAGTCTAAATGTTATATGTATTTAAAAAAAATTCTAATAATAAATAGGAAGAGTTTAAATTCCATTTTTTATTGGACAAAAAGAATTATTTCTGTAAGGGGTTGAGACTTCTATTGCAGATTTAAACATAATAATATTCAAACTTCTCCTAGTTGCAAAAAGCAACTCTTTGATTCGTTGCCATATTAAAAAACGGTGAATATATTTCATTTTTTAAAAATATAACATTTAGTCTCAACCCCCTAAAAATAAAATAAAGACGGCTAATAAAAATAATATTTATACTCCTCATATTTATAAAAAAAAATTCTTTGATTCGTTTCCTTATTTAAAAAAATGGTGAATATATTCCATTTTTTAAAAATATAACATTTAGTCTCAACCTCCTGAAAATAAAATAAAGACGGACAATAAAAATAATATTTATACTCCTCCTATTTACAAATCAATTCTTTGATTTGTTTCCTTATTTAAAAAATGGTTAATATATTTCATTTTTAAAAAATATAACATTTAGTCTCAACCTCCTGAAAATAAAATAAAGACGGACAATAAAAATAATATTTATACTCCTCCTATATACAAAAAGCAATTCTTTGATTCGTTGCCTTATTAAAACAAATGGTTGGGACTAAATGTTATATTTTAAAAAAATGGAATATATTCACCATTTTTTTAATAAGGCAAGGAATCAAAGAATTGCTTTTTGTAAATAGGAGGAGTATAAATATTATTTTTTATTGTCTAAATGTTATATTTTTAAAAAATGAAATATATTCACCGTTTTTTAATATGGCAACGAATCAAAGAATCGATTTTTGTAAATAGGAGGAGTTTAAATATTATTCTTATAACCGTCTTTATTTTCTTTTTAGGGGGTTGAGACTAAATGTTATATATTTCAAAAATTAAATATATTTACCATTTTTTAAAAGGAAACGAATCAAAGAATTGCTTTTTGTAAATAGGAGGAGTTTAAATATTATTCTTATTGGCCAAAAGTCTTCATTTTCTTTTCAGGGGATTGTGACTAAATGTTATATTTAAATAAAATTAAATATATTCACAATTTTTTTAATAAAGCAACGAATCAAAGAGTTGCTTTTTGCAACTAGGAGAAGTTTGAATATTATTATGTTTAAATCTGCAATAGAAGTCTCAACCCCTTACAGAAATAATTCTTTTTGTCCAATAAAAAATGGAATTTAAACTCTTCCTATTTATTATTAGAATTTCTTTCCAAAATGAAGACTATTGACCAATATGAATCCTCTTCTGTATTGAAAGTTTTTCTATTCGTTACTTTTCAATAGAGTTTTATATGAATTCAATGTATTTTATAAACAGTTGTCCGCCATATTAAAAGCGACATACATATTGGATTTTATAAAACTGACATTGTATTCGTAATAAGCGGCCTCAAGAACCCTCAAGTAACGTGTTTTTATCCAGGTAATTCACTTATTTTAGTTTAACTCATGTTTTAGTAACTACACCTGTTTCACTGCGAATTTTCAACTTTAACCTTATTTTACAAAAAATCTGTTCATTTTTTTGCATTTTGTCATTTACATTTTTTATTTAGGAGATCGAAAGCTGCAAGATTTCAAAGTTACAAGAAATTTAACCGAGAGTATTTTTTCCATGTATTTGGTGCGGGGTCCTTTCAGACGTGTTTATGAAAATACGCAAAATGGTGCATATACAATTAATAGATTACACTGTTACAAAGAACTCGACATAAAATTTGACTCATTTGAAAGCAGAACATCGGGGAACATTGTAATGGAAGTTACTCTAAACTAACAAAATCAAAGTTTTTGCTTATTAGATTTTGTAAAAACAATACAAAAATGATATAATTAACTAAATTTTTAATGAATTTCTATTTTTTAATATCAGTTCTTAAGTAGCACGTAATATGGGGAACATTCCAGCAATATGCCACGACATTGAGGGAATATTGTTAATGTTAAGGCAATGTTCTCAATATCGCTGTAATATTACGTGCTACTGGGGTTGAAGATAATAATATATAGTTTCAGAACTTATTTATTCAGAATGTTCATTTAAAAAAGTAAGAACTTCGTTCTAGAAATATTATTACAATATTTTGTGTAAAAACATATATAGAATAAGATAGAATTATGTATATTTTATTTAAATAACTTTAAAAAAATGGTATTTTGGCCACGCAAACGAGGTTTCTGGCCCACTGTGTATTTATTAGAAAGGTAGTTTTACTCCAGACATCTCAATTTCAGTTTCCAGAGTTTCAGATTTTTAAAATATGAATTGAGCCTTCCAATTCTATAACTACCTGACTGGCATTAGCGCGTATCTTCGAGCGTCGGGCGAGTTATAGAATTAGAAGGCTCAATTATTCCAAGTGGAAACAACTACTAATCAGTAGTTTTCTCATCATAGAACAATCAAACATTCTTTAAGTAACTATTTTTTCTGGGATATAAAGTTCTGTCATACTAATTAAAGAACGCGACACCGCATTATTTATTAGCTAATGAAACAATAGATTCTAAATAATAATTCTTTACGAAGATGATCAACTTGTGGAATACTAAATTCCTTGAGATCAGACACCTTTTGATTGGTAAACATTTTGTAAGATATATTGAACAGCCTTCTAATAGGTAAATTTTTTAAGGCACTTTATATAAAAGTATATAAAAATAAAAAGTAATAAAATAAAGGATTAAAAGAAATTAAATACTAACAGGAAACAGAATCCCGTCCTAAAGATACTTTAGAAATGTACTTCAGTTGAACATAATAATAGCTCTATGCATTCCTCGAGCTTAAAAGTTCAGGCAATAGCGTTACTTGAAATAGATAACAGATTGAGACCCACAAAAAATAAACCTTAGATCCTTTCTCCTTACAAAGTGACATTGCAGAAACATTACTGTAACATTGCAGTAACATTACCATGTAATGTTGCTGTAACATTAAATATGTAATATTGCCTTGGGGCGGACATTTTAATATTACTTGAATAATAATTTTTGTTTGTTTGACTGTATTAAATATTTATTTATAAGATAATGAAAAAGGCCTATTTTACGGTTTTTAAAGATCACATTTATTTTTTTTATAATCCCAACTAGTTTTAAGCCATATATGGCTCCTCATCAGGGGATGAATATTTCACAAATACATAATCCAAAAACAAGACAGCACACAAAAGATTTCAAAAAAGATTAAATTTTTTAAAAATTATCTGAAATAAAAATTAAAAAAATTATTTTAGAATTAAAAATTCAAATATGTATTTTAAGGTTATATTCTAATTTGTGAAAAAGAAAGCAAAAAAAATGCGTCTTACCCTTTAGAAAAAAACACAAGCATGTAACAAAAAATTTTTTAAAAAATTCTTTGTCATTATTATCCATATTATTATTTTTATAATTAATTAAATTTAAAAATTTTGTAGAAACACATTTTTTTAAAGAAATGTGCTTCCATGATTAGAGAGATTTGACAGAGAGGTTGGGTAATATATTTGGTTCCAGGTATAGCTGGTAAAGAAGAAATCTATATTATTAAACTTTTCAAATTATGTTTTAAAAGAAGTAATTAAATTATAATATACTTTATCTAAATTGTCAATATCCGTTCTATAATTAATACTATTTGCATTATTTTTTATAAAAAACATTTCTAGATTTTTTCTTTTCCAATTATTTGTTTCAATATGTAAAATATTTATATTGTCAAAATCAAAAGAGTGATTATTATCAAAGGTGTGATTAGTTAAACATATTTCAATTTTTAATTCTAAAATAATTTTTTTAATTTTTATTTCAGATAATTTGAAAAAAATTTAATCCTTTTTGAAATCTTTTGTGTGCTGTCTTGTTTTTGGATTATGTATTTGTGAAATATTCATCCCCTAATGAGGAGCCATATATGGCTTGAAACTAGTTGGGATTATAAAAAAAATATGCAATATAAATTTCTCTTTAATTAAATATTATATTTTATTTTTGAGAAAATTTGTCGCTTTGTAACCAAATTAAAGGAATCTGCTCCAATAATTATTCGGTAATTCAGCTTTTATTCTTTCTAAATTATCCACTACTAAATAAGATAATTTTGTTATCTTTCTTTCGTTGGATAAAAATTATAAAATATAAATTAATAAATTATAATTAAATTAATACAATTTTTTTTTAACTATAAAGAAATCTTTTCTTATGATATAGTTTTTTTAAATAAAAAATTTTGTAAGTTCGGTTGCTATGGTCTATATGAATTGACTCAGTAATAAACAAAATAAAAATAAATAATGTTCATTCACCTCAGTAAGTATTTTTCTCCTTCACTCGGTATTATCAATAATTACAATAAGCAAATTATTTTTCCAATTTGACAAATCTACAAACAAAAATTAAATAAAATTTAATAATAAAATTTTATAAATCCTGCCTACAAAAGGTCAAGTTTTCCCTATTCCCTAAATTAACTAATCTATTAATAAATAAATATTCTTTAAAATTATGAATTTCTTTTAAATTTTGATTTATTTTGGATATGCAGAGGCTCAAACTGACAGAGTCGAAACTCTGTTTATTTCTGTAGGTATCGTTTCCCACAATTTTAGAAGTTGCCCCTCTACTTCGTTGTTATCAGTTAGGAAAATGTAAAATTGTATTTTAAAAGGTAAGAAAGAAATTTAAGGTGTATTCAGATTAAATTTTATAGTTTATTAATTTTTTTTAGATTAATGTGCATACAGGAAATGTAGAAGGTAAAGTAAAAACGTAAGATATACAAGGAAAAAGAGTTACTTATTTTGAAACGATACGTCGTTACTTACAGTACCGGCGGAGTTGTTCCTTCGGGATTACAAAATCCTCCGTCGGGCGATTTGAAAATGTTGTTTCTCTTGAATTTTATTAACAAAATACAAGGTTTTATTTTGTGAGCCAATCACGCCAGGACAACACGGGTGCTACGCGCACGGACCGGAAGGTACAAGACGAAATATTCGATTAAAGGAATACTCTTTAATGGAATATTTCACCTGGGTAAATTTCACGCGGACTCCGTCGGCTCGGAGATTTATTAATTTTTATCGTCCACCTCTTGTGAAGTTCACCAGGGTTCGACTCGCGGACGGGCGTAAACGATTATGCCCTCTTGCTTATGACTTTACCGGGTGCGGAACCAGGGAGAAGTTATCAGTAAGACTTGAGGGATAATACTGCCAAGAGTTAGACAATTAGGCCGGTCCCTACCCCTTGTCTCGTGGTTAAGGTGGGATTAATTCACTAGTGTTTCAGGTGTTAAAAGTAGGGGAATTCTCTTGGGCCCAGGGGAAATCACAAAATGCTGACTCCTGGAATGCACGACGATTTCCGTGAGAACGGAAGTTGTCCTGAACTCGATACATTTCGAGTTCGTATTTTTTTTAATAATTGATAATTATAATTATTAACAATTACAATTTATAATTGTCAGGCGTGATGTCGGCACTGCTAATTTTGTTAATTAGCAGTATAATTTAATAAGTGATTAACCAGAATTTTTATAGGTAAATTCTAATTCTGGCATGTGATTCCATTTGTCAAAAATTAAATGAGGAGTCATTGCTTCAAACGCACGTGCGTCTGTTGTGATGCTGTCATCGGTAGTTTGTGGGCCCGAGGGGAGAAGAGAAAGTCTATAGGGAATGAGGCAGCTAGTCGAGACCGACGTAGTTGCATCTGTATTAAGCTCCGCTACGCGAGAATCCAAACCTGTGTTCGTGCATGCCAACGGAGCTCGCATGTAGATGCATGTGTGTAGCCCGCATTGTGGTGCACGTGTCCAAAGCTCACAAACGCCTTGTTCGTCGTTACAAGGGTTTTAATTTTAGTAATATAAAAGTTTTCTTTCGAGACATAAAACATTTATCTTTTCACTCTTTTCGGCATTCTTCCATATTTCCCAATTTCCTTGAGCATTGCTACAATTTTTGCTTTTCACTTATTAGCTTCGAAACATTGAAGCAAGGCTTATTTTCGGTTTTATTTCTAAAAGGAATATTTTAATTGAAAGTATAAAATACTTCTCTTTTCTTAACATAGCTTCGAACTCAAACATCTATGCTGACAACGCCGGTCTTATCAAGGTGTCGGGTGTCTCGCAGCAAGGTCCCACTGCTATGTAGTGAGTCTTGCTGCCAGAGAAAATTATAATATTTATTAGGCGGCGTTGCCAGGTTTAGAAAATTTCATTTTATTTATTTTCTTTTATTAGGTTCACAACATTGTGCATAAAATTTATCTTGTCTTGAAATGATTTCTAATTTCTTCAACTATGAAAATTTCTTATCTTTTTCTTAACCTTGGCCTTGAATCAGCTGTGCTGTTTCCATAGGTTTTTAAATATCTCTGAGTACATTTGTACTCTATTGACCTTATTTTTAATTTCTCACACTTTAAATTTAACTGAAATATTATTTCTCATTCTGTAAATTTTATTCTTATTTTTAATTTCTATTCAATATTTATCTATAAATTTACAATTTATTTTTATTAAAATAATTTTTAACAATTTAAATTTTGACTATTGAAATACCGTTTCAATGCCCCACAAAACCAATCATTCCTTTTAGAATAAAAAATGATTTGTTTAAAATAGAGAATAAAATTAAATTTTAATAGTTAAAACTTGTGATACAAAAAAAAATTTTCTTTTTAAGATTTAAAAAAAATTATTATGGTTGTAGACCCAATGCCCCACTAAACCAATAAATTTCTTTTTAATTTATAAAATAGATTTATTTGTTTACAAACTTATGCTCCTTGTGGTCTACGGAGAGGAACCAAATCATTCTCATCTCTTACATATACATATTCTCCTCTGACAACATCATCATCATCATAATCATCACCATCAAAATCATCATCACTATTTTCATCTACCTCAATATCAATATCCTCAAAACTAGTATATAATTCATGTTTCCCCGGATTTAATTTTACAAGGTTTTTTTCACACAACCAGTCATCCAGAGACCACATTGCATCAAGTTTTCCCCATCCCATATGATGATGGTTATAATAAGATTTGACATAAAAATTGAATGTTTTATTTTTTAACAAATTTTGAAATAATCTAATTTCACTTTCTCCCCATACATTATTGCGTTTAGGACTAATATCTATCAGCGCTATATCAATTGTAAATTTTTTAATGTTAAAAAATTCTCTCGTAATATAATATATATTATATTTCGGAATTCTAAGATGAGCATGAATATCAACATCATAAACCAAAATTTTATTATTTTCGTCTCTTTCCATTAATATGATTACTCCTCTACCTTGCATTTTTCCGTCATTATAAACGATTGGAAAACCTGCATAAAATCCATTTTCTTCAGAAAATTGAATTTTTAATACACTTTCATTAATTTGATAAAATTTGTGCATGTCAGCTTTTTTTCATAAACTCATCCTCTCTTTCATTCATCCATACTTTTATCGAACTTGGGCTATTAGCTCCAACTACTGTCACCTTATATCCCTTGTTATTTAGAATTGAAAAAGGATAAATTTCTCTTGATGTAATGGCTTGATGATCTACTAATCTTGCATTCTCCATCTTAACATAAAATTGAAAAAGAGAAAAAAAATATCTTAAATTAAATAATTTAAATAAAATTAATGAAATCATTTTGAACATTTTGGTTTAACAAAAAAAAAAAATAAAATTACTACAATATATATTTGGTGAAAAAAAAATTTTATTTTTCAAAATTTTTCTCAATTTTTTCAAATAATTTTTGTATCTTTATATTAGTGTCAACTTCTTTTGTTATTGTTATTTTAGTTTTTAATTTTTGTATTTTAACAATTTTTGGCTTTTGTTTTGCGCTAATTATTTTGTCCGTCACTTTAACTTTTAATTTATCTTTCGGTGTTTGTGTTTGTACATTTTTTGTTTCTTTTTTATTTAAAGAAAACTCCCTTTCTATGTCCACAATAGTATCTGAGATTGATGGAGGCCTTTTTGTATTGTATGCATCGCATAAACGATGTTTTAACGGCATTGTGCCCTGATTCGTCATTTTGACTTTCATTTTCTAAAATAAAAATAAAAAAAATACTTTATATTCTCATATATGATTTAGTTAATTTTTATCTATTCCAATTTTGTTTTTAAACTTTTTGTTTTTTCTTTAAAAAAATTTTTTTCTTTTTCATTTAGAAAATTAGCCAAAAAAAAATTATTTTGTATTAATTTTATCAATAACTGAATATAAATACCTCTTCTAAATAATCCAAAATTTATGCACAAAACTTTATACCTTGTCACCCACTTAACAGACAAAATTATACTACTTTTGATTTTAAAATTTTGACACTTTACCCTCTATATTATACAAAGTCTTGAAAAATTAAATATTTTTAAATTTCATATTTGTGAAAATGATATACCAAAATACCCTTGAAATAGACAGATGAAAAATAGACTGAAAAATTCAAAATTTTATCCATTCATACCTTATATACTAATTTCTTATTTACAATTGAGCGTTTCGGTGCAATAATCGGTCTTACGCGTGAACGCAAGCTCTAATACCAGTCGGGTGGCAGTGATAGGCCCAGAGGCGCTCACTGCCACCCGACTGGTATTAGCGCTTGCGTTCACGCGTAAGACCGATTATTGCACCGAAACGCTCAATTTTTTATAAGAAAATTTTTTTTATATATATTTACAATTGCATGCTTTAATTCTAGTATCATTTTTATTCTATATCTTTTAATCATATTTTTTTTATAATAATAATAATTTTTTTTATGCATGCTAAATAACTTATATAATATTTTTACTTTAACACGAACTAACACTTAGTGTCTCTATCACTTTCATTTGTGTTGTCCTCTTCTTCTTTAATTTGTATAAGTTGATATTGGTGAGACCAAAATATCAACTACTAATCACTATCACTTTTATTTACATAAATTAATATTCTAGTCCATAATTATTTTTTAAAATAATTTTAATATTAATTTTAAATTGTTTATAATTTTACACATTATTGTTATTTATTTTTATACACTTTGTTTATTGTTTTTTATTCACTTTATTTATTTATTTAATTGTTTATTTATTATTCACTATGTTCACATTTTTTTATATTTATTTAATGTCACATGTATTGTTTATTTAATTTTCACATTTTTCATTATTATTATTCCTTGAAATATATTTCTTCAAATCTTGGCTATGATACATTCCTTTTTCGATTTTTGATTTTGAATCCCACAGAATGTATGTTCCTTTTTTAATGACTTTTTTTATTTCATAAGGTCCCTCGTAAACTTGAAGAAATTTCGCGATAATTTTATTTTCTTTATCAGATTTATTAAGCAGTTTAATTAGAACTAAATCTCCAACTTTAAATTCGGACAATTTGTGCGAAATATTAAATTTATCAGCTCGTTTCTTTCCTTTTTTACAGATATTATCATACGCTAATTCTAATTTTCTTTCATAATCTAAATCCTTCGGAATTATCGGTAAATTTAACCATTTTTCCCACATACGTTTTGGTTTTTTCTTGAGATATAATTCTACTGGTGTAAACTCCGTAGTTTCATGGTGAGTTTCATTGATGCAATCTTCGATGATTTTCACCCAATTCCACCATGAATTGTGTCTACCATTCGTCAAAGTCCTAAAAAATCTTGATAATTCCTTGTGAATTCTCTCGACAATATTTCCCTGCGGATGTCTAATAGATGAAAACACTGGCTTTATCCCTTCTTCTTTTAGCTTATTAGTCCATATCTCTGATGTAAATTGCGTACCGTGGTCTGAAATAATTTTTTCTGGTTTTCCGAATTCTTTAATATGATAATTAAAAATTTTGTTAATTAGCGCTTTTGTTGTCATTTTTCTAATAGGGTATAATTTTACAAATTTACTAAATGCATCTATAGTTGATAAGATGTATTTAAAACCCCCTTTAGAAGCTGGTAAAGGACCGTAAAAATCGATAGATAAAATTTCTCCTGGTTTTTTAGGTGCATAATTTCTCATTTCAGCGTAACTAGTTTGATTTTAGACTTTATTCTTTTGACATGAGTCACAGCTAGCTATTCTATGCCTAATTACCTTGGAAAAATGCGGATAATAAAAATATTCATTTAACATGCGAAAAACTCTTTGTGGTCCTACGTGTCCATACATTTCATGAGTTTCATCAATTAAATCATTAACTAAACTTTTAGTTATACATAATTTTTTATTATCTCCTGCAATAAAATATAATAAATCTTTCTCCATCGAAAAACGTTTTGTTTTACCTGTTTTAACATCTGCAATTTTTTGTTTTAAGATTGAGTCTGCTTCTTGTTCATTTTTAATATTTTTTAATTTATTTCGCAATTGAGAAGACGGTTTTTTTGCTAAATTATACAAAATTAATTTACCCTCGTGTGATTCTATATCCATTCCTGATTTTTCATAAATTGGTGCCCTACTTAACGCATCTGCAACTGTATTATTTTTTCCTTCAATATATTCAATATCGAAATCGAAATCCTGAATTGCTAAAACCCATCTTGTAATTCTACCGCTTAGTAGTTTACACGATTTTACAAAAGATAACGCTTTATGGTCCGTCCTGATTATTACGCGAGTTCCCAAAATATACGATCGAAATTTGAGTAAACTCCATACGATCGCAAGTAATTCTTTCTCCGTCGTAAAATACGTCAGCTCGGCTCCTTTCAACGTACGGCTCGCAAACGCTATAGGTAAATTTTGTCCGTCTTCGTCTAACTGATATAGTACGGATCCTATCGCTACGTCGCTTGCATCTGTTTGTAAATAAAATGGTTTTGATAAGTCAGGGTAACTAAGAATTGTATATTCACAGAATAGAAATTTCACACGATTAAATGCTTCTTCTTTAGAAGAATTCCATTCCCATTTATTTCCTGTTTTTAATAATTGGAGTAAAGGAAAAATTTCTTCAGCATGATTTTTAGTAAATTTTGTATATAAATTTATTAAACCTAAAAATCCTCTCAATTCTTTTAAATTTCGCGGTCTCGGATAATCATGAATTGATTTTATTTTATCCGGATCTGGTTTTATCCCATTTGCCGTTAAAATATGTCCTAAAAATTTTACTTCCGGTCGGAAAAAATGAGATTTTTGAAAATTGATGGTCATATTATGCTCTTCTAAGCGATGAAATAATTTTTCTAAGTGATAAAGATGTTCATCGATACTTTGTGATGTACACAGCATGTCGTCGATGAAAGTGATCACAAAATCGCCTATACCGCATAATACCTGATCTAATGCTCTTACTAACGCACTTGTACTAGTTTTTAAACCGAATGGTACTACGTTGAAAACGTAACATTTTCCTTCGAAAATAAATCCAGTATATTTTTTAAAATTTTCCTCTAATGGAATTTGCCAAAAACTACTAACTAAATCTAACGAAGACATTATTTTCACACCTGTACAACGTTGAAATAACAATTCTGTTGTTTCTGCGCGTTCATAACAGTCAGTTAACACATCATTCACTTTTCTCGCATCTAAACAAAATCTTATAGTTCCATCTTTTTTAATTGTAACACAGATTGGATTTACATACGAAGTATTCATTTTTTAAATAATATTTAATTTAATTAATTTATTTAATTCATTAATTGCTCTCTCTCTGAGTTTCATTGGAATCGGATAGGTTTTTTTAAAAAATGGTTTCGTATCATCAACTTCTAATTTATGTTCATATACAGAAATTCTACCCGGCTTTTTCGAAAATACATTTTTATAACGCGAAATAAGCTTGAAAAATCTTTCTTTTTCGTTTTGATTTAATAACGTGCATTCATGAATTTTTTCTTTTATTTCCTCTTCAGATAAATCAAATTCAAATTGTGTGTCATCGTAGGTTTTTGCATTAATAATTTCATTAATTATTCCAGGACTATCTTCATGAAATTCTTTTCCATTAAATTGATTTATTATTACTTTATTGATATCATTTTTTTCATTATTATTTTCAATTGTAATTTCTTTTTCGAAATTTTTTTCAATTGCTAAATTAGTTTCGAATTTAGTTTCAAATTCATTATTATTTTCTTTAATTATTTTAATTTTATTTATGCTTTCATTGAGCATTTTCATAGTTAAAATTTCTTCACCCCTCATTACTTGAATGATATCTTTCTTAAAATCAATTTTTGTTTTTAAAACTTTTAACATATCAGCCCCAATTATACAATTACAATTTAGTTTTGGTACAATTATAAATACATATTGACCTTCATAGCCACACATTTTGAATTCTGCTAGAATTTGTAATTTTATTTTAATTGGACGTGCTCCGGTTGCACCTACAATACTCATACCTACGATTGGTAATTTTTCACATTTTTCAAATTTTTCTAAATTTTCCTCATAAAAATTTTCAGAAATGCAAGTTATTTGACTTCCTGTATCTATAAGTGCTTTTACTTTTTTATTAACAATTTCAAATTCTATAACCGGACATTTTCCTAAATGATCATGAACATCAATTATTTGTTCTTCTAGCAATTCTTCTCGCAAATCTGATGGAATAATTTCTTTATTTTTATTAATTAATGTCGTTGACCTCGGATTTGTATTAAGCGAACTTGTATTTACAAACCCGAGGTTTACTAGTTTTCCGAAGTCGTAGATGGTTCACAATAATCTTCGTTATTACTAGATTTTCCTTTTTTACACTTATTTGTTGCATTTATTCTAGCTTGCTGAGAACTTTGATTATTTGGATAATTTACATTTGATGGTTCTCCATCCTCTTTCTTCACATCGTAAGAAACATATCTTGAATTTTCAACATAACCATTATTGTAATATTGGCGTTGATTAGAGTTCTTCTGAGAATTATTTTGTCGCGGATTATTACTAGAATTACCCGAAAATTTATTTTTATCAAAATTGTTATCACGGCCATTTTTATTTTGGAAATTTTCATTTCTGTTTTCTTGTCTATTATCATTATTATTATTATATCTACCTTAATTTTGATTATTTTCCCGATAACGATTTTGATTTTTAAAATAATTTGAATTATTTTTATAACGGCTTTGATTTTGTTGTTGTGAATTTTGCGTATTATTTTGTTGTTGATTATAATTTTCAGAACCACTCCTTGAATTGTTTTGATCATTGCTAGAATTTTTACTTGAAAAATTTCTTTGAGAATTTACTGGACCAGCTCTATCGAATTTTTCTAATAAATCTAATAAATCATTTATTTTTTTAATTCCTCTAATTATTATTGCAGTTTGAATATCCTCACTAAAATGTCTAGCAATTTTCATAACAATTTCATTTTCTAAAGGTGATGGAATTAAGTCTTTTGCTTTATTTATTACTTTAATCGCGTAAGCTGACCTTGATAATTTTCCATTTGGTCTGTAAGAACCGAATTCTAAATTTGTGCTAATTTTAAATCGTATGTCTTCATTCCAAAATCGATTAATAAATTTTTCTTTAAAATGACCAAAGTGATCATTTTCTTCTTTAACTAAATTCCACCATTCTTTAGCCATTCCATCTAAACATGCTTGAAGTACGAATTTAGTTTCCGAATTTAAAATATCGTTAAAATTGATATAATCTTCTATTTCGCGTAAGAATACCATTGGACGTTCTTGAATACTTCCGGAATACTTTGGCAATGGATACTCTCTAATCCATGAATTTTTACATGTATTATTACTAGTTTTTAATCTATTTATTCTTTGTTCAAATAACTCTTGATTTTCTTGAATTTGTTTAATTTTAATCTCATTATCCATTACACTTAAAGTATTCTCTTCCGTATGCAAATGTAAATTATTTAATTTACTGTCCATTTGACCAATTTTACCCGTAACCTCATCCAATGTCTCTTCTACGTTTAGTTTTAAATTTTCATACTGTCTCTTATTAATTTCAATACTCGTATCTATTTTTTCACCCAATTTGATTTTCAATTGCTCAATTTCTCTTTCATTTTGTTCAATTTTTTGTCTTATTTTAGATCTGTCTGCTGTACATTTACTAAAATTTTCTTTTTGTTGTAAAGCAACTTTACCTAAACCTTTTTTTACTTTCTTTACTTGTAAACCCAAATCACGCATGAATTCATCAAAATCTCGTTCAGTTTTATTCATTAATTCCCGTTCTTCTTCATTTAAATCTACTTCTTCATCACTATTACTTACTTCTTCTATAATAGTTTCGTCATCATCAAAAATATCAATAAATCCCCAATTTTTATGTTTTTTAGTTTTATTTTCTTTTGACTTTTTATTTCCATTATTTTTATTTTCATTTGAATTTTCCCCTACTGAACAAGGTTTTGAATTTTCCTGTGTGTTTGTGTCTTTATTTTGTTTATCTTCCATTTTTATTGAAATCTATTTATTATTTATTATTTACTTGTAAATAAATTTTTATTTATTTATTTTTTTGCGAATTTAATTTAAAATTATTTGAATTTTTCGCGAATGTTCAAAATGTTTTCATTCTATAAATTGCATTCATCTCTTAATTTCTATTTTACTTGAGTCACTTCATATAGAAAGCAAATAAAACCAGGGGTACCAGTTGAAACATATGCGTGTAGATTGACAGACCGAGGGAAGTATATATCTATATATTTTTCCTTTATTTTGATTTAAAAGCCCACTGCACGGTAAATTTCTGAAAATCCACGTGTTTCAAACATGAGAAATATTTTATACAGGTGTATTAAATATTTGTCATTCTTACGTAATGTGAATAGAAAGAATGTCTTTGTTTAAATTTAAAAGGACATTGTTTTCAAAATTTAAAGATCCTCTTACAATGAGGCACGCGCCAAACTATATCAACTGATAAGATCTGTTTTGACAACATATAGTAATAGAATTTATGAATGAAATTATGCAATCTAAATTTCTCTTTAATTAAATATTATATTTTATTTTTAAGAAAATTTGTCGCTTTGTAACCAAATTAAAGGAATCTGCTCCAATAATTATTCGGTAATTCAGCTTTTATTCTTTCTAAATTATCCACTACTAAATAAGATAATTTTGTTATCTTTCTTTCGTTGGATAAAAATTATAAAATATAAATTAATAAATTATAATTAAATTAATACAATTTTTTTTTAACTATAGAGAAATCTTTTCTTATGATATAGTTTATTTAGATAAATAATTTTGTAAGTTCGGTTGCTATGGTCTATATGAATTGACTCAGTAATAAACAAAATAAAAATAAATAATAATGTTCATTCACCTCAGTAAGTATTTTTCTCCTTCACTCGGTATTATCAATAATTACAATAAGCAAATTATTTTTCCAATTTGACAAATCTACAAACAAAAATTAAATAAAATTTAATAATAAAATTTTATAAATCCTGCCTACAAAAGGTCAAGTTTTCCCTATTCCCTAAATTAACTAATCTATTAATAAATACTAGTCACTTTTACTTGCGCGCTACGCGCGCCCTCTTTTTTCTGCTATTCAATATAAAAATATTTTAACATTAAAAAAGTTTCTAGCATGATTCTAAAGATAAACACATATTTATTAAAAGAATTTTATCTGAAACGATTAAATTTTGTTTTAAATTTTGTATTCCTAAATTGCACCAATTTTTTAGCAATCTTGAAACATGCTTATATAATCTTAAGTATAAAATTGCCTCAAGCTTCAAATGTTTAAATTATTCAATTTTTTATCATTTTTATTTGTAAAAAATATTAAGAAATTTTTAATTATTAAAAAATTATGATTAACAAATAGAAAAAAAACTTACTTTATGAATAATTTTTATTTCTCAATAATAATATTGTTCATCAACTCATTCTTTTCTTTCAGGAAGTAATTTGCATAATTTGTACACTAAAAATAATTTAATTGAAACAAATAAAAATTTATTTACTGAATTAAATAGTTTAATTGTCGATTATGCAATAAATATTTATTTTAACCAAGTAAATATTTATTAGATCTGAGTATTTTATTTGACGGTAAGAAATAAATATTTATTTGCATCAATAAAATAATTTTTTTAAGTAACTAAATCTTTATTTGTATCAAATATCCAATTATTTAGCACAATTAATTCATTTAATTAAGACTAATATTTCTTTAATTGAATTAAATCATTAATTTTTTTTGCTTAGGGAATTTGGGAAATCTGCATACAGATACCTTGGATTCCTCATTCCAAGGTACTTTTTTCTTTTGAAGCCCTTCACCCACCCTAGGAACTGTCGCAAGACTGTAGCCTTCGAGGTTGGCGCTCCAACTCTGTCGCTGGTGCAATGTTAAAGAGTAATTGAGGAGCCGGGAAGAAGAACTCGCCGAGCGCGGGAACGTATACTCTATTAGGGAATCCATACTTCGATCTAAGAAGCAGTGAGCGCCTCTGGGCCTGCTCTGCTAGCCGACTGGTATTAACGCATGCGTTGGAGTGCTCGGCGAGTTCTTCTTACTGACTCCTCAATTGTATTAACCCATTTAGTCCCAAATGTCCGTATTTCTTAGCACAAGTTCGAGCTTTCCGTTCTACGAGCTACAATTTTCAAACATAATCGGGAGATAGGTTTTTTTAAATGGTTTGAGTGTCCTCTTTCAGAATCTAAAAAGAAATTTCAATTTCAAATTTATAGTAAAATGTTATAATTCGCAGAAATTTTTTTTAAAATTACATTACGCTCTCTTGTAATCAAAATGTTGCTAATGTTTTAAATTTTAATTTAAATTTATTTAACAGTATTTAAAAATATTATAAACAATTTTCATAAAAAAAGAAGTTTTTAGTGGAAAGAATTTTTTTCACATTTTGCTTGGTTTGACATTAGAATAAATTTCAGAGAGACAAACCTTTGTTTATAATTGTTTAACATTTTTTTAACAATATTATAAACAATTTTTACAAAAAACTATGTTCAGAGTGGAAAAAAATCTCCTTTTCTTCGACACTAACTTATTTTAACATTACAATTTCTAATAAAAATTCACTGTAGCTTTTTCTGGTACTGAGATATGGAAGCAACGTTAGATATTACATTTATTGCGTTTTAAGTAAAATTGTTAATTTCCTAATGCACAGAAGTGTCGATTTCAGATAGCAGACGACAGGGAGTAAAAGTCATTCACTTGTTCGACTTATATGAAAATGGCGGCCGTTGTCTCCCTTGGGCAAAAATAACGCATGGGATTTTTATTACTTTAAGGAGATAGAAAACAGATGATAGAATTAATTAAAAAAAGAGGACTATAATAAGAATGGTATTTAGTTACATTTATATTAAAAGAAAAATAATTTTCAAAATTAAAACATATTTTTTTATATTACATATGTATACCGAAAAAAGTTTAGTTTTCATAAATTTTATGTTACAAAATTTTTTTCTTTCCTTTGAAAATAGATGAACTTACATATTGACCGGTACTTTAAATATTTCACATTGAAAATTCCGATAAACATAAATATAGCAAAATTAAACTCAATTAAAATTGAAGGGCCGGCCAGAAGCGCTCACTGCTCACTGACTGGTATGGTCCTTTACGGCGGCGCGTAGCGGCAGGTGTTATATTCGGCTCCTTAATTATTCAAAAATTTCACTATAAACATAATTTTTTATATACATGTTACTTCTATTATCTCCTAAATATATTTTTACGGATTCAAATGAACGTACCCTCGATAATGCAACATACATCTGACCGTGATTAAATACATCTCTTCTTAAATCTATATATATTCTGTTAAATGTTTGTCCTTGAGACTTGTTAATAGTCATTGCAAAAGCTAATTTTATAAGAAATTGTCTTCTTTTAAAAGTAAACGGATATAAATTTTCACAATATAAAGTTACTTTATGTAAAAAGACAATATTTCCACTCTTATCTCCCGTTAATATTTGACATTTAATAACATTCTGTGATAAATCTAAAACAATTAACCTTGTTCCGTTACATAATCCTTCATTAATACTAAGATTTCTAATAAGCATTACAACGGAATTAATTCTTAAATGTAATTCATGTGGTGGTAAAGAAGGTGGAGAGAGAGTATTTAAATATTCTGGTAATAAAGTTTCAGAAGATTTTCAGGAGAATCAATACTTTTATATATTTTTTCACCTTTACTGTCTAAGAGACGGACCACTCTCTTATTAATATCATAAACGTCAACGTTTCTAGGTGCTAAAATTGCACACTCTGACAACTCCTGAAATTTATTCTGTTGTATGAACTGACAATACATTTCTTCTGCAATATCTACATTCCCTTTTTGAATAATATGTTCTGGTAATATAACAATATCATCTGCATCATTTAATTCGCCATTGCTTACTTTAAGTAAAAATCTACAAATTCCGTTTCTTGTGGTAAGGCTCTCATATTATCTGTTAATGTGTATTTTTTGAAAAGTTTCCATAGTTTACTATTTTTTATTGATAAATTAACTATTTCTGATCTAGTACCCCGTTCTTTAATTGGTAAAGTTTGTCGAAAATCTCCGCCTAGAATTACAATTTTACCACCAAAAGGTTCATTGGAATTCATTATATCTCTTAATAGATAATCTATAATTTCTAAAGCATATTTTGGAGCCATTGGTGCTTCATCCCAAATAAAGACATCTATATTTTTTAAAAAGAGGCCTTCTTTAGATTGAACTTTAATGTTTCAAGATGAATCACTGTATAATGGAACGGGTAAGCCTAAAACTTTATGAACAGTTTTTCCATTAGGAAGCAGAGTTGCAGCTATACCTGTAAATGCCATGTTGCAAACATTTATTCCTTTACTTCTTAACAAATGCCATAGCGTAATGTATAAAAATGTTTTTCCAGATCCTCCACAACTATCAACATATAAGCACTAAGAACTATCAAAAGAAGAATCCTTTAGGGCATCAAGTACATAATCAACTACAAGTTTTTGTTTTACATTTAATTTAGCATAATTCTGTTCTCCTATGTTAATTTGTTCTGCAATACTTATACCATTAACTTCTTGAGTAAGAATTTCATCTTGTATATCTAACAATCCCTGAAAGTCAGTTAAATTATATCCTTCGTTAAATAACATTGTTTTAATATTTCCATAAGCCCTTTGTTCAGCATCAATGTCGTTAGTTTTTTAATAATCTTCTGACATTTGACACTTAAATTGTTCCCAATGTTTATCCGGTTGTACAGGATGACAATGAATTAAAATTCTTATAAATAATTGGCGAAGTGAATGAGGCATCATCCATAATGCAGCTTCTTCCATTGTTCTAATCCATTCACTATCATCTTCTACAAGTCCTAATGCCAAACAAGGAGATGTAAAAGATTCATGAACAACTCCATTAACTGTTCTCAAACTTTCAAAAGAAGTTGCTCCTTTTACTGTAAGCAATAATAGTCTAAGATTAAATAGCTCTAATTGATTTGGATTAACTGAATACATTCTTCCCAAAACTTTTTCTTGACGAATTCTTTGTTTCCATTCAAGAGATTTTGATACCCATGTATAATGCTCTGGTATTTTTGAATAATAATACTTTTGATTTATTTCATTATGATTAATAGTTACATTACTATCCATTCAACTGTTAATATTTTAGAATTTTCTTTCAATATAACTAACAAATGAATGTGTGGCAATCCTCGCTTTTGAAATTCAATAACATAAACATAAGATTTGACCTCTCCAAATAATTTGTTATCAACAATATGTTTAAGTAAATGTTTTACTTTTAATGCGAATACTCTAGTTACAATATCAGGTCTATCAGCAGCAGTTTGATGGGGTAATAAATTTTCCTGTATCTCTTTCGAATTTGGATTACACGTCATTGTAATAAATAAATCTGGTCTACCATGACAAGCAACAATAGCCATCGAATCCTGATATTGTTGCATCATATTGCGAGGTGATCCAATAAAAGTAAAAGGCAATATAAGCGTTTTTCCCACGTGTACATCATTTTCCAACTCATGATTGTGTAAATAATCGATCAATCCTTTATATGTTTCACTTCTTAATTGAGCTTGATTATTTGCACAAAATCTTAATCTATCTTTTTCTATTTTTACATAATTGTCAACCACCCATTGTTGAAACAATCTACCCCCCATATAAAAATAGATTAAATTCCTTATCTCTTATAGCAATTTTATACTTAATGTAGGCAGATCTAGAAATAGTATGATTTCTACTTCCGTAATCGCTATCACTACGAATCATATTAATATTATAACTCTTATTTCCAAGTAGATAAAATATGGGATAAATCCGTGGTTCACTATTGGGATCTAAATTGCTAACCAATTTTAATTCCTTTGTAGATTTATTATAAATCGTTACATAAGATTCTGGTATTTCTCCATCAGAGTTTGTATTAAAAATTGCAGCAACTTCATTAAAACTTTGAAAATTATATCTATTTTTATCAAAGCCTTTTTTCAAAGTGAACAATAATTGTAATTCAGGAATTTCTTCATTTTTTTGTCTTGCTAATTCAGTTTCTATTCTAATTACCTCTGACATCATTAATTCATCTGGATATTGTATGGATGTTAAAACAACACCTCCATGACTACAACAATCATTAAAACTAACTTTTCTACCAGCAACTTGTTCATCTTTAAAATGTTTAGCTTGACAATGTGTGCAATAATAATTCATTGGACCTACATAATTTTCAACATTATTTGACTTAAATCTTTCATTATCATCTAAATCTATATTTAATATTTTCTTAAGAACAGAAATATTCAAATTTGAATTTATACTATTATTTACCAGTTTCAACTCATTTTGTATTTGATGATTTAATACTGTTTCACAATAATTTCTTTGACATAGAGTATTTTTTGTTTTTGACAAAGTACTTCTATCACTGTTTATATTTTTTAATTTAAGGTTTTGAGCATATTCTATTTTAGATTCACCTTGAAGTTTTTTCTTAGTTGAAGTGTGCACTTCACCAGAATAATTTACATTATCAATTTTACATTTCAGTTTTTGCCTATCACGATAATTTTTTTGAATTTCAGCCCTATTTTGTTTGAGTGTTGTTGACGCATTATTTTATTCATCTATTTTATTTAATACTCTCGTTAAAGAAATGGAAGTGTGTGCTTCCTCTGAATGATTTGCATTATCAACTTTACGCTTCAATTTTTGCCTTTCACGATAATTTTTTTGTATTTCAGCCCTACTTTGTTTAAGTGTTGTTGATGATTCAATATTTCCTTCATTTATTTTAGTTATTACTCTCGGAAAAGGAAGGACAGTGTGTACTTCCTCTGAATAATTTGCATTATCAACTTTACGCTTCAATTTTTGCCTTTCGCGATAATTTATTTGAATTTCAGCCTTACTCTGTTTAGGTGTTGTTGATGATTCAACATTTCCTTCATTTATTTTAGTTATTACTCTCGGAAAAGGAAGGACAGTGTGTACTTCCTCTGAATAATTTGCATTATCAACTTTACGCTTCAATTTTTGCCTTTCGCGATAATTTCTTTGAATTTCAGCCTTACTCTGTTTAAGTGTTGTTGATGATTCAACATTTCCTTCATTTATTTTATTTATTGCTCTCGGAAAAGAAAGAGAAGTGTTTGCTTCCTCTGAATAATTTGGATTATCAACTTTACGCTTCAATTTTTGCCTTTCGCGATGCAATACTCCCTTTATTTATTTTATTTATTATTCTCGGGAAAGAAATTTCTTTCTTCATAGAGTTTTTAGAAAAGTTTGATTCTCCATACTTAAGTTGAATATCTTTTTCATTTAAAAGGCAATTCCAGTCATTCACAACTATGCAAGATCTACTATTAGAAAGTTGTTCAGAGGGAAATTCACTTAAACTATTGTTTTTGAACATTAACATTAACTGATTTCTCATATTACAATAATAGTAATTGACAGAATCAGGCATAATATTAAAAAATAACGATGTTGCGAAAGCTATTGCATATATTCCACAAGCAAGACTGTTTAATGGTTGTTGATCAACAGTTGTGAAAACTACTGGTGGTTCAAAAGGATATAATCTAATTAAGTAAGCCCTTTGATCGTCATTTAAATATTTTTTATTAAGACTATCAAAAATGTAAAGGCTTTTTCCATCATAATAAGTACAAATCCAATGACCAGACTTATAATATCCACTAAAAAGTATTTGAATGTGCTGCTTATTTTTCTCGATTGGAACTATCAAATCAAGTGTTTGTAAACACAAAGTATTTTGCATATTATAAAAAAAATTTGATTGTCTTCCCAATAGCTTTTAAAATTCATACATATGATCATTATTTAGCATTGCTCCTTTAGTGACAACAATACTTAAATCATCAGTAGTCAAATTAACAGTTTCTCCTTTGTTAGACATTGTTCATTTATTTTATAAAATTTACTTATATCAAGGAATTAAAAATTTAAAAAAAGCAATATTACAGTAGAATTTTAAGATCAAGTTTTATACATTTAATTATAAATATTATAATTTCCTTTTATTCAATGATATTACCAAATGTTGCCTCCTATAGAAAATACAAACAAATTTCCAATTTTGTCTCTTATCCAATATATAACCAATTTACTATTTTTCCTTTAATCCAATTTAACCAATTTCTAGTTTTCTTTTTATCCAATATAATTAATTTCCAATTTTGCTGCCTTTTATCCAATATAACCAATTTACTATTTTTCCTTTAATCCAATTTAACCAATTTCCAGCTTTCTTTTTATCCAATATAATTCATTTCCAATTTTGCTTTTTATCCAATATAACCAATTTTGCCTTTTATCCAATAAAACCAATGTAATCAATTTTGCCTTTTATCCAATATAACCAATTTAACCAATTTTGCCTTTTATCCAATATAACCAATTTTGTCTTTTATCCAATAAAACCAATATAACCAATTTTGCCTTTTATCCAATAAAACCAATGTAACCAATTTTGCCTTTTATCCAATATAACCAATTTAACCAATTTTGCCTTTCATCCAATATAACCAACTTCTAATTTTGCCTTTGGATTCCAATTACATACGATTTCCAAATTATAACAAATTTTTTAATGTATTAATAAACCTTAAACAAATTTTTTTTAACTTTATTAATTAACTTCGAAATCTAAACACAACTGAAATACATAATTATTTAAATGATTGAAAAAATTAGAAAAAAGTATTTTAATGTATTTCTATTATTATTTAATATTCACTTATTTAATTATATTCACTAATACTTACTATTCACTAAATCACTATTTACTAATTCACGAAGTATTCACTGATAATTCACTTATTTAACTTTTTTATTCACTCACCTATAGTGAGTGAATTCCCAAAAAAATTGTTATACTTCAATTTCGTTGAAGACACGTAGAACGTGCTCCAAGGAAAATAATCGATGATATGATTTTTTAAATTAAAAATTTTCGTTCTTATATTTAGGTGGTAGGCCCTAAACGTGAGTGTCCTCTTCGCACTCATAGATATATATATATATATACATAGGCCTGTATTCGACCCTAAGAAGGATTACGAACCCTTAAACAATAGCCTTTGTAATGGGGATTACCTTGGAGAACCCAGGTAATATTTTCTTTCTTCCTTCATCGCAAGGGAAATATAAAGAAAAGTCTATTATATGTATATATATATATATATAATATATATATATATCCTTATATATAGTAATAGAAACTCCAAAGGTAACGGTCTCGAAAACGTCTGGATAACGGCGCCGATAACGCTTTCTCTGGTAACGGCTACCTTTCTTTCTTTCTCTAAAGGCAATGTCAATAAGAATGTCTCTGTTTACCTAATTTGAATATTTACTCGTTTCATCTTAAGGAAATATTCTTTAAAATTATAAATTTCTTTTAAATTTTGATTTATTTTGGATATGATAAAATTATAATATCAAAAAATGATCAAAATTTATTCAATTTAGATAATAAAATCTATTTATTTCTCTGAAAAATTAACTAAAATAATTAATTCAAATGAATTAATTATTAACTATTATAAATAATAATTTGGAGGACTAGGATCAATATTTATTGAATCTTTCAAACTGCCACATCGATATAGCCTATTACTATATGAATGCAGCTCATAAGAATATTCAATAAACTTACGATTTGCTTTTGTTACCCCTTAAGGTTTCAGATTATGAGGTAGTAAACCAATTTCTTGGTAAATTCCCCAACACATCTACCAGGGCTTGACTTTGTAGATAATTTTTTTTGTTTAATTACCAGGTAGTAAGTTGTAAAACAACAAATTCCTGAGTAATTTTTACGATTTGTAAATGTATGTGTAAATGTATGTCAAATATTGTAAGGTTCAGGTCGTAAGTTGTAAAACAACGAATTCCTGCGTTATACAATATTTTAAAATATCAGTTTTATGTGAAAAATATCAGGTAGTAAGTTGTAAAACAACGAATTCCTGAGTATTCTTTTTATATTTGTAAATGTTTATATTAATGAGTTATATATTGTAAATTTCAGGTCGTAAGTTGTAAAACAACGAATTCCTGCGTTATAAAATAGTATAACAATGTCAGTGTTATTGTTTAAATAATATGTGTATATTGTAATTAATACTTATAACACCAGGTAGTAAGTTGTAAAACAACGAATTCCTGGGTGTTATAAGTACAGATTTTGAGTTTATACTCACGTACCTTTGTAGAGGGAGTAGTCGAAAAGAGAGAGCGAGACCTTCGATTTCGCTGTTTATATACCAATTTGGAGACGCTATAGAAACTTCTAGAACTCTCTAGAATTGTCTAGAATTTTCCATAACAATAATATTCGCCCTTAATCTCTTCCGGTTAATACGAAAAATCCGCGCGACTTCCGTTTCGCGAGACTATCTCTCTTCCTATTCACGGAAATTCATAACGCGTCATACTCCTTCAACCAATAATATTTAAATTTTTCCCAAAAGGACAGAAATATATTTTCTCTCTCTCTTGTCTCCAAATTGTCTACCGTTTACCCACAACAATACTATTGCGTAACTGTCATTTATTTCCATCTCTGAATTTATTTTATTTCTTATTATTTAAATAAATCTTCAAATTATATACTTTTATCAATTTAACTTTTTCTTATAATATTTAATAATTTTTTTACTATTTATTAATATAAATTTTATTACTGCTTTATTTATTAAAACCTAATTAAATAATTAATAACTTAATTATAATTACCAAAATCCATACCAATTTTATAAAACAAAATATGCAATTCTATATGAAAAATTATCCTTATATTTAACTCTATATAAATTGTGCATAAAATTTATCTTGTCTTGAAATGATTTCTAATTTCTTCAACTATGAAAATTTCTTATCTTTTTCTTAACCTTGGCCTTGAATCAGCTGTGCTGTTTCCATAGGTTTTTAAATATCTCTGAGTACATTTGTACTCTATTGACCTTATTTTTAATTTCTCACACTTTAAATTTAACTGAAATATTATTTCTCATTCTGTAAATTTTATTCTTATTTTTAATTTCTATTCAATATTTATCTATAAATTTACAATTTATTTTTATTAAAATAATTTTTAACAATTTAAATTTTGACTATTGAAATACCGTTTCAAGCCCACGACCTTTCTATTGCCGGTAGACTGTTCTGACCACTGAGCTACATGCACCCCGAGATTCTTCAAGTTCTTTGACATATACTATCATTTCCTACATTATTTTGATGATAACGTAGGAAGTTTCTTTAGTAATTCTTGAAGAATTAATTAATTCTTGGAAAATCTCGGGGTGCATGTAGCTCAGTGGTCAGAGCAGTCTACCGGCAATAGAAAGGTCGTGGGCTCGTATCCCATCATGCTACCGCTTTTTTCTGAGTTCTTTGATAATTTTGAAATTATTAATTAATTTCGAAAATAATTTTTAGATTAAGCAGGTTTCTGTATTTAGGACGGCTGTGTTGTCGATACATATGAAACCCATGAGCTTATAGAGGTTTATTTAAAAAATTTAATTATTTGTAAATGGATTCGGAAAATTGATAGCTTCTTTCTCATTTAATAATAACACAGGCACACAAAAAAAGTTGTGACCCAAAAGACACAACCCCCCAACCCTATGTTTGTGGGGTCGCTGAAACCGAATATGACCATGAAAAATTTTTGTGCTTGCCCATTTTCTCGCTACCACCCCACCCACCCAGTCACGGGGGTTGCAACTTTAGATATAAGAAAAAGTCGAGTAGGATGTCTATTCCTGTGTTTTTTGGGTCGCTGAATCCGAAAAAGTCATCTAAAAACAAATACTTCCCTCACTTAACCCCCTAAAGCCCCCTTAATACCTCCTAGGAGGGGGTTGGAATTTCAATTTTTACGAAAAGTCGACCCATGATTACACAAATAAGCACCTATAAAATCGAAAAGATATTTATTTTACTACACTTAGTGCAACCCAAGAACAACCGCGTGGACATGGTATTTTTTGAAATTTCAATTTGAGCACCCCAAAAAACATAGGATTAGACATATAGGATCCCTTACTGGTCCTGTACAGGATCCTATACGGGATTTTGGGACAGGGTTCCTGTGCAGGTTCCGATGCAGGAACCTTTGTTATCAAAGATTTCTGTAAAGGTTCCTGTACAGGAACACTTACAGGATCCGGTGCAGGAAACTTTGTAAAGGTTCCTATACAGGAACCTTTGCAGTTTTGTAAACTGCAGGTACTTAAGTGTAAAGGATCCTGTAGGGAACCCGTAAAGAATCCTACACGGTTTCCTTAATTAATTAATTTATATTTTTAACTCCTGCGCAGTAGTTTTCTATAAGTTTCTCGAATGCGCAATACATTTTTCTGTCCAACATTAATATACGAGCCTAACATATTAAAATGTAAAGTCTATGTATAGATAACAGACAGTCTCTAGCAGGTATGAGAAGGAGAAGTCCAAATACAAAAGACCGAGGTAAGACAAATCATTTATTAAATATTTCTGGTGGAAGTTCTGCTACCGTTCGTATTCCGCTCGAAAGTTTGGTGGGTACCGTTAAAAGAGAAAAAAGGAATTGAAAATGGAAGCTGCGAGAAAAAAATTTCGTTTGGATTTAGAAATATTAGAGCGAAAGAAAGAACTAGAAATGCGACTAATAGAGGAGGAATTTAACGCAGAACTAGATAGTTTGGAAGATGAGGTAGGTCCGCATAATAATGTCTCTGGTGAGCCGCGCAATCAGGAAACAGGTAACGGAAATGACGACGCGAATGACGAACTTTACCGTGATTTATTGAGAAATAGGGGGTCCCAATGGGGGAACGATAATAATAGTCAATTAGGGTCAGAAAATTCAAGAAATCATAACAATGAAATGCTCAGTAATAGCATAAAAGAGCTTGCCCATGAGATATCTCGTGCTATAACAGAATCGCGAAGGGAAAAGACGTTAGAAACATCGAGCCAAGGGATCATTAAAAAAATGTCAATAGGGAAGGCACTACCTATCTTTGATGGCGACATTCTAGAATAGCCGATGTTTAAACGAGCATTCGAGGAAAGCACATCAAAGATAGGATACAGCGAACAGGAAAATTTAATTCGATTAAATGAAAGCCTAAAGGGCGACGCGAAGGAGGCTGTAGCTTCCCTTATGGTAACAGCCAATGATACCAAACAAATCATTCAATTATTACAACTTCGTTTCGGCAATTCGAATGCGGTTGGGACTCGTATAATAAAAGACTTACAAGATTTAACGAAAATTCGCGGGGTAATCGTTCTGACGAGCCCATTCTCGTGTCTTTGTCAAACTTTCTCTTTTTTGAAACCGAGATTGCTTGTAAAGTCGACGTATTCGAAACTGTCGAATCATCTCAAAGTTCGAAACGTACTCGAACAAGGAGTCCTGACAATAAAAACCGCAACACAAAACGATCGCAAGGAAGTTCGTCCGATTATTATCGATCTAACAATCGCGTTACCGAGAAAGTGAATACTACGACCCAGGATAGGAATAAAAAACAAGATTGCAAGTACTGTGATAATAGAGATCATTTAGTTATAGATTGCCCTCAATTTAATAGCTTATCTACGACTGAACGCTGGAATTGGGCCAGTAGTAAAAAGGTTTGTTTTCGGTGCTTAATAAGCACAGACCATCGACAAAATAAATGCCGGGAAGTTGGTTGCACCGTTACTGGTAGTAAAAGCACCCATCATTCATTGCTTCATCGAACCGTCAGACCTTGTGATGAACAAGAAGGTTCTAAAACAAGAGATAGAGCGCTTAGATCTCTTGGAAGGGAAGGAGAAAATCAATGACTAGATCTTGATAGACGGATTTTATTAAAAATTATAGGAGTCAGGTTACACGGACCAAAAAAATGATTGTTACGTTTTCTTTGATGGATGAAGGCTCAACAGTTACCATATTGGACGAGACCTTGGCTAAGGTCATCGGTGTGCGAGGACACTGCGATCCATTAGAAATAACAGGCGTAGGATCCCTACGAACTTCAGATCCTTATAGCGAACGCATCAATTTTGAAATCAGTGCTCTCGATAGTAACGTAAAACATTTAATAAGAAATTCGCGTACCATGAAAGATCTATCACTACCCAGCCAATCACTTTCGGTAAATGGTATACAAAATTATTCCCAAACGTCCCAATTACCTGTAGAACCTTACCTCAACGCATAACCAAAATTATTAATCGGACAAGATCATTGGGATCTCGTTACGCCGAAAAAAACGATATCAGCTTCGCGATTTCAACCAGCAGCTTCGCTAACTAAGTTGGGTTGGGTTGTGCACGGCTAAATAGCAACTCCTTCAGTAGAACATGTTCATTTAACCGCTTAGCCAACAGATTGCGCTCGAGAGGATTCAGAGTATAATTCAGATTTACATAGATTAGTTAAGTCATATTTTAGTACAGAGTGTATAGGCATTACTAGTTATAGTCGAAAAAATAAATTGGAACAAAGGGCCGAGAATATTCTATTAAACACTGCGGAACGGGTAGATTCTAGATTGAAGGTAGGCCTGCTGTGAAAAAACGATGACATCCAGTTACCGAATAACTATGAAAGTGCCCTCTCGCGTTTATATTCTCTCGAAAAAATGGATAAAGATCCTGAGTTCGGTAAAATGTATTCTCATCAGGTAGAACATTCAGTTAAATCAGGATATGCAGAAAAATACACCATTTTGTCCCCAAGAACGCTCGCATTTGGTATTTACCTCACTTCGGGGTATTTAATCCTAACAAACCAAAAAAAATTCGTCTCGTTTTTGACGCGGCCTCGACAACTAAAGGAGTCTCGTTAAATTCTAATTTATTATCGGGCCCGGATCTTGTCTGCTCGTTATACGGAGTTCTTTTACGTTTTAGACAAAAAACTATAGCATTCATGGGGGATATTAAGGAAATGTTTCTCCAAATAAAAATTCGTAAAGAAGATCAAGGGGTCCAACGATTTCTGTGGCGGGGAATGGATCGAAATCGTGATCCTGACATCTATGTAATAACATCGATGTTATTTGGAGCAACCTCTTCTCCTTGCACAGCACAATATAAAATGAATACAAATGCCAAAGATTTCGAAGAGAAATATCCGCGAGGAACTAAATCTATAAAAAACAAACACTATGTTGATGACTACCTTGATAGTGTCGATTCGTTATCTGTGGCACTTAATGTTATCCGGGAAGTAACCAAAATCCATAAACATGGCGGCTTCGAAATTACCGGATGGATTAGCAACAATAAAACCCTACAAAGTATACTTTCCAAGGAAAATATAGATAATGATGTAGTCGACTTGACAAGGGACCATACAGAAAGAGCTTTAGGGTTAAACTGGAATTCATCAAAAGACACCATTTCATTTAATTTCAATAGTATAAAAATCCCTGACTCTATTATCAACAAAAACGAAAATCCAACTAAACGCGAAATGCTAAGTGTTATAATGTCCGTCTACGATCCTTTGGGTATGTTGCTGCCACTTACCATTCGAAGTAAAATGTTGCTTCAAGATGTTTGGCGAAGGAAGAGTTCTTGGGATGAAAAATTAACAGAAGCAGAATTTGTTCGTTGGCAATTATGGATTTCAGAATTAAAAGGGGCAAAAGATTATTAAATTCCGAGAGTTTACTTTAATCAGAAAGGGTTACTTCGAGACATTGATTTACATATTTTCAGTGACGCTAGTGATAAAGCTTATTCCACTGTTGCTTATTTGCGAGGGACTTTTGAAGATGGATCGGTCGAAGTATCGTTTGTCGCGGGAAAAGCGAGAGTAGCTCCTTTAAAGTCTCTATCTATTCCACGTATGGAACTCCAAAGAGCCTTAATAGCTAGTAGATTAGGGAAAACGATTATAGAGGAACACGAACTAACTATATCGCAGCGAGTATTTTGGACAGATTCCCGCACTATTTTAGGATGGATACAAGCTGATCCACGTAAATATGAAGTATTTCTAGCTCACCGCTTAGGGGAGATCGACGAAATAACGGACACATTAGAATGGAAATGGACTCCTAGCAAAAAAAATTCCGCCGATTGCGCAACTAAGAATGTAGGTAATGTGCAAGATCTTACCAATAGGTGACTTCAAGGACCAGTGTTTCTTTACTCACCTGAATCAATGTGGCCGAAACAAAATTTTATTGACAACAAGGATTGTGAAATCGAAGCGAAACGCGAATTCGTAGCTCTTGTTAAAGAAAATATAACACGAGTTCTACCTGACATTTCACATTTTTCCAAGTGGTTGTGTTTGATTAGAAGTACGGCATGGGTATTTCTGTCATCTCAACGATGGCGAGGATGCAGAAATATTACACTTACTCCAGATCTTCTGCAAAAAGCTGAGCTTTCATGGATAAGAAAAGTTCAGCAGGAATCGTTCGGATTAGAATTTCAACAGATAAAAAACGGTAAAGAATTAGATAAAAATAGTAGACTCAAAAATCTTTCGCCAATAATTAACGATGATGACCTAATTCGGATTGATGGACGGATACAAGCAGCCAATGACGTTCCATACGAAGTTAAATTTCCTATAATATTAGATGGCAAAAATCGGTATACTCGATTGATGGTACAGTATTATCACGAAAAATTTGGACATGCTTCACCTGAAACGGTAGTGAATGAACTGAGACAGAAATACTGGATAATAAAGTTATGCCCAACAGTAAGATCCATCTCATCACAATGCCAATGGTGCCGAATACAGAAAGCAAAACCTCAAATCACCCGGATGGACGACTTACCTATTGAGAGATTGGGTCATCATCGCAGATCTTTCACCTTTTGTGGTATAGACTATTTTGGACCCATGTTAATAACTATCGGAAGGCGAAACGAAAAGAGATGGGGTGTTCTTATAACGTGCCTAACCACTCGTGCCATTCATTTAGAAATCGCCTCTTCTATGTCGACCAATTCAGCTATCATGGCACTCAGGCGCATGATAGCTCGACGTGGTAGCCCTTCGGAAATATTCTCAGATAACGGCACTAACCTGATGGGAATGGATTTAGAATTACAAAAATCTATTAAAGATGTAGATTTTAGTACAATTGAACAAGAGATGACTAGTCGCGGTATTAAATGGCGGTATATTCCCCCAGCAACTCCCCATATGGGTGGCAGTTGGGAGAGATTGGTGCGTAGTGTTAAACTAGCATTAGCAGTAACTTTAAAATCTAGAGCACCCAAGGAAGAGGTGTTATCGACGCTTCTAGCTGAGGCTGAAAATATTATTAACAGTCGACCATTGACCCACGTGTCAATTGACCACCAAGAGATGGAGAGTTTAACCCCGAATCACTTTCTAATCGACTCATCGTCTGGAGCATCGATTCCTGGAAATTTCACAAACGATGATTTGTGCTCCCGAAATACCTGGAGAAAGTCACAACGTCTTGCCGACATGTTTTGGGCTCGTTGGCTAAAAGAGTACATGCCAAGTTTAGTAGTTAGAAAGTGTTGGACTTAAGAAGTGCGACCATTGGCAGAAGGTGACGTAATATTAATTGCAGATCCAACACTACCTAGAAAATTATGGCCCAAAAGAAGTCATATTGGAAACTATACCTGGTAAAGATAAGCGCATCCGATCAGCTAAAGTACGTGTCAGAAACATAATCATGAAAACGTCTGCAGCAAATATTATAGTTCTGGTTCCTGTGAAACCAAACGGTAGGGGTTCCAGTTGTTTGGCGCTAAATAGAGGGAGGCCGAGGAGTGGGTGTTCCCAGCACGGGACGCTTCGAAGCCTATATGCCTATAAGTGGGCCCTTTTAACCAGAGACTTGAAAAGGAGTGGTGGGATGCCCAGCACGAGACGCTCTCAAGAATACGGCGCAGGCGTGAAGGAGTGGGATGCCCAGCTTGGGACGCTTCGAAGAATACGTCTGCCAGTACAGTTTTAAGTCGGGTCTCTACGGCGAAACAGTGTAAATTAATTATAATATTGTTCAATTAATAATAAAAGGTTTTCGTTAAGTGTTATATATATATATATGTACTTTTTTCTTAAATATCAATCTTTACCTGTCCCCGACCAAAGGCCAATTCCGGTCAATAAAAACCAGTAAGGGATCCTGTATGGAATACAGGACCTGTACAGGATCCCGAGAGGATCCTTTAAGGATCCTGTACAGGGATTTTAAGCTGGGTGCATACTCTCTAAATCTGAATTAGTAGAAAGTTACTAATGAAATGGTGAAAAGTCGTCCACTAAATGATTTAGTAATAATTCTACTAACAATTAGTAAAATTTGACTAATTGTTAGTAGAGCGTTACTAATTGATTAGTAGAATTCTACTAAGAATTAGTAGAACTGTTTTATTAATAGTCGATAAAACAGTTTCACTGATTCATTTAGTGAAGAAGTGACTTTTAATTAGTAGAATTCTACTAAAACATTAGTAAAATTTTACTAAAAATTAGTAATATTCTACTGATTAAAAAGGTGAAAAGTCGTTCATGAAAACTACTAAAAATTAGTAAAATTTTACTAATTCTTAGCAGAATTCTACTAATTCACATTTAGAGAGTAAGAATGCTACTACCAAGAAGGCTAGAGACAGGAGGTAAAACTTCGGTAGTGGGGGTATGGCAATGCTGAGTCGCTCAGCTGCTGTATGGTCAGGCGTTTTATTTCAAAAAAGTCTCCGGCGCAATAAACTTCTGTACACCTAACCTACAAATACTATATGAAAAAATTGTCATTGGTTTTCAGTGTTGTGATTATTTTTTTTCTTGACTCGTTGTCGGCATTTTATAAATATTTTAATAACACTAAATTAATACACTTAATTCACTAATCACTTGAATCATATGGGGCGCATAAAAAGACCCTAAACCAGATTTGTTAGAAATGTTTTTTAATTGAATTTTATTACCTAGAATATCATTATAGTAGAATGTATAATTGTTAGAATGATAGCTTGACTGAAAGAAAAGTAGAAAGAATTTTAATTTAGTAGAATATTTATTCGTCCGAATTATAATCTGGCAGAAAGTCAATTTGATCGAATTTTAATTTTCCAGAAATCTAATTTCACCGAATATCAATTTATGCGAATCGTTTTTTATAAATGGCGGAAATATTTGAAAATATTATCAAAGCGATAATTTCTCATTCAAATTTAAGATTATAATTGTACCCATATGGGGCATTTCATGTCAAGTGATCAAGGTGGAGAAAAATTTTTCTCCAATCGTAGCAAAACTTGGGGCTTTTGTAGTACTCATAGATAGTAATTTTTCGTGAAAATATTTTTTTACCTAGTCCAATATTTTCCGAGGGGGAGGGGGTTAAATTTTTGTGTTTTTCAGTACAATGCTTATTTCAATAATTTTTTACTCTTAAACAATTAAACATACGAATTTGGCAAAGTACATTTTGGAAAGGTTTTTTCATGCTCTTTCGATTGGAAATAAGCATTTTGAAAAAAAAAATTTTTGACCCAAAAAAATCAAAATTAAAAATAAATTTCAATTTTTGGGGGAGAAAGACCCAATTTTTTTTTTAAACGAAAGCTGAGGTTTTTTCCTAAAAGGACATATAAATGGTAAAGTGGGACTAGAATGTTTAAACATTGAAAAAAAGAGTTTTCTCCTAAAAATTTTTTTTTTAAAATGCTTATTTCCAATCGAAAGAGCATGAAAAAACCTTTCCAAAATGTACTTTGCCAAATTCGTATGTTTAATTGTTTAAGAGTAAAAAATTATTGAAATAAACATTGCACCAAAAGACCCCTTGATCACTTGACGCGGAATCCCCCATATATATGTGTGTGTGTGACGCGATCTGAAGAAAGGGACCTTAGAAGCAAAAAATTTTAGGTTATGTTTGCAAATTTTCAAATAAAACTACAAAAAGAGAATCAACTTACAATATAAATCATTGATAATTAACCCTGTCGAATAGGTGTTACGCTAATCGTACGAAAAATCGTCGGGGGAGCGTCGGAAAGCCGACGGTGTTAGAATGACGTTGTTTTTGTTGTAAAAACAACAATACAATGTGAAATAATTATTGGAAATAATAGAAAAAGTATTCATAGATAAAATAATACCATATTTACAGTAAATTAATGTAAAATAAGTGAAAAAAAAATATATTAAAAAAATTGTGTGGTAAACTGTGATAGGAATTTGTGTATAATTTCAATAGAAGTATCGTTAATATAATGTTATAATAAGTGAAAATTAATTCAAAAGTGTTATTTAATTATTTACAAGTGAGTCTGATGATAAATAAATCAAAAATAATTAAATGTGAAAATAATATTCTTAGTGTACTTAATATATAAACTTACCGACAATATGGTTTGAGTTTTTAAGTGAAAATAATAGATGTCAGTAGTAACATATTTCTTTACGTCAAATACATATTTTAGTGAACTGTAAAGGTACCGTCCCATGTCAGCGTGAAACGGGAAACGGAAAACGTTCAACCAATAAGAATTTTCTTTTAGAATGATTTCCATTGAATCGGAAGTTGCTATTGGCTAAACGTTTTCCGTTTTCCGTTTTCACGCTCACATGGGACTGGCCCTTAAAGTTCCGATTTTACAGTTCCCACTTTTTCGACGCCAAGAAAATTAAATGTATGATTTTTCTATTAGAAATCTCATATAAAATAATTATTAGTGAAAACAATGTTCATTTTTTCATAAATATTTGCCTGAAAAATATAAAGAGGTTTTATAGGTTATAAAAACAAAAACATTGTTTTGACAGCTGGAACAGTGTTATCAACTTAAATTGTGGCACACACTTACCTGTAAAGGTGTTTTCACAACATCATGCAAATGCATTTTTTTTGTATACGTGGTTAGTCGCGTGGTGAGAAGTTTTCTCATTTTGCGTCAAAAATTTCCGGCATTGCTACTTTCAAATTCAATAAAAAAAAATTATAAAAAAAATTGGTTTAATATAAAGAAGAAGAATGCTGTAAAAGGTACCAAGAATATGAAGTTATTTTTTTATTTTTAAGTTATAAATAAAAAAATAAACTGGGTGAGGAAACTTCTTACTATATCCGACGGATGGAGGGTTAAAGTTAACCTATACGCATAATGTGAAATTACATGGATTTACATGGAATTACGATTAAAAGTAAAAAAATTCTAAAATTCATAACTCGTAAATTTTGACAATTAAACAAAAATAAAAAATAAGTATCTGTTTTTTTTCGATACAGAATAGAAAAAAATATTTTTGGCCGATTTTAAGAGGTCGACTAAAATCTCACGTGGAATTGCCCAAATGTATTTTTGTATCTTCAATATTAATATTGACCATTAAAAATATCAAACAATTTAAAAAAATAAATACGATTTGTATACAATACTGTGATAAACTAGGATAACGCCAACTGGCGTTAAATGCTAGCACTACTTAAGTGGTGGTCATATATTTTCCAAACAAATTGTGTGAGACGGATAGGGCTGGTATAAAATAGTTGTAAAAAACGTTCTTAACCTCAAAAACATACATTTTAGCACATTTTGAAGTTCCTGTAAATTGAAAAGTATTAATTCCACAATTATTTTATAGAATTCGATTTAATTCCATATATATATATATATATGTGTAGATAGAAAGTGTTTAAAATCCATAAAATTTTTAAAATACTGAAAAGAAAATGCAAAAGTCTTTCTCCCATAATACCCTTTCTCCAATAGGATCTTCTTATAAAAGAATTTTCTTTTTAATCTGTATTACTCATTTTTATTCCGTCATATTAATAAACATTCCGACAAAATCTAAAATATTTTTTATACACCTTCTTTAATAGAAACCACGCACCAAAAAAGGATTTGCCTTTTACCAGTTCTATCAGTAATAAAAAAGAAATTTAAGATTTTCTCAAAATTTGGTTGGATTATAATTATATATAAGAGACTTTTTAAATTAAAAATATAATTTTTAATATACATACTACTACAATTTTAAAAATTTTTTTCAATTCCGTGTGGGAAAAAAGTCTCTTATATATAATTATAATCCAACTAAATTTTGAGAAAATCTTAAATTTCTTTTTTATTACTGATAGAACTGGTAAAAGGCAAATCCTTTTTTGGTGCGTGGTTTCTATTAAAGAAGGTGTATAAAAAATATTTTAGATTTTGTCGGAATGTTTATTAATATGACGGAATAAAAATGAGTAATACAGATTAAAAAGAAAATTCTTTTATAAGAAGATCATACTTAGAGCTAGTTTTATGTGTATAATGTTGTTTTATTCTCAATCAAATATATGTATAATATATAATACAAATTAAATACAACAGCTTCAGAAAGTAAATAATGTTCAGCAAACCAGAATAGTAATTTATAACTTTAAAGACATACATTTAATTAATTTTTATTTAACGAATTAACAAACTACTTTCTCATTTTACACGATGTAAAAAAGGATACTTAAATTTATACTAAAGAGTGTGAAACTTTAAAAAGTTGAGTCTATTGTTTAATACTTAACCCAAGGAGTGTCAATTCTTTCAAGTTCAATTGCATTATTCTTTTTTTTGTACCAAGTAATATTACCTTAATATCATCTCGTAATATTATTGTAATATTAGGTTCCCAAAACTCTGCGTTGCGTCTGCGTTAGTTGCTATAGCAACACATGCTAAAATCAACGCAACGCAGTCATTCGCAGACAAACGCAGAGTTTTGGGAACCTATTGGAGAAAGGGTATTATGGGAGAAAGACTTTTGCATTTTCTTTTCAGTATTTTAAAAATTTTATGGATTTTAAACACTTTCTATCTACTGTGACGTGGCATAATTTTGCACGTCATTTATACTTGAGTTTTGTTATAAACAAAATAAACATCCTTGCGCCAATGTTGATGGCTGCAGCAATTACCCAATTCTAGTCAATTTGTTTATTTATAGAATTATTTGTTTATATTAATGTATTTCCTCTTACGAAAACAATCCTCCTTGGATTTGAATTCGAGATATTTCCCGGCTATCGTCTTGCAAGCAGAAAGGATGATCATCACGCCTGCGCAGATTCGACTTTCCGTTTACTCATAGCAGAAAACTACTACGTCAACCAAAATCCAAATCGAATTGACTCGATTACCTGTCACTTTTAAATTCAACCTACACAAAAAGTCATCTCACAAATAACCTTTTGAATAAATTAGAATTTATTTTCTACATTTACCAATTATTAGGGAATTTCAAAATGTTAAGAGATTGACTATTGAACAGGATAGTCCCTGTCATTTCTCTATATTTCATGAAGAGACACCTTTTGCCTAGGCCCGAATTCTCATGTCATTGGATAAAATATTACCTTTTGATTTTTTAGAAATCATCCTACCTTTTGCCTTTTTTTTTATCAATGACATTTAGAGAATTCTGGAGGTTGACGATAAGGAAATTAAGAATTAAAAAGTAAAAATCTCAGGAAGCGAGAAATTACTAACTTAAATTATACCCCGGTGTCACTATTTTTGAAAGTGATTACGCTCCTGATTTTGGCGGAGTAATACTAGTTGAGGAGCATGGTAACCGGCGGGGAAAACGGAGGGGAGGAATCCAGGCAGCATGCTCGCAAGGGAAATCCTTATCGCTCTCTCTGAATTCAGCAGCCTAGCAGTTAGCAATAATTTTCTCTACCTGTTTCCGCTACAAGAAGTCAGTTTTTCTTATAAAAGTAAAATAAGTGCAAGTGTTGGACATTTCTGGACGTTCTTGGTTACTCTTGGTTCCTCTCAACTTTTCCAGCTTCGACCTCAATTCTCTGGATCTCTTGAAATCTTCGTAATGTAAGTCTAGTTATGGATTTTTTTGTGATTTTCTTTTATATAGAAATTGTAAATTTTCTTGTGGTGTAACAAGTGGTTCAGCCGGCCTCGTGGTCAAACGAGAAACTATGGATGATTATCTAGTTTTCTTGATTAATTTTAACATTGAGTCGATTCCTTATGATTTTGTTTATTAAGAAAATTTATTTATTTAACTAAATAATGTGCAGATTTGGGATTATTGACTTTATTGAAATTTTCTCATTCTCGCTTGACCATGCTGCCGATATTTCTCAATCTCTTTTCTAATTTCTTTTATTACTTCCATTATTCAATAGAATTTCAATTAATTATGTAATTAATGTTGAATCGTGATAATTATATATGAAGTTGCCTCTTTCACAACTACTTCGCCCCATTTATAGAAATTGTCCTTATGATTAAATGGAAATGTCCCTCTTTTGATTAAATTTCTGTCTTTAATATTTTATTTATTTTGTTTCATAAATGGAGATGTCCCATTTATAAATAATAATTATAATAATATAAAATTGTTCCCCTTTTTCTTTATTTTTTTTGTATTAGTAAAATATTTTCATTTATGCGTTTGTCCCATAAATGATGTTTTGTCCCTTATTTTTGAGAAAGTTACTAATAATCATAAATGATTTTGTCTGATTTATGGCGATTTAATCCCTTATTTTATTAATAAAATTGATACTTATTGAGTAGAATCGTCCCGTTAATACTTGATTGTCCCTTATTTTATTAACAAAACTTTATTTATTAGATGTAATTGTCCCTAAATTTATTGATGAAATTGTATTTATCGACTGGTTTGTCCCCTTTGTAGTAAATTGTCCCTTATCTAATTAACAAAATTTTAACTATTGGATGCGATTGTCCCATTATGATGAATTGTCCCCTTTTTCGACTTATTCATCCTTTTTTTTTGGAAAGAAGAGCCAATTCTATGTAATAGAAAAATTGTTTTGTCCTATTTTTCCCTAATTATATATGTGATATTTTTAGATGTAAGTTATATTGTCACTATGATAATTTTGGCTGACCACAAATTATTGACCTGAGACACTAAAATTGTAAGAATTGTTTAATGATTGTATTGTGAATGTAAGATTTATTGATAAATTTGATAATTATAATAAATTATGATTTGACTTTAATTATTGAATATGATTTTCTCGAATCCTCCCTCCTCCTTCTTTGCTAGTCGACCGGCATCGAAATTAATATTCATTTATCTTGAGAGTTTTGAATTTAAGAATTTTTAATAATTTTTTTTATCTTTTATAGAATTTAGTTCTATTAATTTTGTCTTTGCTTTCGTTCTGGGTATTTAGTACCTGTTATCTTTTTGTCTATCTTGGATATTTAGTATCCGCACTTTGTTTTTGAAACTGTCCCAAGAAAGGACTGGCGCTCAACATTTTGGTTCAATAAAAATTCTTTTAATTTTAATTTTTTTTGATATTGTTATTAATTTCTAAATTATTGTTCGGATCTAAAATCTTTGGTTTATCGTAAGTATTTGTTTTGTTATTTGTTTATTTATTTTACAGCTAATAATTTTGTTTATAAAATTTAATTTGTTTATAAATATTCCCGTGTCCCTTTTTATTGCGTCTATTTGTTTATAAATTTTATTATCGTTAAAAAGGTCTGGTTACAATTTTGGCGCCCAACGTGGGGCTACGCCAAAGTAGAAAATCATATTCATTTTTTTTGAAAAATTATAATTTTGCTTATTTAGCGAAAATTAAATTTTTTTTTTGTGTGTTCTAACAATTTTCTTAGGTTAAGAAAATTATTTTATGAATTTTATATATCATGTCTTTTACAAAATTTTATTTCAGGATTTCTAGAAATAGTTTGTTTTATTGTATATTGTGTATTTTGTATATATATTGATTTTTGTGTTTTGAATATTTCTTTTGTGCCCTTTACACTTGTCAGCGATGACTAATACGTTTACAGAGTGCTGGTAAACAGTCATAATTAAAATTTGTACGAAAATCGAATTTAATAATTCCCTAAAATTAATTCGCACACCTGAAATAAAATATTTCAAAATTATACCGGGTGTCCAAATAATTTTGTATTATGAGAAGTCCATAATACATAACACCATAGTAACAATAGTCTTATTACTTAAACAAAATTTAATAATTTTCTCAGAATAATTTTTTTTGCTAAAATAAAAATATTTCAAAATTATACAGCGTGTCCAAATAATTTTGTATTATGAGAAGTCCATAATACGTAACACCATATTAACAATAATATCATTACTTAAACAAAATTTAATAATTTTCTCAGAATAATTTTTTTTATTGAAATAAAAATATTTCAAAATTATACCGGGTGTCCAAATAGTTTTGTATTATGAAAAGTCCATAATACGATATACCACATTGATAATAGTCCTATTACCGAAACCAAATTTAATAAATTTCCCTAATAATTAATTTTGACTGAAATAAAATTATTTCAAACTTGTACCGAGTGTTCTAATAATTCAGTATTATGAAAGTCCATAATACCCATCGTTACATTGGTAGTATCTTTATTTCCATTCCCGATAAAATTATTATTTAGTTATTGTATCATACAAATTATTAGTACATAATTTATTATTTAACCTAATTAATAATTTTTTTTTTATTGATGTTTCATGTTTAATTAAAGATAATATTTTATTATAATCAAAATAGATTATTATTGTTATTACTTAATTAATTAATTGTCAAAAATTAATTTCTTTTATTCTATTTTTTTTTTGTTAAACAATTTTTTTTGAAATTTGTAAATAAATTGATTTACTAAAGAACTAATAAAGCTGGGTTCACAACATTTTAAGACTTTAAAAGGCCTTGTTAGTTTTACAATATTTTTTTATTTTTTTTCTTGCTCTAGTCGAAAATTGACTTTTACTAAATTTTTTTATTTATTTTGAATTTTTTTATCTCCACTTATTACATTAATTAATTCATTATCTCCCTTCACTAATATTAATTAACAAAATAATTCCGAATCATTTCAGTACCTTCAAAATTTGTTTGTTTTTACTACAATCGTGGTCAACTGTGGCCCTGTAGCCTGGTAGCTGATGAAACTACCAAAGCTACAATTGCGAATTCAATAAGTTTCATACCGTCCTTATAATAATAATTTTTTTTTGTTTATTTGGCCCTTCTTAAAATAATTCACTATCATAATCATATATTACCATATATGTTATGAGCCCACTGTCAAAGGAATGAACTCTTAGTAAATCCAAAATCCTGAATCTTTGTAACATTTCTGGCCGTAATTTATTTTCATCAATAATTACGTTGTAGCACTTCTGTTCGTAGTTTGTTTTCGTCAATAATAACGTTGTAACATTTATGCCTTCTTTTTTTTCTTTTTTTTCAATAATCAACTGAATTCCTAAGTATTTCACTAATCTTTAAAAAGATTTAAAATTCATTTAAATAGTCGTCGTAACTGTAAAAATTTTGGATCGCAGTTTCAAAAGAGTCAAGGATTAAACTAATTTCGATTTGTTTTAACAATAGAAGTTATTGAGGAATTATACAATTAAACTAAGTACCCAATCCCATTATAATAATTATTAGAGAATTATGCTCCTTATTTATTAATAGTAATCACTAATCATCAATTTATACTGCCAATGCTCGTTTGCAAACAGCTATGATAGCATTACCGCCCAGAATCAATCCCAGGTTGATTCCAATTTTTCTTTAATGCATATTCTAAAATCATCCCTTACTTTATAAAATTTTTTTTGACCCCAAAATAATTTTCTTCTAGAGACCGTTATGAGTCAACCGTCCAGATCCTGGATTGATAATCTCAATCCCAGAGATCTAGAAGTAGAACTCGCCAATAGAGGCTTGTCCGTCCAAGGATCGGCAGATGAACGGCGAAGACGTTTACGTCATTATGAACGTACCAATCGATCTCCAGAAATTACTTCTCCCCCTGTTACTCCTTCTAGTGATGAGTTAAGACCATCACAAAACCCAGACTCGCGAAACAATGTCACCACTAACCCTCCTTTTAATGCATCTCATGAACAAATTAGTGATGCTTCTACAGCTACAGCTTCTAGTCCCTTAAATCAGGAAAACACTGTTTCCATTCAACCTCGAAATAATCAAGCAGACGGTGCACCTATGAATACCAATACCGAGAATCAAAACTCTTTGATAAACAACGCTAATAACAGTCGCCCTGTTCAACCAAACACTAACCTAGGAGCTATCCCACGAACTACCCAACCTAGTTCATCCTATGCTGCACATCAAGGAATACGACCCCTTGTTAACAACACTACTCGCAATCGCGCAGAATCAACCATTCCTAATACGTTAGCTTTCGCAGACCAAATTCCGCAACATGAATGGAGTTTGCCTCCACCTCACTATGATTCCTTAAGTTCTTCTCAGTGTTACGACAATCAACATTATAATAATCCGAACTTACCAACGAATACTCGGGAAATTCCCCAAAATCAAAACAACAGAAGTTATACAGCCCCTGATTCCACTTATCGTGATCCAAATGATCATCCTCTCAATTATGCTGGTGGTAATCACCATCTAGATCACATGTTGAACCGAGCAACCTACCTCACTGACGAATTCGAAAGAGAATTTGACAGGATGTCTATTAGGAACAATAGGCGACAACCAACACCAAATTTTACCTATGCTGAAGACTATGATCGAGAGTTTGACCGATTACCCATGAGAGAAACCAGAAATTCTAGACCAACCCCTTATTTCAGAAATCAAACCCCGATTCCCACTCAACATAACACTGATAATAGGAACTCTACACCCGCACCTAATTATGGAAATCAAACGACAAATCCTCCTCAAATGTATGGTCCACCAGTAGGTGTACAACCGACTCAAAACAATACCGAGAACAGAGATCCTAATATCCCAATGGGCCAAGATCGACCTCGCGTCCATTTTAACCAAAATGTTTCTTACAATCAAGGAAGACCCTTGAATAGAAATTATGAGCCATACTCACAATTACCACCCATTTATGACCCTTCTCATCGCAGAAATCAATCAAATTCTGCAGCTCAAGCATATCAAACCATGCGAAAATGGGATCTTAGATTTGTAGGAACGCGACAAGAAGACCCTGATGCATTTTTGCGTAAAATCACTGCTGCCAAATCAGTCATTTATATAAGAGATGAAGACCTCTTAAATTTATTACCTTTCTTTCTCAACGGTATAGCAGCCCGTTGGTACGAAGTTAACCAATATCGCTGGTATACTTACCAAGAATTCGCTAGAGATTTCAGAAATCGATTTAGCGACCCCGATTTTCAATTTGAATTAATGCAAGAAATTCATCGAAGAACGCAAGGTGACCAAGAATCGGTAGCCGATTACTTGACATGCATGCTTTCGATGTTTGATAGACTATCTCCTCGATTGACCGAGTACGAAGAAATAAATTTTGCACACAGAAATTTACTTCCTCGTTTACATCTTACTATCCCTAGAGTGGCTATAAGAAACTTTACTCATTTCGAGCAAATAGCAGTTGCCGCTGAAAAATCCTTTCGAGTTGCCCGATCTTACCAACCTCCTCCTAAACCAGAAAGCTCCCTACTTCCCGATTTAGCGTATCGAGGTCCTTCATTAAGATCCATGCCTAGAAGGAAGGAACAGTTGAAACAAATGGTAGAAGATCCCAATATCGAAGACGAATTCGAAGAGAATGAGTTAGAAGAATTGTTGATGATACATCAGTCCCCTAGTACAAACTCTAAATCTTCTTTCACCCCTTCCAAGAATAATACAAAGAGACCAGAGCCCTCTAAATCCCAAAATACTAAGAGTAAACCTAAACAAGAATCTCCAAATCCGACAGATTCAATCCCTAAAACAAACACTGACAAAACTAACAAAACTACGTGCTGGAATTGTGATAAAGTAGGTCACAGACATAACGATTGTACAGAAGCTAGAAACATATTTTGTTATGGTTGTGGCAAGAAAAATGTAACTAAACCCAAATGTCCCAAGTGTACGGGAAAAGACGAACAGGATTGTTAGATGAGGTCCCAATAATCCTGAATCCCACCCAGCGACCTTTAAACACAGAAACATCGGAGAATATCCCTAAAATTTCAGAAAAGCAATTAAATTCAAAAATTTTACAAAATTCTGAATCATCACCCGAACCAGTGACTGACCACTTGCCTAGCGTTCCAGAAACTAAAACTAAACAGAAAAGGAGTACCTTAAAACTAGTCGAGATAGAATGTCTAAAGTTAGAAACAGATATTGCCGAAATCACTGGAATTTACAGCCCCATGGACATAGATATTTTTATTTATTGTGAAAATGGTAAATATTTCATTAATGAGAAAGATGTGTTAAAAATTAAAGAAAGTAAAGATTATATCTTGAAAAACAATTTTGATAATTCGACCCTTAACACAAATCAAGAAAATATTGTTTTAAAAGATGAAACTTTAAAAACTAGCACTCCGGAAATTGAATTCCAGGAGAGCTGCCCTCCGACCACCTGTTTCAAAATTTCAAATTTACAATACCCTTCTTTAGCACCTTCCTCCCCAGAACCATTGCTCTATGTTACAGTCCGCATCGAAAATCACGAAGTAAAAGCCCTCGTAGATTGTGGAGCGTCAAGAAGCTTCATTGGACCCCAAGGACTTGAAATTATTAAAAACCTAAACCTTCCCGTAAGCGAAAAAGATGGTATAGTACAAGTAGCAAACGGACAAATATTGACCGTATCTAAAGAAATCTCTCTACCTCTCGAATTACAGAAACAAACTAAGCCTTTACGCGTGAGAATTTTAGACTCTCTATCTGAACCCTTAGTATTAGGTTTAGACTTCCTAAAGTATTTTAAAATACAAGCTGATTTCGTGACTAGATCTTGGTTTTACAAAAATAAACCTAAACAAATGTACTATTTTGAAAAGAAGGAAGATGACTCCTTAGAAAAATGTGCCGGTTTATTTGAATTAACCTCTTCACAAATAGAAAGATTAGAAACATTTCTGAAATTGCATTTACCCGAAATACCCGATGAGCCCGGATTAACTACCCTGACTATTCATTCCATAAACACAGAGAACCATGCCCCTGTAAAACAGAGATGTTATATGGTTTCACCCAAAGTAATGGAAGCCATTATAGCAGAAGTTAAAAAGATGCTGAAAGATGGAGTGATAGAGCCCTCATCTAGTGATTGGTCCAACCCAATAGTCATGATTAGAAAACCTAACGGTGAATACAGATTTTGCCTAGATTTTAGAATGTTGAACGCCCTCACGAAAAAAGATAGTTACCCTATTCCCCACATGGATGCTATTTTATCCAAATTAAGAAAAGCGAGATACATTTCTAAAATAGACTTAGATAAAGGATTCTGGCAAGTCCCACTATCCGAAGAAAGTAAAGAGAAAACTGCATTCGCAATACCTGGTCTAGGACTGTTTCAATTTACCCGCATGCCGTTCGGTTTGACCAACGCCCCCGCAACGTTCCAAAGAATGATGGACAAAGTCATTAAACCCGAGATGGATCCCTACTGTTTCGTTTACCTCGACGATATTATCATCGCAACAGAAACTTTTGAAGAACACCTCAAATGGCTTGAGATTGTCCTCAATAAACTAAAAGAACATAAGTTGAAAATAAATCCCACCAAATGCGAATTTGTTGTTCCTCAAGTACGCTACTTAGGTTTTCTTGTTGACGAAAAAGGTTTATCTGCAGACCCAGACAAAGTCGCTCCCATTCTGACCTATCCACCCCCGAAAAACGTAAAGGAATTACGAAGATTCCTCGGCATGTCAGGCTGGTATCGTAGATTCATCCCTCAATTTGCATCCCTAGCTTCACCCCTAAATAAACTGTTACGCAAAAAGCAAAAGTGGGAATGGCAAACAGATCAACAAATAGCTTTCGAGAAAATCCGATCATCTCTCATGTACGCACCCGTCCTTACTCGTCCCGATTTCGAGTTGCCTTTTGAACTACAGACTGACGCCAGTGACGTAGGCCTCGGTGCAGTGCTCACTCAGAAAATTAATAATGTTGAGTATGTTATTGCATACGCTAGCAGAAGTCTCACCGAAGCTGAACAAAAATATACCACGACAGAAAAAGAGTGTCTTGCTGTCATTTGGTCTATTCAGAAGTTCAGAGCGTATCTTGAAGGTTATGATTTCACTGTAATTACAGACCACAGTAGTTTAAAATGGCTTCATAATTTGCGCAACCCTACAGGTCGCCTAGCTCGATGGGCTTTGACCTTGCTTGAGTATAATTACACGATAATACACAGGAAAGGAGCAATGCATCATGTGCCTGATGCTTTGTCTCGTATCCCTGCTACCCAAATCGAAGAAGCCCCAACTGAAATTATAGATGTCCTATACTCCGCCGAGGAAACTGATAACACTTGGTATACTCGTAGATTTCTGCAAGTTACAGAATTTCCCGGACGTTTTCCCAACTGGCGAATTGACAACGGAAGATTATACCATTATCGACCTGACCCAATCCTCTCAACTTTAGTTGAAGACCTAAACGCTTGGAAACTAGTTCCATGCGAATCTGAAAGACAATCCATCCTTCAAAAAGCACACGATGATCCCCAAGCAGGTCACCTAGGAACTCAGAAAACCTACATGAGAGTAGCTACAGATTATTATTGGCCCGGATGCTACCGCGAAATCGCTAACTTTGTCCGATTTTGTCCAGTTTGTCAGTCCTGTAAAGTAGACCAAAACTTACCACCCGGCTTAATGAGCCAAAGAATCGTAGAACAACCCTGGACTGTAATAGCAGCCGACATTATGGGTCCCTTTCCACCTAGCCGCTCCAATTTTAAATACATCCTTGTTATTCAAGATCTCTTCACAAAATGGATTGAAATTAAGCCCCTAAGAAATGCTACCGGAATATTAATCTCAGATGCCCTGAGAGACCTTGTGATTAACCGATGGGGAACCCCTAAAGTCCTCTTAACAGATAATGGAACAGAATTTAGTAATAATGTCCTCCGTTCTCTCGCACAAGAATATGGAATTTATCATTCGACAACACCTCCCTATCACCCACAAGCAAATCCCGTAGAACGAGTTAATCGAGTCCTTAAAACAATGTTAATTTCATACATATCTGAAGATCATCGAAACTGGGATAAATACCTTACAGAATTCCGATACGCCTACAATACAGCTTTCCATGATTCCCTAAAAGTTTCTCCAGCCTTCCTAAATCTTGGTCGCCATCCTAATCCTACTAACGAATTACGAAATAAACTGAACAATAATGCACCCGAAATAGAACAAAGTGATCCGACCCTTTGGGAAGTTAGAATGAAAAAGATCCAATTGATGAAAGATTGGGTAATCGAAAATATGGATAAAGCTTACCAAAAACAATCCCTTTATTATAACAAACATCATCGCACAGTGAATTATTCAGTAGGAGATCTTGTCCTCACTCGCTGCCGCATCTTGTCCTCTAAAATCAAAAACATTACTTCAAAATTATCTCCCAAATATTCTGGACCTTACAAAATTACAAAAATCCGTCCTCCGAATGTTGTTGAATTAAGTGATTTGTCCCTTAAACATCTTGGAAAATTCCACATTAAAGATATTAAACCATTTTTATGTACTGATTTTAATTCTGATTTGTAGATCACTATGGAGACTGAAAGCGAGATCTATCTCAAAAACACCGTCCTCTATCTCACTAATATGGCACACCGCCTAATCGAGGACCTGGAGAAAGAACGGGCGAAAACTAAACAATACCCGAAGTTTCTCAGAGAGGCAGCGGATTGTTTAAAAGAAAAGGAGGAGGAAAATTCAAAACTACTCGTTACAATCAATGAGTTAGAACTTTTGATCGAGGAATACCGACAACCAAAGGAACTCGACGACTCATGGAGCCCAACGGACGAGGAGCGAAACGCGACCCAACCCAGTTGGCGACATATAAAACCGTACGAAGCCATTCTGTCTCGCATCTTCGAACTTTATCCTGGTCTCCGGTATGCTCTTAAATGCGGCATTCGTGCTGAAAAGAAATATTTTTATGAAAATCACGTAGTCGTCCTCCAAAACTGCCAAGTATCCAGTGAGTACCGATTGACACCTGATGGTGAACCACTTCCTTTGACCAAATGTACTTGCAATCGAGTTCCTGTTGCAAATGTTGAGATTCCTTCTGCCAACATGTCACCTGACAAATTATTAACTCCGCCTTACGCCCCTCCAGTTTCTCCCGATTCAACGCAGTTGACCTCTAACGAACAAGAGATTAAAGAGAACCCTACCAACCTTTCATTCAGCATTATTTCTGAAGAATCAGAAGACGAGATTATCATTATCGATACTGACACATCCTCTGAAAATAACCGGTCTAGAGTTCCTTCTATTTCTGACTCGTCAATTACCGACTTCTCCATTATTAACGATGACCAGTTCCTTGGCGATCGTCCCGCTAATTTGCAAGACACCCCAGAGACGTCTAGACCCTCGACTCCAATAGAACAAGTTATAGAATCCCTCGATGACATAATCAGAATCGATACCGAAGAAACTGTCGAGAATCCAACACCCGTACATAGTCCAGCACCTTCTTTCGAAATAATTGAAGACGAACCCTTAAACAACCCTACCTCGGAAGTTACATCAGAAGTAACCACCGACCTTCTCGAAATTAACGTTGACGACCCTCTTTCAGACTCTCCTTCGGAATTAGACCCTATCATCTCTGCCGGACTTGACTCAGAAGATCCTCTTGCTAGCCCCCGTGAAGATTCTCTTGCTAGCCCCTGTGAAGATCAACCTTCCGAATTTATCACCAACCCGACTTCCGACTCAGAAACGGATGATTTCATCGAAATCGAACTAGAAGACTCCTCAACTTGGGAAGGCGAGTCAATTCAAATTAATCCACCTGAAAACCCCCCCCAGACCACAAAATCTGACCACAAACCTGACATTAACAACAATGGAGAATTCTATTTAAAAGATTATTTAAAACGACCTCACCCAATCTTAACCGAAAACTTTGTCAGACCAAAGAAATCCCTGAAAAGGAATCCTCGAGAATCGCCCTCGAAACCGGAAACTCCACAATCGAGCTCCTTCGAAACCGAATCCGAGTCCAGACCACCATCACCGTTCCCACTTCTTCCTCGAACAGAAGATCCAATGCCTACACCCGAACCAAGTCGCTATCCATCACGCAAAGCCCCCAACCAAGCCTGTCGACCAGGTTATCGCTATTCCTCCGCTGAATCAAACAAACCCGTACCACCATCACCTTTTCGCTACCAAGTTGACCATAGAACTTCCGCTCAAAAACCCCCTTTGCCCTCACTATTGAAACTCCCCATCAAGAAACCACAAAACGTTCCACAAAGCACAGTAGATTGGCTGCGTCGACCAGCCCGCCCCGGCTGTTGGAGTTGTGACAGCCGGAATCACAAGCATAAAGACTGCCCCTATATTGACCCTGAAAATGTACATTATTGCCGTAAATGTGGCGAGGCCAAACGAAAATTTACGAGATGTAAACCATGTCTACTGAAAGAGTCAAAGACCCCCTACCCTAGGTAATAACTGATCTCAGTAAAAATAAAAACTCCTACGTATTAATATTATCATTATCATTAGTATTATAATCATCAGTATTACGATCTCTCAAATGTTGTAAATCAGAATTATACCTAATAAAAATATACCTTCTTAAACTTCGTAAATAACCCGACTTAACTTTATTTATGTACCCTACTTCCTATTGCGAACTTATTCAACACAAAATGATTTAAGTAAGACTTTAACATATAAAACAATAGATCGAATTGTTATCATTAACACCGAAAAACTTTGCAACTAGTTAATAAATTGGAACCGCTTGCCTTCGCAAGAGGCCGTTTTCGGCCCTCTTTTAGAAGGGGAGTGTTGTGACGTGGCATAATTTTGCACGTCATTTATACTCGAGTTTTGTTATAAACAAAATAAACATCCTTGCGCCAATGTTGATGGCTGCAGCAATTACCCAATTCTAGTCAATTTGTTTATTTATAGAATTATTTGTTTATATTAATGTATTTCCTCTTACGAAAACAATCCTCCTTGGATTTGAATTCGAGATATTTCCCGGCTATCGTCTTGCAAGCAGAAAGGATGATCATCACGCCTGCGCAGATTCGACTTTCCGTTTACTCATAGCAGAAAACTACTACGTCAACCAAAATCCAAATCGAATTGACTCGATTACCTGTCACTTTTAAATTCAACCTACACAAAAAGTCATCTCACAAATAACCTTTTGAATAAATTAGAATTTATTTTCTACATTTACCAATTATTAGGGAATTTCAAAATGTTAAGAGATTGACTATTGAACAGGATAGTCCCTGTCATTTCTCTATATTTCATGAAGAGACACCTTTTGCCTAGGCCCGAATTCTCATGTCATTGGATAAAATATTACCTTTTGATTTTTTAGAAATCATCCTACCTTTTGCCTTTTTTTTTTTATCAATGACATTTAGAGAATTCTGGAGGTTGACGATAAGGAAATTAAGAATTAAAAAGTAAAAATCTCAGGAAGCGAGAAATTACTAACTTAAATTATACCCCGGTGTCACTATTTTTGAAAGTGATTACGCTCCTGATTTTGGCGGAGTAATACTAGTTGAGGAGCATGGTAACCGGCGGGGAAAACGGAGGGGAGGAATCCAGGCAGCATGCTCGCAAGGGAAATCCTTATCGCTCTCTCTGAATTCAGCAGCCTAGCAGTTAGCAATAATTTTCTCTACCTGTTTCCGCTACAAGAAGTCAGTTTTTCTTATAAAAGTAAAATAAGTGCAAGTGTTGGACATTTCTGGACGTTCTTGGTTACTCTTGGTTCCTCTCAACTTTTCCAGCTTCGACCTCAATTCTCTGGATCTCTTGAAATCTTCGTAATGTAAGTCTAGTTATGGATTTTTTTTGTGATTTTCTTTTATATAGAAATTGTAAATTTTCTTGTGGTGTAACAAGTGGTTCAGCCGGCCTCGTGGTCAAACGAGAAACTATGGATGATTGTCTAGTTTTCTTGATTAATTTTAACATTGAGTCGATTCCTTATGATTTTGTTTATTAAGAAAATTTATTTATTTAACTAAATAATGTGCAGATTTGGGATTATTGACTTTATTGAAATTTTCTCATTCTCGCTTGACCATGCTGCCGATATTTCTCAATCTCTTTTCTAATTTCTTTTATTACTTCCATTATTCAATAGAATTTCAATTAATTATGTAATTAATGTTGAATCGTGATAATTATATATGAAGTTGCCTCTTTCACAACTACTTCGCCCCATTTATAGAAATTGTCCTTATGATTAAATGGAAATGTCCCTCTTTTGATTAAATTTCTGTCTTTAATATTTTATTTATTTTGTTTCATAAATGGAGATGTCCCATTTATAAATAATAATTATAATAATATAAAATTGTTCCCCTTTTTCTTTATTTTTTTTTGTATTAGTAAAATATTTTCATTTATGCGTTTGTCCCATAAATGATGTTTTGTCCCTTATTTTTGAGAAAGTTACTAATAATCATAAATGATTTTGTCTGATTTATGGCGATTTAATCCCTTATTTTATTAATAAAATTGATACTTATTGAGTAGAATCGTCCCGTTAATACTTGATTGTCCCTTATTTTATTAACAAAACTTTATTTATTAGATGTAATTGTCCCTAAATTTATTGATGAAATTGTATTTATCGACTGGTTTGTCCCCTTTGTAGTAAATTGTCCCTTATCTAATTAACAAAATTTTAACTATTGGATGCGATTGTCCCATTATGATGAATTGTCCCCTTTTTCGACTTATTCATCCTTTTTTTTTGGAAAGAAGAGCCAATTCTATGTAATAGAAAAATTGTTTTGTCCTATTTTTCCCTAATTATATATGTGATATTTTTAGATGTAAGTTATATTGTCACTATGATAATTTTGGCTGACCACAAATTATTGACCTGAGACACTAAAATTGTAAGAATTGTTTAATGATTGTATTGTGAATGTAAGATTTATTGATAAATTTGATAATTATAATAAATTATGATTTGACTTTAATTATTGAATATGATTTTCTCGAATCCTCCCTCCTCCTTCTTTGCTAGTCGACCGGCATCGAAATTAATATTCATTTATCTTGAGAGTTTTGAATTTAAGAATTTTTAATAATTTTTTTTATCTTTTATAGAATTTAGTTCTATTAATTTTGTCTTTGCTTTCGTTCTGGGTATTTAGTACCTGTTATCTTTTTGTCTATCTTGGATATTTAGTATCCGCACTTTGTTTTTGCAACTGTCCCAAGAAAGGACTGGCGCTCAACATTTTGGTTCAATAAAAATTCTTTTAATTTTAATTTTTTTTGATATTGTTATTAATTTCTAAATTATTGTTCGGATCTAAAATCTTTGGTTTATCGTAAGTATTTGTTTTGTTATTTGTTTATTTATTTTACAGCTAATAATTTTGTTTATAAAATTTAATTTGTTTATAAATATTCCCGTGTCCCTTTTTATTGCGTCTATTTGTTTATAAATTTTATTATCGTTAAAAAGGTCTGGTTACACTACACATATATATATATATATATATATATATATGGAATTAAATCGAATTCTATAAAATAATTGTGGAATTAATACTTTTCAATTTACAGGAACTTCAAAATGTGCTAAAATGTATGTTTTTGAGGTTAAGAACGTTTTTTACAACTATTTTATACCAGCCCTATCCGTCTCACACAATTTGTTTGGAAAATATATGACCACCACTTAAGTAGTGCTAGCATTTAACGCCAGTTGGCGTTATCCTAGTTTATCACAGTATTGTATACAAATCGTATTTATTTTTTTAAATTGTTTGATATTTTTAATGGTCAATATTAATATTGAAGATACAAAAATACATTTGGGCAATTCCACGTGAGATTTTAGTCGACCTCTTAAAATCGGCCAAAAATATTTTTTTCTATTCTGTATCGAAAAAAAACAGATACTTATTTTTTATTTTTGTTTAATTGTCAAAATTTACGAGTTATGAATTTTAGAATTTTTTTACTTTTAATCGTAATTCCATGTAAATCCATGTAATTTCACATTATGCGTATAGGTTAACTTTAACCCTCCATCCGTCGGATATAGTAAGAAGTTTCCTCACCCAGTTTATTTTTTTATTTATAACTTAAAAATAAAAAAATAACTTCATATTCTTGGTACCTTTTACAGCATTCTTCTTCTTTATATTAAACCAATTTTTTTTATAATTTTTTTTTATTGAATTTGAAAGTAGCAATGCCGGAAATTTTTGACGCAAAATGAGAAAACTTCTCACCACGCGACTAACCACGTATACAAAAAAAATGCATTTGCATGATGTTGTGAAAACACCTTTACAGGTAAGTGTGTGCCACAATTTAAGTTGATAACACTGTTCCAGCTGTCAAAACAATGTTTTTGTTTTTATAACCTATAAAACCTCTTTATATTTTTCAGGCAAATATTCATGAAAAAATGAACATTGTTTTCACTAATAATTATTTTATATGAGATTTCTAATAGAAAAATCATACATTTAATTTTCTTGGCGTCGAAAAAGTGGGAACTGTAAAATCGGAACTTTACAGTTCACTAAAATATGTATTTGACGTAAAGAAATATGTTACTACTGACATCTATTATTTTCACTTAAAAACTCAAACCATATTGTCGGTAAGTTTATATATTAAGTACACTAAGAATATTATTTTCACATTTAATTATTTTTTATTTATTTATCATCAGACTCACTTGTAAATAATTAAATAACACTTTTGCACTAATTTTCACTTATTAAAACATTATATTAACGATACTTCTATTGAAATTATACACAAATTCCTATCACAGTTTACCACACAATTTTTTTAATATATTTATTTTTCACTTATTTTACATTAATTTACTGTAAATATGGTATTATTTTATCTATGAATACTTTTTCTATTATTTCCAAAAATTATTTCACATTGTATTGTTGTTTTAATAACAAAAACAACGTTGTTCTCACACCGTCGGCTTACCGACAATTTTTCGTACGATTAGCGTAACACCTATTCGACATTCTAGCTTTTAAAGCATGAGATTACTTTATACTATTTTTGCAGTTGCGTTTGCTTACCTATAAACGCAAAAATATATGCATTATAAGCATTAAGTATCGCTATGGAAAATACGTATGATGAACTTACTTTCATACTAAGAACTTAATACTCTAATCGCAAAGACGTTATGCGCCCGGAGTAAGAGACATCGTTTTGCTATTATTGCAAAGAGTTTCACCGTTTTTGGCGGTGATTCTGCTGCAACAAGCGATTTGGCTCCTCCTACTTGCCCTCTCCAACCGTCTGACGTCGCATGTGTAAGAAAAGCCGGCGTTGTTTTAGTGTTAGTTCGATCAGTGTACATGGTTTTTATATCTTTCTCGTTTTCAATCGATTTTCTTTGGTAAGTATGTCAAAAAAATACTAAAGCTAATCTTATTATACTTTTGAAACAAAATTATTACACGGAAAACAATAATTATTCGTTGTAATAATGCACAATTAATGTAATGGAAATAAAAGATATCCGAGAATTGAACAGCTGATGCAGACATAACCTTATTAACATACCAATTTTTAAATTCTAAACTTTATTCAAACGGTAATTTAATTTTATTTACTTTCAGCAGTGCAAACACTGAATAATCCTTACGACATTTTCACAAGATGCTCTAGAGTTAACTCCGATTTTTAGTGAGAGTAAAGATATAGGGTGTGAAGTTGAATAAAGTTTAGAATTTAAAAATTGGTATGTTAATAAGGTTATGTCTGCATCAGCTGTTCAATTCTCGGATATCTTTTATTTCCATTACATTAATTGTGCATTATTACAACGAATAATTATTGTTTTCCGTGTAATAATTTTGTTTCAAAAGTATAATAAGATTAGCTTTAGTATTTTTTTGACATACTTACCAAAGAAAATCGATTGAAAACGAGAAAGATATAAAAACCATGTACACTGATCGAACTAACACCAAAACAACGCCGGCTTTTTTTACACATGCGACGTCAGACGGTTGGAGAGGGCAAGTAGGAGGAGCCAAATCGCTTGTTGCAGCAGAATCACCGCCAAAAACGGTGAAACTCTTTGCAATAATAGCAAAACGATGTCTCTTACTCCGGGCGCATAACGTCTTTGCGATTAGAGTATTAAGTTCTTAGTATGAAAGTAAGTTCATCATACGTATTTTCCATAGCGATACTTAATGCTTATAATGCATATATTTTTGCGTTTATAGGTAAGCAAACGCAACTGCAAAAATAGTATAAAGTAATCTCATGCTTTAAAAGCTAGATTTTTCTTTCCGTGTTGTCTAATATTTTCCGAGGGGGAGGGGGTTAATTTTTTGTGTTTTTCAGTACAATGCTTATTTCAATAATTTTTTACTCTTAAACAATTAAACATACAAATTTGACAAATTACATTTTGGAAAGGTTTTTTCATGCTCTTTCAATTGAAAATAAGCATTTTGAAAAAAAAAATTTTTTGACCCAAAAAAATCAAAATTGAAATTTATTTTTAATTTTGATTTTTTTGGGTCAAAATTTTTTTTTTTCAAAATACTTTGTCAAATTTGTATGTTTAATTGTTTAAGAGTAAAAAATTATTGAAATAAACATTGCACCAAAAGACCCCTTGATCACTTGACGCGAAATCCCCCATATATATATATATATATATATATATACAGTACCGGCCAGAATTGTCAGTCCACTTACAAAATTCGTATTAAAAACATGCCTCTCGTTTTTTGATAATATTTCAGTTAAAAATAAGTTTAGAAAAATTTAAAAATAACCATTGGAAAGCTTATAAAATTTCGCGTGAAATGAACTAAAGTTCAAAACTATTCATTAAATAGAAACTGAGTTAGAGTGTGAGAAATATCGTCTAATTTTTTGATTTTTGAAAATTCTGTTATCCAACTTCAGGTTCAGGGTTGCTCTAAACGAGGTTAGAAAAAAAATTCAAATTCATATATAATAAAGCTTGAGATCTCCTCTTTAAAAGTAGACTAAGTAGCTTAAAAAATATTACGTGCTTTAAAAGATATTGGAGATTTTAAAAAGGTCTGCACGATTGACAAGCAAACCATCATTCAAGCAAAACAGTCACATCGCGCCTCATAGCCAGGGCCGAATAGGACGCTTTATCAAAAAGGGGCCCCATTATTATAATTAATTATTATTTATTATTAATTATTAATTAAATGAGATTCTTTAAATAAAACTGTAATTTGAACACATTTTATAGTTTTTTTTATTAGAAATTATAATTTTTAATTTAATTAAATTAACATTAAATACTTTTTCAAAATTATAAATTATCAATATTATAAATTAATAAATTTCTCTAAATTAAAAATTAAATAGTTGACTAGAATTTTAGTAAATTAAAAATTTAATATAAATAAATTTTTAAATATTTACATAATATGTGAGAATTTTTTTATACTTTTTATTCATTTTCAATTAATAAATATTTTTAAATTTTGTATAAAATTTGAATTTATTAAAACGCAACACAACAAAAAAACAACGCAACACAACAAAACTACATTAAATTTTTGATTCCTTAAAATATCCACCTTTTGCTTTAATTACTGCTGCACATACTCTCGGCATTCTTGCAATTAGTTTATTTAGATAAGTTTTGGGTATGTTTTCCCAGACGTCTTGCATTTCGTTCCAAAGCTGGTGAACATTTGTGGGTCTTCTTTTACGGACTTGACGATCAACTTCATCCCACAGGAGCTCGATCGGATTGCAATCTGGGGATTGTGGGGGATGATCCAGTAGTTTTAATTTCTTCGCCTTTACTTTATTATTTAAATAACTCATACACAACTTTGAGGTTTGTTTAGGGTCGTTGTCTTGTTGTAAATAAAAAGATTGCCCAATTATTCGGTGTCCCGATGGAACGGCGTGCCTCACCAAAATACTATGGTATTCTTCTTTCTTCATTATTCGTTCAATTTTGAATAGATGTCCGACTTGACCATTTCCGAAAGAACCCCATACTATAATCGAACCGCCTCCATGTTTCACTGTTGGTGTAGTGCATTGGTCCATCGTTCGTTCTTCATTAGTTCTTCGTACATATACTCGCCGATTCCCACCAAATAATTCGAATTTCGACTCGTCAGTGAACAAAACCTTTTTCCAATCATTTGTTGTCCATTTTATATATTTTCTTGCCCATCTTAACCTTTTCTTTTTATTAATTGGACGTAGCGAAGGTTTTTTAGCTGAGATACGTCCATTCAATCCCGACTTTTTTAACCGCCTTTTAATTGTGGTAATAGATATGGGAGAATCTCTCGTTGCATTTAAACTTTCTCTTAAATCCGGTGCTGTTAATTTTCTATTCATTTTACTCATATAAACTACGTGATTATCTTCTCTTGCAGAAGTACACTTTTTGCGGCCTCGTCCTAGACGATTTGAAAAATTTTCAGTTTCAGCGTACCTTTCAAGAGAATATTGAACACCTCCTTTTGAAATATTTAATTTTTTTGCAATTTCCCTGTGAGAGTAACCTTCATCTCGTAAGGTTTGTAATTATTAAGTTGTAAGGTTGAGGTAAGGTTGTGATAAGTTTACCAGGTATGGAAAATATTGAAAAAAAATTTAATAAATAAATATTAAATTAAAAAGTTAATGTTGTTACTCTTCTTTATATTGGAAACTTGACGTGAAGCAGAAAATTTTGAAAACAAATTTGGGGGGACAGGGATTTGAACCCGGGATCGACGCGCCTAAAACCTATTATTCTAACTAACTGAGCTAAGTAGAGAACTGGCAGAAGGAAAATTAATTTTGCATTTAAGCTGAACCAAGAAGATGGTTAACTCCTTAAAGGCAAAATTAATTTTTCTTCTGCCAGTTCTCTACTTAGCTCAGTTAGTTAGAATGATAGGTTTTAGGCGCGTCGATCCCGGGTTCAAATCCCTGTCCCCCCAAATTTGTTTTCAAAATTTTCTGCTTCACGTTAAGTTTCCAAAATAAAGAAGAATAACAACATTAACTTTTTAATTTAATATTTATTTATTAATTTTTTTAAATATTTTCCATACCTGGTAAACTTATCACAACCTTACAACTTAATAATTACCTTACCTTAACCTTAACATGTAACGTCACCTCAACCTTAACGTGTAACGTTACCTCAATCTTGACATGTAACCTTACCTCAACCTTAACGTGTAACGATACCTCAACCTTAACGTGTAAGGTTACCATGGCCTTATAATATATACTTAACACACCCTAACATGTAACCTTACCTCCATGGCGGAAATTTTTAATTCACCTCAGGTCTACCACAGCCATATCGCGTAACCTTACGAGCCATACGATTAGTACTCAGCATAACCTTACCTCATACTATTGTGCTATGTGGGACAATCAGAAAGCTATGTCAAAAATTTATTTAAAAAGGTTAGAAAAAACAATTGAAATATAAGTTTCTCTAAAAAATGACCGGGAAATCAAAATAATTTAAATTAGTTAAAAAACATTTTTTTTATGAAGAAATAATTTGCTAATAATAATAAAATAAAAATTGTTCGCGCTAAACTGAAAATTATTCTAATCGTTTATTACGCGGTGCTAGAAATATACTTTTACATGCAAAAAACGTCTTTATGAGCCAAATTAATAAAAAATCATAATGCAATTAGAGATTTTCCTGTATCTATTTCCACAATTAACAGTCAATTAATAAAGGCGAGATTGAAAGTGCGTATCTGAGCTACACAAAGACTAAATATGACAAAAACAATAAAAAATTACTAATTATAAGTTAAACATATTTTAAAAAATGAAGGAACAAAGTCGAAAAAAATACCATAAAATTTTTGTAAGGTCGATGGTCCCGATGGTTTATCGGGACTCAGAATAATTGGGCCATCACTAAAATAATAAAGTACAGGCAAATTGCAAGAATGTCAAGAGTATGTGCAGCAATAATTAAAGTAAAAAGTATAAAAAAATTCTCACATATTATGTAAAAATATTTAAGAAATAAATATAAATAAATAAAATAACTAAAATGAATAAAATAAATAAAATAAATAAAATAAATAAAATAAATAAAATAAATAAAATAAATAAAATAAATAAAATAAATAAAATAAATAAAATAAATAAAATAAATAAAATAAATAAAATAAATAAAATAAATAAATATTTAAAAATTTATTTATATTTAATTTTTAATTTAGAGAAATTTATTAATTTATAATATTGATAATTTATAATTTTGAAAAAGTATTTAATGTTAATTTAATTAAATTAAAAATTATAATTTCTAATAAAAAAAACTATAAAATGTGTTCAAATTACAGTTTTATTTAAAGAATCTCATTTAATTAATAATTAATAATAAATAATAATTAATTATAATAATGGGGCCCCTTTTTGATAAAGCGTCCTATTCGGCCCTGGCTATGAGGCGCGATGTGACTGTTTTGCTTGAATGATGGTTTGCTTGTCAATCGTGCAGACCTTTTTAAAATCTCCAATATCTTTTAAAGCACGTAATATTTTTTAAGCTACTTAGTCTACTTTTAAAGAGGAGATCTCAAGCTTTATTATATATGAATTTGAATTTTTTTTCTAACCTCGTTTAGAGCAACCCTGAACCTGAAGTTGGATAACAGAATTTTCAAAAATCAAAAAATTAGACGATATTTCTCACACTCTAACTCAGTTTCTATTTAATGAATAGTTTTGAACTTTAGTTCATTTCACGCGAAATTTTATAAGCTTTCCAATGGTTATTTTTAAATTTTTCTAAACTTATTTTTAACTGAAATATTATCAAAAAACGAGAGGCATGTTTTTAATACGAATTTTGTAAGTGGACTGACAATTCTGGCCGGTACTGTATATATATATCTATCTATCCCTATTAATATAAAATCATATCGCCGCCGCCGCTGTTTCAGAAAGTTCTAAGGGTGCCCTTTTCCAAGAGGCCGTCAAAACTTACGTCAAATTTGACCTATTTTTTGACCTATAGGTCAAAAAGAGGATAAGTAACGGTCTCACATTTACTCTCAAAATTTAGGTCAATTTTGACGGCAGTTTTGAACAAAACGTCAAAATTTGACAAACAATTCCCGCAACCCTAAAAGTTTAGGTCAATTTTGAGGGCATTTTTGACCTAACCGTTAAAATTTGAGAAACAATTTCCGCTACCCTCAAAATTTAGGTCAATTTTGAGGGCAGTTTTGAACTAAACGTCTAATTTTGACAAACACTTCCCGCTACCCTCAAAATTTAGTTCAATTTTGAGGGCAGTTTTGACCTAAACGTCAAAATTGGAGAAACAATTTCTGCTACCCTCAAAATTTATGTCAATTTCGAGGGCAGTTTTGACTTAAATGTCAAAGAATTTCTGCTACCCTCAAAATTAAGGTCAATTTTAGGGCAGTTTTGACCTACGGGTAAAAAGAGGCCCACAAGCGTCTCTTACATTACGTCGAAATCTACATGTAATTTTAAATTCTTCTTTTACCTACATGTCATAAATTACCAAATAATGGCCATTAATTTATGTCAAAATTTATGTCAAATTTGATTTATTGTTAAAGCTGCAAGTAAAAAGGGCATAAATAATGCCTTTGATGATACTGCAAAATGTATGCCAAATTTAACTAATTTTTTTACCTTTAGGTATAAAGAAGTATCTATAAGGGCACTATGAGATCATAATCATGTTCGTAAAGTAAAATTCTTTTAAAGTGATTACTTTTAGTATCGCCTGATATAATTTACTCTAACTTATTACCATGCTTTTATATTAAGAGAACATGATGTGAAAATTAGTAGTTAGGGGGTTGGCGCGCGAAGCGCGCAGGGGGGCGGAGCCCCCCTAGTATATATATATATATATATATATATGAGCGATTCCATGTCAAGTGATCAAGGTGGAGAAAAATTTTTCTCCAATCGTAGCAAAAAGAATTTTCTCCAAAACGGAGCTAAAAACCGGGTTTTCAGCGCTCAGGCGAGTAGAAAACTCTTTTTTTCAATGTTTAAACATTCTAGCCCCACTCTATCATTTATATGTCCTTTTAGGAAAAAAACCTCAGCTTTCGTTTAAAAAAAAAAAAAAATCGTATCCATCTCCCTCAAAAATTGAAATTTATTTTTAATTTTGATTTTTTTGGGTCAAAAAATTTTTTTTTTCAAAATGCTTATTTCCAATCGAAAGAGGATGAAAAAATTTTTCCAAAATGTACTTTGTCAAATTTGTATGTTTAATTGTTTAAGAGTAAAAAATTATTTAAATAAACATTACACAAAAAGACCCCTTGATCACTTGACGTGGAATCGCTCATATATAATAAATTTAATTCTTTTATATTTCGTTGTATATTTAAATGTGTGATTTTATTTGCAAAAAAGTTGAGAATCTTATTTCAGACAAATGTTTTTAAACATTTCTTGATCGATAAACATTTTTCAAAAGAAAAATTTACAGGAAGACGATGAGAAATACTTTTTTCTCAGTTTTAGATTACAAAATACTAGATGTTCTGAATATCCTACAGACGTCCTGTGGATATCAGAAAATTCGTATATTTCCGAATATAGCGCCATTTTTTTAATTTTTAATTTAATTTTAAAAAAGCAAATTGTATTTATGTCTTGAACAAACTGAAATAATAATGTTAATATTAATAATTAATAATAATTAATTAATTAATCAATTAATAAATCAAAACTAAATAAAAAATAAATAGTAAATAAGTAATCAATAATAATAATAAATAATAAATTAATTTATTTATTAATAATTTTTTTTCAATAATAATATTAATAATAATTATTGTTTCCTCTTTAAAAAAGATTTATTGTGACTTTGGTTTCCGCACATTGCAGATTCATTTATTTTTTAATTATTGATTGATTATTTTGATTCTTGTGGACAATTTTTCTCTTACACGTTTTGAAGGATTTCGCTAAATTTTGATAGGTGACACTGAAAAAAAAATTTATTTGATTCAAATAACCAATTAATTGACTATTATTAACCCCTTCGCAGTCCAGCTAACAATCGCTTATGGTCCAAAAACGGTCCAAAAAAAAGTTTCTAAAAAATTTGATTTCATTGTAATTAAGGTTTTTGGAGTGGCAAAATTCAAATTTGAAGTCAGTTTTTCAGAATTTAAAATGGCGGATCCAAAATGGCGAATTCGAACATTTTAAATTTTATCAGATTTGCTTGAAACTTGTTACTCGAGGGTTTTCGGGGTCTCTGATTACGAATCTAATGTCAGATTTTCAAAATTCAAAATGACGGATCCAATATGGCGGTCGAGAAAATAAAAAATCCAACGGATTTGTTTAAAACTTGTTACTCGGGGGTTTTCGGGGTCGCTGATTACGAATCCGATGTCAGATTGTGAAATCCAAAATTGCGGACCTAAAATTCGATCAAATTGCATGAATTTTGAAATTATCCGCCATATTGGATTCACCATTTTAATTTTGTAAATTTGACATCATATTCGTAATCAGCGACTCCGAAAACCCCCAAGTAACGAGTTTCAAGCGTATTTGATAAATTTTAAAATCTTCATAGTCGCCATTTTAGGTCCACCATTTTGAATTTTGAAAATCTGATTTGAAAATCGGGTTCAGCGACCCCAAAAACCTTAGTATGCACTTGGTCATTCAAATAGAATTATGTTTAGTATTTTATTTTTGAGATGAACATATATGGCCACAGACGTAAAGGTGGCACGACTTTTTGTGGCCACATATGGGCCATATACTGTCAAGGGGTTAATTAAATATTTAATTAAACCAAATAATAATTATTAGAGTTAATTAAATGGTATCTGCTTCAAATATTAAAATTATTGGTTCAAATACCATTTAATTGACGCTCCAATAAATATTATTTGATTCAAGTAAATATTTAATGGATAATAGTTAATTAATTGGTTATTTGAATCAAATAAATTTTTCTTTACGGCTACAAATACCAAAAATCATTCAGAAGAAAAAAAATAATATAAGAAATCTGTCCGCCCACCGGGCAAACACATTCGCATCCGCGCTTTGCGCGGGTGCTCGCTAGTTTCAGCGTGCCTCGGGGCGCGCGAACTTTTGTCGTCGCGCTCCGCTCGTTGTTGCGTGCTTCTCGCGCAAATGACTCGCTGCGCTCGTGGTGGTTTCCGGACGTTGCACACTATTTGCGTTCTTCATCTTATTTCTGCTTATACGTTAAATTTTTATTAGATATATTTTATAAAAAAGTTAAACTACAATTTCCTCACTCCTCCACAAAAAATATTTCGCTGTATTTCGAATTTAATCAACTGCGACTTTGTATTAGACACGCCGTACTTTTTTTGAGAGGCTACAATATTTATTTGTCTTAAAGTTACTACGACTTTAAGGTTTACATTCTCATCAAATATGTGTTTGATTTGAAGATTATCACAGAAGGAACAACACTTGTAATTGAGATAATTCATTTTTGGCACTATTTTGAAAAAAAAATTTAATTTGTATAATTTATGTTTTATTAATTGCCTCCAGGAATGTCCACTTTTATTTCAAACAAAAAACACTCTAATCGGTTTAAAATTGTTGGTTATAGTCATTTATAAACAGTAAAATCATGCATCGGTATTTATGTTAGCTCTGGTAAATTGCAAAATTAAAAGAAAATACACCTCTCTAGGTATAATATGTAAAAAGTTAGTAATTAACAATAATAATAATAATTTGTTTAAACAAATATAAATTTAAAAATTGCACAGTATTCTTACGAATTTATAGCCTGACATTCTCCAAAAAGAAAAATTGAATTCGGTTAAAATTTACGACTTATAGGTGATTTTGAATACTAGTCTGTATGTAAAGTATAGCCGGTAAATGCCCTTTTTACGGTTACGCGCAAGGACAAAAAAATCAATATCTCCTAAAGTTTCAGACCCGTCATAGATTTTTTTTGGAAAATACTCGTGAAATTAGTGGGAATCAAATTATTATTATTAAAAAAATGTCACTTTTCAAAAAATTGTATATTTAAAGATTATTTTTTTAATAAATTGTTAAAAAAATTATTCTTTTTTAAATATTTTCTTAAATTGTCTGTAAACAATAATCATTTCCTGCAAATTTCATTACATTTCATTACTTTTCCTTAGAGATATACCATTTTCAAAAATTCAAAAAAAAAATTTTAATTCAACAAAATTTGTCTGCTTAACATCAACAAGGATAGATTTAAATCAAGTTAAAGAGTTAAAAGAATATTTTGATTCAAAAATAAAAACTCTAAAACTTATAAAACAAAAAGAAAATTCTGGCCCAAAAACTTAAAAAAATACAAAAAAGTGTCGAAAGGAAAACGACAGACACACTGAAAAAAATATATTTATGGTACTGCCATAAATATAGCCAATTCTGACATATTAAATTGGTAGATATGATACTGCCATACAGTGTTGCTGTTTTAGCCATACGCAGTGTAGAACAGCAATATGTATTTGAGAGACAATAATATGTATGCGGAGAACACGAATACTGTATTTCAAGAACAGCAATACGGTATTGCTGTTTCAGCTATACATCCTAACCATACTTGTATGTCAAAATTAACATTATCATTTTTTTCAGTGCACTTTTCTAAAAACCATTTTTTTGGAATCAGGGGGTCATGAAACGTAAAGATTTAACAAAATTAGACATTGCTCAAAATTGCACAAATCCAAGACTTTCTCATTTTTGATGAGAATGTAAAAACAAATTTTCCGGAAAAAATTTAAAAAGTGCAAAATTTTTTAAAATTTTTTGAGTTTTTTTTTGTTTCTAGTTTCGTATATTTACCTAACTTTAGCATCTAAAAGAAAAAACTGAAGGTTTTTATATGTTTCTTCATGTTTCGGCTAATGCTTCACTCACTATAAATCTCAATTTTTTGCGATTTTTTGAAAATAACTTTTTTGTTTTTTGTTGTACAAAAAAGTGTCGAAAGGAAAAGTTGTTTGTTTTTGCTCATATTTTGAGGGAAAAAATAGAAAAAAATAATTTTTTGAAAATTGTCAAAAAAACAAAATTTTGAAAATTTCAAAATTTTAAAAAAATTTATAACTTTTTTGTTTTTTGTTGTATAAAAAAGTGTTGAAAGGAAAAGTTGTTTTTTTTGTTCATATTTTGAGGGAAAAAATAGAAAAAAATAATTTTTTGAAAATTGTCAAAAAAACAAAATTTTGAAAATTGTCAAAAAAACAAAATTTTGAAAATTTCAAAATTTTGTATTTTTGTTGTTTTTTGAGAAAATGAGTGGCCCAACGAACTCAGGCTTCATTTTAGTGGACTAAAAAAGTGTGCCAAATTGCAAGACGATTCATAAAGATTTATTCGAGTTATCGTGACGACAAATTATTCTACAAACAGACGGACAGACACTTTTCTAAAAACCATTTTTTTGGAATCAGGGTCCCATGAAACGTAAAGATGATTTAACAAAATTAGACATTGCTCAAAATCGCACAAATCCAAAACTTTCTCATTTTTGATGAGAATATAAAAATTTTAGATATAAAAAATATCTAAAAAAATTTGTTTTAGCAATTTTTATAATATACTTGTGACTCTTCATATTTTTTTCTTAAGTTATTAAGGTATAATATTTTCAAAAAATTATCATAAATGAATTTTTACCATTAATTTTTTTTAAATATTTTAAAACAATTTTTGAGCGATAATAGTTTTTCAATTTTGAAAAATTTCTAAACAATTAAAATTTGGTAAAATCTTTTAAAAATGATTGACTTTTTTGAAAAGTTTTATATTGTTTTAGTGTAATTATTTTTCGAAAATAATTATATTTTTTAAAAGAATTTTTGTATAATTTAAGAAAACTATTAAATTTTCTGATGTATTTTAATTAAAAACTTGGAACATTATTTTTTTCTCCAAAATGTTAGAAATAATTGTAAAATATTATTTTTGGAAATATGTAATTAAAAATATTAAAAATATTGCATTTCAAAAAATTAGAAGCTGATTTTTATTTTTAAATTAACCTTTATAGACTTTTTATTTAAAAGTTTTGATACAGTAGAAACTCTATTATCCGGACTAATGGATGCAGGCACTTGTCCGGATAATCGAGTAAAGAACGAATTAAACAAATTTTTGATTCATAATTTTATGTATTTATTTGCATATGTATTAAAATAAGACTGAAACAAACTAAAACTTTTAAAGTCAACATTAATAAAAATTAAGTTAGAAATATTTCAAAATATTTACATAAACATTTTCTTTAAATAATTAAAACACTTTAAAACGCAACATTTCGTGTAAAAATTCACGTTTTTGAATTTAAAATAGAAGTTATAACGGCTTGAGACCTTATAAACTTTATATTAAAAAAAATTTGTTATTTTAAATTTGTCCGGATAATCGAATATCCGGATAATAGGGGTCCCGATAATGGAGTCTCTATACTGTAATTTAATTATTTTTAAAATTTGCAATTAAAATTTTTTAATAGTTGTTTTTAAAAAATTGTAAAAAAATGCTTGAAAGAAACTAATTATTTTTAATTAAATTTTAGACAATTTTAACTATTCAAAAACAATTTTTGAAAGATTTGTTTATAGTTCATTTTTGCATTATAAAGATCAAAATAAGTTGCACTTTTTTTTTACTAAAAATTGTTATATTTTGTTGCAATATTTGGAAAAAAGTCGGAAAAGTGTCAATTTTCTTAATTTCCCTGGCAACAAATTTTTTTCATGACATTTACCTGATTTAACTGACAAAAATTTTGTTTTAATGTGTCATGGGTTTATAATTTATCACCTGGAAATAATGAAAAAATCATGGAATTTTATAAGAAGAAATTTGAAAAAACCCTGCAGATTTATTGTTTTATGTGTATGACATAACAACTTTTTTCAGATGAAGGTTGATTTAACATTAACTTTGTACAAATAAAAACAAAATAAATATTACTCAAACCACATTCCCATTCTGTTAAACACAATTTTTTAATTAAAATTCATAATTAATCAAATTTTGTAATAAAAATATTTTATTTTAATTAAAAAAATTTTTTTTAATTACTAATTAAAAAAATTTGCTTTAATTTAAAAAGAATTAATAAATTTTTTTTATAAAAGAAATTAATTAAAAATAATAATTAGATTTTATTATTTTTTAAAACTTTATATTAAAAAATTGTTTTATTAGAGTCATTCCATTATATTTCTACTAAAGTTGTTGCCGACTAATTTTAAAAAATTGTAATATTTTGCAGGAATGATTTTAAAGATATTAGGATTACCGAACAAAACGAATTTTTAAAATATTTTTTATATTTATTGTAAAATAAGCATCTACAGTATATGAAGTCGTTAAAACTGTCACATTTTCATCTATTAGAAAATATTAAAGAAAACACATAATTTATTATAAAAACATAAAAAAAATTAGATTTTACTAAGAATGAATTATTTTATTATTATAAATTGGTAGAAACAATTATTAATCAGAAATATTAAATAAAAAAAGATTTTAAAGTTCACCTGGTAAATAACCTATTTTTGCAAATTGCATTCACTAAATGTGAGAAATAGAAATCATTAAATTGAATAAAACCTTATGAAATACAAAGTACCTATGATTAACTTTTAGTTTTTCTTAACACTTTCTTCCTTTTTTCTTCATAAATGTTAAAAAATAAGCAATTAAAACTGGCACTTTGCTTATTTTCACGGTTTTAAAAGTGTAAATAACTTCTGCTTAGAAAAATTAAAAATTACGAAAATTGAGCAATAATTAATTGATCACTAGATACACTCACTGGAAAAAGATTTTCTTTGGTCCCGAAGCTATTTTCCGAATTAATTAACTTTAAACTTTTTACTATTTTTGTCAGGTTAATACATGTAATCTTTTTGTAACTGAAGTTGGTTGAAAACGATTAAACAAGAAGAGCTAACTTCGTCATTTAAAAAACACACGTGTTAACCTGACAAAAATAGTAAAAAATTTAAAGTTAATTAATTCGGAAAATAGCTTCGGGACCAAAGAAAATCTTTTTCCAGTGAGTGTATCTAGTGATTAATTAATTATTGCTCAATTTTCGTAATTTTTCATTTTTCTGGGCAGAAGTAATTTACACTTTTAAAACCGTGAAAATAAGCAAAGTGCCAGTTTTAATTGCTTATTTTTTAACATTTATGAAGAAAAAAGGAAGAAAGTGTTAAGAAAAACTAAAAGTTAATCACAGGTACTTTGTATTTCATAAGGTTTTATTCAATTTAATGATTTCTATTTCTCACATTTAGTGAATGAAATTTGCAAAAATAGGTTATTTGCCAGGTTAACTTTAAAATAATTTTTTATTTAATATTTCTTATTAATAATTGTTTCTACCAATTTATAATAATAAAATAATTCATTCTTAATAAAATCTAAAAAAAATTTTACGTTTTTTTAATAAATTATGTGTTTTCTTTAATATTTTCCAATAGATGAAAATGTGACAGTTTTTACGACTTCACATACTTTAGATGCTTATTTTACAATAAATATAAAAAATATTTTAAAAATTCGTTTTGTTCGGTAATCCTAATATCTGTAAAATCATTTCTGCAAAATATTACAATTTTTTAAAATTAGTCGGCAACGACTTTATTCGAAATATAATGGAATGACTCATTAAGGCGCAAGCACACCTCCACTGCCTGCCTGCCTGCCTGCAGGTAGTCATGGCAACACATAAGAGTAAGAGAGTCAGAAAATTCAAAATTTGAATTGTCTGACTCTCTTACTCTTATGTATTGCCATGACTACCTGCAGGCAGGCAGGCAGGCAGTAGAGGTGTGCTTGCGCCTTTAGTTTCTATTGTTATCACAAAAACACGCTGTTTTCAAAATAAAAAGAAAAGTAGTGATATTGGCGAGAAATGAAATTCTAGCCTTTTTGACTGAAATAATACGATTTCCAAGCGGTAATCTTGGAAACGGCGAAAAGTTGAAGAGGGCGGCACTAACATACACTGAAAATTTAGTATGCTATATATATCGGTAGTCTCCACCACCGACTCTCACCGCATCTAGTATATTTATCTAAAGCCTAACGCAGAATAAAAAAGTAACGTGAACGTAAGCATGCGATAGAAAAGGACAAACCTACGTCTGTCCTTTTCTATTTCATGCTTGCATTCGCTTCCCGTTTTATTCTGCTTAGGCCTTAATGCCAACGCAGAATAGAATCTTTAACCGGAACCGCAATCGTAAGCGTAACCGCAAGAATGAGTTAAAGAAGGATATACAATATACCTATCCTTCTTTAACTCATTCTTACGGTTACGCTTACGATTGCGGTTCCGGTTAAAGATTCTATTCTGCGTTGGCCTTTAAGATGCGGCTACACCTCTGCAGGCTGCCTGCCTGCGCAGGCAGGCAGCCTGCGGAGGTGTAATCGCAGCCTTAATGGCCAGTCCCACACTGTAAAAAATCCTAAGGATATTACACAGACTAGGGGAAAAGTGACGCTTTAAATAAGGTTATGTTGCCACATTGAATGCGGCACTTTTTCCCTTGTCTGTAAAATAGCCACATTTAATGTGGGTAATATTCTTAGGATTTTTTACAGTGCATGTGAGCGTGAAAGCGGAAAACGTTTAGCCAATAACAACTTCCGATCATTGTACGTTACCATGACAACCTGCAGGCAGGCAGGCTGCCTGCAGAGGTGTGATGGTTCGGTCACAGCTCGGCTGCCTGCCTGCCTGCAGGTCATCATGACAATACATAAGAGTAAGAGAGTCAGACAATTTAAATTATTCGTCTCCTCTCTCTTACTCTCGTGGCGGCTGCCTGCGCAGGCAGGAAGGCAGCCGAGGTGTGACCGTGCCATAACCGCAACCTTAATGACGCATGCGACTTCAAAAGTATATTCTCGACGACCATTCGAGATAGGTTGTTCGGAAATTTCCGTGTGCGACATTTATACAGCGTTGCCGTCGTTTCCAAATACTTATATACCAATATGAATTAAGGTAGAAGAGAATTTGACATATAGAAAAAACACAAAGAAGAATAAAATATGAATATTAATTTTTCTATTTTAAAAAAGTTGCATTTTTACAATTTCATAACATTTCAATTTATAAGGAATTTAATTAACAATGTTAATATTTAGATTTTTGAAGAATTTTAAAAATTAAAATTCTTCTAAAATTAGTTAAATTTGTCAATACATACAAATGATTGCAGAATATATTAAATTAATTATTTAAAATTTTTTTTTAGTGTCAGTTAATAAATTCATTGGGAAGATGCGTACTTAAATTTTTTATGTTAGTAGTGTGCAACAATGCAGTCAATTAATTATATGAAATTGTTTTAATAGTACTTATTTGTGCTATTGAGCGATGATCATGCCCGTTTACATTAAAATAATTAAATAAAGAGTAATAAAATTCTTCTTACAAAATTCGATTAAGAGCGTTCAATGGTCTCTGAAATTTGTAGGTTATGTGCGACCTATACTTGTCGCCCTACAAAAACGGTACTGCCTGGTTTAAATGACGTGAAATTGGTGAACAATCATTTTCAAACGAATTTTTCTCTGCGCCCAAGCACTTTTTGCAAAATCTGAATCCGAACCATAGACACAAATCTTCTTAATTACCTAAATCCGAAATATTTTTTGAACCCATGCAGAAACGCGGTTGCAAAATGGGAAACTCAAAAGTAATGTAATGACAGGCGACAAGACATGTGTTACAGCCATTTGCCATTAGAGGGCAGAAGCATGCAGTGAGTGTGAAGGCTCAGCTGTCAAAATGATTCGCATTACATTACTCTGGCCTTTTCCATTTTGCAACCGCGTTTCTGCATGGATTCAAAAAAATTTTCGGATTTAGGTGATTAAGAAGATTTGTGTCGCTGGTTCGGATTCAGATTTTGCAAAAATTGCTTGTGTGCAGAGAAAAACTCGTTCAACAATGATTGTTTACCAATTTCACGTCATTTAAACCAGTCAGTGCCGTATTTTTCGGGTGATAACTGTGAGTCCCATATTATCCAGAAATTTCAGAGACCATTGAACACCGTTAATTTCAAATTTTTTTTTAAATTACGTAAAATCTTATGGGAAAAAATAATTATTATTTTAAAAAAATGTTACTGACGTTTTCGAATAACTTTAAAATTAAATTAATTTCTAAATAAATGTAACTGAACATTTTTTTAAGTAATATTTTTTCTTTATATTCTAAAAATTTCAGTTTTAATTAAAATTTGTACCTAATAGACAAATGGACTTTATATACCTAAACCTTTTTCCCTGGATCTATGAAAAATTTTCAATTTTATTAAAGCAGTTGCAATATTAAGAAATAGAAATAATGCAAATTATTTCCTTATGAAAATTAAGAATTTTCTACAAAAATGAAACAGGAATATGCAATCAAGAAAATACCTGCATATTTTCAATTTGTCAAACAATATAAAAACAAAAACCTAAGCATATACATAAAAACTAACTTAAAAGTGTTAACAGATATCTGCTAAGAATAATGATAAAGAATTCATAATAATTGAAAATTTATATTATATATTATATTTACAAAAATAACAAAAACATTTTAATTTTTTATTATAATTGATACTCATTAAAATCGCCTTAAAAGATAATTTGAAAAATTGTTACATAAACTTTTATTTCATTATAAGATTACGTTAAATTTTTAAATTATACATTTTGGTTATATTGTATAGTTTTTCTTACTTTAGCATACGGTTTATGCACACTAATACTACTTTGTATTATATACGTTTATTATAAATATGACACACAACCTTATTTCTCACTAGCATTTCGTATGCGACTTTGCATCTCGAGTGGTCACTACCCACTCGAGATGAACCATTCGAAAATTGTCGCACACGACATGAAATCTCGCATGCGACACGCGTTCGAGAATAGGTTTTTCGATCTCGCATGGTCTGTCGCATGCGACATCTAGGCTCATTGATTCGAGAATACGGCCCCAGAGCATGAAACTGTCAATTTTGAAGTGTAGCCAATCAACATTCAGAATTCTCCTAGTCCAACCAACCACGTTTCGTACTTTCAGAGCACTCAGAGTGTCAACGTCGAAAAACACCCTGTATTTAAAAGTCGATCACAAAAAATCGACCTTTAAAAGTTAAAAGTCGGCTTTAATCGAAACTCGAAGTCGCCTTTTCCAACCCTGGTAAACGTAATCTTATGATAAATGTTAAACATCGTGACGAATATTAAAAATCGCCAAGAAAAAATTGAAAGAAGTAATTATGGAAATATTGGAAATAATAATTGAGGATATGGAAAGCGCCTCTGCATTCAGGCGAATGAATTAGCGAAATGTCGAACAGTGTTTTTCACGACTCGTGCAAAAATGTAAATAAACTTTTAATCAGTTGACTATCCGAGTAACTATTTAATTACACACGCAATATGCGTGTTATTCTCCAAGTGCTTCGTTTTCCAAAAGCCCAAAGGTTAGTGATACATTTTTTGGCACTTTTTTGAGAAGCAAAATAAATTTTTCTACTTTTTTTCTCACAAATCTTTTTACACCGACCCTGCTTTGACTTTTTGACGTACGTAAGAAATTTCATTCTGAAATCTGTACACGCATGCACTATGACGTATTATTATTGTTTTTTTTCATTCTCGATACTCCATTGTTTTACAATCAACAACACTTGTTATCCTTTATCTCTATTTTATATTCCTAGCTGTTTTTTACTTGACACCTGCTTTTTATAAAGCAAAAGATTTCTTCATTCATTTCATATTTGACAATGTCAATATTTATCAACGAATTTTTGAACAACGATTATTTTATTCAACAATAAATTTTTTTATTTTTTCAATTTATTTCGGTAATTTTCTATTAAAATTGTTTGTATAGATTTTAAAATTTATTCATCTATGTATTTCTTTTAGTTCTAATTTTAATGTAAATGGAACTTTTTTTTCTAGTTTTTATCGATAATAGATTTAAAATTACGTGATTTATTTATGTTTAACGATTTCCATAAAACTGCAACAATTTATCTCTGAGTGAATGTAATGACTAAAAGAACAGGCGCGATATATTCCAGTGTCCATTCGATGAATGTACAAATAACTTTTGTACTCATGACGTCTTGAATATATTACGTATGTGTAATGCTAATATTAATTTATCACTACAAAGATTATATTTTACTTCATTTTTTTACAGATGAACGTTCCTTTGTATGGGACGGGAGCCATTATAATTCTGATTGTTGCCTTGTTTGACTTTGGAACAATTCTACAATTTTTAATCTGCATATTTATATTTATTCTAGCGTGAGTATTTGAAATTATTCACTAAAAATAAAAATTATTCTATTGCAATAAAACAAATTGATTTCAAATTTTATCTTTCATTCGAGTTAATTATTTTTTATTTTTTCAAATAATTACTATTTAAGTAAATTGTTCCGAGTGGTCACTTGACCGGGATAACCGGGAAATGACAGGTAAATTTCATACTAAACCTGGAATTTATTTTTAATTTTTAAACTGACCCAAACAAATTTTTTTTTTAATTATTACTCGAGAATTATATTGTACATAAGTATAGGTATAGTAGAGAATACATAAATTAACAGACTTTTGTTAGGGATGAATGGGGTTAACTGAGAAAATAATATACTTGTTTAAATTTAACGAAATCCTTTTATTTTAAGCGGATTTTTCTTTTAATGTTTATTCCACAGAATTTTTCTCATAATTTCTATTATTTTTCATTTCCATTTTTCATACGCTTATTTCAGTATTAAAGAATCAATCATAAAGTTTATTATGAAAATGTTTAGTTCATTTAAAAAATAAGAAATTTGTATAATAGTACAAATTTATTATTTTTTACAATTTTCATATTATTATCATTTCGGAAAAATGTCAAAAAATGTTATCTCTAAACGAGCTCAATATTGATTAGTTTAAATTTTTAATATGTATAATACAGAGCAATTTAAGATTATTTTTTCGTTTGTAATAATATTTTAAATATTTTATAATTTGTTGGATAAAACTAATCTTTTTGCATAATAAAAGGATTTTCTTTGAAAAATAAAAGAAATCTTTTATTATTTAAACTTTTTCGTTTTGTCAATAAAAGTAAAACCTTTTGAAATTGAAAAGATTCCTTTTATTATAAAACTAATTCATTAAGTATTATTAAAGGACTGGTTTTAAAAGAAAATAAATTTTTATGTTAAATAGATATTGTTTCAATCTATTATATAATGACAGGGAAATAAAAAAAAAATTTGACCGGGAAAAACTGAGATTTCAATTTTCTAAAAAAAGTGGCCACCCTGTTATTTTATAATGGTATTTCTTTTAAATAATTAATATTCGAGTTAATTATTTTATATTTTGTAATTGTTCAAGTAATTATTATAAGAGTCAATTATTTTGTACTTTTCAAATAATTACCACTATAGTTGCACGATGTACTATTTTTTAAATACTAATGTATTTATTCCAAATAATTACTTTCAAGTCAATTATTTCACATTTTTTCAAAAAAATTATTATTTGAGTGAATATTATTTTAAACTCTTTTTGAAAACTTATTTTTTTTTAAATTACTAACTATTTAAGTCAGTTAAATTTTCCAAATATTAATAAATAAATTACTGGTTAATATTTTATTAAACTTACATAAATACTTTCTTTACAAATGAGTGTCAAGTAAAATTATTTAAAATTATTATCCAAGTGCAAATTTATATTTAAACGCTTAAAAATAATATCAGAGAAAAACTGAGAGTACCCACGTAATGCAAACCGCGCTTTCCTTTGAGAGCCTCCCCTCTCGCGGCCAGAAGTCCTAAGCTTAGGAGGTTGACTATATATATATTGCAAAATAGGTGAGGTTGCACACATGTGTAAAATGTAATGGCTAATGGGGAATCCACACTTCGATCTAAGATGTATATAAGCGGGACGCTTTCCGTGACGCTCCTATGTATATTGATATAGTAAATCATAGGAAGCGCCATGAAAAACGTCCCGCTTATACCCTACTGAAAATCCTTGTACAATATCTTGTTTAGGAAATTGTACAAGATCTTGAACAGGAAACTGTACCATTTCTGTCAATGAACCTGTACCATTTCTTGCATACGAAATTGAAACAAGATCTTGGGTCTATACAAGTAATTTTTTCGATTTTGAATAAAGGTTCATGTACAATTTCTTGTACGAGATCCTGTACATGTAAAATTTTTCGTTTTTGAATAAAGGTTCATGTACAATTTCTTGTACAAGAATGTGCACTTGTACAAGATCCTGCACAAGTTCCTGTGTAGATAATATTTTTTCTTATTGTTTATTAATTTTTTTATTTATGCAAAATATAAGAAAATTTTTAACATTGTCGTTAGAGACTCTCTGCATTTACGATTTAAAATCAACTGCGCAGCTGTAGAAGCCATAGAAAACTACTGCGCAGCCATTAAAGTTATTAATTAATTTCAACATGTACAGGATCTCGAACAAGAAATTGTATACGAACCTTTATTCAAACATCGAAAAAAAATATTTGTACAGGTTCTTGTACAAGATGTTGCACAAGATCTTGTTTCAATTTCGTATGCGAGAAATGGTACAGGTTCATTGACAGAAATGGTATAGTTTCCTGTTCAAGATCTTGTACAATTTCCTAAACAAGATATTGTACAAGGATTTTCAGTAGGGATACATCTTAGATCGAAGTGTGGATTCCCCATAAAGGCCAACGCAGAATAGAATCTTTAACCGGAATCGCAATCGTAAGCGTAACCGTAAGAATGAGTTAAAGAAGGATAGGTATATTGTTTATCCTTCTTTAACTCATTCTTACGGTTACGCTTACGATTGCGGTTCCGGTTAAAGATTCTATTCTGCGTTGGCCTTTATGGGGAATCCACACTTCGATCTAAGATGTAGGTAAAAAGAGGTTATGTCAATGTTTTGACACTTTTACATAATGTATATGCAATGTTTTTTTTGTGGTTTTGATGCTGATAAAATTTTTTATTTACACCAAAATTTGTAATAATTCAATGTGATAGATAAAAATAAATTCCCAGTTTAAATCCGGCACTTTTGTCTATTTAAAATTTTTGGTGTCAAAACTACAAATTCTGATACAACAAAATTTCAGATGCGTATTAATCGCCGAAAGACTTTTATTTACATTGTTCATATTTAGGTATACATTTTTCTAAAGATAAATATATAAATTACACTGAAACATAAATTTTCTGTACATTTACAGTTTTTTCTTACAGAAATTTGTAAAATAACGTCTTTAAAAGTAGCGAATTTACAATCCCTTTATAGTGTCAATTTTACAATTTTCTGTAAATTTACCACTCCGAATGTAGTGTATAAATACTTCAAATTATTACTGATTATTACCTGCTTTATAAAGTGTAGTAAATTTACAGAAAATTGTAAAATTGACACTAAAAAGGGATTGTACATTCGATACTTTGGAAGACGTTATATTACAAGTTTCTGTAAAAATTGTAAATTTACAGAAAATTATTTTATAGTGATATTTTAGAGATTTGAGCATATTTAAATATTTACAGCAACAAATTCTCTTTAAAAAAAGAGGAATTAAAATTAGCAAATAAATATTGTATTAAAATTTTAATTCTGAACATTTACCCATATCAGTATTTTTAATACTAAGCGATAAACCCATAATATTGCATAAATCAAGGAAACATTTGGGAATTTAATCAAGAGTACTGGAAAAATATTAAATTTCTAAAATTGAGAACAAAATTCTTGTTTTTTTTATAATATTGAAAGCATTTAATTCTTACAAATTTGAATAGACACAAAACTTTAGCAGGGTGGCAACATTGTCTGTAAAATAAGGGAAAAATTTTTTTAAACAGTTAAGTCAGGGAAAAAAATGTTTGTCAGTAAATTGAAGGAAATACCAGGGTTAAATGCTAAGTGAACATTTTTTGCCTGAGAAATTAAGCGAATCGATACTAATTTTGAAAAATTACGAATTTTTCAACTTTTGTCCAATCATTAAAACAAAATATAACAATTTTTAGTGAATTTTTTTCTATAAAAAGAATTTTGTCAAGGAAAATAATTTTAATGTCAGTAAATTGTCAGGAAAATTGATAAACTGAAATTTGTGATTGCAATTTTTATAAATAATTAAGTTTTAGAAAATTGTATGTTTATAATTTTTGTAAATCCAAAGTCATGTAAAAAAATAATCATCACTAGTCCACTTTAAACAAGTTGTTCATTTCATGACCATTTCGCTTCCTCAAAATATTATAAACCAATTGCTTAATTTAATTTTAATATGTTAAGGTAATATTTCAAATAACACAAAATTTGAATTTTTTGTGAAAAAGAAAAATATTGATTAATTTTATAAATTTTGATGAAATGTGCTCTTTGTATATATAAATCGATTCTTTTTTTTAAGGAATGTAATTTTGAGAATAATTTATGAAAATATTAAGGAACAAAAAAGTTATTTAAAAAAATACAAAAAATTTTTTTTTCAAAGGACCCCGCACCAAATACATGGAAATAAAGGTCTCGGTGAAATTTTTTTATATTTTGTAGTTTTGTAGTTTATGACCTATTAAACAAAAAATGTTAGTACCAAAACTCAAAAAAATGGACAGTTTTTGAGTTACACGACTTAAAAGTCACGAAATACACAAAAAATCGAAATATACAATGTAAAGGAAACAATGTTCTTTATAAGAGCAATCTATAAAATTCTTTAACAACTCTTGGCATAAAAAGCAAAAAACTTGAATAATGATATGTTAAAAGATAGCATATTGTAATTATGGTTGTAACAAACAACCATCGATCAACCATATTCGGATGAAAATAATATTATCTAGTTCCTAAAGATTTCAACTAATCCATGATTTTTAAATAATTATGTTTAACAAGCATTTAACATATAACTGTAGACGCTTACAGTTCTTCAATGGTGATTATGGTTACTACCAACAACCATTAAACAACCATTGTAGAACAAAAACAACGATTCTTACAGATGGAGATTCAGCAATCTAAAAATATTTTATGTATACCACTTAAAATCGAACGTATTAAGAGTTCTTCGTTAGTGATTATGGTTACTATACCATCAACCATTAAACAACCATTGTAGAATATTAATATACTTACAACTTCCGACTAAACTCCACGAATATATAAATCTTTTACGTATATCTATCAAGAAAACCACTTAAAATCGAAAGTGTTTAGAGATCTTCGATGGTGATTATGGTTACTACCATTAATTATTGTAAAACCATTTTAGAATAAAAATTCTCGTACACTATTCACAGTCACTAATATGTATATTAAAAAAATATTTAAAGGTATGATGAGAATCGCTGATAGAATCAACTTATGTTTAATTGAACGATTTTAAAGTATTATCATAACTTCTTTATTTAGAATGTTCTAAGAAGGAAAAGACAAACAAAAATCTAACTCATTAATATTTTCCTTCTGCAATAAGTTATTTGATTCCACAATTATTATTGTATATTTTATTAGGCATTAGGGCAAGCAATAAAGTTTTGCTAGTCCATAAACAAACAATTAATTGATATATACTTAGATGTATTGAAAAGTAGATTCTACATTTATCATTGTTGGAAATCACATCAAGATTGCAAGCAATAGAAAGCACTAAATGCCCGTAAAATTCATGCATTTAAAACTCAAGCGTGCGACACGTTTGCGTTTCTTAATACGTTCGATTTTATGTGGTATACATTGCTAGATGTGCATAAATGATTTTAAGATTGCTGAAGTTGTAAGAATCATTTTTATTCTAAAATGGTTTTACAATAATTAATGGTAGTAACCATAATCACCATCGAAGATCTCTAAACACTTTCGATTTAAAGTGGTTTTCTTGCTAGATATACGTAAAAGATTTATATATTCGTAGAGTTTAGTCGGAAGTTGTAAGTATATTAATATTCTACAATGGTTGTTTAATGGTTGATGGTATAGTAACCATAATCACTAACGAAGAACTCTTAATACGTTCGATTTTAAGTGCTATACATAAAATATTTTTAGATTGCTGAATCTCCATCTGTAAGAATCGTTGTTTTTGTTCTACAATGGTTGTTTAATGGTTGTTGGTAGTAACCATAATCACCATTGAAGAACTGTAAGCGTCTACAGTTATATGTTAAATGCTTGTTAAACATAATTATTTAAAAATCATGGATTAGTTGAAATCTTTAGGAACTGGATAATATTATTTTCATCCGAATATGGTTGATCGATGGTTGTTTGTTACAACCATAATTACAATATGCTATCTTTTAACATATCATTATTTAAGTTTTTTGCTTTTTATGCCAAGAGTTGTTAAAGAATTTTATAGATTGCTCTTATAAAGAACATTGTTTCCTTTACATTGTATATTTCGATTTTTTGTGTATTTCGTGACTTTTAAGTCGTGTAACTCAAAAACTGTCCATTTTTTTGAGTTTTGGTACTAACATTTTTTGTTTAATAGGTCATAAACTACAAAACTACAAAATATAAAAAAATTTCACCGAGACCTTTATTTCCATGTATTTGGTGCGGGGTCCTTTTGAAAAAATTGTATAAAAAAAAATTTTGTTGATAAATTTGAAAATCCTTGTGTCAGATTTTAGGTATTAATGACTGCAATAAACCTGCAAAATTTCAGGGCGATCCATTAAAATTTGTTTGAGATAATTTGTACACAATTTTTTGTGACATACACACACACACACATACATCTGGACATTTGCTCAGAATTTAATATACATATATCCTAGATGAAAATGAGTCCATATATCCATGTTTTGAAAAATTGAAAATTGTCACGAATGCAAAGCTTCCTTATGAGGAAGCAAAAAGTGAATAATTTTTGCTTGAGTTTCGGATTTTTATTAAATGTTAATACTTAAAAAGTAAAAATTCTATATCTGGAAATCAGGAAAAAACAAGAATGAATTAAATACAAATTTGTACATGGAAAAAATAAATTTAGCAGATTTTACAAAACTTTTACTGAGTAGAGGATACAGCTATTAACGAAACTGAGTTTTGTAAAATGTAATATTTTCGAGTTCTTTTCATGTTGACTACAAATTTTATTTTGTCAACAAAATTTGCAATTTTTTTCGGTTTTCTCTAAAAAAAATTATGACACATTTGGTTTTGTTCACATTTCGGTTATAAAAATTGACAATTCACAAAACCAAAAAAATTAAACATTTTTTAAAGGCTGTAGATTGAAAAAAGTAAAATTTTCCAAATAAAAACCAAAATATCACTCAGTAATTCAAAGTTATAGAAAATTTTAATTTCAAAAATTTTGTAGTGTGTTTAATTTAATTGCAGAGTTTTCTATTTAGATGTTCATAATAATAATAGTCAACCACCTATAGGTGGTATAAGCTTATGACTTCTGACCGCGAGAGGGCAGGCTCTCAAAGGAAAGCGCGGTTTGCATTACGTGGGTACTCTCAGTTTCTCTCTGATATTATTTTTAAGCGTTTAAATATAAATTTGCACTTGGATAATAATTTTAAATAATTTTACTTGATACTCATTTGTAAAGAAAGTATTTACTATAGTTCTCATTAAAAATAATTTTAGATTTTTCAAAATTATTGTAAAAAACCACTTTAAACATCATATACCAAAGGATTTTGCAAAAAAAATTTTTTGTTAATGTTATTAACTATTGAAAATTTTGAACGTATTTAATTGAAAAATGAATTTCTCAAAAACTTATTGATCGATTTTAATTTTTCAAGTTACATTTTATTTGTCTTGAAATGAAGTATAACTGACAATATTTTCAGATAAAAATATTTAATTTTAGTGCAAAGTGCAATTGTTTATTTATAAACAATTGTCGACGTCCACATGAAAAGGGCCCATTTTGGCACTATTGGACTTATCTATATGGGCGAATTCCTTGCAAAATTACGAAAATTTTGAGTGGTCATACAACTTTTTTGGTCAAAAATTCGATGAGTTACAGAATTTCAAAGTTTATAGTGACAAATATCTCATTTCGAGAAAAACGGAATTAAAGATTGTGATACCTATTAATTGTGATATCTCTGGTTCTTCTGGGAAGTTATTCAGATAATAATTGTTTTCAGTCTAGGGCACCTTAAAGATGAAAAACCAATAGGTTTAAAATTTTTAAAACCACTCCCCCCCCCCTTAATTTTGAAAATACATAAAACCGACAAAATGGGCCCTTTTCTAAAAAAGACGATTATCTTATTAATAAACCATTTTTGTACAAGATTAATAATTGGGAACAATTTTATTGTGTCATTTGAAGGTAAAGAATAAAAATTAAACTTATTTAAAAATTTTTAAAAGTCTCTATTATGAATAATTTGCCGAAATATCGAAATTTTCACTTCTACGACTACGTAATCAAAGACTCTAACATCAATATCTCTGGTTCTTCTGGGAAGTTATTCAGATAATAATTGTTTTGAGTTCAGGGTACTATAAAGATGAAAAACCAATAGGTTTTAAATTTTTAAAACCACCCCACACCCTTTTCTGTTTGAAAATACGAAAATCCGACAAAATGGGCCCTTTTCTAAAAAGGCGATTTTCTTATTAATAAACTATTTTTGTACAAGATTAATGATTGGGAACAATTTTATTGTGTCATTTGAAGGTAAAGAATAGAAATTAAACTTATTAAAAAATCTTTAACAGGTTTTATTATGAAATTTTGACGAAATATCGACATTTTTTACATCTACGACTACGTAATCAATGACTCTAACATTACTATCTCTGGTTCTTCTTAGAAGTTATTCAGATAATAATTGTTTTGAGTTCAAGGTACTTTAAAGATGACAAATCAAGAGGTTTTAATTTTTTTGACCCTCCATTTCAAAAATACGGAATATTTTTGCAAAGGACCGACAAAATGAGCCCTTTTCTTTTTCTAAAGAACCAATAAAGTTAAACACTTAAATTAACGATAAATTAATGAAAACCTCATGATTTGACTTGGCAAAACATGTAGATTGATAATAAAAAATAAAAAAAAATTAAGGTTTTTCTCAAAAAAGTATTAAATTGCAAATAACTCGAAAATTAGAACCGACAAAATGGGCCCTTTTCATGTGGACGTCCACAATTAACCACTTCACTGGCAGGGCGTTCCAAATGGCGTTCCACGCGCCGAGGCCCAGACTGTCAAAAACACCGAAATGGCGTTCCTAAAAAACTCTTTTTTTTTAGAGATTGTACACCACATTTAACTATTGTAAAGCAATATTTCTATAATTTTGACATTAGGGAACAAGATTATCACAACAAAAATTTTAGTGTTTGTGATTTTCAACGTTTTTCCGAACGTTCAAATCGGCTATTTTTAATAATTTTCAAGAAATGGCGTTCCACTTTTTTTCAATTTTTACACTATAAAACTTGTTATTAAAAAAAGATATTTATATTACAATATAATAAAATAATAATATAATTATTAATAATATATATAAATATAACATATAATTAACTATTATTTATTATTATGAATGGTAATATTATACGTATATGTTTTTGCCAGTCTGGGCCTCGGCGCGTGGAACGCCATTTGGTAGCCCTGCCAGTGAAGTGGTTAAAAATAAATAGTGTTCTGGATGATATTTTAAGTTGAAAAAATTACTAAAATGTTCTTAATAAACCACTAAAAAATATCCCGTTTAAAAAAAATGGCACGAAGTTTTAAATTGCATAAATTGTTAAAATATAGAATTGTTGAATTTTCTTTGAAATTAAAAAAAAAATAATGATCGAACTAGAGTTAAAATTTGGATTGGATTTAAACATTTTTAACCCTCCATCCGTCGCATCATTTTTGTAACGCGATCCGTCGCAGGTGAGGAAACTTCTCACCCATCGTAAATTCATCCAAAATTGTTATAAAATGCCAAATTTTTTTTGGAATGTTCATTATAATTTCCAAACAACCTATTGCAAGTAAAATTAACTTTCATTTTCTGTTAATTATTTAAATAAAAAATTAATGCCAAATGAAATCGAGTATACGCGGTCAGTCGCAAGGTGAGAAGTTTCTTCACTTTGCGTCAAAAATTCTTGACATTTGCTGCTTAAAAATATGAGAATATGAAAATATAATTTTTTGTATTTTACAAGTTATAAATAAAAAAAGAAACTAGGTGAGGAAACTTTTCACCATGCGACGGATGGAGGGTTAACAATAATTCCAAATGTAAACTATTCTTTAGAAACAGTTCTGTTTCTAAAATAAACTAATAAAATGAATAGTTTAGCATTTATTCTCTCCGATAAATTACGAATTCTAATCAATCGATTAAAATCATAAAAACAGGCCTCGAATCGACTTTAAGGCGCAAAAATAATAGTCGCTTATTTAGTAACAAAAAAAAGTTGTTTATTTTATTCAGTATTATCACAAAAATTCTTTAAACTTTTTCAATTTTAATTAGTAAAAATGTTTGATGATTTGACTTTTTGCTTTGGAATTAAAAAACAAAATGAAATTTCACATAGAATTTAATGGATGGAGGGTTAAAAATGTTTAAATCCAATCCAAATTTTAACTCTAGTTCGACCATTATTTTTTTTTAATTTCAAAGAAAATTCAACAATTCTATATTTTAACAATTTATGCAACACATCTGTAATTACCATTCAACAAAAAGAATTAATTAAATGTTCCATTAAAAGAAATTAAATGTAAAAATTACGTTAAAATAAATTTATTTCCAACATAGATGTAGTGTTTGAGAAGCGCAGTCGTTTCAGCGATTAGAAACAATAACACGCGCGCGAACGCTCAATAAGGACCAGAGTCGCGCACTGCACCGGGGCACAAATGCTTAAAATTAAGCAATTTAAAACTTTGTGCCATTTTTTTCAACGGGATATTTTTAAGTGGTTTATTAAGAACATTTTAGTAATTTTTTCAACTTAAAATATCATCCAGAACACTATTTATTTTTAATTGTTTATAAATAAACAATCGCATTTTGAACTAAAATTAAATATTTTTATCTGAAAATATTGTCAGTTATACTTTATTTCAAGACAAATAAAATGCAACTTGAAAAATTAAAATCGATCAATAAGTTTTTGAGAAATTTATTTTTCAATTAAATACGTTCAAAATTTTCAATAGTTAATAACATTAACAAAAAAATTTTTTTTTGCAAAATCCTTTTGGTAGTATGATTTCTTACATAAAATACTATTAAAATAACCACATTAGTACGAAAAAAAATTAAAAGGTTTTGGGTGGTTCTTTCAGAAATTCTGACTCTAAATTAAATAAATTTTCTACTATATTTAAGAAATTTAACGAATATCTTGAAATTAATTAACTAATTAGCTCGAACTAAATTTATTTTCCAGGTCAGTAGTTTATATTTACAAGCAAATTCCTTCAGCTTCTCAAAATGCAGTTACATTTTCAAGAGAAGACATCTCCGAATCAAGTAAAAGATTATGGGAGGTGAGGAAAATTATTTGTCTAAAGTCAAATATCAACTTCAATTTTTTGAATAATTATTTCTCGAAATAATTCAATTATTTTTCCAAAATTTTTGATAATATTATTCGCTAGAATTCAGAGATTAATTTCAAAACATTAATTAGCTATATAAGATAAACAAGATAATTTATTAAATTAACAATATAATTTACTTCATTATTAACATTTAAAATTGAATTGTCATTTTTTGGAATTTATTTTTCTAGCGTTTGGAAGAGATATCCAAAGAGTCGAAGGAAAAAATGACCTTCAGTCAAGACCGACGAATTACGGGTAGTAGAATTATTGATGAATCTCTACAAGTAAGAACATATTGTTTCTAAAAAAACATTGTTTTTCCTCTCCAAGACACTAATTTCTCGATTTTACAGGAAATTTTAGACTTCGTTTTGAGAGATTACGTGGAATCGTGGTACAGTAATTTTACTAATGACCAAGAATTCCTCCATTCAGTTAGGGATACTGCTCAAAAGATTTTGATCAACGTATCTAACAGGTATGACATGACAAAAGTAAACAAAAACCAATAATAAAATAATAAATAGTAGACAAAGAAAGCTAATCAAAAATCCCTCAAATAATAAAAAATATCTACGTGAAATAATTTAATATTTGGAATAATGAATTTTTCTTTCAGAGTAAAAGAAGTAGATTGGATTCCCTATTTAACAACACGCCTCGTCGATGATGCAGCTTCGCACATGAGATTATATCAGCAGGCTAGAGCAAAAATGAAACAAATTCAATTGAATAAATTGTCTAAAACAAATAGCACGAGTACATCTGGTGGTACGCCAAAACGTGTACCAACTCATAGGAGAAATATGAGCGACACGGACATATCATGGTATTCACAGTCAAAATTTTATACGCCAAATTTAACATCTCTAACGGAGCCAAAGGAAAATAAAAAAGTCAAAAATTGCGATACTTTAGAAAATATTTTTTTCGATCTAGAAGTTCAAATGGAAAAGAATTTTTTGTGTAGAGATTTAGTTTGTACAAATGAAGCCGCCGAGAGGACATTCCTGACAGAAATTTCCGAGGTCATTTTATATTTAGTTTTGCCAAAGGAGGATTTCGATTGTATACCATTAAGATTTTTCCTAAGGGATTTATTCGTTAATGTCATTACCAGGCCCCTATTGAATCTACTTTCGGATCCTGATTATATTAATCAAACTTTTATATGGCTGGTGAGTTTTCATAATGATTTTTCTATTTCTATTTGTTTTTGTTTCTTTATTTATATTTATTCACATTTTTACTTATTTATATTATTACCTATACACAATTTGAATATTAATGGCTCCGCACTCGATAATTAATTTTAATAAACCACACCAAGGTGGCCAGTGCCCTAAGGTGGTCCCCCTAGTGAAATTCTTGTGCATTATTTCGCATCATTGTATGCTTCTGGTTATTTTCATTGTTTATGAAGACAAAGTTTTTGGTAATGTAAAAGTTGGTCAAAAAAATTTTGAAAGCATTGTTTTTAAATTGATACTGTAATTGCAGTTAATAGTTTAAAAGTAGATGTATGCAAAACTGGAATTTTACATGGATTCAAACTTGGAACCGAACCGAGCCCATGTTAATTCTTATGGAGCGAATCAAATTTTTGTAATTTGCACAGCTCTATTTAAAAGTTCTAAACTCAGGGGCAGTCAAACGCCTGGGGCGCCGATTTCATGAGGCTCCAACATCTTTATATTACGGAATTTTTTTACATTTCTTCGACAATTTTTAAGTAAAGAATAATATGATTTTTAAGTAAACCAGCTACATTGGTTATTTCTAGTCACTTGATTATCAATCACTGATTCTGAATATATGATATTAGTATGATCATACTGTAAAACAGGCTATAATTTCGCTCAATTTTCCAATTATTTTTTAAATAACTTCGGGAAACAATAAAAATAAACATTGACACGAAAAATATATAATATCTAACTCTTTTTCTTTCCTGTTACTGCGTAAATATGTTGAAAAAAACTATTTGTAAGAAGTTTCAGGGTGTCCGCTTGACCGGGATAACCGGAAAATTTGATACTAAACCGTGAATTTATTTTTAATTTTTAAAATGTCTCAAACAAAATTTTTTTCAATTATAATTTCAGAAATATATTTTGTATAAGTAGATAGTAGATAATAATAAATTAATTAACTTTTTTAGGGTTTAAGGGGTCACTGAGAAAACAATTTACTTATTTAAACTTAAAGAAATCCTTTTATTTTAAGCGGATTTTCCTTTATATTTATTCCAAAGGAATTTTCTTATAATTTCTATTACTTTTTATTTCCATTTTTCATACGCTTATTTCAGTATTAAGGTATTTGTCGCGTAACTGGTCAGTTTCAAAAGTTTGTATCAGACGACTGTACTTATGAAACGATTTTGAATGCAAGTTTTTTAAAAACTTTTACGCACGTACAGTCTCGCGAGTTTCACACACGAAAGTTTTCAATGTATAATCATAACCTCAATCATGGAAAACGATCGTGCGGCAACGTCGCAAGTTTGTAACATGTTCATCTTTAAAATTTCGCGCCGAAATTAGCAGACGAGCCGTAGTATTTAACCAGCGTTGTTGTCACGTTTACGAATTCGCCTCTCCTTTAAAACAAATGTTTTAATAATTTTTTAGGTTTGACATTAAATATCTTTTAAATGCAACGGTCAAAAATTTTTATATTTTGTATAGAAGTTCATTTTAGTTCAATAAATAACACTTTAGTTTTTTTTTCAAAATCTGACGATTATTATAAGTGCAAAAATTAAAAATCTGTAATCAACTCATGTTTTCCCTATACTGCACATGTTAAAGATCGAAACTTTGATTTCACTTTTTGAGACTTACAGACGGTCAATTTTATTTTAATAGGCCTTATTTTGTAGATAAATATCCAAAGAATAATTAAGTGAAATTTAAACAAAATCTGACGAAAATGAATCGACGCGACAAATACCTTAAAGAATCAATTATAAAGTTTTATTATGAAAAATTTTAGTTCATTCAAAAAATAAGAAATTTTTAAAGTAAGTAGTAATACTTTATTATTTTTCTACCATTGTCATAGTATTATAAGTTCGGAAGAACGTCAAAAAAATTTTTACCTCTAAAGAAGATCAATCCTAAAACAAACATCAAACCTGAAACTTAAATATTTTAATTTTTTTCCAAAATGTTCATTTTCTGGTAGAATTTTACATACAAAATCAATATGTAAAAGGATTTTGCAAAAAAATTTTTACAGAGAGGGGCAAACCGGACCGGTGGGTAAACCGGACCCCCCTCAATATTTCCGAAATAGCGAAATTGTCAAAAGTGCTATTTAGAAAGGACCCCGCACAAAATGCATTGGAATTGGCTTACCGTTAATTTTGTTCAAATTTTCAGAATTAGTAGTTCTAAGTGTCCTAATTAAAGATATAATTTTGTTAAACTCAAAACTTCACTTGTTTGGCTGAAAACAGGGGGTGAAAGTACCCCCTGTCTAAGGCATGAAATGAACATTTCAGTGCTTTTAGCCAAATAAACCATTATTTTTGGTAAGTTTAATGTCAGAAGTCACCAATATACATAAAGAGAGAACTCTTAATGTTAAACAAATAAAAATGTAAAATATCAACCCTCAAAAACTACCCCTTGTACAGTTAAAACCATATAGAAAAGGAAAAAACTATTTTAATCACAGAAAATATTTTTATAAATAAAATATTGACTTTTCATTTACTAATACATATGAGATGTCATATTTACCCTTACAAACAACCCCAACAACAACAACAACAACAAAAAGCAACCCCTTTTATATTTTAAATAAATCCAGTAAACCAGATAAATGAACAGTTTAAACAGAGAAAGACTTTTGAAAATCGACTGGAAGTAATTATTTAATCTTCCGTGATTTTCAGTGCAATGTTCAAAATAAAAAAGTACCCTTATGAAAAAAACAACCCCTTAAGATTTAAAGTGAAAAAAGTAAAAAATCCATTTCAACCAAAGAAAACTATTAAAAATAGTAAACAGTTTATTATGTTTGTAGTTGTTAAAGAAACTACCTCCTACATGTAACAAAAATAAAATATTATTTTAAATATTCGACGCTATTTATAATAAACATCCCTCTAAGTATTAGGCTCATAGAAAGAAAATAACTCATTGAAGATATTGCATGTCTTTAGGCTTGTGAAAACTCTCAAATGTTTTGTTTCAATCTTATTATATTGTTCAAAAACATGCCTGCATTCGCTAGAAAAACATTTTCTACCCAGAGTACGCCACGTGGAGGCTGCAGGTACAAGATTTTGTACTCCTTTTCTTGTTAAAAAAAAAATCTCACCTATTTACATATCTCACCTATTTTCATACAGTGCCGCTCAGCAGGATTTGCCCACCCTGTCACAGTTAAAGGTGTTACAAAAAGTTTTATATTTTGATATCTAGTAAAGATATCGAGGTTTTCAAGGTCTCATTTTAAAGCTTACATCTTCTACTTTAACAATCTTAAAATAATTAATTAAAAAAAATTTTTTTTTTAATGTTTAATTACTGTTTAAAAAAAACGAAAATTTCAATTTTTGCTGTCGATTTCAAACAATTGTAGTTTTTTAACAAGTCATCGCAAATTAATTTTCTAAAACGCATTTTAAAGCTTGTTTTATCACCTTTAAAATGCTTTTTTTTAAATTGTCGTACGATTTTTTTTTCAAAAAGTTATTATCATTTCTTTAAAAAAACAGCCCTTTTTTAAATAATTAATATTTTGAAAACGGTTAATTTTTTTAGAAAAAGTTTAAGACAAAAAATGTTCATTTCTGTATGTACATTGAAGAAAAAAATATAAAAAAATTTTTTGAACAAATTTTTTTTTTACCACATTTTTACCTTATATATGTGAGGCGTTAATTAAATGTCAAGGACGTCATTTTGACGAAAAAAATATTTAATATTTCAACCGTAAAAATGTTTATTAGCAAAATTTTAAGTGTTGATATTAAATTTTATTTAAATACTTCGAAAGCAAAAGTGTTGACTACCGTTTAAACACTGTTAATTTATCTGTCTTTCAAGCTTGTACATATGAATTTTATTTAAGTTAAAAATATGTATAAGGTAAAAATGTGGTAAAAAAAAATTTGTTCAAAAAATTTTTTTATATTTTTTTCTTCAATGTACATACAGACATAAACATTTTTTGTCTTAAACTTTTTCTAAAAAAATTAACCGTTTTCAAAATATTAATTATTTAAAAAAAGGGCTGTTTTTTTAAAGAAATGATAATAACTTTTTGAAAAAAAATCGTACGACAATTTAAAAAAAAGCATTTTAAAGGTGATAAAACAAGCTTTAAAATGCGTTTTAGAAAATTAATTTGCGATTACTTGTTAAAAAACTACAATTGTTTGAAATCGACAAAAAAAATTGAAATTTTCGTTTTTTTTAAACAGTAATTAAACATTAAAAAAAAAATTTTTTTTAATTAATTATTTTAAGATTGTTAAAGTAGAAGATGTAACCTTATAATGAGACCTTGAAAACCTCGATATCTTTACTAGATATCAAAATATAAAACTTTTTGTAACACCTTTAACTGTGACAGGGTGGGAAAATCCTGCTGAGCGGCACTGTATATACAAGTTGCACTTAGTAGCAAATCTTATTATAAGGACTTTGCTGCAATGCATCCAAAAAAACTATTCATTGACAGGGTTGTTTCTGTTTCCTGCATCTAACACGCTGTCCAAAAGATCCGTCCAAGGGTATTTCACGTGTTCTTCGTGACGAGCATATCCGAAGTACCATAAAACACTTGCAACGTGAACACAAGTACCTAAAGTTCTTGCACCCGACTTACAAGTGCAATAGTAACCACGGATAGGTTGCTGCTGTTCACCTCTATTTTCTTCAAGATCATAAAGTATCCATAGCTGATGTCGCGTAGCATTTCGAAATCTGTAATAAATGCGCATTTTTATTAAACCAGGTTCATTCATCAAAGCATCTAGTTGTAATTTTTCATTACCATCTCTATGGACTTTATCCTGAATATAAGATGGTGCCAAGTTTACTTGGTATACCCCGAATGTCAAGTGACGCAAATACTCCATAGAAAGATGAGGAAAATATGGAAGATCGTTTTCGTTTAAATGCACCCACTGTGCGTTTCTTCGGAAAAGTTCCTCTTCTTCAACCCTTGTTTTTAATTCATTTGCTGTTTCAGCTTTTAATAACATTTCTGTTGCTAATTCAACTGTAGCTACTTCCATTTCTATTAAACCACGATATTTATTTATTATCGCGCCAGCAATGCGATAAAAATCACCAAGATGAGGAACATGTGTCATTGATATGGGTTTACCAAATATTTTAAAAATAGATTGCAAGTGCCCGTTTCGCGATTTAATGCAATAAAATCTATTCATAAAACGAAGATGTTGCATGAGATCTGCAGGGATGAAACCGTGTTCATCTAAATGCTCTGGACAACACCTAACATTTTCTTGAACGTAAATGTCTTTCAGGACAAAAATGTTAACACGACATTCGTCTGAAAGTCGTACTACATTATCTATCCGATTGCAAATAAGGCACGTATGGCTCGATGTTTGCGTTAAGACATTAAGTCTTAAACAAGATGGATTATTTTCATTTTCATTAACTTCAATATTAATAAGTCGCTTGCATGTTATGCATACACGTGTATTAATACCAATTGCAAGCGGTGGAAAGCCTCTTTCTTCTCGCCAACGAATTGCAATTTCGCTCTTATCAACATTTTCTTCTCCTTCAATAGATGACATTTGTCTAGGTTGAAAAACTGCATTACAAACATAGCAACGCATTTTGTTTATATTATTATTTACTTCAAGGTAGGAACACCAGTGCAATTATCGAAATGTACAATAGTATAAAGTAAGTATTGCAAAATACCCGCAATCTGAAACAACGATGCTATGCTAATATGTTTGAAAAATCAATCAAACTCTAAAAATGTGTTTAGATAATGTACTCTACAATATTTTAAACAATGATTAACATATTCTTAATCCAGATATTGTAGGATATACAGTAAGCTGGTAACAAATGTTGCCTTTCAAGCGATGTCATGAGCTGATGAAAGAAATCATATATGTGACGCTCCAAAGAGAAAGGGACCATCTTCAAAATAATATCAGGCGCAGTCTTCCGTGCGCAGAACACAACACAAAGACGGAGCCATATGATATTAGGAAGATTGTATGTACTGCTTATGCTATACTTACTTTATACTATTGTACATATCGATATTCGCACTGGTGTTCCTACCCTTTCACCATTTGGCGTCATTCACACGAAAACACATATATAGTCAATACAGTTTAAAGGCAAGAATTACATACTATAAGATTTTTAAACATAATAAACTGTTTACTATTTTTAATAGTTTTCTTTGGTTGAAATGGATTTTTTACTTTTTTCACTTTAAATCTTAAGGGGTTGTTTTTTTCATAAGGGAATTTTTTATTTTGAACATTGCACTGAAAATCACGGAAGATTAAATAATTACTTCCAGTCGATTTTCAAAAGTCTTTCTCTGTTTAAACTGTTCATTTATCTGGTTTACTGGATTTATTTAAAATATAAAAGGGGTTGCTTTTTGTTGTTGTTGTTGGGGTTGTTTGTAAGGGTAAATATGACATCTCATATGTATTAGTAAATGAAAAGTCAATATTTTATTTATAAAAATATTTTCTGTGATTCTAAGCAGAAAAATGTGACAAAATTCTTGCTGCCGATGACTAAAGCTTCCCATAAGAAAACGTTGTTTTAGTAATCGACACTAAATAAAAAGTTCTAAGGTGAACCGTTAGATGTCCCTATTCTGTGACTCTACTGTTGGTAAACGAATTTTTTTTTAAACTGTAATTCCCAAAGTGGACACAAGTGCGCTAGTGGAAGTGGATTTTAAAAACAATAATATTTCACAGATTTCAAAAAAGAATAATTAGAAACATTAGTACAAATTGTATAAATGAAATGAGAGACATGTAAAAAAAGGATATAGTGGAAACTTAGCTTACAAGGACGATATTTTCAAGCCTAAAGTAAGTTTAAAATACTCTTTAAATAAATTTTTCTTTTCACAGTGCGTATTATTAACGTACAAAAATAAAGATATATGTGACTTTCCACGGGCTTGTTTCGGCGTTAAAATTGTTGTTAACACCAAGTTAAAGAAAGTACAATCACTATTAATTTTCCTTGATATTCTTATGGACCTCACCAATCAGGATTAACACACTGTTATCGCCGAAAACAGCAACAATGAAAGAGACAATAATGTCTAAAGTTTTAGGTTATGTTTATGATAGTTTTTGTTTTATTGAAGAGAAGAATTTATTTTTGATTATCTAACATCAATACCATACCATTTTTTAATGAAAATATAACATAAGTATAATAAAAATTAAATATTAATAGTTTGTAAGTACTGAAAACTAGCTACTTTTTTATTTTAACTGCAAAATTAGTTCTGTCAAAAACAGTTGAGTTCTTTTTCACCATGGAAAGTCACAATAATTAATTTATAAATTAAATAAATAATAATAAAACTATTAATAAAAATAAAATAAATAAATTAAAATAAATTATTATTTCAGAATGGCAGTTCGTCTGAAATATGAAGAAAAACAAATGTTGTCTGCTTTGCAAAGCATCAAGGATGGAAAGTCTGTTTCAGAAGCAAGCAAACTATATAATGTTCCTCGAAGTACCTTGTGGGACAAATATCGTGGGCGTGTTCCAGTAGAAAGAAAAATGGGTCCTGATACTATTCTAACAGAAGAAGAAGAAAAACAACTAGTAAAATGGATGTTTGAGGTGGCAAAACTTGGATTTCCTGTCACCAAGCATCAGTTATTAGATAGTGTCTAACTTCTCATAAAAGAACTGAAAAAAACTACATGTTTCAAAAATGGAAGACCAGGTAGAACCTGGTTTACAGCTTTCACAAAACGACATCCTGAAATTTCAAAGAGAGTGCCTCAAAATTTAACAAAAAGTCTAGCTTCGATAACTGAGGAAATCATTCGTCAATGGTTTAAGGAAGTTTCAGATTATTTTGAAGAAAAACGTTTAATTGATATATTTCTCGATAATAGACGAATATTTAATTGTGACGAAACAGCTTTCTTCCTTACTCCAAAAGGATCCTACGTATTAGTTAAAAAAGGTGATAAATCGGTTTACAATTTTATCAACTGTGATGAGAAAGAATGTATCACAACGTTAATAACTGGAAATGCGGCTGGGAAAATGGCACCTCTAATGGTAATATTTACATACAAACGAGTGCCCGTAGAAATAGCAACTTCGGTACCAAAGACATGGGGACTTGGTACTTCAGACAGTGGATGGATGACAGGCCAAACATTTTATGAGTATGTAACCAACGTTTTTCATCCATGGCTGCTAAAAGAGAAAATCCCGCTGCCTGTAGTTCTCTTTCTCGACGGTCATGTATCTCATATTACTTTAAGCTTAAGCGAATTTTGCATCGAGAATCAAATCATTCTTGTAGCACTGTACCCTAATTCAACACACATTCTGCAACCTATGGACATATCAGTTTTTGGTCCCTTAAAGAAAGAATGGAGAAAAAAGATACAAAATTGGCGAATGGAAAATGGAGGAGAAAGATTGCACCGAAGAAATTTTGCACCTCTATTAAATGAAGTTTTAAAAGAATTTAATTTCACGCAGTGTTTACAAAATGGGTTTAGAGCTTGTGGGTTATTTCCATTTAATCCGGATTTGGTTGACTATTCAAAATTATTGCGTATTCAACAGTCTGAAAACTCTAGAGAATTTATAAAAGACATTAAATTTCATTTAGATTTTATTGAAAATCAACTGCCCTCGGAGAAACTAGAATTATTTTAATCGTCAGGCGCAATATGGACTGGAAACATTGAAGATGTTGGGCTTTTTGAATTTTGGCAATCTCTCAAAGTTAAATGTAATGAACTTGTTGTAGATACCAATTTAGTCATGCAACACCCTCAAGAAATAGCTGACGATTCTTCAAGAATTGATGGAATACCAGAGGAAGATTTAGAGATAATTGTGGAAAATGTGGATAGCATTGTGATGGAGGTTGATAGTCAAGGAAATCTTCATTACACAGATGGTTTAAATTCGGAGTATTCTGTTGAAAGTTTTCAACAACTTTCCAAATTTAATAACGCAATAATAATGAAACTTGATGTTTTAGACCCATCGTCTTCAAATATATTACCATTAAATGAAAATGTACTAACAGAAAATGAAAAAAGTACAATTTTTGTGACAACGCAGGAAAATGTTTCTGAACAAAAACTCAATGATTTCTTACCATTAAATTCCGTCTCTGAGGAATTAAAAAGCCAAGTGGATTTTATTCCATCGACGTCTTCAAATGTATCTACATCTAGACATTACTACTAGAGGCAGAAGAGAAGAGGAAACAGCGAAAAGAAAAAGCAGAGGAAAAGAGAATTGCTATAGAACTTAGGAAAGAAGAGAGAAAAAGAAAAAAGTTAGAGAAAGAAGAGATTCGGAGAACAGCTTTAACGATTAAACAAGAGAAAAAAGACGAAAAAGAAAAGGAGAAAATGAATAGAAAATTCCCGAAAGAATTCAACTTAAATAAAAAAATGTCAGCTAGAGTAACAAAATGTATATCTTTTCAATCTATTACAAATGCGGAAAAGTAAATTGAATTGAATTGCATTATTATTATTAATTATAATGTAAGAATGTCACAAAGCATAAATATATTTTCAGGAGAGGTAAAAATATTTTTATAAGTTAAAAAGTTAAATATTTATAAAATGTTATAAATTAATTTAATTTTATGTTTTTAAATGTGTTCCAATAATTATAAATTTTAATTTAATAATAAATTATTCTGTTAATACAGTTTGGAGAATTGTTTTCATTTATTTCATAGATTTTCAAAATTCTGTATGCCGCGAAATACCAAAAAAATTGATTTTACCTGTCAATACCGCTAGTGCCGATTACTGGCACAAGCATGTGCCGATAACTAGAACAACGAGATTATCGAAGTGCCGATAACTAATGCATTGGCGTATTTTCAACTTTAAACCTGCTATAATATTTTTAATTACAATATACTTCATAAAGAATATTATAATAATGTTAAAAACTATCTCCTCTTTCATGTGAACTCATTTCCTTGACATTTTTTTAATGTTTAGATTTATTTTTAATCATTTCAAATTGATATTTTTCCTTAAGGTGCCGATAACTGGTGCATTTACCTTATTCTCAAAATGGGCCTGTGAGGCAAACCGGCATAAGATATTTCCATTGAATTAAAGTTTCATAAAAATTATTTTTAAATAAAATGTTTCTTTCATTAAAATATTTACTTACAATGAAAAATAATTGTCTTCCTATGAGAATTGGACCCTTTAACATTGTTTCTTTGATAATGACAAACATTTTTATTTTTTTATTTAAAAAAATCTTTATTTAATTAAAATTCAATCCCGAATTATTATTTTCATTACTACAACCATTGTTTACATGATTCTTTATGTTTTCTATTATTATAGATTATGTAAATGCAATATTGTAAATAAAAAACCAAACGGTCCGGTTATTTGTTACCATGGAAATAAGTTATCCACGTTAAATTAATTATAATATATGAAACTGATTTCTTAAAAAACATAAGGGACGTTAAATTGTGCGCTACGCGGAGAATCACCCATATATGTTATATATAATGCCGTTTAGGAATTATTACAGTCGTTCAAAACATGGGTGGCCACATGGAGAAAAATGGATTATACAATTAGGAATATAGAAAATAAGATCATACTAAATATAATCTGATTAATACCCTTTATAATCTATTTACAACCTTTTAATGATTTAGAATTATTTCTGGTATTTACAATAGATTATACATTTTATATTCCAAAATCGTATCAAATTACAATTCTAGATTATTACTATAGCAACATGTTTTTTCAAATTGTCATTTATGAAGGTCAATGTTGTTTTAATAATTTTTTTGTATTAGAACTTTTTTCCTTTGCTGCTATTTTAATTTTCCAGGTTTGTAAATTTCTGGTAATTTTATTTTTATAAATCTAAAAACTATTATAGCATTATGCATATATTTTTCATTAGCTTATTATTGATTATAACCATTTTTTATTTTAAATGTTACAAGGAAATATTATTTTTCACCATTTCTTAAAAATTTATGATTAATTGATCAATATTATCATTTAATTGATAAAAATTTTAATAATAGTTTTTTAAATAATTTTAATAGTTTTGTAGATGTAGATTTATAAAAATGAAAATACCAGAAATTTACAAATAAATTTATGGGTTAAAAAAATTAATTTATTGATTGATAATAATTGATCAATTAATTAAATTTAAAAATTATCATCAACAACAAATTCAACATTTTTATTTTTTAAATTTTATTAATAGGCAATTAAATACACTAGTTTACAAAGACTTTGACCTGCAGCATTTCAATATCATTTCTTATTTAAAATTTGCTATCGAATCCGAATAATTAAGTCAGATCAAGAAGACTAGATACAGGAGGGCTAACTGCAGTAGTGGGGGTAGGACAAATATAGGGGGATTATGAAGGCGTGGTTAGATTGCGCCAAATATGATGTTTTGATTCTACACTTCTACTCACACACGCGTGTCACGTATTTAAATATATAACGTAAGAGTGTTCGTGATGTGCAGAACCGAAACAAGATATTTGGCGCAATCTAACCACTCCTTCATAATCCCACTAATTCTTACTCACTGCTGTGAGTGACAAAACAGCTGAGTTAGCCCTCCTATCTCTAGTCTTCTTGAGTCAGATATTAAAAAAGTATAACAGTTTTCGTAATATAGCTAAATTTCAATTTTTTGAGTGTCGACAAAAAGTGGATTCACTAACTTACAATTTTTTCTGAATGTAGAGGATCGATTTCAGTTTTTTTAAAAATCAAATTAAAGGTAATTAAATTTCCCATAAAAAAGTATTTACAAGATTTATAATTGGACTGACAGTTTAGGAACTATTTATGAATTTGTTTGGAATTTCTTATTATTTTTAACAAAATTTTTGGAAACGATTGACTTTTTTGGTTAATTACGTCATAAAAAACGTGTTTACTTTGGGTTCTCTTTCTCTGAAGTCAAAGTTCAATTTGTTAGGAAGAAAATAAGCCATCGTAGATTAAAATTAAATTGAAAATGTAGAAGATATAAGCACCTAAGGGGTCTACACACTTTAGATGCGCTCAAAAATGCTACTTTTATATATTTTATTTAGCTTTAAATTGTAAATATCGACATTGTGAGGTTTTACACATAAATAAATACACTCTTGAAGTGCAATAAAAAACCTGCTTAAATTCTTTAATATATTTTTTTATTTAAAAATAATATTAAAAAATGTGCGCCGTTGATGAAATTTTTGTCATGGATGGTCGAAAATAGAAAATTCAAACGGCATTAGATTCATCATGTTCATAGCCATAGCGCAAATCCAGGGGTTTAAAAAATGTTGATTTTAAATATATTTTTGTGGCCTAAAAAGGTGCGCATTACCAACGTAATTCTGCATACCAGTAGTGGCGCGACATTGCAGTAATAATGTCGCAGTTCTATTTAGATATGCAAAAAAATTAACATGTAAACTATTATCGTTCCTTCCATAAAATACACAAAAATATAAAGTAAAGTCAACTAAAAAAAAATGTTGTTTCAATAAACAATCTAAGAAGTATTGCCAATATTCACTATGAGTGGAATAGCGCAAAATTCATAGAATTATGTAAAACGTCATTTTCTATATTTTAACTTAAGTGCTTATATCTTCTACATTTTCAATTTAATTTTAATCTACGATGGCTTATTTTCTTCCTAACAAATTGAACTTTGACTTCAGAGAAAGAAACCCAAAGTAAACACGTTTTTTATGACGTAATTAACCAAAAAAGTCAATCGTTTCCAAAAATTTTGTTAAAAATAATAAGAAATTCCAAACAAATTCATAAATAGTTCCTAAACTGTCAGTCCAATTATAAATCTTGTAAATACTTTTTTATGGGAAATTTAATTACCTTTAATTTGATTTTTAAAAAAACTGAAATCGATCCTCTACATTCAGAAAAAATTGTAAGTTAGTGAATCCACTTTTTGTCGACACTCAAAAAATTGAAATTTAGCTATATTACGAAAACTGTTATACTTTTTTAATATCTGACTTAATATTCGGATTCGATAGCAAATTTTATATAAAAATTGACAGTAAAACGCCGCAGGTCAGAAATTTTTTTTTTTTTTTTTTTTTTTTTAATAATTTGAAAGTGGTTATACCTACTTAGATATTCAATTTTATAATCCCGATTAACTGTCCTATATATAATGTAAAAATATTAGAGGTGTGCAAAAAGCCCGAAAAGCAGGGGCGGGTCGGGCTCGGGTTTTCTCGATGTATTGGGTACCCGAATTTATTCGGGTTCTCGAAATTTTCGAGTAATTTTTCTCAAATGTTTTATTACTAAATTAAGAACTTGAATACTTTTAAGTTATATAAATTCGAGAATTCGAACTTTTTAAGGTTTAGAGCATACCGGAAAATTTCGAGAATCCGAATATAGTCGGGTGCCCGAAAATTTCGAGAACCCGAATGTAGTCGGGTACCCGAAAATTTTGAGAACCCGAATTCAGTCGGGTACCCGAAAGATTTAGGGTATTTAAACAAGCTTGACCCGGCCCGAACCCGAACTGTCTAAGCCCGACCCGACCTGAAAAGCCCGAAATTACTCGGTCGGGTTTCGGGCTTTTTGTACACCTCTAAAAAATATCATTAGAAATATAATCCGGATTATATCACAATTAATCCATTTTTCTCAGTGCACCTTGCGTTCCCTTACCCTACAATTTTCTCTAAAATACAATAAATTTTTTTAAATGTAAGAATTCATCAAAAATACGATTGGATAATGCTGGCAGCGCGCTTCGCGCGCCAACTCGTCGGGTTAGCGCAATATCATACTGAAGGAGCATTCAGACCTTTGCAGACTGCCTGCACAGATAAGGCAGAAGATCGTTAACACCTCACTTTTCCCGTTGAAAAATGAGGGAAGATTTAAATATCTATTAATATTCAAATCTTCCCTCATTTTTCAACGGGAAAAGTGAGGTGTGAACAATCTTCTGCCTGCACAGACAGGCAGTCTGCAAAGGTCCGAATGCTCCTTTATGCGGCAAAGAAAGCAAGAACATACTTATTCCGAAAAAAGGCAAAAACATTCTTATTCAGAATATAATGTTAAACATGAGAATTCGAAAATGAACATTTGCTGTGTCAAATTTCAAATTGTACTTTTATTTAAATGTTTTATGAATAATTACATTTATTTCGTTTCATTGAAAACAACTTATTTAATATTTTGTTTTACTAATATGAAAAGTATTTTTGATAAAAAATATAATTTTCATGATAATTTAAAATCTAACTTGTTTACATTTCTTGACAGGTAATTTAAAATTTATTCGAATTTATTGAAATGATTAATTGAAACAGGTTCCCACATAGCACCATGTTTTAAAATAAGGTTACACCTAAAACATGTGGTACGATTACAACTGAAAGTCATGGTAAAGTGCCAAAAGGAATAATAACACTGTTCGACAAAATTTTGCTACAAGAATAAACGAAAGTGATTCTTACAGGAAAACGAGGTCAAAGTGCCAAAAAATGGAATTATTGGTACTTTTCGAAGCACAATAAAGAGATATGGCTTAAATGAGAGCTCAAACCCTTAACTTTAACATCCAAATGCAAAAAAACCATGTAGAAATAACTCAAAATTGTTGGGAAGAACTTTTTACCGCATGCGCGTAAAACAGCTACTATTTGAACTTTTTATCACGTCGCGTTCTCTTTTTATTGTGCTTCAAAAAGTGACAAAAATGCCTTTTTTTGCACTTTGACCCCTTGTTTCTCAAAATTTAAACATGTTGGGATAATTTCACTTATAGATTCGTAATCTACATCAAAAATCCTGTAAGAATCACTTTCGTTTATTCTTGTAGCAAGAAAAAACCTCAATTTTGTCGACCAGTGTAATTATTATATTATGAATTACTAGAAATCCAGTAGTTTCTTTGCTCGAAGCACAAATAAAATAAATTATTTTTACAGGAACCAAAAGTAAATTGAGTGTCTGGATCGAATAATCCTCTCTCCTCTGGACTGTACGCTTACAAGACAGTCAAAATTGAGGATCACGTGCAATAAGGGGATACGCATTGAAGTGAAAGTCCCCGCATATAGCGATTCTGCGGCTGCGCGAGAGGACAACGAATAGCCTGCGCGTCCCCTTATTGTACTTGAACCCTCAATTACAAAAATTACCTAAAAATTGAAACTCAAATTTTTAATTTTTGAAACATACATTCTTCTAGGAAATTGAAAGGAGCATCTTTTTTCCTTTAACATTTTTTTGTAGAACAATTATTTTTTAAGATAATGACCAAAAACTGGAAATTTTTCATTTATAAAATTAGTTAAATTTTAAAACATAAATCATCATATCTTTGGTAATTATTATTCGATTTAAATGAAATTTGACAAATACCTTCATTTGGATCAAGAGGTGGCAACGACAAAATTAAAAAACATCAATTGTTTAACATTTTTGCTTTGTTAAATAAGTGAGGTTAAAAATTTTACTTTCTCAACTTTGACAATAAAAAGTCTGCGGGGAACCTTATATTTTAGAAAACTTCCAGTGAGGCATGTTTTTAGCATTCAAGGAAGTTTTTTGGAAAATTGAAAAAAGAAGTAGGTCAAATATAGTGTTATTGTCATAACAATACCTAAAATGATGTACCTAAAATTTGAAGAAGAAGTAGGTCAAATATAGTGTTATTGTCATAACAATACCTAAAATGATGAACCTAAAATTTGAAGAAGAAGTAGGTCAAATATAGTGTTATTGTCATGTTTTTACCTGTAAGTCAAAAATGCTCTCGAAATTGATCTAAATTTTGAGGGAAGATCGGGTAAAACTGAGTTTATTCGTCAATTTTTGACGTGTAGATGAAAACTGCCCTTAAAATAGACCTAAATTTTGAGGGCAGAGGAAATTATTTGACAAATTTTGACATATAGGTCAAAATTGTCCTTAAAAAAGACCTACACTGCAAAAAGAAGTACCTTAATTTAAGATGTTTTGGTAGTCATTTCTAAGACCTTTTGGAAGACACTTTTTAGTTATTTTAAATATCTTAATTTAAGATGTTAAAAGTATCTTCGTACACATTTTCATCGTATTTTTTGAGAAAAAAGTTTTGAGTTTAACTTTGGGTTCATATGGAAAACACTTAAAGCATTTTAGTTTTTAGTAATTTACATTTTTGGCGCACCTTACGATTCTCAAGTAACTTTATCGTTAAATATCTTATTAAACCAGAAGCATCTTATTTTAAGGTAATTTAAAAAACTTACAGAAGTATCTTACTTTTGTAAGATAAAATAAATAGAATTTAATTAGAAATCATCACATATTAATGCCAGACATATCATTCGAAAGCTACTTTTATCACCTTTAAAACGCATTTTTTATGGTAACAATGAGCTACCATGATTTTTTTTAAAATTTTAACATAAAGCGACTTAAAAGATACAGATTTTTAAAATATAACGTTATTCACGTAAATTTTTTTTTCAAATGCTTATAACTCGACCAAAAATTGATCAAATTGGAAGATCTTATAACGAAAATGTTTGTTTTCACACATATTTTTTAATAGGGTATTTGATACGTATTTTTTTATTTTGGCAGACATGCTGTTTTAAGTGTTGAAAATAAAAAAAATCTCAAATGGGTGTAAAATTTAAAATTTATATATTTACTTATTTCTTCTCAGGTGCAAGACTAAAAAATCCAATTTTGTCTTAATATTTAAGTTCGACCTTCTTTTCTATTCTATCAAATTTTGGTGATGGAGAACGAACTACTTTGTACTTTTATTCATGTTTAAAAAATCTGCTTCTAGAAACGAGTTTGTCGATCAAATTGCAGGTATAATTTTATAAAACAGAAGTTGGCTATCACAATAGGTTTGCAAAAATCTACTTACATTTTCACCAAGAAATTCGTTATTTTAGCAGATTTTATAAACTAAATTTAAAATAAAGAGTCATTCCATTATATTTCGACTAAAGTCGTTGCCGACTAATTTTAAAAAATTGTAATATTTTGCAGAAATGATTTTAAAGATATTAGGATTACCGAACAAAACGAATTTTTAAAATATTTTTTATATTTATTGTAAAATAAGCATCTAAAGTATATGAAGTCGTTAAAACTGTCACATTTTCATCTATTAGAAAATATTAAAGAAAACACATAATTTATTATAAAAACATTAAAAAAAAATTAGATTTTACTAAGAATGAATTATTTTATTATTATAAATTGGTATAAAGAATTATTAATCAGAAATATTAAATAAAAAATGATTTTAAAGTTCACCTGGTAAATAACCTATTTTTGCAAATTGCATTCACTAAATGTGAGAAATAGAAATCATTAAATTGAATAAAACCTTATGAAATACAAAGTACCTGTGATTAACTTTTAGTTTTTCTTAATACTTTCTTCCTTTTTTTTCATAAATGTTAAAAAATAAGCAATTAAAACTGGCACTTTGCTTATTTTCACGATTTTAAAATGTAAATAACTGCTTCCCAGAAAAATGAAAAATTATGAAAATTGGGCAATAATTAATTGATCACTAGATACACTCACTGGAAAAAGATTTTCTTTGGTCCCGAAGCTATTTTCCGAATTAATTAACTTTAAACTTTTTACTATTTTTGTTAGGTTAATACATGTAATCTTTTTGTAACTGAAGTTGGTTGAAAACGATTAAACAAGAAGAGCTAACTTCGTCATTTAAAAAACGTAAAATTTTTTTTAGATTTTATTAAGAATGAATTATTTTATTATTATAAATTGGTAGAAACAATTATTAATAAGAAATATTAAATAAAAAATGATTTTAAAGTTAACCTGGCAAATAACCTATTTTTGAAAATTTCATTCACTAAATGTGAGAAATAGAAATCATTAAATTGAATAAAACCTTATGAAATACAAAGTACCTGTGATTAACTTTTAGTTTTTCTTAACACTTTCTTCCTTTTTTCTTCATAAATGTTAAAAAATAAGCAATTAAAACTGGCACTTTGCTTATTTTCACGGTTTTAAAAGTGTAAATAACTTCTGCTTAGAAAAATTAAAAATTACGAAAATTGAGCAATAATTAATTGATCACTAGATACACTCACTGGAAAAAGATTTTCTTTGGTCCCGAAGCTATTTTCCGAATTAATTAACTTTAAACTTTTTACTATTTTTGTCAGGTTAATACATGTAATCTTTTTGTAACTGAAGTTGGTTGAAAACGATTAAACAAGAAGAGCTAACTTCGTCATTTAAAAAACACACGTGTTAACCTGACAAAAATAGTAAAAAATTTAAAGTTAATTAATTCGGAAAATAGCTTCGGGACCAAAGAAAATCTTTTTCCAGTGAGTGTATCTAGTGATTAATTAATTATTGCTCAATTTTCGTAATTTTTCATTTTTCTGGGCAGAAGTAATTTACACTTTTAAAACCGTGAAAATAAGCAAAGTGCCAGTTTTAATTGCTTATTTTTTAACATTTATGAAGAAAAAAGGAAGAAAGTGTTAAGAAAAACTAAAAGTTAATCACAGGTACTTTGTATTTCATAAGGTTTTATTCAATTTAATGATTTCTATTTCTCACATTTAGTGAATGCAATTTGCAAAAATAGGTTATTTACCAGGTGAACTTTAAAATCATTTTTTATTTAATATTTCTGATTAATAATTCTTTATACCAATTTATAATAATAAAATAATTCATTCTTAGTAAAATCTAATTTTTTTTTATGTTTTTATAATAAATTATGTGTTTTCTTTAATATTTTCTAATAGATGAATATGTGACAGTTTTAACAACTTCATATACTTTAGATGCTTATTTTACAATAAATATAAAAAATATTTTAAAAATTCGTATTGTTCGGTAATCCTAATATCTTTAAAACCATTCCTGCAAAATATTACAATTTTTTAAAATTAGTCGGCAACGACTTTAGTCGAAATATAATGGAATGACTCTAAATCAAATTAAATTTTTTAAATAAAATTTTATTTTTTACAATGTATGCTCTCTAAATCAGAATTAGTAGAAAATTGAACTTTTTCAATTACACGGAAAAAAAGTACGTGAATCATTCCTTGAAAGTGCTTGACTTTTGGATAGAACACAAAAACAAGGCGGTATCATATACTTTTTATTAGAAAATATAAAAAAGTCCTAGAATTATTCTAGTACTAGTACATGGGCCACAATGTTTTTTAAATTTTAACCAAAAGTCATTAGTTCAGTTTCATAAAGTACGTAAAAGATTAGTTGACTGCTATTGAAAATTCTGCAAGGCAAGTTTTTCTATAAATGCCTTCCTCCTTAACACATAAACACATAACCTAGCCGCCAGAAGGCGCTTTGGTCACCGTAAGTGGGGGAGGGCGAAAAAAAGATGAAAAATTTTGATGAAAAAAAATGATCAGGTGCAAGGCTGAATTTTTGTAAGATAGTAGATATTGTCTGTACAAATAAAGTAAAATTATTGCCAGAAGTCTAGGTGTGCAATTTGACCTTGCCAGAAGTCGGTAAAGTCGCAAGAAAATTGATGAAATTGAAATGATAATGTTCATTTCTGGCAACTTAATTTTCTGATTTTAAATGTCTTTAAAAAGCTGTATACCAATTGCCAGAAGTCAAAATGGTTGTAAAGTCGTTAAAAGATAACAATAAATAACAATATCAGCAGTAGTTATAGTTAATTGGAAAATGATATTTGGTGTTAAAATAAAGGTTTAGAGATTTGATAATTGTTTGTTTTAATATTTGCGTCATTAACATTTTATATATAAGCCAATGTAGATTTAAAGGTAATTGTTTAAAAATGTAAAAAATCATACTTTTAACTGATTGGCGATATCAAAAATTTTTAATTTTCCAACAAGTTTTTAGTGAATCCGTTAAATTTTTTAAAATTCGTCCGCCATATTAAACCGCAATTTTGAATTTTTGACAACTAATAGCAAATTCGTAATTAGCAACCCTAAATACCCCCGAGTAACAAGTTTTAAGTAAATCCGTTTAATAATATTGTCAAACGGACATAACCAAAAAAATTGCACAAAATTGTATTATTAGTACTTTAAAGTACTTATTAGTACTTTAATGTACTAATAATACAATTTTGTGCAATTTTTTGGTTATGTCCGTTTGACAATATTATTATCTATATTTTAAAATGAACAAAATTTTTGTTTAAAACTCAATGTTATCAATTTATTCTTTATTTTGTTCTTGTAGATTAATGTGTCTTTAAAAAATAAATAATACAAAATATTGTTCGAGATTTCTAATCATAATAATTCTTCTAATTCAATTAGTAATAACAGTTAATATGGCTCCAATATGCACATGCGCAAACGTGTACTTTTTGCTTTTATCCTTTTACTATTTCAATTAGTAATAGTCTACTAAGAATTAGTAGAATATTACTAATTCAGATTATAGAGTAACACTAAGGTTATAAATGCGAACCAAAAAGTTTTGTGGCGCATGATAATTTCCTATAATTCGACTAATAATAATAATTTCCTATAATCTTCTTCTTCTATTATATTAATTTACATCCTTCGTTTCGTTCAACATTTCGTTCAACGTACTTGACTATATATATATATATATATATATATATATATATACTTATTATTACTACATACACATTAAATTTCGATCGCTTATATGTAGTCAATCGCTATATTCAATGTGTTTCGAACTGTTCTTATATACTAAATACAAACTTTTTTTACTGCATGCGAGCAACTTTATTATGAATTAAAACTTGATTAATTTGGTAATATTAAAATTTTTAAAATTAAATTAATCTTTTAGCTAATTAAGGTCAATTTTCTAAATAACAATAAAGTATTAATTTACTATAATAATCTTAAAATAAGTGAATTCATTCTATAATTACAAATTTTAATTAAAATCAATTTGACTTTACAGTTTGCAATAAATTTTATTTTATTATTTTGTGTTTTTTATTTTTTTGTATTGTGATTTATTATTATTTATGTGTTTCTAAGATGGATTATTTATTTATTATGACTCTACTCCATCGTCAGGGTTTAAATTTTAAGTCTTCGTTTATTTAATTATTATTTTTTTTGACTCCCTGAAGAGGAAATCGATTTGATTTCGAAACGTTGGAGTAAATAAAATTTGTTACTTTGTCCGAATGTTTTCGTTTTCATTAATTTGACTTATTTATTAAGTATCTCGGACGTTAAAGACTATTTAATTAATTATTAAATTGATTTAAACAAAATTGGTTTAGATCAAGTTTATCGTTTTCTCAGTGTAATTATATCATGAGAATCTTTCAATTTTGTCTGGTTTTGAAAGTGGAAAGTAAATATACACTACATGTATATATACGTTTATGGTAATAAATAGCAAAATAATTTAAGTAATTGACTATGGTGTAAATTGATTGAATTGTGAAATAACAGAACATTTTCTTTATCCTTGTTTAATTACCGATTACGGTTGAATAGTAGTTATCTGTACTGAATTTTTTAGAAAAACAATTCACTTTTAAGTCCCGATAGTGTGCTTGAGAATTTATTGACTTTGCGTTTATTTTACTTTTATAAAATGGCAACTGCACAAGTTGCCCCAGCTGATCCTACATTTTTAATGTCAGCTTTTGCAGAATATTTTGCACTACAGAATGCCTTGCTGGGTATTCCATATTTCGACGGGAAAAATTCTGAATTACGTACGTTCGTACAAGACTTAGAAACAGCTGATGTTATGGTACCTGCAGGGTTAAAACAACCTTTTATCAAAAACGTGTTGGCGCGTTTACGTGACGCGGCTCGTAACTCTGAGGAAGGAAAAAATTTTAATTCGGTTGTGGAACTTGTCAAACATTTAAAATCAGAATTCTCGCCTAACGCACTGCAAAAAGAAGTATCTTAATTTAAGATGTTCTGGTAGTCATTTCTAAGATGTTTTGGTAGACACTTTTCAGTTACTTGAAACAACTTAATTTAAGATGTTAAAAGTATCTTCGTACACATTTTCTGTGGTATTTTTGGGGCAAAAAGTTTTGAGGTTAACTATGGGCTCTTATGGAAAACACTTTATGTATCTTAATTTTTAGTAACTTACACTTATGGCGCATCTTACGATTCCTCAAGTAACTTATCGCTAAACATCTTATTGCAACAGAAACATCTTAATTTAAGATACTTTAAAGAACTTACAAAAGTATCTTACTTTTTTAAGATGGAAGAAATATCTTTATTACTACTAAAACGTATAAAGCATCTTAAATATCAGTAAGACGCTTTAGAAAACATCTTATTTTAAGATGTAAGACACCATTTTGCCATCTTACATCTTATTTTAAGATATCAAAAAAGACACCAATTTTTGCAGTGCGCTCGACCTTTTGAAGCGTATTTTAGTGAATTCGGGCGTGCGAAAATGGAGCGTAATGAAACGGTTTCCGATTTTGGCTCCCGTCTTCAACATCTTGTACGCCAAGCCAAAGTAGCTCTCCTTACATCGGTGCCATCCGATGATGTAACCGCCGTGACTAGTCTCGTGGGGAAAACAGCATTAAAATCATTTTTAAAGGGTTTGCGACCTGAGCTCGAATTAAGAGTTTCATTAAAAAATCTAGAAAACTTAGAGTCTTCAATCGATCTCGCTAAAGAATACTGTTTCTTTTTGCAAGATGCAGCTGAATATCGAGGCGAACACTTTTATTCTCAAGATAGAATTTATACTCTAGACACTTCACGTAATAATTTGCCACATCCAACACTTCATTCTCGTTATCTTCCTCAAAAGGTTGACCAACCATATTTATTACGACGACCCGAGAACTCTAAACCTCAGTTTACTTAAGACCATTTCCAACGTGTCTATCAAAGGCAACCTTCTCGAAGCATGCTCGTTTCGAAAAGTCTGGGACCTTCGAATTTTCAGAACCCGTTAGAAAATGATCAAAATTTTAAACCGAAAGATTTTAATAGTGCAAATATAGATTTGTGTTCACTACTCTGCATTCAATGTCAAATTAAATTAAATTCTCTCGACTTAGTTTCACAAAATTCTCAACCCAATAATGAAGTTCCTCTTGCCGATAACGTCGTAGAATCAAGACCGGAATCTTTAAACTTATTCAGCGCTCGCCTGAAAGCCTCTCCGGCGAGCGCAACACTGAAAATACGGAATGCGTCAACGTCAATCAAATTCAAAGCAGGGAGCTTTCCGAAAAGAAATCACGATTCTGCCCAGTTATAAGTGTCAAGTCTCTAGATTTAAAGAATGGCAAGGAAAATTTTTTAGTCGACACAGGATCGGATATAACGATAATCGATGTAGAAGTTCTTGACCCCGAAATAGAAATTGATCCGAAAGATAAATTGTTTATTACCGGCATTACATATTCGCAAGTTGAAACCTTAGGCTCTGCTATTGTTAGAATTTTCGATGCGACTGTAAAGGTCCAGGTATTAAATTACGACTTGCCCATACCCTCAGCAAGGGGTATCCTCAGCATCGATTATCTAAATCAGGAAGAAGTTGAAATATCTTTTTGTCACAAAACAATTGTAATACGTAGTAACCCCATTCACCGAATTCCTTTCATTCCGATCACACCTGAAATCGAAACATCCTTACCCAAACAAACAACTTTAGAAAATGAAAAGAAACGGGCCTCTGTTTTTCGAATTCAGGTAACTAATCCTGAAATTAAAGAAGGACTCCTTTATCGTGTTCATGTTGGTAATGATAAAGTATTTTTAGTCAATGCCACGGTTTCCGTCGATGATAGAAATTGCTATGTGATGGTGTATAACACAAGCGAAAAGGATATAGAAATTGAAGTTAAACCACAAGAATTGCCTCCATATGAAACTTGTAACGACAACGACCACGAGGAAAACGACATCCTCGACGAGGCCTTGAAATCAGCTAAACCGATTTCTTCCAAATCTGAGCGCGTGCGAATGATTCTAGAAAGAGTTGAAATTAAACATTTGGATAGACATAGTAGGCGTACCGTGGTAGTAGAACATCCATATGTATCTGAGAGACAATGATATGTATGTAAAGAACACCAATACTTTATTTAAAGAATAGCAGTACTATATATAGTATTGCTGTTTCAGCTGTACGTCTTAACCATACAACAAATTGTATCAAAATTATTAAAAATAATTGATTTCTTTCGGAGAATTTAAAAAAATATATTTAAATTTAAATAATTGAATTGTTAAGTAAAACTTTATTGAAATATTGGGAAATAATTTTAATTCTTTCAAACAATTTTACTAAAATTTATTAAATTTTTTTATAAGAATTTGATCAATATTTCTGTGAATAATTTCTTATTGTTTCTATTTGTTCAACGCAATTGTTTATATTTCATTAATATTTGTTCTATTGCGTGGCTGATAAATTAAACAACACAGAATGTAAAAGGACACAGCTTTATTTAATTAATTCAATTTATAGTTCTAAATATGTACACAACAATAACTCAATTTTTAGTTTAAATAATATCTTCACATTGGTATAGCAAATAATTAAAATTGTACTCCACAATCTGTACAAATAATATAAAATATTTTCAAATATAAATGTTTCTCGATTGCTCGCGTGTCGAGTACTGCCGGTCGTGATAATTGCAATTAAAATATGACATTCGATTACCTTCGTCTGAATTCGAGATTTTTCGTCTCCTACTCTTATATCATTCTTAACACTATTATTAGTGATTTTAAAGTAGTGTAAAATCGAACAAACAGAAAAATGTAGCTTTTAGTGTCACAAACCTAAAAAAATTATCCGAATAGTACACGGAAAAAATTTTGGGACGTCAGCTGTACATGGTGTGTCAAAATTGCTTATACATTCTTTCTGCACGCCATCTGTGCCAGTTTTGCGTACCTGCCGTACATTATGTACAGCGATTGTGCCAAACTTTACATCTGCTGTCTCGAAAAAGCACCGCAGCGGTACATAATGAAATGTACTACTGCCGTCACTGACTTTATGCATCTAACGTCCCAAAATTTTTTCTGTGTAGAAAATCGTAAAAAAGTAGTAAATAGTAGGTTTTAGTAGATGGGTGCGAAGCCTGCAATTTTATTTGACTAATACTAATTTTTTTCTTTTTCCAGTGCTCTAAAGAAAAAAACTTGCCAAGCGATATTTTCCTAACAGTTATTAGAATAACAGACAATCTAGATGAATTATTAGCGACAAATAACTTAGTTAATAGAAGATTAGCTTATATAAGATCCAAAGAAATTGGAGGTGACGACGACTTGTCAGTGAAACATGAACTAAACAGTCTTCTCTATATGAAAAAAATTCTCGACACTCGAATAATCGTAATGCAAGAGGGTTTAAAATCGGAGCACGATTCCTCCGAGCAAATTCCCGAATGGAATAAATTTCTCCTGCCTGGTCATAAATTAATTCACTTGCCACTCGACGAATTATTAAAAAATAACATTGCTCTAAGTTATTTTATCGATTTCATGACAAGCATCAATGCCGAGGCGTATCTTTATTTTTATTTAAATATTTACGGTTGGCGTGTCTCAGCCGAGCAGCAAATATCAGAAATTGAATTGGAAAAAATTCGTCGACTACATTCGTCAACAATAAAGGATGTGAAACGTCGACACGCCGATTTAGGTAATCTTAAGGAAGCAGCTGTTAAAATTTATCAACAATATTTGACCGATAAAGCAAATATTAAATTGCAATTGGACGATACATTGGTTAAACATCTTCTGATGAGAATAAAAAATGAATCAATTAAAGAAACATGGTTTGACGAGCTTCAAATTTGTTGCTATGAAAAATTAAAGAATGACGAGAGATTTTTACCTGCTTTCAAAAGATCAGCGTCTTATGTTAAACTTTTAGCTGAATTGGATTTATTAAAAGACTCGGCATCCGAGGATGATACAAAATCTCTGGACAGTATTAGTGTGTCGAGTATGAATAATGAGACAGATTTCGATCAAGCCTCATGGTCGGAAAGTCAAAAAATTGAGACTCAATCGAATTCGAGTTCGTCGTCAGGTAGTCGTGTGGGAAGTGATTTTCAATCACTTGACGAACTGGAAGGCGATAGAGGAAGTTTAAAGGAATTTAAAAAATTACCAAAACAAAGTATCGAAGCGGATAGAGTTGCAGAGGGAAGAGAAGCAACAGCATACTTTGAATCGAATGCAGAAAATCTTTTTCCGCTTGACGAAAGTCTTCAGGATGAGAATATCATCAAGAAATTACAACAGGGTCGTTTTCGAATTACAGCGACGATAATTGAGACGGGTATTGTCAGTGATAAGGGAAAAACATACGGTATTTACGCGGTGGCGGTGACAAAAACATTTGAATCAGGTTATCAAGAGAAGTGGCATATTTATCGACGTTATTCCGATTTTCACGATCTCTATCAGCGAGTTAAGGAAAAATATTTTGATTTAGCGAAAATTCCATTTCCCGGCAAGAAAGCATTTCACAATATGGAACGTTCTGTACTGGAGAAACGAATGGTCATGCTTAATGCCTGGTTGTATCAATTAACGAAACCAAATATCGCTGATGGTCACATGGGTTTGCAAAATTTGCTTCTCGCTTTCTTGGAGCAGGGAGATTATGATAAAGGCGTCACCGGAGGACACATTTCACGAACGGTAACAATTCTTTATTTCATTTTTTCCCCTTCAAAACTCAATTTTAGAAATAATTTGTAATCAATTTTTTAATTTTAAGTTTTACTTTTTCCCAGACCCTAAAGAGTATTTTGATTCTCTTCAAAAATTTGCAAAAATATCAAATTTAAAAGCTTTTAAAATTCAATAATTTACCTATAAAAATTATTACTGTAACTTCTTCAAATTCATTTTTAAAATTTTAAACTAAACTTTTTCTTTAAATCAATAATTTTTAATTTTTTAATCAGTTTTGAGGAAGTTCTTTGAGAATTTTAAAATCCATTTGCTTACAATTTTATTTTACGATATTTTAATTATTTCCAAATACTCCAATTAAAAATAGGTATATTTAAAAATCAAATCTTGAAATAATTTCAAGGAAATTTAAATTAAGATTAAAAAGAAAAGTTAGTTCGACAAAATTGTTAATTATAAATATTAAAAATTTAGATTTTTAAATACAGGCAAACTTCTATACGGCGGAAAGCAATTTGACGATTCCGCCGTAAAGAGGTTCGTTAAAATGCAATAAGTGAGTGAACGTTCAGGGATATATCAATTATTTTTAGTGTCATGATCTTTAAATGTGAAATAGAAATTATAGTCATTTATTAATAACTCTATTTAAAAAATATGCTTATAATACTGTCTATCGAATTCAGTAAAAAAAAAAAAGTGTTATCAATATAATTATTTTTTTAAAAATTACTATCATCTGTTTTTCGATTTTTGTATATTTATTTTTTTAATAAAAAATATATCATGAAGTAAACAAAAATTATATATCAAAATATAAGAAATTTGTTATTTATATAGAAAAATATCTGTATATATAAAATTAGCAATGAATATAATAATTTAAATAAAACAGCATTCTATCGATAGAATTATATGTTTAAAATCACATCATATTTTATTTGTAATTATTTAGATTTAGATTTTAATTCATTTATTATTTTTTATGTTTATTTTTTGTAAAAGAAAATATATCACGAAATAAACAAAAATTATAAATTAAATATAAAATAAATAATTTAAATAAAAAATATCTGTATAAAATTGCAATTCGGAACTTTTCGGCCCTGCATTTCATGGCACTCACACAGTCACAACTCTCACTGATATAATCACTTCTACGTCTAGCTAACGATTTTCTGCCGTATAGAGGTTTATCTGTAATTTAATTTTAAACATTTTAAATTCAATAATTTATTAACGCCCACCAGGACACAAAATGTACCATGATTTCACGACTCTTATTTTGTATGAAATAATTAGTTAAAAAATTTAGGAAATACCATTTCCGACGTAAAATTTATCGCCCTTTTGGAATATGAAGACCTTAGCTACAAGAAACCATAATTACTTTCTTTGAAATTCAAGATGGCGGATATGAAAATGGTCATTTTTTCAAAATGCAAAAGGCCGAAAAACAAATTTCGAACAATTATTTAAAAAGTCGCTGATTACGAATCTGATATTTTTTTTAAATTCAAAATGGCGGACAAATTTTTCAAAAGTCAATAGATTTACTTGAAAATGATTACTCAGGGGTTCTTGGAGTCACTGATTACGAATATAAAGTTACTTTTTCAATATTCAAAATGGCAGATCCAATATGGTGGACAATTTTTAAAAAAGAGATTAGAATTGCTTGAAAATGGTTACTCGGTGGTTATTGGGGTCGCTGCCCTGGCCGATTTGTTTAGCCGAAAGTGAACCCAGCTGGGTTCACTTTTGGTTCTTTCATAAAATACTTGTTAATTTGAGTAGAAAAGTACGAAATATGCATAAATATGATGAAATAGATAGATATAGAGTAGATTTGTACAATATTTATAATAAATAAAGTAATAAATAACAAACATAAAAATGTAGTGATGCGTGTCATTTTTTTTCTTTTATTTTAGTCAATTTTTAAAGTAAATAAATATAAATCTACAGAGAAAACACTTAATATTAATAAAGAATTATTAAGTAAATTAATTTTCGTTGATTATAATACTAATTTATTAATAATTATTAAAACTTTAATTAAATGTAAAAAGTGTAGGTAAGTATCAAAATTACCCAACAAAGGGAACGTTCATAAACTACGTAGCACGTCTAGGGGGAGGGGGGGTCAAGCAATTGTCTACCATAAGAGGAAAAAATGGCGCTTATACATGTAATTGCGTCCACGTGGGGGAGAGGGGTGGGTTAAAATTTCCAAAAAATTTGTCTACGTAGTTTATGGACGTTCCCAAAGCAGATTTTCCCTAGCGGCCATCTTGAATTTCAAAGAAAGTAATTATGGTTTCTTGTAGCTAAGGGCTTCATATTCCAAAAGGGCGATAAATTTTACGTCGGAAATGGTATTTCCTAAATTTTTTAACTAATTATTTCATATAAAATAAGAGTCGTGAAGTCATGGTACATTTTGCGTCCTGGTGGGCGTTAATGGGTTAATATAATAATATAATATTATAATAGTTAATTAGATTCTCGAATTAAAAAATTTTTTTTTTTTGAAAGTTCTTCAAGAATGCAATTGTTAGATTCATTTGTTTTATTCAATTTTACGAAAATCCTATTTATTATTCGAAAACTTTTAAAAATATGCATAACAACTTCTTCAAAAATTTGAATTTAAATCACTTATATTTCAAATTTTCTAAAAATTTTAAAAGAAAAACTTTTTGAAATTCAATTATTTACGAAAAATAAAAACACATTTCCAAAAATTCCATTATTTTGGAAATTTTTAAATATAACTATTTGCTAATTAATTTATAAGTAATAATTTTATGATAAAATCGATTCAAGGATAGATAAATCTTTCTTACATTTTTAAAAGTAGCTAAACACCAAAATCAAAAATTTTATTTTAAATTCTCGAAATTTCATATTTTTCCGGCACTTTTTATGAAATTTTCTGACTTTTTCCTAATATCTATAATCTGTGTCAATCCTGTAATTATAATTTGTAATTAATAATTGAAATAGTAATTAATAATTGATTGTTTAAATTAAAATTCCAGATTGACACTCTGGTGAATCCTTTAAAATCGTCAATGAAAACGGTGACACAGGCAGTCAAAACGATGCCAGACAATATGATAAGTACTGTTGACGGAGTTATGGATAAATTATTCGGAAGTGCAAAGAAGAATGACATAATTTATGAAAGTGTAAAAGTTGGAGCTAGTTTAGACACAGAGGTAAAAATTCCACTCAAATTCAGTACCGCGTACTGTACCAGTAGCCCCATTGAATTTTTTTTTCATATTTTCATTATTTGTCAATTAATTTTCTAAAATAGTATTGAACTGCCGGATCAAAGAAGGGCACATGAACTCGCCGCGCACACTGAGAAAAATTGCGTTTAACTGAGTGGTAAAAATAGCACGGTTGAAAAATAGTAATTAAAAATAAATAAGATATGGTTAAAAAAACAACACGAAGAGAATTGAATAGTGCCCAATCAGCACATAAGCTTGCCACAAACTTGCATTAAGCTTGCTATGCAAGATATGCAAGCTTACAGAGCAAGCTCGTGACAAGTTTGTGGCAAGTAACAAAATGTCTTATTGCTGCAAGCTTGCACTGAAATCTTGCTACAAGATTATGATATAAGGTTGCGCAAGCTTTTGAGGCACGTGTACAACAAGCTTAGTTGGCAATCTTTCTACAAGTTTGTAGTATAAGTTTGCAGTAAGCTTATTGCAAGCATGCTACACAAATATATATAATTGAGCTCCCGCGAGAGTTCGATTTAATTCAATCAATTTTAATTTTTTCTTTAAATTTTCTTATAAATTTCAAAATATACACTCAGCAACATAGCTGGGTGGCAAAAAATTTACTGCGCAGCCGTAAATGCCATAGAACTCAACTGCGCATTGTGTCAAGTTTTTTAATTTATCCGGCAGCTTGCAGCAACTTAGTAGCAAGTTTATCCGGCAAACTTGTAGCAAGTTTGCAATAAGACATTTTGTTACTTGACACAAACTTGTCACGAGCTTGATCTGTAAGCTTGCATATCTTGCATAACAAGCTTAATGCAAGTTTGTTTCAAGCTTATGTGCTGATTGGGAAGCTTCGTTTAACCACTTCACTGGCAGGGCGTTCCAAATGGCGTTCCACGCGCCGAGGCCCAGACTGGCAAAAACATATACGTATAATATTACCATTCATAATAATAAATAATAGTTATTTATATATGTTATATTTTTATATATTATTAATAATTATATTATTATATTATAATATTGTAATATAAATATCTTTTTTTAATAAAAATACAAGTTTTATAGTGTAAAAATTGAAAAAAAGTGGAACGCCATTTGTTGAAAATTATTAAAAATAGCCGATTTGAACGTTTGGAAAAACGTTGAAAATCACAAACACTAAAATTTTTGTTGTGATAATCTTGTTCCCTAATGTCTAAATTATAGAAATATTGCTTTACAATAGTTAAATGTGGTGTACACTCTTTAAAAAAAAGAGTTTTTTAGGAACGCCATTTCGGTGTTTTTGCCAGTCTGGGCCTCGGCGCGTGGAACGCCATTTGGAACGCCCTGCCAGTGAAGTGGTTAATTGGCAAACTTTAAGCAGCAACAATCTTCCAGTGAGAAAGTTGTTTATTGTAGACCAAAGAATTTTGGTGTAATGTTTATTTCAATAATTTTTTACTCTTAAACAATTAAACATACAAATTTGACAAAGTACATTTTGGAAAGGTTTTTTTATGCTCTTTCGATTGGAAATAAGCATTTTGAAAAAAAAAATTTTTGACCCAAAAAAATCAAAATTAAAAATAAATTTCAATTTTTGGGGGAGAAAGACCCAATTTTTTTTATTTATTTTTTTTTAAACGAAAGCTGAGGTTTTTTCCTAAAAGGACATATAAATGCTAAAGTGGGACTAGTGAAAAATTTTTCTCCACCTTGATCACTTGACATGAAATGCCCCATATATATATAACCTTAAGTACTGTAGTCAATTAGCTCTGTTATAATAAAAAAAAACCGGTTAAATATATTTTCTTTTATCAAAAAAAAAATCTATTCGATTACAAAATTATGTTTTATGTTCTAATTCAAAGATAAACAAAGATTTTGGAATAGAGGATGAGGTTTTATCAATATTTCCGAGTCAGGTAGTGTAATAATTGATTAACACATTATTTTGTTAACGTTTCAACGGCACCGCCGCCCTCTTCAGAACTGTAATTTATTATAAAATTTTTTTTTGGTATATACATACAAGAAGGGCTTAGTAATTCTGACCAGAAAAAAGGAACAACAAGAAAGTTTTTTTCACCGTGTAATAAGATTTTTATGTCAAGTAGACATTCGTCAAAGTATTTTAATATCACGGAACGACCACATCGTTAGAAACTTAGAAACAGACTGAAGGAGATATCGTGGAAAGACGTATTATGTAACAGAATAGCGGTCAATGAAGTTAAAAAAAGGTAAACACAGAAAGAAAAAGAAGGAGGAAGAATAATATATAAAATTGAATGTCAGAGAAACAGCACCGTAAATTTGAGATCAAAATGAGATAAAGAGTGTATATATAAAGTCAAAATAAATAGAGCCATGTGTAGTAATTAAAAAATCCTCTATTTGATGAAATAGAGGTTTGTACCTGGAATTCAAGTTATTGGTATCATCTTTTTTATTTAAACTATAACGTTGCAAATTTATGTGCAACATTTCAGAAATCAATCTTTTATTAAGTGAAGGTTCTCTGTCAAGAATTTTGAAATTTCGCCAATCAAAGCTATGTCTATGATTCTGTTTATGTACAGCGACGACATTGTCATTAGATTTCATATGCTCCTTGATTCGTACACCAACCATCCTTTTTGTTTGTCCTACATAAGAGGCAGAGCAATCAAGGCAATTCATTTTGCTAAAATACTAAAACAATTAATACACAACTGCCAAATGTTGGATTCTAATTGGCGTTCTTCTTTGAACCAAAAATATAAGAGTAAATTTGATTCAGTTTACATTCCACCTGAACTAAAAATATCAAAAAAATGATTTGTTAACCTCACAAATATTGATATACCATCTGATGTTTTAACAACTGTTTCAATTGGGGATAAATCTATTTTTGACAGAAAATTTGATTCTTCCAACATTATCAACTACATAAAATCTATTGAAAATTTCATTAATTTAAATAAGATTAACACCAATATTGCTGATAATATAAAATCAAATGTCCTTGATAATATTAAGACACACACTCGTAACAAGACTAAACACACACAAATACAAGATCGAATTTTAACAAACAAATTGAACAAAACACAACTTTTTGTAAAGCAGCATAATGACTTAATGTTCACAATGGCGGACAAAGGAAATGTTACTGTTGCTATCAAGAAGTCTGATTATATTAACAGAATTATATAATTATATATTATAATTATATAATTATATAAACAAATACCGAACTTTCGAGAATTTATGGTTTACCTAAGATTCATAAAGAAAATAACCCTCTAAGACCAATTGTTTCTATTTGCAATTCTCCTACGCACTTCTTAGGAAAGAATTTATGTAATACCTTATCAATAACTCTATTGCCTTTCTTGATGTGCTTTTGATTAAACAAAATAATGTGCTGCTTTCTGATTGGTACACTAAACCGACCTTTTCTGGAAGATTTTTAAACTTTATGTCAAAACATCCTTTTTCACAAAAAATTGCAATAATTTATAATCTAGTTGATCGTGCAATAAAACTAGCAGATCAACGTTTTCATAAAAAAATCTAAATATTATAAAGTCTTTACTTATTGAAAATTCATATCCTCTTGATCTAATTGAAAAACACGTTAAAAAGCGAATTAATTTGCTTACATCTAAAGAACATGTCCCTAAAAAGAAAACAATTTTTTGTCACATACCCAAGGTTGTTTTGCCATATTCTCCCAGTGTATTTGAAAAAACTTCATCTATTTTAAGCAATTTTAACATAACATCTATTCCTACAAATTGTTATAATAATAAATTAATAAAAAGAGGTAAAGATCACACTCCTAAAACTGAGACCACCAATGTTGTTTACAAAATGAATTGCCTTGATTGCTCTGCCTCTTATGTAGGACAAACAAAAAGGATGGTTGGTGTGCGAATCAAGGAGCATATGAAATCTAATGACAATGTCGTCGCTGTACATAAACAGAATCATAGACACATGGCTCTATTTATTTTGACTTTATATATACACTCTTTATCTCATTTTGATCTCAAATTTACGATGCTGTTTCTCTGACATTCAATTTTATATATTATTCTTCCTCCTTCTTTTTCTTTCTGTGTTTACCTTTTTTTAACTTCATTGACCGCTATTCTGTTACATAATACGTCTTTCCACGATATCTCCTTCAGTCTATTTCTAAGTTTCTAACGATGTGGTCGTTCCGTGATATTAAAATACTTTGACGAATGTCTACTTGACATAAAAATCTTATTACACGGTGAAAAAAACTTTCTTGTTGTTCCTTTTTTCTGGTCAGAATTACTAACAAGTAAAACTACCCAAGTGTCAGACGCCGAATTTATTGAAACTTTGCATACGTCAAGAGGGATGAAAAATAAGATATACGTGTTTTTTTATATCGGCGGATATTGACTTTAAAGGGTAGAAACTACCTTTTTAATTTTAAGGGTAGTTTTTGAGGAAAATGCGTTTTTCGATTTTTCCCCTCCATAAGTTCCAAAAAACTCAAAATTTTGAGTTAAAAATTTGAAAAAGTTATTTTTAAGTGGGTAGGAATGAATGGGAAAAATATATTCGGGTCACTTTTTCCATACTTATTTAGCTATACCCTATCACATTAATATGGCCCATATGTATATATGTGCATTACCGTATGTGACAAATAGCATGACCATGGTTTTTGACATTTTACTCAAAAACTATAGTTTTAAAAAATTTGAAAAAAATATATGTTAAAGGGGACATTATAAGATACTTTTTACAACAAAAGAGAAAGTGGTCACTTAAAAAAATAACCCTAAAAAAAATTTTGAAAATTAAAAAAAAATTTTTTGAAAAAAAATTTTGAATTTTTTTTTCTAAAATCGTCTTATCTATATTTACAACCTCTTAAAATTTTTACTTAAAATCGGTTCAGTAGTTTTCGAGAAAAATAAGTTTTTTGATTTTGCTTTCCCTCTCCATAACTCCCCCAAAAAAGCGAATTTTGAGTTCAAAATTGCAGAAAGTTATAGTCATATAGATAGTAACATATGGGCCAAATTTGAGAAAAATAGAAGCGGGGGCATTTTTTGCATACTTAACCCCCTAATCCCTTTCAGATTAGTGAAAATTAATGCTAAAATTTGTTTAATACTTATATATTAAAAAATATATTTAATTAATTTTCTGAAATTGTGTTAAAAATCATGATAATACATACTCGACTTATGGTTGGTACGACTGGTATATCAGTATATTGTCAAACGTTAACCTCGAATTTTTTAGTTTTGGGAACGCGAAAATTATCATAAACAAATATAAAATATAATTATGATACAAATGAAACATGAAAATTATTAACTTATTATCCCAATCAGCACATAAGCTTGAAACAAACTTTCATTAAGCTTGATGTGCAAGGTGTGCAAGCTTATAGAGCAAGCTCGTTACAAATTTATGGAAAGTAACAAATTGTCCTATTGCTGCAAGCTTGCACTGCAATCTTGCTACAAGATTATGATATAAGTTTGCTGCAAGCTTGTGAGGCAAGTTTTCGACAAGCTTATTTGGCAAATTTGCTACAAAGTTGCTGCAAGCTGCCGGATAAATTAAGAAACTTGACACGATACCAGAAAAAATGTAAATTGATTTAATTAAATTGTATATACTTGTGCAGCATGCTTGCAATAAGCTTACTGCAAACTTACACTACAAACTTGTAACAAGTTGGTAGCAACACGTGCCTCAATAGCTTGCGCAACCTTATATCATAATATTGTAGCAAGATTGCAGTGCAAGCTTGCAGCAATAGGACATTTTGTTACTTGCCACAAGCTTACTCTGTAAGCTTGCACATCTTGCACAGCAAGCTTAATGCAAGTTTGTGGCAAGCTTATGTGCTGATTGGGTTAAGATTCGTTTTAAAAAATGGTTTTTTTCATTGTTTTAAAAACGGTAATAGATAGAAAAAAATTTATAAGAAAAAAGATGCACAATCAAATTTTTGTAAAGATATGCGTGATAAACGTTTAAAATAAAAAGTTTAATTTCAAGTGGCAGGGGACAACATTTTTCAGCGCGGCGATTTTATGTGCTCTTCTTTGATCCGGGAGCTTAATTGTTATTGTTAAAGTAAAAATTGACCGAAACAAGGACATTCACAGTTCCATGAATTGAACCAATTATTTGTCAACGTAAAATCCTCAATTAAATTTAATTTTATAAAAAATTTTATTAATTTAAATAATCGTGAATCTTAACGGTAGAGGTGTGCAAAAAAGCTCGAAAAGCCAAGCTGCAATTTCCGAGCCGAGTCCGAGCTTGGCTCGATGTATCGAGTACTCGAATTTTTCGCGCACTCTAGTGAATTCGAAATTATTCGAGTTTTTTATGAGGCTCGGACTCGGCTTTTGCTCGAAAATACTCAATTAAGTTTCGAGCTTTTGGCACACCTCTGCTTAAAGGGATGACAAAGTACACTCAGAAAAAGAGTTGGCTGCCACAGCCAATTAAATAGTTGCTATAGCGCGATCCAATTAATTGGATGGGGCAACTATTTCTTGGTTGATACATCCAACTTTTTAGCTGCATTACCTGCATAGCATATTACTGCATTACATACATAGCTGGGGTACCTTTTCGCATGGATACAGTATCCAATAGTTGGATGTGCTAACCAATTAATTGGATCGCGCTATAGCAACTATTTAATTGGTTATGGCAGCCAACTCTTTTTCTGAGTGTAGGTATGATTTTTCCATTGAAGCTCTATGAAAAAATCGCGAGTACTTTGATATACTTTAAAATATAAGTTTTAACAACAGTAATTGAACGCGACCAAAAGAGCACACGCACGGTTTTCGTTGGCCCTCGAATAGAGCTGGACACTCACTGAACGCGGGGCCAACGAAAGTCACGCGTATGCCCTTTTGATTGCCGGCGTTTCAATTGTAGGGGAGAGTCGTAAATTCGTCTATCGGTTTAGATCGTTTTGGGTTTAGTTTGTACCTAAAATTTTTTTACAAAATTACTTTTGAAGAATGGTGCATTACAAACATAACACAACATTCTTAAAAATAGTTCAAACAAAAAATTTTTCCTTTAAGAGGACATTCCAGTTCAAAATGTCAAAAAAATCGATTATTTTTTTGTTTTATTTTCGAATGTCTTATAGTGTCAAGACAACTCTCCTAAAATATCATTGCAAACTTCGAAGTAAAACAAAAGTTATACATTTTTATTTTTCGCTATGTCAAAGATGTTTTTGTATGCGGATAAGCAATCGAATTATTTAAATGTTTTCGCATTTGCATTTTTAAAAAAGGCAATAAAAAATGCATTTGGTGTTGCTGATCACAAATTAGATATGAAATTTTCAAAATTCAAAATGGCGGGTCCATATGGCGGAAAAGAAAATTTTTTTTACTTTTTTTTCGTCTTGCATATTGCATCCGCCATTTTAATTTTGAAAAAATTGTGTCATATTCGTAATCAGCGACCCCAAAAACCCCCCCATAACGATTTTCAAGCAAATCTAATGATTTTGAAAAAAATGTCCGCCATATTGGATCCGCCATTTTGAATTTTAAAAATCTGATTCCATATTCGTAATTAACGACCTCAAAAACCCCCCAGTAACGATTTTTAAGCAAATCCAATGATTTTTTTTAAATGTCGAAACTTATGAACAAAAACTTTAAATGCGTTTTTCTCAAAATGTCTTTTTTTGATCTGGTAAGACTGATATCTCGAGTTCTTCTTAAGAGATTTAAAAAAATCAAACGGCTTTGGATTCAGCGTCATCATGCCTATAAGTGGAACCCCAAAAACTGAAAAATTTCCAACACCCCTTGTTTTATAAGAGAAATTCTGAATAAAAACACCTTTTTTGCATATTTGGGAAAGAAGTACTCTAAAAAAGGGGGGGGGGGGAAGAAACTTCCACTTTTTTGAGGTCCCACACCTAAAGAAATATCTAACGAAGAGAATGTCACTTTGTTTTTGGTTTTATCTGTTTTAGAAAGTTTGAAATTGATCTTACCACCGAAAATGGGCATTTTCAAAAAATGCTTATATCGCCGCCATTTTGAAATAAAAATGAAAAATTTCTTTTTTACAAATTCTTAAATAAATTATTTATTACATGTAAAAGAAATTTTTTAAATAGATGTCATAGTTATTTTAATAATATATACTAAAAAAGCCTTCTTTTTGCCTGTTTTGAATTGGAATGTCCCCTTAAGGAAAAACCGAACTTAGCCGACCATCGAACTTACCCAACTCTTATCTATAAATTCTGAAGTAAAAAAATATTTTAGTTTAATAATGCGCCAAGTATTTTAGTGAATGTAATTATTCAAAATTCCATGTTTTTAGACCGACGATAATATTCCCCTGCGAATAATTCTTCTCCTGATGGACGAAATTTTCGATTTGAAGGTCAGAAATCAATGGCTGAGACGGAGAATTGTTACACTTTTAAGACAAATAATTCGAACCATGTTTGGTGATATTGTAAATAGAAGAATTATAGAATACGTTTCGGAGCAAACGAGTCCGAAAAATGTTGCAAAGTACTTGAACATATTTAAGTAAGTTACTCAAAATTGCTCTCAAAAATTAATTTCGATTTCAACCAATTAATAATTTTATTTTAATAACTATAATAATCTTTGATTTTCTTTCTGGATCTCTGTCCATATCTGAAGTTAGTTGTAGGGGCACTTTTGTTTTTTTATTAATATAGGGTAAATGTGGGTACTATCGAGGAATTTTGTATAAGTCATACTTCCAAGTGGTTTAAAAATTATAAATGAATATATATGGTTTTGTTTTTTATTTTAAATGAATGTTTAAGCTTTTATTTCTTTAAAAAAAATTAACAATGTTGTAGAAAATAGTTTTAATATTTAAATAAATAAATAATTAAATAGAAGACTCATATGCTTGTAATCTCGTAGGACTTAGTATGACTTGAGAGTATTTTCGTGTGTCAAATATCGTGTATGAGTCAATTATCGCGGATAATTTATTTATTGCTTTTTGGTTTTTGTAATAGGTACTTCATTAAAATGTGACAGTCCACGAGAAAACGTGCCTAGCTCTCGAATATCAATTCTACAAAAAAAGTATTACAATCTAGTCCTTTCTGATTGGTTCAAATCATGCTCATGTTTAAACATTTAGAACAAAAAAATCTATAAGTAGAAAATATTTTTGACTTTTGTACGTGAAAGAGAAACTTAAAATCTATAGATTAATATTAAAATTCAACATTAAATTTTTAGGAGGTAAGGCACGTTTTGTCGTGGATAGAAATTAAAAGAAATAATAATAGTTTTTAAAAATAAAAATATAAATATCGCAAGAATTTGAATTAAAAAATGTTAAGCATTATTATAAATGAACGAATTCAATAATAGTAAACTAGTATCACAAGAAGAAAGTTACTTGGTTCTATTACAATTTTTTAATTAGTCCCATAATATAATATAATACTCTAGGGTAAGACTCCGTCAGAAAAATTACGATTTGCATGGGTCTCTGGATTAGGCTGTAATTCGGTGAAATTGTAGTACTGGATACTAGGAACTAGTATGCCAAATTTTTTTTGAAAATTTTGAAATTTGTTGAAGTTACGCCATTTTGAATTTTTTTGTTATAATTTTTTTTAAATCTAAATATTTCCGAAAGTTTTCGATGAAATTTAATAAAATTTAGAAGGCTTATACTTGAAATCATGTTTCTTCTGACTATCACATAACAAAAAAAATTTTTTTTGAAACTGTTTAGCCCGAGCGGGACCGATTTTTGAGTTTTCTTGTCAATTAATAAAATATTCCTTATAGTTTCACCTTGCATTTAAAAAAAAGAAATCGATGGAGACTTACATAGTTTTCGAGATAATTTTCCTTTCCATATGATCAAAATCAATTTAAATCAGTCTAGCATGACCACCCGATAAATAATGCATAATTCAATTAATTTAAATGGTTGAAAAACAATGTTAATAAATAGACAACTCTGGTCCTTCTTTAAAAAATTTGTATTTTTTGCAGACAAATTTTTTGTTTTTTTAAGTAATTTATGTCTATTTAAAAAAAAAATTTTAATGTTAATAATTATCATTGTTTTTCAACCATTTATATTAATTGATTTATGCATTATTTTTCATCGGGTGGTCCTACTAGACTATTTTTAATTGATTTTGATCATATGGAAAGGAAAAATAAAAAATAAACACCATGTATTTCAAAAATCTTGTAAATTGTTAACTTTGAGTAACAAAAAAATATATAAACAATAAATTGAAGGCTTAGCTGCAATAAGGGAACGTACGCTCTCTCCACGTATATTCAAATCAGTCAAGCTTCCAAAATTTCGAAAAAAAAACTGAAAAATTTTGCTAATAAAAAATCATTCAATTTTAAAACATAAATCATCATATCTTGGACAAATGTTGATGAATTTAATTAAAAAAATGGTGTACACTTGTTTGGGTCCATAGAAGTCAATGACATAATAAAAATTTCAAAAAATGAAAATTTGTTTAAACATTTTTAATTGTAAACAGAGCTTTGTCACCAAAGACGTTTTCTTAACTTTGACAACAAAAAGTCTGCGAGGAATTTTAAGTTTGAACAAACTTCCAGTGAGACATTTGTTGATTGTCATATAACAAAGTTTTCTGTAAATTTTCAAAGAGATTTCTTATTTATTTACAGAAATATAAGAGTATTAACAAATACGGTGGCGCTGTCAGCTACAGCCACTATGCGTAGATACTCAGCATAACAGCTGATAATAAAGGATTTTTCTTTACAAAACATATAAACTTATATTTATAATAATATTTATTTATATAAATAAATAATAAATAAATTTATTTTATATAAATTATATATTTACTTATAAGAAAATGTTTTAAATATAGATAAAAAACTAAACGGGTCTAAAACAGAAACATATAAAACCAACAGATATATAATGTCAAAAAGTTAAAATTGTATAAGGACAAATAAATCACAAAATAAATTAATACAAAAAAAACGAACAAACAAATTAAAAGCTGTTTAAATTACGCTTTTTGGCGGCCGTCGAGATCCTTCCTCGACATGACCGAGATTATGAAGTTCTCGACTTGCCGCCAATTTCCTTCTGACTGGGTCATCAGCGATACCATGTTCTCCGGTGTAACTTGACTGTTTACACCTTCGAACATGGCCCGCCTCTCCAAGTCCCACTTCTTGCATGAAAAGAGGCGTAATTTAATTTAATTTAATTTAATTTAAATTTAAAGCGATACAGGTACGCGTTAAAACACCCGTGGCCTGTAAACGCTTGCGTCAAATAATAAGAGACTTCGCCATGCTTTCGGTTTATCCAGGTGGTGAGCGTTGAAATAAGCCGATAGGTCTATCGGCCTTTTTCCACCCTATTCCATCTGTCTTGCCAAGTCTCGACGAGTCTGCTCCTCGCATTCTTGCGGATGCAGGCCTTACTGAGTCTTCCCGACTCTTGCTTCTGAACTTAAGCGAAGGAGCCCATGCTGCTGCTGCGTAAAACAGCTTAGCATGGGCAACACTCACCACCAGTCTCCTTTTCTTTTCGCGTGGGCCGCGAACATTGGGCATAAGACGTGCCAAATTTGACGCACTCTCTATCGCCTTATTTAACGCTGTTGCTATGTGGTGATGGAAGTTTAACCTTCCATCGAGCTCCACACCTAGATACTTTATATACTTGGTCCACTTGACCTCGAATTCGTCTATCACGATTCGTGGGACTGTATAACCACGTCTGTCTGTGACGAGCAGAGCTTCGGTCTTTTCCAGGGCCATTTGAAGACCTCTGTCATCCAGCCAGCTCTTGACTCGCTGCAGACATTCGTTCATCAATGTTCGAAGGGCTTCATCGCTTTCGGCTGTGCACACAACCAACGCGTGGTCCGCAAAGCCGATGATAACCGCGCCTGCTGGTAGATCCATTCGCAAGAAGTCATCGTAAGATACATTCCATACGAATGATCCCACCCTCGAGCTTTGAGGGGCACCACTTTGCATCTCCTCCTTCAGAGTCCAGGTGTCCCCCTCATATACCACCCACCTGTCGCTAAGATAATTATCCATTATACGCAACAAGTAAGGCGGTATTCCTTTGCTCATCATCGACTCGATGAGATCTTTCCATCGCGCGGAGTTAAACGCATTGCGTATGTCTATGGCCATTAAAGCACAGAAGCCCTTTTTCTTCTGTGGTCCCAACCTGTTCTTCCCGGCTTTGGCTATGTCCACAACTGCCTGGATGGCATCAACTGTAGACTTACCTTTACGGAAACCAAATTGGTGATCCGATAGACTATTCTCTCCGGTCAAGTGGCTTTGCATTCTCTGCAGAACCATATCCTCTAGAAGTTTACCCGTCGTATCCAGCAGGCATATGGACCTGTACGACGAGACTTTATCTAGAGGTTTTTCACCTCTCCTTAGAAGGACTAACCTTTGTCGCTTCCAGTCGCAGAAGAACTCTCCTCTCTCAAGGCAAAGATTAAATCATCGAAGCAGAATCTGGGGTGAAGTTTCGATTACCAGTTTTAGGATCTCGTTACTTATCCCATCGATTCCAGGCGCCTTGCCTGTTTTCAATCTTTTACCTGCATTTCGTAGATCAGTAAGAGTGAAGAGTTCATCCTCACCAACTTCACAGCCATTCCAGTCCATCCTAAGCCATGGTTCCGCAGGAGGAAAAAGAGCTTGTATTATCTCTTTGACCTAATCGGGACTGTCCAGGCCGGAGGTCTTTTGCCTCGTTCCTAATTTCTGAGTAACGTTTATACGTTACTCAGAAATTAGGAACGAGGCAAAAGACCTCCGGCCTGTTATATAAGTTTATATATTCTGTAAAGAAAAATCCTTTATTATCAGCTGTTATGCTGAGTATCTACGCATAGTGGCTGTAGCTGACGGCGTCACCGTATTTGTTAATACTCTTCTATTTCTGTAAATAAATATGGAATCTCTTTGAAAATTTACAGAAAACTTTGTTACATGATAATCAACAAATGTCTCACTGGAAGTTTGTTCAAACTTAAAATTCCTCGCAGACTTTTTGTTGTCAAAGTTAAGAAAACGTCTTTGGTGACAAAGCTCTGTTTACAATTAAAAATGTTTAAACAAATTTTCATTTTTTGAAATTTTTATTATGTCATTGACTTCTATGGACCCAAACAAGTGTACACCATTTTTTTAATTAAATTCATCAACATTTGTCCAAGATATGATGATTTATGTTTTAAAATTGAATGATTTTTTATTAGCAAAATTTTTCAGTTTTTCAAGTTTATTATGAAAAACATTTGTTTTAGAAAAAAATTTTTAAAGAAAAAATGATGCGCCTTCTTATTTCCTATAAAGTAGAACTTTTTAAAACTTATAAATTTGAATATCATTTTTTTCGAAATTTTGGATACCACTGCAGAGTTGAATCTCAATCCAAGGTGAGCCATTTTGAACTTTTTTCAGACATCAAATTTTAAAACATTTTTAATAAATTTATTAATAGAAAAAAAATCAAAAATATGATGCATATTATAATGTCTTAGTTGTCAGGTTCAAGGATTGATTTTTTAGTGTCAAAAATTTTTTATATTATTTGAAATATTCATTAAAATTTAAAATACAAAATTCCGCGATAATACCCACTTTTACCCTATTTTTCAATTTGATTTATATAAATTTTTTTCAGTAACTCTTTGTGTTAGTTTTTAATAATATTTATATTTATTTTTTTACTATTATTTGTGTTTATATTATTAATTTTTATTAATATATAGGGTCAAACCATTTTATTTCACCTAATGTAATTTTGACCATTACAAAAAACTCCAATAATTTGGGAAAATATTCTTATCTGCTTTGGGATGGCAAAATTCATAATGATTTGTAAAAATTTTTTACATTTTGTATTAAAAAAATGTTTTAAATTGAGCGGCTGGATTCCATAAGGGCATGTAAATTTTTCTCTGCTGAAATCGAAGTCCCCTGGACACTCAAAATTCAACTTCTGAATTGAAATGTTTAAAATACATATCCTTATAGAAAATTTCATTGCGTATCTTATTTTCTTTTAAATTTTTATTGTATCTATTACCGTTTTCGAAATATAAGGAAAAAACTGTTTTTTTAAAGAGCGAAATTTTTATTGTTTTTTTCACTTCAACTTGCGATTACTCAGTCAATTTTACGAATTTATTAATGAAACAAAAACGAAAATTCGCCATTTTGAAAATCAAATGTTTAAATTGAAAAAGTCAATATATTTTTTTAAAGTACAGCAATCGAGTGCACGATTTATGGTAATCTTAGCTGTCAAAAAAATTTTTTGACATTACCCCCGAGTAGAATTTTGGAAAACTAAGCTTATATTCGTAATCAGCGACCCCGAAAACCCCTGAGAAACAAGTTTCAAGCAGAATTAACTATTTTTGAAATTTCTTGTCCGCCGTATTGGATCCGTCATTTTGAATTTTGGAGAACTAAGGTTATATTCGTAATCGGCGACCCCGAAAACCCCCGAGTAACATGTTTTAAGCAAAATTAACTATTTTAAAAAATTTCCTCCATTTGTTTATAATATTGTTCAAAAAATGTATCTTTAGTCGCCATTTTGAAGGCAGCCATTTTAAAATTTAATATCCAAAATAGTCCTATGCTGTACTCCTACTATTTTTGACGCAATATTTCTATCAGTAGAAGGTTTATTGAAGGGTTTAGCTATTAAAAAATTGAAAAAACTAAAAAAAAATTCTTTAAAAATCGTGTTTTTAAAAAAAAATGTTGTATAAATTGTTTATTTAACATTTTTTAGTTTTTTTTATTACGCCATTCGAAAGAGGGATTTAAGATACATAAGAAAAGTGTATTTACAAATTATTCTTGGTGCTTTTTAAGGTTAAAATATGTTCTTAAACATTATGTACAAATTTTGTACATCCCGACCTTAATGGACGAAGAATAAAAAATATTCGCTCGCATGTGCGATCGAACTCACTACTCCCCGCGCCCCTAACGCATACCGCAAACCTATAAACGCACCTATTTAAGCCGCATGGCCACTGAGACTTGGTGAGAGCTGGGGTTAATCTACTATATCAATGCCAGTGCCTTATGGTCTGTATCCAAATAACACATTTATTTGTCGAAATATTTTTTATTTGTATTAAATAAATGAAATATTTAAGTGAAAGAAATAAATGAACAGTTTCAAACAATTGATTATTTTCGTTTCAAATAGTTATTTAATTATTAAAAAAAAATTTCAAAAACTATTAAAAATTTTTGAAATATTGAAATTATGGATTTAAAAAAAACAAAATAATATCACACTAAAATTTTAAATCCAAACAAAATAACAGCACAATATAATTATTTAATTGATTGAAATATTTTGTTATTTGTCTTGATAAAATAGTGTATTAACTTTAAATAACGAGTTATTCGGATTAAATAATTCAGTTTATTAGAATCAATATAATAAATTTATTGTGTTAAGTAATTTTTATTTGCATCAAATATACGAAGTATTTGACTGAAATAAATAAAAGAATAGTTTCAAGTAACTTATTATTTGTATTAAACAAATTCATTTATTCAATTCAATTAATTATTTAATTGAATCAAATACGATTTATTTGGTTCAAATAAGTGTGATTCAAATAATTCAAGTTATTTGAATCAAATACATATTTTATGATCCAACTAAAAAGTATTTGAATTAATTAAAGTTTTCAAATAATTTGAATTATTTGAATCAAATAAATTTTTTTTCAGTATACTTGCGATAAAAGTCAAATTCAAAATGAAACGAATTTTTTTTATTTAAAAGAAATTTAAAATTATATTAATGGAGTTTAAATATATTTATTTGAATTAAACTTTATTAATAAAGTTAATAAAAGTAATTAATTAATTAAAACAAAATGAAACGATTTTTTTGAAAGTAAATTTTAATTATCTTTAATTCAGTTTAAATATAATTTTATTAAATAATATTTTCTAATTATTTAATAATTTCTTGTAACTAATAAGTTAAATTTTAATACATTAATAAAAGTTTACAATTTATTAATATTGTTATTATTATTAATATTATTAGTTTACAATTAATTAATTACTTCTATTAATTTAATTCAAATAAATTAATTTTCTACACATTTAATTGGAATGAAATAAAACTTTTTTTAAAAGTCAGTTTCAAATTATCCTTATGTGAATTTAAATATGTTTATTTGAATTGTAAACCTTTTTTAGTATATTAAAAATTAACTTATTAGTTACAAGAAATAATTAAATGTTTAGAAAATATTATTAAATAAAATTAATTAATTAATTTTACTGATTTTGTTAATAAAATTTAATTTAAATAAATATACTTAAACTCAATTAAAGATAATTTAAATTGACTTTCAAAAAAATTGTTTCATTTCGATTCAATTAATTAATTACTTTTATTAATAATGTTTACTTCAAATAAATATATTAAAACTCACATAAATATAATTTTAAATTGCCTTCAAATAAAAAAAATTTTTTCATTTCGAATTTGACTTTTATCCCAAGTAGCAAACCAATTTCAAGTTGGTTACAATACTTGTCGGTAATCTTCAAAATAAACTCTTATTTTGAATCAATTTCTTTCGAAGACTAGTCTTAATTTGGTTGAAAGAGGTAATCTTAACATTGTTAATTGTGTTAAATGTGGTTTTATAATTCACATGTTATGTGACAACGCTGATAATGCGAAGGCTAACAGTGAGAGCACAAAAAAGGGAAATGTTAATTATCACGCACAAAAAAAGTTATTTGGCCGAGACACTACAATAGTATATTCACATGTATTTTGGCCCACTGAATCCGAAGTCAGAATTGCCAAATTAGTTCTTTTTTTGAGATAAACTCAAAAAACGAAATCAAAATAAAAAAAAAATTTCTTTTTATGACACTACAGTAGTATTATTTCATGCATTTTTTCACGCTGAATTCGAATTTGCAGTCAATATTGAAAGAGTTGCTCAAAATTTTGAGATAATCTTAAAAAACGACTTAAAAAGCGAATTAAAATAAAAAAATTAGAAAAAAGTTTTATAACATAACCAATATATTTCTATGCATTTTTTCACGCAGAATCCAAATTCGACGTAAGAATTAACAGATTTGCTCAAAATTTTAAGATAAACTCAAAAAACCGAATTAAAATTTAAAAAAACAAAAAATTTGATGATGACACTACAGTAGTATATTTGTATGTAGTTTTTTCCGCTGAATTCTATTTTAAAATTAGAAATTTTAAAATGGCCCAAATTTGAGATATTCAAAAAAATCTACTAAAAAACAACTTGAACTCAAAGTTTTCAGCCACTTTGTGAATCTGATTTCAAAATTATCGTAAAATACTACATGAGAATACATTAGTGCATTATCATAGCAAAAAAATTGTTTTTCATTTTAAATCGCTTTTTCATTAGTTTTTGAATTTATCTCAAAATTTTGAGAAATTCTCTCAACTTTGATAACGAATTCGGATTCAGCGTAAAAAATGCATAGAAAAATACATGCAATGTTATAAAATTTTGTTCAATTTTAATTTACTTTTCTTAAGTCGTTTTTTGAGTTCATCTCAAAATAGTTAGCAATTGTTTGAATACAGACTTCAAATTCAACCTATTGGTGAGACTCTTGTGTCTGTAGCCAAATCGTGTCCCCCCCCCCCCCTAGCGGCTAAACTAAATGATCAAGAGAGTTCAAATTTGGTACAGATACGTATTTTCACATGTAGATTACAGGAAAAATATAGAGAATGTGATTGGAGGTGATGGTCATAGCGTTGTCAAGAAAATAACAAGATTTTTGGCCAACAATGCACAAAAAGTGACCATCCCCCTTAACTTCTAACTATTCAACATGGAGGGCTAAAATTTGGCATACTAGTGTATTTTAACACGAATATTACAGGAAAAATATAGAGAACTTGCTATGTAATAATGGCCATAGCGTTGTCAAGGAAAAACTAAAAAATTTTTGAAAATTTTTTTTTTAATTTCTACATTATTTGATCTAATTAACTAAAAATGGGTTTATTAGTATATTTTTACAGTCTGATTACTCTTATATTTCTGTAAATAAATATGGAATCTCTTTGAAAATTTACAGAAAACTTTGTTACATGATAATCAACAAATGTCTCACTGGAAGTTTGTTCAAACTTAAAATTCCTCGCAGACTTTTTGTTGTCAAAGTTAAGAAAACGTCTTTGGTGACAAAGCTCTGTTTACAATTAAAAATGTTTAAACAAATTTTCATTTTTTGAAATTTTTATTATGTCATTGACTTCTATGGACCCAAACAAGTGTACACCATTTTTTTAATTAAATTCATCAACATTTATCCTAGATATGATGATTTATGTTTTAAAATTGAATGATTTTTTATTAGCAAAATTTTTCAGTTTTTTAAGTTTATTATGAAAAACATTTGTTTTAGAAAAAAATTTTTAAAGAAAAAAAGATGCGCCTTCTTATTTCCTATAAAGTAGAACTTTTTAAAACTTATAAATTTGAATATCATTTTTTTCGAAATTTTGGAAGCTTGACTGGCTTGAATATACGCATGGAGAGAGCGTACGTCCCCTTATTGCATCCAAGCCTTCAATTGCAATTATTGTATTAAAATTCATCTGAAGTAGAATCAGAGATTTAACCAATTTTTTCAGACGACCACTAATTTCTTGGCCATAAGCTTCGTTTTCCGTATATAATTACGCACCGTTATGTATATCAACCTAAAAAGAACAATTAAACACTTTGTAAAATTTGCAATGGCATTAACACGATTTTACCGTGCCGTATTATCTCTAACTATCCTTGCCCCGTGAGCCCATATTTCAGTTTTTTCTAAATTTTAAGGAACGACGTGAATTAATTTGAAAATAAATACGATATTCGTGTTGAGCAGGAAATTTCACTCCGGAAAACACTTACGTAAATAAATATTCTGAAATTCTAATGTAGAAAACAATATGATAAACATTGCGTTGACATTGTAGCAAAACAGACTTTTTTCAAAAATAATCTCCGAATTTCGCAAATGGTGACAGATTGACTTGCAATTTTTACAATCATCTTTTGGTGTTAAAACGAGAATATACCATGAATTATGCGATTTTTGAGCAAGCAGTTTAAGCATAACAGCAACTAACTATCCTTGCCCTTTAACTATCCTTACCCCATCCTCCCCTAATGTTTCAATTTATTAATTTATTATTTATTATTAAAAAGTTAGTCACCGATTTAAATTATAGTCAACAGTACTACACGGGAAAAATTAATTTAGCAGATTTTACAAAACTTTTACGGAATAGCGGATACTGCTTTTTACGAAACTGAGTTTTGTAAAATGTGAGAAATATTTCAGAACAAACTCTAAAAATATTCAGTACATACTACGAAATTTTTGAACTTTATCTTGAAATATTCCTTACATTTTACAAAACTCAGTTTCGTTAAAAGCTGCATCTTCCACTCAGTAAAAGTTCTGTAAAATCTGCTAAATCTATTTTTTCCGTGTACAAAATTGTACTTAATTTATTCTTGTTTTTTCCTGATTTCCAGATATAGAATTTTTACTTTTTACGAATATTTTAAATTCTAAACTTATTCGAAAAATTAATAATTTTTTCTTCCATTAACATTTAATAAAAAATCCGGAACTCAAGTAAAAAATTATTCACTTTTTTAAAGTGGACTAGTGATTATTATTTTTTTACATGACTTGGAATTTATAAAATTTATAAACATACAATTTTCTAAAACTCAATTATTTATTAAAATTGCAATCACAAATCTTAAAAAATTCAATAATCTAATAATTTAAAATGAGTTAATTTAACATGCCATAAACTTGAATTATTTATGGATGGAAATGGAAAAAGTCCAAAATAGGGTGGCCACAAATTTCAGTTTATCCATTTTCCTGACAATTTACTGACATTAAAATTATTTTCCTTAATAAAATTCTTTTTATAGAAAAGAATTAACTAAAAATTGTTATATTTTGTTTTAATGATTGGACAAAAGTTGAAAAATTCGTAATTTTTCAAAATTAGTATCAATTCGCTTAATTTCTCAGGTAAAAAATGTTCACTTAGCATTTAACCCTGGTATTTCCTTCAATTTTGATGCTGATAAAATTGTTTATTTACAGGGTCAGTCCATTATATTTCACCTAAAGCCGTTGCGGCCTATTTTTTAAAAAATCTCATAATTTGTAAAAATGATGTTTAATATCCATATAATTCATTTTTGAGAATTATTTTATACAATTTTTTGAATTAAACTTAGAATTTTAATTTTTAAGTTGAGTTTCACAGAAAAAAGGTAAGATTGACAGTTATGAAAATTTAATAAAGAAGCATGGAAATAATTTAGATAATACAAATTTCTTGATTGATATTTGTTAAAAATGAGCTTATTTACTTGAATAAATAGATTATTATGCAAACATACCTAAAATAATAGATAAAAATTGATTTTAAAATTTACCTATGAAATGTCAAAAGTTACTGCATTTTAATTACATTTTTCTAAAAAGTTTATAAATATTAACAAAACTTAATACTACATAATGTAAAGTACTTTCAATGTACTTTCTATATTATGTGCTAACTGTTTAATTTTATAATAAAGAAATATGAAAAATTTTACCTTCAATATTGAGTGTTTCATGATTTATAGAGATTTTAATCACTTATTTCTTCTCAGGTGCAAGACGAAAAAATCAATTTTTTGTCTTAATATTTAAGTTTGACCTTTTTTCCATTCTGTTAAATTTTGATGATGGATAATGAGCTACTTTTTAGTTTAAATTTAGTTTAAAAAATCTGCTGAAAAAACGCATTTTTTTTGTTAAATACAAGTAGATTTTTGCAAGACTATTGTGATAGCCAGCTTCAGTTTTATAAAATTACCTGCTATTTAACCAACAAACTCGCTTTTGGAAACAGATTTTTTAAACTAAATTTAAACTGAAAAGTAGCTCATTATCCATCACCAAAATTTAATAGAATGGAAAAGAAGGTCAAACTTAAATATTAAGACAAAAAATTGATTTTTTCGTCTTGCACCTGAGAAGAAATAAGTGATTAAAATCTCTATAAATCATGAAACACTCAATATTAAAGGTAAAATTTTCCATATTTCTTTACTATAAAATTAAACAGTTAGCACATAATATGAAAGTACATTGAAAGTACTTTACATTATGTAGTATTAAGTTTTGTTAATATTTATAAACTTTTTAGAAAAATGTAATTAAAATGCAGTGACTTTTGACATTTCATAGGTAAATTTTAAAATCAATTTTTATCTATTATTTTAGGTATGTTTGCATAATAATCTATTTATTCAAGTAAATAAGCTCATTTTTAACAAATATCAATCAAGAAATTTGTATTATCTAAATTATTTCCATGCTTCTTTATTAAATTTTCATAACTGTTAATCTAACCTTTTTTCTGTGAAACTCAACTTAAAAATTAAAATTCTAAGTTTAATTCAAAAAATTGTATAAAATAATTCTCAAAAATGAATTATATGGATATTAAACATCATTTTTACAAATTATGAGATTTTTTAAAAAATAGGCAGCAACGGCTTCAGGTGAAATATAATGGACTGACCCTGTAAATAAACAATTTTAACAGCATCAAAACCACAAAAAAACATTGCATATAAGGTAGAAGTACCGTTTGTGGCCACTGCACCGGTTGTGGCCACTTTTGGATTAAAGTTGATATTATTAAATTTTCTAAAGTTGCTAGTGCATTGTAGATATATTCCTAGAATCCTTATATAAGTAGATGACACTCTGTAAACTTACTTTTGACAGAAATTTAGTTAGCTTAATTTAAAATGACAGTAAACTGTACGAATGTATTGACAGTGTCGAATAACTACAATTCTTAGTAAATTTGATGAAATATCACTGGTCAGTAAATGATAATTTTTCGATATTATTGGCAATATTCTTATATTCTATCTCTTATATACTATATATAGGAGTTAAATAACTATAAAAAATACGAATTTTAAAAGAATTAGGTCAAATATTTTTTAAAAAGCCCATGGCCACAAACGGTACAGCAAAAGTATCAAAACACATTTTTGGCCACACTACATTTCATACGTTAAATTGACACAATTTTAGTTTAACAACTCGTATAGTTTTCATATTACAATTTTTTAAATAAATTAATTCACTTTTAAGAATATTTGAAGTATAATATAGTATTTATTCTGACTCCACTGAATTAATGAGTGAATAAAAATAACAGTTATTTAATGTTTAAGTAATACATTTTTTGATGCAGCAATTTTTAATTATTTATCCTCTATAACTCTAAGAAACAAATTAAATAAAATTAAATTTTATATTTTTTGTATAAAATAGAGTTTAAAATAAAAATTTTATTTATTATTTTAATCAATAATAAAGAAGCTTTGATTAATCATGTTAAAAAAAACATTTGTGATTTTAAGTAAAATATAAATTTATTGATTTTAATACTAAATTTTGTTCTTTAATAAATTTTTTTAATTGTTGTGCTTGATTGATTAATCAATTCTAATTATTTATTAAAAAAATAAAATTCACTTAATAATACCATAACAGTTTTTTAAGCAGTGGCCAAAACTGGGACAAAGGGTGGCCACAAGGGGTGCTTGTGTGGCCACTACTGGTGAAAAAGGCTTTTTGAAGCAATTTCATTTTTTTTTAATAATAAATATAGTTAAATCATGTTTTTGATTATAAAAATTAAAATAATACAATTCGCTAGATATAATATAAAAAAATCGCAGTGGCCACAACTGGTACATCTACTTTTAGTTCTATTCGGTATTCCTCGCGTTTCTTGCATTTTACGAGTGATCACGAACGATTCCGATTATAATTCGGCTTAGCTTAGCGTACTCTCAGTTTCTCTCTGATTTGATCTAATTAACTAAAAATGGGTTTATTAGTATATTTTTACAGTCTAATGAGAAAAAAGATATTAAAAAATCAAAAAAAAAATTAAAAATAAAATTAAAAAAAATTAAAACCATTTGATAAAAAAAATAATTAAAAAAAATTAAAGTATTGTATATCTAATATTGTATACAATACTAAGTAGAGGAACAAAATTCGCACAATTAGTTCCTCTACTTATTATTGTTTACAATATTAAATATACAATACTTTAATTTTTTTTTATCAAATGATTTTAATATATTTTTTTAATTGTTTATTTTAATTCTACCATTTACCGATGAATGTTGCAAGTATTGTTTTAATATTTGTGTACAGAACCCGCAATTGCAGTGCGAGTTCAACTCGCATTTATCCAATTTTTTATTTTGATTTCGTTTTTGAGTAGTTTTTTTAGTATAACTTAAAAAAAGAACCAATTTGACAATTCTGACTTCGGATTAGGATTCAGCGGGCCAAAATACATAGGAATATACTATTGTAGTGTCTCGGCCAAAAAACTTTTTTGTTGTGCCTGTGTTATATATGTGTAGTAAATGCAAAATCAAGGATAGTGACATCTGTGGTGATCGTAGCTCAAATAGCAAGTCAACGGACACATTAACCAAAAAAGGTGATAATAGGCCTAAAGTGACAGATACCTCTGTTACCACCCAAGTAGCACGCTGTATCACCTGAATGTCATGGCTATATCTATCGGGAATATTCCTGTGATATTGAGGAAGTATCATAATGTCCGCTTTTTTAAATATCCCTTTGACATTCCTGTGATATTGAGGGGATATTGCTGTGACATCGAGATGATACTGCAGCGATATTGAGGCGGGATATTGTTGTGATATTGAGGGAATATTGCTGCGATATTGAGGGGATATTCCACAGAATTATTTCTATAAGTTCAAATTTGATATTATAGCGAAAATTATGTGGAATATCCTCTCAATATCGCAGCAATATTCCCTCAATATCACAACAATATCCCGCCTCAATATCGCTGCAGTATCTTCTCGATGTCACAGCAATATCCCCTCAATATCACAGGAATGTCAAAGGGATATTTAAAAAAGCGGACATTATGATACTTCCTCAATATCACAGGAATATTCCCGATAGATATAGCCATGACATTCAGGTGATACAGCGTGCTACTTGGGCACGCCTAATGCAGAAGTTTCACCAGCTGTCATTGAAGCTATCAGGGTTGCAGTACTCCAGGGACAATCCAGTTCCTTTGAGGATTTGCAGACTCAGATGTTTAAGATGTTCACCGAGTTCACTAACAGGCAGAAAGAGTTTAATGCGGAGTTAAATAATACGGTAGTAAGTCTTAGAGAGGACATCGATGACAATAATAAAGGTAAAATCGATTCTCTAGAATTAATTGTCGAAGATCAAAAAAGAGCACTACAACTTGCAAAATTGGATAACGAAGCACTCGAGAATAAGATTGTTTTACTTGAGCGTAATCTTAATTTACAAAAACAGGCTTCTCTTCAAACGTCGTTGGAGATTCATGGACTACCAGTAAGTGAAAATGAGAGTTTGGCTAGTGTTGTCTGTGATATTGCCAAAGCATTGGATGTTGAAATGGATGAAAAGGACATATCAAACACTTTCCGTTTGGGTAGAGGGGATGTTAACTCTCTATTTCCTCCTGTTATAATGGTCAAGCTATTTAGGAAAAACTTAAAGGAATAAATTATTAATAAAAAGAAGCACAACGCTAGTTTCTCTACAAATAATATTGGCTGGTCTAATGACAATAAGCGTCTCATTTTCATCCGTGAACCACTTTCTATGTTGAATCGCAGAATTTGTTCAGCAGCTTTGAACCTCAGGAAGAGTGGCAAAATTAAATACTTATGGATAGCTGGAGGGAGGATTTTTTGTCGTCGGGAAGATGGAGCACTGAGATTGCAACTATCCAGTCTACAAAATTTGGATTATATCTTTGTTTATTGTTTGATTGTCAAACACCTTTTATGAGTAAGTTTACCATCATTTTTACTTCATTTTTTAATGAAAAATTGGTACTTCATTTTAATGTTATACATTTTTGTTTCTTTATTAATGAACATTATGTATTGGTTGTTATCCATAAATATATGACCATTGCAAAGCATATGCTTCAATCTCTAATATCTATTATTTTCCGTTATGTTTGTTTATTTTAATATATTTGCAGAGTTTTATTGTTTATCGTTGAAACACGGCATTTTTATATTGTAAAAATGGACTTTCTCTCCTTACTTTTTTAGCTTTACTTGATTGTTTATTTATGTAAGATTAAATGGAGCCTTTAAATATTTGCCATGTTAATGCTCAGTCTTTACGTGCACACATACTTGAATTTAGGGATTTTTTCAATAGAGTTGAAGATGAAGTCATAGCAGTATCAGAGACATGGCTAACGCTATACTTAATGTCTGACTTAGTTTAACTAAATAATTATTTTCTTTTTCGTAGAGACAGGGAGATGCGCAGAGGTAGAAGAGTTGGTTTATTCGTGAAAAAGAGTTTAAAATGTTCTATGGTGAGTGCGAGTAATGAGGGATCACATCCTACAGCCGAGTTTTTTTTATAAAATTACAGTCACAGCTTGACGATGCATTAATAGGAATGGTATATAAACCACCGAATGCATCCTTCGGATGTGAACTGGAGAACCAAATACATTCTTTAAATCATAATTTTAATAATGTGATAATATTAGGAGACTTTAATTGTGATTTGAATATTTCTTCACCTTTAACTAATTACCTAACCTCTATAGTATATTCATCGGGATTATTTATTGTGCCACACAGCTCGACTCACCATTTGATCAACTCTAGCACAAGAATTGATGCAATTTTTGTTAGTGATATTAATAGGGTTATCTCTCATGGTCACCATCCGGTACCTTTCTTATCTAGTCGTGATTTAATAAGTATAAAATTTGACATGGAAGTTTCTGATTCATATTCGCATCAATTTAAATTTTTTCGAAATATAAATAGCATTCCCAAGTATGAATTTCTTGCACACTTGGCTGATTATGACTGGACGGCAATATATTTTGAACAAGAGATTAACGTTAAGGTACGGATATTGACTTCATTTTTGACTTCAGCATTCGATGTGTTTGCCCCATGCCATCCGCCGAGAATGAGAGGGAAATTCATGCCTTGGATGAATGACGAAATACGACAATTAATTTAGAAAAGAAATAAATTGCGTCAATTGTTTAAGAGAACAAAAAAAATAGTGATCAAATTAATTTTTAGAAAAATTCGTAACTTAGTTAAAACTAAAATCAGGGATGCACACAATAGATATAATTACAATACTATTAAGACCAATGTCAAATCTCAAAATATTTGGCACATCTTAAGAAAACTCAATCTCATATCAAATAAAAAAAAGTAACTGATAATAGTTTTCAAGCACATGAATTCTTAAATGTTTTTTTGCAATCTCCTATCTCGATTCCCTCTACTTCTGAGCGTTTGCCGGTCAATAATGAAATCTTTGATGAAAATAAATTTTTCTTTTCGGATATTGATTATGTTACATTATTTAAAAGCATAGATTGCATTACAACTAATGCTATGGGACATGATTATATGTCTATGAAGATGATTAAATTGGCACTTCCTGTTATTTTTCATTACGTTTTACATATATACAATTTCTTGCAAACAGGAAGTTTCCCAGAAATATGGAAGATGAGTACTGTGCACCCTATTCCTAAGATTTCTAATTCCAAAAAGCCATCTGATTTCCTTCCGATCTCAATAGTGTGTTCTCTCTCAAAGCCGCTTGAAAAAATAGTATGCACCCAGATTGATAGTTTTTTAAGTCTGACTGGTTTATTTGATCCTTTACAATCTGGCTTTCGTTCTAAGCATAGTACTTGTACTGCACTACTAAAATTTACAACAGATCTTGAGCTCGCTTTGGACATGAAGTTTGTCACAGTAGCTGTTTTCTTTGATTTCTCTAAGGCTTTCCCGTCAGTGAATCATAGGTTATTGATAAAAAAGCTTTTTTCTCATGACATGTCTAGATCGGTTTGCAACTGGTTTGAGTCATATCTGGATGATAGACTAGAGAGAGTTTTTAACGGGAATGGAGATTTTTCCACCATTGAAAGAGCAATAAGCACTATCAATACAAAATTCTAAAATGTCCAAAAATATATTGTCGGGAATATCTGTGTGCTGTCTGATTTCTCTCCATTTTAATTTAGTGCATTTTAAAACTAATTCCTTGGAAACGTTTGTAAAAAGTGATTTAACATCAAGTGAGACCAAAATGAAGTCATTAGGAATATAAAAATCTTTAATTTTATTAGCAAACTCAAAACTATTTTTTATATGAAACTCCGAATTTCTAATAATTTTCTTTATGGGCATACTAATGAATTGTGTGTAATTTCAGTTTTAAAATTATCTGATGATGCCGGTCGTCGACGGGCGAAAGCTAATAAATAATTATCAAATTATATGAATGGATTTTTCAAAACAAAATAAGATCTCACTGATATTAATTATGTTCTTAAATGGGGAATTGATAATGGACTTGCTCTTAACCCAGATAAGACTGAGGCTATGATAGTTACAGCAAATAGAGGTATTTCGATGCAGGATTTATCATCACTACCGCCTCTATTAGTAAATGGGGTTCCAGTCACATTTAAAGAAAAAGTTAAAGATCTTGGTGTAACGTTAGATAAAAATTTGAACTGGAGCGATCATATTTCTGAGATTACGCGCAAAGTGTTTATAGTACTCCAACAGTTAAATAGAAGCAGGGAGTCTCTACCTTTTGCGACAAGAACGTTATTGGTTAAATCATTAATTCTTCCTATCATTGATTATTGCTGCCCTGTATATAACGGAATTTCAGATGATTTGAATACTAAACTCGAAAGAGCCCTAAATGCATGAGCACGTTTTATTTTTGATCTGCGGAAGAGTAAGCATATTAATCAATATAGAGTAAAGGCAGGTTTATTGAATGTAGCGGCCAGAAGACAACTGTTTATTGGAAATTTACTTTATTCAATAATTAAGAGTAAAACGCCATCTTATTTGTATATGAGTTTTGCTTCCTCATAAGGAAGCTTTGCATTCGTGACGATTTTCAATTTTTCAAAACATGATTATATGGACTCATTTTCATCTAGGATATATGTATATTAAATTCTGAGCAAATGTCCAGATGTATGTGTGTGCGCGTGTGTGTATGTGTGTGTGTATGTCACAAAAAATGGTGTACAAATTATCTCAAACAAATTTTAATGGATTGCCCTGAAATTTTGCAGGTTTATTGCAATCATTAATACCTAAAGTCTGACACAAGGATTTTCAAATTTATCCACAAAATTTTTTTTATACAATTTTTTCAAAATTTGAAAAAAAAAATTTTTTTGTATTTTTTTAAATAACTTTTTTGTTTCTTAATATTTTCATAAATTATTCTCAAAATTACATTCCTGACAAAAAAACGAATCGATTGATATATACAAAGTGCACATTTCATCAAAATTTATAAAATTAATCAATATTTTTCTTTTTCACAAAAAATTCAAATTTTCTGTTATTTGAAATATTACCTTAACATATTAAAATTAAATTAAGCAATTGGTTTATAATATTTTGAGGAAGCAAAATGGTCATGAAATGAACAACTTGTTTTTAACTTTAAAAACTTGGAAGAGTCAACATATAATAGATTGCGTGAGAGAAAGTCAATTTTAAAAGTGCCTGCACATAGAACTAGTAAAATGCAAGCATCGTTCATTGTTAGAAGTGCTAGGTTGTGGAATAAATTATAAATTGAAGTCAAATGTACCAACACAATTAATATTTAAGAAGATATTTTTCAAATTGTGATTTAATAATAATAGTAAAATATTAAACGTAACTTATTGGTAATATTTTTTTAGATATTTATTCTTTTCTTTTCTATAAAAAGTTTTTTTTGTATCCATAAAGTATTGTTGATTGAGCGATGAATATATATATATATATATTTTTAAGTTTTTCTTTTCTTTTCTATAAAAAGTTTTTTTTGGTATACATAAAGTATTGTTAATTGAGCGATGAATGGATGATTGATTGAGTTTTTAGATTATATAACGTTCTACTCAGCCATGTACTATGTATTGTTCCTTAGAGGGCTCCTTAACCCTAGGAACTTACGTTATTAAATAAATAAATATAATCGATTTTTGACATGTCATACACAAACTTAAAAACCGCTAGCAAGTTATAAATTTTTGTTATAATTTTGGTACTCATTTCATTCGTTTTCGTAAATCTTGTTGTGTTTATTTTATGAACATTTATAGAAAAACATTTATAGGTGTCCTAACATTTTTTTAAAGTTATGGGCAAAAAACGTTTTTTGGAAAAATTAAAAATCAAAAAAATAAATAGTTATACTTTATTAATCTATCTTAAAGTACTCTCATTTTATGTCCGCTGATGAGACCTACAATTAAAAAAAATTCAGCCCAAAAGCTCTTTATAATTTGGAGATATTTATGAAAATGTGATGTTTACAAACACACACACACACACATACGGAATGACATTTTGTAAAAATGTCATTTTTGAACTCCTGAGGTCAAATGACATAAAGATATGTTAAAAAATCGAACCTGAAAAATTTTGGTATTACAATACTTCCTCAGTACGAGAAGGCAATTACATATTTTACTGTTTATTATATTTTATTTGATTCTTTTATCAACTAGAAAACACAAATTCAACCTTTAAAAATAAATATCTATCGCTTTTTTATATTTATTAAAGAATTTTCTCCTTTTTTAAATTATGTGTAATGTCTGTCAATGTAACCTTTTTTCATGTACTCTCAATTTAAAACATGTTTTTATACGAAATGTAATTATATTTTTTACAAATCATTATGCATTTCTCCATCCCAAAGCAGATAAGAATATTTTCCCAAAGTATTGGAATTTTGTGTAATGGTCAAAAATACATTAGGCAAAATAAAATGGTTTGACCCTATATAATTATCTTTATATTTTTTAATATGTAAAAATCTTTTTTAAGTATAATGAAAACTAATTTTATTTTTACGAAATTGCATATAATTGAATTAAATATTATTTAATCCTGATATGTAAAATATTATCTGTACAGTTTATTCGTGTAAATTTGTGTCACCTTATGCTTATTTATAATGAGAGTTTCGTGGTGAAAATTTTTTGAATTGAGTTTTTTTCTTTTTAAAGAAGTAATTTCATTTTAGTTATTTAAATTTTTTGTTACACGCATAGAAAGGGTTTGCTGTGGCAGCGAACATTTTGCTGCCACAGCAAACCTTGTTCGTTGAAATAGGGACAGCGAAAAAGTTCGCTGTAAGATCAAACAAGTTCGCTATGACAGCAAACTCGCATAAATGTTTACTAATGTTTGCTGCCACTGCAAACTTCCTAGCTGTGGTAGCTAATTTTCAAAAATTTCACAGCTAACATCTGTTTACTGCTGGAGCTAATTTCTTTTTTTCCGTGTAAAGAAAAACATTTAAATCATCGTTCTGGTTAGATATTTTATATAGTTTCGTGTCGAAACTTCGTTTCAAAAACATAAATATTTAGTGTTAGTCAAAGAATCACTACCAAAAACGAAATATTTAAATATGTGATTGATACACGTAAAAATCTAATATACTTTTTCTACTTGATTATTCAATTAAAGTCTTCTATTAATATATGGGGCATTATCCGTAAGATTTTCCCTTCAAATTTTTTTGGATGAAAATAATAATTTTTTTCGATTTCGAACAATAAGGTTCATGTACAATTTCTTGTACGAGATTCTGTACAAGAATGTGTACTTGCACATGTAAATTTTTTTCGCTTTTGAATAAAGGTTCATGTTCAATTTCTTTTGTGAGATCATGTACAAGAATGTGTACTTGTATAAGATCTTGTGCAACATCTTGTACAAGAACCTCTATATGTAAATGTTTCGCTTTTGAATCAAGGTTCATGTACAATTTCTTGTACGAGATCCTGTACAAGAATGTGTACATGCACAAGATCCTGTACAAGTTCTTGTGTAGATAATATTTTTTCTTATTGATTATTAATTTTTTTATTTATGCAAAATATAAGAAAATTTTTAACATTGTTGTTAGAGACTCTCTGCATTTACGATTTTAGAACAACTACGCAGCTGTAGAAGCCATAGAAAACTACTGGGCAGCCATTAAAATTATTAATTAATTTGAACATGTACAGGATCTCGTATAAGAAATTGTACATGAACCTTATTGTTCGAAATCGAAAAAATTACTTGTGCAAGTTTTTGTACAAGATCTTGTGCAACATCTTGTACAAGAACTTGTTTCAATTTCTTATGCTGAAAATGGTACAGGTTCATTGACACAAATGGTATAGTTTCCTGTGCAAGATATTGTACGGGGATTTTCAGTAGGGTCGCATTTTATCTCAATTTTTATAGATTAAATGCTATTATAATATTAGTTTTTTTGAAAAAGTAGAAATTTGTTAATTAAACATCCTTTTTTTAAATATGCTGCATAACGTGAAGTATGAAATATGATAGGCGCGCAATGTTAGCTGTAGATCTTTTTAATAAATTCCCTATTTTTTCCAAAAACACAAAAATCGATTCCAATAGAATTTTTTAAAAATTCTTATTTAACAGAATAAAAAGTTGTCAAATTCTAACTCGTTTTTGCATCAAGTAAAAATGAGTAAGACGAGAATGATTTTGTAAAAAATAAAAACGAAAAATCAAATTAAACAACTAATTTTACCTTCGAATGAAATTGAACCTTTTAATTGTTTTTAGAAATAGTTTTTGGCCTAAGGGCGTGAAGGCTGGACCTAAACCTCATCGCACTTCTGAGATGAAAAGCAGGACGCGAATCGATGCCAAGGTTGCGCTTCTAGCCTGTTTTTCCGATGAACTTAAACATATCATAGGTAGCGAGACCACACGCTGTGGATTATTAAGAGTTTTCGAACTCTTTCAGCGACCTGTGTTAAATAGAAGACTGCTATATGTACTACTAGAAGGAATTATCGAGACTCTATTTCCAAAAAGGAATTTTGTTTCGATTATTAGAAAATTATACTCAGTTTCGCCACATGTCAAGGATAAAACTCAGGCTAAATCTTGACGAAACTAATATGATTTTATAGTAAACGTGTTTTTTACATATATATATTTTATTTTAATTTTTTGCATCTATTAAAAAAAAAGAAGATGATGATGATGATGATAAAAAAATGCTAATATGTGATTATTTGCCAAATGGATATTTAGAGCTAAATAAGAAATTCAACGTATGTAACAGGTGAAAAATATTCTCGTTTGATAGCTCCAAAGTCAATTTGAAACTACGTCACGCTTTATATAATACAATTAACAACATAACTGATTTCCACTTATTGCAAGTTTTAATTATTCAAAGCCAAGGGACTAAATTTTATTCATTAAAAGACGATTTATAAAAAATCGTTTTTTTCAAGATATTAATTTTCCTTTATTCAACTCTCGTGCCATTGAGTTAAAAAAATATCAACTTCGTTTGAACACAATGTATCAAATTGTCCTTTGATATAAACATATAAATATTTTTACTTTAATATTAATTTAATCCTAAAGTTCTTTTAGTATTAATTTAATATTTGTTTAATCCCTTAAATGCTATGGCAAAGATTTGACGACTAAATTTTTTACCATCGCCAATTAAGAGGTTAATATTAATGTACAATTACATTACGAATTCAAGTTTAAATTAATAAGTTAGTAAATATTTATATTTATATTTCAATATTAAAGTACATTCTGTTATCCTCGATCAAGGTATTGGGACTAAAAACTATACGTACAAATCAAAAGGTTTTTCTTTATAAACTAAAAGGGATGCCTAAGTCGAAAAATGGGAAAAACACGAATTTTTATTTTATTTTAATAATAAAACTATTTAGAACTATTTTTGATAAATTGAAGTGTTTAAATTCTGGGTATTCAATTCAGAATGTCATAATTTTTTTTTAGTTTTTAGTAATTTTAGTTTCCTGTCAAATTTGGATTTCTTATTTTTCAGTACATGTTTCTTCAAAACCAATGAACCGATTTGAAAGTTCTTGTTCTTAATTTGTTAGGTAAGGTTTCCAGATACTATAGATAAATAGTTTAATATTATTATTAACTTATATAAACAGATATGTACGTCAAAATATGAGAGAAATTGAATATTTTTTTACATTTTGGTTGAAATATTTATACCCTAGTAGCACAGAATGTTCCAGCAACATTGACAACATTGAGGCAAACATTGGTAATATTGAGACAATGTCCTCAATATTGCTGTAATATAACGTGCTACTGGGGTAAAAACAGTTGTAGTATATCTCATATATGTTTTGTAACTACTTAATGGGAAACTTGATTACATTTGCACAATTGAATAAGACCAACGCGAAGTCAATTGAATAAACAGTTTTTAAGAAAAGTGTACTGAAAGTTGACTCTTTTTGCACTGTTTTAAAAAGACTTAAGCATCCCCTTAATAATTTGAAAATAATTATCCCTATTAGAATGTTGTTTTAATTAGTTTTCGAAATCATTAAAAAATCGAAAACTTATTTTCTAAAATGAAAAATAAAAACAGAACTTATGAGTGTTTCATCGATCACAATCATAGCAATCATTCCATTTGCATTTTCTAGATTATAAAAAAACTAATATATAGTATTTATCTTTAGTCTGAGAAATGTTTTCAGGTAGACAAAATTCAATAAGTGAATAAGAGCGAAAGAAAATTTTTTTTTCCATTAAATTTCTATTTTTTCTTCTTAATACAAAGAGGATGAAAATAATTTAATTTTCAAAATGATATTAGATAAGTAATGAAGATCTTTTGTAAAGCTCACGAGCTAATTAATATACAATTTTATGTTTAAAAATGTACAGAATTAGCACGATAAGTTATTTGCAAGCGTACTATAGAAAATTATATACTATATATATAAATTACATCAATGTCGTACCTCTGTATATATAAAAGTTGTTTCTATTGTAATTATTCGTAGGCGACATTAATAACTTTGCAGATTAAAGATGTCTATATTATAAAATTTTGCTTTATTTACTTAAATTGTATAGTTATTTTTTACCTGAAACAGAAAATTTATAAATGGCAGGATTCGAAACACAGCGATACTGCGATATTTGAGTTTCTGACGGGAACAAACGAGCACGTTTCTGATGAGCTAAACAGTTATATACTTGAAACTATTTTTAATAACCGACATAAATGTGACACTTCATGGTGAAATTAAAAAAACTTTCAACTTATTAAAGCTGTTGGTTATTATCAAGTTTAACAACAATATAGTTTCTGTGTTTATTCTCGATTATGTTTTCGTTCAAAAGAAAAACCTTCAAACTAATTCATCAATTTGTACTAAAATAATTATATTTATTAGTATATATAATTAAATTAATAAATATTAATTTGCTTAACTTAAAAAGTATGTTAAATGATATTTAAATAATTCATGTCTCACGATTAAACCGTAACCTCAAAATATAATCTTGTGTTTGAAATTTTATACTTCATTGGGTGTTTCGGCAAATGCTCGGATTATACTCCAGATTACTTCAGTTGTGCTCACTTTAATTTTTTAATATGGCTTCTATTACTGTTTAAGTAACACGTTGTAATTGGTTACTTCGGTAAGCTCTTAATTATCATTGGTTCAAATGTTATGAATTGTCACAATCTGTAAAATATCCCTTAGGTTCTAGAAAAATTGAGACGCATGATTTTCCCCTAATCACCAAGTGGTCGAATGTTTAAAACGTCGAATTGTCAACAGGTCGAATGATAAAAACATCGAATCGTCAATTGATCGAATGTTCAAAACGTCGAATCGTCAAATGGTCGAATGCTCAAAACGTCGAATTCTCAAATGGTCGAATGTTTAAAACGTCGAATTGTCAACAGGTCGAATGCTAAAAACATCGAATTGTCAACTGTTCAAATCGTCAAAACGTCGAATCGTCATTTCGTCGAATGCTAAAAACGTCGAATCGTCAAATGGTCGAATGCTCAAAACGTCGAATCGTCAAATGATCGAATGTTCAAAAAGTCGAATCGTCAAATGGTCGAATGCTCAAAACGTCGAATTCTCAAATGGTGGAATGCTAAAAACATCGAATCATCAAATGGTCGAATGCTCAAAACGTCGAATTCTCAAATGGTGGAATGCTAAAAACATCGAATCATCAAATGATCGAATGCTCAAAACGTCGAATTCTCAAATGGTCGAATGCTCAAAACGTCGAATCATCAAATGATCGAATACTAAAAAAATAAAAATTACCAAACAGGAGGTTGGGTTTTGAAGTAATTATTCTAGAACCTTAGGGATATTTCATACATTGTGAAAATTCACAATAGTTAAACCAATGAAAATTAAGAGCTTACCGAAGTAACCAATTACAACGTGTTACTTAAACAGTAATAGAAGCCATATTAAAAAATTAAAGTGAGCACCACTGACGTAATCTGGAGTATAATCCGAGCATTTGCCGAAAACACCCATAATAAACTTTATTTTATGAATGAAAATTCATTCCATGATGGACTTTTACATAGACTCTTACGGTAAAATTCATACGACCTGATACGTAATATTACCACGACCCTCGACGGTCTTTTATTTACATCTCTGATCGATGTGATTTTACGGTCTTGCGTAAAATGACATACGCGGTCTACTTAAATTCGCAACGATACCGAATGTAAATTTCCGTTTTTCTGTAAATTTCATGAAATGATTTTTTACAGTGTAGGAAAACATACTGTTCAAGATGTATTTTATATAAATATCGTATTCGTCTGCTAAACGCAACACGCACGCTCAGATCAACGCGGTCACTAACTAACCACGAGCCGAACAGAAAAGAAAAATCGTCATCAAAATATTTCAAACTACCCATTGAGTGGAAGCCCCTTATACTACTTCGTGAAAAAAACTTATATTTAAAAAATAAAACATATAATTCCAACCCCGAAATGAAAAAATTGATATTTTAGACTAATAAAAAAATAAACAGAACTCCTCCTACTTTCAAAATCATTTTTTTCTTTTTGTTGGTTGAGTTATTAAACAAAATGGAGAAAAAAAATTATAACTTAACCAACAAATAAAAATAGCTTTCTTTATGAAGCAGGAGTTTCAACTTTATTTTTATAAAATAAAAATAAATTTGAAACTCCTCCTTCATAACCCTATTGGAAGTAAAATGATAGAAAGAGATAGAATTTTGGGGATAGAAATAAATAAAGTTTTTTCTATCCCTTTGAAATAGCCACTTTGCATACCCGAAATATTATACCTTTTTATCTCCAAATTTCTATCTCTTTTTATACCCTATTATCCCTATCTATCTCTTTTTATACCTTATGTACTTTTATCTCTTTTTATTTCTCTTTGTTGCAAATTTTTATCCTTTTTATTATATAAAGAATTAATTAACCAATTTAATTAACAATATTAAAGACTTTTAAGTATTACAATTTAAATTAAATTTAGGGGAGACCGAGGTGAGTTGAAACGATTTTTACATTGTCCAGTATAACTCAGCCAAAAATTGTCCTATTTTTATGAAATTTGTATTTTTGGATAGGTAGTTTTGTGTAGTATGTGAACCAAAAATTAAAAATGTAAAAAGTTGTAAGGTTTTACGAAAAAATTGCAAAATCAAAAACAGTTCCCGGTGTTACAACTCACCTAGTACCAAGGTGAGTTGTAACACATGTCGACGTTAATTGTAACAGTTGCAAATTTTGTGATTTTAATGAAAAAAATTAATTTTTAATGGTTAGTTTAGTTAGTAAAGTAAATTTAATTAGTTAGTAAAGACATCTTATTAATAGAAAAGAATAAAACAATCGTTTTAATACCTTAATTATTTTTAGAATTAGGTTATCACATATTTCGCTTTCTTTAACACTAATTAGATATTTTAAATCAATCTTTGGTATTTAATTACGATCTATAATAACAATTTGAGCTGTATAATAGCTAAAAATAATATTATATAACATATTTTATAGAAATTTCAGAATAATAAAATTTTTTCTGCGAATTTTTAAATAATTAAGGAGTAAATTAGAGTAAAGAAATTTACACTCAGAAAAAGAGTTTGTTTTTAATAACATTTGTTTTTCCTTTGGAAAATATGAAAGTGATTTACACGAAAATTTGTAAAATTCTAAATACTTTTAAAACCATAATATAAAACAATATACTTTAGCAAAAGTCAAAACAGTCTCTATTCGATCAAGCTCAAATTTGCGTAAACCTAGGTGAGTTGAAACAGCCTGTTACAACTCGCCTAGGTGCGAAAAACTGTGCATCGCTTCGAATAATTATTTTTTATTTTAAATTTCGAGACTGACACAAAAAAACAAAACCATTTCATAAAACTAGGATATCCAACAGTTATTATGGTAAATATTAGAATAACAAAAATATAATATGTGTCGAATAATAAAGTATCAAAATTTCAGCCAAAAACTTACTTTTAGCAATTTTTTTTCACACATATTAAATACATCTCCAAAACTTTTCTCAGGTGGTCAAGTAAATTTGCATCAAATAGTGAATCAAAAATGTAATAAATTTATGCTTTTCAAAATTTTTAAAAGGCCATAGTTTTCGAGAAATCGGCTTTGTTACAACTCACCTCGGTCTCCCCTATCATTTAAAAAAAAATATTTAGAGTTTTCGTACTTCTATTTATAACCTATTTTTAACAAATCAAGATATTTAATTATTTGTTATAAATTATTATTTATTGTTTATATCTATATTTCATTTTAAATTATTAACCAACAATGTGCACATAAAACTTAAAACCAAATTTGAAAAATCTCGCACGCAGGAGGGCTCGAACCCTGAACCTAATTGTTAAGATAAAAGAAGAAAAGGCCTTTTTAAATTGGATTGGAAAGAATTAGACTGATACAGAATCGAGGGAGTGAAAAGAAAAAGTATGGGTACTGTACAGGAACACTTGCAGGATCATGTACAGGAAACTTTTTAATTTTTTAAATGTTAAGTTTAAAATTTTTTTATGTTAAGCAACATTTGACAGACATAGACTTCATATTTTAATATGAATAAAAATTTGAAATTTGTTCACGATATCCTAATTGCAAATAATTACCCTGTAACTTTTTTAAATAAATATATTAATTTACGTTACCAAATTTTATTAAATAACAATGGTAACGATAATAATATCAAAGAACCTTTTTCTTACACTAAATTAGTCGTTTTACCTTATGTTAATGAGCTGCAATATTTAAAAAAAATTTATTTAATGAATACAATGTTGGTGTCGTTTTCTCTTATGACAAGGATCTGTTTAAAATCTTTTCAAAAAATAAAGTCCCTACTTCTTTTGATTTAAAATCGCATTTGGTTTATTGTGTTCCTTGCCAATGTGGAGCTTGCTACATTGGTGAGACAGGTAGATATATTAAAGACACATTAAGTGAACATAAGAGGGATTGTAAGAACGATAGTAGAAAAACAGCTTTGGTCACTCATGCACATGAAAATGACCATCTATTTAATTTCGAAGCAACAAACTTTTTTAATTCACTTACTATCACTTTAATTCACTATTATCTTTGAACAATTGGGATCAAGCATGCAAACACATGTTTTATCTTTCATTTTCTTTTTTTCCGGTTGTTATTTTTATAATTAACAACATGTTCTCTTTTAAATGTGTCTTTGTTGACAGAATATAAGATGTGTTGTTTTTTTAAATTATATTTTCAGTAATTTTCTGCTAAGAAACCCTCCTATATTTCTTTCACTAAAAATTGTATGTAATTTCAGTTTAAAATGATCTGAGGATGCCTGTCGTCGACAGGCGAAAGCTAATAAATAATAATTACCAAATTATATGAATGGATTTTTTCAAAAAATAACAAAATTAGATCTCACAAAAATTACTAATCCAAACAAAATAACATCGTAATATTATCTCTTTCTATTTTAGAGATAAAAAATATTCAAAGAGATAGGATTTTTATCCCTTTACTTCCAGCATGGAAGTATCTTTCTTTATGAAGGAGGAGCAGGGAATGAAAGCTATTTTTTTATTTGTTGGTTAAGTTACACAAAATGGAGAAAAACTTTTATAACATAACTAATGGTTTATAACTATACTAATGGTTATATAGAGACTAACTGGTTCCAGAAACCTTTCGCCTCGGGTAGATGTCTAAACTTCTTCTCTAACCACCACATCAACCTTAAAAAAGCAATAGTCTACTCATACATCGACAAAGCTATAAAATTTTCTGAACCACGTTTCCATAACGATAACATAAACACTGTCTTTCGAATACTACTAAAAAACAACTATCCTTACGAATTTGTTAAAAATAACATCAAAAAAAGAATAACAACATTAAACACAAATAACAATATCGCTAGTAACGGTAGAACCTTCGGCCCTCTAAGAGCCTTAGTCTTGCCCTACACTCCCGATATCTTACAACCCATTGTTACCTTGTGTAAAAAACTTAAGATTTTTATCATTTTTTCTACCACAAATAAGATCCAAAACACCTTATTACCATCAATAAAGGATAGAATTCCTAAATTTGAGAAAACTAACGTCATTTATAGAATTTCGTGTAACAATTGTAAAAGTGTTTATATCGGACAAACTATACGACCTTTAAAAAAACGAATTTATGAGCATAAACATTCAGAAAATCATAAAAAAAAAATACTGCCCTATGTAAGCATGCCACGAGTTTGCGCCACACCTTCAATTTCGACCAGTCAGAAGTAAAGATACTTGAATCTGTGTACCATGCTTATGATCTCAATTTTTTGGAAATGTACCACATTGTGAAAGACAAAAGATCTATCAACTTTAGAACAGACACGGAAAATTTGTCGATTATGTATTTCGACATAATTGATACTTTTAACAATTTTTTTAAGGATTAATTTCTAAACAATCATTTTTCTAAATTAAATGCAATCATAATTTTTTACATACATGGGTGCCTACCTTTAGACTACATGCACACTATGAATCAACCCTTATATTTTTTCCACTCGTTTACACACGATATAACTTAACCTGACCTAGCATGTGTCACTTTCCACAACAATGAGCACATTCATGTCTCTGTAACTGAATTCTTTTAATTTTTTAATTTTTTAATTTTATGGAAAAATTTAAAAAGTTAAGAAAAGTTTTATATATATTTGGTTGTTGATCTGTGTCAGTTCTAAGATGGAGCCTTTGTTTTATGGGACATTATCTTACGTACAGTTCTTTCATAAGTTTTGAGGTTATGCAACAACATGCCTCCAATTTTATGTATATTTTTCTAATGTAAAAATTTCAACCTTTAAATATATTTCTTCTTTCAGACCGGATATTACTAAATTAGTTTTCTCATTTGTTTCTTTTGCAAATTCATAAAGAATTGGTCTGCAAAATTTTGTTGACATTCAATGAGCGCAGAAATGTTTCTCGTATTTCTACGGCAGTAAACATTTCTTCAATTTTAAGTAGCTTTCTTCTTTGAGTGGAACTCGAACTTTCTGAAAAATCATCTGACTTTGGTCGACCACGGTTTTCAATGGTAGATGTGTTAAATTTTACAGAGAATGACAAAGAAAAAACCAAGTAACTGTTACAGGAAAACAACAGATTTTGAATTGTTGAAGCACAAGAATATTTGTCTAACTTATTGGCATCACATTACGTAGAGTTTGAAGGTTTTAAAGTGGAAGATGTTTTGACGAAAAGTAGCCTATTTAGATTGCAGGAAGGAATTTAGAGTAAAAGTCACCTCACACTAACAGCTGTATTAGGGTGTCCTTTATTTACCAAGTTGTTTATATTTTTTGCGACGCCCCCTAAATTATTAGTTTACCATTTAAAACAAAATGTCAGACCAAAATATACCCTTAATATTCACAATAAACCTTGCCCCAAAGACGATACATATTCCATTTAAAATACATGGGATTTTGCTACTTTTTACAAATTAATTTTTTTTCGTTAAATATTTCATTTTACATCAATGAAAAATATATATTCTTATAGAAAATGTAACGCTCTAAATAATGTTTCGTTATCATTTTTTGATAAATTATCTCCTTTAAGAGTTATTTAAAGTTAAAGTTCAACACTGTAAATTTTAAGATTTTTGTACTTTTACGGCAAAATTATTATGAAAGGATCCAAATTAAATCATGCAGTCATTTCGACGATATAAATTGCGAATTATTTTCGCAATGACATATGTTATCGTACTCAAAAAAAACTAAAATGCGTATTTTTTAATTTTGAATAGGATTCTGTTTGCACTTTTTACGAATATTTTAAGATTTTATAAAAAAAAATTACTTTCTTGTATTTTCTTCTATAAAATTGCATAATTTTCATATTTTTTGTTGCTCTTGAGGCTCATTTTTTCCTTTTATATAGTCTTTTATGTAAATTTACGCAAAATAAAAAATAATAAAAAAACAAGTGATACAAATTTAATTTTAAAAAAACATTTCTAAAAATGGACATCTTTTTTCTCTTTTTATTTTTAGGATTTATTAATACTCATGTGTAGTATTTAACATAAAAATACAATTTTATATTTTTTTGCATATTAAGAAAAAAAATTACCTACTTAAAACTTACCCACTCATAATAAGTTATGTTCAATTTTATTGACAAAAAATTTTAACCTTCTTCCAAAAAATTTGAACGTCTTAAATAAACTAACCGGGATAAATAACATTTTCGATCATCATCATTATCATATAGATAATTAACATAATTTTCAGACATAATGTTAATTATCAATATTCTTTACTATTGACAAGATTTTTCAAACTAATGTTAAAATTTAAAAAAATAAGCGATGGTACGAAAATAGAAACCTGAAAAGTTGCGAAATTTTTGAATTTTTAGTAAAAAATTGAAAATAATTTTGTCTCTTAATAGATAAACAAAAAAATACAAAATTATATTTTTATGTTAAATACTACACATGAGTACCTATAAATCCTAAAAATAAAGAGAGAAAAAAGATGTCCATTTTTAGAAATGTTTTTTAAAATTTAATTTGTATCACTTGTTTTTTTATTATTTTTTTTGCGTAAATTTACATAAAAGAGTATATAAAAGGAAAAAATGAGCCCAAGAGCAACAAAAAATATGAAATTAATGCAATTTTATAGAAGAAAATACAAGAAAGTAAATTTTTTGACAAAATCTTAAAATATTCGTAAAAAGTGCAAACAGAATCCTATTCAAAATTAAAAAAATACGCATTTTAGTTTTTTTGAGTGGGATAACATATGTCATTGCGAAAATAATTCGCAATTTATATCGTCGAAATGACTGCATGATTTAATTTGGATCCTTTCATAATAATTTTGCCGTAAAAGTACAAAAATCTTAAAATTTACAGTGTTGATCTTTAACTTTAAATAACTCTTAAAGGAGATAATTTATCAAAAAATCATAAGAAAACTTTTTTAAAACGTTAAATTTCCTATAAGAATATATATTTTTCATTGATGTAAAATGAAATATTTAACGAAAAAAATAATAATTTGTAAAAAGTAGCAAAATCCCATGTATTTTAAATGGAAAATGTATCGTCTTTGGGGCAAGGTTTATTGTGAATATTGAGGGTTTATTTTGGTCTGACATTTTGTTTTAGATGGTAAACTAATAATTTAGGGGGCGTCGCAAGAAATATAAACAACTTGGTAAATAACGGACACCCTAAGCTGTATCCATGTCTCCATATCTTTGGTGGACAGCGTGTTGTGTCAGCAAATCTTTGCGATCATTGGCTTTAAAAATTTTATGTTTACCTACAACTTCTGCTGCGTGTGAACGCACAAACCATGTATGGTAGTTTACATAATAAATCCAAAAATCGACTTTTGATTGAGAGAGCTGGAAAGCTTACTTTCTTTAAGCAGAATCTCAAGGTATTCATAAGTAAAAAAATATTGAAAACTTGATTTCAAAATAAATAAAATATATTTTTTATTTTATGATTATATATTAAATGTTAATTTTTATAATTGCAGAAGATACAAGAAAATTCAGCAATAGGACAACCGGGTTTTGGATGATCTTACGAATTATTTTAAGACTTCTAACATTTCGTATAATTAAAAATAAGAATTACTTTTATTTGTGTTCTAAAAGTATTATATTTTTAGAAAAATTTATTTACGTTATATGTTTCAAGTCTAAAAACCTATAAATAGGTCTCATAAGAATGTTAATTTCAATATTACTCAGTTTGAACTATTTTTATGTTAAAAATTTGATTTTTACGTTTTATATCGACTGAATTTATAAATGTGATATTGAAAAACATTAAAGAGTTAAAAGTTAATAGAGTTTATTTAAATAGGTATAGTATTAGTATTATTATTGTTTAAATTTCAAGAAATACATACACGGAAAAATGTAAGGTGCACATGCTATGCCTTTCAAAAAATAAATCCAGCAATTAACTTTACTTCATATAAAAACAAAAGGAAATAATAAGTGTGAAGTGAATTGAATAGTAAAATTTTTAGACAGGAATAACAAATGCACCGAAAGGTACAGATACTTCTCCAAACATTTTTTCGTGTACGTATTTATGCAAAAGAATAATAAGTATATTACAGAATCATTAATACTTAGTTGAAATAAAATAATACTGAGAAAGACGAAATGAATAAATTTAACCATTTAACGCCGGGAAGGACACATATTTTACTCAACTTTCAGAGCTATCGTTCTTAACGATTTCGTAAATTAAAAAATTGGTAGTTATCCATCCCTATAGAGTTTTTATCGCTCGTTCAGAATCTGAAGTTCAAATTTAAAAAAAACTTTAATTTGAGAAAGTTGTGAACATTTTTTTGACAAAAAACTGGAAATTTTTTACTCTTTTTTTGGAAAAATAAATTTTTTTAGCAAGTAAGAATTAGTGATGCATGTCGAGCAAATAGAGGTTATTTATTTTTTCGTCTCCTTTCATAAAAGAAGTGAGATGAAACTATAAAATTCAATTGTTTTAATTGTTATTTTAACGATTTTCTCGACTTTGACGAGAAGTTGTGGATCGAGACTCGCTCGACATGCAACAATAGTAAGAATGCATGCGTAAAAGTTTTTAAATTTTGTATATTATTTTTGTGGCAAGAACATATTAAAAAGTATCACCTTCTTAATCCACAAAAAAATGTTAATGTTTTTTAACGACTTAATTCAATCGCCATATTGGTTTCGACATTTTGTATTTTGAAAAACTTTCACTGTTTAAAATGTTCATTTATCTAGTTTACTAGATTTATTTAAAATATAAAAGGGGTTGCTTTTTGTAAGTGGGGTTGTTTGTAAAGGTAAATATGACAGTTCATATGTATAAGTAAAAAAAAGTCAATATTTTATTTATAAAAATATTTGCTGTGATTAAAATAGTTTTTTCCTTTTATATAAGGTTTTAACTGTACAAGGGGTAATTATGTGTTGAAGTTATCGATCACTCCGAGTCAAGTAAATGGAAAAAATTAAAACAATTCTTTTAACGTTTTTAAAAACAAAGCTACCCTCTTCACAAACTATAATTTATTTATTAAATAAATTTAGACAAGTAGTTCATTACAATATTAAATATTAAAATAAAATAACATTAATCTAATTATTACCGTAAAAATTGCGAAAAAAATTAAATTTTTTTATATTTAAAAGAAAGAAATAAATGAAGGAAACGTCCTCATCACATCGTATACGATTAGACACTAATTCATATTATAAGTTTCCAGAAGAAACAAATATGGAACGATAAAGATGAGATGAATAACCCATCAGTAAACAGAAAACGAAAAAAAAATCAAAACCAAGAGAAATGTCAAGGTTATTCAGACAAGAAAAGAAAATAATCAAAGAAATTTCTTTTCCTCTAAAAAGTAAATGTAACGATTATTAAGATCTTGTGTATCATCTTTTTTATTAACTGAATTATTTTGCAAATTAATATGAATCATCTCAGAAATTAGTCGTTTTTTATAATTAGATTCTCTGTCAAGTATTCAAAAATTATCACAGTCAAATGAATGGTTAAGTGAATTGCTATGATTAGTAATAACTCCTGTTTTAAAATTTTTGTGTTCATTAATACGAACACCTATCATTCTCTCAGATTGACCAACGTAAGAAGCAGTACAATTTTTACACCTTATTTTGTAAACAGTGTTGACATTATCAGATTTTCTGTTTTTATCTTTAGCCTTGATGATTAAATTATGGCTCATTTTATTATTCTTTTTAGGAATAGTTAGAATATTGAAATTTTTAAGAAAAGTAGATGTTCTTTCATATAATCCAGGCACATAGGGAAGAAAACCCTTGGGGAACTTTCTATATAAATTACCACTTTTTGGATTTAAAGAATTCTGTTCAATAGAACAAATGCGATGTTTCACATATTTATTTATAAATTCAAAAGGATATTTATAACAAGTGAAGTTTTGAGTTTAACAAAATTATATTTTTAATTAGGACACTTAAAACTACTAATTCTGAAAATATGAACAAAATTAACGGTAAGCCGATTTCATTGCATTTTGTGCGGGGTCCTTTCAACAAGATCTAACGATTCTTTAAATTTTCTATCGCCATATTAGATCCGCCATTTTTAATTTTAAAAAACTAATATCAGATTCGTGATCAGCAACCGCAAAAAACCTCCAAGTAACAAATTTCAACAAAATCTTAAGATTTTTAAAATTTACGATCGCCATATTGAATCCGCCATTTTGAACTTTGAAAAACTAATATCAGATTCGTAATCATAAACCTCAAAAACCCCTAAATACAATGTGACAAAATTATCCAAATTTTTTTTTAAATTCCTACACTAGTATTTGATGTTTACTTTTAAAAAATGTCTTCTATCGCCATTTTGAAATTTTTAAACGTACATTTCGCTATAATGAAGGTTGGTTTTTGCGGACGCAATATTTGTAGTTTTTACGCATGCATTCCCTACTGGAAAAAAACACGTGTATTTATACATGTAAAAACAAGTGTATTTATACATGTAAAAACACGTGTATTTATACATGTTATAATACATACGAATTTGAAACAAGATTTATACGAGTATTTACACATGTATTTATTCGTGTATTTTTTAAACTTATTAAAATTGTAATTGCTTTTTTATTTATTTTCTTAATATAAATAATTGTTTAAAACATTTATATTTTTCATAATTTATTTATAACATTTGTCAATACATAAACATACGAAGATTATTAATCTATTACATTCGTATTAATCAAATTTAAACGACATTTAACGTAAACAATAACTGTCAAAAGTTTTGTTTTGTTATTATAATACTTATTATTAATCTTATGATGCATTCTTTATTTGTTTAAACTGTTAATTAAAATTGTTAATGTATAACATTCTTCTTTAACAGTTAGAGAATTTGCATTTTTTTCGTAATTAGGAAATAAGTTAATCTTATTATACACTGAGATAACGATTTATTTGATTCAAAAATATTTAGCTTATATTAAACTTAAAATATGTTTTCTATACAGTCAAACAAATTTAAGTTAAATTCCAATATATTTTTTTGTTTATTTATAGAAATAATATATTTAATTCAATCATAATTTATTTTTGATTTTAAATTATTTATTATCAACTTTTAAGTTTGAATCAAACATACAATTTTTAAACTCATTTTTTGTTTAAACCAAATCAGAAAATATGTTTAAATTAAACATAATTATTCAAACAAAAATTATTTTTGAATCAAAGCAGTAAATATTGTCAACATTTTAGGATAAAGCTTACAAACTAATTGCAATGAAACAAAATCACTTAAAATTATTATTTTACTTGAAACAAGTATAATGTTATCTCAGTGTAGTAAAAATAAACATTAAATATAAAATTGTCATTTCAAGAATTGTTTAAACAAATAATTGTTGTTATTGACTAACTTTTGACATACATAATTTAAAATATATACTTTTTGCACTTTTTGTAGTAAACGAAACTGAGTAGTACAACGTTAAAAATGTTTTAGCAATTAAAAAATTAAAAAATTTGATTATACAAATAGTTGTTACTATTAACTAACGGGACGCATGATTATTTCCCAAATATAATTTTCCCGTACTGCACTTTTGTGAATAGTCATTTTTGCTAAAAGTCATTTTTACGAATTGTCAATTTTGCGAAAATTACTTTAGTAAACTTGTACGCATATGTAGATTCACTAAAGGAATTATCGCAAAAATGGGGATTCGCAAAATTGACAATTGCAGCGTTGGATGCAACAAGAGCGTGTAACAAAAAACGATGAACGGAGATATTTCAAGTTAAAGTTTTAAACTTTAATTGCTCAAAAACTGTACATTCAAACCAAATAGACTACTTTTTAATTAATTAGTCTTTTATTAAGCAATCAAATGCAATTTTAAAATTACGAGAAATTTGCAATTAACTATTTAATGATAATGTTTTTCAAAACTAATTTATACGCCCTTTTTGCAACCAGCCACTCGCCTAATCACACAATGTTTTAGGCTTTTACTTCATATAGATCATTTAATTCGTATTCATGTAAAGAATAAGATTTTTGATGATTCATTTTAATGCAGAGAATTTTATTGTACGGCAACATATTTTTGAAGACGAGATTGAACTTTTAATAAAAGTGTGATTTTTGCAGCTTTCTATCCATTTCGAGATATATTTGGACGTCCACATAAAAAGGGCTCATATTGTCGGTTTTAGTTTTCGAGATATTTACAATTTAATAATTTTTGAGCAAAATCTGAATTTTTTATATTTTTTATCATCAATCTACATGTTTTGACAAGTTGAATCATGCGGTTTTCTTTAATGTATCGATAATTTAACTGTTTGATTTAATTAATTCATTAAAAAAAATTAAAAGTGCCCATTTCTCCCGTCATTTTCAAAAGCAATCAGTATTTTAAAAATGGCGGTGTGGAAAAATTAAAAACCTTTTAATTTTTCATCTTTAAGGTGTCCTATACTGTAAACAATTCTTATCTGAATAATTTCTCAGAATAACCAGAGATATTAATGTTAGTCTTTTTTATAATTATATCGAAATGAAAATTTGTATATTGCGTCAATTTTTTATAATAGAGACTGTCATCAAATTTTAAATAACTTAAATATCTATTATTTTTCTTCAAATGACACAATAAAAATTTACCTAATCATTAATCTGGTAAAAAATGGTTTTTTATTAAAAAAAACTGTACTTTTTAGAAAAGGGCCCATATTGTCGATTTTTCTTATTTTAAAAATTAAGAGGGGGGATGGTCCTGTTGGCTTTTATCTTTAAGGTACCATGAACTGGAAACAATTCTTATCTGAACAACTTCCAAAAAGAGAGCCAATGATACAACAATTAGTTGGTATCGCAATCTTCATTTCCGTTTTTCCGTAACTCAGCGAATTTTTAACCAAAAAAGTTCTAAGACAACTCTAAATCTTCCAAATTTTGACAGAAATGCACCCATATAGATAACTCCAATAATGTAAAAATGGGCACTTTTCATGTAAACGTCCACATATAATTATAACAATATATCTAGTTATTTTTTGGCTAAACTCGTTGAAATCTCTTCGAGTTATCGTATTTGCAAAAACGGGATCCACACAAACATACATACATAAATAAATACATCCAGTCAATTGTTAAGTGTCTTAAATAGGTGATTTTTCTAACAGTGCTATTTTTGAACTTTAATTTCTAATTTATTTTTTTATGAAATTGAGATGCCTTATTTTGGTTTAAAATTTGTAAAATTAGATCAAATATTCGTTAGGATTTTTAAAGTCGGAATGACTCTCTATTTGAAGCGCTAAAAATTTGAATACTTATTTTTCGATTTTTGGAAAGTCTAATGTTTATTTGTTCGAATTTTAACTTTTTTAAATTTCTATGCATAAAAAAATACTAATTTACTTCTAAGACTATGAATAACATGCAGAAAGGACTCACTATTTAAATAAAATACAAACAATAAGCATTCTGATTTTTTAAGAATTCTAACAAATAAGTATTCTAAATTTCAGAAATTCGAAAAATGGAAAATCTAAAGTATTAAAACTTCGAACAAATAAGTATGCAAAATTTTTGGAATTTAAACAAATAAACATTCGAACTTTTAATAATTTGAACCATATACCATGTGGTATATAAGAACAATTCGATACGTACTTTTAAGTGTTAAGTGTGGGTTTGTATTTAAGTTTTACGCGAATATATGTGTCCTGATATTCTGGTGATACAGCGTGGTACTTGAGTATAAAAAGGGTTAATTTTTATACTTTTTTAAAATCTTTTTTAAAAATTTTATAAATTAAACTACTATAATTAGCTTCTTCAAAGAGAAAGGAAAAGAAATTGAGATCTTAACAGAAATTATCTGGAAACATTAAGCCTTTTTTGAATTTTGTAATGTATAAAGCTGAGTAATGTAACATAAAAATGTTTTAAAAATTTAACAACTTAACAATTGTTTAAAAAATTTAGTTTATAAGGATATTGACATCAACATATTGCCATTTTGACAGCTCTTCAGAATTACTGGATACTTGATACATTTCTTAACCCGTTGCTTCACAGTGGGTAGGTCTCGCGGTTTTTGCAATTCTATTACATATTTATCAATGAATTAAAGAATATCTTCGTTCTGGTATGTTTCTTATACATGAATAAGTCTAAAAAGTTACTAAACCGCAACTTTGTTAATAATAAAACTATTATAAATAAATGAAAAATAAAGAAAAATGTCCCTTTTACATTAAAAAATCATTTTCTAGTGATCAATTACAACTGTTAAGATGTGAATTTTTGTCTACTTATTATATCCTACAAATTTTTTGTAAATTCTTTTTTGCAATGTTACACTATAATTTTTAATAATAAATTACTTTATTATGTAATATTTTCTAACTAAAAATATTTTTTGTAAAAATTATATTCTATTTAACAATAAAAAGTTATTTGGGGGGTTTTAGAGTCGCTGAATACGAATCTGTAGTTATTTTTAATAAATTCAAAATGGCGGAATCAATATGGCGGACATAAAAAAATTAAAAATCGACTGGATTTGCTTCAAACTCATTACTCAGTGGTTTTTGAAGTTAGTGAATACGAAACTGTGGTTACTCTTTAAAAATACAAATTGGCGAGTTCAATATGGCGGCCATAAAAATTCAAAATCGACTTAATTTATTTAAAACTAGTTAGTGATATATTTTTTCGAGTAGTTGCATACGAAAATGAAAATAGATTTTGATGATTCAAAACGGTTAAACAAATGTAAGACGCTTGTACATAATTCATGGTAGAATTATTTACTTACAGAAAATCTTCAGATAGATGTCCACAACATAACCAAATAATTTTTAAAAAATTTGCATATAACTTAAAATGGCCTTGGAAAAGACCGAAGCTCTGCTCGTCACAGACAGACGTGGCTATACAGTCCCACGAATCGTGATAGACGAATTCGAGGTCAAGTGGAGCAAGTATATAAAGTATCTCGGTGTGGACCTCGATGGAAGGTTAAACTTCCATTACCACATAGCAACGGCGTTAAATAAGGCGATTGAGTGTGCGGCAAATTTGGTACGTCTTATGCCCAATGTTCGCGGACCACGCGAAAAGAAAAAGAGACTGGTGGTGAGTGTTGCTCATGCTAAGCTGTTTTACGCAGCAGCAGCATGGGCTCCCTCGCTCAAGTTCAGAAGCAAAACAATTTGCGAGAACATGCTGTCGGCCCAGAGAGGTATCAATGCCAGAATCGTATCTGCGTATTGTACGGTCTCGACAAGTGCTGTGCAGGTCCTTGCAAGTAACCCGCCGGCCGATCTTATGGCGAGGGCAAGGGAGGAATTGTTTCTTCTTTTTAAAGAAAGAAATAATCTTTAGAACCCAGAGTCAGGAAGACTCAGCAAGGCCTGCATCCCCAAGAATGCGAGGAGCAGACTCGTCGAGACTTGGCAAGACAGATGGAATAGGGTGGAAAAAGGCCGATAGAAGTGGGACTTGGAGAGGCGGGCCATGTTCGAAGGTGTAAACAGTCAAGTTTCATCGGAGAACATGGTATCGCTGATGACCCAGTCAGAAGGAAATTGGCGGCAAGTCGAGAACTTCATAAATTCGATCATGTCGTGGAAGGATCTCGACGACCGCCAAAAAAGCGTAATTTAACCCATTAAGTCCCATGAAGAATCCAGCAATTGTAATAAAAAACTAACCTATGAATCCAATTGTTAGTTTCACTTAAAATCCATTTGTTTATGCTTGGGATGAAACACCCTTAACGCAGCTTTGTTTGTTTTTAACAATTTTATAAAAAGAAGACTTGGTGAGAAAAATTACCTCTACAAAATATTCATATTTTTTCACGTAGAATCGATTGGCGTTAACAGATTTAAATTTTTTTTAAATTTTTGTTAATTTGTTTAACAATTATTGTTAAACAATTGGAAATTAAAACCAAAAAAACGGGTATATCTTTTTCCATTTGCCTATAAATCCAATTGTTTGTTTTACTTAAAATCCATTTGCTTATACTTGGAATGAAACACCCTTTACGCAGCTAAATTTGTTTATAACAATTTTATAAACAAAATACGACTTGGAGAGAAAAATGACCCATACAAAATATTTATATTTTTTCTTGTAGAATCGATTGGCGTTAACAGATTTCAAAAAAATTTTAAATTCTTATTAATTTGTTTAAACAATTATTGTTACACAATTAGAATTTAAAACCAAAAAACAGGTATATCTTTTTTCATTTGCCTATAAATCTAATTGTTAGTTTTACTTAAAATCCATTTGCTTATACTTGGAATGAAACACCCTTTACGAAGCTTAATTTGTTTATAACAATTTTTTAAACAAAATACGACTTGGAAAGAAAAATGACCCATACAAAATATTTATATTTTTTCTTGTAGAATCGATTGGCGTTAACAGATTTCAAAAAAATTTTAAATTCTTATTAATTTGTTTAAACAATTATTGTTACACAATTAGAATTTAAAACCAAAAAACAGGTATATCTTTTTTTCATTTGCCTATAAATCTAATTGTTAGTTTTACTTAAAATACATTTGTTTATGCTAGGGATGAAACACCCTTTACGCAACTTAATTTGTTTATAACAATTTTATAAACAAAATACGACTTGGAGAGAAAAATGTCCTATACAAAATATTCTTATTTTTCACGTAGAATCGATTGACGTTAATAGATTTCAAAAAATTTAAAATTCTTGTTAATTTGTTTAAACAATAGTTGTTAATCAATTAGAATTTAAAACCAAAAAACAGGTATATCTTTTTTTCATTTGCCTATAAATTCAATTGTTAGTTTTATAATACAATTGCTGGTTTCTTCATGGGACTTAATGGGTTAAATAGGTTTTAATTTTTTTGTTCTTTTTTGTATTAATTTATTTTGTGATTTATTTGTCCTTATACACTTTTAATTTATTTTGTGCTTTATTTGTCCTTCTACACTTTTAATTTATTCTGTGACTTATTCGTCCTTATTTATTTTAATTTATTCTGTGATTTATTTGTCCCTATACAACTTTTACATTTGACTTTATATATCTGTATATTTTATATGTTTCTGTTTTACACCCCTTTAATTGTTTATTTATTTATTTTTTTTATTGTTGTGCTGTTGATTCCGCTTTTATATTATAATAGTTTTGAATTTTAACTATTGACGCTGGAGAGCCGCAGGCAAAGAACAAAGTCGCAGCAGCGATAGAGCTGGAGCGCCACCTTCGAAGGCCAAAATCTTACGACAGTTCCGTGGGAGGGTAAAGGGCTCCTAAAGAAGGGTTACGGTTTTTAGTGGGTCGGGGCTGGCAGTAGGTCGCCAGATTATTAAATTTATTATCTTATTTCTTTTATATTTATTAATTTTACATATCTTATATTATATTTTACCAAACCCACATAACATTGGTGTGCGGAATCCAAGGTATCTGTAGGCAGATTTCCCAAAAGTCCCTAAGCAAAAAAAAGCAAAGAATAAAAACACTACTGAAAAAATGCACGTATAAATACACGTGTAAAAACATGCGTTTTTACATGTATAAATACAGGTGTATATATATATATATATATATGTCGACGTCAACATGAAAAGGGCCCATTTTGGCACTATTGGACTTATCACTATGGGCGAATTCCTTGCACAATTACGAAAATTTTGAGTGGTCATGCAACTTTTTTGGTCAAAAATTCGGTGAGTTACAGAATTTCAAAGTTTATAGTGACAAATACATCATTTCGAGAAAAACGGAATTAAAGATTGTGAATGTGATACCTATTAATTTTGATATCTCTGGTTCTTCTGGGAAGTTATTCAGATAATAATTGTTTTGAGTTCAGGGTACTTTAAAGATGACAAATCAAGAGGTTTTAATTTTTTTGACTCTCCATTTCAAAAATACGGAATATTTTTGCAAAGGACCGACATAATGAGCCCTTTTCTTTTTCTAAAGAACCAATAAAGTTAAACACTTAAATTAACGATAAATTAATGAAAACCTCATGATTAGACTTGTCAAAACATGTAGATTGATAATAAAAAATTTTAAAAAATTAAGGTTTTTCTCAAAAAAGTATTAAATTGCAAATAACTCGAAAACTAGAACCGACAAAATGGGCCCATTTCATGTGGACGTCCACATATGTGTTTATAATTTTCGTAATATTTATTTATAATAAAATATATACTAAATTTTTGCTTATAAGTAAATGTGTATGCGTGTTTTTACACGTATAACTACACGTACATGTACATGTGTTTTTACACGTGTATTTTTAAACTTATTAAAACTTTTATTATTTTTTATTTCTTTATTACTTAGTATTAATAATTATGTAACAAATTTATATTTTGAATATATTTTATGATTTTAACAATTTTTCAATTTTTAAAATAATTATTATTGTATTTACTTACTTTTCACACAGTATTTTATTACTATTATGTTAAAAAGACATTATATTTGTTTAAACAATTAATTATTACTTATTTAATTTCTTTTTTTCAATAATATTCAGTTTGTAAAATTTTCTGTAAGTAAATAATTCTACCATGAATTATATACAAGCGTCTTACATTTGTTTAACCGTTTTGAATCATCAAAATCTATTTTCATTTTCGTATGCAACTACTCGAAAAAATATATCACTAACTAGTTTTAAATAAATTAAGTCGATTTTGAATTTTTATGGCCGCCATATTGAACTCGCCAATTTGTATTTTTAAAGAGTAACCACAGTTTCGTATTCACTAACTTCAAAAACCACTGAGTAATGAGTTTGAAGCAAATCCAGTCGATTTTTAATTTTTTTATGTCCGCCATATTGATTCCGCCATTTTGAATTTATTAAAAATAACTACAGATTCGTATTCAGCGACTCTAAAACCCCCCAAATAACTTTTTATTGTTAAATAGAATATAATTTTTACAAAAAATATTTTTAGTTAGAAAATATTACATAATAAAGTAATTTATTATTAAAAATTATAGTGTAACATTGCAAAAAAGAATTTACAAAAAATTTGTAGGATATAATAAGTAGACAAAAATTCACATCTTAACAGTTGTAATTGATCACTAGAAAATGATTTTTTAATGTAAAAGGGACATTTTTCTTTATTTTTCATTTATTTATAATAGTTTTATTATTAACAAAGTTGCGGTTTAGTAACTTTTTAGACTTATTCATGTATAAGAAACATACCAGAACGAAGATATTCTTTAATTCATTGATAAATATGTAATAGAATTGCAAAAACCGCGAGACCTACCCACTGTGAAGCAACGGGTTAAGAAATGTATCAAGTATCCAGTAATTCTGAAGAGCTGTCAAAATGGCAATATGTTGATGTCAATATCCTTATAAACTAAATTTTTTAAACAATTGTTAAGTTGTTAAATTTTTAAAACATTTTTATGTTACATTACTCAGCTTTATACATTACAAAATTCAAAAAAGGCTTAATGTTTCCAGATAATTTCTGTTAAGATCTCAATTTCTTTTCCTTTCTCTTTGAAGAAGCTAATTATAGTAGTTTAATTTATAAAATTTTTAAAAAAGATTTTAAAAAAGTATAAAAATTAACCCTTTTTATACTCAAGTACCACGCTGTATCACCAGAATATCAGGACACATATATTCGCGTAAAACTTAAATACAAACCCACACTTAACACTTAAAAGTACGTATCGAATTGTTCTTATATACCACATGGTGAAATATTTAACGACTTGAGAGACATGCTATTTTACTGAAAACTGAGACTTACAGAACATTCTGTTTTGTGCGAAACACAAAATAAAAAATATTGTTTTGAAAGTCAATTCTTGAAGACAAATATATATTAACACTATTTGTTTTTCATAAAATAGTAGTATATTTACATCTGAAATTAACACAAATAGAAACAGACGATCAGCTGTCATTATCCTTGGAGAGAAACGCGCATCGCACAATGCGCATACTCTACAGAATTTTCAAGCGCAGTCAACTGATCTATCACGTACTTTATAAAACTGAACAAATGACTTTTGGTTAATACACTGTAAAAAATTTAGGGAGTTAACGGACTCGGGAGTAGGGAGTTAAATTTTTAGAGTTAAAAATTAACTCCAAAAGAGAGTCAATTTTTAACTCCCTTCATTTAACACCCGCGGGAGTTATTTTTTCCATGGGGAGTTAGCATTTGGGAGTTAAATTTTAACTCCTTTTATTTAACTCCCCTGGCATTAACTCCCAAATTGGGTGCGACTTTTATAGACTCCCTGGGGAGTTAAAATTTAACTCCTTTTTTTTACAGTGTATTTAAAAGACACTGTGGACCATACTAGCACTAGAAGAATTCTAGTACTTTCTTATATTTTCTAATAAAAAATATATGATACCGCCTTGTATTTTGTGTCCTATCCAAAAGTCAAGCACTTTCAAGGAATAATTCACGTACTTTTTTTCCGTGCAGGAATATTTCCGATAGATATCGCCATGACACTGAGTTGATACAGCGTGCTACTTGGTTAGTAAAAATAAAGCAATTAAGTCTTTAGTTTTACGTTAAAATTATTTAACGATGAATAATTATATTTTTATGCATAACAAAAATAAAATCTATATTAATAAAATCAGACTTTTGTCTGTACATTGCACGAAATTAATTTTTTCAAGCATAATTTATTTATTTGTACAACGGAAAATCCAAAAACGGTAATAAAAAATTTCCTGTCTGTCTGTATGTATGTAAGTATGTATGTATGTGTGTATGTATGTATGTCCGCAAAATTTTGTTCGCGTTTAACTTGAAAACGTCTTGACCGATTGAAGTAAAATTTAGCAATATTTTAGGTATTGGTCTAACTTAAAATATTAGCTATATTTGATGAAAAAATATTGAGCTGAACAAAAGTTATGAATTTTTCAAAAAATTAAAAAAAAATTTATTTTAATTTTTGCAGATTGGAATAAATTTTTTAATTTATTAATAATATAAATGATTTTAAAGATAAATAAAAATAAATTGAATTATAAAATAATATTAATATAAAAAAAATTATGAATTTTCCAAAAAATTTAAATTTTTTTTTAAATTTTGCCAGATTGTAAATTAATTAGTTATGACTTTTGTAAGATATATATAAACAATAAATTTACAGATTTCAAACAAATTATTTAGAACGGAAGGTATTCAATTTTTTTTTTAAATTTAAAAAAAATGAAATTTTCAAATTTTATATTTTTTAACGTATATTTTTTAAACTTTCTATAATATTTTTTATATTTTTTAACAATCTATCCAGTTTTTCTCAGCTTTGTCCAAACTTTTCCAGGTGTATATTTTCTCATCAAATATAAATTTTCTTGATAAGTATTAACAATAAATAAAACTACAAATGGCTACAAAAATTCAGTTATTTTATAAAAATACTCTTTGACGGCTTTTTGTTTTTACTAATACTTTTAACAGGGGTTCTACCAACTGGAAAAATGGGAAATATGCAAGAATTTAATTTAATTGGGAAAAACTGTGAATTCAGCCTGCAATATAGGTCTTATTTTAAATTTTAGCAACTATGGTACAATTAGTTCGAATTTGACTTTATTATAACTCCAATAACTGGTGGAGATTTTGGATTAAGTTACAATACAATAATTAAATTTCTGCAAATAATTGACAAACATTGTTCTCTGCATCTTAATTAATTAAAAATAAATTATTTGATGATAAAAAGTGAATTACTAATTTAAAATAGTAATATTTTTCTAATGAAATAGTTAATGGTAGCTTATTATTATTTTTTCCGGTCAAATTAAATTCCTTGCTATTTCCCATTTTTCGAGACTGGTAGACACTCTATTCAATGTATTTGAAGAAACTAAAACCCGTCGAAGACGGGTACGACAGCTATTATCAAATATAAATAATTAAATGTAACAACAAAGTCAATCTTTTAAAAAGAATTAAATAGTTTAATATTTTAAAAAATTAATTTTTTGCAACTTAAATTCACAGTCTTGAGTATGAAATAAAAATGTTTCAACAGAAAAACTCATGTAATTTTATGAGACGTTTTATTTTGGCATAAATTTAAAAAGTGAGAATTACTTTCTATTTGAATAGGTAAATATTCGAATGTTTTTTGTCTATTTGTTCAAATTATTAAAAGTTCGAATGTTTATTTGTTTAAATTCCAAAAATTTTGCATACTCATTTGTTCGAAGTTTTAATATTTTAGATTTTCCATTTTTCGAATTTCTGAAATTTAGAATAGGGGAGAGTGGGGCAAAATGGGGTAGGCGGGTCAAATGGGGTACCTCTGTTTCTCCATGATGGGTACATTTAATTTTTTTATTCTCGATATATATCATTCATTTTGATAAGAAAATGTTATTAATTATGAGGGCAATATGAAAAATTTTTTTTTGAAAGTTATACAACATTAAAGTTTTGAGCGAAAAAAACATCGATTTTTTTCGAAATTAAAGTGCTTATAAAACTTTTTGGGATAATTTATTAAATTTGGCAAGTGTGGAATCGTTTTCAGCACTTATTCTAGAGTAATTTCCAATAGGATAGATTGTTAAATTGTTTACAACAATTTGTAAACATTACATTTTGTTGTACTATGCAGTGCGGGGCAAAATGGGGTACCTATGTGTTGGGCCATGCCGGGTGGTATTTAATATTCATTGAACTACTTAAAAACGTTATATTATGCATATTTAACAACTTTCCGCAGAAAAGTCAAATTTTTCTTTCGGGGTATTATGCTATCGATGTTTCACTATCGATATATCGATATTTTTCATTATCGATGTTTTTCTGTTAATTTCTAGTAAATATTGCTTGTTTTTTCATAATAATAAAGAATCTTACTTTTTGTTTGTATTTATAATCTCTTACAACAAGAATTTAACAAATTTTGAAAAAATATTCCATGTTTTGTATGGTAATTTGATACCACCCCATTTTGCCCCACCCATGGGGCAAAATGGGGTTTTTGCACCTTCTCAGAAAATGGGATATATGTTCTTTCAAAATTTTTTTTCTCCGCTATTATCATAATCTCCTCAAACCTAAGAGTACAAAGAAGAATTCTGATGATTAGTTGAATCGATTTATTCGTTTGGTTCTCTGTAAACAGCCAATTACAAAAAGGTACCCCATTTTGCCCCACTCTCCCCTACTTATTTGTTAGAATTCTTAAAAAATCAGAATGCTTATTGTTTGCATTTTATTTAAATAGTGAGTCCTTTCTGCATGTTATTCATAGTCTTAGAAGTAAATTAGTATTTTTTTATGCATAGAAATTTAAAAAAGTTAAAATTCGAACAAATAAACATTATACTTTCCAAAAATCGAAAAATAAGTATTCAAATTTTTAGCGCTTCAAATAGAAAGTCATTCCGACTTTAAAAATCCTAACGAATATTTGATCTAATTTTACAAATTTTAAACCAAAATAAGGCATCTCAATTTCATAAAAAAATAAATTAGAAATTAAAGTTCAAAAATAGCACTGTTAGAAAAATCACCTATTTAAGACACTTAACAATTGACTGGATGTATTTATTTATGTATGTATGTTTGTGTGGATCCCGTTTTTGCAAATACGATAACTCGAAGAGATTTCAACGAGTTTAGCCAAAAAATAACTAGATATATTGTTATAATTATATGTGGACGTTCACATGAAAAGTGCCCATTTTTACATTATTGGAGTTATCTATATGGGTGCATTTCTGTCAAAATTTGGAAGATTTTGAGTTGTCTTAGAACTTTTTTGGTTAAAAATTCGCTGAGTTACGGAAAAACGGAAATGAAGATTGCGATACCAACTAATACAGTTGGTACCTATAAACAGTATAGGACACCTTAAAGATGAAAAATTAAAAGGTTTTTAATTTTTCCACACCGCCATTTTTAAAATACTGATTGCTTTTGAAAATGACGGACGAAATGGGCACTTTTAATTTTTTTTAATGAATTAATGAAATCAAACAGTTAAATTATCGATACATTAAAGAAAACCGCATGATTCAACTTGTCAAAACATGTAGATTGATGATAAAAAATATAAAAAATTCAGATTTTGCTCAAAAATTATTAAATTGTAAATATCTCGAAAACGAAAACCGACAATATGAGCCCTTTTTATGTGGACGTCCAAATATATCTAGAAATGGATAGAAAGCTGCAAAAATCGCACTTTTATTAAAAGTTCAATCTCTTCTTCAAAAATATGTTGCCGTACAATAAAATTCTTTGCATTAAAAGGAATCATCAAAAATCTTATTCTTTACATGAATACGAATTAAATGATCTATATGAAGTAAAAGCCTAAAACATTGTGTGATTAGGCGAGTGGCTGGTTGCAAAAGGGGCGTATAAATTAGTTTTGAAAAACATTATCATTAAATAGTTAATTGCAAATTTCTCGTAATTTTAAAATTGCATAATAACAAAAAAAACTATTGACAGTTATATTGTTTACGTTAAATGACGTTTAAATTTGATTAATACTACCCAGGCAGAAAATTCGGTGGTGTGCCGATGCCTACGACCGGCTAGACACCGGCCCGGTAGTAAAGTCGGACAATACCCGGTACTGGCACTGTGGTACCGGGCCGGTTAATAAAAGACAACCGGACCGGTACTACTTTTTATTACCGTTTTTACACCGGCGATGGACTTTTGCCGGCATCAAAATTAGTACCGGCCTGGTTCCGGCATTCGATGCAGTTTTTACACCGGCGACGGGATTTTGCCGGCATCAAAATTAGTACCGGCCCGCTACCACTACTTGATACCGTTTTTACACCGGCGATGAACTTTTGCCGGCATCAAAATTAGTACCGGCCCGGTCCTGGTGTCACACTTCATATATAAACTTTCCATTCACCTTTCATAAGCAGGTTTAGGTTAGCGGATGCGGCGTCGACTTTGCAGCCCGAGGGTCCTGAGTTCAATTCCTCATGTCTTCAGATTTTTCGTTAATAATTAATAATAATTCATATGTTTCAGCATTGTATTTAGTGTTTACAATCAAATTATTTATTAAATAATATTGTTTAACGTTTAATATATTTAAAAATGTATAATAATAATACTAAGAAATAATTTTTTTACTACCGGCCCGGTATCGAGCCGGTGGTTTACCGGCACCGGGGCGGATATTTCCCGGGTTATCATTGTTGACTGGACCGGTTCCGGGCCGGCGGTAATGACGGTCTCACGCCGGCACCGGCAAGTCCGCCCTTGGTACTGGCCCGGTACCAAGCCGGTCGTTGATTTCTGCCTGGGTACTGTAATAGATTAATAATATTCGTATGTTTATGTATTGACAAATGTTATGAATAAATTATGAAAAATATAAATTTTTTAAACAATTATTTGTACTAAGAAAATAAATAAAAAGCAATTAAAATTTTAATAAGTTTAAAAAATACACGTATAAATCTTGTTTCAAATTCGTACCCAGGCAGAAAAGTCGGTGGGTGTGCCGATGCCGACGACCAGCTCGACACCGGCCCGGTGGTAAAGTCTGACAATACCCGGTACCGGCACTGTGGTACCGGGCCGGTACCTAAAAGACAACCGGCCCGGCACCGGCCCGGTAGTAAGGTCGAACAATAACCGGTACCGGCACCGGCACTGTGGTACCGGGCCGGTTAAAAAAAGACAACCGGCCCTGCACCGGACCAGTATTATTTTTTAATACCGTTTTTACACCGGTGATGGACTTTTTCCGGCATCAAAATTAGTACCGGACCGGCACCGGCCCGGTTCCGGCATTCGATGCAGTTTTTACACCGGCGACGGGATTTTGCCGGCATCAAAATTAGTACCGGCATGGTTATTATTGACTTATAGAATTAATACAAATTTTTATTATTTCTTTTGAATAAAAAAATTAATGATTGTTAAAAATTTTTGTTTGTTATTTAATCTTTCCTCGAGACAATTTTTCTATTTCGGCAAACAACAGTATAGTAATTTATAATTTTAATCAATTTCAAAGTAAAATTTTCAAAACAGGTTATTCAAAATTTTTTCAGTAACAGTAATGCAGGCATTATTGTATAATGACAGTCTCAACCCTGAACAATGCAGAGAGCTTTTTACTGAATATGATGCAGTCAGAAACCGCAGTCGCGAAAGGCGCACCAACAGCGCGCGACGCGTGCGCAACGTTACTGTTTTTATTAAATTTCTCTTAAACTATTTTCTGTCCCACTCTGAAAATTACATATTTCATCGGAAAAAACCTCAGCTTTCCAATGTAATTATTTAAAAAAAAAATACCCAAATCGGTCAAAAATCAAAAATAAAAATTAATTTTGAAAAAAAGTTGTTAACATTTTTTTTGAAAATTTTCTTATATGCATCAGAAAGTACATGAAAAATACTTCAAAATCCGTTCCTCATAAATGAAAATGATAAAGTTTTATCCGACTTATAGTGATTTGAAAATGTCAATGTTTTCGAAAATCTAAAACTTTTACCCCCTCTACTTTTTACAATTATTTTTCAAATGTACCAATATTTTGGGAATTTATCACTCTTATAGAGGACAACAAATTACCAAAATATCAAGTCAATCCCAGAACTTTTTTTTTGAGGGGGGTCCGCTTCAGAAATTTTGCCCTACATGTATAAATACACGTGTTTTTTTCAGTAGGGTTCTTACAAACTTTTGAGAGTGACCAGTTGAGCGAAAAAGACCTAAAGTGATCCAGCAGACACGGAACAGTAAAAAATTTTTGGTTTTTTTTTACAAATAAAGAGGCAAAAACAATTTTTTTGGTCTTAATTTGGAGATAGGGGAGAGTAGGGCAAACCGGACCTCTCTCAATATTTCCGAAATGTCGAAATTGGAAAAAGTGTTGTTTACAAATTTAAAACAACCATGTTTAGTATACCTTATTTTTTCAATGTGACAGTTTTAGCTTGCGTTTGTGCGACGAAGGGAGCAAAAGTTTTTGTTTTAGTTTTTTTTCTACACTTTTACGAATTTTTTCTTAAGAAAATTCCTAGGAAATCATATGTTTGCAAATATTAGGTCTTAGGTTTTGAAGGTACACACCTCAGGAATTGGCGATACAAACAGTTCAAGCAGCGCCACTGTTGGAACTAATATAAGCAGGACAGCTGGTCTATGTTTCTGTTTGTTTACTTAAATTTTATAATTATTTTAATAAATAAACTGTATATTAAACAATTAAATAAAATATTTTATTAAAATCATTACAAAGTTTACGTAAATAAACAGAAACATAGACCAGCTGTCCTGCTTATATTAGTTCTAACAGTGGCGCTTCTGGAACTGTTTGAATCGCCAATATTTACCACCAAAAACTTGAATAATTTGCAAAGCGTTTCTTTTTGACAAGCATTTATTCTCAAAATGGGCCTGTGGGGCAAACCGGCATAAGATATTTCCATTGAATTAAAGTGTCATAAAAATTATTTTTAAATAAAATGTTTCTTTCATTTAAATATTTACTTACAATTAAAAATAATTGTCATCTAATGAGAATTTGGCCCTTTAATATTGTTTCTCTGATAATGACAAACATTTTTATTTTTTCATTTTAAAAAATATTTATTTAATTAAAATTCAATCCCGAATTATTATTTTCATTACTACAATTATTGTTTATATGATTCTTTACGTTTTTTATCATTGTACATTATGTAAATGTAATATTATAAATAAAAAACTAAACGGTCCGGTTTGCCTATGGGGATTCCGGTTTACTCCAGGGGGTTGGGCAAACCGGACCGTTTGCAAAAATTTTTTAAGTTAACACAGCAAGTAAACAATAAAAGAGAAAATATACGTGTCTGTGGGAAAAAGTTTCGCAATTAAATGATGTTTCAAAAACAAGCCATCGAAAAATGAAATCGGTTGATTCGTTTAGTCACAAAAGTCACAAAACCGTTAGGGTGTCCGGTTTGCCCCACTTTCCCCTACTACTTTGGAATTTTTACAGAAAATTCTCCTAAATGTATACTTTAAAGAAATATTTTTGTTAATTTTTTAAATTGGGTACCACATAGTGAAAAAAATTAAAATCGTAGATGGTGCATCATTCCGGCTGAAGCACAATGTACCCAATAACTGATTATTTTTTAATTTGCTTGAAATTTAGTAATTATGTGTTTCTGGGGTCACTCATTACACATGTAATATTAGATTTTTAAAATTCAAAATGGCGGATCCAATATGGCGGACAAATTTTTAAAAATTCTCCCTATTCATTTTAAACTTGTCACTTGGAACATTTTTAGGGTCGTTGAATACAAATATAATGTTAGTTTTTCAACATTCAAAATGGCGAACGACTTTTTTAAAAATTTATCGCATTTCCTTCAGCAGGGATGATAGGCCACCTAGGATTTTAAACTTTTTCACTATGTGGTACCCGATTAAAAAAATTAATAAAAATATTTTTTAAAAGTACACATTTAGGAGAATTTTCTGTAAAAATTCCAAAGTATTATCTCCAAATTAAGACAAAAAAATATTTTTGGGGTTTTTGTGGGCAAAATTTGTTTAAATTTTGTTTTTTAAATTCATCTTATTAATTTATAAAACACTTTTAAATGTCATTAACCCTCCATCCGTCGCATCTTTTTTTGTAACGCGATCCGTCGCAGGTGAGGAAACTTCTCACCCATCGTAAATTAATCAAAAATTGTTATAAAATGCCAATTTTTTTTGTAATGTTCATTATAATTTCAAAACAACCAATTGCAAGTAAAATTACCTTTCATTTTTTGTTGACTATTTAAATAAACAAGTTGTTCATTTCATGACCATTTAGCTTCCTCAATATATATTATTATATATAATTTTAAAAGTTAAATAATTATAATAGTTTATAAAATATAATTAATAAACAGGGTAAAGTACCCTGAATAAATATTAATTATTCAATTTTTTATTATAGAATAATTATTTTAAAGTGTTATGATAAAATGTCAAAAAATACAAAATTTTAATTTTTTGTGAAAAAAAATACATCCGGACATTTGTTCCTCTCGACGAATTATATATACTACACTTGAAAATTTGTAAAAATAATTGATTTTAAAAAATTCGGATATCGACATCACTATAAGGCTTCCTTTATGAGGAAGCAAAAATTTATTTAATGACAAATGAAATCGAGTATACGCGGTCAGTCGCATGGTGAGAAGTTTCCTCACTTTGCGTCAAAAATTCTTGACATTTGCTGCTTAAAAATTCAATTACAAAAAAACTAAAATAAATAAAAACACAAAAATTGTTTTAAAATAAAGAAGAAGAGTTTTGTGAAAGGTACAGAGAATATGAAAGTATAATTTTTTGTATTTTAAAAGTTATAAATAAAAAAAGAAACTGGGTGAGGAAACTTCTCACCATGCGACGGATGGAGGGTTAAAATTGATCCAGTGGTTTTCAAGAAAAAACAAATTTTGAATTTTTCTTTCCCCCTCCATAACTCTTACAAAAATGAATTTTTTGAAAAAATATTTGGTGAAAAATTTTATCTTTTTGCTGCCAACGGGTGTTTTCGGCAAATGCTCGGATTATACTCCAGTTTACGTCAGTGGTGCTCACTTTAATTTTTGAATATTTCTTCTATTACTGTTTAAGTAACACGTTGTAATTTGTTACTTCTGTAAGCTCTTAATATTCATTGCTTCAAATATTGTGAATTTTCACAATGTATGAAATATCCCTTAGGTTCAAGAAAAATTGCTTCAAAACCCAACCTCCTGTTTGGTAATTTCCTTCCATTCTTAGAAAAAATGTTACCAGATAAACCAGAGTGTAATCGGAATTCGAAGTGAGAGCACAATCTGGTTTATTAGGTAACATTTTTCTAGTGAATTTCAAGGAAATTACCAAACGAGTATAATCCGAGCATTTGCCGAAAACACCCAACAACAGGTAACAAAAATTTCAAATTTTGTGAGCAGGGGCAGATTTTTCATGCTGAGACGCATGATTATTCCCGAAATCTTATTTGACATAAAACCATTTACTATAAATTTCAATTGCCAAAAAATCTATTTGCTTTAAAAAACTTTTAATTTTAAATTTATTTAACATACATTTCATTAAACATACAATTTATATTGCATAAATGACATTTAATATGATATCCATTTGATATATATTTCATTAGGCATAAAATTTATATAACATATATTATGTCGTTATACCTAGAATTAAATCAAAATATATTTTATTTTATATAAAAATCATTTAGCATAATTTACATTTAACGTAAAAATACATTTGACTTGAATTTTATTTTACATCAAAATCACTTGACATAAGTTTTACGCTGTGTCTATTTGGCCCGTCACCCCACTTCCATTCACTTCAAGACGGGCCAAATAAAAAAAGTTGTTTATTTGGCCCGTCAATGAAAATAGGTATATCATTTACTAATTAAAAATATTTATTAATTTTTCTTTTCCTTTTTATTTAGAGGAGGAAGGAGTCATCCACCTTGGGTTAGAAATGTTTTTTTATTAGTAACTGATATTTTTTTAATTCTAAAAAACTGAAGGTAGATGACTTCTTCCTCCTCCAAATAAAAAAGAAAAGAAAATTTTCTTTTCTTTAAAGAACTTTAAAGAGTTTTTCAATTTTTTATAATTATAAAAATATCAGTTACTAATAAAAAACATATTTCTAACCCAAGGTGGATGACTCCTTCCTCCTCTAAATAAAAAGGAAAAGAAAAATTAATAAATATTTTTAATTAGTAAATGATATACCTATTTTCATTGACGGGCCAAATAAACAATTTTTTTTATTTGGCCCGTCTTGAAATGAATGGAAGTAGGGTGACGGGTCAAATAATAAAAGTAACTTATTTGGCCCGCTGACGGTCCAAATAGACACAGCGTAAGTTTTATTTGACGGAAAATTAATATGATGCAAAATTTAACAATAATATTAATTTAATTTAAATTTAATTTATTAAATTTAACATATACGTTATTTGACATAATATTCATTTAATAAATTTTATTTTGTCCTAAAGTTCATTTGACATAAATTTCATTTGATATAAATTTTATTTATTATAATTCTCTTTTAGCATAAATTTCATTTTACATAATGTTCATTTGACATAAAATACATTTAACATATTTTTCATTTGTTATAAAAGTCATTTGACATAAAAGTCATTCAATTAAATTTTCATTTCACATAAATATCATTTTAAACAAATTACATTTTACATAAAAATGTCGGCGCGAATTTTAAAAAAAACCAATTAAATGTTATCAAGAACATTGTGATTCGCCAATTTTAAAATTCGCGCCTATATTTTCTTGTCGAATGATCTTTATGTAAAATGAAATCTATGACAAATGAATTTTATGTCAAATGAAATTTGTATTAAGTGAACTTTATGTTAAATGGCATTTATGCCAAAATGAATTTTATATCAATTTAATTGTATGTCAAATAATAATTATGTTAAATGATATTCACGTCAAATGAAATTTATGTTACATAATTTTTATGCCAAATGGGAATTAGCTTATCTAAGTTTTATATAACAAAATATTGCTGTTAAATGACTTCTATGACAAATGATATTTATGTTAAATGGTTTTTGTGTGCAATGAAATTAATGACAAAAAAAGTTCATATTATGTGAATTTTAAATTAAGTAGTTTTATATCAAATAACTATTTTGTCAAAAAATGAAAATAATATTACATATTTTGAAGGTTTTTGGGACGCTAATTACGAATCTGAAGTCCGATTTTAATAATTCAAAATGGCGGATCCTGTATGACACCTAAATAAAGCAAATTTTTTTAAATAATTCCATTTGAATGACACTGGGTACATAGGGGTTTTTGGGGTCGCTGATGACGAATCTGATGTCAGATTTTAATAGTTCAAAATGGCCGACCTAATATGGAAGAACAAAAATGCAAAAAGTTAATGAATTTACATGAAACTCGGTATCCAGAGGTTTTTGGGGTCGCTGATGACAAATCTGATGTCAGATTTTCAAAATTCAAAATGGCCGACCCAATAAACCGATTTTAATGAAATTTCAAGAGGTTGTAAATATAGATAAGACGATTTTAGAAAAAGAAACAAAAATTTTTTTTCAAAAAAACTTTTTGAAAAAATTTTTTGAAATTTTCAAAATTTTGTTTAGGGTTATTTTTTTAAGTGACCACTTTCTCTTTTGTTGTAAAAAGTACCTTATAATGTCCCATTTAACATATTTCAAATTTTTTAAAAATATAGTTTTTGAGTAAAATGTCAAAAACCATGGTCATGCTATTTGTCACGTACGGTAATGCACATATATACATATGGGCCATATTAATGTGATAGGGTATAGCTAAATAAGTATGAAAAAAGTGACCCGAATATGTTTTCCCATTCATTCCTACCCACTTAAAAATAACTTTTTCAAATTTTCAACTCAAAATTTTGAGTTTTTTGGAACTTATGGAGGAGAAAAAATCGAAAAACGCATTTTACTCAAAAACTACTGTATGTATTTTAATCAGCTTTGGATATGTTGAAAAGACAATTAAAGAGATTCCAAAAAAGAATTTAAAATTGTTTTTTCAAAAAATTTCAAAATTAAAGTTTTTTGTAATTTTAAAAAAAAATTTGTTTAGTTCTATTAAAGTGATATGTTTAAGTATTTTCTCATTTCATTCTCTTATGTGATCTACTAAATAAAAAATTTTGCCCGACATAATTTTAAGATGTGTCACGGTAAATAACTCAAAAACTCTACACGTAACATTTTTATGTTGTATGCAAATGTTTAATTTTAAAAAAACTGTCAAATATTTTTGCAACTTATTACTAGTGGCTTATTAAGGTTGATAAATACAAATCTGAAGTTGATTTAAAAAAATATTTTTAGACAAACAAAAAAATTTCGAAAATTTTAAAATCAAATTTTATGATTTTTGGAGTTTTTTTTACCGTGTCGCACTCTAAAATCATGTAGGCTATTATTTTTTAAAAAGTAAGACTGTTAAAGAAGTTAAATAAAAAAAGTGTGATGTACCGCTTCAACGATCAAAAAAAAAAAATTTTTAATGTAACAATAAAAAATTTGGATTTTTCTTAGGAAATAATTTTTTTGACATCGATTTCAGGCTTGTATTCAGAAAACCCCTAATTATTATTTTGTAATTAAATTAAATAAATAATTAATTAGTTAACCATTCGCATACAACATAAAAATGTTCCGGGTAGAGTTTTTGAGTATTATACCGTGACACATTTTGAAATCATGTCGGGCAAAATTTTTTATTTAGTAGATCACATAAGAGAATGAAATGAGAAAATACTTAAAAATGTCACTTTAATAGAACTAAAAAAATTTTTTTTTGAAAATTTCGAGAAACTTTCATTTTGAAATTTTTTGTAAAAAAAGATTTTTGAAATTTTTTGAAAAAAAAATTTGAAATTCTTTTTTGGAATCTCTTTAATTGCCTTTTTAACATATCCAAAGCTGATTAAAATACATACAGTAGTTTTTAAGGAAAATGCGTTTTTTTATTTTTTCCCCTGCATAAGTTCCAAAAAACTCAAAATTTTGAGTTAAAAATTTGAAAAAGTTATTTTTAAGTGGGTAGGAATGAATGGGAAAAAATATTCGGGTCACTTTTTCCATACTTATTTAGCTATACCCTATCACATTAATATGGCCCATATGTATATATATATGTGCATTACCGTACGTGACAAATAGCATGACCATGGTTTTTGGCATTTTACTCAAAAACTATATTTTTAAAAAATTTAAAAAAAATATATGTTAAAGGGGACATTATAAGGTACTTTTTACAACAAAAGAGAAAGTGGTCACTTAAAAAAAATAACCTTAAAAAAAATTTCAAAAAGTTTTTTTGAAAAAAAAATTTTGTTTCTTTTTCTAAAATCGTCTTATCTATATTTATAACCTCTTAAAATTTCATTAAAATCGGTTTAGTAGTTTTCCAGAAAAATAAGTTTTTTGATTTTGCTTTACCCCTCCATAACTCCCACAAAAAATCGAATTTTGAGTTCAAAATTGCAGAAAGGTATAGTCATATGGATAGTAACATATGGGCCAAATTTGAGAAAAATAGGAGCGGGGGCAGTTTTTGCATACTTATCCCCCTAAGCCCTTTATTGGATTTACATTGATAAAATAAATTAGAAAAAGCAAAGTGGTTATTTATTTTTTAAAAAAGTATTAAATATTTATAAACGTGACTGTATTTGTTATTCTGCATTGTAAATTTTAATTTTGTATTCTAATTGTCAAAGAGTAAATGGCAACATCTATTTGGCTCTGTGGACTGTAACACTTTTTTGAGATAAAAAACTACTTATGTGAGATTGAATGTTTAAAAAAATGATGTAATGATTCATTTAAAATCTTGCTTTTTTAGTGACAACTTTAAATCATGTTATTGGAACAATCTTTTGTTTTAAAATAAAAAATATGTTGTCAAAATAGAAACAAACTTTTTTGTATATTGTTTGTTTTTTTTAATATTTAAATGCATTTGAGAAAAAGCATTTAACAAAGCATTTGACAAAGCTTCTAGAAGTACAAAATACAGAAGAGCATTGAATTTAATGAAATTATCAGATAATGATTCGAGCGTTGTGAAATTAACCCTAAAACTATGTAAACAAAAAGAAAATATTGAATCAGAAAATGTTGACAAAATGGAAAATAATGATGATAATAAGATTTTAAGACATTCTGAAAAAAGTGCTTTTGCTTTTTATTTGGAAAATAATTTGAATGCCCATACTTACAAAGCCTTTGTCGCCGATAGTTTATCTAGAAATTGCAATTTATATCCTTGCTATAATAAACTTCGTGAAGCTATGACAAAATGCCAACTTAAAGAATCTCAATATAAAGTATCAGAAATCGAAATTGCAGTTCCATTGTAAAAAATGTTAAATAAAACCGCTGAACGGTTGTGTGATGCTGTGGCTTTGGATTGGGATAAACGTTGCTTAAAAGATTCACAATTGTTAGTCAGTTTAGGTTTTGTTAGTTCTTCTTCTCACCTGAATCCTCATCAAAGGTGTTCTGATCCGGAAAACGAATATTTAACCTCACAAACCTCACTATTTATTAGTAGTCTAATTATAATTCAATTAAAGAGTAAAATACACGATAAATTATGAATAAACCCGACTCCACAGAGAGTTCGATTTTGCAGACCATTACGAATTGCAGTAGAAAAAGAAAATGAAGCCACTATTCTCAAAGAATATAGTAGATTAACGACAGAAATTGATAGTCTTGTTTCACATGCATTTAATATGACAAATGGGAAAAGCGTTAAAGTACACTATCAGGTTTCGAAGACTTTATTTGATGGTAAATGTGTTCACACAATTGTTGGGAATAAAGCTACATGTAGATGTCCATTATGTAACCGAACAAATTATGCATTTGGATATTCGAAAGATGATTTCACTCCAACTGATTCATTCTTAGAATTAGGACTGGGTCTCTTGCATTGCGAAATTAATTCCTTCCAGCATTTGTTACATCTAGCATATAGAAATACAAAAGATATAAAAACTTGGGATATTAATTTAGTTTAAATACTTAAGTTATTTTTAAATTACGAATACACTTTTTAATAAAATTACATTATTTTACGTAGTTTTTAATTTTTTTTAAATTATAAAAATTTTTAATAATTTAATTTAGAGATAAATTATTTACTAATTAATACCCAAAGAAATGCATTATCTTTTATTCGCATTTGACTTAAAATTAAAACATTCCTTTTCGAAATTATTTAAAAAAATTTATAGTTATAAATCGTTCCATCTACAAAAAATATTTATGAATAGCAATATTGTAGATAAAGAATATAAATGTTGTACATTTCTAGACATATTTGTTACTCAAAAAACTGTAATACAAAGACGTTTGTATGATACTTTTGGAATAAGAGTCGACCAAGTTCTACAGGGCCATGGTACAACTAATACAGGGAACTTGGCAAGAAAATGTTTTGATCAACCTGAAAAATTTGCTGATTGTTTGGGACTGGACAAAACGTTTGTCAAAAGTATTGCAACTATTTTATCTTTGTTCAAATGCAAAATGACCTTGGATTTAGATTTGTTAGAAAAGTATTCCTGGAAAATTTATTGGTTGCATTACGAACTGTATCCCTGGGCACGAATGAATCCTTCTTTACACAAACTATTGCGACATGGATGTCAAATAGCTCGAAAATTTTCATTACCAATGGCTTATTATTCTGAAGATGCTAGCAAGCCATGGCACAAATTTTACAGGAAAAACATGAAATCTCATGCGCGTCAAGTTAGTAGATCATCCCGTCTCCTGGATGTTTTTAATCGTGCAATACACATGAGCGACCCGAAAATTTCATTGCTTTTAATTTCAAAGAGAATAAAGAAAGAGAACAAGAAAAAGAGAATTACACAGATTATGAAAGAATTCATTACACAAGAGTTAGTATTTAAAAATAAATATTACAATTATTAACTTACTATTTAAAGACAAAATGGATTATAAATTATTTATTTTCAACTTTTTTATTATACAAATTTTTTTCTACAAATATTATATTTATATAGAAAGATTATAAACAATATAAAATTGATTATCTTAACAATCAATTACATAAATTCTGTTAAGTAATCAATTAAAAATGTTTTAGAGTAAATGTTAATGAAACTGAGGAAATAGATGAGAGTTCTTCCAGTGAAGAGAGCACGTCAGACGTAGAGAGCTAGCTTCACTATTTGAGTTGAAATTAAAAAAAGTTTAAAAACTGCGTTGAATTTACTTTCTAGTTTTATAATTAATAATATAGTTACTTATTTTTTTTTAAAGTTAATTATTGACTGTTACAAAAATTAAAATGTATATTGATTAAATCATGTTTTATATTGTAAAGCAAAAATAAATAAGTTAACAAATAGAATTTTTAAATAAATTTTAATGCAATGCCAATTCTAAATGTCCCTACATTAAAAACTAATATAAAAATGAATTTGATCAGTAATTCCAATAAATTTTTGAATTTTTGGTCGGCCATATTGGGTCGGCCATTTTGAATTTTGAAAATTTGACATTAGATTCGTCATCAGCGACCCCAAAAACCCCTAGATAGAGAGTTTTGTGTAAATCCAATAACTTTTTGAAATTTTTTTGTAGGCCATTTTGTTTTTTGAAAATCTGACATCAGATTCGTCATCAGCGACACCAAAAACCCCTGGATACCGAGTTTCATGTAAATTCATTAACTTTTTGCATTTTTGGTCGGCCATATTAGGTCGACCATTTTGAATTATTAAAATCTGACATCAGATTCGTCATCAGCGACCCCAAAAACCCTTATGTACCCAGTGTCATTCAAATGGAATTATTTAAAAAATTTTGCTTTATTTAGCTGTCATACAGGATCCGCCATTTTGAATTATTAAAATCGGACTTCAGATTCGTAATTAGCGACCCAAAAACCTTCAAAATATGTGATATTATTCAATTTGAGTCATTTTTATGGCTTACAGATTAAGATTAGTGATTTTTTGACGGAATTTCTGACCTTTGACGCCGCTTCTTAACCTTGAAATTTGTTAACATTGTTTTTGAATAATTTTCCTGTATTCTGCATTTATTAAGCTTTGTTTTCGTCCCAGAACCATGCAATTTCGTTAAATCCTGCAAAAGATACTAGGTTTTGAACAGATTTTCAGAAAAAGGCACACTGTGGGCCGTTTACATGCTAATAGGAAAAAACCTCAGCTTTCGTTTGCAATTATATATTTTCAAATAAATCAGACCGATTTTTGGGAAATTGAAAATTAAATATTAATCATTAGAGGTGTGCAAGAAGCCTGAAAAATTTCGGGTATGTAATAAAGGCTTGACCGGCCCGAACCCAAACTGACTACGCTCCACCCTACCCGGCCCGAAAAGTGAAAAGTCCGAAATCACCCGATCGGGTTTCGGACTTTTTGCACACTTCTACTGACGATTCCAATAGTTCAACCAGCGCTCCAGTGGTGAAATGTTGAACTAATATGTACGTAACACTTTCATAGTAAACACATGGGACTTCCCTTTTGTATGTTGCGTAGGAGCCACGCTTTTTTCTGAGTCTCGTTATGAGAATTAATTAAATCAAAATAATTTAATTTAACTTGATTTGTGTTTAATTAAACATACTCGTTAAAATTAATGGAATTTAATAAATGTTTTTAGTGAGGAATAACTTCTTTATCAATTTACTCCAAGAAGATTAAAACTACACACTACTTGTTGATTCAACATAACCTCATCTCGCCACGTGGAAAAATAGAAATTTTGAGTTACTTGGCTTGATAAATTAATGGTTTTATGTCAACAAGAAGAATTCTACTAATTAATACAAGGATTAATCTACACAACAATAAATATATAACAAAAGGTTAAACTCCGACTACTTTCACATTCATTACTTATAAACTAATAGTTGCTGTCGTTCAACTCCTTTATTTCGATTCCTTCTTGATAAAACACTGAATTTAATTAATTTAATTTTGGTTTAAATTTGTTTTGTTTTGTTCGATATTGTTGTTTTAAGGATAATACAATAAATTACATCGGACTGTTGCGGTCGGTCAAGTGTATGTTTTTGGTGTTGCCTTACTTAAGTGCTGTGATAAAGTAAAGTAAATTATTTTGTTTTGAATCACGTCTCTACTATATAAATAATTTATCCCCCTTATTGTTTTGAATCATTTATATGCAGTTTCTTTTATTAACAGGTACTTAAATGTCTACTCAACCCACCTGTTCTGGCGGAGTGGTCTCCTTGGGCGGAGGAAGCGAAAACTCAGAAAGTGACCAACATGAGAAATTTTCGTACTCATTGATCTCGGTTGAAGATGAGGAAAATCTTGATGATCCCACCGGCACACCTCAATCAACGCCTAATCAAGTACGTGCTACTTCTACTCCGGCCAGGAATTTGGACCTTTTAACTAATATGAGTTCTTCACTATTCCCTGATATGTCCTCTCCTTAATACACCAAACGAAAAAGAGCAAATCTGTCCCCCATTACGTCAAAACTCACTCTGCTCAACGACTCACGAGTTGATGTGACGTCGCTCCTCATGTAGACGCGGAGGGCTCAAACGATTTCATCTATAATGAAGAATCGGGTTTGAGCTGGCATAGTCCTAGTACTATGTCTTTATATAATGCTTCCAGTTCTCCACCCTCTGTTGTCTTCATCGAGAGCACGGTTTCGGGATTTAATCTCGGTAAACTTGATGCAAGTAGGGTCATAGATCTTCTTTCTCCATAAATCTCTGGAGACAAGCAAGTCTCTAGATCTGGCATTAATCAGATCAAGGTTGAGTGTGAGCGCCACCAGAGCGCTAATGATCTCGTTGCCTCGGTTGCCCTTAAGGATAAAGGATACAGGATGTTCATCCCTGATTTCTTCCTTCACGAGAGAGGCTTCTCCGATTGATTTCCTCCTGAACGATCGGTCAGGGACATCGTCACGGGTTGTACACCCGAAGAATTGAAAGATATATCAGGTATCGGAAGGCTCGTGAGACCTCCCAATATCATCACGGAGGGAGTGGAGTTCTCTTTCAACAGTCTCACTGTTCCCAGATACATTACAATTGGAGGATTTTCCATTCAAATCATCCCAATAATCCAAAGACCCCACAGATGATTTAGGTGTTAAAGGTTCTGCCACACTAAAAACTAGTGCCGTTCAACATATCCTTCTTGCGAAAACTGCTCAGGCAGACACCTTACAAATCTTTGCCCTTACAAAGACTTGTCACCATCCTGCAAGAACTGTAGAAAAGAACACCCGGCCTCATCTTACATATGCCTTATCTTCAAGATGGAGTTCGTCATTCTGAAGATCAGGTACTCAACAAACTGTAATCGCTCCGAGGCGAAGGAGATGTTCTTTGCGGAGAACCCTGACCTTGAAAGTGTTATTCATTCTAGGAATAACTACTACATAATCCCCCCCTACTCCCATCGATGGTCCTACAGTATCTGAACCTACACCTGGGACTTCAAGCAAGGTTATCTCGCAAGGTGAGAATTTTCCATTTTCCTCCCAACAAAAAAGACTAAACATGTATTCTTTTAATTTATCTCTCCCACAATATGCTTCGGAGCAACTCACTGCTGTTGATACACTGATCACATTAAATAAATCTAACTTCGATTTGATAAACACGCTACAAGAAGGTCTGGCCTCTCCAGTCTCTCAATTGAAGTCCTTTGAAGAAGAAATAAATGAATTCCTTAATCATGAGGTCTAGTGCGGGATGACGACCAGCTTTGATTGCTCTCTTGGGCTTTGATCTATCGGTTTTCGAATTGATATTTGTTCTAATGTTAATTTCTTGTTCATTATTCTACTCGTAATAAATTGCAAGCTTATGTTTTCTTCTATTACCATGCTCCTTTTATATCCTTTTATTAATTTATTTATAACATTAGGTAGTGCTATTCTTTTTATTTTAATTTCATCTTGTTTTTATCGTTATACCTGGGTGTGGTGTCTTATGTGTTTTCCATGAATGATTTAAATCCCGACTGCCACAATCGTTTTTTTAGTCATATTATACTCACGTTGAACCTTCAAAATTTAAAATTATTACTTTTTTAATAAATTCTTCTTGCACAGGGTTCTTTATTTTTGTTACCCTCTTTAAGTCTGTCTAGTTCTTAAGTTGTTGTATTATACTTGAATTGTCTATTACTATACTCTGGTGCTACACAGTGCTCTTGAAGCAAAAGCAGGGTTTTTGAAAATGGATGGAAGATTTTCAAACGTAGAGTTTTTCCACATGACCTCTAGTTTATGAATATTCAAGTCCCGAAATCGTACCTGATCCTATTTTAAAGTTGGACTGATTTTATCTATGGTAGATCCGCAATTATAAGTATTACATTGCTTATTTCGACTCTAAAGGTAAATAGGATATTGAACATAAAATAGTTCATATAATTTATGTTAAAGTACAAATAAGGAAGTCTTTATAAACACTTTCATATAATATTTGACTCGTTTATAGCATATACAAGCCCTCAGCATGTTTTTCAAGGAATAACAGGTCATTGTTCAAGTAAATGTATTTATCTTTGTACATTGTACTAAAACAACTTTTAAATATATTATTTTTATAATGTTGTTCTATATGAATTAATTAGATATACTTTTTACTGTGAAGGTAAATCACCCATAATTGGATTAATAAAACTAACGGTCTTTATGGATCCTCAAATATTGACAAACTTACAAAGAAAGACACCCAAGAAAAGGAAAAAAGTACCATACAAGTATGTAAAAAATGCTTACAAGAAATCGGAAAAGGTAAGGAACATTCATGTAACAATATTCAAGGTAACGTTTTAAAACTAATGGAAAACGTTCCCGAGATGAAGCAAGAAATAATTGCATCAACTATTATTAGAACAAAAATTAATTTTGAAGACAATGCAAGTAGGCGCATTAAGAATACGCAAATTCAGTTGAGTACTAAGGGTTCTAAAATGACAGTTGTTGTTAACCCGAATGAAAAACAGACATTAGGTTCAGAGAAGAGCGTTTGGATAATTTGCGAGTGAATCTTGGGTTATCTACACGGAAAAAAGAATAGCACAAGAGATGCGCCAAACAGTAGGACAAGTCGTGTGCTTTAATTCAGCGCGTCTGGTGTGCCTTTTTGGAACAACAGACATACTTTTTGGACACAGACGCTATGCTTATAAAATGTACAAGCCTCAAAGCACAGCGCCTGCGCCGAACTAAGTATGTCTGCTGTTCCTAAAAGGCACACCAGACGAGCTAAAGTATAGCACACGACTTGTCCTACTGTTTGGCGCATCTCTTGTGCTATTCTTTTTTCCGTGTAGTAATAATATGAAACATATTGCTAGCTTTCTAAGATAAAATGTTGAAAGAAAGTCAATACCCGTTGATTATTCTAAACACATGTCAGAAAAATCGAAACTTTTACAAGATATTTATAAAAAAGATAAATACTCTTTTGATTGTGACAATAAAAACAAAGAAGAAAGGCCAGTAGTTTACGCAGATGCAGAAGAACTTTTTGATGCAGTTGTTATGGAAAGAAAATTTGAGGGGAACGTTTGTGTTAAAGCAATGGCTGACGGGGGCGGCGGATTTTTTAAAATCTCTTTATCAATATTTCTAGAAACGATTTCGAACAGTTCGATATTGCTGGTAGACATAAGAAAAACAGCAAAGAGTTTAACAGCACTATTAACCCTCTTTTATTCACAGAAAGTGATGATACCACCGTGTTAGAAAAATGCGTAATTCCTGAATTACATGGGTTAATAGGCTTAGTAAATCATCTTTTTGGAAGGGTTTAGTACTTCTTTCAGGAAAGAATAAAGCTTTGATCACGCCAAAAAAGTTGTTTCGAAGGCAACGCATGTAGGAAACTGTTAAAAGAAGCTCACAAACTGAAAGATCCTGAGATATATTAAAAAGTGGGATATTTAACAATCATACCCTTTTTTAATGCTTTTGTAACGATGAATAAAGTTGTCCTATGCAGTTTCACGTCTGGAAAAGTGGGACCAGAACTGGATATTCATTTAAATGAGCTAAACAAAGCTTTGGATGCTTTACATGAAATCGAAAACATCTCTATAACCTTGAAATACATGTATTAAAAACTCACATTAGAGAATGTCTTTAAATCATAGAACACAATAACGGACTTGGGTACTGGTCTGAGCAAAGTGGAGAGTCACTCCACCGCAAATTCTCGACAACTTGGGAAAGATATAAAATTAATACTATCGAAGAACAATTATACTCAGAGAGGCTTTTTAGAGCAGTTGTAGAATTTTCATCACTCAATGCATAATCCAAATTCTGATTCCAAGAAGTATTGTTGTTACTAAAATTTTTATTTTAATGACATCTGTATATATCTGTAGCACCAGACGTCATTTTATTTCAATTTTTACACGGAGAAAAATTCCAATCGATTATAGCATGGACTTTCACACTCTATTTTTCCATAGACTCAGTATGCGAAAGTTGCAATAGATGGTGTGAAAATCGCATGGACCCATGCGATTTTGGCATGGATTCCAAGCAAATTACGCGTAGTTGTGTCTGTGCGTTATTCGGTTCGGCTGCCCATGCTCAATTAGTATGATATTTCTCTCCGTGTATCATTTAAAATTTTTTAATTTCGCAATAAACAAAAAAGCATTTAACAAAATAAAAAAAAATTAAAAATATAAAAAAGTATTAAAAAAATGTAAAACAATAATAAAAACTATAAAAAAATAATAAAAAATTACACACAAAAAATTATGGGGCCAGATTACCACTACGTCCACGTCGTTGGTCCTGGGTTACGCTGAAAGTGTTTCACTTTTAAGTACCTAAATTTTTTCTGACAAGAAGATTTAATGAACTGATTAATTATAACTTTAACTTGACTAAAAATAATATACAATAAATAAAAAAACACATTTAAACTGAAAGTGAAATCATTAACTGCACAGATTTATTTATGATCCCCTTAGAGTACACATATTAAGATATATATACATGTATCTTTAAAATAGGATCAGGTACGATTTCGGAACTTGAATATTCGTAAACTAGAGATCATGTGGAAAAACTCTACGTTTGAAAATCTTCCATCCATTTTCAAAAACCCTGCTTTTTCTTCAAGAGCACTGTGGCTATTGTCTTCCAAGGGTCGACTATCGTGTTCTCGTTGTCTGTAGTTGAACTAGTAACTTACCATCATTAACCTAGGTCATATTTAGTTGCTAATTTCGTTGTTTGTCTATGTAATTTTGGTCTATCTCACCCCTTAGTTGTTACTTAAAAGTGATTGTCACATTATTCTAAGAAATATGTATGTTAAATTTTATGTTCCACTATTTCTATTATCGAGATGATCTTCGTAGTAAATTTCAGAGGACTGTGGTATCCAGTTCATATCCATAATTTAGATTTACTATTTGTCACAGAGACCTGGTTAACAAATTGAAACCCAGTATGGCAAATTAGAGGCTACCTTTCCTTCCGTTATGATCGTAGTAGTGATCGTCCAGGGTGTGGGGTGATGATTTTGGTAAAAAACGACCTAGTGTTCTCCCCAATCACAATCTCAAATCTTACACAAAGACATCTCGACTGTGTGGGAATATATATTACCACAACACAATTTAAATTACAATTTTTGGGAGTTTATGCTCCCCCTAATATCAGAATCTCCATGAAACAATGGACTGATCTCATCATGTCGTTCAAGAAGACGTCCACAGTAACGGTTGCCATGGCAACGGTTGTTATGACAAACAGCAACACAGCAACGGCTATTATGACAAACATTAACATGGCAACGGCTATTATGATAAATATTAACATAGCAATTGTTGCCATGGCAACGTTGCCAAAAACCACGGACGGACACCGAAGTCTCGCTATAAGGGTTTTGGCCCTTGGCCACGAAACCCTTAAAACACCTTACCTGGTCTAGACTCTATTACATATTTGATAATTAAAAAACTTCCTTCCAAATCAAAAAAAAATTTAATAAACACTTTTTAACATCTTTTTTCTGAATCAACCTTTACCGACTTATGGAGAGATGCTAGGATGATTTTCTTACCCAAACCACATGGAAGGGGTACCTCCCATCTCTCTCATCTCAAACATTTGCAAACTTTTTGAAAAAATAGTCCGGAAACGACTTGATCATCATGTTGAATATTTCTATGGCATTCCGATGAATCAATTTGTATTTAAGAGGGGAAGGTTGACGACGGATTGTGTCCCAGTATTTGTTGCAGATGTGACCAAGGGCTTTTCTAAACGTGAACATACTTACGCACTTGCGGTTGATTTATAGGGAGAATTTTTTAACATCCTTCCCCAATCCATTCACAATAGACTAATAGAATTGGAAGTCTCTGCTAGAATCGTTAATTTCATCTCTTTCATTACAACTGTCAAACATTTATATTTTTACCGTGAATGTAAAGACTTCAAAGATTCCTTTATAGGTGTCTCACAGGGCGGTGTCTTGTCTCCTCTTTTATTCAATTTGGCCCTGAGCCAATACTATGGTTACAGCACAAACAGACCTTACTTATTTGGGCATTATTTTGGATAGAAAACTCTCCTGACAAAAACACATCAATGAAATCTCACGAAAGGCGACAAAAACAATTAATCTGATCAAGTCGATGAGCAGGATTTCCTGGGGAGCTAACCCTTCGCCTTTACTTACCGTATTCAAGGGTCTGTCTCGCTCTCACCTGGAATAGGGCAGTCAGTTTGCTGACCCAGCTCAGAGTAGCTTAAGATCTTTGGACCGGATTCAGAACCAGGCTCTGCGAATTATCCTAGGTTGCATGAGATCAACGCCTATCAGCATTCTTTTGTCTGAGTCTAATATTCCACCGCTATCCTTTCGAAGAGCACTTATTAATAGGCGTCACATGATTCGCAATCTATCCTGGACACTGAACCCTCTCTCCTCTAAGCTGCCCTGTCTACAACACCGAATCAATCTAAACAACCAAGATAATAAAAAACCTTTACGAATGTGACACAAATCATGAGTAAATGTGCGCAAACCAAAAATCTTTGCCTCAAATATGAGATGTCCTGGAATGAGCACACTAGAAGCATTGAGGTTGTTCTCCAATCTGGCTTGGAAATAAAAACTCATCCCTTCCCATCACAAGCTTTCTCTGATCTCTTCCTCTCCAAGTATGAAGACTATATCGACATTTACACTGATGGATCACATGACGCAATCAATAGCTCCTCGGATGCAAGCTTTGTGATACCAAAATTTAATATAAACTTCGGCGTCCGGTTGAGCGGGCTCATGCTGATAGATACATGCGAGCTGTATGCTATCCGCTCTGCTGTAAAGGAGGCCGTCGGACTGAACCTCGACAGCGTACTGATTGTCTCTGATTCACAAAATGATCTTAATGAAATACTTTAACCATATCACGGTAAAAACAAAAAGCCCTTGGTTCAGGGGTGTCGAGACATCAAGAAGATATATCAATACTATTACACGACTTCGTTCATCGCACATCTGCACGGAAGATCATTTCGCCCGGATGGGATTGACTATGTCTACAAGATGCTCTTATGGCTATAACTTTAAAACCTTAAACCATTTATTTAAACACTGCCCACTGCTCTCTTCTCAGAGACTTGCACTAAATACATTTTTATTTAAAAGGCTTCTACAGTTTGATATTAGTCAGTTGATTTTCAACCCGGATCTAGATATAGCAATTAATTTCGGTAAATTTTTGTCAACGGGATTATGATTTTATAATAACGACATTTAAAACACTTGAATGTTTGCATAAGTTAAACTTACAGCTAATCTCGGGTCTTCTGAATAGGCTTATATATGAATTGTATTCCCAAGGAACCTCTCATTTTTTCCATTCCAATAATATGACAGTTAACTAAAATAATAGTAATGATTGATATGGTTCTCTGAACCAACTTTTAATGCATTATACACCACTTCACCATATTTAACGTACTTATCTATACTGTGTCTGCAGAAATTTTGTTTACTTTTTTTTAAATCACAAGCCTTCGCGCCACTGCCAACCTTGGCGCTTTCAACTGTTGGAGGCCCACTCACCTCCCCAATCAACCACCTTTATCTTAAACAGCAATACCTGTCATCCCAATAATTGCAGGATTTACACTCAACTCTTAACCAAAACAACTTGGAGGGAAATAGAACCACCTATAAGGACAATTCTCATGTAGGAAAACTATGGAAAACAAAGGAAGAAGCAGATAGTAAACACATGGCAAAGAGCTACCGAAATAGAGTTTAAATCAAATTTAGTTAATTATTTTAATACATGTTTATTAAAATATCATGTTTATTAAACTTGAACATGTATTTAACCCATTAACGCCCACCAGGACGCAAAATGTACCATGGTTTAACGACTCTTATTTTGTATGCAATAATTAGTTTAAAAATTTGGATATTACCATTTCCTACGTAAAATTTATCGCCTTTTTGGAATATGAAGCTAAAATTTGTTTATAATTATCCCAAATAAATATATAACAATTTTATTGCAAAAAAACACTTTTTTACTCAAAATTTTTTGTTTAATTATTATTTTGACATGGAAAACTAAAGAATATGGTCTTAATAGCACAAAATATCGCGTTCTCGAATCCTCAGCTATAAAAATTCATAATTTTTTTTAATTTAAGATAACGGATATGAAAATGGCCATTTTTCAAAAATGCAAAAGAACGGAAAAAAAATTTTGGTAAGTGTTTTTCACGGGTTATCAGATTTGCTTAAAAATTGTTAGTCGGGGGTTTTTGTAGGTGCTATTTACGAATCTGATGTCGCTTTTTCAAAATTTAAAATAGCAGATCCAATATGGTGGACAATTTTTTAAAAAGTGATTACATTTACTTAAAAATGATTACTCGGAGGTTTTTAGGGTCGCTGATTACGAATATGATGTTACTTTTCAAAATTCAAAACGTCGAATTCAATATGACTGACAATTTTTTAAAAAGTGATTAGATTTGCTTGAAAATGGTTAATCACTAGATTCGTAATCAGCATCCTCAAAAACATCCGAATAGACATTTTAAAGTAAAAACAAGTACTTTTTAAAAAATTGGCCGCCATATTGGATCCACCATCTTGAATTTTGAACAAGTACCATCAAATTCACAATTAGCACTCACAAAAACTCCGAGTAACTATTTTCAAGCAAATCCAATTACTTTTAAAAAATATATATGCGCTATATTGGATCCGCCATTTTGAATTTTAAAAAAGTTAAAAAATTAAACCTACTTCCTTTTGAAAAAAATTACCAACAAATTTTTTTCCGGCCTTTTGCATTTTTAAAAAATGGCCATTTTCATATCCTCTATCTTGAATGAAAAAAAAGAATTATGTATTTTTATTCCATGTCAAAAAAATGTTTGCAATTTTTATTGGAAATTTTTTTTTTAAAGTGTATTTTTTGCAATAAAATTGTTATACATTTTTTAAATGTAATACAAAACAAATGTTAGCCTCATATTCTGAAAGAGCGATAAATTTTACGTAGGAAATGGTATTTCTCAAATTTTAAAACTAATTATTTCATACAAAATAAGAGTCGTGAAATCATGGTACATTTTGCGTCCTGGTTGGCGTTAATGGGTTAATGCTTGTTAAAGTTTTTCCGCTTTTTTAATAGATAAAAGAGAAGCTGCAAACAAATTACTGTTACACGGAGAAAAATAATAATTCAGATTTTTGACTGAATATAAAACAATTTGAATGATTTGTATTATCGTAGGAAGAAATATTAAATTTTGGTTCTCTATACCAAAAAGTTTGGTAATGATTTTCAATTAAGATCAATGCTAAATATCTTAATAAACGCTAATTGTTGTCTTTCAACAAGTGCAATCAGATTCCGTAATTAATTCAGAAATGAAAAGAATTAGGTACAATTATTATTATTTGCATTTATTTTAATTCAGCTACTCAATTGTTACAAACTTTGTATCCACGTTCACTTCAATGGTTGGCCGTATTAATTGTTTCAATTAATAAAAACTTTAATTTTATATAGCAGTTTTGTGATAAAGTTCTAGTGTTACAAATGAATTTAGAAGAATATCTAAGTGAAATGTTTAATCTCATTTTGAGGTTAGGTGTGTGTTTATTTTGTTTTTAGCCGGTTATGTAATACCTAATTGTTATTATATTTTCTTGGAATATTCAATTTAGGCAACTAAATGTAAAGTCTAAAATGAAATAATACGTAAAAAATAGAGATAGAATACTTTTAATTTTAAAAATCTTCACATTGAGATTTTTATTTAATCTGTAGATATTTAAATATAATCTCTTTCTTTAAACGTTTTAAAACAAATCATTTTAGTAAAAATGGCAAAGGACTTGTATTTAATTTTTAAAGAGGTTCGACGTTTAAATATGTAAAGAATAATAAAAATCCCAGTGAGAAGTTTTATATAATTCAAAGTATTCTAATATTTTCAGTTGTTTCATTTTTAGATTTTATATTCAGTTTTAAATTGAATATTCCAATAAAAGTAAATATTTTGACAAATAAAAATAATAATGTAGGTCACTAGAAGATCTGCTCACATTATTGTCAGTATGGGACTCGGCACTAGACTTGCCTTGGACTCCGCCCAAAAGCGCCTATCAATGTGTTCAGTCTGCTTTGTTCCGCGTATAAGTGTGCATAAGAACGAAAACATGTTAAGCCTACTGACGTGCTTTAAATCTTTTACCCTTCACTTCCCTGTTTTTTATCCTGGAGCCGAAAAGGTAGACAACTTTGGAAATGAAATCTAAATTACTACTGCTGAACTCTAAAATTTTCAATCGAATTTTTCTGCGTGAATTCTTAAGTGTCTATGTACGTTACTGTCTCTCACATACATGTGGCTGTTTTACACTGCGTATAGCTGAAACAGCAATACTGTATAGTTGTCCCATATCCACTGCTACGTCATCGTAACGTATTTTTCAATATTAATAATAATAATAATAATAATAAAATAATAATAATAATAACAAGTTAATAATAATTTGTAACAACAAAATAACAACAAATAATAGTTAATAATAATAAGATAATAATAAATTGTTAAGGAAGTGAATCTATCATTCGGAAATTATTAATATTAATGTGAAAGAATTTATCAATTATCCGAATCAATCTCAAAATAATTCTTATTAAGCTCTTGAGTTTCAATAGAATAGAAAATAGAAATAGAAAGGTCGTGGGCTCGTATCCCACCATGCTAACCAATTTTTTCTGAGTTTTTTGATAATTTTAAATTATTAATTGATTTCGAAAAAATATTTTCTGAAAAATCAGGTTTCTGTATTCAGGATGGCTGTGCTGCCGATACATATGAAACTCAAGAGCTTAATAAGAATTATTTTGAGATTGATTCGGATAATTGATAAATTTTTTCACATTAATATTAATAATAATAAATTGTTACAAAATAATAATTAACAACAAGTTATAATAATGTAAACAATAATAACAAATTGTAATAACAAGTTAATAACAAATTATAATAACAAGTTAACAACAAATTGTAATAACTATAAATAATTAACAAACAACATAAAAATATAATATTAAATTGTAAAAACAGTAGTAGTAGTAGTAGTAGTAGTAGTAGTAGTAGTAGTAGTAGTAGTAGTAGTAGTAGTAGTAGTAGTAGTAGTAGTAGTAGTAGTAGTAGTAGTAGTAATTTTTCTAAATTAAAATTAAATCGAGAAAAATTAGGGAATATAATAATGAGGTAAGACATAACACCACCAATATTATATGTGAGTATTGGCCATATTTATGGCAGTATCATAAATATATTTCTTTCAGTGTGTATATATTTAATGACAATAACTTATTATTATAAGAATTATAATATTTTAATATAAATAACATACTACACTAGCAGTAAATATCATTTAAAATAGTAATATAGAAAAATAATTTTAGTAAAAGACAATTTACGTTAATTGGTACATTTTTAAATTTCATTCTTTAACAGACCTTTAACATTATTTACAAACATGTTTACAATTTTAATTTATAACATTTATACAGATTATATATAGTATTTTTATTATTTTACTTAACACTTACAATGAATTTTTCTACACAGGAAAATAAATTTCAATTGTGTTAAAAGACAACTAGGCGCATCTGGACGGTCTAATCAAGACTGTCTAACTATATGCTATATGGGACTTCATTGGCATTACTAGAATTCAAAATTTTTTAAGTAGGGGAGACTGGGGCGAAAAATTAAACTGCCAAAACCGTTAAAATTAATTATCTTTTGAACGGGAATAGTTGCCCTACAATATTGATATACAAATATTTGCATCTAAGCGGATTATATTGCAAAAAAATCATTTTTGCAAAATTTAACTTTTCGCCCCAGTCTCCCCTACAATCAAGACTTTAGTGTCCCATTTGTCGGTCTTCTTTAAATTTATTCATGCGCAATGGGTTGTCACTTCAAAATTGATTAAAATAATTTTGGCAATCTAAAGAATCGTTTAAAAATAAATATTGTAGGTCTATATAAATTATTATAAATAAAATTTAAATCTATACATTATAAATTATTGAATGACCAATTTTACTTAGAAATTACAAAATTTAATTTTATTAGAGTTACATTTACAATTATCATAAATAACTTCAAAATTTAATTTGAAATTTTTTAAAGTTTGAATTTTGAATGAATTTAATTAAAAAATTTTAAAGAACTTAGGTTTTTAAATAATATGTCTAATAATTCAAATTCTCTTGAAATTAGATCAATTTTTTAACATATTGTATTTAATTAATTATTAAAAATAATTTATCTGAAGAAGAATTTTAGTTTAAAACACTATAAACAATTGAGTTTTGGAGAAGTTACAGCTTATTATTGTAGAAATTTAATTATTTTCAAAAGTAACAAAATTCTACGCAGAAATTCAATTATGCACAGAAAAAAACCGGACTCAAAATGAGTCGCATATGAGACTCATTTTGAACTGCGACAAAAATGATACCCCTTCGACTCATTCTGAGTTTCTAGGGAAAAGACTCAAAATGAGTCTTAAGGGGTATCATTTTTTCTTTACGATAAAATTCCAATCACATTGAAAAAGCTAAGAATAATTTATAAAAATATGAATTAAAATAATTGTTTATAACTAATAAACACGTTGCACTTGTCAAAACATTAATACTTGCAGTCGATTTATTGTTTTTATGAGAAATTTGAAGTTGTCGATTACTCATTTCGAGACCGACTTCCAAATGAGTTGCAACAAAAATGAGTCGGGTTTTTTTCTGTGTGCCCTGCCGGAAGAATGAACTGAAAAAGTACTGAAATTGTACTGGCCTCCAGTACAATTTCAGTCCGTTTTTTTAAATGCTTCGGTAGACATTTTTAAAGTCCTTTAACAATAGTTTCACATGTAGGTTATGTCAACAAACCATTGTTAACAGTTTGGAAGTGAAAATAAGAAAAGGTTAATAACATTTTCAACGAAATTCCCGTTAAATTTTAAACTTATATTGCAACCCCTGCTTTAACAATAGACCCGAAAGCATATTGTTGCATAGGATTATAATCTTATGGCTTTAAAAGTTTATCTAAAATTATCTAAAATTCATTATAAAAAATGTTTAATTAAAAAAGTTGCAGACTATCTCGCAAACTCTTATTGTTACGTAAAAACGGATAGGTATTATTTTTGAATTTTGATTAACATAAATATTTAGCATACATAATACTTACTTGTAAAGAATCTGAGATCTTGAAAACAAATATAATGTTGCAATAAAAATAAAAAATAATTTTAACATTAACAAAGAAATATTCGTCCTTCAATTTAATGTCGGTCTAACCATAAAAAAGAAAAATATGTTAAATGCACTCTTTCTATATTCATATTCATTAATTCACAAGTTTTTTTCTTCCCACATCTTCATACTTTCAATTAACAACTAAATGCATCGGAAAATCTTACAATCATACGGGATTAAATACCTACCTAACCATATACAACTAAATATACGCATAATTATAAATCGCACGCTTTTAAATTAAGCATTAAGTTTCTCGGCTACGCAATCGATGGGGGAAATTTTTTATTTAAGAAACACCCCTTTCCAATGAAATAAATTTCGTCATGAGTGTATTTTAATATGTAATCACAGCCCTGCATGGGTTTTGCAAATAAGATGGCTCCAGGTGTTTCCGAAGGCATTTTTCGCGCTGAACACGAATCTGGGTTCAAAAACTTTCCATCACGTCAGGTTTTCGAGAAAAATGGGGTTGAAACCCCTAAAAACAGCGTTTTTGGCCATTTTTGAAAAATTGTAGAGCTAAACACTGACGTGCTAGAACCATCGCTATTATCAGAAATTGACAATTGATCTTTGCTCTTTAAAATGAGCCCAAAGCCAAATTGATTGCATGAACCCTTAAAGCAGGGGGTGGGTATATGTCAAGGGGTGCAAGAGAAAAAAAAACGCATTACGGAGGTCCTTAAAAATCAATCAGATTTACTTGAAAATTGTTACTCGGGGGTTTTTAGGGTCACTGATTACAGATCTTCATTCAGATTTGAAAAATTCAAAATGGCGGATCCAATATGGCGGTCGAGGTTTATAAAAATTAATCAGATTTACTTGAAATTTGTTATTCGGGGGTTTTTGGGGTCGCTGATTACACATCTTCTTTCAGATTTAAAAAATTCAAAATGGCGGATCCAATATGGCGGTCGAGGTTCATAAAAATTAATCGGATTTACTTGAAAATTGTTACTCGGGGGTTTCTGGGGTCGCTGATTACAGATCTTCATTCAGATTTAAAAATTTTCAAATTTAACATTTAATATGTCGGATGGACGATATTTTTCTTAATAAAGTCATAAAAAGGTGTTTTTTGACAGGCATGGTAGTAAAAGGTTTTATTTTGTTATAAAAAACGTAGGCTCATTCTAACTTGTCAAACGCGCAGTACTAAAATATGTCACTAGTCTTGTATACTTTCTTATTGAACTCGTATGCCGAATAACGTCACTGTTTTAAAAACTATAGTTTCTTATTTATCTGTAAAGGCTCCATAGACGGTTATTTTATGACTGAGTTATGAAAATATTTGATAAAATCTTGATATTTTGATTAAAACAAAATAATTGATAAGGTATCGAGATTAGTTTGATCTGTGGCGTTACTCTTTTGTTCACCATAGTAACGGCTGTTTTGTTTTGTCCAAACATTTATTTCGTCAGTCATTTGCATTTCTGCAGTCAATTCGTCGTGTCTTTCATCTGTGTCATTTATTTCATCAATCATTTTAGCTTTTGCTATTGCATTAACTTTAGTCTTGTTTTTATGTTTTTTTAAATTATGCCTAGAACTTTCGTATGTAGTAACGATCCAAATAGATTCTGTTATATTTGCGGTAAGTACACTACCAATAAAGGTAGACATGATATATCAAAATTCGTCGAAGACGTTTATAAAGAATGCTTTTCGATTGAAATTTCCCATCAAGATAAATCATGGGTTCCACATAAAATCTGTCAAACTTGCTATAGTGCATTATATCACTGGAAAAATGGGATTCGAAAACATTTGCCTTTTGATTTTCCCATGATTTGGAGAGAACCTCGCGTACATAATGAGGATTGCTACTTTTGTTTAACCAAAGTTGACGGATTCAACAAGAAAAATAAGAATAATATAAAATATGCAGAAGTTTCATCTGTACCAAACCTGTTCCTCATGAACCTGATCATGTCTTACCATCTCCATCAATTCCATTTGAATTAACAAATTCATTACGTTCTGAAAATGAAATTATTGATGAAGAAGGTGATAAAAGTCATCTTTCTGATGAGGAATATATCCCGTCAGACGATGTAAACCCCAAGCCTTTGTCGCAGGGCAAATTAAATGATCTCGTTAGAGATTTAAATTTGCCTAAAGAAAGTGCAGAACTGTTAGGTTCAAGACTTCAAGAGGACAATTTATTGGCTCATGACACTACATTTTCATGGTACAGGCATCGTGAAGCTGAGTTTGTTTCATTATTTTCACAAACAGAATCCTTGGTCTATTGTACAGATATTCCTAAGTTAATGGAAACTATGGGGCTTGAAGTTTATAATCCGGAACAATTTCGTTTATTTATCGACTCATCTAAAAGGAGTCTAAAAGCTGTTCTGTTAAGTAATGGAAACAAAGTCGCTTCAGTGCCTATAGCTCACTCAGTTCATTTAAAAGAGACACACGAAAATTTAAAAATTTTGCTTGAGTACGTACAATATGATAAACATCAATGGTCGATTTGTGGCGACCTAAAAGTTATAGGATTGCTTTTAGGCCAGCAATCTGGATTCACTAAGTACCCTTGTTTTTTATGCGAGTGGGATAGCAGAGCAAGAAACGATCATTGGACAAAAAAAATGGAAATCGAGAAAAGATTTGGAAGTTGGCTTGAAAAACGTCATACACAAAAACTTGATCGAACGGGAGAAAGTATTTCTGCCCCCACTCCATATTAAACTAGGTCTTATGAAACAGTTTGTAAAAGCATTAGACAAAGATGGAGAATGCTTTAAATATCTTTGCACTAAGTTTGTACACCTGAGTGATGCAAAAATAAAAGAAGGGATTTTTGTTGGACCACAAATTAGACAATTGATGAGGGATAAGGATTGGTTTTGGATTGGTTTTAAAAATGTCGTCAATGGGTTTTTGGGAAATACAAAGAGTCCTAATTTCAAAACTTTGGTAACAAACATGCTTCAAGCATTTCGCAAATTAGGTTGCAATATGAGTTTAAAAGTTCATTTCCTTTACAACCATTTAGATTACTTTCCTAAAGTAAATCTTGGAAGTATAAGTGAAGAACAGAGAGAAAGGTTCCATCAGGACATTAAAGAAATGGAAAGAAGGTACCAGGGAAGATGGGATACGAAGATGCTAGCAGATTACTGTTGGTGCCTAAAACGTGATCTTCCCTTCCAAACTTACAAGCGAAAATCTAAAAAACGCAGCTTCCTTGAAACGCAGTAATTTGAAAATTACTCTACGTTCAATTGATTTCCTTTAATTAATTTATTTTTTCAGTTTAAGTTCATAGTTCCTTCTTATTAATAAAACACAAAAAACACAAAAAAAGCAAAAAAACAACTCATAAAACTAAAAAAAAATATATAAAAAAAGAAGGAGTGTAATTTAGATCGCCTCCACGTGGTGCACTCTGGAAAATATAGTATTATAACTTCTATAGCTAAATGATCTTAAGGAAAAAATCAGGTTTAATATGAAAAAAATTAATTTTTTTATCAGCTTTATCAAAAGCTGAAAGTTTATTAGTTAGTTTTAAAAGTTATTTTATTGTACTGGTAAAAAATGACTGTACGGTTTAAATATAGAATACAGTTAAATATTAAATTTCTATAACCTTTCACAAAACAAAATTTAAGAAAATTCTATCACTTCTTAAAATCTTATTTCATTTTATAAAATCCGCCATTTTGAATTTTGCAAATCTGAATGAAGATCTGTAATCAGCAACCCCAAAAACCCCCGAGTAACAATTTTCAAGTAAATCCGATTAATTTTTATGAACCTCGACCGCCATATTGGATCCGCCATTTTGAATTTTGCAAATCTGAATGAAGATCTGTAATCAGCAACCCCAAAAACCCCCGAGTAACAATTTTCAAGTAAATCCGATTAATTTTTATGAACCTCGACCGCCATATTGGATCCGCCATTTTGAATTTTTTAAATCTGAATGAAGATGTGTAATCAGCGACCCCAAAAACCCCCGAATAACAAATTTCAAGTAAATCTGATTAATTTTTATAAACCTCGACCGCCATATTGGATCCGCCATTTTGAATTTTTCAAATCTGAATAAAGATCTGTAATCAGCGACCCCAAAAACCCCCGAGTAACAATTCGTCAAGTAAATCTGATTGATTTTTAAGGACCTCCGTAATGCGTTTTTTTTCTCTTGCACCCCTTGACATATACCCACCCCCTGCTTTAAGGGTTCATGCAATCAATTTGGCTTTGGGCTCATTTTAAAGAGCAAAGATCAATTGTCAATTTCTGACAATAGCGATGGTTCTAGCACGTCAGTGTTTAGCTCTAAAATTTTTCAAAAATGGCCAAAAACGCTGTTTTTAGGGGTTTCAACCCCCTTTTTCTCGAAAACCTGACGTGATGGAAAGTTTTTGAACCCAGATTCGTGTTCAGCGCGCAAAATGCCTTCGGAAACACCTGGAGTCATCTTATTTGCACAAAAAAAGTCCAAATTTGCAGGGCTGTGTACTTAATGTAAGTATGAATGTCAACAATATTCATAATATTGAATAAATAATATTGTCAACGCTAGTTTAAAGTTGATACGGTTATTAGAATTTAATAATAAATAAATAAAAACATTAATTTTTTCTTATTAACCTTGAAACCTTTTTTAAGTTTGACACTCCTCATGGTAAATTTGATTTTTTTCGTGTACATAATAGTGAATTGACCTTGAATGAAATGTATAATTAATTATTCTCAAAGCAATATTTAATACTGTAATTTACTTAACTGCACCGCATAATAGTTAAGAGTAGTAACAGTAAGTGAATCGGTAAGATAAGTGAACGACCATTAGTGTGAGAGTGAGAATAACTTGTGGTTTTCGAGTAGGTATCTACTTTATGTGCACAACGTTCATTTTTCGAAATAACTGGACTGAGTACTATTTGTTCAATATTCGCTTTCTATTATTGACTTGTGTTTTGTACACTGTCGCGTTCTTTTAACAATTACCCCCACAGCACCGAAACTTTCCTAAAAATTTATTAAATACCCAGTAAAAAAAGTATTCAGAATAGAAAAAAAGTATTAGTGGTGACGTTCGGTGAATGCGTTTTCGCGACAAAACCGTATTGGTGGGTTACGGTGAATACATTTTGCTCACCATGAATACTTTTTGTTTTAAACACCCGATATAAAGATTCCTAAGCAAAGTTGAAAATATATATGAAGAGCGTGAGTAACGTGATGTATAAAAATGGCTATTGCGAGAAGGAAATAAGAAATTTTGAGTAAAAACGAAAAATTAAATGTAAAAGAAAAAATGTCAAATGTTGATCGATTACCATATGCTTTACTATAATAAAAGTCATTACTTTTATTATTTATTACTATAATTATTATATTTATTTATTACTAATTTATTATTATTATTATTATTATTATTATTATTATTATTATTACTTTTTAAAAATACCCACGCGTAATTTTGTAGAAAATATGTTTTTGAATTCATGAAAAAATTTGAAAAAGAAAACGATGACTTTCATAATTATAGATAAAAAATACATAGCAAAAATTATTTAAATGAAATAAATATTATTACTTTATTATTATTTTTTTAATTATAGTATTTTCAAATACACTGAAAAAACCTAGTCTCAAGATGAGTATCATACGCTACTCATTTTGAGTTGCAACAAAAATGAGACTCTTAGGTGGCGCCACGTTCTATGACGTTTAACATAGTCTCATTTTGAGATGCAACAAAAATGAGACTGGGTTTTTTGTGTGTAATAATTTAATTTATTTAATTTTAATTCTTTTTTTAATTTGTTTAAATACGTTGCAAATTATTTGAATCAAACAAATAAATATTTTTTATATAATATTATTATTATATTTATAATAAAAAAATAAATTTAGTTAAAAAAATAAACAAAAGAATTCACAAAAGTCTAACTTCAGGTGTGGACGGAGATCTGTAAATCCGGAATACGAAGATTATTATAGTTAATTTACATTTTTACAAATATTTATTTTAGTTAGTTGAGGGGTGGGGCAAGACGGGATACCGGCCTTATTTGACAAACAAATTAACCAATCGCGATTATTTTTTACATAATACTGCACCGAGACGATAGTTTCTTGTTTACAAAATTCAAAAGCCATGAGAACAAACCCAGTGGGCAAAAAACCATCATTGTTTTAAAAACGTTCCAAAAACGTTTTTAGAACGCTTCATGACTGCTAAACAACGTCCCAAAAACGTTTGAAAAGCAATGAAACGTTTTTGGAACAATATTTGGCAGACATGAAACGTTCTAAAAACGTTTTTGGAACGTTTTTAAAACAATGATGGTTTTTTGCCCACTGGGAATCTTTTAGCCTTTTTACTAAAAAAATGTTTTCGACGATTTTATTATCATTTTTTAACTTTTTTTAATAAGTGTTTATTACTTAATAATAACGGTTAATATGATTTTGTGAAGTTTTTAGTTGGTTGTTTCGAATAAACTTTTTTCTAGTATATACATATTATTGGTTAATTTATGATTTATCAACAATTATATATTAATTAAAGAAAGTGAATTTATCATTCGGTAGTATTACTTTTAAAGGTGAAAGAATGTAAACAATTATTCCGAATCAAATCTCTCGAAAACAAATTTCTTGAGTAAGCATTCGATTTCGTTATGAAAATACAATAAATTTTTCATATGTATCGACGGCGCAGCCGTCCTAATTCAGAAACCTGCTTTTTCTGAAAATTATTTCTTCGAAATTAATTAATAATTTCAAAATTATCAAAGAACTCAGAAAAAATTGGTTAGCATGGTGGGATACGAGCCCACGACCTTTCTATTGCCGGTAGACTGCTCTGACCACTGAGCTACATGCACCCTAAGATTCTCCGAGTTCCTTGATTTATACTATACCTCCCTGCATTATTTCATGATAATGTAGGGAGTTTCTTGAAGATGGTAAAGCCAATTTTTTCTGAGTTCTTTGATAATTTTGAAATTATTAATTAATTTCGAAAAAATGATTTACAGAAAAAGCAGGTTTCTGTATTAGGACGGCTGCGCCGTCGATACATATAGAACATGTATTGTATTTTCATAACGAAATCTAGTGCTTACTCAAGAAATTTATTTTCGAGAGATTTGATTCGGAATAATTGTTTAAATTCTTTCACCTTTAAAATTAATACTACCGAATGATAAATTCACTTTCTTTAATTAATATATAATTATTGATCAATCATAAATTAACAAATAATATGTATATCATTCTCACAATCGGGACAAATGACCCGTACATTAGATTTTTTTAAATAAATAATAATAATTTTTCAAAACATTTACCTCCTAATAATAGCATTCATCATGATTTAATCGGATTCTATGAAAAATAAATAAAAAATTTGAAATATTTAGAGATACACATGTTTATATAGTATAAAAACTCCCCTCCGTTACTGTTCATAAAGAAAGTTTCATTTATAAAAGAGGTATTATATTAATTTTGCAATATTAAAAAAAATTTTGCCGGGTAAAATCTACTTATTATTCTATTTGTAATTGATTCATCAAGAATAAAGTAAAATATTTGTGAGGTATTTTTTCTTAGAATTAAATTCGTTTTGTGCAGAAATAAAACTCCCCTCCGTTACCACTCACAAATATAATTATAAAATATAGAAAAAAACGACAACATAAAAATAAATAAATCAAAACTCTTTGTAGTGTCAGTATAGTTATGGTCATTACATAAAATGATGAAATAAAAAGAAAATAGTCAGTTTTAAAAGGACTTTTAGTGTGTTCATCGACATAATTAAAACTCCCCTCCGTTACCGCAATAAATTTAGTTTTTTGAAAGTAAATAATAATAATTGTTAATAATTTTATTCACATTGTTTTATTTAAAAACAAAGAAAACCAAAGATGTTATTAATTTATTTATAAAATTGATTTTTTTGCAATACAATGAACATATTTCGAAGCTGTCTTATAAAAGAAAACTCCCCTCCGTTACCGATGGTATATTTCCATTATACAGTACTTAAATTGCAGACTTTATTAATCATGAGATTCGTTTGAAACTCGTTACTCGGGGGTTTTCGGGGTCGCTGATTACGAATCCGATGTCAATTTTTGAAAATCAAAAATAGTGGGTCCAATATAGCGGACACTTTTTTGAAAAATTCATCGGATTTGCTTGAAACTCGTTACTCGGGGGGTTTTCGGGGTCGCTGATTACGAATCCAATATCAGTTTTTAAAAATCCAAAATGGCGGACACTTTTTTGAAAAATTCATCGTATTTGCTTGAAACTCGTTACTCGGGGGTTTTCGGTTTCGCTAATTACGAATCCAATATCAGTTTTCCAAAATCCAAAATGGCGGATCCAATCTGGTGGACACATTTTTGAAACATTCATCGGATTCGGTTAAAACTTGTTTCTCTAAGTTTTTCGGGGTCGCTGATTACGAATCCAATATCAGTTTTCCAAAATCCAAAATGGCGGATCCAATCTGGTGGACACATTTTTGAAACATTCATCGGATTCGGTTAAAACTTGTTTCTCTAAGTTTTTCGGGGTCGCTGATTACGAATCCAATATCAGTTTTCCAAAATAATAATAATAATAATACATTAGTAATAAATAAATATAATAATTATAGTAATAAATAATAAAAGTAATGACTTTTATTATTTTTGCTGCTCAAGTACATTCCTACTGTACAACGCAAACGATGCAACCTGTTACAGAATTTTCTGTAAGTTTTTGGAAAATTTCTATAATACAAGAGTAATAATGAAAATATTAAAAAGGGCTTTTTATTGTAATTATTTATGAAATAAGAATTGAAGGAAAAATTTGTTTTAAATAATACGATTTTTCTACGAGCACGAATATTGTTTTTGCATAGAAATTGACAGTTTTAACATCGAGAATAAAATTATGAATTGGTTGCTTATAGAAAGGGGCTTTAAAATAGTAGAATAAGTCATTATTGTTTTAGAATAGAAAAGTTATTAGCGCAAAATTTTTTTAGTATCTTATATAATTGAGGAATAGAAGAAAATAAATAAATAATTTTAATAGAAATGAATAAAATAAATAAATGTGTATAGGTTAGAAAACATTATTAAAGATAATTTAACCAATATATAAGGAAAAAATAATACATTTTTTTACGTTTTTTTAATTAATAAATAATTTTTAATTTTATTTAATTTTCCAATCAATAATAATTAATTAATTTTCAATAATAATACCAAAAAAATTCAATAAATTGTAGATATATTTTAATTTTTCAAAATTCTGTATATTTGTCATTTTTCATATTTTTATTTATAACAATTTAAGAAATTGTACCTCTAGAAATACTAATTAGCAATTTTAATTTTTAATCTTTTTAAAAAATTATTTGAATAACAAAAATTTTTTTAAAATGTTTTTTTGTTTTAATTTAACATATTTTATATTACGTACATTTTTATAAACAAAAATCCCTTTATTTATGTCTTTTGTATTAATTTTTATTATTGCCAATAATATTGTTTTAATCATTCTCAACACAATAAAAGTTACTGCCCTGTTTTATCATACTGTTATGCCTTTACGTAGGCAACCCGCTTTACTCCACCTTTCTGTTGTGCGGCCATATTATCCCCAGATCAAGTCACCTACATCTGTAAATTGTCATCGCAAAAATCGTTTTCTGACTCGTAGAAACATCATATCGAGAGCAAATAAATTTTCACTAATTCTCTATTTAATTTTATTTTACGGTACAGGCCCACCCCCACAGCACCGAAACTTTCCTAAAGATTTCCTAAAGATTTATTTGAAATGTTCGATATATTTAATTGCAATATTTATTGAAGGTTGTGTAAAGATTTATATGTCTCGATTAAATAAATGTCTAGCACGAACCTTTCCTGAACATTTCCTGAAAATTTTCGCCTAATTATAATTATAATTATGCGAAGATGTAATTGAAATGTTCAGGAAAGGTTCGCGCTAAATATTTATTTAATCTGGACATTTAAATCTTTACACAACTTTCAATAAATATTGCAATTAAATATATCGAACATTTCAAATAAATCTTTAGGAAATCTTTAGGAAAGTTTCGGGGTTTGTGGGGGCACTTTTTTTATTAAGTGCTTAGTTTTTTTTTAAAAGTGATCAAAGTGGAAAAATACAGGAAAGTAGGGGAAGTGGGTTGGCAACACTACCCAGTTCTCGACCTCCAACGCCGTTAATCAATAACGGGTAATTCAATAGCATGGAGCTATTTGATTCAACAGCACTTTTTTCAGTGTACCTTATTAATATAAGTTCAAATTTAATATTATAGCAAAAATCCTGTAGAATACCCCCTCAATATCGAAAAATATTTCCTCAATACACTGTTAGAAAAGAATTGAAAATTCAACAACTTTTCAATTACACGAGTTATTAAATTTGAATTCAATTGGCGATTCAAACAGCTAAACTAGCGCATCTGCTGGCCGACTTGGAACTGCCGCTGGTGTGACTCTGTGTATTAAATACGGTGAACTCCGTAAGTTTTGACAGTTCGCTTAAATTGTTTTTACAAAAAGTTTAAAAGTAATTTCATAAATGTGAATAAAAATAAAAATTTATAATTATAGATGAAAATAAATATGCACCTTCACAACAAAAGAGAAACTAAAAACGACACAATTTCTGCGTGTCTCAGTGCTCTACATTCAAAAATAGTAAAAACCATCTTCACAGAATACAACTTAATATTTGAAGACGCAAACAATTGAATTAAGCAATAAAAACAGGGCCAAGTGAATGATAATATTATTTTCACAGCAATTATTTCAAACCTTTATGATTATATCCCAGTCTTAAGTTTGTACTCAAAGTTTCAGGTTATGTCTCTTTACAAGATTTATATATATATAGACTTTTATATTTTTTAAATTTCATATTCGTACAGGTGTACAGGGTTTGAGGTCCAATTTAAAAAAAACTATTGTGCCATCCCAAAATTTGCCCACACGGTTGTGTGATAAAATAATTATATCTTACCTAAAACTGTGCGAGTATAAACTTACGACTGAGAATAAACGCAGAAATTGTGTCGTTTTCAGTTACTTTTTTCTTGTAAACGGGCATATTTATTTTCATCTATAATTATAAATTTCAATTTTCATTCACACTTATGAAATAATTTTTAAAATTTTTGTAAAAACAATTTATGAAAACTGTCAAAACGCATGGAGTTCACCGTATTTAATACACAGAGTCACACCAGCGGCAGTTCCAAGTCGGCCACCAGATGCGCTAGTTTAGCTGTTTGAATCGCCAATTCAGGTTGAATTGAAAATTAAAGAACTTGAAATGAATATTCATTAACTTGTAATTGAAAAATACAGACAGTTATTAAAAATTCAATACTGTTATTGAAAAAATGAATATCTATTGATTTGTAATTGAAAAATACAGATGCAAGATATTGGAAATTCAACACTGTTATTGAAAATTCATTACTGTTATTGAAAATTTAATACTTTTATTGAATATTCATTACTTATTGAAAATTTAATACTGTTATTGAATATTCATTACTGTTATTGAAAATTCAATGAACTGTGATGAAATATTTCTCTTTCTGAAATGTTTGTCACATCTGGTTTGACCAAAATTGACCGCAGCTAAGGGTTTCGCCTTGCAAGAGATTCTATTTTATGACTTTTTAAATACCAGTTTTTTATCATAGGTTTATTTAGACTAAAACTTTGTGAAATTTTTTGAATAAAGAAATGTTTGGAAAATTCCTACAATTTCTTAGAAGTTTTGGTCAAAAAGGTCCTTTTAGCGTCAGTTGCTTTACAGCATTTTCCAGAGAAACTACATCCGCGCGTGAAAGTCTTCTTGTTTTTACAGTGTTTTAAATATAAAATGAGTGTTTAAAAATTAATTCAAAATAAAATAAATATTATAATATATAATAATATTATTTTTAATTATTGAACAATAGTGAACAGCAATAGTGAATTTCTTAATCTAGTTGTGTGTATTATTAGTTAATTTTGACGAATTGTAATATTTAGGAATAAGTAATTTTATTGTTAGCGTGTGTTATAATTTATATAATATTGACACTATTATATTATTGTTCTTCATAATGATTTATTATGCTTTGTGAAATAGTTTTGTTATTAATCATATAATGTGAAATAAAAAGAATCTCTATAAGCTACAATTATTTTCCTCAATCTTGGTAAATATACATCATTAATTGTAAAATTTATAAATAAACGAAATTCTTAAATTATTAGTAGTATTTTTCCCGACAAAAATGTTTGCAGTGTATGTACAAACAATTCTGGTCAAACTTATTTAATTTTTATTTCAATGGTAATGAATTTTCAATTCTATGTTATTGAATTCCCAATTCTACGTTACTGAACTTTCAATTCCATGTTATTGAAAAATCAGTAGCGCGAAACTTTCCTGAACATTTCAATGAAATTTTCGCCTAATTATAATTATGCGAAGATTTCATTGAAATGTTCAGGAAAATTTCGCGCTAAACATTTATTTAATCGGGACATTTAATTCTTTACACAACTTTCGATAAACAATGCAATTAAATGTTCCGAATATTGCAAGTAAATATTTAATAAATTTTTAGGAAAGTTTCGGTGCTGTGGGGGCGTCTTCAAACTGCCCAGGCAAAAGAGTTGGACGTCTGCCAGCACTAACGACCGGCATGGTACCGAACCGGTTGTAAAGTCTGACTTATGCCGGTACTGTCAAAAAGGTACCGGACCGAATATGAAATAAATACCGGCCCTGTACCGGCCCGGTGGTAAATGTGGATTTGTACTGGTACTGTGTACCGGGCCGGTTAATTAAAAATTTCTGGCCCAGCACCGGCACGGTACTATAATTTAATTCTATTTTTATACTGCCGAAGGAGATTTGCCAGTGATAATATTTTTACCGGCCCAGTACCGGCCCGATACCTTGACTCTTGTTACACTTTATACGACCGTTTAGCGTTTACATACCATGAGCAGGTTTAGGTCAGTGGATGTGGCAGTGCGCTTGGAGTCTCAGGGTCTAGAGTTCAAATCCCCGTAACATCAGATTTTCTCTTTCAGATTTTCAATAATTATAATTGTTGTGTTACAGCATTTTCTTAATTGTTTATGATTTAACCGGGCCAGTATCGCCCCGGTGAATTATACGGTACCGGCCTGGTACGTGTGCCGGATACCTGCCGTAGTTATCATCCGGCAATTTACCGGTACCAAGCCGGTGAAAATGACGGTCTTATGCCGGTACCGCCTTGGAACTCAAAATCCGCCGATGGTACCGGGCCGGTATCACGCCAGTCGTCAATTTCTACCTGGGTGACCACATAAACGTCTTAAACCAATACGCTCGTTTTTGGCAGTGTAATTGTTACTTTATGTATTTTATGGAATTTAGTTGCTCAACATCCAAATCTGGTTTAATTTAAAAAAAAATAAAAACGCATTATTTTCTTGGGCATAATGCGTTGCGTTCGATGTGAAATATTATATGTACCCTTTCGTTTCCAACAACATGAAAATTAAAGTTATTTTCAATATATTCTTTTTTTTATTAATTATTAACTTATTAAATGTTTTTTGGTTTAATTTGCGGCATTTCTATTAATTAAGCTTTCTAGAACATAATAATGTAAACTTATAATGAACTATTCGTGTAAGCTTCCCAGTGGGCATAGGGATCCCCAGTAAAATAAAAAGAATTGGAAGATAGCGAAATCGCATTGGCGGTGAGTTTCTGCCAATCCGTTTTCGAGAGAAAACCGAATTGGGCGAATTTTGCCAATGCGATTTCGCTATCTTCCAATACTTTCCTCTTGAATCTTTCGATTGAACGAGTATTAACCCGATTTGGCATTTAAATCGATAAAATTAATTGTTCTTAAGATTAAAAATACCGATTACTAACAAGAAATATGCAATATTAATAAAAAGTGTAAAAATAAATGTGACATGTGAAGAGATGTTACCATAAACTTGAGCTTGGTAAGTAATGCGCAGTGCAACCGATGTTGCCGACAGTAAGTTGATGAAAAGAGAGGCAAATTCACATAGTGAAAATGAATTCAAAACAATTTAAATAATTTGAAGTAGCGTTTTCTTATTAATTAATTAATAATTGATTATTAATTGATTATAATTAATTAATTATATTATATTATAATTAAATTTAATATTATATTAAATTTAATTTTTTACAATATGCAGAAATAATGAAAAATTTCTACGAAGCTGGGATCGTACAAATAATTTTATAAATTTCCTTATATTTTGCATAAATAAAAAAATTAATAAACGATAATAATAAAATATTATCTGTACATGAACTTGTACATGATCATTATTCGAAATACTTAGAGTATTATCTTGTACAAGATGTTGCACAAGATCTTGTATAAGATCTTGTTTCAATTTCTTGTGATAAAATGGTACAGTTTCTATGACTGAAATGGTACAACTTTTTCTGCTGAACTTGTACAGGAAAATGTATATGATCTTGTACAGGGATTTCCAGTAGGGAATAGTCATAGCAAAATCAAGTTTAATAGAAAATAATTGTTTTAAAATGAAGACAGTTAATATAGAGACTTTTAAATTAAAATATAAAAATAGAGAATTATAAAATATAGGCATTATATTTAAAAATTCTTATATTTATACTTACCTGAGGAAATTTTAATTTAATATTGCGAACAAATCGAATGCAGATCTAAACAACAGTTCCAATATACATAAATAGTATACACATAATAAAAATAAGAAAATTAAAAATTTATATATACACATGCACATTTCAAAAACATACCAATCTTTAAATCACGATTTGTTAATTTTCTGACATTTGTATTTACCGCCAAATTGTGAATTAAAGATTGGTATGTCTTTGTGCCGTACGCGTGTGCAGTCGTACCGATATATCCCAACGGTAGAGTAATAGGCAACATACATTTCACAAAATATTTACTTAATAATTTAAAAACTATTTATTGCAAAATTGAATTTATGTTGAATCAGAAAAAATCAATTTTCTTTTTTTGTTAACGGAATCCGGAAAATATCCTTCTAAAAACAGGTTTCCCGCGAGTCTTTTCGCATTTCTGAGTGAGAAAAGATATCAAATTAGGATTTTTCAATTTAATTAAATTGCAAGTAATTTTTTTTTAAATATTTAAAAAGTTGCATTTTTGGCGATAGTGACAGACAATTAATATACCGGCGAACACACATATACATTAAAACTAATCAGATAAGTTATACCTTTACAAAATCCGTAATACAACAGAAAATATTCCACCTAAATGACAAAAAATTCAAGAAAAATCTAAACCTAATAAGTACCAAATCAATCAAATACAAAATTTTCTGACACGTTTCCAAATACTAATAATAAATATTATTTGAAACTAACATGCTTTCCAACATTTCCAATATTTTAATTATTTATGATTAATAATTTTTCTAATTTATTGTCAATTCACACAATAAAAACTTATATTTGTTCAATATTTATGAACTATAAGCGATAAATAGTAAGGAAACATTAGCAAAAATGATCATTTACCGACATTTTTGCGATTCTGAGGCATTAGATGCAGTTTTTTTAAATCAAGTCGCATTACATTTTTTTTCTCCCAGTCTATACCTATAATTATGCTGAAAAGTGCAAAACAAAATTTCAATCGGTTTACGAGATATTGCCGTTAGAAGAATTTCATTTTCTTTGAAAAAATCATTTTTCATCCGAAATATTAAGGTCTCGATAAAATTCGAATCCGAGCTAATCCAGCAAAACCCAAATGGGTTTTTGCTAGTTTCGGTAAGTACTTTCAGAAACTGAAGTCAAAACTTAGTGCACATTTTACGTGTTGCACTGTGTTATTATTAAATTTAATAAAAATAAAAAATGAATAACTGAAAAATAAAATAATATTTTTTTACAGTAAATTTATATTTATAAACATTCATAAACTTTTCTTTATCATTTCTTTCAAGTTTATGTAAAAATATCAATATTGGCAAAGAACGTTGTGACCACACTGCAAAAATAGGTGTCTTTTTTGATATCTTAAAATAAGATGTAAGATGGCAAAATGGTGTCTTACATCTTAAAATAAGATGTTTTCTAAAGCGTCTTACTGATATTTAAGATGCTTTATACGTTTTAGTAGTAATAAAGATATTTCTTCCATCTTAAAAAAGTAAGATTCTTTTGTAAGTTCTTTAAAGTATCTTAAATTAAGATGTTTCTGTTGCAATAAGATGTTTAGCGATAAGTTGCTTGAGAATCGTAAGATGCGCCATAAGTGTAAGTTACTAAAAATTAAGATACATAAAGTGTTTTCCATAAGAGCCCATAGTTAACCTCAAAACTTTTTGCCCCAAAAATACCACAGAAAATGTGTACGAAGATACTTTTAACATCTTAAATTAAGATGTTTCAAGTAACTGAAAAGTGTCTACCAAAACATCTTAGAAATGACTACCAAAACATCTTAAATTAAGATACTTCTTTTTGCAGTGCAATTTTTCTATACTCGCAGCCATAGTACTGCGCCAGCACTAATTATCGAGGCTTGGCTAGACTACGGCCGAACAATCGTCTAAGTACTAAGCCAGTGGTGAGCATCGGCACTACAATAGCATTACCCAAAGGATACTGGAACACCTACAAATTTCTGTCTGCGGTCAATGGCTTCACTGCAGTTGTGCTCTGGTGTCGATGACGAAGATGAAGTGCAACCTTTACTTATGAAATTTGTCGACAGAAATAGGTTGTGTGGATTCGTTTACCAATGTGAATTAGTAACATTTTTTACTAATTTTTAGTATTTTTTTACTAATTGCTAGTAGAAAATTACTTTTACTATTTCAGCGAATACTTTTGCTATTTTAGCGAAAGTTATCGCTGTTCCAGTTAAAGGTTTTTTTTCGTCTATCAAAACCAACTTCAATTCTTGCCGCAGCAAACATTTTTTGAAATTCTGTTGGCCTGTGCAAATAATTTAATTTGTATGAAGAATTTTATTTATTAAAATTTTTGAAAATAGTCCAATTTTCATAAACAAATTTTACCAAAATTATTAAAATTTCTTTCGGATAATTAAATCAAAAATTATTTATTAATTGAATTATTTGGAAAACTTTGAATGAAATCTCCTGATTTTCTTTCCCTGACCTGTGACAACCCACACTAATATATTTTTTATTGTTCATTATATATACTTTTATCATTTTCTCCTTCTAAACTTTTAATTATTCATTCCTCGTTTAAAATTTTTTCCCATCAACTTTTTTCAATTTGTCTTTTTGAAGACAAGAGTGAACAATTTTTTCTGTTTCACAATCTCGCACTTTTTTCTGATTGCAGAGTGTTTTATTGATAAATCTTCAAAGAAACAACCCCTAAAAAAATTTGTCTATATACGCGATTCTGTATTTCGGAAAGACAAGGACGAGGGAATGAAAGAGCAAAAAAAGAAGAGAAGAAAAAAAAGCGAGAAGTGATAGGGAGGGTGGCCAAAGACAAAAGAAGTTTATTACGGGGTCGGTTGAGAAGTGCGTGGCGTCGTGTTGCATCGCGAATTCGGGGTGGATTGGAGGGGCTCTACTAAGCACCATACATCGCATGGGGACATATTTTTCTCTTACACATAAATGTGGGAGAAAGAGATGGCGATTCAATGGCACATTTAAGAGAAAAGGACGTGGAGAAAAAAACGTGAAGAACGGGTCCGAGTAGGGGAGGATGCAGAGCTATTGTGCGCAAAAAAGAATTGGGCACTGCTTTTCTACCGCGTATATACACGTGGTATGTACGCCAGTTTCCAAAGGGGATCTCATTTGCAGCCCAGAAATTGTAGAGAGAAGCATTTTTCTATATTCATTACACCGCAAGAAGAATTTTTTGCAAAAAACAAGTTCAGTTCAGCTATATAATATATTCCAATTTTCTAATCTTTTATTGTGTAGTTATTGTTTTAAAGTAAAATTTTAACAATGTCAAGAAATACAAAATTTTAACTTTTTCTAGAAAATATAAGTAGCGATTAATTTTATAAATTGGGACGAAATTTATTTTCAAAATTTTTGAAATTTTTCAAAAGAAGGTTATATGAACTTATTTTTGTCTATAAAATACATGTATATGAAATTTTGATCATATGTCTAGATGTGTGTGTAAGTGTATGTTGTGTGGATGTATGTCACAAATTATTGTATACAAATTATCTTATACATATTTTAATGCATTGCTCTGAAATTTTGTAGGTTCATAGCAGTCATTAATACCTAGAATGTGATATAAGTATTTCCAAATATATGTACAAAATTTAGTTTTTTCAAAATTAAAAAAAACAATTGTTTTGTTTCAGAGCAATCCATTAAAATTTGTATAAGATAATTTGTATACAATAATTTGTGACATACATCCACACAACATACACTTACACACACATCTGGACATTTGATCAAAATTTCATATACATGTATTCTATAGACAAAAATAAGTTCATATAACCTTCTTTTGAAAAATTGAAATTCGTTACGAATGCAAAGCTTCCTCTTGAGGAAGAAGCAAAATGAATGAAAAAAAATATTCACAAGCAACATTTTTCTTGAAATTTAATCGCATTAAACCCAAAAATTAATTCGCTAAGAGAATCGGTCTTTTGCAGATCAGAACGTTTGTGAAACTTGATAAGCCTGCTCGGGGAATTTTTTAGCACAATAAAACCGAACTGTCAGATAATATTTTGTACTAGTCTATTTCATTAAAAAATTATTTGCAAATTATTTTGAATACAATTTTTTTAAATTCATTCCTTTTATAACAAAATTTATTTTTTGATATTCAAATTTCCATTTTTAAATTGTTTTCGATTTAAATATTTTAAATCCTTTTTTCTATAGATATAGTATTTAAATTTGTTTTCAACATAAAGGAGATGTTTGGAAAAAATATATATTTCCATACGAAAGAGCAGAAGAAAAATAATTAGACGAGGAGTGCAGATGGCCAATTTGTCTCAAGTGTATACAGCAACGTGAAAGTTCAAGTATCTAAATTTCAAACTGATACATACAACACTTTCGCCATTAATATATTGCGCAAATTACTAAACATTCCTGAAAATTCTATAATAAATTATATTAATGAATTTTTTTCGTAGAGTGATTCCACAAAATTTAATTTAAAAATACAAAACAAGAAATTTTTAAGGGGAGAAAAATCGATTTCTTGAGTCACCCTATTCACACATTCGATACAACCGCTCAATTTCCGGTCTCCTTAAACCATGGGAAGGAGTTTAAGTTTCCGGTGAGCAGATGAAATTTTGCGCTTCTGAATTTCTGGAATTTTTATATTATATAATTTTTCAAAAAGGATGAAATCGATAAATTTCTTTTGCTTTATTAAATTACTGATTTATAATCTCAATTCCATTTCTTCTTATCCACATATTAAAAATATAATTAATATTTAATGAATAAATATAAATATAAATAAATAATTTTCAGAAATTGAAAAAGTTGTGAATTAAGATGTTCATTACATGAACATTTTGCTTCCTCTTTAAGATATAAGCGAAAAATTTGCTTCCTCGTGGAAGAAGCATTAATCATTAAAATTTTAATAATAAAGTAAATTTTTTCATTTAATTAAATTAACTTCAACATTTAATTTAAAAAAAAATTTTTTTTTGAAAAAAGTAAAAAAAAAATTTTTTTATAGATTTTTTAATCTCTATCAATCCATTTCGAGATATTTTTATGATAAATATGCCTAGCAATTTTCAGCCGAATTCGTTAAAACCTCTTCGAGTTATCGTGTTCACAAAAAACGGGACCCACACACACACATACATACATCCGGACAATTGTTCAGGGTCTTAAATAACATAGTCCTATATAGAAGAAAATTTATTTGAAGGATTTTTAAAAATTTTATAAATTAAACGACTACAAAGCTTTTTCACTTATTCCCCAAAACAATTGTATCTAATTTTAAATAAAAAAAATTGTTGAGAGTTTTCTTAACGCCCTACTGTATATTTAATAATCCAATGGAACTTTTAGATAAATATTTAATCATTATTATTTTTCCATGGAAATTAAGATTTTCCAAAATGTTCTTTGGAAAAATATTTTAAAATTCAATAATATATTAAAATTGTTACTGTAATTTCAATGTATTTAAAATGATTTTTAAAATAGTTCTTTGAGAAATAAATTGAGGAGCTGGATTCTAGAACCGGCTCTTCGCTCGGAGCGCAAGCGCTAATACCAGTCAGTGAGCAGTGAGCGCCTCTGGGCCACTCACTGCCACCCGACTGGTATTAGAGCTTGCTCTCCGAGCGAAGAGCCGGTTCTAGAATCCAGCTCCTCAATTATTTAAAGAAACATAGAAAGTAAACCAAAAATAATTCTGAAATGAAATTATTTACCATTCAATTTAACGTAATTTCAATTATTCGACAATTTCTCACATAAAAAAAAGTCAAATATTTTTGAATTTTTTTTCATGACAAAATTGCAATTGTATATAATTATTCAAAAAACTAACTTTTTTAGAATTTTTAAATAAAATTATTTAAAATTCAAATATTCTAATATTTCTATTCATTTATTATTAACATTTATTATAACTTGTAACATTATTGTTAACTTTATTAATTTATTATTAACTATTCACTATTATTATTAAGTATAACATTAATTATTCTATTAATTTATTTACTTATTTTTTATTTATTAAAATTCTTCTCTAAATCAATTTTTTAAAATATTATTCTTTGAAAAAGAATCAATTGTCTACAGAAAAAAATCAATTTCACCTAAAATAATTTTGAAATTACTTGTTTGTAATTCAATTTTATGAAATATAAGTTAGTCGAGATTTTTTCAGAAATTGTTAATTAAAATTATTTAAAATTCAAAGTTTAAACGCAATCGAAAATTTAATTATTTTTGGGAGTATTAAGTAAGATAATTCGCCAGACAAATTTATAATTATTTTAATTCAATTTCACATTCTGTAAAGTTCAATGTTTGAGACACAGAAAAAAATTTAAAAAGTGATACATTTTTTTGAAAAAAACAAATTTATCAAGAATTGAGAAATAAATTAAGAAAGCAAAAAGAAATTCATTGAAAATTTTTTGTTTTATTTTAAGAAAAACAAAATTGCCAAAAGATTTCCAAAACTAAAAAGAAATTAAAAAAGCAAGAAGAAAGTCAGTCACGAATTTTTTTATGATAAACAAAATTACCATAGATTTCCAAAAATCGTAAAGAATTAAGAACGACCTCTGACGATTGAGCAAGACATTTCCTTATGTCTAATTGAATAATTTACTCCGAAAAAAAAAGAAAAAAATGAAACCTATACGGCATTTAGTGAGTAATTTTTGACTAATATTGCTCCCTAAAAATAAAAGAATCCCCAACGGCGTCAACCATGAATGCAATGTATGTGTGAACCATACACACAAACACTCATGTAAGAACATACACGAAAAAACGTAAGAGCACGCAAAACGTACATTCAACTATACTCAACTATATTCAACTATACTGAAAACGACGATGAAGTAACGAAAGAAAATCGATATGCATGATTCACACACGCGAATGAAGAGGGGAAGGTGGGAGAACTTTAGGGGAAAGAGAAATGAAGGAAGGGGGTTATTTCTCCCCAGTTCCATGCCCCAATACCCCATGGGTTCTCTTTCGGTGTAAAAAGGGAGAATGTGCACCATCAAGCAATACACATGTGTTGTCCTGCGTAATTCTATATACAAGCGTACACCAAGGAGGGGTATTCCTACAATGCTAACCCCCTCGGTCACTCGATCAGTCGTGTCCCTAGTTCCATACTGTTATAAACTTGAGCCATTAAAATTTTCTATATTCGTCGCGAATCGTTTGTTTAACCAAAAAGCCAAAAATAGTCCAATTCAATTAAATAGTCTGCAAAATTTCAGTGTTCGAAAAATTCGCGCTCATCACATTCTTTCGATGGAAAGGATGATAATAGAAGCAAGATGAAGACTATTCAAATCAACCCTTATCTTCGCGCCGCGAATTCCGATTCGTGAATGAAATTACACGCGAAAGGATACGACGTAAAATTGTGCTCTATTTAAACAAGGCATTGTTTTATCGTCTTTTTCACAAGAGGGGGAAACGTATTTTATAATTTGAAAATTGTTGGGAAAGTTTTCATACGGCGACTATGGAGTATTGACAAAATAGAGTTGAAGGTGAGACAAGAAACCAGGACAAATTCTTTCGAATAGGTTCATTAAAAAAACTTACTGTAAAATATGTGAATTATTTAAATTTAGAATTAAATTAGCCTTCCTTTACCCAAAATAAATTTTTATAGAAGAATTTTTCAAGTTTAAAAGTTAATTTTAATGCTTTCAATGTTTTTCACAACAACTTGAGAAAAAAAATTATTTGTATCAAGCACAAGAGTTAATTTCAGTAAATAAATTATTTTTTCTTAATAATTTACAATTGTTTAATAATTTTGTTTCTTTACTTAATTTTCAATATTGCTCCAAATAATTTTTTATTCAATCACATTTGTGATTTAATCAAAATTTTAGTAAAACAATACATAAACTAAGAATTTCATTCGAGAAATAAAAAACTGAATTCGAAATAAATAAACAAAATATTAACAAAAGAAACATTTTAAATGAAAAAAACGAAACGAATTTTTCTCCCTAATTTAAATAATTCACACGATAATTGACATTTTAAGAATTAAAAATTCAATTGCGATTAAAAATCCACGCATGGAAAACGTCTACATTTTCCAGTAGCAATAATAATTATATGGTGTGATGATTGTGCATGAAATTGTATTGTTGACGTTTGAGTTCGATTTTTATATAACTCAATATTTACATGCTTTAAATAAAATGAGGTCATGCAAAAAAAGAAATTTTTTTCTCTTTTTTTGCAAAAATAAATTAACTAATACAAATACCTATGACAAATGACGATATTATGTTTCTCAATTTGGATAAAGATTTTTTTTGTCATGCAACAATTACTAATTAGTATTTTTTTTAATTATTAAAATTCTTCTGCTTATGTATAAAATTACAAAATTTACAATTTTTCAGACAAAATCAATTTTTTCTATTTGTAAAAAATATTTCTTTATGTCAATATCGAATATAGAATTTTTGTATTGTATTATCAGTTTTTAAAAACTTTATTAAAAACTATTAAAAGCTGGCTTGAAAAAAATTGTCGACAAATTATTTTTGAAACTTCTGATTATTATTAAAATTATTTATAGTATTTGTTAAAAATTTGATTGAAAATAATATTCAACAAATTATTTTTGAAACTTCTAATTTTTTGCATTATTTGTAATATTTGTCTAAAAATTTGATTGAAAACAATTTTTAACAAACTATTATTGAAGATAATAGTTCTTATATACAAATTATTTATCCTATTTACTGAAAAACTTGAATTACATTTTAATTTAGTAGATAAACATACTTTGTTGATTAATTTGTCCAAACTACAATCAATCATCAGAGCAGCTTTTACGTTTAAAAAAGTCAAATTAAATTGTTTTTTATAACAAAGGAATAACTATACATCAAATTTTAGTGTCAAGTTAAAAATTGTAATTTATCCTTTAGAGCCGAGAAGTCGTTCAATCGACTCCGTTTTCGGAGACGTTTCGTGCTCAAAAAACTGTCGAACCGGATTGACAACACGTAAATGTAAAAAATTTAAAGTCCTTGTCAAAGTAATTTCTGTTATTACTCAAGTATAAAATAAAGTACAAAAAAATACCGAAGAAAACTCTAAGAAAAAAGGAACAAGATCTAAAATGAAATTAAAGTCAATAAACTGCTGGAAAATAGTGACGTGACGTAAACTTGAACATAACAATAATTATGAACATCTGTTCACTGAAAGACGGAGATTTGAACGCGCGTTAACACACACACACATGGGCCGTGTGTGGATAGTAGTTCTACACGTTAGGGGGACGATCGAGGGATTTCGATGCAAGGCAATGAGTGCAACTTTTGCAGCGTCGCGACGCCTATTTCTTTTTTTATCAGTTATATTGCGAGCGAAAAAATTTTATTTTCAATTTTTTACCATCCTTTTCTAAATTAAAAAGAATCACAAAATTAAATAAAAAAAATTATTTTTCTCACTTGTAATGCATAATATACTCATGTGTGAATGTAATGAATGTCCACCACGTAAGCACAAGTCCGTAACTTTAGAAAATAAAACTTGAAAATGATGCCAAGTTGTGGTCATCTGGGTCTGATTCCGAAACAAGATACGCCTGAGACTTATAATAAATAAACAGTAATGTCACTTTTCTGTCAATATAACGACAATTTATCCCGTAATCAACCAATGACTGTATTTCAATGACCTGTAAAATAATAGAAAAGAAGTGCGTACATTTTTTACAATAGCCATAAAAGACGAAGATTTTTTAAAGAAATTTCTATTTGTCTTGGGATGGCAAATTTTCTTTTTGCTCAAGTTAATTTTGTTCTTAAAATAAATTTTTTTCTTCAAAAGTTGAAAATTAATTTAATGTGAATATTATTACGATTTTTTACTTCTATCAAATAATTTCAGTTAAAAATTATTTTGAATTCAATAATTTATTTTAGGATTTACTTTTCGAAATAAATAAATATTAATTTTATCCATAAAATATAAAATAATTCCTTAATTTAAGGAGAATTTTTATTGATATTCCTATTTGATAGTCAATAACAAATTGTTTTTTGAGGGAAAAAGTACAATTTAGGTGAATTGAAAAAAGTTAGGTTTCTCATATTATTTTCCCCTAATAATCCTAATAATAAGCAAAATGATGGAAACGAAACGAAAATTGAAGGACATTAAATAAAGTTAAAAATGTTTTCTCAAGTTTTCAATTTTGTAAAAATTGAAACAAACTTTCAAAATATAGCCATACAACGAAGGAAGCAAGAAATAAATGCAACAAAGGCATATAGAAATCTTGTACGCACAGAAAAACAAAAGGAAAACTAATCCAACAAGGTCGAGAGGGATGAGCGTCTTGGAAATTTCTTTCAAGTAAATTGTTTTTTCGAATATAAAGGAAAAGAAAAATAGGTGGTTGCGATTCGCACCTAGAAGATATCTAGTGACCATTACATTATCACGCTCGAGGGCCTTTAAAGAAGAGAAGAGGGAGGGTGGGGACTGGGGACCAACTGATGGCGGGGTTGGTGTAGGCTTACTTTAGACGATGGTATGGAATTACCGTACTTATATTCAAGTCTAATATTAAGTTACCATTTTGCTTTACGGCAAGTGAACAGACTGCCAGCATATAGGAAGCCATCCGAGCGCCTGCTGGGACAGTCTGGCCTCTACGCCTGGGCCCACCTACTATACAATAACTTTATTAACTGTCCTCTCGTCTCTCTTCAAACAAACAACCTGCTCCTTACACGTGCGAAAAATTTTTTCTCTTTCATCAAAGAGAGAGAAAACAGAGAAAGAAACTTCTCTTTTCTAATTCCACTTATTTCAAATTCATTTAATTATAAGCTGTTCAAACACTTCTGTTAAAATTAGTCTTTCGCAAATGTGGAAGAAAAAAGTAGTTCTCAAATCAATTGGAAAACATTTTCTGGACAAAAAAGGTAGGATTTCAAAAACTTTACATTTTTCCATCTCTTTCTTTTCTGATTATTTTTTATTTATTAAAACCAAAAACAAATTAACATAAGTAAAATATTCTTTTCTTTTTATTATTTTTAAGTTCTCTCTTTTGAAAAACTGATTTCAACTATTAATATAGAATCAATGATAAGAAAACAAGTGAATTTATTTAATTTTCGTTTACTTGAAACGAATTTTGAACTTGAAAGAAATTTGCTGACAAACTAATTGTTTTAATTTGTACTAATTATAAATTTATTTACCTCCTGTAATTTCATTCTACTCTTCATTCAAATGATTTCCATTACATTAACTAAACAATTTTTTGTGCAAAAGTTTCTCAAAATAAATTGTATATAATTATGTGCTTATTTTTTTATCATCATCATCATCGTCATCAATAAATGGATCAACAAAAAAATCATCTGATTTGGTGCTTTTTTCATCATCATCATCATCATCATCATCATCATCATCATCATCATCATCATCATCATCATCATCGGTAATGGAGCAACAAAAATGGAATATTAAATGTGTGGCTGCAAGCAGCCGACCGCTTTTGTATTTAAAAAAGAAATAAGTCTGGTCTCATGAAAACTGATATCGTCGATTGCCCAAGACGTTGGCGAAAGGAAGGCATCAGGTAATAATATAATTTATTATCGAAAGACGGTTATTTTCCACCCTCTTCTCAAAATCTACAAATCAACATAAATTCAGTAATAATATAGTTAAATATTACAAAAAATAATTATAAATCTAAAAATTAAAAAAAGTTCCAAAAAGTAAATATATATCTAGAAATAAATATAAATATAGAAACTAAATACAAAAATTAATAAATAATCGTAAAATAATAATCGCATAAACTTAAAAACAGAATAAATTATAGATACCTAATAATATAAATTTATACAAAATAATGTAATTTATAATTTACGCTAATGAAGTTCACAACATTTTTTCAATTCAATCAACAATTTTAAAAACAAAAATATTTCTCGATACAGATTTTCATCTTCAAAAATCTTTCTCACTTCCTTGATTCATAATTTCTAAAATAAAAATTTTGTATACAAGAAATTCTTCTATTTTTGTTTTAATTTGAACTTCAGCAACGTTTTAATTTTTAAGATTTTAACTAAATACTAAAGTGAACTTTATTTCAGCCATCGATAGGCGAAATTAAGAAGGTAGAGGTACTGGCTTCTTTGTGTGCTGGGTTTCAAATAAATATCCTAGCACCATTTGAAATCAGTACTACTCCTCTTATCAATCAACAGACAATTGAACAAGGAAAAAAGTATTCAATCATAAAACAGGGTCATAAAAAGAAAAGAAAACATGAATTTTATAGTTGATTCTTTAATGATTTTCATGGAAATTCATTCATCAAATATTAGTTGTTATTACAGTCTTGATTTTTCTTTTGTGAATATTACAACATGTCACAAAATTGGTAGGAATCATTTGTATATATAATAATAATAATCCGTATTACAATACGTAGACTTATTCACACGATCAAGTAAATTACAATATATCCTAACAATAATTAATAACATAGACTCTTCACGTAAATAATTACAACATGTATATATATATATATATATATATATATATATATATATATATATATATATATATATATCTTTATAATCTAAAATTGAAAATTTACAAACATGCCATTTGTAAATTTGCAATTTTTCACTTAAACAAAAAGAAGTAATAAATAACTGCCTATACAACTGCCTATACAATTTCCGTACTTGGACTACGGCATTTGACGAAAAGCGTCTATTTACAATATTCCTTTTTTTTCGAGATTCAAAAGCTCTTGAGCTCGAATCAAACAGCCTTAGTGTGCCTCACAGCAACACTATTCTACAATGGAAGTAGATAATTCATCAGATAATTATTCATTCTCTCTATTGCAAACTAGATTACCGATAAAGTTTAGAATCTTCTCCTCCGGAAGCACTTTTTCTTGGTTGGTCCAACCAAACAAAAAACAATATACAAAGATAAAGATTTAACTATCTGGAAATTATCATTCTACTTCCTCAATTGATTCAAATAAATTTTCATCCCTGAATATAATAACTTATAACTAATATAATATTGTAGTCCAACAGCCATTCCGTATAGCTTTACCGTTAATAGTATTACAACTATTTTCAATAAACAAACGTTACAAATCCTTTTCTCGATGATATAATTCAACAAATTTAAAATTCAAGGTTAAGACGAATCCTTATTTCGACCTGTTTTCTGCAACCTTGTCCAGGTTTCGCCGAGAGCTTTGGCAAAATGATCGTCAACTGTAAAAGAAAAGAAAATTATTTAAATTAAATTCTCCAGAAAAACAGAAGAAACATTTCAAATTTTAATTTATTTTCACAGAAAAAAAATTGAAGGACAACATTCAATTGGAGATATGACAAATATTAGCAGGTGAAATTTTTAGATTTAAAAATAATTTACCACTGAGACCGGCTTCCTTATCATTAGAGGTTGCATTAAAAACAGCGGCATATTCTTTGAGACCCAGAGAACGTTTAAAGTGCTCATCTATTGCTGGATCACTCACAATTCCAGTATTTCTGATTCCAGTTCTCTGGCCTCTGGTAGCAGCAGATGGTGTTACGCTTGCCGTGGGCGTAACAGCCGTGTCCTCCATCGTTGTGCCTAGTATACAAAAAGAGCCATGTATAATAAAACTTAACTTCAAGATAAGTGTGATTAATTGACATCGGGAGGGTTTAGTTTGTTGAGAATGTTTACATTGATTTTCATGCCTGTCACTTGCGAACAACTTGCCCCTAAATAATTATTTATATGTACTCTTACAGGTTTTATACCCAATTAATAATTTATTTTATTTTCCATTTCGATAAATTCACTACTGTAAAACTGTTTTCTTAAAAATATTTTGTTCAATTGAATTTTTCCAACAAATTTTCATTTAATCGAATTTTTTAACCAAATTTATATTCAATTGAATTTTTCAACAGAATTTCCATTTCATCGACATTCTCTTTAAGTCAATAGAGACAACAGATTTTTTAAATCGTAAAATTTCCATTGTAGAAAACAAATATTAACAGGAAGAATACCAGTGCAAATTTAAAAATGTCTCTAAAAAAACTGCTGATCATTATTATTCTTTTAAGTAAAGACTGTATTGTTAAAATAATACAATTAAGGAGCTGGATTCATTTTTATTATTAAATTTTAAAAAAAGTAGTTAATTGTACCACAACAATTATTATCGTAGTGTTTCTAATTTTTACAAATAAAATCAGACTTCTGTAAAATAATTTAAATAAATTTTTTTTATAATAAATAAAGAAAATATAATATAATTTTGGATTATCAACCAAAATTTTGTTACAAAACTTTAATTTTTGTTTCTATAAAAAATGAAAGAAGTTTGCGTGATCTTGATTTATCAATATTATTATTACAAGATTCTAATTTTTTTTTTTAAGAAGAAAAAAAATTGCATAATTTCTCTTTCTCAATGACAATTATTTGGAAAATATTTAAATTTTTCATTAAAAATAGAGAAAAAAAGTTTGCAGATTTTCTATATTATAAATTTGCATAATTTTTACCTTATTTTAAAACTTGGCACAACAAAGAAAAAAATTATTAATTATACATAATTCTTTTAAAGTAATAAACATTTTTTAGGATGATTAGCAAATAAACATTAATATAAAAGAATGTGAGATATACGCGGGCACATTTCAGGTCAATTATTAATAAAATACTTAATACTTAATTAATCTTTGTCAACTATTAAAAGAATACAATGCATAGTTAATTATAACTATACAATTTTCATTCTTATTTATTTTCAGTATTAAATTTAAAAAAGAAATTTCAAAAAAATAGTTAATTGAGCTAAAACATTTATTATCATCTATCTCTAAAAAAATCAAAATTTTGTTAAAGATTATGTTTAAAAAATTAAGAAATTATTCCAGTCTTTTAATATTTTTTTAATAACATTTAACATTTTGTTAAATCATTTTCAAATTTTGTTAGAAATAAATAAAAGAGAAACTATAGAAATTCGATTTATCCGACAAAATGTTTTTGACAACACTTATTTTTTAATAGAAAAGAATGAAAGAAATTTTCATGATTTTGATTTGATTTTACCAGCACCTGCTTAATTTTAGAAATTGAATTTAAAAGTTAAATATTTTTGGTTTTAAATCCAATATCGAATTTAAAAAAATTAATTAGGACTGGTAACTGGATGCAAGTTTAAGCTTCATCAAAATACTTAACTTCTAACATTCATTTTCTAAAATTAAGTAGGTGCTGCTAACTAAGTGCCAGTTTTATCCTCATACATTTTGTAAACATTATGAAAATTTCTTTCCTTATTTTATAAAAGCAATATCTTTAAACCTTTTTTCTTCTTAATAAATGAATGAATGAAAAACCAGAGATTAATATAGTTAATTAAAATTATGTAAAATTCATTTGTTTTCTACTGAAACTAACCCTCTTATTTTACAAAATTTCTCGTGTTTATTTAATAAAATTAATTAAATACGACGAAAAAATAGTTTAAAGTGAACTAAAAAAATAAAGAACGAATAAATGGTTGTAACGAAATATGGTATCTGTGATGAAACTTGAGGAGAACTTTTAGAAAAAGTACGAAAAATTGACAGTGTAAATTAAAAGCAGGTAGGGTCATTTGGGGTAAATGTAAACGGTTTATCTATTTTTTACGAAAAACATCAGTTTTTTTTGTTAAAAGGTAAAATGGACGGATTTTTTTTGCATGAACTTGTTACTAGAGCTCCCTAGAAAAATTTTATGAGGTTCAAAAAAATATTGATGCACCTGAATCGTCTACAACTGACTGTTTACGTTTACCCCGAGATTTTAAAATTTGCCTAAAATTCGGGGTAAATGTAAACACCTCTGTAGTTAAGCGAGGTTTAAGAAACAAGTTATTTCAAGCATACTACTGTCTTAAGGGATGGAAAAACTGAAAAATAATTATTCGTAGACGTATAGTAAATCAACCAGTTGACTGATAATGTATCATATAAAATAAACAATCAACAATTTCAAAATTAGTAATGTAAAAACTTGAATAACTTGAACATATTTTAATAGATTTTCATTCAACTTGGTAAAAAGAAGTTTTTACCCCTTTAACGACGAGATGTGCTGCTTTTCAACATGAATTTCAAACACCTACAATTAATAATAGAAAGAAGCCATAAAATTTTTCAAAAGTCCATATCCTACCATTTTTTGGGTCACTCTTTCGAATGGCTTGGTCAAAATTTTCTAAAAATAATATTAAACTCTTCTTTGTTTCAAAAATACTTTAAAATATCAAGTTTTTTGAAAGCAATTTTTTTTAAAGAATTTTTTTGTCTGCCATAACATTTTTTGAATTGAACAAAAAGTATCAGAAACGTGTTCCTGATAGTTGTACTTGAAAAATATCCATTTCTTATTTTTTATTTTTTTCGATTTTGAATTTAAAATGGCGCTTGAAGGACAAAAAAATTTCCTAATTTTACGTAAGATTACAGACTTTTTCAAAATTGCTCGAATCTAATTGAAATTTGTTATTCGAGGGTTTTGGGGGTCGCTGTTTACGAATCTGAAGTCAGATTCAAAAATTCAAAATGGCGGATCCAATATGGCGGTTGAATTTTGTGAAACTCATTGAATTCAGTTGAAACTCGTTACTCGGAGGTTTTTGGGATCGCTGATCACGAATCTGAAATCAGATTTAAAAAATTTCAAAATGGCGGATCTAAAATGGCGGCTTAATTTTCCAAAATTACTGAGATTTGAATGAAAAAAATACAAATTGATAGTTTTTAATTAAAAGTTGAAAGAAGTAAATTATAAAATTGAAAAAAAATGTTTAAAACAAAAAAAAATTAAAAATCACTGAAAAAGTAAAAAAAAAATGATTCTCTATATCGCCTACCTCCTCGTGTAGTGAGAATCCGGCAACTTTAATTATTTAAAGGCCAAAGGCCACTTCATATTTGTAATTAGCACCTAAAAAACCCCCGAAACAAATTTCATGCAAATCTGAGTAATTTTAAAAATTAAGCTGACAATTTGAATCCGCTATTTTGAATTTTTGAACCTGACTTCATATTTGTAATCAGCGACCTAAAAAAACAACCGACTATCAAATATCAAGCAAATCTGAGTAATTTTGAAAAATTAAGCCGCTATTTTCAAATTTTTGAATCTGACTTCAGATTTATAATCAGCGACCCTCAAAACCCCCCGAGTAACAAATTTCAATTAGATTTGAGCAATTTTCAAAAAGTTTGTAATCTTACGTAAAATTAGGAAATTTTTTTTTCCTTCAAGCGCCATTTTAAATTCAAAATCGAAAAAAATAAAAAATAAGAAATGGATATTTTTCAAGTACAACTATCAGGAACACGTTTCTGATACTTTTTGTTCAATTTAAAAAATGTTATGGCAGACAAAAAAATTCTTTAAAAAAAATTGCTTTAAAAAAACTTGACATTTTTAAGTATTTTTTAAAAAAAGATCAGTCTAATATCATTTTTTGAAAATTTTGACCACGCCATTAGAAAGAGCGACCCCAAAATTAGCGTAGGATATGGCCTTTTGAAAAATTTTATGGTTTCTTTCTACTAATTGTTGGCGTTTGAAATTCATGTTGAAAAGCAGCACATCTCGTCGTTAAAGGGTTAAGGTTGCTGAATAAGAATCTAAAATCGAATTTTTTAATTTCAAAATGGCGGTTACAATCATTTATTCAATTATTTTCTTTTAAAATGTAGTTGACGTTCTGTTTACATTTACCCCGAGTTTTCGAATTCTCGGGGTAAATGTATACACTTAATTATTTATTAACTAAATTGACGAAATTCAAAAATCAAAGTCAATTTTTGTTTGGGCATGAATAAGGAAGAATTACATATTTTTGTTTGATTTTTAAATTTATTTTTATGCAAATGCGAGACAAAATACTGAAACAGAAAAATTTTCAATTTCAAACTTTTTTGCATTAAAAGATAACTTACACTAGGGCATTGCCAATTGTCAAAATAAAATATTGGCAATAGTCAGAACATCTTGTAAGTGAGCTGAGGTAAAAATATTGCCGTCGTACTTATTTTTTAATTTGTAAATTTAGCTGAAACATCTACTGTTTACATTTACCCCGCGTTTACATTTACCCCAAATGACCCTAAATAGCAAAATATTCAATTTCGATGGCTAAAAACTCCTTAAAATTTATTAAAATACTTTTGAAATAAGATAATTTGCCATATAAATAAAGAAAAAAACTCTGATCTATTTTCATGAAAATTTTACTAAAAAAAATTTTATTTAAGTTTCCTTAAATTTATTTTTTATGATAAGATTGTAAAAATACATAATAGTATATCAATTTTTAGCTCATTAGGTCAAAGAATGTAGAAGTTAAGTGGAACAAAGGTTTTTCAAAAATTTTTCAGTTTTTCCTTGAAAACACTATGGTTGTTATTACATGTCAAGTTCTCTATATTTTTCCTGTAATATTCACGTTAAAATACCCCAGTATGTCAAATTTTAGCTCTCCATGTTGAATAGTTTTATAGAAGTTAAGGGGGGAGAATGGTCACTTTTTATGCATTTTTTGCCAAAAATAATCCGTTCTACTCTATTAATATAATTTAAAAATTAATATTTTGTTGTGAAGTTAATTTTTTGAAAGTTGATGCATTAAAATGTATATTTTTAATAATAATGTAATTTTTTTATAAAATTATTATATTATTTAGTATGTTAGTAGACGTTCTAAAGTGACTGTCAGAGTTAGATACGTATAGTTTCCAAAACAATCATGTAACTTACGTGATTTCCAAAATAAACATGGAAGATTGTACTTGGAGGGAACGAATTATTTAAATACAAAAATAAATAATTGATTGCTTTTAAAAATTAAATTCTTATAATGACTTTTATCAAAAACTTTATAAATAATTGAATTCTTTTGAAGAATTTTCATAAAATTATTAAGAATAATAGCATTTTTCAAGAAATTAATTTCAAATTGAAAATAATTGAAATTCTGATAAAAGTTTTATAAGGATTTATAAAAATAATTAAATTTTTGAAACGATTAAGCGAATTTCTTCTAATTCTTCTAAAAATTTGTATTATTTGTAAAAATAATTGAATTCCAGCAAAGATTTTTATTAACATTTTTGAAAATAATTAAATTTCTTTCGAAGAATTTTTTATTACAATTTTCGAAAATTCTTTTAAAGAATTTTATAAAATTGTTTTTAAATAAATAATTACTATCAATAAGTTTTATTGAAATTACATTAAAGAAAATTAAATTCATGCGAAAAATTTTCTTAGGTACTATTTTTATAAATAACTGTTTCTTTAAAAGACGTTTTCATTAAAAATTTTCAATTGCTTCTAATAAGTTTATCTACATTTTTAAGATTAATTTTTTTACTCCAAATATTAGCGGATTTAATGTTGTACAGATTCTTAGAACAAAAGGAAAAAAGTTTCTTTCAGTGTCATAAATCTAAAAAACGTATCTAAATAGTAGCAAATTATAAAAAGTAGTAGGGTAAACCAGACAGTAGACGGACACTTTTCAAATGCTTTAGAAAGATTTTTTCAAGTGGACGACTACTATCTTGTTTATCTTAAATAGTATAGGTTTTAGTAGTTGAGTGCAAAGCCAACATTTTTCGCAAAATTCACTCCATTGTAAATTCGATCAAATTAATAAATATTAGAAAATATTGTTCCGATACAAAATTTACAATAGATTCCAAACTAAATAAAAATGAGTTCTTCAAGTACAGGAAAACGGCGGTAGAAAAATTGTCGATTTTTGTCGACAGGTAAATTATTGAAATTTACCTGGTTGGGGGGCAGTGGGTACGATGACACTGGGCCTACTGTGATGCACCCTGGCAGCGGACATATCAAGGGCCTCACATTGAATTGGGTCTCGTCTACGTTCCTTCCTCCAGGCACTACTTGGCTTCCGGTGTAAGCTTGTTGTCTTCGGTCTTTCCTCTGTAATAAAGTAAGCATGAAATATGAGTTTACCTTAATTTATCAACACCTGAATAATCAGATTAAAACCGGAAAGCAGAAAAAAATAAATGGTCCGCTTCCGTTAACATTATGACCGCTTCATTAATTAATATATACTAAATTCCATTCAATAAATTATTAAAAATAATAATAAATCATCTGACTGCAGTCTACAATTGAATATCAAATCCTAGTAAATAATATTCATCATAAACTTTTCTTTTCTCTCTACAACATTATTCAAGCATTCAGCACGTAATTCAGAAGCCAAACAACTTGGTATTCGAGGTATTTCCCTTGGAAGATGGATGAATTATTTTCATGATCGGGGCTAAAATTGGAATCCAATCTATCGATCTGAAGATTCTAACCGGGGGTAGAAAACACGTCGAGTTCCCGCCGTTCTCAGGACGGGACAGGAAGTGCCTAATAGCCGTGAGAGGATGGTCAAAGAAGGAAAACAGGTTTAGAGAAGGATGAGGGAGTGAGACTTTCCAAGATGAATGGACCAAAGGAAGATGAAGGATCCCATGTGAATCTCAATTAACTTTTTAACTCTCCTGTATATACAATACTTTTTTTCCTTCTTTTCTCTTCTTTTTTCTTAAAGAGATTTCAGGGTATAACCGTCGAAAATATTCTTCACCCCTAATTTAAACGGATGTTTCGCAGGAGTTTACGCTAATTTTATATATGATTATATACACGAACACGAACAAGATATGACGTAAAGTTCAATATTTTCTAAATTTTTACCAGGTGCTTTATATTTTGAACTTTTCCCCATAAAAATCAAAATTTTTTTTAATTATACGTCTACTGGATAATAATTTGAAAATTCCAAATTCCAAGTTTCTCATGCTTTTGAGAGAGAGAGAGAACACGAGAGAACTTCAGTTCCTGATTTTCGAAAGAGGTATTTTTTCCAAAATCGTGATTCTTGGATAATGCCATTTATTACATACCTCGCGACTTATAGGAGGAACGAAGAGTCTCGAAATTAAGCCACGGCTGCCAGAGGCATCTTCGTCTGCTCGAGATTTCCATCTCTTTCGTCTCTCGACGACACATGAAAAGACGATAAAAGAATGAAATTCCTAGTCCATCGACTTCCACTCTTTTGCCTCTCTCAAATTTTTTTATTTTTCAATTGCTTCCTCGAAATTCTTTCGAATCCGAATCGTACAAAAAGAACGAACGGAACTTGCCGATAAATCCAAATATTCACCGAAAGTATTTTAAACTTTTCAAACAACTCCAAAAACTCATCTTTTTTCTTTAAACACAGAAAATCCAAATTATTTTACAGATTTCAAATTCTTTTAATTTTTGAAGAGTCCAATTCAAAAAGGAAACATTCAGTTTTACTTCAGAAAAAATTCCCAAATTGGAATTCAGATATCACAGGTGAAATTAAAGCGAGATCACTTGGACAATTTTACTTTTTTCAGCACAAATTTACCAGGGTGGTAAACCGCGAACTGATTATTTTATTTCGAACAAAAAACAACAACAATGAAATGTCTCGTAAAAGAGGAAAGAGAGGGATTTTGAAAAGCAGTGATTTCGTGAATGCCTTCTTACGACTGTCTTAAGTCCATTCATTCATCCAACGTCTCATCGTAACCCCACCACTGAGTCGATCATTTTATACATATGTACTTCACTGTATACCTGATTCCAGCTCGGCCTACTCAGGTACCTCGTGGAATTATCTCGTGTATGTATACAAAAAATACACGTACATTTCACCAAGAGTGTGTTAACTGATTGAAGACACGTGTGTGCCACGTACATATATATATATATATATATATATATATATATATATATATATATATATATATGGAGAGAGAGAGAGAGAGAAAAAAAAACCCCCTCCGATTGGAACAACTCACGAACACACACATAAAAGCAGGAGGAACAAAAAGGCATCTCTCTCTCTCTCACCCGGCTTGAGAAGATGCAATTTTTTTTATTTGCCTTTTATTATTGTTTTCTTCTGTTTTTATAAATGCAAAAGGGACAGAGTCAGGGGAGTCTTTTCAATCGTATTTTAAATATAAAATTAGTGGGATAAAGCAAAGGAGATGTCCAATTTTCAAGATCGAAAACTTACTGTATAATTAATTAGTTACTTTGTTTCCAAATCGAATTTTAGTCTATAATAAAATATTCTCTTAGTAATTGGTTCCAATCGCTATGCATAAAAAAAGGATATAATTAAAAACAACTTTTCTCAAACATAAGTATAAACAAAAAAAGCTCAATATGTCTAAAATATCTCTAATATTAAAAAAAATATATTCCCAGGCCTTGGATCCACTTTAAAGAGCAAAAAAGTCGATTAAAGATACGAAAGAAGTAAAAAAATCTTTACATTAGTACATTATACATTTTTAAAATCATTTTTGAAAAATAATAGTTATTTCAACTACATTTATTACTTATTTATAATTGCAATCTTTCCAAATAATACAGTGCAACAGAATTTTGCTTTTTCATTATTTCCGGGATCGCATAGGGTTGTTCTTATAGGTTTTTCAATGCTGAACACGAATTCGTAATCAGAATTGTTCCATCACCCAATGTCTTCGAGCGAGAAAATGGACCTTGAAAATTGAAAAAATGTAGTTTTTGATGTACTTTTTGGTTTTCTATCATAGTATAAAATTTTTTCCAGAGGTTTTCATGACAAGTACGAAAGCTCATTTCCTCCTCAACAATTTACAATTTCGATCTATTTAAAATATCTATGTTTGGATGAGTTATTTTTGTTTAAATTTCGCATTTCAACATTTTTTTTGCTTATAACATTTTTATAAACAAATTATGTGGTCTCTGTCTGATTAGAATCAACAAAAATCACAGGCTCCAGTTGTAAAAATGTATTCAATAAAAAAAAATTACCTTCTTGAACATAATTTGTTTATATAATAACAGTTTTATAAACAAAATACGACAATTCGTATAAAAAATATTGTTAACAATTGGAAATGATAAACAAAAAGGGGAAGTTAATTTATTTTTAATTTCATTAAGAATCTGATAGCAGACATCACACTACTTTTTTAGTTCAAAATAGGTGAATAGGTGATTTTTTTTCTGAAATAGGTGACAAATAGGTAACAAAGAAAATGACAAATAACACAATGTAATGTATTCAAACTTGTATTAACAATGTATTAAACCTCCAATTTCTTACTTTTCTTAATCTTTGGCAGAAATTAGCTTAATTTTAATAGAATTTATAAAGTTATGTTATCTATTTTACCAAAAAGGTTTTATGCCTTAATATTAGTAGAGAAAGGTATATGCATTTTGAGTCCCTCTAATCATTCGCTTAAATTGTGCACAATTATGCGCTTAGATTGTGTACAATATTATGCGACTAAAAAAATGAATTCTGCGTTAATTATGCGCTAAAATGAGCATCATTATGCAGAATTATACATAATTAAAAAGCATTCTGCTTCAATTATACGCTAAAAAATGTTCATTTTACAAAATTATGTTGCGTTTAAAAAAAAATTTGATTTTAAACGGTTACTTGTTATTTTATGAAACCAATTTCCTGAAAGACCCTAACTTTTTTTGTTTTTTTATTAAAAATGGATATATGTGCGACTCCAAGTGGGAATTTAGTTTTTTCGAAGTAAGTAAACCAATTTAACAACGGAAACATCTTTATACAAAATTTTGTACCTATAAAAGTATTCGGGATTTTAGACATTCGGGACAGGGCCTTTCAGGAAAATGACCGGAAACAATATTACTCATCATATATAGCACTTACTGCTTTTTAAAATTTAAGATTTATTTAATTTTTTAATAACATTTAAGAAGTTAATTAACAGTTTAAAAACTTATTTATTATTTAATTTAAAAAAATATTTTTAAAATAAAGGAACTGAAAAAAGTTTTTATGGTTTTTTTAGATTTACTCCTATTAGTACAGGTCTGAATCGCAAATAAAACGCACCGTATTCAAACATTAAATTTGAATATTATGAACAGATTTCAAAATATTTAGCAGAAAATTTTGTATCTTAGAGCATAAAAAGGTGATAAAGCATCAAAATAGGTGAAATAGGTGATAAATCATTAAAATAGGCGAAATAGGTGACAAATTTGAAAAAGGTGAATAGGTGACTACCTGTGATGCCTGTGATAGTTTCTTTAATGAATCTTGAAATTCTGCTTGAAATGTATTCAATGGGGTAATATTTTCTATTACTGTATCGAAAAAGATAAAATTTTAAAGTGAGATGAACATTTTTCTTAACAATTATTTTTGACATTCAAAAATTAAAAATATAAAATAGAATCATGAATAAAGCAGCAACGAAGTCGACCGCGAAACGATCGACGAGGCGCTAGTAAGGAGGAAAAAACCGCACTACTCTGACCCCCCATTTTGGTGTCAACTTTTTCTGCTATAATCTATATCGCATTGCTGCGCTTCAACAATACATTTATAAAAAGTTAATTCAGGGTGGCCACAAGTTTCAGTTTATCAATTTCCCTGACATTTTCCTGACAATTTACTGACATTAAAATTACTTTCTCTGACAAAATTCTTTTTAAAGGAATTATGAATGTTTACGGAAAATGGGTAAAATTTATGAATTTGAATAATTTCTAAAAATTACAATTATAACCCTTCCTGAATTCAATTATTTTTTACAATTTTCAACTAAACTTCATCTCTGAATCAATTAATTTAAATAATTTCCCAAAATTTCTTCTAGAATTCAATTATTTTAATACAAAAATTAAATTTTTTATAATAATTGTAATTATATAAATATAATAGTTTTTCAATTTTGATTAAATTCCAAACAATTAAAATTTGGTTAAATCTTTTAAAAATAATTGAACTTTTGAAAAATATAAATAAAAATTATCAAATTTTTGAAGAATTTTAATTATAAACAGGACCATGATTTCTCAAAAATTTTAATAACTTCAAAAAGTAAATATTATTTACATTGTTCGAAGATAAATGAATCTTAAACAAAGATTTTAAAACAATTCTAATAATTAGTTTTTAAAAATATTTTAATGTATTTTTTCGAAAATAATTGAATTCCTTAAAAAAAACTTTGTATAATTTAAAAAACTAATTAATTTTTTTTTAATTTTAATTAAAAATTTTGAACTTGATTATATTCTCCAAAATGTTAAAAAGAATTCCAAAATGTTATTATTTTTGTATGTAGGGGAGAGTGGGGCAAAATGGGGTACCTTTTTGTAATTGGCTGTTTACAGAGAACCAAATGAATAAATCGATTCAACTAATCATCAGAATTCTTCTTTGTACTCTTAGGTTTGAGGAAATTATAATAATAGTGGAGAAAAAATTTTTTGAAAGAACTTATATCCCATTTTCTGAGAAGGTGCAAAAACTCCATTTTGCCCCATGGGTGGGGCAAAATGGGGTGGTATCAGATTACTATACAAAACATGGAATATTTTTTCAAAATTTGTTAAATTCTTGTTGTAAGAGATTAAAAATACAAACAAAAAGTAAGATTCTTTATTATTATGAAAAAAACAAGCAATATTTACTAGAAATTAACAGAAAAACATCGATAATGAAAAATATCGATATATCGATAGTGAAACATCGATGGCATAATACCCCGAAACAAAAATTTGACTTTTCTGCGGAAAGTTGTTAAATATGCATAATATAACGTTTTTAAGTAGTTCAATGAATATTAAATACCACCCGGCATGGCCCAACACATAGGTACCCCATTTTGCCCCGCACTGCATAGTACAACAAAATGTAATGTTTACAAATTGTTGTAAACAATTTAACAATCTATCCTATTGGAAATTACTCTAGAATAAGTGCTGAAAACGATTCCACACTTGCCAAATTTAATAAATTATCCCAAAAAGTTTTATAAGCACTTTAATTTCGAAAAAAATCGATATTTTTTTCGCTCAAAACTTTAATGCTGTATAACTTTCAAAAAAAATCTGTCCGCGCAAGCGCGGACACATTCTCGTCCGCGCTTCGCGCGGGGGCTCGCAGGTTTCAGCGCGCCTCGGGGCGCACGAATTCTGATCGTCGCGCTTCGCGCTCCACGTGTTGTTGCGCGCTTCGCGCGCAAATGGCTCGCTTCGCTCGCAGTGGTCTGCAGTTGTTGTGCATTATTTGTTTTCTTGTTTCTTTTTATATGTTTCATAAAACATTTTTTTTCTTAAAGTTACTACGACCTTAAGGATTACATTCTCATCACATGTTTGTGTTTGCTGATGATTGCAAGATTAAGTGGATTTAAATGTATATTTTTGGTCTTGATGATTAAAATTGTGAAGTTATTTTTAATTATACTAACTCTCTTTTAGCAGAAACATGATTTTCAGAAGCAGCTAAAATATTCTTAAAGTATTAATTTTTTTGTGTAGTGTAGACCGGAGCGGAATGGCTAACTTTTCACTTTGTAGATTTACTTGGACATAGGTTGCACTTTATGCATAGCGTGTTGCATTAGCCAACCCGCTCTAGGGGTACTTGGGAAATAATTTGTAATTTTTATCAATACAGTAAGTGTGAATCAAAAATCTCAAATTGACCCTCAAAAAATGTTTCAAGCTTAAATAGCGATTTTAGTTTCTTTTTTTAAGTTATTTTAAAAAAATTAAAACGAAAAAATGAAAATTTTGAAAAGTTACTTTCATATGTGAAATACAGTTTTTCTACTATATTTCTTACAACAGTGATAGAATAATAAATAATCAAACTCTGTAGAAACTTGCAGTACATCAAATTGTCTTTGGAGCGAAATCATTTCAATTTACGATTTTTAAATAAATTACAATTATTCATTACTCCCCTTAGATATTATGTCCCGTTCATCATATATATGTGATTATTGTAAATAATATCAAATGAATGATTAAAAACATGTTAATCCGGATAGAGTGGATGTGATAGTATAATTCTTATAAGAAAAACTTTAAATTTACTGAAGACTTAAAAATGAACAATTAGATAAATTTTCTGCGTGATTTTTTTAAAAGAACGTCCAAGCGCCTAAACTTTCGGAAGGGCCTTACGGCAGGACGCGCCTCTGCACATTACGGCGTCTTGTCGGCAGTACGGCAACCGTCCTTCAGAAAGGACAAAATTTATTTTAGTAATCTAAAGTAATATAAAGTTAAAAATAATGAAACTTGAAAAAATTGATTTTTCAAAATTTTGAAACTACCGTAGTTTTTGTAGTTTTCAACGAAAATGGCTGGTTAACGAACTTAGGCTTCATTTTTACACCAAGTTTAAGTGTGTTGAATTTAAAAACGATCCGATAAGTTTTTCAAGAGTTATCGTGGGAATAACATATTACCGTCTACAGACGGACAGACAGACAGACGCACTCGCCGGACTATGTTTTTCGGACTCAGGGCACCTCAAAACGTAAAGATTTCATAAAATTAGCAAAAGTCAAAATTCGACCAAAACTAATACCTTCTCATGTGATGAGAATGTAAAAACTTAGTTTTTTGACAGTTTTTAAAAAATAACTCGAAAAGTTTTGGGTTTATCAAAAAGTTGTCAACAGCAAAGTTGTAGCTGATGCAAAGCCGAGAAAAAAAGTCTCTGGTAGCAAAATCGCATATGCAAGAATGTCGGAGATAATGGAGTCGGAAAATTGATTTTTTATCAAAAAAGCGCACAAAAAATATATATAGAGAGTGATTTTTCTGGAAATTACGAGTTTTTTGTGTTCAAGTATGTTTTTCAAGTATTTTAGGGTGAGAATATGTCAAAATCAATTGACTGATTTTTATTCCTTTCAAAAAATTCGATTTTTAGTGTTATTTTAGGATTTTTTAAGTTTTTTTGACCATTTAAGAGACTATAACTTCGAAAATTGAGTTTTTTTTTAAAAATGTTGTAGAGGAAAGTTGTTTGTATTAACCTAATCTAAAATAATATAAAATTAAAAATTCTAAAATTTAAAAAAATTGATTTTTAAAAATTTTGAAACTACCGTAGTTTTTGTAGTTTTCAACGAAAATGGCTGGTTAACGAACTTAGCCTTCATTTTTACACCAAGTTTAAGTGTGTAAAAAATTTTTTTCATATTGCTCTCATAATTAATAACATTTTCTTATCAAAATGAATAATATATATCGAGGATAAAAAAATTAAATGTACCCATCATGGAGAAACAGAGGTACCCCATTTGACCCGCCTACCCCATTTTGCCCCACTATCCCCTATGTATTTGAATTTTTAGAATTATGTAATTGAAAATACTGAAAACATTGAATTATAATAAATTAGAAGCTAATTTTCATTAATTTTTATTTTTAAATTTACCTTTAAAGATTTTTCATTAAAATTTTTGATATTTCAATTATTTTCAAAATTTGCAATTGAAATTCTTCAAAAATTGATTTTTAAAAATTGAGCCGCTGGATCGTAGAAGGGCACGTAAATTTTTTTTGACCGAAATCAAAGCTCTCGTAGACACTCAAAAGTAAATTTTTTAGTTTAAATATTTTGAATGCATATCCTTAAAGGAAAAAACATTACGCATATAAAATATTTAAAGTTAAAAGTAAAGTTTTGAGTGACCTGAAAGATTTTGATTTTAGTGACAAAAAATTAACGTGTCCTTCTACGATCCAGCGGCTCAATTGTAAATAAATACTTGAAATGTTTGGAAGAAAAGTCGAAAAAGTCGCAATTTTTGAAAATAAGTCGAAAAAATTCTCAATTTTCTTAATTTCCCTGACAAAAATTTTTTTCCTGACATTTCCCTGACTTTACTGACAAAAAATTTTTTTCCTGACATTTCCCTGACTTTACTGAAAAAAATTTTGTTACACTGACATTTCCCTGACTATACTGACATGTGGCCACCCTGTAATTATTTTTCTAGAGGAAAAAATAAAGTGTAAAATTTATAAACGTTAAATTCTGCACAAACCTGTCATTCTTTGTTTTTTTCTGTTTTTATATAGTTTATATGGACTACAAGTGTTTATGTTTATTTTAGTTGGTTTATTATTTTATAATATAGGTTCATTTTTATTAAAGTGTTTTTACAAACAATTAAATTATACCTTAATAGGTCAGTCGGTGAGTGCAAAAAGTGCACAAAAGTGCAACCTGAAAAGTCTTAATAGTTTCTTGTAGTTTGGGGGCCCCATATATGAGCCCCATGGTTTGCTCTACATTTCCGGTTGCAAAAAATAGTGTAAACAATCGTCAAAGTTCGAGAAACGTAGTTTTTCGATGACCCTTGCTTTCGGTTAAATTTTAGAGAAAAAAGTTGTTATTGAAAGTTGTAGAGCCTAAAAATACCTTTCAAATGACTGGTCATACGTTAAAAAAGGTTTATTAGTTTAGTTGCAAATGAATTTAAACCATTAAAAATAGCACTTTTTTAATTGTTTAATTACTTTGTTAATAATGATCGAATTTGTTAATAATTCAGCAGGAATATTCTCCTTGCGAAGCTGAATAAATACCAAAAAAATTCGACTCGATCAGATAAATGGTTTATGCATAATTCCATTTGTTAACTAAAAACATGTAATTTTTCAACGGAATTTCCCCACTTTTGGACCAACAAATTTCGGTTTTTTCTTTTCGAGAGTACAGTTTAGGAGTCAAAATTTCATTCCATTTAAATGGGAAATTGATTTTTTTTAATTTAGTGCATAATAATGGACGTTAAAAAAGGGTATGTTTTTTTGACATAAACAAATGGAATAACTCAGTCAATTTTCACTTTCTCGATTTGGTGTAAAGGGCATTTGATTTCATTTGTTTTCACAAAAATTTTGCAAAAAAAAATTTAACCTAGCTTCAAGGGGGGGAGAGTTATTTTTTTTTTTCAAAAAATTCATGACTAGTTATTTATCAATATTTTTAATTGTAATTCACACCACTTACAGTTCAATATATGTTTTTTGTGAAAAAAAATTGAACATAAGGTTTTGTGCTTTTACTTTGCACTTATATCAAGTGAAAGTATTGCATAGTTTTTTCCACTTTTAGACAGCGGAGTGGGGGAACTCGGAGGCGCGAGATTCTCGCCCGCCGCAAAACTATTCAGCCGTTCAAATTCGCAAAAATGGTCATAACTTTGTTAATTATTGACCGATTTTAATCTTTTTTTTTTAATTTCATATAATTTCCAACGCTGAATCCAAAAATGAATTTACTTTTTTTTTTAAATAAATTATTTTTTGTACTAATAAAAAAAAAATTTTTTTAATAACAAATTGTTATTATTATTTTATTATATTTAACCAAAAATTTTTTTCTTACATATTATTCCATTTAATTTGAAACAATATTGTGGACAAAAAAATTTGAAATTATTTACCAGTGACCGTGTAGCATCGAGTAAACAGAAGTTAAATAAATGAATGTGTTGACAGTGTTGAAATGAATATGATTTTAATGTTCAAATAAATGATAAGTGCACAGATGCCCCTTGAAGCTAGGTTAAATTTTTTTTTTGAAAATTTTTGTGAAAACAAATGAAATCAAATGCCCTTTACACCAAATCGAGAAAGTGAAAATTGACTGAGTTATTCCATTTGTTTATGTCAAAAAAACATACCCTTTTTTAACGTCCATTATTATGCACTAAATTAAAAAAAATCAATTTCCCATTTAAATGGAATGAAAGTTTGACTCCTAAACTGTACTCTCGAAAAGAAAAAACCGAAATTCGTTGGTCCAAAAGTGGGGAAATTCCGTTGAAAAATTACATGTTTTTAGTTAACAAATGGAATTATGCATAAACCATTTATCTGATCGAGTCGAATTTTTTTGGTATTTATTCAGCTTTGCAAGGAGAATATTCCTGCTGAATTATTAACAAATTTGATAATTATTAACAAAGTAATTAAACAATTAAAAAAGTGCTATTTTTAATGGTTTAAATTCATTTGCAACTAAACTAATAAATCTTTTTCAACGTATGACCAGTCATTTGAAAGGTATTTTTAGGCTCTACAACTTTCATTAACAACTTTTTTCTCTAAAATTTAACCGAAAGCAAGGGTCATCGAAAAACTACGTTTCTCGAACTTTGACGATTGTTTACACTATTTTTTGCAACCGGAAATCGAGAGCAAACCATGGGGCTCATATATGGGGCCCCCAAACTACAAGAAACTATTAAGACTTTTCAGGTTGCACTTTTGTGCACTTTTTGCACTCACCGACTGGCCTATAAATATAAGTGCAACAAATTGTCATCGTCCCATATAGTTCAGATTTGTATTTTAGGTTATGTGCGAAATAAAATATGAGTAAAATACTAAATAAATAATTGTGAGTTTTTGTGCAAGTTGTTTAAAAAAAACTATATATCTTATTTAAAATTTTAAAGTTCATATATATTTATTTATTTGAATAAAGTGTTGAAATTATTTCAAGTGTGTAGTAAACATATTTTAATATATTTAATCATTTATGTGAATATTGTTGTTTAAAAATAATTTAATAATATTAGTTGATATTATAATTGCGTAAAGAATTCCCCTGTTGATTAGAGGCAGAATTTTGATAATAATATTGATGAAATTTGTTATTCATCTTTTTTTGTTTCTGTATTTAACTGCTTCCAAAGATGTCAAAAAGTACAACGTTTCTTAAGGGGTTACATACCTTTTTGGGACTCAAAAAATCGAAAAAAAATTTATTGCTTATTAAAAGTATATATTTTCGAGAATGTTTTCCCAAATTTTCATTGAAATCGAGGCATAAGAACCGTCAGGGTGGCCACCCAACCGGGAGAACCGGGAAAAACCCGGGAGAAAAATCAATCGGGAGAAAACCGAGAAAAAGCCGGGACAGAAATTTTAATCGGGAAAAAACCGGGACTAAAATTTTCCATTTAAAGATTTCAGAAAATTAAAGTTAAAGGAAAAAGTTTTACTCAATCAAATTTTCTGATAAGTTTATTTACAGATTTCATTCAAATTTCTCATAAAACATCAATAACTTCTTTTTTAAATAAATATTTAATTATTATTTTTCTATAAGAATTAAAAATCATCAAAAGATTCAAATTCAATCATTTTGAAATCAAGTGAGAAAATTACTATTTTATATTATAAGATTTTATAAAAAAATATTAGAAAATAATTGAATTTCTAGGATAATTTTTTTTATTTATAAAGATAATTAAAATTCTTTGCAAATAATTAAATTTCAGAGAAGAATTTTATTATTTATAATGATAATTGAAATTTTGAACAGATTTGTTTTAAAAATGTTTAAAAATTATTGAATATTGAAAAAGAATTTTGATATTTTTAAAAATAGTTGAAATTGTGAGGAGAATTTTTAAAAAATTTTAAAAATAAGTATGATGATAATGGTAATTAGACGAGAAATTAAAAAAAATTTGAAAATAATTGAAATTCTGCGGAGTATTTTATTACTTTTGAAAATAATTGAATTTCCATAATGAATTTTATTATTTATAACATTTTGACGAAAAATTTAAATAAAATTTTTGAATGTAATTGAATTTTTGCGAAGAATTTTATTATTTTTGAAAATAAATTAATTTCAGAGAAGAATTTTATTATTTATAAAGATAATTGAAATTATGACAGGCTTTTTATTGAATTTTTTTAAATAATCGAATTTTGGAAAAGAATTTTATTATTTATAAAAATAATTTAAATTTTGAACAGCATTAAAAAAAAATGTTAAAAATACCTAATTAAAATTTTGCCATGCATTAATTTTATTAAATTTTATTAAATATTATTCCAGATTGTTTGATGTTAAAGTATATGTGTTAGCGAGAAATGTGATTTTTTTACAATTTTGTGTTTCCTTTTCGGCGTTTTTTTCCTAAAATTTCATTCGACTTTTTTCCGACTTTTTCGGAAATTTTATGCGACTTTTCGTGACTTTTGTTGTGAATTTATGCGACTAAAGATACTTTTTTTAGTTTTAAAGACGATCCTTGCCCTGTTTTTAGTGTTTTTGGCCAAATTTATATCATTTACAACTACATATTACATAAAGGTAATGTTCTGCTCACAGTAAAATTATAATTAAAAACCGGGAGAAACAGCTCATTTTCACCGGGAGGACCGGGAGTAAACCGGGAGACGAAAAATTTAAAAATAGTGGCCACCCTGGAACCGTAGGTCAGTCGTTGGGTCGAAAAAGTGCACAAAAATGCAACCTGAAAAGTCTAAGTGGTTAATAATTATCGAATTTGTTTATAATTCACCAGGAATATTCTCCTTGCGAAGCTGAATAAATCCCAAAAAATGTAACTAGATTGGACAAATAGTTTATGCATAATTCCATTTGTTAACTAAAAACATGTAATTTTGCAACGGAATTTCTACACTTTTGGACCAGCGAATTTCTTTTTTTTTTAAAGTAAAGTTGAGGAGTCAAACTTTCATCCTACTTTAATGGAAATTCTATATTTTTTATATAAATGCATAATAATAGAGATTAAAAAAGGGTACGTTTTTTTGTCATAAACAAATGGAAAAACTCAGTCAATTTTCACTTTACCAATTTGGTCTAAACGGCATTAAATTTCATGTTTTCACAAATATTTTCAAAAAAAAAAAATCCGACCTCGATTTAAAGGTGGGGGAGTTAGTTTTATTATTTCAAAAATTTCCTGACTAGTTAATTATTAATATTTTTAAATGAAATTTGCACCACCTACAGTTTAAATACATGTATTTTATGAAAAAAATTGTTTGTTATATTTTATGCTTTTATTTTTCATTTATATCAAGTAAAAAACTATATATGTATTTTTACTTGTATATATTTTACTAAAAATAGGGCGAAAATTAAAACAGGCAAAACCATTGCTGCTATTATATTGGAAATTTAGACACTGTTCAACAATTTATATTTATTATCATTTCAAAGAAGGCCTTAAAATTTTTTTAAATAAAGTAATATTATTAATTCAAGTCTATAACTATGTCAACATATAACTTATAGACATAAATAATTTCAGAAGAAAGTTACTAATGATTTATTTATTTACCTTTTTGTTCAGAAAAAGGTCCAAAAATGTATTTAAATTGAATCAAAATAATTTAATAGTTCATTACAGCCTGTTGAATTTTATTTTAATTACTATCAGAATTTGATATCTTAAATTTTCTTGAGATTTCCCACCAAAAAAATGGTGGTCGGCTTCAGACTATGGGGTGGTCGATTTTGGACCACCCATTTTGAGAAACTTAAAAACATAAATTTTCGCTTTTTCTTTAGATCTTTCATTAATGACAATTAGAAACCTCGACAATCGTCAGAAAACATTGAAAAATAGTTCCTTTACTCAAAAAAAAAATTTAAGGAAAATAAAGAAACACATTTTAGGCACATTTTTAGCCTTTGCACTTTAGGGGGTTAAAGGTTAAAAGGAGTATTCAGTTTGATAAAAAAAAATGTAATTAACATTCCAAAAATATAAACACAAATTATTTATCAAAATGCTGAAGTGTCCGGGACTACCCGAATCTCCCCTAATATTTATTGTTAAATAAATAATATGGAGTGACCTAAATAATTTAATAACATTCGTATATCCCTAAGAAATAATTTGCAACTTAATAGATCACTTAATGTTAATTTAAACAAAAGTTATTAACAAAAATAGTTGAACGAATATATTCGGCCTTATGCGCAAGAAGGTTAATAAATCACCCTGAAAACCCCAGATTAAGGGGGTCGTCCATAAACCACGTAGCCAGTTTAGGGGGAGGGGGGGGGGGTTAGTGAAGTTCTACTTCGGGCTATGTGGGGGAGGGGAGGGGTCCGAGCCATGACTACGTAGTTTTTTACTACAATATTTATTTTCATATTTTTGAAGTAGCGCGGGTAAGCACCGATTCGAGTCGACTCAATAATCGAATTCTACATCGTGAAGTACCTGAAGTTCAGGTAGACGAAAGTGTATTTCCATAGTTATAACAACTGACATGATTGGCTAGTTTTGCCATTTGAAATCGATGATCTCTACCAAATTATAATTTGTTTCGATGATAAAACTTTTTATATTCATAGTAAAATAAATATTTTTTAATATATATTGTATTACGCTGATCTTGACAAATTTATATTTGTAATATTAAATGTTAAATAATATACGAATTTTTTTTTTTTAATTAATTTAATAAATTTTGCAACTGCTGTAGTTTTTGTAGTTCTTGATGAAAATGTCTGGCTGACGAACTTATTGTTCGTTGCCTTCTTTTTTACACTGACTTTAATTGCGCCAAATTTGAAAACCACCCGATAAGTTTGTAAAAAGTTATTATGTCGACAACATTTTGGTGTACAGACGGACACACAGACAGACTTACTCACCAATTGCATTTTATAAAAACAATATTTCGTTGCAATATTTAGAAAAAATGTGGATAAAGTCCCATTTTTTGAAAATAAGTCGAAAAAATCGTCGTTTTAAGTAAAAGTCGTAAAAATTCCACAAACTATGTACTATCCGAAGTCTGTATTTCGAAACAAAAATGTTTCACTAGCAAAATGATCATCAAAATGTAAAAGATAATTTACCAAAATAATATAATTAACAATTAATTTTTTTCCTCACAATCGCACGAATCTAGGAAAATTATTATTCCTTCGAATGTCATTCTCTAAGGTCTAAATTAATACAAGCAAGTTTACACGAAACTAATTTTTGCAGGCACGTACGTACTGAGAATCATCATCAATAGATAAATAATCGCGATAGATACCGAGAAAAAATTGTGACACTTACTGCTCTTAACAATCATCCTTTAAAATGTATTCTGCGCGCCTCTTATAATAATAGATTTCTTTTTCATCAATTTTCATTGTTTCCAATTCTAATAATAAATTTCACCGCTTCCTTAAGGGCATGTTATTCGGAGATCACGTGATTATTTGAAAAAATTATACAGATTTTTTATGCAAAACAGCTTCTAATAGGAATGGAATTTTGTAAAACTGTTGTATTATATGAAAGAGGGCATGATTGTCAATAACTGTTTCATGTTTATTTTACATTTAGTTAAAAATAATTTTTTTTAATAATTATTGAAATTACCATTGAAAAAATTTTTCAAAATTTTGTATGCAATAGAACTTTTAACAGGAAAGGAATTTTGTAAAAATATTTTATTATATAAAAGAGGAAATAATTTTCGATAATTGTCTCGTATTTATTTTACATTTGGTTAAAAAAATTTTATTTAATAATTATTTATTTATTACGCGTTGCAAAGTTTCTGTTGGTAATCGATTGATCCATATTGAATTTCAGTACGTGTATTAGAAAGTGAGAGTTATCGGTCGGTAATTAAAAATATTTTGATTTATGCAATATAACTTATAAAAGAGATAGAATTTTGTAATAATATTTTATTTTCTATGAAAGAGGGCATGATTATCGATCATTTTTTGGTATTTATTTAATATTTTTATAACAATTTTGTTTATAATTCTAATTAAATATATGCGTTGTAAACATTCTGTTGGTAATAGATTGATCTACTAGATTTGACCATGCAATATATATTTCTTCAAAACAATAGGAATATAAAAGAAAGATATTTAAAAAAAAGTAAAAATGTATCTTCTTGTCATATTAATTTAGATTGATATTATTTAATTAAAAATATTTATTTTAATTACAAATGAGATTATCATGAATTGAGGATTAGATCAGCGCCAAATTTTGACGGTGAGTATTTTACCTACTAAGAAAGCAAACATGGTTGGTAATGTAGAAAATCAAGTATAAGTTGATTTCTTTTAGATATGTTTTGTCTTTGAGGTTAGGAATCTTATTATTCTGACAGTTGTTTTATAAACGCAATTTAGAAAATTGTTTTCAGATTTGTGACTCTTCAGGCTACTTTTTTTGTTCAGGATTGACACAAAAATTTAATTTTACAAATAAATTTCTTTTTAAATAAATATTAAATCATTATTATTATTATTACATATGAATCTCCTAACATAATAAAATTATTCACAAGATTTCCATTATTTTTTAAAAATTTTTATTAAAATTATTTAAAAGAATTTAACTTTTATTTATTTTTAAAATTTGTTTGAAAAAATTGTTTAAAAATCCATTTATAATTAAATTTTACAAAATTTCGATTATTTAAAAGTTCTTCAATTAAATATTAAAAGCATTTACTAAAGCTTTTAATATTCCATTATTCTCTAAACTTTAATCAAAAATTCATTTTTTAATCAATTTTTATTATAAAATCCTACGAGAATTAAATTATTTAAATAGGTACACAAATAAATAATTTATAAAATAAATTAATGGTATTAAAATTGAATTCTAATAAAAGAAAATTAAAAATTTAATAATACATTTTTTTATCAAAATTTGAAGATTGTTGAACTTCTGGGAAATTTTGATTAATAAATAAAATAATTTAATTTTTGTTTGCAATTTTATTTTTTTAAAAATTTGATTCTTTTAGAAAACTTTATTAAAAGTAGTCGATTTTAAAATTCATTGAATTATTGAGATTTTTTAAAAATAATTAATTGACATTTTGCGAAGAATATTATTATAATTATTATTAAATTTTGTTTAAAATTTTTTATTACTTTTAAAACTAATTGAATTTTAGCATACATTTGTAACTTCTCTGCAATTAATTTTTTAATACTTTAATAAAAACCCTTGACTTTTCCCTGAATTTCTTGACCTTCAACAACCCTCCTATTATTGTTAATTTATTATTGTTTATATTTGCAACAATTTTTATATGATTCATTGACAAAATTTATATATTTTCTACAATCTTAATAAATCCTGAGAAATAATTCAATTATACATATAAACAGTAAAATTATCAATATAAAAATAGTAATAAAATCTTAATAGAATTTCATAAAGTAATTCAACTTTTTATTTTCAATATTTTTTAAAAAATTTAATTGATTTCTAAATGTTTAACAAAATCTTAGTAACATTCTTGAAAGAATTTAATTATTTGCCAAACGTTTGAATAAAATTCAATAATAATTAAATGTTTGATTTCAATTATTTGTAAGAATTCAGTGATTTTCAATACATAAATTTTAAATTGAAAAATATAGCAAAATTCTAAAAGTTTGGAAACAAAGGAGCAAACATTTGGGAATTAATTAATAGGATGAAAAAATTTTTTTGACAACAACATTGATAGATTTGATCTATATTTAGATTTTTTTACAAAAAAGAATGGTGTTAAAGTGCGGTAAAAAACGAAAAAACAAAACTTTTGGCATTACTACAGTAATGTTTTGATAGTTTAATAGAAATTAAAAAGTAGAAAAAACATTTTTATTTACAACTTTATATAAAAAAAGTTATACTATAAATAAAGTACAAAAAACAGTCGATTGTAAATAAAAATTATTCTTTTTACTTTTTAATATCTATTTAACCAACTATCTCTTATATAATAAATTCTTTTTTTTTATTTTTTTCAAGACAAATTATGAATAATAATAATAATAATAAGTATTCAATAATATTCTGCTGCCTAAAGTAAAAACCTAGTAAGTCGCATTTGCCGTAATGTTCGAAGTCGCTTACCTTACTAGGTTTTTACTTTGGGCAGTAGAATTTTGGATTTTTATCTCCTTATTTTTAACACAAAAAATTTTAAATTAAGAAAGAATCAGAAAAAAAGTTGAATATCGTAATTGCGTATTTTAAAAAAAAGGTTAAATTGAATTTTAAATTCTTTTTTAAATTATGAATGATTATTGGTTTAAATATTTTTGTCCATCGGATTCTTCTTTAATTTCGCCGCCACTGCCGTCGTTGCCATCCATCCTTGCGCCTTTCTCTCCTATCCTTCTCATACTCCCAATCCCTATCTCTTCTTTCTTCTTCTTCTTCTTCTCTTAGCCTCCCGCTATATTTAATTTTCCTCAAATCCGCTTCTATTTTCTCTAATCTGGTTTCAATTCTCCACCTTCCTTTCTGCATTTCTTCTTTTAACTTTCTTACTTCTCCAGACAACTTCTAAAAAAAAAGATTTTTATTATTATTTAATAAATTTTATTACAATTTTTTTAATTAATTCATTATTTTAAAATAATAGCAAATAGCCATATTTTTATAGCTCATAATACAAATTTTATAACTATTACATGATATATCAAATTTCAATTAAATATTGAAAAATGTCCTTTTTACACCACGTTGAAAACCGCGTGGAAAACGAACTATGGGCAAAAGAAAGAGAAATCTGCCAAAACATGTGGAAAATATGGGATCAAAAAATTTGAATTTTTCTTTTTTTTAGAGTAAAAAGATTTGCAATTATCAACTTTGGCAAAAACATGGAGAACATATGGAAGCAAAAAAATTCAATTTTTCTTCTTTGAGAGTACAAAACGTTCTCCATGTTTTCACTAAACTTCAAAAATGCAATTTTTTTACCCCAGGGTTCGAAGCAGTGAAAGTATTTAAAAATATGGACTTTACGGACAAAAAATGAAAAATTACGGACCCTTTACAGACCAACTGACAAAAATAGAATCAGACCGAATCAAATATAAGAGTCTTCGACTCGGTAGTCATCGATTTCATGTTTTATGATAATTAATATTAATTATTAATAAAAATAATTTATAATAATTAAAATCATTATCAATTCAATTATTATTTGTCAGAATTTTTATCTAAAATTCTTTTTTGCATTGATTATTTTTAATAATTTTCGAAAAAGTTCGTTGAAAATTTTTAAATTCACTTCTTTATAATATTTAATTTTACGAAATTTCAATTATTAGTTAAATTCTTTTATTAAATGAATATTAAAAAATAGAAACTGAAAATAGTATTAAAGAAACTCAATTAAACTTTTTAAAAAAAATTTATTACAAAATTCAATTATTTTTTCAAATTCATGCTATATTGCTTTTAATATTCAATGATTATCTACAGTTTTAAATGAAATTCATTTTTATGAAATAAAATTTAATTTTTATTAGAATATTCTACTTGAATTCAATTATTTAAATAAAAATAAAACGAAATTAACTAATTTATTGAAGAATTAAACGTTTTTTAAAATTCAATTCCCATAAAAATTTGTTATCAACAAATTATCAAATACTTGAATTCTATTCACGAATTTTAATAAAAATTTTAAGAATAATTACATTTTCAGAGAAATTCGATTAAAATTGTATTAAAAATAATTAAAATCTTGCGAAGAATTTTATTAAAGTTTTCAAAAATAATTATTCAATTAGTTAAAAATTTTTTTTTAACTTTTCGGCATAAATTAAAAATAACAAAATTCTTAGCAGATCTTTAATTACTTTCAGCAATTTTAATATAATTTTTCGCAATAATTTAAATATTTTCGTAAAATAATAAAAATCTTTGCAGGAAATCAATTATTTTCAATAGTCTTAATAAAATTCTTCGCAAGAATACAATTATTTTAAAAAATATTTGAATTTTAGCAGAAATTCAGACATTTTAAAAAGTTTATATACAACTTTTTTGGTGGAAATTCAGTTATTTTTAAAACAATTTTTAAAAAATTTACCAAATTCAATTTTTTTCTTATAATCTAAGATTTTTACTGAAATCTATTTTTAATTCAATGTTTATGAGAAAATTCTACAAGATTTCAATTATTAAAATACAAAAATAAATAATTTATTGAATTATTGAATGGATGCTTCTTGGAATTCAATTCCTATTAAAAATATTATTAACAAATGTTAAAACAATTAAATTCTTTGGACGAATTTTAATAAAATTTTTAAGAATTTTTTCGAGGAATTCGATTAAAATTCTATTTACAATAATTGAATTCCTAAAAAGAATCTCGGTACAATTTTATTAATTATGAAAATAGTTGAATGATTGCGAAGAAATTTATAGAAAAAAGTTATTAGTGAAATTCTTTTGAAATTTTTATTATTTTTTGAAAATAATTATAAGTTTTTGTAGAATTTTATTAAATTTTTATTAATAATTACATTCTTTCGGTAAATTTTATAAAAATAGTAGATATTAAATAATATTTAATTTTTGCGAAGAATATTATTAGTTTTGAAAACAATTCAAATTTTGCAATGGATTTGATTAAAATTTTTGAAAATAATTCAATTTTTGAGAAGAATTTTATTACTTTTAAAAATAATTGAACTTCTTCATTCATTTGTAATTTCTTTGAAATTCTCCAAATTATATCGTACAATTTACGAACTTTTCAACCTTTTTGAATAAAATTACGGACTTTACGGACCTTTTTTTAAAAAACGGACTTTTTCAGGATTTACGGACCTATTTCGAGCCCTGTTACCTCAAAAAATAAAACTTAATTTTTTGTTCCCAGATTTTCCTCATGATTTCGCTAATGTTCCAAATTGCAAATTTTTGTTCTCTAAAAGAATAAAAATTCTGATTTTTTGATCCCATATTTTAAGCCGACTAAAGCTAGCAGTCCTACACTGAGAAAACATTATACTTAATTGAAATAGAAAAATAATTTTAAGTGATTTTGTTCAATTGAAATTAGTTTGTAAGTTTAATCTCAATATATAGAAAATATTTACTGAATTGATTCAAAAGTATTATTTGTTTGAATAATTATATTTAATTCAAACATCTTTTCTGTTACGGTTTAAACAAAAATTAAGTTTAAAAATTTTATGTTTGAATCAAACTTAAAAGTTAAAGAATGATAATTTAAAATCAATCACAACTTATGTTTAAATTAAGTATATTACTTCTTTTAATGAACCAAAAAATATGATTCAATTAAACTTAAATATGTTTGACTGTATAGCAAAGATATTTTAAGTTTGATTTAAACAAAATTTGTTTGAATCAAATAATTTTTTTTCTCAGTGTACTAATATATATCTTCATCAAATTTAATAATACTTAATGATTAAAAAAACATCGAATATTGTTATTTAAGAATCAATAATCACTAAATAGCAAATTTGGTTAGTTTTTAGTCATTAATTTCATTAATTGGTGGTTGACGCTTAAAGATAGGTGTTGAGTACGACTGCTAGCTTCAGTCGGCTCATGTTTTGTCTATGTTTTGGGCACAATTCTGAATTGCACATTTTTTCATTCTAAAAAAGAAAAATTCGAAGTTTCATTAATTTAGAGTAAAAATATATAAAATTTTGAACTTTAGCGAAACGATGGGAAAAATATGGGGACAAAACATTTGAATTATTTTTTTTAGAGTAAAAAAATCTGCAATTCTGAATTTAGTGAAAACATGGGGAACATATTAGAGCAAAAAATTTGAATTTTTCTTTTTGTAGAGTTACAAAATTTTCGATATTCCCTATGTTTTCGTTAAAGTTTAAAATTGCAAATTTTTTTATTATGAGAAAAGATAAATTCGAAATTTTAGTTCCCATATTTTCCTCATATTTTCGTTAAAGTTTAAAATTGCAAATCTTTTTACTCTACAAGAAGAAAAGTTCTAATTTTTTGCTCTCATATTTTCCCCATGTTTTCGCTAATGTTCCAAATTGGAAATTTTTTTTTCTCTAAAAGAAGAAGAATTCTCATTTTTTGCAGACATATTTTCATTATGTTTTTGTCAAAGTTCAAAAACAGGAAAATTCTTCCATAATTTAATTATTTAAAACTTACATGAAATTCCTCATTTAAGGCCTCTATTGTTAACAGAGGCTGCTTCTTATCCACATTGGTTTCCCGCTTGAAGGGCTGCCGTTGTGGCCCTAGTAGACTCTGCTGCGACTGAACCTAAAATTTCAGTTACACCATTAATTTCATTTAATTCTTTGAATAAATTATTTGTGGTTGGAAAAGTTTTTTTTGAGAATTTTTAAATCCATTTGTTTACAATCCAATTGTACGAAATTTTGATTATTCGGAATTTTTTAATTTAAATAGATTTTAGAAATAAAAGAGCTTAATAATTTAAAAAGCATTAGGGGAGACCGGGGCGTTATGGATCACTTGAATTTATTCAAAAGTAGTAAATCAGAGTAATTTCGGTTTTTTATCAAAATAATGTGTTTGGCATACTGCAAGTTTGTACCAAGTTTCATTGTTATTTGTTTATTCTTGTTAAAAATATGGTGGAAAATGTGATTTTGACGCTCGAAGGTAAATTTTTTAAATCTTTGTTTTTTTATTATATCTTTTTCAAAATTACTTGTAAAACATTTTTGTTTATCAGGTTTTGAGCTTTAAACATTTGTTCTAAAAAAAAATTGACCACCATTTTCCTTTAATGCTTACGGTATTGATAAAAAATAACAAAATTTTCAAAAAACACCGCGGGGCGTTATGGATCACTTTGTTTATTTTATTAAGAAAATCCTATTATATTTAAAATATTAATAACATAATCCTGTCAAGTTTAATTTTTTGTAATTTATATATTAATAAGTACCAATGATAACCCGTTATTAAAAAATAACTGGAGAATAGATTTTTTAAGTAAATGGATCTTGCATTTCACTACAACTTTTTAAAATTTGAAAATTGAATATAAATGTTTAAAGTTTAAATTAACTATGTTTCATTTTCAATATTCTTTGTTGTAAATGTGCAATATAAACCAAAATTGCTAATATTAAATAATATTTCATGATCAAAATTATAATTTTTTTGCTGACCTCATACGCCCCGACCCGAAATTGCTTACCTTGCATTTCTCCAAAAACATTGTTCTAGAATAAAAGTATAAGTTATATCAGGGCGTACATTTTTTTAATTTAAAGCTGAGATGTTAGGCTAAGTTTTCCACATGATGAAATTTTTATTACATCAAGAATGACAAAGTTAAGCAACAAACAGTGAAAAGTGATCCATTACGCCTCGGTCTCCCCTAAACTAATATTTTTCAAAAAACTTACTTTTAAATTATTTCGGATTTTTCGATTCTAATTTGTAATGCTTTTAATATTCAATTATCATCTAAAATTTCAACAGAAATTTATTGTAATAAAAACTTTTAATAGAACGTTCAAAAATAATTTGATTACTGTGACGAACAAATTTTTACTTACGTTACTTTTTACGTTGGTATTTGGGAGTACCGGTGCCGACTGATAAATATGCGGAGAGAAGTGTTGCGGAACTTGATTGTCGGAAAATTGTTGATTCATCAGTGGATGCTGTTGCACCTGTAACAGTTGTTGCTGTTGTACCAGTGGAAGCTGCTGATGTTGTAATGGTGGCGGCGGCTGTTGTTGTTGCACCAGTGGAAGCTGTTGTTGTTGCATAGGCGACGGCGTCTGCTGTTGTCGTTGTTGCACCAGTGGAAGCTGCTGTTGCATAGGTGGCGGCGGCTGTTGCTGTTGTTGCACCAGTGGAAGCTGCAGCTGTTGCATAGGTGGCTGCTGTTGCTGTTGTTGCACCAGTGGAAGCTGTTGGTGTTGTTGCACCACTGGATGCTGCTGCTGCTGGTGTTGTTGCACCAGTGGAAGCTGCTGCTGCTGCTGTTGTTGCACCAGTGGAAGCTGCTGCTGTTGTTGTAATGGTGGCGGCGGCTGCTGTTGTTGCTGCACCAGTGGAAGCTGCTGTACAGCTGGCGGCGGCTGATGTTGTTGTCGCACCAGTGGAAGCTGCTGCTGCTGTTGCATCGTTTGGTGATATGCTTGCTGCATCTGCGTCGGTTGAATTTGCTGCAGCTGCAGCGGCTGCTGCACTTGCTGTATCTGCGGCGGTTGCAACTGCACCGCTTGCTGTTGAGTAGATCGAATATTCATCTAAAATTTAAAAATTAATTTGTTATGTTTTCATTTATTTGTAATTTGTTTTAATTGTTATTCTTGTGAAGAATTTTATTATTTATATAAATAATTACCGAAGATATGCCTGCTGCTTTTGCTATTGGAGCCTTATGCTCTTCTTTGTTGATCTCTTTAGAAGATCCTACCGCCTTCCTTTTTCCTCCCCTTCCTTTATTGGCCATAAACAAATCTACAAAAACATTGAGGAGAGTGGTCAGTGTTGGGTAGGTGGTCATAGCTGGATTATCGTGTTAATTTCGTTTTATTCCACTTTTGATTCAACTTTTTTACAATGTTCAGCAAAACCATTCCTTTTTTTAGTGAACATTGAAAAAAAGTTTTATCACAAGTGTAATAAAACAAAATAAACGCGATTATCCAACTTTGATCACCTATCAGACACTGATCACTCTCCGCTAAATACAAATTTTTAATAATTTTTCTTCTTTCAATTATTCAAGATATAAAAAACATTTTAAAGTTATGTTATTCGGTGGTGACGTGCCCCATTTACTTTACTATGGAAAAACTTCCCACTGAATAACCTGACCGTAAGCATTGGAAAAATTTGCGTCATTATTTTCAGTTTAAAAAGAATATTTCGTAAATTTTTGATAAACATACCATGTTGAAGTCTTTAAAATTTGTCAACAAAAAAAATTATTCTACTTAGTAAATTAATTAATAACGACGGTGCAATATGGACAAAAAATATTTGGAAAAAAAATATTTATGTTTATGAAACAAATTTATCAAGAAAAAAAATTATTTCTCTTAGTAAATTAATTAATAACGACCCTAGAATATTGATAAAAATATTTTTAAAAAAATATTAGATATACTTAGAAAAAAAATATTTATGTTTATGAAACAAATTTATCAAGAAAAAAAATTATTTCTCTTAGTATTTAAAGTTCTCAAAATTTATCGACTGAAAATTTTTTTTACTTGGTTAATTAATTAATAAACGACGCTGCAATATTGACAAAAAATACTTAGAAAAAAAATATTTATGTTTATGAAACAAATTTATCAAGAACAAAAATTATTTCTCTTAGTAAATTAATTAATAACGATCCTGGAATATTGACAAAAATATTTAGAAAAAATATATATATTATTTTATAAACACAACATGGTTTATGAAACAAATTTATCAAGAACAAAAAATTATTCCACTTAATAAATTAATTAATAACGATGCTGCAATATTGACAAAAAATATTAGGAAAAAAATATTTATGTTTATCAAACAAATTTATCAAGATCAAAAATTATTTCTCTTAGTAAATTAATTAATAACGACCCTGGAATATTGACAAAAATATTTAAAAATAAAAAACATTTGTTAATATTTTGATAATGAATATTTTACAATTAAATATTTAAATATAAACAATATTTGGTTTAATTAAAAAAAAAGTTTCTTTGAAAATGGTTGTAGACTTCAAATTCGTGATAATAAATAAAATTGTATTTATTTACTCAACATTTTTGATCAACAAAAAAAATTATGCTACTTAGTAAATTAAATAATAACGACGCTGCAATATTGACAAAAAATATTTAGAAAAAATTATGTACATTTATCAACAAAACAGGGTTTTTCAAACAACATTTTTGAATCAACAAAACAATGTTTTTTTTACAATTATCACGAATTTGAAGTCCACAACCATTATCAACGGAACTTTTTTAAAATTAAACTCAATATTATTTTTTTGATTTCAATAATTAATTGTGATATAATTATTATCAAAATATAAACATAAATTTTTTTCTTAATATTTTTTGTCATTATTAATTAATTTACTAAGTGGAATAATTTTTTTTTACAAAAAGAAATTCTTTGCCCAGTTACAAAAACTTTTTGAAAGAATAATTGATAAATTTTTCGTAAATAGACCAATTTAAAGTTCTCAAAAT